>JAEHOE010000003.1:0-1420636 GCA_016858145.1 Edaphochlamys debaryana
AACACGACGGTGTGGCGCTCAAAGTCACTCCCCCCATCCCCGCAACCCATCCACCCACTCCTCAAACCCAGCGGCAACGACGACCCATCCCCCAAAGCCAGGAGAGGGGGGTCGCCCTCGACCACTGCGCATACGGTGCCCCGATTAACGCCCTCGTCAGCAGCCCCCCACCCCCAGACCACAAGCACACATGAAGCCACTCCCTCCGTCCCAAGCCCGGCGTTCAGGCCCAGCGTTCAGGCCCCACCTCGCGACCCCACGAGACGTGCAGTACAGCAGTACAGTGTGTACCGTACAATGCCGTACCAACAGATAGACACTATTCGCGTGCCGGGTGCGCGCCGCGATACTAGCTTAAAGCTCGAAGGCGGGAAACTTCATTTGGGCCAAAACTCGCCATGGCAAGAACCAAAAGCACGACGCTTGCCGGCGCAACATGATTCTTTCTGGGGTCAAACTGCGCAAATTGCCCGCCCGCACATGTAGTGAGATGTGGTCGCATGGTCCCACGCTGCTTGTTGGCACATGAGCGCTCGGCTCGCGTGAGGGCGTCAGCACGCCTCGCTCCCCGCCATGCCGCGCACGATCCGCAGTGTCGCTCTCTCACCGCCTGGCACCGCCTCACACCGCCACTCTCTCTCCCGGGCCCCGAAGCCCGACGCGTCTCTCTCTCACACACACACTCCTGCACTCCCTCTCCCTCCCCCTCCTCACCACCCCCTGCCCCGCCCCACCCTCCTCACAGCGGCCTCCGCAGCGCCCCCGCCCCGCAGGTTCCCCCCGCCCCCCTGCTGACGGTCTCGCAGTGCAGGTCGAACATGAGTCCGGGGGCGGAGGCGCACAGGTCGCGCACGGCCTCGGGGGCGGCCGCCAGCACCTGGGGCTGGTGGGCCAGGTACCAGTCCTGGGGGGGGTGTGTGGAGGGGGAGGGGGACAGTTCTAAGCGGGGAATGATAAGAGAGGGGGAAGACGGGGGATAGAAGGGGGGATGGGTTGGATCAGGTTGGCAGGGTACGTGTGGGCAGGAGGGAGCGGCGGCAGCTGACTGCCATGCCCGCTGCGCTTCAACTCCAACAGCGTCACGGACAGCCCCCATGATGACCCTTCCCCGGCCCCCCCCCCCCTCCCCCCCCACCTTGTACCCCGCCAGCAGGTCCGCGAAGCCCATGCGGTAGGCCCACAGCATGTCCCCCACCACACTGCCGGCCGCCGTGGAGGCCAGCAGCCGCCGGTGCACGAAGGAGGTCACCTGGGGGTGAAGGGCGGGGGGGTGAGGGAACGAAAGTTTTGATGGGCGGGGTTGTCGAAATCTCCTCTTTCCGTTCAGCAGTAACCGCCGACACCTCCCCGCTCCCCCTTTTCCCCCCTGCCCCCCCCCCCCACACCTCTGGCAGCAGCAGCCGGTCCGCCAGCTCCGCCACCGCCCTCAACGTGTGCGGGGGGAAGGCCAGGTCCCCCGTGTACAGGTGCGTGAGGAGCAGCTGGAAGGCCTCGGGGTCGGCGTCCTGACAGGGGGGGGAGGGAGGGGGAGGGCGGTTGAGGAGGGAAGGGGGGGAAAGAAGGCAGTCGAGCGACGCCAAAGTGAGTACGCCATGTGGTGCGCGGCTCGGCCCTCATGCTGCCTTGGCCTCCCGCCCAGCCCCTCATCACGAGGAGTGCGCGCCGCCTCGGGAGACCCGGAAGACCTTGCGCGGCCCCTGGCCTCCCGCCCCAGCCCCTCGCCCCCCCACCTGCAGCACCACCTCCCTCGCGCCAGAGTCGGCAAAGCCACCCGCAAAGAGCCGCCTGCGGGGGAAGGGGGGCGGAAGGGGGGTGAGGTGGTGTTTGTTGCTGAGCGGGATCGCGCCAACGCCAGGGAACCCTTGCTGGTGATCTGGTCGGCAGAAGCGCATCTAGGCTCTGCCATGCCCAGTCCGTAGGGGCCGCAGCAAAGGCTTTGGTCGGCTTTGATTGCCAATCGCTCAAGGGGCGTGCATTCCTCATCTAGGTCCATACCAGATCCATTTCCAGCGGACGCATCCGTATCCCCCAAAGCTCCGCTGGTGGGCCCCCCTCCCTCAGACCCCAAGCCCCCCACCCCCCCACAGCTCCCAGGCCCCCCACCTGAAGTAGGCGCACCGCGCCCCCAGGATGAGCCGGTGGCAGCGGAAGGCGCTGCCCCCCACCACCAGCGTCACGTCGTCGGAGCCGTCGGGGCAGGCCAGCAGCCGGGCCAGGTCCGTCACCAGGCCTTTGGGGGGTGGGGAACGGGGAAGTGCGTGTGGATGGCTGCTCGCCTGAGCCCCCCCTTGAGAGGGAAGTGCGTGTGTAGTAGGCGTCTTGCTATGCTGAGGAAGACGCGGCGCCCGCATACGCCCCGCCCCCCGACCCCCGCCCCCCGCCCCCCGCTCCCCCTCACCCGGCAGCCCCTCGTGCCACGCCAGCCTCTGCGCCGCCGCCCCCGCCGGCCTCAGCCCCATGCGCAGCAGCAGCACCCGGCGGTCGTGGTACTGGCACAGCGCCAGCCAGCCGTTGGGGAGCACGCAGGGGTAGCAGCCTGGGGGGTGGAGGGAGGGAGCGGGGGAGGGGCGGGGGAAGGGGAGGGTGGGAGTGAGAGCGAGAGGGGGAGGAAGTGGAGACGGGGAAGGGTGGCGCGGGTTCGGGGGCGGGTACCGGTGGACTGACATGGGCGTCAGTACGGGTGGGCTGTAGGCCATGTATGCCCTCCACCTTCCTCCCGTCCAAAACGTACCTCAACCCGGTCCCCTCTGCCCCCAGCGCCCAAGCTTCCCCCCTGCCCAGCCCCCCCCCAGCCCCCCCGCCCCCACAGGCACTCACCCACGGCCCCCCAGCTGGTGTCGCCCTTGCCCACCGACACCACCGCCTCCACGCCCCCCCCGGGCGCCAGCCGCACCACCTGCTGCCGGTCCGCCACCACCAGCCGCCCCTCCCCGTCCGCAACCAGACCGCTCACACCACTGAACGAACAGCCCGCGCTGCTGCCAGCAAGGGCCCCGGCGGCGCCGCCTCCGGCGGCGCCGGCACGGCCCCTGGCAGCCGCGGCGGCGGCTCCGCCGCCGCCAGCGCCGCCTCCGGCGGCGCCGCCAAGCGGCCCGCCGCCGCCACCACCTCCCGCCGCATCCGCGCCGGCACCCGCACCCGCGCCCAAGCCCAGTGGGTTGGCGGCGGGCTGGAAGCCCAGGGCCGGGAAGCCATCCGGCTGCGGCGGCGGAGCCGGGGCCGCGTTGGCCTGGGCCGCGGGCGGGGCCGCCGCGGCCCCGGCCCGGTCTGCGCCGCCGCCGCGGCCGCCCCGCCGCGGGGGCGCCGGCGCGTGGGCGTGGGCCCGCATGGGGGCGGAGGCGGGGGTGGGGGGTGCGTCGCTGCCGGCCACTCGGGCGGGCACGGAGCCGTCCTCGGGGAGGCGGTACACGGCCGAGTGGGTGGCGGCGTAGAGCACGCCCTGGGGTTGGGTGGGGTTTGGGTTGGGTGGGGGTGGGGGTTGGGAGGTTGCAGCGCGGAGCAAGAGAGGACGAGGCGGGGTATGGCTGCCTGCGTGCGCAGACCGCGCCGCCTCGACTTCCCCAATCCGCAGCCCCGCGGTCCCCGCAGGATCCCCGATCCCGGCCATGAGTGCCCCCTCATCTCCTCCGCCTGCCCCCCCCCCCCACCTGTGATGCATCGAAGGCCACATCCACAAAGCCCGAGCTCCACACGCCCCCGTAACTGGGAGAGAGTGAGATCAGGGTTAGGGGGAGGAGTGGGAGTTATGGGCAGTTCCGACTCATCAGCGCCCTGGCCCGCGGACCCCCTGCCTCCCATCTCCCTCCAACCCCTTCCGCCTCCCCCTGCCCTCCTCTCCACTCCCCACCCTCCCCCTTCCCCCCACCCCCGACCCTCCACACTCACACAGTAGTCACCTCGGCCTCCGTGCCGGGGGGGTCCGCGGGCCGCGGCAGCCGCACCCGCCGCACCGTGCCCCCGTCCGCCAGGTACAGGCAGCCCGCGCCGTCCGAGGCCAGGGAGTGGGGCAGCTGGAAGCGCGCCCCGCCCAGGCCCGGGCCGTCCGCGCCGCCGCACAGCTCCCGGTGCCCCGCCAGGGGCGCCACCACGTCGTCCGGGCCCAGGCGCATCAGGGCGCGGCCTTGGGGGCCGGGGGTTAGGGAGAGGGGGGTGCATGGGGGAGGGGGGGTTAGGGGAGAGGGGGAGGGGGGTTGAGGGGGAGGGGGACGTGTGGGGGCGGGGCGTGTGTGTGCGCGGCCTCGGTGCCCCCTCCTCTCGTCCCCCGCCCGCCTACCCTCCACGAAGTAGACGGAGTTGCTGTACGTGTCGTACACGGCCCGGTGTACGGCCACCTGGCAGTTGTACGGCCGCAGGTCGCCGTCGGGCCCGCGCTCCTGCGGGCAAAGAGGAGGAACTTTCACGTATCAGCTGTGGCGGACCGGCCATACGGTACTACGAACACCGCCTCGCCTCCCCTTCCCAGCAAGGATAGACACAGGCTGCGGCCCTTCATAGACTGCGGCCGCTTGCCTTTAGCTCGATAGCCCGGCCCAGGCGCACGGGGCCCTCCTGCCCCGACTCCACGCCAAGCAGCTCGTAGATGCGAGTGACGCTGCGGGGGGTCGGCGGAGGGTGTCAGCCGCGTGCGTGGTTTGTCCGGACCCGGGATCTTGAGAGGAAGGTCGCTGAGCTCTGATACAGCTGCAGAGACGGCGACAAGCCCGGGTGGTGCAGGGTCTTACCCGGACCCCGCCGAGAAAAGTCCATCCCGGTCATTCGAGAAGACGAGCGTCTGTCCGCCAGCGCTGCCGTCCTTGCTACGTGTGCAGAGCGCGACCGGAAAGGGAACGCCCAGCGTGATTTTGGAGTGGCGCCCATCCGGTGTTGGCCCTGTGAGCGCTCGCGACGAGTCGCCCATCTACAGCGAAAAGACTGCACAGAGCTAGCTTAGCTCCCTCCTGAGGTCGTGCGGCCTTCGCGCGCGCGTATGCGAGGAAAACGGGTTACGGAAGGGACGCTTCCGGGCGTGCCAAGTCAGAACCGTGGTTGCGAGGGCTGTGAGAACGACTTCTAGTGTGGTTGCATCCCTCGGTGCGGTCGATACAACAGGAGGCCACCGGACGCGAGGCCGACGCATCGCGGTCCTGCACACGCGCCACGCACTCTCACGCACCCAACGCTGACGACCCCAGCTACGTCCGTATACATTGCATTCCTACTGCTCGAGGAGGGCCGTGACCAGTACTGTGACTCTCGGTGCAACACCTCCCGTCGGGCACGCACACAACCCCCGCACAGGACCGACACGCCCCCGAGCCTCTCAGCCCGCACCGCCCCCACGCGAGCCCGCTCAGCCCCCGCCCCAATGCAGCCGCCATGTAACAACCGACAAGTCAAAGCATCGTGTCTTAATTCCGCTCAGCGCACAAACCATTGACGAGGAAATGCAGGGAGAGCACGTCAGGAGGCACGTCGCGACCCGTGCACGCCACCACCCTGGGGCAGTTCCTCGAATCCCCGCCGCCCGATCTCCGGCCAACCTTTGCACAGGTCGCGTTCCACTCTCGTCCACCAGTCCCCCAAAACTGAAGTGCCAATCATAGTTTGTCTCCGACCGGTGCGCCCCCGGTACTGGCCTCCATCAAAGCCTCCCCACACTCGTCGTCAGCCCCTCTCCAACCCCCTGCCCCTGCCCCTCTCCAACCCCCCCCCCCCCGCTTCCCCCTCCCCCTCCCCCACCCGCCCGCCCCTACTCCTGCCCCTCCGCCGCCCGGCGCTGCCGCAGCGACGACACCCCCACGGGCCGTATGGAGGCGCTGCGGTCCGCCAGTGAGGGCAGCAGCTCCGCGCCCAGCAGCGCCTCGCCGCCGGGGGCGGGGCCCAGCCGGGAGGCCAGGTCCTGGGGACACACGCTGCCGTCCTCCTCCCCCTCCCCCCCATCCCCCCCTTCCTTTTCCTGCTCTTTGTGGGCTGCGCCGTCCCCTACTCCCGCCCCTTGCCTGCCTGGTTGGCCCTGACCCGCTGCCGTGGGCCCAGCTGGGAATGCATGGGCGAGGGGCGCGAAGCCGCTCGATCCGGCCCCGCCGCCGCTGGCGCCGCTGCTGCCGCCTGCGCCGACCGAGGGCCCCATCCCGCCCGACTGACACCCGGGGGGGCCCGCGGGCTCGGGGGCGCACCCGGGCCTGCCGCCGCACGGCCCACACCCGGCGCCGTACCCTCCGCCGCCGCCGCCGCAGCCGTACTCGGTGCCGTACGTGCCGTACTCGGGCGGCAGGGGAGGCGGGTTGCCGTACAGGGCGTCCGCCAGGGCGTCTCGCAGGGCATGGGGCGTGGGCGGCAGTCCGGCCGAGGCGAGGGCACGTGTGGCGCTCGCGGCTGCGGCTGCGGCGGCCTGCAGGGAAAATGTGACACACACCAGTTGGGGCAGCGGCAACAGCGTGGTGAGTGGGGGACAGGCTGGGCGCATGGCGAGAGAGAGGGGCGGACAAGGGTGCCCGCAGCGGCTACCGCCATACCCGACGCTCACCTGGGGCATTCCCGCCACTGCCTCCAGCATTCGTGCCTCCTCCTCCCGCCGCACCTCCTCCCGTAGCCGCCGCTGCTGCTGCTGCTGCTGTTGCTGCTGCTGTAGGGCAAGGCCGGAACTGGCCTCCGCAGCCGCAGCCGCAGCCTTGACGGCGGCGTCAGCCGCGGCCGCAGCGCCGGAGGAGCAGGCGGCGGCGGGGCTCAGGGCTGAGGCGGGGAAGGGCACGGGGCTGCCGAATGCAGCATGGCCGGGCCGGGGGCCGGCGGTCGCCGCTGCTGGGGAAGCGGCGGCGACGGAGGCGGGGCTGCCGAACGCCGCCGCCGCCGCCGCCTCGTCGGCGTCCGCCACCGCCGCTGCCGCCGCCGCCGTCACCGCCTCCGCGGTGGACACAGCAGCAGGGCCCATCGCCGCCGCTGGTACCGCCGCCGCGGCCGACGCTGCCGCTAGCCGCTCCAGCGCCGGCCGCCCACCCGCCGCCAGCGCCGCCGCCGCCGCGATGGCCGCCGCCACTGCCACCGCGGGACTGGCGGACGCCGCCGTCGCCGCCGCCTGCTGCTGCTGGTGACTCATCTGCTGGTGACTAAGCTGCTGCTGACTCAGCTGGGGCGAGCCCAACAGCTGCTGCTGGACCTGGAGGCTCGCCAGCGCCTGCTGCACGCTGGCGGCGCCGTCAAGCTGCCACCGCTGCGCCGCCGCCGCCGCCGTCGCCTGCGCCGCCGCCACCTGCATCGCCGCCGCGTGTGCCGCCGCCGCCGCCGTCGTGGCGCTCTGCTGCTGCTGGCCGCCCGCCGGTGGCGGCGGCGGTGGCGGCAGCGGTGCCTGCGCTAGGCGGAGGCCGTCCATGGCCGCCGCCGCCGCCGCCGCGACAGCGGCACCAGGGCCCGCTTGAACAGGCGTGGTCTGGGCGCTGGTGCGGTTGGATGTTGGCGGGGTCGCGCCGCCGCCGCCGCCGCTGCCGCCGCCGCCGCCGCCGCCTGCTTGCCGGGCCTCCTCACCAGCTTGGAGGCTGAGGGCCCGGATGGAGAGGGCGAGGGAAGCGGAGGCGGCGTTGCTGGAGGCAGCGGAGCGGAGCGCTGGCGGCAGCGGCTGAAACGGCGGCGGCGGCGGGAAGTTCTCCTGCTCCTGTCCGGAGCCCAGTCCGGCGCGGAATCCGGACGGGCCCCGGACTCGGCTCCGCTTGCTGCTGTGCGCGCTGAGGGCCATGCCGGCGGCGCAGGAGCCGGGGCCGGCGGCGGCGGCGGCGGCGGCATCGTCAGAGTTGAGGGAGGCGGCGGAGAGGCGGCGGCGGCGGCCGGCGTGCTGCAGCGGCGGCCGGTGTGGCGGCGCTGGCGGCGGCGGTGGCGACCGAGGGCCTCTCAGCCGAACACCATGCCCCGCGCCGGGCGCTGGCGGCGGCGGCGGCGGCAGCGGCGCGGCGGACTCGCCCTCCGCCGAAGCAATGTCCATCGGCTCCGCCTCGCCTCCGCCTCCGCCGCGGTGCGCTGCGGCGGTGGCAAGGACCGTCGCAGGCGGAGGCGGAGGCAGCGGCAGCTGGCCGGCGCCGCCTCCGCCAGCCATCCCGGCGGCATCGCCAGACACCGTGACGCTGGGGAGGGACGCCCAGGGGCCAGCGGCGGCACCTGCCGCCGGCGCCGCCACCCCTGACGCCACCGTCGGTGCCGTCGCCATCGTCCCCACCACCGAGCCCTCAACGCTGGGCCCTGCCGCCACCGTCGCTGCCGTCGGCGGCCCTGCCGCCGCCGCCGCTGGTCTCCAGGCGCCTGGCGGCGTGACGGCGCCGCTCCGCTGCGCCGCCAGGAGGGCTCGCAGGGGCCCATGGTGCGGCCGCGACGGCGGCGGCAGCGGCTGGGAGGCGTTAGTCAGGGGTTGGCGGCGGCGGCAGTGGGCGTGGCCGTGTGCCAAGGCGGGGTGGCGCCACTGCGCCGAGCCCTCACGCGACGGCTGCGGCGGTTGCTGCTGGTCGGACGGGGGCCCGCCGTGGGCCTGGCTGGGCCCGTGGGGTTGGTAGGCGTGGGAGGGGTGGGAGCGGTGCGTGTGTTTCGCGTGCGTGTGGGCCGGGTTGAGGGGGAGTCGGGGGAAGGTTGCGTCGGCGTCGCCTCCTGTGTCCATCGGGCCACAGCCGCCAGAAGGGGCGCTGCTAGCGCTACTGCTCATAACAGCATCCGAGCCGTCGGCCTGCCGGCCGGCGGCGGCGGCGGCGCCGCCACCCATTGCCGTACCGCCGATCCCCGTGCCCAGCGTCATGCCCACGCTGTCGTACGCGGCCCCCGGCGTGTCGTACATGCCGCGCGTGACCTTGCCATACGTGGTGTCGTCGTACCCGCTTTCGTCGTCCGCCTCATTCCCGCTGCTGCCCGCACCGCCGCCGCCGCCGGCGGCGCCGCTGCCGCTGGGACCGCTTGGGCCGGCATCGGCGGGCTGTATCTCGGCGGCGGCGGCGGCGGCAAGTGCGGATGCGGCGGCGGCGGCGGCCGATGCAGCGGCTGCCAGGGTCTCTGCAGCGGCAGGAGCGGCGGCTGCGCCTTGCCTGGCGGTGGCGGCGGCGGCGGCGGCGCGGTTGGGCGCGTGGCGGAGGGCAGGCGGCGGCGCCAGGGCCGGAGCCACCGCCGCCGCCAGGGCCGGGTCGGGCCAGCCCCAGGGCGTCGCCAGCGGCACTGCCCCAACGGTTGGCGGTTGAATCCCGGGACTGCAGGTTTGCGATCCAGGGCCCGGCTGGGGCGCTTGGCTGGCGGCAACTCCTCCGCCGCCGCCGCCGCCGAAGTGGCCATTGCTGTATAGAGAGGGGTCGTGCCAGGCGCCGGCGCCGGCGCCGGCGGCCGAGCTGGCGGCGTCGGGGGCAAGCGCCGACGGCGCCGCCTCCGACGCTGCCGCCGCCGCCAGGGCCGCACCCGCCAGCAGGCGCAGGGCCGCGGCGGACGGCTGAGGGTGCTGCTGCTGCGGCGGCGGCTGTACTGGAGCTGGTGAGGCTCCGTGGGATGGCCCAGCTGCTGGTGGCGTGGGGTGGAGCAGGGGGGCTGGGGCTGCAGCGGGTGGGGCCTGGGCCCAGGCCGAGGGGCTGTGGCGGGGAGGGGAGGGGCGGGGAGGAGGAAGGTGGGGGAAGGGCAGGGGAGAAGAAACGGCCGAGCCCCTGCGTCCTACCCCCCCTACCCCCCCACCCCGCACCCACCCTGCGCCGAGGCCTGTGCCGTTGCCGTTGCTGCCCTGGGGAGAGGCGGGGCCGAGGGGCGCCCAGCCCGGCAGCCTCAGCGGCGCCGCTGCCCCCGTGCCCCCGCCCGCTGCCCCCGGCGCCACGCTGCCGCTGCCGCCACCGCTGCCACCGCCCGCTGGGTCGGCTCCAAAGCCCAAGCCCGGAGACAGGGGTCCCGCGGGCGCGAGGGCCGATGCCCCCGGCCCCGCGGCTGTTGCGCCGGGCCGCGCCCCCCGCTCCATGCGCGGCCGACTGGCTATGGCTCCGATGGAGTGCGACCAGCAGAGGGAGAGGTGCTGAAGGGAACGTGATGCAGCGCGTAAGTGGCGTTGCGAGCTCGGCGCGCCGCGGTGGGTCGGGCCCCTTGGGTCGCGAGCAAAGCTTGAGGCGCGGTGTGGCTAGCGACTAGTCGCAGGGAGCGGTGTGGTTGCTCTGAGAAAAGATGGGCTTAGCGTGAACGTCGAGGGCAGCCTAGCGGCAGGCGTGACGAGTAGCGGGGTGTTGCGCGCCTGAACGCATGTGCGGCGCAGCAGCGCTGTGCGGCGCTGGCTCGAGGCAGCTGATGGCTGGACAGTAAGTACAAGTTACTCGTGGCAGGGTGGAGCAGAGCGGAGAGAAGCAGGGCGCGGTCGCATCGCGGGGCAGCGCAGCTTCCGATGCAGGTTTGCACGCCATGAACCTTCCCTCTCTGCTCACCCCTGCCTCCTCCCGTCCCGCTCCCCATCCCCCCCTACCCCTCCTCCTCCTCGTCCGCGAACGACAGCACCCGCTTGTTGGCGCCCGGCCGGGGAGCCGCAGTCGGCACCGCTGCCGCCCCTGCCGCGCCCGCCCCCCCTGACCCGCCTGCGCCGCCCTTGCCCTCCGCCTCGCTGGCGCCCGGCCCCGGCGCCGACCCTCCCCCTGCCCCTGCCCCTCCTCCCCCTCCCCCTGCCCCTCCCCTTCCTCCCCCTGTCCCTCCCCCCCCGCCCCCTCCCCCCGTGCGCATCTTCTTGAACGTGTGCTTCCCCTGCTGCGCCTGCTGCAGCTCCATGGACTCGGCCTGGGGGGCGGGGGGTGGGTTGGGGGTGGGTGGGGTTGGGGGTTGGGGTTGGGGGGTGGGGGTTGGGATTGGCAAGGGCACGGCGGGCAGCACAGGACGCAACGAGTTGGCCTCGCGCCTGGCAGCGAGGTACAGAAGGAAGAGGCACGTGCAGCCAGGGACTAGCCCTTTAGAGGGGAGGCGCCCTGCAACCCCCACCACTTGAGGGGAGACCCCGCCTTCCCACGTATCCTCCCCCCTCCCCCACCTTCTCCGCCAGGCGCCTCAGCTGCTGGTCGTCCGGCTCTATCCGCAGAGCCTTCTCGTACGCCTCCCTGTGGCAGTGGCGAGAACGGAGGGCGTGTTTAGGTTTTAGGTTTTAGGTTGTAGGTTTTAGGTTGCCCCGTTCCCGCCCCGCCTCCTCAATGCAAGGATAGGCCCCGACAGCGGCGGAGGGGGGGTCTGTGAGTCGACAGCTCCCTTCCCGCGGCCGATCGCGTGCAGCGCCCCTGCATGATGAAACCCCAATCCACCCCCTTTGCCGCCCACCTCGCACACCCACACGTCCCTCTGCTCCCCCTCCCCCTCCCCCTCCCCCTCCCCCCTCCCCCTCCTCCCCTCCCCCCTGCCCTCCCCACCGTGAGTCTCCGTACAGCTTGAGCCCCATGCACGCCGCCCCCAGCCGCGCCCAGCCCTTGGCCCAGCCCGGCTTGAGGGCCACGCAGCGGCGGGCGTCCGCGGCCGCCTCCTCCCATCGCTCCAGGGAGGCGAACGAGGCGGAGCGGTTGGACCAGTAGACCTCGTTGCTAGGGGGGTGGGGGAGTGGGGAGGGGATGGGAGGGAGCACGGAGGGGGCAGGGGTGGGTAGGGGGCAGGGGTTGGGGAGGGATGGCCAGGGAGCGCCAGAAGTGTTCCTGCCGTGCGGCGGCCTCCGGAAGTGTTCCTTGCGCCCTCCCTGCTTGCTTGGTGTGCTGCGGCCGTGCGGCGGCCTCCGTGCCCCTACCCTAGCCCTGCCCCGACCGCCGGGGGCCCACAGAGACCCTCAGCGGGCCCACCTGGGGTCCAGCTCTATGCACCGCCCAAAGCTCTTGGCCGCCTCCTCAAACTTCTTCTTTCCGAACAGGGCGTTGCCCTTCTCCTTCTCCTCCGCCGCCTCGGCCTGCTTGAGCTGTGGAAGGGTGGGGTGTGTGGGGAAGGGGATGGAGGGTGGGGTGGAGGATGATAAGGTGAGGAGTGACCCCGGGACAGGAGTGCGGCCCGGGGCAGGCGGCAGGGAGAGCTGCTTGTGAGGTTATCATAAACAATGGGGTGTAGTGCCGCGGAGTCGCGGCGTTACATTTCGTGGGCTTCTTTGAGGGGACCGACATGGGGCCTCCCCGACCGCCGCTCAACCAAGCCCGCCTTAGCTCAGCCCCCCTCAACTTCCCCAATCCCAGACCTTGCTCGCCGGGGTGCTCTGGGGCCGATATACCCCCGCCCCCTTCCCCAACTCATCCAACCCCCTGCCCCCGATCTCCACCACGATGCGGCTTCCTTCCCTTTGTTCTAACCTCTCTCTCCCACGCACCTTGCTCGCCAGGGTGCCCTCGAACTCCTTGGCCAGCTCGGGGTTCTCAGCCATGGCCCGGCGGAGCGCGTCCTGGGGGGGGGGGGCAGCGGCAGCGGCCCCGGGTGGGGTGGGGAGCGCGGGCGGGTGAGTGCTTGGGTGGGGGGCGTGTTTGGGCAGGGGCCGGTGGGCAGGATGGAGGCAGCTGGCTGGTGGTGGACACGAGGAGGACCCCGTCCCAGTGGGAGGTGGGCTGGTCAGGCGCTGTCGGGTGCACCGGGACAGAACCCAGACAACCCGTCATCCGTGATGCCTACCCTGTGCCCTCCCGATCCCGATTACTTTCTACTTTCTGCGCTCCCCTGCCCTTCCCTCCCCACAATCCCCTCAATCCCCCCCACCCCCCCAGCACCCACCGCCTCGAGGTTCTCCTCCGGCTCCCCCTCCTCCTCCTCCTCGCCCTCCTCGCCGCCGCGGCCCCCCTTTCCCCCCTTGCGGCCTCCCTCAGGCCCCCCCACGATCACGGGATCGTCCTCGTCAGCAGCGGCCGGCCCCATCAGGTGCGTGTACCGCTGGAGGAATTTGGGAACCTGCGATGTTGGGGCAGCACCGCACATGCAAGGCGGGTGGGGGAGTGAAGGGGCGGTTGCAAGTGTATAGGGGTATACGAGCGTTGGCGTATGTGCGTTGAGCGCGGCCGTCTGCTCCCCGCATTGCTGCGTCCCTAGTCGCTGCTCTTGGTGATACCGTAAAGAGGTGTGCATGACAGACAGCTTGGGACCGCAAACGGGGCCGTCGGCGCCCGGGACTGCTCACCGGCCCCAGCCCCGCTTTACACCCCTGCTAACTGCCCAGTCAACTCTGCCCCTTTTCCTCTCCCTTAGGCCCCTTTTCCTCTCCCTTAGGCCCCTGGTGCTTGCCTATCACCTCCGCCTCCTACCCCCTCCTCCCTCTCGAAAACCTCCCCCCTCCTCCTGCCCGTCCTGCCAGGACCCGCCTGGCGAATGAAGGTGAAGTCCCCTTTGGCCGAGGCGCCCGCGGATCCGCCCCCCGTGTGCCCCTTGCCGCTGTTGAAGCCGGAGAACGCCTGCCGGTCCTGTAGGTGACAGGGTGGATGTACAGGGAGACGGAGGTGACGGTAGCGGGCAAGGGTCGTTGATCAGAGACGCGTCGAATGTCGGGGGGGGGGGGGGGGGACGACTCGGGGATGTAGGCCTTCCCGTGTTGCACTGCCCGCGTATCGTCCGCCAGACTCGTGAGCCTAGCGAGACTCACCTGACTGCCCCCAACCTCGCCATACTGGTCCTCGCGCCGGTCACCGCCCTCGCGGTCGCCGCGACCGCCGCGACCACCGCGCTTGCCGCCCATGTGCGACCTTTGCTGTTGTTACTTGTTTTATGGCAGGTGTTTGCGATCGAGCGTCCTGGCAAAGCAAGGTGGGGCCTGGGCCGAAATAGAAGCTTCTGTGCTCGACCACCCCGAAACTTGAGGTCACAAGATGCTTTTATTGTGGTTTGGGCCGAGTGGGCTTTGCTGACTCCGTATCGCGAGAGCTGACCCAGGGGGCCAACCGGGACGCATTGCCATTCCTCTCGCATAGACTCGCACGCGCGTGTTGCCTGTAGGTAGTATCTCTTCCATGTTCATTAGTCCCAACTCCGAACAAGCCCGTAGAGCTCACACTCGTTTCGTCGCGGCATTTCGGTAGACTGTGCCGCTGCTCCCGGCATGTAATCGCATGTAGACATCGGATGTATGACATCAGCGATAGTGTTTCCAGGGTGAACTGGGAGCGCCTGCCCCGCGCGAGATGGCGCCCGCGGGGGAACCGCCCTCTACCGGCCGCCCGGCCAAGCTGAACACGACGATGCAGCGATGGAAGCAAAAGCAGAAGCTGGAGCTGGCCAAGGTAAGGACCGGACCGGGCCGGCCGGGCTGGATAGGCGAGGCAACGGCGGGGTGGGGCCCCAGCCATGTCCCCGCCCAAATCAAGATATGGTCTAGATTGTAAGCGATAGCTTCTGCAGCTTACCGCCGGCCCGGGAGGGTGCGGAGGATACCGGCAGCTGGTCCCAGACGGGTTCTCGGGGGGCCTTGGGGAGGGAAGGGAGGGTGGCACCGTTGGCTGGGCCCAGACGGGTCCTCGATGGGCCCCGGGGGGCGAGGGAGGGTGACGGCGCCGTCATTGTGCCAAGGTTCCATGGCGCATTCCAAGGCGCTACTGTGGGGCTTCTGTTGCGGCCCGGGGTTAGGAGTGTGCCACTTACAATGGGGACCGCAGAGGGATGATCAACGTCAGGTGGCCAGGTCGGCCAACCTCACGCGGCACGGGCTTGCCTCCTGCCAAGCCAGCACGTTGCCCGCTGAACCGGACGGCATGGCCCCTACCCGGGATGCAAGGCTCTCAGCTGCGTGCCTAGCCACACAGCGCCTGCTAAGCTTTGCCAGGCTAGCTAGGGAGGGCCCGCTAGATTGCCGTATGAACTGCAGAGGGTGCACTCGCCTCCTCGCCCCTCCTGCCACGCTGCACGTGCCCTCGCCCTTCCCAACCTGGGCCCCGCAGGACCGTCCGGTGTTCTCCGGCTAAAGCAGCGGCATGGGGAATGAGGGGGGCGGACCCGCGCACCTCGGCCAAAGGGGACTTAACCTTCATTCGCCAGGCGGGTCCCCGGGGCGCGGGGGGCAGGATGGAAGGGGGGATCGAGGGATGCAGGATGGGCCCGGCGGGGGTGGGGCGGGGCCATGGGACCGCGGCGGTCCAGGAAGAAGGGGCAGATCGACATGGGTAGGGTTCGGGGGCTGGAGAGCCGCAGCTGGACAGAGGCGGCCCTTAGTGCACACCGTTACCTGAGATGCCCCTCCCCTACATGCCCCAGGTGATGGCGCAAGGGAAGGGCATGCAGGGAAGGGACCAGTGCGGAGCGAGAGAGGGCGGGCAACCGTCCTCGGGTTGCTCGCCCCGCCTGCACTGCGGCCCGCTGGTCGTTGACTCGTGGAAAAGGGGCCAGGACCCAAGGAGGACTGGCTGCAGGGCCGCACCCTCTCCGCCGTCAGCATTGGTGTTAGGGGCTGCCCGGGTAAGCCAGGGAAACGTGGATGGGTTATATTAGCAAGCCGACCGTGCCTACGATGCGGTAGGTGCGGTAGGTGCGGTAGGTGTGGAGCCCTCCACCGGCTTTCCCACTGACCCTCGCATATCTTCCGCTGGCGAACGCCGGACGACCCCTAGGCAGCGGCGGCGCCCTGACTCGCACGCACTGCTCGTCTCGCCCCACCCTCCTGCCTCGATCCTCCTCCGCCCGTCCCCCCAAACGCCCTACAGGTTGGTCGGAGGCGGATCGAGGCAGCAGCAACAAGTGCAAGCGGTACCGGATGGCAAGCGGTTGGCCGCGGTTCCGGAAGCGCCTGCCCTGTTGGTGACTCGCGGTTAGTGTGGGTTGGTGGTGGCGCCACATGGGCTCGGGCCACAAGCTGCGGTCAATATGCGCAACATGGGTGGCTGCTGGTGCGCAGTCATGAACGCCTGGGTATGACCAATGAGGCCCCTGCGAGCGAGCAGTGGTCAGGAAGTCCGGGAGTCGGTCGGGGCGCGCGTTTGGGGTTCTCATCGGGGACACATCGGCATCACAGCGAGCGGTGTGTACAGCCCTCAAGAGAACGCTCATCGAGACTACACACGAACCTGACCCGAACAAACGCGTCATCGGCGGTTATCACGGTACGCCTCGATACCCAGTGGTTAGGTTTCAACTGCGATTGACTTAAGTCTGGGCGCTCTGCCATCGTTAAAGACATGCAAAGCTGCGGTAAAGCCATTAACTCTACCTTCAAAGTTGGAGTCGCACGGCAGTCATGACGACGCCGACGCTAGCTCGCGGCGTCTCGGCTTCAAGCGCCGAAGCCGCCAAAGCCGGTGAGCTAACAGGCAGAGATGCGCTCCTCATTGGGGGATCGCTTGAAGGCTTGCGCGATCGCGGGTGCAGCCGGACGGACAAATTGCGATGCGGCTCGATACCCGAGCGGCGGGGGCCCTGCGCTCATCATGAAGGCGCTTAACGTAATGCTGGCGGCAGTTGAAAGCGCTTAGGCTGATGGCCAACTTGCCGTGCCTCGAGGGCTGCTGGCCATTCTAACAGCCCGCATGTGGCGACGTCGAGCCGCAGCGGCCCGCCCTATGCGCGGCCTCAGCACTGTCGTCCCGGAAAGAAGCAACCGGACGTGAGAGCTGCTGCGTGTTGCTCGAGCCACCATGCTTACCGACGACCCGGCTCCATCCCCCGCCCCGCCCTGCCCCGCTCCTCAGGCACACGCTCCCGCCAGCGGCACGTCTCCGCTCTGCTGGCCGTCCTGATCATGGCGTTTGGCGGCGGCCGCCTCTGCGCCGCCGATACCGCCCCCGTATGCACCCTGCTTGGCGACCTGACTACCGCTACAATCTCCTTAGTCACACTGCTGGATGCGAATGATGTGAACAGATTCTCCGCCTTGGGCTTTACGGGACTCACCGTTGGTGATGTGCTAGCTGAGATTATGATCACTATAGCGACGACGACCAGCTCAGGTCCCCTTTTCGTAGCCGCCTGTCCGGAACAGTTTCCAGCGGAGGTGCACTTTGCCCGAGGCGCCACGCCAGTGAGCTTGGTCTTTGATATCCAGAACTGTGCCGTGTTCACGTTGGGTTCCGGAGATCCAGCGGCCTCTTGCACAACCACGTACTACGCCTCCCTAGACGCCTGTCCAGCCGTCTACACGACAACGGCCACCTTCAATAATAAGGATGGCTCAGTGGTGCTCAGCCGCACCTCCACGACGCTCTCCCCGGGGCACTTTGGGGCCGACCTGCCCACCTTCGCCCCGGGCGGGTCGCCCTCCGTCACGCCAAGCGCACCCAAGACAGATGAGACGGTCACCCTCACCTTTCAGACCAGCAAGTGCCCAACCACCGTCCTGGGCGACTGCAAGGTAGGCGTGGACTTTGGGGGGGAGGGGTGCACGCGGTGCTAGAAGAAAATAGGCAAACGCGGCAATCCCTAGCCAGCAGCCGCCCCGCTGGGTTCCAAGAAACCCGAAGTGTCCTCTACCAACCTCGCTAGCGGCACCGTTGACCCCTCCTTTCATCGGCCCTAGCCGGAGGTTGCGTGTGTGTGGGTAGCTGTATGTGTGTGAGCCCCTCTCTACGTCCACCCCAAGCATGACCCACCCCACTTCGCCCCGCTTCGCCCCGCCGTGCCATCCCATGATGACCTCGCAGGTGACCTGGGGCGACGGCTCAGAAGAGTACGTGCCGTGTCCCGATGGTAGCCCGACGCAGGTGACTCATGTCTACGGTACGGCAACAGTCGCAGCACCGTACAACGTCATTGTCCGAGTGTACATACAGGGTGATTCCGACGCGGCCGACGTGGTACGTACGTGGGATGACAAGGGTGGCTGCCCGAAGGCAGGAAAAGGGCTGAGCCCCGTGGTCCCCCCCAGCGGGCTAATCACAGGGGGCTAATCACAGGGGGCTAATGATGACAAGCGGGGTGCGTGTGGCGGGACACATGCGTCCTGGCAGCTGCTTTCCAGCCTCTCCATCCCCGCTTACCCTCTCACTCCCCTCAGGCCTCCACGCCTGTGACTGTCATTGGCACCGGCACCCCCGTCCTGGACCCCTCCTCGTTCCGCATCACCCCCCTGCTTCTGCCCGTGGGCGGCTCCGTCAGCGCCGCCGCCACCGCCACCGACCCCGGATCCGACCTGAAGGAGCTGGTGATCAACTGGGGCGACGGCACCAACACCTCCTATCCCTGCACCGCCTCGCCCAAGTCCACCTGCTCCCTGCCCGCCACCGCCTCTCACGTCTACTCCGTAACCGGCGTGTTCGCCCCGACGGCCACTCCGGCGGATGCCGCCGGCACGCCCGCCTCTCCCGTGCCGCTGCCCGCTGGCTTTGTGGTCGTGTACGACCCCCAGGGGGGCTTCGTGGTGGGAGGCGCCTGGATCACGGTGAGTGCTTTGCACTGCGCTGCAGGGGCATGAGACAGAGCATGCCGTGGGAGGCCCCGTCGTCGCACTCCGCTAGCAATGCACTCGACATGCCATGACCGGCCTTGGCCTGACCTGCTCGCGCCCTGTTGCCCCTCAGTCTCCCCCCGGGGCCCTCGCCTCCGATACGGCCCAGACCCTCACCGGCATGGCCAACTTTGGTAAGCAAGGCCGGTACCGGGCACCAAAGGGGAGTGAAGGGCAACGCGGCAGAGCCTGTCCCTCCTGACCTTTTGCCCCGTCTGCCCCCACCCCCCGCAGGCTTCAACTCCAAGTACAAGGCGGGCGCCTCCGCTCCCACAGGCAACACCGAGTTTGTGTTCAGCGCGGGCGGGTTCCGGTTCCGCAGCACCAGCTATGACTGGATGGTCATCTCGGGGAGCCGCGTGCAGTTCAAGGTGAGGGGTGTCTGATGCAGGACGGGGGTCAAGAGGCAGGACGCGAGGGTGCGTGCACGGGTACAAGTTGTACGCCCTGCCAGCGGGCTGTATAGCTGCTCATTCTAAACCCCCGCCCGCCCACCCCTCCTCCCCTCCGCCTTCCCCGCCCCCAGGGCTCCGGCATCGTGAACAGCCAGCCCTCGCCCGTCTACAAGTTCAGCATTATGGCCGAGGACGGGGGCAGCACCCCCGGCTCCGACCGCTTCCGCCTGCGCGTCTTCAGCCTGGCGGCGGACGGTACGACAGAGATCAAGGTGTACGACAACTTTGTGGGCGGCGCCGCCTCGGCCTGCGCCAGCCTGTCGGACCCGTCGTGTGACTTCCGCGCCGCCACCACGGCCCTGGGGGGTGGCAGCATCGTGATCCAGAAGAGCCCCTCCGGGCGCCGCATGGTTTGAACATGGGCATACGGCCGGGATCCCTTCATTGCCGCTGTTGTCTCCGTAAACAGGGCCCCGTTGGGCATGTAATAAGGGGGATCGATAAGCTATTTAGATATACATGCATGAACGGGTCAAGCTTAGCCCAACTTTAGAAACGGGGCACGGGCTAAAGAAGTAAAGCTATCCCATCTGCCCTGCTTCTGCCCGCCGGCGGTACTGTGGTCTTATCTTATCGCAGCTTAATAGCATTGCCGGCCTATCATGTCAAATAGCATTGACTGTTTATAAACGTACAGTCGGTTGCTGTGTCCGGTTTGTGGTTTGCACGGAGGTCGCCAGGCCATGAACGCTGGCCTCTTAGTCTGCACGTGTGTGTGTATCCCGTGCGTGTGCGTGCGCACTCTGCCTGCTTGGAACGTTCGACTTTTCTTCGGGCTTCGGGGTCAGCTCAAAGCTTGAAGCTTGACGCTGGAGGATGGGCTGAGCCCCGAAATAAAATGCTGGGCCACGCGACGTAGAAGACATCGTCATCTGCGGCAAGGTCGCAGGCGTAATTTGGGCCTCGCTCGAAGCTGGAGCACCCTTGACGTGATTGGGCATTGGTTCATACGTGCAGGCACGATGCACAGCGCCTTCGGCTGAAGGGGCCGGAGGATGGTTTCGGCGGGGCGAAACACAATTCCACGCCACAACATTTCCACTGCGACAACATTTTGCAACTGCGTTCCCAGTGTTGTAACAAGGCAAACAGCAACATCGCGCTCGGTCCGGGCTTGAGCGGTGAGGTGTGGCGAAGTCGGCCGCAACATCTGCCGTTAACAGCTGCGTGCACACAGCTCAGAATCGCCACGCTTTTGCCTTAACGGTGTCAGGAAGAATACGATATGAATCATTGCAACAATCCACGGGCCGGGGTGCGAGGTGGTGCGACCGCGCGCGCCCGCCCATGTCTTCGTGCCGGGTTGCAAAGTGCACAGAGCTACCTCGCTTGTAGCTTGACAGTAAAAGGAAACATACGAAACGGACATCTGCATCCCGGCTCAGGACGCCGTGGATACGAGGCCGTGCGGGCGAGCCGCGCGAAGACTTTCCATGCGCTCAACACTAGCTAGCAGTGTAGGGATCAGGAGACTTTAGCTTGTGACATCGTGGGCTGGGCGTGGGGGGCAAGTTTGTATTGAGCGCCATGACACTCTTCACAGACGCCCTCTCGTGAAACGGGCAACCCTGAAGCTACTGCTGTAGGTCCAACTTAGCCTTTGAGCCAGGCATATGGGTTAGGGTCTTGACTGGGGTGGGGCGACATGTGGGAGGATGGGCGCAAACCAGCGTGGGGTACGCGGGGTGGCGCGGGATGGGGCATGCATGCAAGCATACATCGCCGACTTCCACCTGTCCTGCTTCCTGTTGCAGTATCGCTGGACCTGCTCAATTCAGTACCACGCGTGCCTCAAGCGTCGCGCCAGAGGCCGCGTTGAGGTGGCGACGTGGCCGAGGCCGAGACATGCATGTCGTTGTGGCGAAGAAGCGCATGGAGCCATTTGGCCCCAAGCAAAGCGCAACGACTTGGTCTCAGTAGCAGTATTTGCTTTCAGTAAGCGCGACTGCGGGATGGGCGTACGGCAGCACTGCATATGCATCAAAAGTACGGCACCCCCGTTTCTGCATCCCGTCACGTGTGCTATTGTCTTGCAAGCTGTCCTGGGGCGTATGCCAGACTCGGGGGCTGTCCAAAGGACATGGCCGCGTCCATCGACCCGCAGAGAGGGTCCTGCCGCACCTACCACCATAGCTCTTAGTGCTTCTGGCTCCTTGTGTGACCAAGTGGCTGCGTGTCACACAACAGGGGGAATGGCACCCCACGTGTTCCGCAACGGGTGGCCTGCCAACATGGCGGTCATGCTAGTCATGCCCGGCCTGGACCCACCTCCCGATCACTGCACGTGGTGCTCAGGCATCCCTAGGGTTCAGACCTTCTCAATGCACGTCTGTTGGACCCTTGGAAGAGCGCTGCAGCCGACGGAGCGGGTCCTGCCCGCTGTGAAGAAAGTTCCTGGGGCCCCTTGACGAAAGTCCCCAGACCCCCAGACCCACCCACCCACCATGAACTTTGGGGGCCCAGATCTTTGGGAAGGCATGGGGTACTTCATCATCATGCCTAACGTCCCCCCCCCCCCGACGACTAACCCCGCCCACAGGTCTGTACGACACCATTTCCAAGTTGCCTGCCACGCTCCACACGCTCAACTCAGCCCCGCCGACAGCGGCAGGCGGACAGCACGTGCGACACTGACGCCAAAGCATCTTGGGCCGGCATTCTCTTCACTTCCTCACTTCTGTGGGGCTCCGGTATACCGGCCTTCGTAGACCTCAACCTGGGAGAGAGGGCAGGGAACCTCGACTCGCTGATCCCATGCCCACCACACTACTGTCTTAGTGATGTTGATGCCTCAATCTAGCCTCCCGCCTTTGCCCCAGCACCCGGCCATAAGTTGTATTCAACCAAAAGCGGTATATACGTATATGTGCTCACTTCGCTGATCATCAGACAGCAGAGCGGCGCCCGGAGGGGCTCTTCTGGATCACGATGCTGCCACCCCCCAGGGCCGTGGTGGCGGCGCGGAAATCGCACGACGGGTCCGACAGGCTGGCGCAGTCCGTGGCGGCGCCGCCCACAAAGTTGTCGTACACCTTGATCTCTGTCGTACCGTCCGCCGCCAGGCTGAAGACGCGCAGGCGGAAGCGGTCGGAGCCGGGGGTGCTGCCCCCGTCCTCGGCCATAATGCTGAACTTGTAGACGGGCGAGGGCTGGCTGTTCACGATGCCGGAGCCCTGGGGGCGGGGAAGGCGGAGGGGAGGAGGGGTGGGCGGGCGGGGGTTTAGAATGAGCAGCTATACAGCCCGCTGGCAGGGCGTACAACTTGTACCCGTGCACGCACCCTCGCGTCCTGCCTCTTGACCCCCGCTCCATCAGACACCCCTCACCTTGAACTGCACGCGGCTCCCCGAGATGACCATCCAGTCATAGCTGGTGCTGCGGAACCGGAACCCGCCCGCGCTGAACACAAACTCGGTGTTGCCTGTGGGAGCGGAGGCGCCCGCCTTGTACTTGGAGTTGAAGCCTGCGGGGGGTGGGGGCAGACGGGGCAAAAGGTCAGGAGGGACAGGCTCTGCCGCGTTGCCCTTCACTCCCCTTTGGTGCCCGGTACCGCCCTAGCTTACCGAAGCTGGCCACGCCGGTGAGGGTCTGGGCCGTATCGGAGGCGAGGGCCCCGGGAGGGGACTGAGGGGCAGCGGGGCATGCGTGAGGCAGGGGGCCGGGCCAAGGCCGGGCAATCGGTCATGGCATGTCGAGTGCAATTGCTAGCGGAGCAGTCCCGCGAGTGCGAAGACGGTACCTCCCACGGCATGCTCTGTCTCATGACCCTGCAGTGCATTGCAAAGCACTCACCGTGATCCAGCCGCCTCCCACCACGAAGCCCCCCTGGGGGTCGTACACGACCACAAAGCCAGCGGGCAGTGGCACAGGAGAGGCGGGCGTGCCGTCGTCATCCGCCGGAGTGGCCGTCGGGGCGAACACGCCGGTTACGGAGTAGACGTGAGAAGCGGTGGCGGGCAGGGAGCAGGTGGACTTGGGCGAGGCGGTGCAGGGGAAGGAGGTGTTGGTGCCGTCGCCCCAGTCGATCACCAGCTCCTTCAGGTCGGCTCCGGGGTCGGTGGCGGTGGCGGCGGCGCTGACGGAGCCGCCCACGGGCAGAAGCAGGGGGGTGATGCGGAACGAGGAGGGGTCCAGGACGGGGGTGCCGCTGGATACGACCAGAGACGCCGAGGCCTGCAGGGCGGGTGGCGAGCGGGGCAGGGCGGGGGTGGGGAGCGAGGCTGCCAGGGACCAGGGGCATGCAGTGAGTCTTGGAGGGACGGGAGGGCGGCTTGATGGCACCCTTCCCGATGACAGAGCGCGGCGTGGGCACTAGGCGGCCTGCCTGCAGCGCACCTGGCCCTCCGTGTTGGTGGGGCTGTTGGGTACGCTGACGGTCACCGTGGCGGTGAAAGGGCCCGAGGATTGGTACGTGTGCGACCGCTGCTGCCCCACGCCACTGCCGCACGGGAAGGCGTCGTCCGGGCTGTTGTCGCCCCAGAAGATCTGCGGCAAGGGAGGGCGGCAGGAGGGCGGCGTGGGTGACGTGCATACGGACGCCCTCCACACAGCCGCCGCCGCTCAGTGCGTGATGCAAAGCGCGGGGGAGACGTGCGGCGCGCTCCGCGTGAAGTCTCGGGGGCGGGGTGCGGGCGGAGGGACGCGGGGCGAAACACATTGCCACGCCGACCGGCACAAAGTGTTGCAACTGCTTCTCCCTTTACCGATCTGAGTTGCTGGAGGTTAGAGAGTGACATCGTGCGTTGTCCGGGCTTGGCCGGTGAGGTTTAACCGAAGTCGGCATCGTAACATCCTCACAACCGCTGCGCGCAACCTTGTTGGAAATACCTCGCTAATAACTATACAATGTAAGGTTACTATAAAAAAGGATACACGCATCGCTCCTCTGGTGCAAGGTGGTGCGGATGACTTCCAAACATGTTGAGTGCGCGCCGGGTCCATAACGTTTCCCTGCCCTCAACTACATACCGTAGAGATAAGCAATCTATAGGTTGTGACATCGCGGTTTGGGCGTGAATCGCACGTTTGGCTCCATCCATGACATGCACCCAAAGAAGCTTGGCGGGGCCTCAGCCTAATAAGTCCCAACGGACCTTGTGGCCTTTGTTCGGCGCCAAGGTTCAGTTCAGCCCACGGGGGCTCAGCCTCAAAGCCGGACAGGGCCCATCATAAACCCGTTCAGCTTCCAGTTCCATACATCCACCGCATCGCTCCCAGGACCCACCGTGCACTTCAGCGTCGCTTGTTGCGCAATGATACTGCAGACGTGGGCGGGCGTGAAGGTCAGCGAGACGGGGGAGTTTTTGAGGAAAGGGCCGGCTCCGAAGCTGGGGTTGCCGCTGAAGGAGGCTGGCGGGGTGTCGATGGGTATGGTGGTGCGTGCGGAGCCTGTGAGGCTCAGGCTGTCTGTGGCAATGGCGTCTGCCGTATACACGCCAGGACACGTGACCTGAAGCGTGACGGCTGCGGGGGCGCAGGAAGCGCCTGTGCAGCTTGGGGTGCCCCTGTAGAAGAAACCGTTGGAAGCGGTGAGCGTGAACTCCAGTTTGGCCAGGTTGCTGTCCACGTCAGCAGCGGTGGGCGTTACGGTGATGGCGGCGCCGGCGGCGGTGAGGGGGCCCTGGGAGGCGGTCACGCTTGCGGTGGGGGCTGCGT
Source organism: Edaphochlamys debaryana (assembly GCA_016858145.1). Lineage (NCBI taxonomy): Eukaryota > Viridiplantae > Chlorophyta > Chlorophyceae > Chlamydomonadales > Edaphochlamys > Edaphochlamys debaryana. Next base: position 24,421 of record JAEHOE010000003.1, read on the forward strand.
TGGTGACATCGACAGTGGCGGTGAGCTGCGGCAAAGGGAGGGAAGGAGGGCGGCGAGCAAGGTGCCAAAAGGGGGGTGTGGGGAAGGGGTAAGTGCTGGTGAGACGAGTGCCCTGGGCATCTCGTGCGGCATGCAGGCATGGGCCTACGTTGCACCAATCAGGCAAGCCTCTGCAAAAACCGCAGCGCTCCCTCTCTGCCGCCACCCGGATCCGGACTTCGGACCCCAACCATCCCCGTGCATCCGGTGTGTGCGGGCTGGACCCCAACCCTTGGTACGGCTCGGGGCAAACCCCGCCGTCACGCAGAGCAGGAAGGGCCTAAAGAAGGGCCATCCCTGATCCCTGCCTGCACGCAGTAACACCCGCCCCGACCTGCCCCGCCCCCTAGCCCAGCCCACCCACCGACAAGGCCTGGCCAGAGGTCCGGCCGTCCACTCGCAAGAAGGCCTCCGCCACGACCCTGGCTGTGTAGCGCCCGACGGCTGCGTACGTGTGCGCCAGACCGGCGCTCTGGTCGCAAGGCACGGTGTCAACGACAGTGGCGCTGTCACCCCAGCTCACCTGCAAGGGGAGGGGAGGGCAGGGCAGGAAGAACGAAGAGAAAGACACAAGGGGTGTCTGGTCAGGGCCCTGCGCGATCCAGTTCTCCATCCCGGCGTGGTTGGCAGAGCGCGTGACCCCACGGCTCTTCCGCCGGCCGGGCATGTGCGTGGGGACCGGCCGCCGGTCCCATGTCCCCCCCACCCCGCGGCGAGTCGTCCCTGCTCCCCAAGCCACCGATCACTTGCCCGGCATGTCAGTGTGAAGCCGGTCTCTTTACAGACATGGTCGCGGACCACGAAGCGCAGGAGCGCCTGAGGCTGCTGCCCTGTGCCGATGCTGACCGAGCCGTCCACAAAGACTGGCGCTAAGGAGAAGTCGGGCGGGGGCATGGGCACCGCGACGGTGCCCGTAGCGGTCCCAACAGACCCGTCCACGTCTGTTGCCCTCACGGAGGCACTGTATACGCCTGAACATGTTGCTATATAAGGGGTGGTCCCCTGTAACGGGTCACTGGTGCTGTAGGTGAAGGTCTGGCGAGGCGGGCTGATGGCGGCGCTGTACAGGGTAGAGCTGCCGCCGAAGGGTGTGGCAAGCGTGGCCGTCAGGAAACTGAGCTCGGCGGTGACGTCGCTGGCGGTGGCAAGGACGCTGATGATGGAGCCTAGGTAGGCCGGCGACGCGGCGGCGGCGGAGGCCACCACGGAGGCGGAGGGGGCCTTGTTGGTGACTTGGATGTTGGCCAGGGCCTGCGTGGGGACGGAGAGCGAGACGGGGGGCGGGGGAGGGAGATTGAAGTTGTAGCAGCAGGAGCGCATGTTGAAGGCGGCCGCGTCATGCGTTTGGGTTCAAGGTGCGAGGGTGCGACTCGTGTTGAGGACTTGGGCAGGGGTGCAGGTGGGATTAAAACCCCGCAGGCGCACGCTATGTCACACCTGAGAAGAGGTCACGAACGAAGTGCCGGCAGGGGATGTGACTGCCTCCTGCACGACTACTACGGCCGCGATGGGCCTGGGGAAGGTGTTGTACAGGTGCTTGGCCCCAGCAGCGCTAGAGCAGGACACGACCTCGGGGTTCGTGCCGTCGGCCCAGTCGACCTGCAAGGCCGGGGATCATCAAGGGGGCGGGAAGGGAGGCTCTGTTGAGCACGGGTGCACTGCCGTACGTGCCCGTCCCAAAGGGTAGCAGGGTGCGTTGCCTAGCGCGGCGCGGCATCCCCCTGACGAATCTCCCTGTTAACAATGAATGAAGCGGCGGCCCCTTGCTCACGTTCGCCCTCTCTTGGCCTACCCCTGCCGACCCCATCCCACGCACCTGGCACCGGATCCCCTGGGCGGGGCAGGGGTGAGACCCCACCAAGACCAGGGAGGCCTCGCTGCCCTGCACCACGGAGGCAGTGGTGAAGGCGGGGGCCGCGGTGAACACGCCGCGGGTTGTGGCCACAACGGTGCTCGGGTCGATGCCGAACGAAGTGGAGGCCCCCAGCGCATCCGTCGCGGTCAGTCTGTTGAGGATGGGCCCAGAGCAGGCCTTGCGGTGCTCCCACGTGGCGGAGCAGTCTGCGCCGGCGGCCGTGGGGCAGTCGTAGCTGTAGGTCACGCTGCCATCCAGCGTGAGGGTCAGGGTCTTGAGGTTTCCGTTGGCGTCCTTGGCCCTTGCAGTCCAACGGGTCCTCGAGGCGCCGTCCGCATCGACCGATTGCGTCCACGTGAGGGTCAGCGAGTCCGGGGCAACGTTGGGCGGTACAACGGTGACGCTGATACTCTGGGGGTGGGACGGGGCGGGTAGGATAGTATGGCAGTGGGAACGAAGCAGTTACAAGGAGGATGAATGTCAGTGTCAGAAGTCTGGTACGCACATGCTGATGCTACTTACTACTAATGGACCAGCACTGATGAGCGAGCAAGCATGCAATGACTTGGAAATGCATGTAGTGCTATGCTCAGTCATCCATAACGCAGTACGCACCCTGGTGTCCGCCGGCGGGTCTGGCAGTATAGCATCCTTTACGAACACTTCGACGGTGATGGTGTATCTTCCTGCCGTACCGTAGACATGAGGTACCCGCGTCGGGGCACTATCGGGACATGGCACGGACTGCACTGCTCCGTCGCCCCATTGCACCTGTGAGGTCGGGGCGTGGCAGGGGGGCGAAGTGGCTGGGGCGGGTTACGCTTGAGGCGGACAGCAGGGGTTCACACACAGCTACCTCGATCACAGGATCTATGAACGATGCCGCTTCCATCGAGCGAGGTAGGTGGAGGGCATTTCAGGTTTCTTGGGTTCAAACGGGAGGGCTGGCTTGGATTGGGCGTGCAGTTGGCTCCTAGTCCCGCATGCAATTAACCTACCCGCCCAAGTCCGTCCACACGCACCTACCTTGCAGTCGCCCAGGACGGTGGTTGCACAGTTGCGGATGGTCTGAAAGGTGAGAGTGACCGTCTCATCTGTCTTGGGTGCGCTTGGCGTGACGGAGGGCGACCCGCCGGGGGTACCGGGGACGAAGGAGGGCGCAGCAGCCCCAACCTTCCCCGGGGAGTAGAAGGATTGGGTTTGGGTGAGCGCAACTGAGCCGTCGGGATTTTTGACGGTAGACGTCGCGACGTACACAGCGGGACAAGGGTCCAGCTTGGCATAGCTCTCCCATTCGCAGTTGACCGTAAAGAAGTCACTGCACCTCGTGTCTGTCACCAGGGTCACCGGGGCTGTGTAGCGCTTGAGTTGGATGTCCACCGGAAACCTTTTGGCGCAGAAGGTGGAAGCGTCATAGTATGTGGGGGAGGCCACGACCACCACATCAATAATACCCGTCACGTCGCCAGCTGCAATGCCCAGCTCAGGGGGAAGCACGCCGGGATCGATGTCTTGGAAAGCTGACGAGAACATTGCCACCTCGTCCTCAAGCAGATCGCACACAACCTGGGCGGCGCAGGGGCGGCCGCTGAGTGACGCTATGATCAGGACGGCCAGCAGAGCGGAGAGCAGCAGCGACCGCCGCTGGCGGGAGCGTGTGCCTGGGGGGGCGGGGCGGCAGGGGAAGAGCAGCAGGGAGGGGCGGGGTTGATGACACGCACGCAACCCTGGGCTGGGAACGACCGAACCGCAGTCGACAGAGGCTGAAGCTACGCACTCGGCGGGGCTTGCGTCCACTGCGTCGACATCCGGACTAGCACTACATGTCGCGCTCATTCGCTTGCCGTTAGAACGGCCGGCCGAGTCGCGGCACGCACGGCCGGCCGCAAGCCAAGAGATGCATTCCAAGCAGCAAATCCGTTTTCGGCATCTGCAACGTGCGAGCCTCGAAGGCCAGCAGGGGCGCGGCGGGAACGCGCTCGAGCGAGTGACGACGGCGCCCGAGTGCACTAACGTCCGACCCAATACCAAAGAGCGCATTGAACCCCAATATTGTACCTCCTCTAGCTGCCTCGACGCTTGAAGCCCCGTCGCTGCCACGCGTTAACGGAAATTTCGCCATGAGTTCAATGGCTGTGCTAGGTTCGAGCGATAAGCAAGGCCGCCGAGGTTAGAGTGGAAGGGTCCAGGAGCTGTGCATCCTCGGTATAAGCTCGGCAGATGGGTGGCATCGTGGTGCAATACGGCGCGCGCCCAGACTCCAGCCAAACGATCGAGGCATCTTGAAACCTAACCGCTGTGATGTGTGTCGCGAGTTGTCGTCACCGCAACTGCGCAGCCGGATGGCCGATTGTGAAGAGTGAACGTTGCCTGCAAAGTGCACCACAGCGTCGCGTACCGCTGCCTGCATCCCGAACGTCGCTCGTCGCCGTGCGTGCACCGCATTCGGCGGGCCCTTGCGTTCTGGGGGCCTCACAACCTCACCCGGGCGTGCGTTCGTGGCCGTCAGCAGCTTCGCTGTGCGTGTGACGGCGCGCTGCGCCTGTCGCCTTGTGTACGCTGCACCCTCGGGCACACAAACTAACCGCTACATACGCGAGCGCAACATTCTACGCGGTTGGTGCGCTGCTCAGGGGGGTGCACGCCGGAACACTAAACCACTGAGCTGCGCAGCAGTTGGGGCTTGCCCCCCTTTTTTGTTGGTTAGGAGCCCCCGCCGCCTGCCCTTCCCCCTCCGCTCAGGCCCCACCAACCTCGGCCTGCGTAGTAGCTAGCTAGGCATCAAATCTTCCGTCATGGCTGCTCACCCCCTTCACCCCCTCGCCCCTATCGCCCCTGCGGCCGCCCGGCCGCCGGCAAACCGCAGCTCTCGGATATGGCAGCAGGCCCGCCTTGCCGACCCCCCGGGCCCGACTGCACTTCCTCGCGACAAGTCGTGTAGCATTACCCCGTCACCAGCATGTGTCCCCACCTCCTTCCGACAGCAAGGGACTCACCTGGATGCCCCCGGCCTCGCCATGCCGCTGGTCCTCGTGCCCCACCATCGCGGTCGCGCCCGTCCGGCCACCAGCGCTTGACGCCCAAGTTCTGCTGAAGCTATTGATTCTGTAGCTATGTGAGATAGGTCCGGCGGATTGGCGTGGAAAGTTGGACACCAGACGCGTCGAAACCAGCAGCTGTCGGGCGCAAAAGTTGCGTTTGCAACAGGCTGAGGATGCCTGTTTGTTGCTACTTAGCGCAGCCTATCAATTGCAGATGTAGGGCAGGCTCGTGGCAACGCGTGCTGTTCCAGGGGGCCAAACCCCGGATGCAAGCTTTGCCCCACCATCCCCTCTCTCACACCAGTCGCACGTGCGTGTTGCCTCTAGGTATAATCGTCTCCATACGAAAGCAGTTACAACCACAAAAGAAGGCAGTATAGCTCAGACGCGTCGTCGGGGGACGCTTAACTGTGGCCGCTGCTGCCGGCATGTAACCGTTTGTGTTCCAAGGAACAATGGGTTCGGCGATAGTGTTCACAGGGTGAACAAGGAGCGCCTGCCCCGCGCGACATGGCGCCCGCGGGGGAAACGTCCTCTGCCGACCGGCCGGCCAACCTTTACGGTTCAGCAATGGAAGCAGAAGCAGAAGCCGGAGCTGGCCAAGGTGAGGCCCGCCCGCCGGACTGGACCCCGTCGTGTTCCATGCCCCGACCCCGACATCCCCCGCACCCCTAGGCGAGGGCATTGCAGGCCTGGGGCAGGGGCTGAGAACGATGCAGCGCTGACACTCGCGATGTAGGCGTGTGGATGGGTAGGAGTCAGCGCAGGGCGCCCCCGTGGTGAAGGGGACCCCGCCTTGTTCGTTGCCCAGTCCTCGACATTGCGGTCGGCCGTCCGTCCATGCACGTCCTGCAGCAACCCTCCCCGTCCCCATCCCACCCCATCCCCATCCACCCGACCCAACCCCCATACCTTCACTACCTGGGCTTCGCACAGCCTGCCCCTGCTTTGCCTCCCTGCCCCACACGCCTCCCCCCTTCTTTGCCCCCCCCCCTCCCCCCCCCCTCAGGCGGTGGGCTCTGCGGTCCGCGGGGCGGAGGGGGACTGCCCGTGTGTCATCAGCCGGTGCTAGGGTGCAGGTGGGGAAGGGTAGGCGGGTATGGGTAGGCGGGGTTGCGGCCCACCAGGGGGCCGTTCAATCTCTTGTCGGCTTCGGGCAGGAATCGGCCTCAACCCAGCGGACGCTCCTCTCCTAAACCCGCACCTCCCCTCCCCTCACCCGCCCCCCTGTCCTCCCCCACCCCTTCCCCTCTTCCCCTCCCCCAGCTGATGCGGTTCTCCAACAGCGCAAGCGCCAGGGCAAGGAGGCGCAATACGCGGCAGCGGGCGGCACCATACCGCCCGTGCCCCCCGGCCCCGCGTTCGCATCCGCCTCATCCCCGACCGCCGCCTCCTCCCCCGGGCCCCGGGCCCCCTTCTTCCCGCCACCCCCCAAGCTCACATACAGTGACCCCGCCCGCCCCGGCCCCGGCCCCGGCCTCCGCTTCCCTTCCTCCGCCGCCGCTGACCGCCCCGGCCCCGCCATCCCTCCCTCCGCCGCCGCTGGCCGCGCCTGGCCGCCTGCCGCCCGTACTTCCCTTTCTTCCACCCCCGCCCCCCCGCCAGTCCCTCCAGCCCGCCCAGATGGCCCTGGAGGTGCAGCGGCAGGGCCTGGAGCGACAGGCGGCGCAGCTGGAGGCGCAGCAGGGTGTGTGTGGGGGGGGAGGGGCATGGAGCGGGCATGGAGGGGTGGTGGAGGGAGAGTCGAGGGTGGGCGGTTGATCAACCGACGGGGCATGCGTGCTTGTACGGCTGCGAGCGGCTGTACGCGCACAGTACGGCATCACGTGACGGCGTATCGCAGATTTACGACATTGCCTTGGCATGGGCCGGACGGCGATGCTGCTTAATGGGTCTTTCCTTTTCGCTTGGCCGTGAAGTCGGCGTGGAGTGCGGACTGTGGAGCTTAACCTTTGCTAAGAGATTGCTGGTGGCACTGTTTATGGCTTCTGCCCAACACTCTGTGCCGTGGAGTGCCTGCGGCACCAGGGGCACTGCCCGCAATGCCTACAAGGCAGACGGAGAGGCCGTTAGGCCGTTGTGGCGAGTCGCCCTAGCCTTAGACCGATGTTGAAAGCAGGCGTGCCAACAACAAGTAAGGGCGGCATATCGACACTAGAAGAGGGAGGACGTGTCACGACCCAGCGGACGACAGACGCACACCTAAGCTTCCCGTGGCGTGATGGCATGTACGGTATGATTGTAACCCCCGTTCGTAGCTGCTTGGGGGCGGGCGCGCGGGCCTCCCATTCCTTGCTCCGCCCGAAGCGGCCAGCCCCAGTTTATATGGTCAACCCTTCCCTCACGATGTCCACGGTACATCGCAGCCACCTTGCACCTTCACAAGTATCGCAGCTTCCGCACAGGCACGCGGGATCGAGGGCAACCCAGCGCTGGCTGCATCCGCCACATGAACGGGATAGTCAAGGGGCTCCCCTCAGTCCTGAGCGCCTACCTAGCCAACCATTATGCTCTGCATGAGACCGTGACCCACAGTCCATCTCATGCCGGTGGGCGCTCCACCCGCCCTCCCGATCCGCAAAACCACGAGTCCACTATGTATGCCCACTATGCTACTCTAAATGCTGTATTGCTTGGTTGCATGACACATCCATGCTATGAACCACGCATAAATGTTATTGCATATGCAGGGCTTGGGTAAGCCCCGCCCGGGAGAGGCAGGGGCAAGAAGTCTCCACTTGCTCATGCCATGCTCGCCAAACTGTCCCCGCCTCCGGCTGGCATCCCTTCATCTCTTTCCTAGTGTTATTGCTTGTGCCTCTTCCCCACGTCCAGCCTAAAGCGGCACGTCGTCGCTGATCATCAGACAGCAGCGCGGCGCCCGGAGGGGCTCTTCTGGATCACGATGCTCCCGTAACCCGCCCACCCGCCCTTTCCCCCCGCTCAGGCCCCACCAATCTCGGGCTTCCTTGTACCCCAACGGTCGGTCCGGCACCCCCTCCCCTAGGGCACAGCCCTCGGCGAATGCTGCCTTCATCCCAACCAGGCAACGGTCCAAGCTATGCCTGCCAATCAGAATTGCGAGATCCTCAGCGGGCCCCTGCTATGTCATGTGTGGGGAGAGAGCAGCAGCTAGGCATCGAACCCTAAGTCCTGGCTGCTCGTCCTGTCTCCCTGCCGCCCCTGCCCTGGCCGCCCGCCGCCCCAGCTCGCGGACACGGCAGGTTCCGCCCAAGTCGTGTTCGTGCGTGCTATGCCGTCCCATGCGGGGCAGTTGGTGGGGACACCGACGCTCTGACCCGGGTGCCCCCACCGCCCTCCGACAACCAAGGACTCACCAGACTGCCGCCGAGCGCGCCAAGCCGCTGGTCCTCGCACCCCGCCATCGCTGTCGCGCCCGCCCAGGCTTGATTCCTTCCACCTAGTAATGTTACATCTATAGCTATGTAAGATAGCTCAGGCGGATTGGCGTAGAAAGGAGCCCCCGTCAAAAGAACCAGAGCTGTCGGGCGCGAAAGTTGCGTTTGCAACAGGCAGAGGATGCCTCAGGCATAAGTAAGTGCAGCCTATAAGTAGCAGGTGTAGAGCAGGCCTCTGGCAACGCGTGCTGACCCAGGGGGCCAAACCGGATGCAAGCTTTGCCCAAACATCCCCTCTATCACACTCGCGTGTTGCCACAAGGTATGGTTGTCTCCATACGAAAGCAGTTCCAAATACCAAAGAAGCCAGTAGAGCTCAGACGCATCGTCGCGGCCTTTCGGTAGACGCTTAACTTTGGCCGCTGCTCCCGGCATGTGATCGTTTGCGGGGCCAAGGAACTATGGCTTCGGCGATAGTGTTAACAGGGTGAATTGGGAGCGCCTGCCCCGCGCGACATGGCGCCCGCGGGAGACCCACCCTCTGCCGACCGGACGGCCAAGCTAAACCCGACGGTGAAGCAATGGAAGCAGAAGCAGAAGCCGGAGCTGGCAAAGGTGAGCGCCGGCCTGGACGGGTCCGCCATGTTCCATGCCCCGACCCCGACAACCCCGCACGCATGGGCGGGCCTGGGAGCTTTACAGGCCTTGGGCTGGGGCTGAGGACGATGCAGCGCTGACACACGCGATGTAGGGGTGTGGATGGGTAGGGTACAGCGATGGGCGCCCCCGTGATGGGGGGAGGAAAGACAGCTGCCCGTTTTGGCGTTCCCACAAGAAGGGAGACGCTCTGGCCCACCGCCGTACTAAGGCGCGCCCTGCAGCAACCCTACCCATTTCCATCCCCACCCCAAAACCCATACCCCACCCGACCCAACCCCCACACGTCCACCGCCTGGGCTCCGCACGCCTCACCCCTCCCTTGCCCCCCTGCCCCACATGCACGCCTCGCCCCTTCTTTGCCCCCCCACCTCACCCCCAGGCCGTGGGCTCTGCGCTCCGCGGCACCGAGCTCCTCCGCGAGGAGGCGGCCCGGCTGCACCTGCTGCAGGGGGAGCCGGCGAGGGAGGAGTACGGTGAGGGGGCGGGGGTGCACGTGTGTTGAAGGCCGATGATCGGGTGAGGGCGCGTCCAGCGTAGGCGGGTATGGGTGGTATGGGTAGGCGGGGTTGCGGCCCACCAGGTGGCCGTTCAAGCTCTTGTCGGCCTCGGGCGGGGCGCGGCGTCAGCCCAGCGGACGCTCCTCCCGTCAACCCCTACCTCTCCTCCCCTCACCCGCCCTCCTCTCCTCCCCCACCCCTTCTCCTCTTCCCCTCCCCCAGCTGATGCGGTTCTCCAGCAGCGCAAGCGCCAGGGCAAGGAGGCGCGATACGCCGCAGCGGGCGGCACCATACCGCCCGTGCCCCCCGGCCCCGCCTCCGCCTCATCCCCGACCGCCGCCTCCTCCCCCGGGCCCCGGGCCCCCTTCTTCCCGCCACCCCCCAAGCTCACGTACGATGACCCCGCCCGCCCCGGCCCCGGCTCTCCCTCCTCGTCCTTCTCCGCGGCCCACGCGCCCGGCCGCCTGCCGCCCGCGCCCGGCGCCCTCGCCTCTCCCTCCGCCCCGCGAGGGCCTGGGCCCGGGCCCGGGCCTCTGGTGGACCCGGCGGGGGCCTCGGGCCCGGCCGCGGGCCGGCTGGGTGGTCCGGCGCTGCGGCTGCGGGCGGGTGTGGCGGGGGCGGTGCCGGCGGTGCCCCCCGAGAGGGACCTGGCGGCGGCCAGTCGGGGCCTGGTGGAGCGGGCGGCAGCGGACCTCAGCAACAAGGTGTGGTGGGACGGGGGGGTACTGCACAAACGGACTCTCAATCCCGTTTTCCATGGCTCGCACGCATGGGCTGTCCTCCCTACCGGGACCTTCATCTTGTTCTTCACCTCCTTCATTACCTCGTTCTCCTTCCTCACTCCACCTCAACCCTTCCCCCACTTCGCCCGTATCCCCCCCCCAGTCCCTCCAGCCCGCCCAGATGGCCCTGGAGGTGCAGCGGCAGGGCCTGGAGCGGCAGGCGGCGCAGCTGGAGGCGCAGCAGGGTGGGCGGGGGGCTTGGAAGGGTTCGGGATGGCGGGGAGGTCGGCGAGGGCCGAGAGCAAGAAAGACGTGCAGCCCGTATGCCCTCGCCCGTTAAGCTCATTTAGCAGAGGGAGGGGACCTGACTAGGCATTCCGGGTACGGTACATACGGGATACGTTTACGGCGTATGCACGTCAGTAATTACGCGGTAATTTGGGGCGCTGGGCGTATGTTCTTTCGGAAATTCCGTATGCGAAGTACGCCGGGTTTGACACGCACGCCGTACGGCAGCAACGCTTTTGCGCTGAAGTGGTGCTACAGAGCCAGCGTTTATCAAACATATACCTCTAGCACCTTATAGCAAGTGCCTGCTGCCCATAACACCGCTGCGATGGCCTACGATGAGCCGCCGATCCTCGAAATTGATGATGATCAAAAGCCAAAGCCCGCGGCAAAGCCAAAGACGGTGGTGATGCAGTCTTAAAAGGGGACTATGACACCTACGGCGGTCAGGGCACCTGACCAAGCCCTTCCCCCCGCCCTCCCCAGGTGCCAAGCTGCTTGGCGCCCGCAAGCGGCAGTCGCTGCGGGAGGCTCTGGCGGAGGACCAGCGGCTGGCGGCACTGCCCGCCAAACAGGTGGGGGGCAGGGGTGGGGCAGGGGGTGGGGGCAAGGGGTGGGGTAGGCAGCCGCCAGGCGGCGTGCTCTTCTTGGGTAGGCATGGGAGCGGGTGGCGGCCGCACATTTCTGTCAACACGGGCCTCAGAACTGCATGCCTCGTTTGCCGTTGACCCGTGAGGCCCGCTTGCCGAGGCCCAGCACCAGACCACCCCCTTTGGCGCCTCCCTTCCTGAGCTCGTGCCCCCAGCCCCCATGCCCAAAAAACCCCTCCCCCCCCTCCCCTCCTCCCCCTCCTCCCCCCCCTCCCAGGTGCTGGCCGAGCTGGTGGCTGCGGGCCGGGCGCAGGGGGGCGGGGGGGTGTCCCTGGAGCAGTTCGTGGCGGCCAAGGAGGCGCTGCAGCAGGTGGGGGCGGGGGGGGGGCGCGGGGAGGAAGGGCGGCGCGTGTGTGTATGGGCGTGTCCCCTAGGGATGTAGGGGGCAGGGGGGCAGGGGCGCGGCAAGGTTGCAGGGGCACGTTTGGACATGGAATGTGGTGAGCAGGTAAAAGGTGGTCCCATGCGCTGGCATTAGGATGTCCGTGTTGAGCAACGGTACGCCTCTGACCGTACCCCACGGACGTTGCCGTCTGTGTGCCTCCGCCGCCCCTCCCTGCCCTGCCTGCACAGGCCGCCACGCCCTCCGCCTCCCCCGGCAAGCGCCGGCCCCAGCCCCACGCGCCCTCCGCCGCGTCTCCCGGGCGCGGGGGCCGGGCGGCGCAGCGGCGGGGCTCCCATGAGGGACCGGGGCGGGGCTCGGACGGAGATGGGGAGGAGGGGGAGGACGGCTGGGGGCGCGGCAGCGGCCCGGATGATGACTATGCGGACGAGGAGGACGAGGAGGAGGAGGAGGGGATCGATGAGGATCCGGGCAGCAGCGAGGGCGAGGGCGAGGGTGGGGGAAGGGCCGGGCGCGGAGGTGGGCCCACGCCCACGGCTGCGGACCTGCTCAGCAAGCTCAGGTGGGCCCCAGTTCCGGGGGTTCCGGGGAATCGGGGCTCTGGAACCGGCAGGGCTTGGCATTGGGCGCGCTGCCTCCACGGTCCTTAGTTGGGGATAGGTGCCCAGGCCGGTTCCGGAGGATTCGGGGGGTTCAGGGGAAGTCGTTCCAGGGGTCGAGGGCGGTTGTCGGGATTCGGAAATGGCTGGGAACACGTAGCATTTCGGGTGGGCTTCTGGGGGAAACACATGGGGGCTCTAGAACTGGCAGGGCTTAGCATTGGGCGCGCGGCCCTTACGGTCCTTTGTTGGGGATGTTGGGCCTCCTCATGCCGGTTGCTGTCTCCAAACCGCTCCTGCAATCGCTGGGGCCCCATCAGGCCCCGCTGGGAGCGCGCCGAGGACGGACTGGACCTGCCTGGACCCGGGCCTTCCGGGGCCCACTCGGGCCCGAGCGGGCCCCGTGGCGGCCGCATCTGGTCGGCACGGAACGGCGGGCGGCCGCGGGCGCCCCTGGAGCCGGAGGCATCAGGGGTGGCCCTCGAGGCCCAATCGGGCCCAGGTGGGGTCGCCTCGGGCCCAAGCGAGGCCCATCTGGCGGCGCTGGCAGGGGCCCTGCGGCAGGAGCTGCCGGCGCAGGAGGCCGCACTGAGCGAGCTTAGGACCAAGGTGGGAGTGAGAGGCGGATCGCGGTTGGCGATGGAATGGGGAGGGGGCCTAGGCGCAGCTCGACGGAAGCCCCGGCCTCCTGGGTAGCTCCTTGCCTCCTTTCCGTCCCACACTTGCTCCGGGGCCCCGTTGTGTCCCCCTTGTTCAGACCTCTTCCCGTCCAATCTCTTCCCCTAGCATCGTATCCCGCCCTTACTACATTGTGCCCCCAGCGTGACGTGACGGCCGCCCGGCTGCTGTGGGCTCAGCAGAAGCCGCAGCCCTGGGCCCCGCCCAGCGCCCAGGAGCAGGCGGAAGCGGAGGCGGCAGAGGCGGCGGATGGGGACCCGGTGGCGCAGCGGGAGCGCAAGTGAGGAGGGAGAGGAGAGGGCGGTGCAGCCAGGACGACTGGAGGGGCACGAACTCGCGGGGGTGCTTGGTGACACGGGGAGTGGGACAGGGGCTCGCTGTGGCAAGAGGCGGACGATGAAAGAGGGAGGGAGGGGGCGCGGGTGCTGCGACACGACAAGTGTGGCCGGTCAGGCCGAGCCAGGACCCGGGTACTGCAGCGCCAGTCACACACACGCGAGCAACCACACGTCCTACTGCCTGACCAGACACACACACCTTCCCCTCCCTGCCCCGGCCCCGGCCCCGCAGGTTCCGTGAGATGCTGGCGGCCCAGCGGCGGCGCAACCCGGGGCGGGAGGTGGAGGAGAAGGTGGCGGGCACCCGCAAGATGTGCGCCGAGCTCGTGAGCTGGGCGCGGAGGTGGTCGGGGTGGAGGGCGTCAGGCCGTAAAAGTGCGGAGGTCCGGCAGCTAGGCTGCAATGGTTACAGCAGGAACCGCCTCCAGAAGGGGGCCACCTAGGGAGCTAGTTCCGTAATCGGGACGCGGAGGTGGTTAGGGCTGTCTCTGTCTCAGCTCCTCCCCCTCTCGCTCCGCCCTCACCTCTTCATAGTGAGCTGCGCAAGCGGTCCTGTGGGCCGCAGAGGTTTGCTGGCCAACTGCTTACAACGCGACCCCTTCCTCCCAAGTGCCCCACCGCACCCCCACAACCCAACCCCACCTCACCCACCCCCAGGTCCACGACCTGCTGCCCGAGGTGATGGGCCGCATCGCACACCGCCCCTCCAAGGCCCAGGTGGGGAGCGGAAGTGGGGCTGGGGAGAGCGGAAGCATCCGGGCCCGTAGCCTTGACATCACCCCGCTCCCGGGACAGGTTAGAGCGGGGCCCCATGGAACCCGTTCGTACGCAAGCGCCCGGAAGCATCCGCGCGCCCACCACCCATCCCCATCCCCACTCCCCCCACCCCCGTTTAGCAACAAACACTCCCCCCACCCCCCTCCCCCCACCCCCCTCCCCCCACCCCCATGTGTAGGTAGCCCAGGAGGTGGCGGCCTGGCGCGCCGCCCGCCCCGGGGACCTGCTGGCGGTCAGCCGGCACCTGGCGGAGGGGCTGCTGGGGGAGGTGGTGGACGAGCTGATCGCAGAGGTGGGGGGAAGGGAGGGGCGAGGGAGGGTGTGGAGAGGAGGGGGCGAAGGTGTATTTTGGGGGAATGGGCGGTTGGCCAGGCTTGCTACGAGGTGCCATGGGCGGCTGCCTTCCTTCGCCTGACCTCCTGCTGCCCGCCTAGGTGCTGGAGGGGTGACCAAGTTCTGCAGTGTGACAACCTGCTTCCTTACCGCACCCTACGTGACCTCTCCCCTCTCCCTCTCCCCCCCCCCCAGGCGTTCGACGAGATGCACCACCTAGTCAAGGTGAGGAGAGGAAGCCGGGCAGGGGGGAGGTGAAGGGTCATGTAGTGCAGTAAGAGGATGAGAGTGTGGCGAGAGAGACCGAAGGCAGCCTGGGCCTGATCACGGGCACACTGATGTTCGCCCCCTCGCCGTCCCCTGCCCTCCCCTCCCGTCCTTCGGGGCTGCTTGAGGGAACGGCTGGCAGCTGCCCTCGTGCATCCCCCTCCTCGCTGCTGGGGCCCACACTGGCTACCTGCACGCGCCCCCACACCTCGCCACCCTCCCCTCCCCACCCCAGGTGGCGGACTCGTTCGCGTTCGACCTCCTCGTGGAGGCCGTGGCCTTCAGGTTGGAGGGGCAGGGGCGGGCCGGGCGAGTGGGCGGGGGGGTCAGTGGCAAGCGAAAGGAAGCCGGTGTCAGCTCCCCCAGCCCATGCCTCCTCTCTCCCACCCCCACCCCCACCCGCCCCCAGTCAGCGCAAGTACCAGTTCGGCCCCGGAGCGGACAACGTGCGCAGTCGCCTGAGGGACGCGGCGGTGCGGCAGGAGGTAGGGACTGGGGGGGGGCTGTGGGGTGTGGGCTGTGGGGCGTGGGCGCGCGAGGGGGGGGGGGCTCGCGGTGAGAGTTGGCCGTGTGGTTTAGGGTGAGCGAGCGCCGGATGTTGACGCGGCGCGACTTCGCCCGTGCCCCTCCGCATGTCTTGAGAGTTCAAACCGTTCGCCCCTCCCTCCCCCCTCCTCCCTACCTCTCCCAGGCCCAGCTTGCTCAGAGCGTGGCGTCCCGGCGTGCCGCGGCTCTGGCCCGCACCCTCAGCCGCAAGGCCAACCCACACATACAGGTGGGGGCCAAGAGGGGCGGCTTGCAGCGATCACAGCTCTGGGGTACCGCCAACCTGACGCTTACCTGGCTCCCGCTGTTCCCCCCCTGATCACCGTCCTCCTGCCCTCGCCCTCTCCCCCCCCTCCCCCACCCAGGGTGGCAGCAGCGCCCAGGTGTTCGAGGACGACGAGGGGGAGGACCCCCACGCCCTGTACGGCCCCGCCAACCCCGTGCCGGGGCTGCCCAACCGCAGCATCAAGGTGGGCACCGCTGGGGGGAAGGGGGGCGGATGTACTGAGCAGCACTGGAGGAGGTTGCGGGGGCCGCTCCGTGTCCTTCCCCTGTCCCCTTAACCTGTCCCCTTCTTCACTACCTACTCCTTCCGTCCCCGCTGCCCCCCGCCGGTCTGCTCGCTTGCCTTCACTCATCCTCCCCTCAACCTCCCCTCCCCTCCTCACTTCACTCCCCCCCTTCCCCCCTTCCCCCCTCCCCCCCTGTCAGGCCGGCGCCCCCCCCGACGAGGACCTGGACGAGGAGGCCATCTACCTGCTGCACAGGGACTTCGACGACACGCACATGCGGCGGTGGGGGATTAGTCATGGGGGCTGCACGTAGGCGGGGGGCTTAGTCATAGGGGAGGAGCAGGGCGCAGGGGCTCGGTCGTGGGGCCCCCAGGCCGTGCACGTACGCTGCGCCTCACAGGGGCCGGAGCTTCTTTCCTTCCTCAACCTCCCTTGCCCGCCCCTCTCTTCCCCTTCTCCTAGGGACGAGAAGCAGCTGTACGTGCAGGGGCTCAAGGTGTGAGGGCGGGGCAGGGGGGCAGGTGCAAGGGGGCCACTGAGAGGTGCAGGGGCTATCTCAAGGGCCCCCACTCGCCCACACTGCTCATTGAAAGCACCGGCGCGCACATACCATGCCTAACATTCCATGCCATGCTTGACACGGCCCTATAAGGCCGGCCAACCACCGCGCCTGCGCTTTTCTCGGCCTTTGCACGAGCAGCCCTTAAAAGCTCCCCACGCCCCAGGCCATGCTGGAGGAGATGCGCGCCCGCCGCGCCTCCGCCCCCTACGGCCACACGCAGCAGCTGTCCGTCTACTGGCCGCCCTACGTGCGGGTCACAAGGGTGGGGCTGGGGCGGGGCGGGGTGGGGGCGGTGGTGGTGTGGTGCGGGGCACCGGGTTGGGGCCGCCATGAATGGCGTTGGCGCCCCGCACTCGAGGACCCCGCCGTCGGCCCGTCGTGCTTCTGCACTCCTGTTCCCTCCCGCTACCCCCTCTTCTGTTACCCCCCCCTCCCCCGCTCCCCACCTTCTCTCCCATGCTCCGAAAATCCCCCCCAATCCATGCAAGGATTCCCTGGCGTCGGCGCGATCCCGCTCAGCAACAAACACCCCCCCTCCCCCACCCCCACAGGCCCACCGACTGGCCGCCCAGCGCGTGCGGCCCCCCCTGGCCGCCGGCCCCTCCGCCTGGCGCCGCATGGCCCTGCCGGCGGTGGGGCGGGCCCCGCACGCGCCCTGGCCCCGCCCCGACCACACAGCCGCGGCCGCCACGGAGCGGCTGTTCTGGGGGCAGGTGGGGTGGAGGGGGCCGGGGTGGGGGTTTAAAGGGAGCGGGACGAGGAGAGGGCAGGAGAGGGCAGGAGCCCTGGCCGTCTGCGGCCGGCACGTCCTAGTCGCCTCTGACGGTGGTGCAATGTTGCCGCCCCGGGCTCCCCCCCTGCCCCCCCCCTCCTTATCGTTTCCCGCTTGAAAAAATACCCCCTCCTCCCCCCAGGTTGCCCTCCGGCCCACCTACCTGACCAGCAAGAATGCGCCCATGGTCCAGGTGGGATTGGGTGGGATTGGGTGGGGGTTGAGGGGGGGTGCCATTCACGAGGCCCACGGCAGTGCGGGCCCCCGAGGACGCAGGCTCCCCACCACGCACCGCACCCACCATCACACTCCCCCCTCCCCCCCCCTCTTCCCCCCCCCCCCCCAGGTGTTCAAGGAGCTGGGCCCCATCACGGCCCTCTCCGCCTCCCCCTCGGGCGCCCTGCTGGCGGTGGGCACCGCCCCCGGGGCCATGCTGGTGTTCGACATGCGGGGGAGGCCGGCGGCGCCCTGGTTCCAGGTGGGGGGGCAGGAGGGAGGGGCGCGGGGGGGGGGGGGGGGGGAGAAGGGGGTGTCACTGTAGGGGCGGGTAGGCCGAGGTTGGAGCCCATGGGAGGGGCAGGTCGCTGGGAGGTTAGAGACATGGACCGAACCCACGGACCAACTCCCTCCCAACTCACAGACCATCCCCCCTCCATCCCCCCTCCATCCCCTCCATCTCCCCCCCTCTCCCCCCCCCCAGGTCCTGGGCGACGGCACGGTCTACAGGCGGCCCTGGCTGCGCTTCCGCCGCCGCCGCCCGCGCAACCCCGCCCTGGTGGCCTTGGCCTGGTCGGCGGACGGCGCGCAGCTGGCCTCGCTGGACGCCTCCTCGGTGCTGCGCATGTGGTGGATGCGGCCGGAGCAGGGTGGGGGGGGGGGGCATGGGGAACGGGGTGGAGGGAATCGGAGTATAGCAGAGCGAAGGGGGAGATAGAGCGGCAGCCAGCGAGCCCGATGCGTACCGAGGTCCAGAGCGAGAGGGTTCAGGGGCCCGGCGAGTTCCAGCAGCCGCTCCAGCGACGGGGGTTTAGGGGTTTGGAGGGAGGGGGCTTGTCGTACCACACAAGCATCGGCGCCGTACGCCGGCGTTTCGGTGGGCGTGTGGGACGCGGGACAGTAGGCCGCCATGCGCCACGGAGGCGGCCCTCGATCCCCCACCCTTCCTTTCCCCCTCCTCCCCTAGACGCTCTCCCGCTTATCAGATTCAAACACCCCCTCCTCCACACACACACGCCAGGCTCCCTGATCAAGGAGGACCCCCACCGCCAGCCGGTGGCCCCGGAGCTGGCTCTGTCGGTGGGGCCGCTCAACATGACGCTGTCAGGTGGGGGGAGGGGAGGGGGGGGCGAAAAGGCGGTCAGGGGGGGTGCAAGGGCGGGGGCGTAGTTCAGCAGGGCGAGGTGGGGGGAGAGGTGGGGTGTACGGGCGGGACGCAAGAGTATTGGAATGGGGAAGGTAGGGGAAGGGGTCGAGTTCCTGGAGAGGGACCTGTGTTGCCTGGTGGCAGCAGCAGCCGTGGGGATTCAGGAAGGGCCACCCTGGACCGTTTACAAAGGGTGGAGCTCCTAGCTGATCTGTGCGTGCTAGCTCCCTCCCCACCAGCCTTCCACCTCCCCACCCGAACCCCGGTCCCTCCTCGCCACCCTAGGCAAGGGCCCGGTGCTGGAGACGCTGCTGGAGGAGGGGGCGTGGGGGGCCTTCGCGCCGGGGGGGGCCGCCCCGCCACCGCCCGCGGGGGGCGGCGCGGCTGCGGCCCAGGCGGCGGCCGCCAACGCAGCCGCCGCACAGGTGGGGGGCACTCATGTTGTCCAGTCGGCCTGCCTTGCCTTGGTCTTGCCCCTCGCGACCTCTCTCACCCTCTCATCCCACCCTCTCATCCCACCACTGACCATCCCCCAACCTACACTCAACTCCCGCCCCCAGGCCGCCGCCCTGTCCCGGCGCTGGTGCATCGCCTTCCACCCCGAGTTCAACATCGTGGGCGTGCAGCCCTCGCTGCTGGTGCCGCAGGTGTGTGTGGGGGGGGGGGTTGATCATTGACGAGTTAAAGTTTGGATAGCCCAAATGGTATGGCAGCAGCCAGCGAGCCCGATGCGCACCGAGGTCCAGAGCGAGAGGTCCGACGAGCTCCAGCAGCGCTCCAACGGTGGCGGGGGATGGAGGGGGGGAGAGGGGGGGGGGGGTTGCAGTGGGGAAGGACTTGCGGTGTCGGGCGATATGGGGGCTGGAGGCAGAGGTGTGGGGTCGTTGCGCGCACTGCCGGGTGCGCGGCCCACGTCTCAACCTTCTCCCCTCAACAACCCGACACAAACGCCCCAAATCCACCCACTGCCCCATCCTCTCCTCCCCCCCCCCCCAGCTGACGGGCGATGTGGTGCGGCTGACCTCGCTGGTGGGGTCCGCGCTGCTGCCCGCGCCCCTGCCCCGCACGCGGCAGCGGCCCCGGGCGCTGCTGAGTCAGCAGGTGGTGGACTACCTGCTGCCGCCGCAGGTGGGTTAAGGACGGGGGGTGGAGGGGGGTGGGAGGGCGTGTGTGTGTATGGCCGGGCGCTGCTGAGTCAGGTGGGGGGGCGCGGGGGGCCCGCAGAAGGCGCTGGTTTCTTGCATTGCCACGACTTGGCGGAAAGGACGGCAGGCGGAGGGGTCCCTCCCTCCCTCCCCGCGCCGCCCCTCCCTTCCTCACCGACCCACCCACCCACCCCGCCCCCCACGCGCAGATCCCCTCGGGCGACGTGCGCACCCAGGCGCTGTTCCGCGGCCACGACGCCCCCCTGGTGTTCGTGGGGGTGGCGGGGGACTGCGCCTCCGTCATTTCGGTGGACGCGGTGGGGGAGGTCAACCTGTGGCCGGTGCGTGGGGGTTGGGGAGGGGATTGGGGAGGGAGGGTAGAATGAATGCGGTTGTGTGCAATAGGCCAATCGGCTCCTCCAAGTGAAGACGCTACACGCTAGGCCTTTGGTCAGTCGGCGTCGGCGCCCAAACCTCGCTCACGTCCACCCACACACCCCAACCCCGCCGGCCCCGCAGCTGTTTGAGGGCGCCCGCTCCGGCTTCGGCTGGTTCCGCCCCCGCACCTCCTGGCACCTGCCCCGCACGCTCCGCAGCTACCAGGCGCGGGGGCCGCTGCACCCCGTGTGGCCGCGGGTGCCCGTGGCAGCGCTCAAGGTGGGGGGAGGGGGGGGGAGGAGAGGCCAGGGGGGGGGGAGGGTGGGTCAGAGGCAAGACGGGGTGGGCCAATCACCAAGGTATCACAAAGAGATGAGAAGAGGAAGGGCTGCGGTTCGCACCTCTCCAGCTACTTACCCTCCCCTTCTTCCCTAGCAACACTCACCCGCTGCATCCCCCCTCCCCCTCCCCCCTCCCAGGGTGTCATGTACAACCCGCCTCCCCCCGCCGCCGTGGCCCACCTGACAGGGGCGGGGGGGGCCCAGGGGGGCGGCTTCTGGCGCTCCCTGTGGCCCCGGCGGGGCCCCCCCGACCTGGACCGGGACGGGGCGGCGGCGGAGGGGGTGGCGGCGGCGTTGAGCGGTCCCCCGGTCAGCTTCGCGGACCTGCTCGCGGACGCAGGTGGGGTGGGGGGGTGGGGCGGACAAGGGGCGGCGGGCGGGAGGTTGGGGTTGAGGGTGTCAGGCGGCAGGAGTGGGCAGACGGGGGCGTCTGGACCAGTGGTTGGGGTCTGCGGCAGTGCGGAATGACAATCGGGGGGGGGGGGGGGGCTCCAGTGCTCGTTCTGTGCCATTTGCTGGGACCAAGCAAGGCATGGGGGCTCGCGAGGCATAAGGGGTAGCACGGCAAGGGGCTAGCAGGGCATGGGGGCCTAGCAACGCAAAGGGGGTTTAGCAACGCAAAGGGGGTTTAGCAACGCAAAGGGGGTTTAGCAACGCAAGGGGGTTTAGCAACGCAAGGGGGTTTAGCAACGCAAGGGGGTTTAGCAACGCAAGGGGGGTAGCAAGGCAAGAGGGTTTGAGCTTGGCAAGGGGGCCCGGAGCATCGGGGCGAGCAACATGGGAGTTTATGCAACCAGAAGCGTGGGCGCAGGCGACTCGGCCCTGATCAGCTTCGAAGTTGCCGCTCCTCCCTCCCCACCCCCGCCCCCGCCCCCGCCCAGGCATGCTGGACGACGAGGGCGAGGCGGAGGCGCTGCAGGTGGGGCACAGTGGCCGAGGGGCCAAGGGGCCCTGTCCTCCCAATTCCCTCCTAGGTTCAATGGGTTGGTGCAATGACGATTGGCGATCCATCTAAGCGGCTCACCAATACTTCAATGGGGACGGAGATTAGGTTGGCGTTCGAACTGCAAGCATGGTCAACCCTTTGCTCTCCCATCCTGACTGCTCTTCCCCCTCCCCTCCTCCCCCCCTCCTCCCCCCCAGGAGCTGCCGCTGGGGGACTTTCTGCTCGAGAGCCGCACGCTGTGGCTGGTGGGGGCGGGGGGGTGCGGGGGGTACAGGCCTGCAGGGAGGGGTGGGGGCGGCAGTCTTCGAGAGAGGCGTGGGCCAGCGGCCGGCCTCCCCTCACTGGCGGCCCTTGGCCCCCTTCCTCTCCCAGACTTCGGACTTTGGACGAAAGCCATGACTCTTGCGTCTTGCCTCTTGGCCTCCCTCCTCCCCCCCCCCTGCGTTGGGACCCGCAGATCCGCTTCATCCAGGACCGCAAGGGCCGGGTGCTGCGGGAGTCGGTCCACCGGCCCGCGGGCGAGGGCGGGGCGGGGGGCGGCGGGCGGCCGCTGGTGGTGTCCACGTACACGCTGGGGGGCGAGCTGGTGCGGAGGGCCAAGCAGTACGTGAGTGCGGGGGGGCGGGCGGGGGGGCGGGGCGGGCTTGAAGGAAGCGGGAAGGGAAGCGCAGGCCAAGTGCGGTACAAGTGCCGCACACGTCGCTGACTGTCCAAGCGCACTTCAAGCGTACTGTAATTCGTCGTACCCCGTACAGGCCGTGCACGCCCAGATGCCGTACCGTGTGGTGGCGGCGGAGCTCACCCCCAGCCGCGAGGACCTGGTGGTGTGGTGCCACGTGGGCGCACAGGCTGCTGACGTGGACAGCTTCGGGTACTTCTCCGTACACGTGAGGGGGGCGAGGGGCTCATGCATGGGTGCTGGACATAGACCGAAGTCTACCGACATGATGGATCGTCGCGTGTGCGGGTTGTCGAAGGGCGAGGGGGCCTGTCGTCCTGCATGGGCTTCCGTCCCTTATCCCCTCAGTCCAGTCCCCCCCTCCTCCCTCCTGTCCACACCCCCTGATGCACCCCCCCTCCTGCCCCCCCTCCCCCTGTCAGGTCCTCAACGTGGAGTCAGGTCTGCGCAGCCACACGCCCCGCATCGAGGTGTACGACCACTCCAGGTGGGGGCGTCCGGGATTGGTGTCCGGGATTTGGTGGCCATACCACCGTTGGCACCTGGGCACCTCGTTCCACCCTCCTCCTTTCCCTCTCCCCGCCCCCACTCGTCCGGCTTCCCTTGCAGGGGCGCCTGCCCCCCCGCCTTCGCTGTGTCCCCGCGGGTGCCGGGCCTGGGCTCCGAGTACCTGGTGGTGGGTGCCGGGGCGGGGGGTGGAGCACGAGGCGTGGAGGCAGGAAGGGGAGAGGGGGCATGCTGAGCAAGGGGGATGGCGCGAGCACGAAGCTCCCGATTTACGATGCCGAGCGCCCGGGCCGGTCAGGCTTCGAGTGGGCGGAGGCGGGGGCCAAGTGTGGGGAGGAGCGGTTCCAAGGGAGGAGCCCAACCCCACCTTGCCCTCTTTCATCAGTACCTTAATCACAATGCGCTGACCCACCACAAACACACGCCCTTCAACCATGCCCTCACTCATGCCCTCCATAACCTCCACACTCGCTGCCACTTGACCCCGCCCTCCCCCCATCTCCCCCTCCCAACCCCCCCTTCTCCCCCTCCCCCCAGGTGGGCCTGGGCCACGGGCTGCTGGGCTTCTACTCCCTGGCCTCGGGGGCGCTGGTGCGGGCCGTGCAGCTGCCGGGCATACCGCCGCGTGAGGGGGGCGGGAGGGGAGGAGGGGGTAGGGAGGGAGGCCTTGGGTGTGGGTCCCGCAGGAGATGCAAACAGCTGCTGTATGCGGTGCTGCAGCGCGGAAGTGCGATAGCTCTGGCGTGGGCCTCGGCAAGCCCTCTTCTCACATTAACTCGAATTGCTGGTGCGTGCATGTGGTTTCTTTGCTCCTCAGACGTGCGCTACTTCTCCTGCCTCTCCCTCTTCACCGTGGCACCCGCCCTGGCCTGCCCCAACTCGGGGAAGTCCTTCGTGGCGGTTACGCCCGCCAACTCAACCGCCACGCACCTGTACGAACTGGACGACGATCCGGCCGTACGACAGACGGTTTCGCTGGTGTCGGGCCTGGGCCCGACGCGGGACGTGGCGCCGCCCGTACCGCCGGATCCCGTACTGCCGTCGAGTACGGAAGTGGATCCGCTCGCCGGGACGCAGGCGGCGGCCAATGCGGCCATGGCGGCGGTTGAGCAGCAGGCGGCGGCGGCGGCGAAGGCGGCGGCCGAGCGTACGGCTGCGGACAGAGCCGGACGGGGACAGGCGGGCAGGGACGGGGCAGGGGCGGGGGCGGAGCGAAGGGGAGTTCGCTGGGGGGGTAGTGGGGGCGGGGCACAGGAACCGCGGCGATAGCGTGGGCGCTTGGTATGGCTGCGACAAATGCATGTTTAGAGTGGGGACGCTGGAGGCATTCCGGTGGCGCGCAAGCAAGCCAGGGCGAGGGCGGTGCACGCAAGTGTGGGGACTGATGAGCGGCCAGTGGATATCAGGGACGATTAGGGCTGGGGCGAGGGTTATTGCAAGGGCCGGGGGGACTGAGCTACCACCGTAGCGGTGCCATTAGTTTGTACTCTTACCGGGGGCTACTGGGGGCTGTATGACGGCAGGTGCTGTGCGTGAACACGTGACGTGAGCGAACGACAATCCAGGGGCTTCGATCCTCAACCCGTCTGGCCTCGCTGCTTACCCAAGCTCAGACCGCTCTATGTGAGGGCAGTTGACCAAGGTTGACCTGCCGGGGTTCCTTCCTTTTGCGGGATGGGGTAGATGGTGGCCAGCGTGGAAGGGATGTAGGCTTACATCAGCCCCTCACGAGCGAGGAGCGAGGGTGCCTGGCGCCCCAATCGGGCCCATTAGCCAAGTACAGAGCCCGCACAATCCCTGCTCCACACCCGTCAGTCACACCCACGCCACCTGCCAAGCAAGTGGTCGGGGCGGCCCATACATATCTTGTTCGGCCTCACCTACTTTCGCGCTCGCAGACATCCGGGCCCATGATAATGAAACCGCTCTTTAATTTGGCTAATGGCTATCGCACGCCAGGGCCTTCGCCTTGTTCGGTAATCTACGTGCAAGGCGCAGAAGACCCCGCGCGCTGACCCTGCCTACCGCGGCAGATGTGCCGCCGGCACCGCCATGCACTGCACATGAATGACCGTACGGCAGCGATACCTTCCGGTAAACCGACCATGCATTACATTCCTAGCTCCAGCTGGAGCCCCTACCCCCCATCTAACGCGATAACGCGCTAAGATGCCCACCTGCCGCCCAAGGCTGGCTGCCCTCCTGCATGGCACAGAAACTATCCCACTAATCTCATCCGCCCCCTCACGCCCGCTGCCCCGCTAGGCTGGCCGCCTTTCCGTTGAGCGTCCGCAGGCCCATGGGCAGGCGGCCGCCGGGCGGCGGCGGCACGTGCTTCCCCACCATGTGCTGCAGCACGCAGTCGTCCCACCCCGCCACCCCCTCGCTGCGCCCCTCCTCCAGCTGCAGCCGCTCGCAGGCGCCCGGCACGAAGGCCACACCCTCCAGCTCCAGGCTGGGGAAGCAGGACTCCATTAGGGCGCAGGGCCTAGGCCTGTGATTATGGGGGGCTGAGGGGCGATGGTGAGCCGTGAGGCTGCCGCCAGCAGGGGCCGCCTCTACTGAGGCATGGGAGGCGGCGGCCCAAGAAGCTGCATGGCCACCTTGCATGCGCCCGGCTTCGATAGGTGCGTGGTTGGAAGCGTAGGCGTCCGCTTCCGGGCCGCCCCAGGCAACGCCGTGCGGGCTGGCATGGCCGCCAGAGGCGGGCACCCACACCCTGGCCGCGCCAGCGGGGACCGGGTGATGCGACCAGAGCGGCGGAGGATCGTGTTGGCCCGCATTGAGGGGCCGGTAGCCCCACGCCGTCGCGTCGGTCTCGGCAGCATCCTGAACAGGATTGCCCGGAGTACCCCGGGTACCCCTGGTGGCCGCCGGGTGCGGCGCCCGGTGCGTGGCTCTCATCATGCCGTGGGGCCATGGCCGGAGGATGGCTGATGGGCTGCTGCGGGCCGGGCTGAGACCAGCCGTGTGGGTGCCAGCCGCCGCCCGCGAGGCCGAATGCAGGGGCTTGGAAAGCTGAGCGCCGGAAGTCGTCCGCTGCGTGCGCCAGCTGGGCGGCGGCGGCAGGCCCCGCCGCATGCCATGCAGCGTGCTGCGGAGGCGGCGCAGTGCTGGGGCGGCCCACCGCATCCGGATGGGGATGGAGCGGTGGGGCAGTGCTGGGCGCTGCTCCGCGCCACCCGGCTGCTGCCAGGGCTCGCGGCGGCGGCTCCAGGGCCACGCTTACCGGCGCCGCAGCCCAGTCGTTCTCGCGGTGATGCCTGCTGCTGCCGTGGTTCAACGAGGGGCCCCCGCCCCTGCCCTGCTGTGTGAGCGCACCGCCGCCACCGCCACGGCCGCCGCCGCCGCCGCGTAGCCCTGCTCTGCGTTTCCTGCCGGTCTGCATCCGCAGCGGCAAGCGAGAGAGCATGAGGCACTCCGCCCCAGCATGCCTCCGCCGCGATCGCCGTTCTAGCGGCTGTCCCCGTCATCGCCTGCACCGCCGCAGTCTCCGCCGCCACCCAACAAGCCGAGGCGCTGTGCAGCCGCGGTGGCCACAGGGTACTCCAGATACTCCAGGCCCCCGACTGATGACCGCCACCCGCCCGAAGCGCCGCCCGGCTCCGCGGCACCGCCGGCGGTGCGGGCTGCTGCGGGGCCGCCGCTGTCCCGTGCGCCTGCTGGAAAGGTACCGGCAGCTCCGTCGTCGTAGCCGTGGTAGCCGTGGGCCGGATCGAGAGCAGTGGCTTCCCCAGCGGCGGGTAGCGCGGTGCAGCCCCCTCCAGCGCCAACGGCTGCCGCCTGTGAGGTGCGCCGCAGTAGTGAGGGCCCTGGGGCTAGGGAAGGCCAGCGCTCCTGCTGTTCGAGGGGGGGATTGTATGGGAGGCAGGACGGGTGGCCGTGAGTACCGGTAAGGGTCAACGCACAACCCGACCCTGGCAGCGGATTTCGTACTCTCTGCACGAATCTAGCCCACATTCGCTCTGCACAACAGCTATCATTGGGCGTAAGAAGAACTTGCCTGTGCCGCCTCTGCGTTCCATGGCCGCCCTAGGATGTGGATGGCCGCTGGTTGAGGCCCCTGTCTGCCAAGACCCCCGTGTGGGGCCGGCACAGGCTGAGTGGCGGCCGGGGGCAAGCTGCTGCACCACCGGGTCTGCGGCGGCGGCGGTGGAGTGAACGCCGCGACAGCTCCGCCCAGCCCGTTGCCTCCTGCTGCCATGGCACTTGCTGCTGCTGTTGCCGGGCCGGGGCTCCCCGCACCACTCATGAGTGCGGCACGGGCACTGGTGCTGCCCCGGCGTGCCCAGTCCACAGCGGCGCCTGCGGGGTCTTGGGAGCCGACGTAGTAGCCCAGCGAGGCCTCTCCGCAGCCGCCAACCCCGGCCCCTCCCTCGGCTGCCCCACGCAGATCCTCGCCGCCGCCCTCGCCCTTGCAGCTCCTGGTGAACTGGGCAGCAGCAGTCCCGTCGGCGGTGGCTGTGCTGGCGCCGCCGCTGAGCTGCTTGAGTGTGAGGGCGTACGCCTCCGCACGGGCCCTGGGGTCGCCCACCCCCTTGGGGAAGGCGGAGAGGTGGCGCAGGTAGCGCCCCACCAGGCCCAGGCACTGCTCCCGCTTGACGCGCAGCTTCCTGTGTGGGGGCAGGGTTCAGGATGGATGTGTGGTTGGGAAGTCGGGATGGGGCACGGGGCACGAATGGAACCGGGACGGAGCAGAGGTGGACGCATGTCCGTGCAGTTAGTTACAAGTGCCCTACTGTCCTTGTGGCTAGGATCAGCTTGCCCAAGAAGTGGGCAGTGGCCGTGGACGTCAACTACGTACCGGTACTCACCCGTACCAAAGGCTCTTGATTTGGGTGGCTGCATGTGGGGAAGGACGGGGCATGCCGTACAAGCAGGCACAGAAACCGCTGATAAGTAGTAACAATACGCACACACACTGGCGAGAGCACATGCACAGCAGATGGAGACAACAGCGGCGGCCAAGCCATTCCGTGTGATTACAGACTCCAATTGCATGCAGCCGTGCCACTGGATCAAATGCTCACCCGTTCGCCCAGGCATCCTATCCGAGATCTCCTTCCACCTGAGGGGCCGGAGTGGACGCACGGAGGACAGAGGAGGATACTCTAGTACGGAAAATTAAAGCTGAAGTTGCATCATGCCGCTTGATGTACCGCCCGCAGCAGACAGTTCCTTTGTTGGGCAACCGGTGCTGCCGCCGGCGCTGCTGTGCCCCCGGTCAGCAGATTGAAGCGGGGGGTGCGGGGTCTCCCCGTGTCTCCCCGGGGCTTCTTCCCGAAAGGTCCCGACCGTGCGTCTGCCCTTCAGCTCAAGACCTACAGGAGGCTTACTTGGCCTGGGATTCCATGCGTACCTGGGCCCCATCCGCGCGGCCGAGCCACAGCACCAACAAAGGCTGAGGGACATACGGAAGCCGGGGCCGTGGGCCGCAATGCCGCGCCCCCCACAAGCAGTACGGCCCGGGGCAGCTGGGGCTCATCAACGCACTTGACTCGTGGGAAGGTACGTGAACGGACACGCGAGGAAGGGGAGCTGACTGAACAGCGTGGATGTAACACGGGGCGGGGCGGCGGTTGGGGACGCGCCCCTCGACATCTCCCCCAGCTATCCTGCTTACGCTGATAGTCGTCGCTTTTCCACTTCATGTGCATCGTAAGCGGCAGCGACGCTGGGGCCGCCTCCGGGGAACGCCATCAGTCGGCCGAGCGAAACCTGTAGTTTCGGGTGGCATATCCAGGCCGACTATGCTTCAGGACACACCAGGAAGCCTTGCTAATGGATCTAGGGCACAGCTTACTTTGACCTTGTCAGAAAGGTTGCGCGCGATGTATGTGCCTGATGACTTCCGGTCGGCTTGCCTCAGCAGGAGCAACTGAAGCTGGATCACTTGCGGATTACTGCTGCAGGTTATGTTATTGGCTGCTGGGGGCGTTATCGGGCTAAGGGTTGCGCGAACAATGGGTAAACATCTTTCTGGTCTGGACCTGTCGGGAGTCGGAAGAAGCTCGGAATGCTGTTTATACGCTATAAAGTGATACGAACTCGCGGGCGGGGTGCTTGGCGCAAGGACGGCGTGAAGTACGCCTGACCGAGGTTTTGGCTCTCAACCCCACAGTCCAGACATGGGCGACACTATTGTGCGCCTAAGCATGGAAGGCACACGTTGGGCCCCAACGCGCCCAACAGTGGATTTGATATCATCGGCAATTGGAGGCAGGAAGAGTTCGAGAATAGGTCCGGACGCACGGGCTCCAGCTAGTGGGGATGGGAAGGGTGCACATTGTGCCGCCGACCAGCGAGGGTAATGGTGCATGTGCCACAAATGCAGGCAGAGCAAGTCGCGACAGCTGCACCGGCAGACCGTCTGGCCCTTTCGACCACCCACCCCACCTTCAACCCTTCAAACCCTCACAGGCAGGGTCGTCTGACCGGGCCCCGGAGCCCTGTGGCATCGAAACCGCCCCGAGTGGACCTGAGGCCAGCCATTACTCCTGTACTCCACCCTGCTAGGGTCCTAGGGCCTGAGCGAGGCCTGAGCACAGGTATGCCTGCCTGGCGGGGGCCTTGGCGAAGTACCGGAGAAGGCCGCGGGTAAGACCTCACAGACTTCAGTTCGTTCGCACCCCTGGATGGCCTGCAACAGCCTGGGGAAGACCGTCTTCCTCCTTACAGCAGCACTCCATCTCGGGGTCGCACGCTCACCACACTATCTTCACAACTGCGCCCAGCACATGCTGCAACGGCCAGCAGCGCAGCCGCAGCCCTCTCCCGCCCCACCCCCCCTGGGCCCCCCGCTTGACCACTGACGGAGAGTCCAACGACCCGACCCAAGCCCAGGCCCACTCGGGCCCTGGCCCAGGCCCCGGCGGGGCCGTACATATTTGCCTCCCACACCAGAGCATGACTAGCTGGCTAGCTAGCTGCCCCGCCGCTTGGACCGCAGCCGCCGCCCCAGCGCCCAGTTCAGCCCCCCTGCCCCCAGCCCCGCCTTGCCTCCCCCCAGCGCCCCTCCCCCCGACGGCGGCGGCATGCGCCCCTCCAGCAGCGCCGTCACCAGCACCTTCTCCTCCGTGCCGCAGATCTGGGGGGGGAGGGGCAGGGGGGAAGGTAGAGGGGAAGGGGGTGAGAGGGAGGGGAGGGCGGTCGTCAGAGCGCCGGAGTGTGGGCAGTATCATGTTAGGCGGAGGCCATGAGCCCACAGGCTGACGCCTTGCCGCGGCCCCGTCGCCCTGGTCATCGCACCTTGGCTCGTGCTACCCCATCTGCACCCGAGCCCCCGCTACCCTGCTTGGCCCTTCCACCTTTCCCCGCCGCCCCGTCCAGCCATCCCGGGCCCCCCGTTCCCCTCCGCCTCACGTCCGGCTTGGTGCACTTGCAGCGGTTGCGCAGGAGCAGGTTGGAGGGCAGGTAGGAGCACTCACGGTGCCCCACGCCCTGGGGGTGGACGGAGGACGGAGGAGGTAAGGGGTGACTACGTCGGGAGGGGCCCACACAGGGAACGGTGTGCGCATGCCGTGCGCTTGCCGTGCGCGGTTTGCCCAGGGACCCCCAGAAAACCCCCCGGGCCCCCCCGTTTGGAGAGGGTGCCTTCGGCGCCCAGTTCACGCGGGTGGCGCTTGGGTGGATGGCCAGTCACCGGCAGTCGCTGTACAAACATGAGCCCCAGGCAGCGTTTGGAACCCTGGCCCAGGCCGCACTGCTTCCCAGCGCCCCCCCCCGCTCTGACACCTCACTCCTCCCCGCACCCCGGGCGCCCCACTTCCCCTCAATCCCCCTCAGATTCCCTCCCCCATCACACACACACCGGCCCCCGACCCACGTGCTTGTGCAGGCTGTCGCTCCACCAGGTGGTGTACTCGTCCTGACAGGGGGAGGGGGGGAGGGGGGAGGGAAGGGGGACGAGGCGGTAAGTGTCGTCCCACGTGGAGATGGCCGAAATGTCCGTAAACGGAGGCAGGAGAGAGCCACGGCCCCTCAGTCCCCGCCTCCGTCCCACCCTGAGCAAGCCGCTCCCCTTCAGTCCCTCCGTCGTTACTCTTTGTCAATTACAACCGGCCAGGGCCCCCGCACGGCTCAGGCACGCAGAACAGCCCCGTCGGCCCTCCACCACCCTCGCCTCCCGCCTTGCCTTTCTACCATCTCTCTCCCTTGCCATCCTTTCTTCCCCTCCATCTCCCCCCCCTCCGTCCTCCTCCCCCCCCCACCTGGCTCTCCTCCATGAGCCCCACCGTCCCCTTGATCAGGATGTGCTGGGGGTCCTTGGAGGCGTACAGGTTGGTGTTGTAGTTGAACATGACGCGGAGGCCCTGGGGGGACAAGGTGTGGTGGTGTGGGTGGCGGAAGGGTTACGGGGGGTCGGGAGAAGCAAGGGAAGAAGTGAGTTACGCCACGACAAGATTCGTGCAGTAAGGCAGCTGGGTGGCTGTGCTGGGCGTGCATGCATGGGCACGCGAGGTACCGGTTGAGGCCCTGACCGGCCGGATGACCCCGCTGCGGCTACTGAGCATTCCCGGCCCGGCCACAGCAAGGCCTGTGTGCCCGCCCCCCAGAGCCCCCGGCCCTTCACCCCACCTTCGGGTGCGAGTCCTCGGGGGGCCGGTAGCAGCTGCAGGGGACAGGCGGAACAGCAGCAGGCGGGTCAGGCCGACGCCGTCGGGTGGGTGTGTGGTAGTGTGCTGCCCCTGTGTTTAGTAGTGTGTCTGGCCTCGTAGGGAGCCGCCTATCCGGCTCTGCCACCACCAAGCCCTAGGCTCGTTGGGCGTGGACGTGTGCGTGCCTCAACCCGCACACCCTTCCGAGGCCCCGCACCCCCATCCCTGACCTCCACACACGCCCAGATGCCATGCCCCCCCCTACACACACACGCGGCCAGGCACGCCCCCGACCCACATCCTGCCCTCCTGCCACTTGGCGTTGGCCCCGATCAGCTCCGCGGGCCAGGGGCAGCCGGCGTTGGGCTTGGAGTAGTTCCTGGGGGCGGCGGGGGGCGTGGAGCGGGGGAAACGCGAAAGGGTTAGAGGGGGTTGTTTTGACCCTTTTGCAGGATACGGGAAGAAACGCGCTTGGCTTGTTCACCGCTCTCCGCCCCTTTTCCCCCACGCCGCCCGCCCTCGTCGCAGTGCCTCCCCCCCCCTCCCCGCACCTGAACCGCTCCAGGTCCGCAATGTCCCGCAGGAGGGCCTTCTCAGTGACCTCGGGCAGAGGGGGGAAGGGGTGCCGCATGTCGGGCGCATAGCCTGCGGGGGGGGGAGGGAGAAGGGGGCGAGAGCGGGAACCCTGAGCACGTACGGCGGGATACTGAGCGCGCACCACAGGCCGGTCACCATAACCCCACCTAACCGCCAACCGCCACCGTAGCCAACCGCCAACCACCCACCGCTCTTGGCGAACTCGTCCTCCAGCTGCGCCACCTTGTAGCCCCTCCGCAGCAGCGCCAGGACCATGCGGGGGGCGTCGTCGGTGGTGAGGGGCAGCTTCTGGGGGGGGGGGGGGGGGGGGGGGAGCAGGCGGGAAGAGCAAGGGACAGAGTGGTGGGTTTCCATGGTCAAGGGCAAAAGGCCACTGTACCTTGTGAGGCTGATTTTGTGTGTGGTGGCGGGGTGGCCGAATTGAAAAGTAATGGCTTGGTCCTTCCTCTTTTTGCGTTCCCCTGCACGTCACCTCCCTGCCCGGCCCTTGCCTGGCCCTGCTCCCGGCCCCTGAAGGCTCGCCCCCCGGCCCCCCCCCCGCCTCCGCACGCACCGCCATGAGGGCCGGGTCCGCCTGGTTGTAACGCTCCCAGGCCTCAGCCAGGCCTGCGGGTAGCAAGGGGTCGGGAGGGGGTGGGAAAGGAGTAACCCGTAAAGGTGTGCCATAGCATCAGGCAAGGGTGCGGCGGGTACAACCCAAGCGCCAGGAATGCCATCGAGCCAGAACCTGCTCAGGCCCGCTCGGGCCCCGCCCGAGCCCGGCCCAGGCCCGCCCCGGGCCCACCTGGCGTGTACTCCAGCAGTATGTCTGTCACCTTGTGGTTGTCCAGCAGGCGGTGGGCGGACTTGAACACCATCGGCTCGTAGCCCTCCACGTCCACCTGAGGGGGAGGGGGGGGGAAGGGAAAGGGAAGGAAAGGGGAGTGAAGAAAGTTGGAACCCCACCACCACCCCACCACCGCATCTTGAGCGGCGTCTCTCCCCACCCCGTCTCCTCTCTCCTCGCCCCCCCCCCCACCACCCCACCGCCCTCTCCAAGCTCCTTACCCCCTCCTCCTGGCGTCGACGCTCTCCCGCTTATCAGCATCAAACACCCCCCCTCCCCTTCCCCCCCCCCTCCCGCCCCCCCCCCACCTTGAGCAGCTCCACGTCCTCCGCCACCAGCTCGTCCAGGCGGGAGGTGGGCACGGACACCACCTGGGGCTCCTGGGGGGTGGGGTGGGGTGGAGGGTGGAAGAGCGAATGGGGAGGGGGTCAGCAAGGCAGCAGGGGAGCTGGAAGAAGCCTCGCAATAGCTGCAGGGGCAGGAGAGGGCCCAGGCTATCGGGCTGTCGGGCTGGTTGGAAGGGTGTCTGCAGTGCGGGCCGCGGCCCCCCCCCACTCGGCCCCCCCTGTCCCAGTCCCCGGGGCCACGTGCCTGGTCCTCGCTGTTGGCCAGGCCCTGGACGGAGGCAGAGCCCCAGATGCCCCTGGGGTGGGGGGCAGAGGGGAGGGGAGGAGGAGGGAGGATGAGACAAGGGGAGGGGGAAGGAGGGGAGGAGGAAAAGGTTGAAGACCAAGGGCACATGGACACGTGCGACCGACCACACCAACAAACGACCCCTCTCCATGCGCGTTCCCTCCTTTCTCCCCGGACACGCAGGCGTAATCTTGGGCTATCCCTCCCGCCGCCCACCCAGAACAACAGCCGCCTGCCCCTGCTCCCTCCCCTTCCCTCCCTCGAGCTCACGCTTTCCTTTCCCCAAGACCCGGCTGCGCTCCCTCTCCGTCTCACCCCTCCCGGCCCTGACACACACGACACACAAGCCCCCCTCCCCCCTTCCCCCCTTGCCCCCATCCCGACCCCACCCACTTGGTGGGCACGTGTATGGTCACGTTGCCGCCCCCCGCCGCGTCGCTCACGGCCCGCTCCACCACCGTCACCAGCGGCCGGCGCCGGGGGGGCGTGTAGCCGGGGCCCGCGCCGGCGCCCAGGGGCGGGGGCGGCGCGTGCGGGGGCGCGGGCGGCGGCCGCGGTGGCCGCGCCTCCGTCCATGTGCGTGCGGGCAGTGCGTTGGCGGCCAGGGTCCAGTGCAGGAAGGCCAGGAAGCGGGGCACGGGCTCCACGGCCAGGACCCTGGGGGGGAGGAGGGGAGGGTGGGGTGGGGGGTGGGGTGGATGGTGGATGGGGAGCAGCGCAGGAGAACTCAGGGTGGAGCACCAGTCCCACATCAACCACCCTGTGGTTGGGGGAATAGAGGGGTGGGGGAATGGAGGGGTGGGGGATGGTAGATGGTAGTCTTGCATCGCATGCCCACAGCTCGGGCTCCCCCCTCCCCCGCCCTGCCGCCTCACAGGTACCGGCCTTACCTCTGAGCTTCTCCTCCCGCCCTCACACTCACAGCTCGCCCCGACCCGCTCCCTCCCGCACACTGATGGCACACACCTGCACCCCAGCGCCGCCGCCAGCGCCGTGAAGTACCCGAAGTTGGCCCCCACGTCCACCACCAGGGGGGGCGAGCGGGCGCGGTGCTTGAGCGCGTGGGCCATAGACGTGCGCATCTCCAGCTGGGGGCGGGGAGGGTGTATGGGTGGGTGGGGGGAGGGGTTTGAGAAGAGAAGGCAGGGCCGGAGCATTGGAGGAGGTGGCGTCCATCGACCTGCCCCAGGCCCGCAAGGCACTCCCGCCCGCCAGACCCCCCTCCAGGTCCAGCACCCCCTCCCCACCTGCACCGTCTCGTTGCCCGGGTCGGCCTTGAGCGCGGCCGCCGCCTTGAGGGCACGCAGCTGCAGGGGGGCACACGGGGGAGGTGGGGGGCGGGGGGCAGGAGGTCAGGGTGGGTGACGTATGGGCGCTGAGGCGGACCTGCGGCAGTGAGGGGCAGAGGTCGCGAGGGCCTCTAGCACCGGCTCCGGGCACCTGACGCCGCCGTCAGGCTTCTCCTCCCAGGCCCGTAGTTCCCACCGCCCCGTACGCAACCTCCTCTACCCCACCTCAGCCCCCTCCGCCCCCACCCCGAACCCCCCCCCCCCAACCCCCAACCCCGCACAGCCTAGTTGTGATCAGCTGCATCCCCCATCGTCGTCGTCGAGACTACGCTGCACGGCCCCTCCCCACCCCCCACCCCCCGCCCCCCGCCCCCGCACCTCTGCGCCCAGCGCCAGGTCCCTCTGGCGCGTGCACGTGTCTATGAGCCGCTTCTGGAAGATCTGCGTGTGTGGAGAGGGAGAGGGGAGGGGGGGGAGGAGGAGGCCCATGGGGGGCGGCGGCAGGTCGCGCGAGCTTTAGGACAGCGGCTAAGGACTCCAGGACCTCCGTCCTTCCTGAGTCTTCGCCCTGTACCATCCAACCCTGCCCCCTCGTCCTCGACCAAAACCCGATAGCGTCCGGTTAAAGCCCGTCGTCCGCATCCATGCCCGCACCGCTCAAGGCGCACAGCTTCGACCCGTGTCCCCTCCCACGCTGAACCGCACAGGAATCACACCACCCCCGGTCACGCGGTTCTTCCAGCCTGGACCCAGCGCCATCTCCCCCTGCTCCTCCGCATGATGCCATCTCGCCTGATACCGTAGCCCTGACCAGATACACCCACAGGGCCTGGGCCCCTTTCCGATCCCGATCCAGATCCCGATCCAGATCCCGATCCAGATCCAGAACCAGATCGCGTGCAGATCTCACCCGCATGATGCCCATCTCCACCACGCCCGCTCGCTCCAGCTGCTCGCTGACGTCCAGGTCGTGCTTGGGGTTGGTGTAGGCGATGGCGAAGTGCGGGTGAACGGTCACGCGCCGGGCCCACACCGACACGCCCTGGCGCTTGAGCCAGTCAATGGGGCCCTGCACGCCCGGGCCGGCGCTGCGGAGGAGACCAGGGTGGGGGGAGAGGTGAGGGAGGGGTGAGAGGGCGGGGCAACCAGGGGGGCAGCGCGGGCTGGGGCTTCGGCACACCCGACCTCAGCATCGGCACGTGCGCCCTGCCCCGCGCTGTTACCCAGCCTCCGATCCCCCCCTTTCCCCCGTGCCCTCAACACACCCTTACACCTTTCCCCGTACCATCAAACCCATCCCACGCACCCCGTCACGCCCCTCCCCCACCTCCACCACACCAGGCTGAGCATCCTTATCCCACCAAACATACCACCACGCCCTCCTACCCCCTGTCTCCACTCCCGCTCCTCCCCCTTGCCCCTTCCCCCCCTCCCCTCCTGCCCCCCCTCCCCCCGCAACCCCCCCTCCCCCCGCAACCCCCCCTCCCCCTCCTCCCCCCCATGCCCCTCACTTAAACAGCGGCAGCGGCCCCCTCCAGGGCCCGCAGTCGGAGCAGTCGGTGCCCAGGTCGCAGCCCAGCAGCACGCCCCCCGGCATCGCCCGCCCGTGGCCCGCGGTGGAGGCGTCGAAGGCGCGCCGCGAGCGGACCACGTGCGCGCCGTCTTCGCAGATGCCGTTCTTGGCCTGGTGGGGTTGGGGTGGGTGGGGAGAGGGGGCGGGAGGGAGGGAGGAGGGCTACGGTTGGGGAGGAGGGAGGTCGCGCGGGTTTTGCTGAGGACTGCGGTGTGGTGAGGCATCTGAGTTTCACACAGGTTGCTCTCGTGCTGGTCGCATGCTGGGCTAGCGGAATGAGCTTATAGCTTCCTGTAAACCGGTATGCGCGTCGCCAGCTTCCCCCTGAGAGACCGTACCCGCACCACCAGCCCTCCCCTCAGTCCCCAGGGCCCCCACCGTGCGGCACGTGTCGGAGCAGACGCTCGCATGGGCCCCCGCCCCGTGTGCCGAGGCCAGGGGCGCGTAGCCTACGCCCGTGACTTCCTCCTTGGCTGCCTTGGCAGCTGACGCCGGGTCAGGGTTGAAGACCGAGTCAACGCTTTCGCTCGGGTCAAAGTCAACGTCGGCATGGGCGCCGGCCAGCGTGAGGCCCCAGCCGCCGCCGCCTCTGTGCCCCGGCAACCCTTGCCGGGAGGTGCACGCCAGCAGAAGGGCTGGGAGAGGGGCGAGGGGGCAGGAAGCGGGAGGCGCGGGGGAAGGAGGGGGTGTCACGTGTGGAGCGGGGGTCGCCGGCTGCACGTTAAGGCAGACGGGGGAGCGCAGAGGGGCTTGCGCCGAAGCTCTGCGGAAGGCCGCACTACGGGCGCGCACGGTCGACAGCACCCAGCCCATGTCGCATCACTCACCTAGTGCGACGCCGGCACCTGGGCGACGCATTGTTCTGCCCTTGTGCACTCCCAGCGACGGTCCACGGTCGGATGTCGCGGTGCAGTTCGTGTTCCAAACTCGACAGAAGTAAGCTCTACTGTAACGTCTGTACTAACCTAAGCTTCTGTGTCGCCATCGCCGCATCAACTCAGTGAACAAGGGATGGGATGCTGCATGTTAACGCGACGTCACAACCGGGGAGTGCCAATCTGCGTTAACGAGATGTAGTTTACCCGTGTCCGAGTAGAGCAAGTGGTTCGCAAGCGCAAGCCCACTTCCCCGCACTTTGTGTTTTTGGCAACACACGGCATCCCCATCGCCAACCGGCCCCACGCCCCCACTGCACCCAGCGCGCTCTTCCCCGCATAACGTATCGCATCTACTCAAGCAACACTGGGCTGCAAGGAACCACGTCCCCACGCATTCCGTGTAGTCGCGACCCGCTGGTTCACGCTTGCCCAGGGTCTGAACTAGGTCGGCCGTGGGCCGCTTCTAGCTTTCCACGATGGCTTCGGACCTAGAGAGCCGGCTGAAGAGCGCCACGGAGCTCGGGACTTCGGACTCTGCAGTCTCTCAGCTTAAAGGGCTCGTGCTCGAGGACAGCAGCAATGACGTCGACGCCGTGCGGATTAAGGAGCAGGCGATCACGCAGCTGTGCGAGCTCTACATCAAGCAGGCGAACGCGCAGGGCCTCGCAGATCTGCTGACATCGCTGCGGTCGTTCTTCAACGCCATTCCCAAAGCCAAGACGGCAAAGCTTGTACGCAGCATCATCGACAGCATCGCAAAGGTGCCGGGCTCGACACAGCTGCAGGTGCGAATGGCCTCTCGTCACGATCTGCGCGGGAGCCTCGCAGCGCGCCTGTGGAGCTCCTGGCGCTCGAGGGAAGCTCCTAAGAGCCACCTGGGAAGACGCTGGGGCACGGGCTGCCTGTCCGGGCTCCGGGCTCGGGCGACCCGGCCCCTTCGTGCGGGGGGTGCGGCCAGGGTTTGGACGTGGCCCCTGCGGCTCCAGCTTCAGCCAAAAGCGCCCCCTGTTGTTCCACCCGGCTGTTGCACAGGTGGACGTGTGCAAGGCGCAGGTGGAGTGGGCCAAGACGGAGAAGCGCACCTTCCTGCGCCAGCGCATCGAGCTGCGCCTGGCCAGCCTCTACCTGCAGGTGCGGGGCCGGCGTTGTGGGGCGGAGGGAGCCCTGTGGGCTGTGGGGTGGGGCGAGGGGGTGGAGTCGGGGCCCAAGAGTCACAGCCCACGCACCTGACTTCTGGCCCTACCCAGCCGGACATGGGTGGGCTGCCAGCCCGACTGCGCGGCATTGCCATGCTCAGCCCGGAGGAGCGCCGGCCGAAGCCGCACGTGCGCGCGCGGGGCGGACCGCCGATGCCGGGGCCAAGCGGGGGCAGCCTACATGGGCAATGGCGCTGTCGGACTGCCGTTGGCACTGCTGGCCCTGGAGCGGGCGGCCCCACTCCTGCCCCAGCCACTGCAGGGCCCAGCCTGGCACCGCCCTACCGGTACCGCCATCACCGGCTTCAGCGCTCGCGGACCGTGCACAGACCTCTGGCAGAATGCCCCCGCGTTGTGACAGCGGCCACCTCACCCTTGTCCTCCGCGACTCGCCGCGCTGCCCCCAGGTCAAGGACTACCCGGCGGCCCTGGCCCTCATCTCCACGTGAGCGGCAGCGGAGGGCGGGGCAGGGGGGTGGGCGCGAGCAACGGCAGGGAAGGAGCTACGGGTCTGGATGGAGAGGCCGAGTGTGCGCTAGTGGGCAGGGCGGGGATTTGCTGGCTGACCGCCCCCCCCTGTTGACAGTGCCCCTGCTGCCTCGGTTGCAAACCATGGCAGAGGGCTCCAGCCCCGGCCCGAGCCTGGTGCCTCGCCCCCGCTGTGCCCTTGCCACCACCACCACCCCTCCCCTCTCCACCCGTCCCTCTACCCCCCAGGCTGCTGTCTGAGGTGAAGCGCCTGGACGACAAGCTGCTGCTGGTGGACATCTGCCTGCTGGAGAGCAAGGGTGGGGGGGACGGGTGGGGAGGGAAAGAGGGGGAGGCGGGCAGGAGGGTTGGGAGGGAGCGCAAGGGCTGAGTGGCAGCGCAAGGAGAGGCTGTCGGACACTTAGAAATCCGCGGGCAAGCGAGCAGTGGGGACTCCCGAAGCCAGGTGGAAGCCGGGCCCCTTGCTGCCCACCCCTTCCCCTGCCCTGCGGCAACCGCTCTACAACCGCGGTCTCGCCTTCCCCTGGGCCGTCCTCTTCCCCACCCCAGTCAACCACGCCCTCCGCAACGTGCCCAAGGCGCGCGCCTCCCTCACCGCCGCCCGCACCGCCGCCAACTCCATATACGTGCCGGTGCAGCTGCAGGCGGAGGTGGGGGGCCAGGGGGGGATGGGAGGGAAGTAAGGGATGTATGGCCTTTGGGGGCTGTTGGCGCGCTATGGGTAGGCAGGGCTTGGAGCCGATCGAGGATATGCGTAGGAGTGCATGGCGCCAAACACGGGAAGCGCTCAGTAGTTGTTGACCCACATCTTCCACCACCGCTCTTGACGCCACCACCGCTCCTGACGCCCCCAGATCGACTGCCAGTCCGGCATCCTCTGCGCGGAGGAGAAGGACTACAAGACCGCGTACAGGTGGGGCGTGCAGGAGGGACGGGGAGGAAGGGACCGGAGGTTGGGGTGCGAGGAGTAGGCGAGGGCGACAGGCTCTGTGTACGGTCTTGCTGACTCTCGGCTGCTGGATCCCGCCTGGTGCCGCGGCACTGGGCTTGAGGTCCCCCGGCCCTCACTCACGGCTCTCATCCTTCCTCCCCGCCCCTCCCACCCCACCCCATCCCAACCCACCCCCAGCTACTTCTTTGAGTCGTTTGAGCAGCTCTCCTCCCTGGACGACCCCCGGGCACCGCAGGCAGGGGGCGCGGGGTGGGACCGCACGGCCGTGCTCCGGATGGGGTACGATTTGGATTGGGCCCGCGCAGGCAGCGGCGCAGCGGCGGGCTCCCCGCGGACGCAGCCAGGGGCTGCCGGCGTGACGGGGTGGCGGGATCGGGGTGGCGTCGCGAATCGGCGCCCGGAGCCGTGTCAGGGGCTGTTCGCGCACGGCAGGGCGGAAGCGATGGCAAGCGGCGGTGTGCGCATGCTTGGGGCGCTCCCATCGCATGCCACCGATGGCGACCGGGGCGGTGCGCGTACGCCCGGGGGCGGCCGCCTTCTGTCTGTCGACGATGCGCTCCCCTGCCTGGCACAGCCACTGGCCTTGCAAGCGGTAGTATCTGCGCTTGCGATGCTGCGCAGCGGCACTACTCATCCGGTCTCAACTGGCGAGGCGACGCGATCCCTCGCAACACGTCACCCCGGTCCGCCGCGCCCCCCCCCTGTCAGGTGCTCAAGTACATGCTGCTGGCCAAGGTGATGCTGGACCAGGCGGACGACGTGCCGGGTGAGGGGGGGGAGGGAGGAGTGGGAGAGAGGGGAGGGTGGGAGTCGAATTGGTGGAGGGAGAGGGGAGCAGCTGGCGGGGTGACCCAGGTCCAGCTGTGTGCACGTAACTGCAGAGCCCAGTGGCGAACAGGAGGCGGGAGGCTGCGGGGGCGGCCCCCTCACTTCGCCGGGGGCAGGCAGCCACGCCGTGGTGCCCGCGGCGCACACACGGGATCCCCCCGCATGCCCTGGACCCTGACCGCCCTTCCCCCTTCCAACTTCCCCTCCCCCCCCAGGCATCATCTCGTCCAAGGCCGGCCTCAAGCACGTGGGCCCCGAGGTGGAGGCCATGCGGGCGGTGGCGCAGGCCTACCAGGACCGCTCGCTGCAGACCTTCCAGGTGGGGGCATATGGAGGGGGGCGGGGGGAGGAGGGAGCAGAGGGGAGGGGCTACCGGTAGGCTTGTGGTGGGCAGTGGGACTTCGGCGGTAGCCACCTTTTGCTCAGGGAATTCCCTGTGCCTACCCCGGCTATGCTTCGCTAGCGAGGCCAAGCTGCCCTCTAAACCCACAAAAAAAGCGTCCACTCCTCACACAAGCACTCCCCCCGCCTCCCTCCCCCCCCTGTCAGGACATGCTGGTGGCCCACAAGGCCCAGCTGGTGGACGATGACGTGGTGCACGCGCACCTGGCCGAGCTGTACGACACCCTCATGCAGCAGAACCTGGTGGGAAGCTGGGGAGCCGGGGCGGGGCGGAGAGGGGTGTGGCGGACGGCGGAGATGAGCACTTGAGCAGGGAGGGGTGCGCAGTTGCTGTCGCTTGCTCCCAGAGGAGGCACGAGCCCCTTCCCCTCATGCAACCCCCTCGCCTCCCCAAACCCCCTCGCCTCCCCAAACCCCCTCGCCTCCCCAAACCCCCTCGCCTCCCCCTCACCCCACCCCAGGTCCGCATCATCGAGCCCTTCTCCCGCGTGGAGATTGCGCACGTGGCCTCCCTCATCGGCCTGCCCCTGGACATGGTGGAGGGCAAGCTCAGCCAGGTGGGGAGAGAGTGGGTTGGGGGTTTGGGGGCGAGGGATGGGGCCCTGCAGGAGGCGACAGTAGAAAGGTTTCGAGGAAGGAGAAT
This sequence comes from Edaphochlamys debaryana, assembly GCA_016858145.1. NCBI lineage: Eukaryota > Viridiplantae > Chlorophyta > Chlorophyceae > Chlamydomonadales > Edaphochlamys > Edaphochlamys debaryana. The sequence goes on from JAEHOE010000003.1 coordinate 65,521, forward strand.
GGCAAGTTGGTTCTGTGGTGGGGAGGGTGGGCGGATCGCCTGGTGCATGGGACGGTCGGGCGCCGCACTGGGCACCGTGCCACCTTCCCAACCGCGCCCGATACCCCTGCACATCTACACCGGGGGCGGGGGGCGGGGCTGTCCACCCACGGTTCGGTCTGCCGGGCACACCTACACACGAGGGACGCGGGGCACGCCTGTCCGTATCGCGCACGACACGGCCCGGCCCGGCTCGCGCGCGGCACCTGGGGGGGCCTACGTCTGTCCGTCAACGGGCGACCCTCACCAGGACCCCTCCTCCCTCCTCCCCTTCCTCCTCCCCCAGATGATCCTGGACGGCAAGTTCAGCGGCACCCTGGACCAGGGCGCCGGCTGCCTGGAGGTCTTCTCGCCCGCGCCCGTGGACGCGGTCTACCCGGCGGCGCTGGGGGTGCTCGATTCGCTGGGGCGGGTGGTGGACACGCTGTTCGCGCGGAGCCAGCGGGTGGTGGCGTAAGAGGGAGGGGGTGGATGGTGGGGAGGGGGTTCGGGGAAATGGGGATGGGTGGACGAGGGAGGAGGGTCGGCATGCAGGGAGGAGGTGGAGGAGGCCTGGGCGTGGTGCGGATGCCAAGTTAGGAGGAGCACTAAGGAGCAGGAGGCTGTTCGTCAGGTTGCCGGAGCGCGGAGCGTAGATAGGGGACCGCCTGCATGCTCGCGCAGGCCCAAGGCGGCGGCGGGGAGGGCACGTTGGTGTAGGCCCGATGGAGGCTGGCGGCCGCGTCCCCCGGGTCGGCTCAACCAGGCCGGTTGTAAGCTTTGAGGACACGCAGCCACGAGATTACTCGAACACGACAAGGTGTGCTGAAGCTGCAAGGGCGCTGAGCGGAGCGTGCCAGGCGACGCCGAGCGACTCGCAGCTGTCCAGTCGTTTTCGAGTGTTGCGTGCCGTCGCGCTAGACGCGACAGCTTTTTCTTTGCATAACGGTATACAGACGCACTTCGGGTTGCATAAACACGCTGCTCAACCTAACAGCAAGCAACATGCAGCGCGCGATGCTGCCGTCCGCGCTCCCCGGCAAGTCCGCTGGGCAACCCAGATGCGCGTTCAGTCGGCAGATGCCACTGGTAGCTCCGATGCCTGCCCGCTGCCCGTCGACCCAGCCGCGCAGCCGGCAGCTCGTGGCGCCCGTGGAGATGGGCCGTCGCTCGGCGAAGATTGCGCTCCGCAAGGTGTGATCAGCATCGAGGCTTAATTGCTCGAAGAACGGGCTTGTCGGGGTGTGGTGGCTGCGATGGCGATGGGTGTGGCGCGGAGGGGACCTGGCTGGAGTTGCTTTGGGGTCCGTGGAGGGAGGGAATCGGCAAGACAACAACGAAGGTGTCGAAGATACCAGGTGGGGCGGGGGCCAGCCTTACAGGCCCCTGGCACGGCCAAACACGCCCCCACCGCCCGACCCCGCTTTACAGGGCAAGTCCGACGCCAAGAAGGCTAAGATCTACGGCCGTATCGGCAAGAAGATCATTCAGCTGTGAGTCTCAACTCAGAGTGCATTGCTGGGCTTGTGCTGGCGAGTGCAGGGGTGCGGTGTTGGGGAGGGTCCCGGAAAGGTAGAGCCGTGGGGGAAAGTGGGCAGGGACGTCAGGTCCCGTGCGCGACCTGCGGGGGCGGGATCAGCCCCACCTTCAAGCATGGTAATTCCTCAGCAGCCTTCAGGGACCCCACTGCAGCCGTGCAGCGTGTGCATTGGTAAGGCCCATGACACGTGACAGCTGAACGGGCTATGATGTGGGCTCGCCCGGGCTGTGTCCGCCCGTCCCACGTTAGTGCTCTCGCCTACGACGGCGGCCTGGCACGCGGCGACCAGCACGCGCTGGCAGCTCGAGGGCGCGGGCACGGGCCATGTCATGCGGATGCGGATGCGGATGCGGATGCGGATGCGGATGCGGATGCGGGTGCGGATGCGGATGCGGGTGCAGTTGTACGGCACGCAGCAGAGCCGCCTCCTGGCATGCCTGCAGCTGCGCCCAAACTCCTTACGCGGCCGTCCCAGCCCCACAGCTTTCGACACCCTACCCGCCGACCCCTCAGCACACTCAACCTGTCCCAGCCCCCTGCACCCACCCCTGTCCCCCACCCTCTCCCGCTCTCCAACCCTCTCCCCCCAACCCCTCTCCCCCTCCCCTTCCCCGCCCCCTCCCACCCCAGCGCCAAGGCCGGCGGCGCCGACCCCGTGTCGAACGCCGCCCTGGACACGCTGCTGCGCCAGGCCAAGGACCTGGGGGTGCCCAAGGACGTGATCGAGCGCAACCTCAAGCGCGCCACGGACGCCAAGCAGGGCGACTACCAGGTGCGGGGAGGGGGGAGGGGGGTGGGCGGTGGGGGTGTTGAATGAGGGCGCCGGGTGGTGGCGTGGTGCGTGGTGGGGTGGAGCTAGACGGTGGGAGAGCGGGCGGGTTGTGGGTCGGATGGACTGGGGAGGGACTAGCTGTGGGCCGGGGTTGAATCGCCGTGAGAGACCTGCTGCCATCCGCCCCCTCACACCGTCCCCCGTCCCCCGGCCTGCAGGAAATCACGTACGAGGCGTACGGCCCCGGCGGTACGGGCCTGGTGGTGTTCTGCCTGACGGACAACGTCAACCGCACCGCCTCCGAGGTCAAGCCCACCGTCACCAAGGCGGGGGCCAAGGTGCGGCCCTTTGTCATCATAACGAATGCCCCTGCCGTGCCCTGATGGCTGCCTACTCATCAGTACTGAAGCCGACCGAACACCCCACTCTGCCAGCCTCCTTCCTATACCTGACGCCCGTCACGCTTCGCCCACGCCAGCCGCCTCCAACCGCATCCAACCGCATCCAACCAACCGCCCGCAGGTGGCCGAGCCCGGCTCCGTGCTGTTCAACTTCCAGCGCTGCGGCCTGATCGTGGTGGACGGCACCACCGAGGACGCCGTGTTCGAGGCGGCCATGGAGGCGGGGGCGGAGGACGTGGCGCCCGTGCCCCCGGAGGAGGACGGAGCGCCCAGCACCAGCTACAAGGTGGCGGGGCTGGGGGGGGGGGGGGGGGGGGGGAATGTGGTGGGCTTGGGGTAGGGGTAGGGGGGCAGGGGCGGGGAGGGAGGTGGGATGCAGGCTGGGGGCAGGCGGAGTGGGGGCAGGGGAGGGAAGGGAGCGAGGCAGCGCTGAAGGGAACGGTGGGGGTTTGGCAGCTGGAACGGGGATAGGCTGGGAGAGCTCGGCTCCTGTCCCCACGCCCTCCCCTATCCCCCACCCTCCTGCAGGTGTTTGTGCCCGTTGAGGCCTACACCTCGGCCAAGGCAACGCTACGGACCCTGGGCTTCACCGTCAACGAGGAGGACAGCGACCTGGTCTACAAGGCGGCGGCGCCCGTGGAGGCGAGCAGGGGGGCAGGGGGGAGGAGGGAGGCGGGCAGGGGGGCAGGGGCGCAGGGGGGAGGCTGAGGGATGGGGAGGAGGGGAAGAAGGGGCATGGGCTCACGCAGAGTGCCTGCCTGCCCCTCTCCAAACCGCCTTGGTGAATGGCGCTCGCCACCCACCCAACCACCGCACCAACCAACCGCCCAACCAACCGCCAGGTGGACGACGACGCGTTCGCCAAGTGCGAGGCGCTGGTGGAGCGGCTGCTGGAGCTGGACGACGTGGAGGGGGTCTTCACCAACTGTGATGGACTGGTGGTGTAGAGGGGTTGTGTCGGGGGTGCGGGGGTGGGGGGGTGAAGGCGAGGGGCTTGCGAGGGATGTGGAAGGGGTAGTAGAGGGTAGGGAGAGCGCCGGATGAGCCTGGGAGTCGGCTTGGGTTGGAGGAAGTGTAAGGGAATGGGAGCACTGGTCACTGGAGCATGCCCAGGTCTAGATATCTAGGAGGCCAAGTAAACGAGGGTGTGTCGGTGGGCTCACCAGGGCCAGGACGCAGGGGCAGGTGCAGACGAGGGAGGGCTTGGAATGAGCCCGAGCGCGCGGATCTGGGCCGAACGTATTGCAAGAGCAGGCAAGAGCACATGTCTCCTCCTCGTCGATCGGGTGTAGCGGGGTGGCGCGTGAGTCGACATGCGTTCCCTTGTAGCTGGCACCAAACGCCCTTGAGCCCGTGACGTCCCCCTAGCACGGCTGGCAGTTGCAGCCTGGCACAGTCACGCGGTTCACGCCCAGCGCAAGTTGCGTACAGGTCCTCAGTTCATAGAACCGCCGTATGGGTATCTACACGCCTATCCTTGAGGCGAGGAGCGTGTCTGCTACGCTCGGGAGGCCATCCATCACGCGGCTTGCTATTTGCTCCTGCAAGGCTGCAACCGCGGGGCGGCGGGGGTATCCCCCCTGCCTGCTGACGGCCCTCGCCACATCAGTTAGGGGAAGCCACCACAACACACGCAGCGTTCGCTTGGTCTGGGGGGGCCCTGAGGCCGTCAAATATTGCGGAAGGTCCCGAAGGACACGACCGACGGGGAAGGAATAAGTTTTCAACCAGCAATAGTCGCGACTCGGTTAGACCTCATAGTCTGCGACGTTGCCCCAAGCGCAAGAATGGGATTTCAGGAAAGGCATGAAGGGGAGCCACCCAGGCCCAGACGGCTCTGGTGACCGAGGGGCGATGAGACGGGTCGGGGAGACCGGAAAGGCGTGCCATGCAACTCTGCTATCATGCCCAGCACACTGATCCAGCCCCACACAGCTGTTGTGCACTGCTCGTGTCATAAGCTGCAAGGGATATGGAGCCGACTTCGTTTAGTGACCTGCTGCGTATACTTCCGCCAAGCACATACAAAGCGCTATACGACGGGTTTAGGCAACTGCCGCCCTGGGACATCAGGCAAAACATACGCAGCGCGCGGCTGTCTTGCAAAGCGTTTCGCGACGCGATCGACAGCCAGGTCGGCAGGGACTCGTTCGTCTCGCTGCCTGCCGATATGGAGCTGGAGCAGGTGGCGCTGCTGGCCGCAGAGGGTCACTGGCTGCAGCGCTGGCCGCAGTGCTGCAACGTCGGACTGTACTTCATGGATGGGCGGGTGTGCCTGCCCTTCGCCTCGGCAGCACCCGAGGCTTGCCGGCGGATCACGGGCCTGACGCTGGGGGACTACGACGACGTGGCAGAGAGATACTATCGCGGGATCCCGTTCCACAGCAGCGCCCTGCACGGCGTCCTCTCCAGGCTACCAGGGCTGCGCACCCACACTCTGGACGCCTTCGCCCCAGCCCCGGCCAATACTGCTGAGCGCGCCCTGGCAAAGCACGCCCTCTCGCTGCTGCCCAGTTTGACGTACCTGGACATCGCGGACTTCGGCTTCCTGCCGTGCCTGCCCGACAACCTCATGACGCAGCTGACGCATCTGGGCATTGGCGCTGGAGAGCAGAACCCCCGCCCGTCGGCACGCAAGCTAGCGGCCTGGGTGACCAGGCTGACCGCCCTGCAGGACCTCCGGCTCACGGCGTGTGGTGAGGCGCGCCTCCGGTACAGCGAGCTGCCCGTGCTCCTTGACGCGCTGCCACCTTCCGTGCAGGAAGTGCTGGTGGGGGAGTTTGGGCGTGGAGGGAACCGCGAGGGCGAGGAGGTCGCGTGCCTTCTCTCGGGGGGAACGCTCTCTGAGGTCCGCGTGCATGGGGCGTACAGGGGCGAGCTGACGTACCGCAACGTGCCAGCACTCCTCGCCAAGGGCCTGCTGCCAAGCCGCAAGTGTGGGCCCCGGCTGCCACACCTGGATCTGACGATCGAGCTCGATGCCAGCGACGGCGTCCCCGACCCAGACCCGGCGGCGGCCCTGCTGGCTCGCTGCGATACCATCACGCCGCCCCGCACGCTTTCAGCAGCCCCGGACGCGGAGCAGACCCTGTCGCTTGTGCGCTCCCTGGGCTTGCCTGCTGAGGGGATCAGTTGGAGGGATTGCACGGGCTGCCCCTTCGGGGAGAAGGTCTGGCTGCGGACCTCCATCGGTGCGGCCAAGGCCGGCCGCAGCAGCGCCACCGGCGCTGCTCGCTCACTGCGGCCCCCGCGGCCGCTAGCGGTGCTGCCCCCGGCGGCGCTGGTGGCCGGCGTGGTGGAGCGCATGCTGACGTCAGCAGACTGCAGCGGCGCACGCAACCACTGCCTGCTCCTGCGCGGGCCCCTCGTGCGGCGCCTGGTCGCAAATCCGGCCGCGCTCCGAGCGGGTATGAAGCGGCTGAACGTGGCAGTGACCGCCGCGCACCCGAGCTTTTATGCGGACCCGCGCATACCGTGCGCTCCCGACGGCTGAGGCCGTGGCGGTCTCCTGCGACCGGATTGGGACGGACGAGGCAGGGGCGGGGGCGAGCGCCCTTGCGGCGAGCGCCGCTGTGGCGGCATTGGCGCGGCGCTTGGCGGCGGAGTCAGGAAGCGGGAGCGGCGGAGCTCGACGCCACGCCGGGGTGCAAGTGGGGTGCCGCCGTCATGCGGGTGGGCGACGCACGGTCACACTTGTCGACCTTGGCACTTTCGGCCCGCTTTTACACCTTCCTTGTCTCACCCCTGCAGGTGCTGCAGGCCCTGTGGGACGGCGAGGGCGAGCAGGAGGGCGCGGCGGGGAGTGAGGAGGCCAATGAACGCAACAGCAGCACGGCCGATGGGGCTTCTGATGGAGGGGCCCCGGGGCTGGAGCGGCTGAGGTGCCTGCTGGAGACTTGGGGCGGGCTACGGAGCCTGCCTGCTCCGGAGTTCCTAGACGTGTCGGGCGAGACGTCGTAGTACGATAGGGACGGGGGGCTGTCAGGGGTGTCATTGCAGGTGTGCGATCAGCGGCCTCGTTGCATTGCAGTCCGGTTTGATGTGTCCAGTGTGCATGTGCGGCCATGGGGGCTGCATGTGCAGGGAGGGGGCTCGCTGTGCACTCCACTGTCCAATGCACGTCAAGGGCGTAGGTCATGACTAAAAGGGGCCAGCTGGGGAGTAGTGATCGGCTTGCTGGGAACAGACGCGGATTACATTCAACATATGCTTGCTCCTGCGCTGATCACGGTGCACTACGCCCCGCCAGCTGCCGCCTCTCGCTCCTGGGGCATCCTGAGCCTTCCCGCACCCAGTTACTCGGTAACCCAAAGCAGCTCCCGCCCCGCCGCACAGGGCCTCACTGGCCGGCCTATCCACACCGCTCCCTCCACCCTGCCCATGTGGCCCCCGGCAGGAGGTAAGGGGACACGGGGGGACACCGGTCGCTCTCCCCTGGTAAGGCGACAGAGAGGGACAGCGGGGGCAGGAAGCAGACTGCAAGGGCTGAGACTCGGGAGGCCATCCATCACGCGGCGTGCTTGCTGCTCCAGACACAGCGGGCGAGGTCGCCCCTGCCTGCTGACGGCCCTCGCCACATCAGTTAGGGGAAGCCACCACAACACACGCAGCGTTCGCTTGGTCTGGGGGGGCCCTGAGGCCGTCAAATATTGCGGAAGGTCCCGAAGGACACGACCGACGGGGAAGGAATAAGTTTTCAACCAGCAATAGTCGCGACTCGGTTAGACCTCATAGTCTGCGACGTTGCCCCAAGCGCAAGGACAAAATTTTCTTGGGAAAGGCATGAAGGCCAGCCACCCAGGCCCAGACGGCTCTGGTGACCGAGGGGCGATGGTGGGTGCATGAATCGCTCGCAAGGCCGCCCGCGACGCACCGCTCGCCCGTTGCCCGCGATTTCACGTCCAACAACGACTGTTTGCACGTGGTGAGCTGTAATGGGGGCGTGCTCTGCGACATCTTGCCGGGGGGCGGACATCTCGCGGGACGCCTGGATGGTCGGGGATGCCCACGCGAGCAGGCTACTCACGGTACGTCGCGAGCTCTCACCGAGTTGCGATTTTTGCTGGTAAGCACGTACTCCTTCAACGGCTCTTGGACTTCCCGCGCTTGGACTTCCCGCGCTTGCGCCAGGATGTGAAAGCCCACCCACTCTGATCGTATCGACGAGAGCCGGCGGCGAGCAGGGGCAGCTCAATTCCAGCTCCGACCGGGGAGCATGCCCCGCCCTTGTCCTCCACGTCCTATGCGGAGGCTATGCCTTCCTTCACCCGTCCTTCACCTATCCACCACGAGGCCAGCTCTGCGATCCTCCCCTGCACCCGCCAGTCCACTTAACAGCCAGTGGCCACACCCATTCGACGCATGCGCTCCCAACACCACAGGATACCCCCCTCACAGCTCCTTGTCTTGCCCCTGCCCCTGCCCCGTCTCCTTCCCTTGCCCGCCCGCCCCCGCCTCTCCCACCCCACCCTCCCCACCCTTCCCCTCGCCCTGCACCCCCTCCTCCGCCGGCGCCGCCTCCAGCAGCGCCCGCACGCGCCCCGCCTCGTGCTCGAGGGCCGCCAGGCGCCGCCCCTCCAGCGCCTTGAACATGTCCCACACCCACGCCTCGGCGCCCTCCGGGCGGGGCAGGGGGTCGGGGGTGGCGGTGAGGTTGGCGCGGAGGGCTTCCAGGCGGGCCAGCTCGGAGACCAGGGCCTCGCGGGGGCCTGCGGAGAAGGGGAAGGGTGGAGGGTGGAGTGTTGTGGTGGGCGGGGCTGGAGGGAGGGGTGGAGGGAGCGAGGTTGCTCCACGCGTCTAGGGGTCGGGGCGGGGTTGGCTGGGAGCGACGTGCCTTGAACCAGCCAGTGCGCGCACGCATTTCCCCTCGTGCCTCGCCCTGTGCCAGACCGCCATAGTAAGCGCCCGGGGAGCCCCGGGGCGCGTGGGCCCGTACTCAGCGACCCCAGACGGACCGAGGCGGGGCCTTGAGCCGCTGCCGGCTGCCCGCGCCCCACCACGCAACATCCCGTGGACCCCTCCCAGGAGCTGCCAGCCCCACCTGTCAGCGGCTGCACCTTGCGGGGCTCGTACGGCCTGTCCACGAAGCCCCGCTCATCCACGTAGGCCAGGCGGGGCGGGGTCCGGGGCTCGGGCAGGAAGCTGGGAGGCGGGTGTTCGCAAAAGGGGTCGGGGGTTGGAGGGGCGGAGGTGCAGTGACAGTACAGGTCGAGGTTGTGCCCCCCTGGCGACCCGGTGTGAGAACAGAGCCAGACCGCAACTTTCCCGCTGGGACAAAGGTCGATGCACGTACGCCCTGCAGCCCGTGAACGAGAGCCCGTAAGGGCCAGCAGCCACCGCGCCGCACTTACCCGTACGCGGATACGGCATAGTCATCAGTCATGTCGCCGTACTCGTAGCAGATCTGGGATAAACGAAGACGTGGAGGCGCCAAACGAGGGTGATGAGTGAGACCCGTCTTGGGCAACGTGGGGGCGCTGCTTGGCCAGGACCTAGCAGTGCTCGCCCCGTCCGTCGCCGCTCTCCCGCAAGCCCCCCCGCCCCGACCCACCTCGTCCCCCGCCTGGTACTCCTCGCCCGCCTTCATGAGCAGGTCGCCGCTCTTGACGTCCACCTGCGGTCGAGGGGGGGCGACGACGGGGGGGAGGGGGGCGCGAGAGGGGAGTGTGTTGCTGCAGTTCTAAGAATGGCCGGGGTAGCGACACAAGGCCCTGATCCCTCGTGCACCTGCGCCCACGACACCTTTACGCGCCCCTCCAGCACCCACCCTGCTTCCCCTTTGTCGCTGTCGCCCTCCCCATACCCTCCCTCCCGCGCTCCCCTCCCGCCCTCCATTCCCCAGGTCGACCTCACCTTGAAGTAGGTGGGGCAGCCGGGGCGGTGGTTGGCCAGGTCGAAGACCGGCAGCATGATAACGTCAGCAGGCCGGTGGGGGGCGGCCAGGTAGCGCGTGCCGGTCTGCGGGGAGGCGGACAGGCGGACAGGCGGACAGACGGATTAGGCCAGGGGCGAGGGGAGCTGAGGAGGCAAGAGCCGACGGCGTAAACTTACTGGGTACCCACCTTCGGTCAGCCGAAGTCCAGCAGAAAAGCCTACGCTGAACCCCAACGTTATGTGAGCCCCCGGGCCTACCCAAACCCTCCGCCCTCCGCTCCCCGCCCTCCGCTCCCCGCCCTCCGCTCCCCGCCCTCCGCTCCCCGCCCTCCGCTCCCCACCCTTTGCTCCCCGTCCCCCGCTCCCCCCACCCCGCTCCCCACACCCCGCTCCCCACACCCCGCTCCCCCCTCACGATGGCGGCTGCGTAGGTCACGTCCTTCAGGCTGATGTGCACCTCCTGCCCCCGCAGCGCCGCCCGCAGCTCGTGGTGCAGGCTGCCCTTGGTCAGGCGCCGCAGCAGCGCCCGCCAGCCCTTCAGGCCGGCCTCCTGGGGGCAGGGGAAGAGGGGGCAGGGGTCGGTTAAAGAGGCTTTTGATGCTGAGCTGAGCAGGAGCGGTGCTGGGAACGGGACGGGAAGGCCCAGACTGCTGCGCCACGTCACCCACCCTTGGCGCTTGGCGCCTCCTCCTTCCCCCATGACAACGCACAACGTCCCCTCCTGTGCCCCACTATCCGCTCCCCCCTCCTTCCCCTGCCCCTGCTCCCCACATGCTGGAGATCTGCGTAAATTCGTGCCACGAAGCGCTTGCAGCCCAGCTGCACATCCTCCTGAGGGTGGGGGTGAGGGCGGCGAAATGGGGCGAGGGAAGAGGGCTGAGTTTAGGCTCACGGCAGGGAGGGCCCCGGTCGGTGGCACATTGGTCCGCCCGCAGCGCGCGGCGAGGGACGCCTCGGACTGGGAATGCGGCGGACATGTGGCAAACAAGCCGAGAAGGGGGATGTCCAGCATCCCTGAACTCGACGCGCTCCCCGCCCACCCAAGTGCGCCCCTCGAGCCCCCAGCCCTCCGAGCCCCTCCAGCACCCACCCTGCAGCGCGCGGACCAAGGCGGGGCACGGCGGCGCGCGGAGGGCGGTGGGGGTGAGCAGAAACAAGCGGGGGTTACGGCGCAGTTTGGTGCACGCAGATCACGCGGGGCTTAGGCGCAGGGCATGCATGCAGCCCGCTTGGGCAGGGGCCAGCCTGGAAGCGAGCGAGCAGCCCCTGGCAGGCGCGGCGGATCCGCGCTGCGCGCACCCTGCGCGCACGTGATGAAACGGCAGGGCGTTGGGATTAGGGGGGAGGCACGGGGCAGGGCCTAGACCACAGATTCAGCTTACGCTGCATGTACCCCAAACGCAGAAGCTGAGTCCACCGTCGTGTCCACCCCACTGACAACACCCGACACCAAACACCGAACCGTGACTCACAATAAGGGGCCTTCCACATCGGGAGGAACCTGTGGCAGCATCGACATTGGGGGGGGGGGGCAGGGGGCAGCAGCTCAGGGGTCAGGGGGCGGACAAGGGCCCATCGCAACTGCGTCCCCGGCTGCCTGACCAGAGCCTGGCTCGATGAGGCTGCCCCGCACGCTGGCATCCACCCAAAACTGGGTGGCTTTTACGAGCTGACCAGACTCCGCGAGCAGGCTGACCGATTCCAAAATGATGCTGCTGGCATTCGGGGCTGGAATAGGGGGCCTGTGCAGCCCCTGGGAGGCATTTGACAGCGCGCCGGGCAAGTACCAGACCGTCACTCCTCGCAGGGAGACCGACGACCCGTCGCACCAGATATCATGACCTCCGCTGTTTCCAACTCGATGGTGCCTGGGCCCTCAATCACCCAGGCGGCGCGGGCAGGGACGCGAGACCGTTCCGTCGACGCCCAGCGCCAGCGCGCACCGTTCAGGAACAAACGCTGCTGAGACGCAAGTTCCTGCCATAGTGACTGGCTTGTGGCTTGCGCGAGGACCAGAGCCAGCGCCAATCCCGCGAGTGGCCTGCTGCTGCTATGCATCAGCGGGGTCCACCCCGCCGGGCAGCCCGTGGCGGGTGGTGCGCGGCAGCTGCAGCTGGCCGCGGGAGCCAAGGCCAGAGCCCAGACCCCGCCGTTCAACCATCTCCACCTCCCAGCTGCTTCCCACTCCCTCCCCCTCCACGGATCGCCCCCTGTGCCAAAGGCGCCCACTTCAAACCATTCCCAGCCCCACATCCAATGTTCAACGCCCAACCCAACTCCCAGCTCCCACACCCAGCTCCCACACCCAGCTCCCACACACCCCTCCCTCACTTGTCGTCCATGGTACACTCCTGGACGATCTCGTGCGGCTTGGGCCACGTGGCGACGTGCGGCCAGAAGCGGCTGCGGGGTGGAGGGGGGCGGGGCGGGGCGGGGGGCGAGGGGACATGTGCGCCAAGCGAAATAGCATCAGCCCGCCGAAAGCTGCATGAGGCATCCTTATTCCTTTGGCCGGATACTACTGTGGCCGAACTCAAACACCTGTGTCCCCCGCCTGGAGCTAGGCCGGCAACAGAGGCGGGCCATGGAGGGAAGGGCCGCCAAGCCACTGGACCCCAGGCGTGCACAGGGGGGGCTGCACGTGGCCCCCGCCAGGCGCCACCGCCCACCATCACGGCCACTACCTTGTTCTACCGATGAGGGCTGTGAGGGCCCTGCAACGCTGTAGCAGCGCACTTTGCCGCTACTCCTCCCCTGCCCTCGCCCGTTCCCCTCTTCCCCTTCCAGAAGCCGGGCTCGCACCTGTGGTTGCCGAGTTTGTACTCCTTCAGCACCCGCAGGATGTGCACCTGCGGGTAGCGGCGGGACGAGGGGTTTACCTCTCCAGGACAGTCGTCCCGTCATCCGTACAGGGGACATGCCGTACGGGTCGTGACCAGGGCATGGCCCGACTGGCGGCGCAGGAGGCGAGCGCCGTAAGGGCTTGTCCCAGGGACGCGCAGCTTCGGTGCAGGACCGGAGCTTACCGACATGGGCTGCGTCTCGCGACCTAGGTTGAGGACTAGGCTCTGCGGGATTGCAAGGATCGTCCTGGAGGCAACAGGGTTCCGAAGGGGGGGAGGGAGCAGGCGTGGGTCTGGATAAGCGTGGCGTGGCGGCGGGTTGCGAACCCAGTCAGCCGAGGCACACAAGGCGAGAGCATTTGAACGAAGCTCGTGAGCAGGCGAGCCCCGACAAGTTGAACCCGTGTGAGCATTGGCGCCGGGGAGATGGGTAAGAAAGGAGTGCGGGGGAGCACGCGGGCGGGCTGGTCACGGCTGTGGTAGGGTGCGAAGCCTCACCCGTTTGCCCGAATTTTCTCCTTGGCGAAGAGTCCACGCCAGCCTTCCTTGTTGACGCCAGCTTCAGCATTGGCCTGAAGGTGCAAGTCACTCAGACAGAACTCGCGCACGCACGCGGAATCCATGCAAGTGCACAGAGCACGCCAGCCTCACCACGCCTCCTCTCTTGCGAAACCAGTCGAAGAGCACGTCAATGTTAGATACATCCTGCGCCAGTGACGTCGTCGCAGCGAATGCCGCCAACGCAAATAGGAGTAACGACCTGTGCGCGACCATGGTGTCACCGTATGAGTGTACTCCGCTTGGAAATGAAGAGTCTGTATGTGGAGGCACGGGATTGCGGGGGAGTAATAGGGGCATGTCCGTCAACTGTCTGCCATTTGTCGAACCGATCCGGCGGCGGAGGCTGCCCCTCAGGGCCACTCGGCGGCCCTGGCGGCCCAGGCCCTCCCCAACGGACCCAACACAGGCTACAAACAGCCCGGGGGGCGACGCAAGGCACACACTGTGCGCGTGGCACGGCACGCACGTTCGGCTGGCGGTCTCGGCAGGCCCATTTTGAAGTCCCAGCCCAACTTGACGCCTGCCTTCAAACTTACGTTCGTGGCCTTGGCCGGCCAGTTTCGAAGGGTCAGCAATCTCTGGCGGCTGGTGCTGGACGTGCAAGCCAAGCCCCCTAGTGGCCGAGCCAGGCAAACTCCAGATCCCGGAAAGGTTGTGCGAGTCGTACAGACGGTACAGTCTTACATACCGGTAGCTTTCTCGCAGATACCCGCGCGTGCAACACCCGCTGTCCAAAGGCTTCCCGTTGCTATGCACGAGCAATTAACCAGCCCGCACCTCAACCCACTCTTCTGCCAGGACTGCAGCTCCGGCGCCACAACTTGACACCGGGACCCTTTAAGAGACACCGCCACTCATGGAGGCACGGCTTGCATGCGCACGCTTCACTAATCAGTCCTCCGAATGCCGGAGTTGCGCCCGCAACCCCCGCACGCATCCCCGTCCGACAACCTCCACCACCCCACACCCAACTCGGTCCCCAGTCCACAGCCGCAGGCGCACGCACGCTCCTGAGCGGCCGTGAACTCGCCCCCAAACATGGTACGGCAGTCCGCTAAGACGCGGGAAGACGAACGACGGAAGACAAAGACCCTGTAAATCACCCATCCCCATTCAGCCAGATCTCGGCCGCAAATCACGTGCCGTACATACAGACAACGGCGGGCGTTGAGGCCGGCCGACTCGTTGATGGCAGCGGGTTCACCCCCACCACCCAGCACCCTCGCTTGACGAGCACCTCTGCTTTAAACCCATCACCATCCATGCCCTGCCTCAGAAGGACACACTTGCAACGCGCGCACACGGTGGGGGTGAGGCTTTAGGTCATTCTTGCCCCGAAGACTGAACCGGGGCCCTAGTCAGCAGGCGCCCAGGCAAGAAGTAAGAACCATACCCAAGTCCGGCGTGCCAAGCGTACCCGCCAACCGCGGGGAAGCAATCTTCACGCCATCCCCCGCTGATGGTGGGTACACAAGACACGTTAGGTTCCGGGACTTCAAGCAGTGCAGTAGATAACCCACCGCACTCCTTGCACAGCCATAGGCCCCAGGGCGGAGGGCCAAATCCACCCAAGCGACCGAGCCTTGCGCTACACCTTCCCAAACCGGGGCTTGCGTGCACACCCCGGACCCCAACAACCCGCACACAGCGCGCCATAGAAAGCAGTGGCCGAACCACCAGGCCAGCCTACTAACCGTCCAGGCTAATCACAGACAGGGGCAATGCGTTGATTATACACACCACAGCACAGTCCTAGACACGGGGTCGCAGCTGTCAGCTCCGGGTTAAAACGTGACGTACATGGATCTTGTTGTCTTTTGTGCGCTCGGAGCTGGCGCGTCCACCGGCAATGCCTTCTCTCTCTCTTTCTCTCTCGCGCTCTACGTACTGCGATGGCGCAAACCCCCAGCACCGGTAGCTCACAAATGTTCGCTTGATGTCCTGGATCCGCCCAAGTCACGCTGCCGCAGCCAGCCTCCCGCCCCCTCCTACGAAGTCCACCCCTCTACCAGCGCATGCCGTGTCACAGCCCGCGAAGCCCGCCCGCTCAGGGCGCGGGCACACGCGGCGGCGGCGCTTGCCCTTGCCCGGGTGCGGGCAGCGGGGCAGATGTCTCCGGGGAGGCCTGGGTGGGCGTCGAGCTCTCGAAGATGGGGGGCATGGCCGGGGGCGGCCCCGGGCGAGGTATCCCTGGGCCCACGCCCACGCCCATGCCCACGCCGACTCCTGCCCCGTGGGGTGCGGCGAGGGAGTCCTGTGGGGGGCGCGGCGCAAGGGCGAGGACTCAGCGCCTGGCGGAGAGGAGCCGAGGGCCCCCGACCCTCCACACAGCGCGCGTCGCAGCGCGCAGGGTGCCGGACAGCACCACCTACCACTAGCATGTCCTGCCGCCCCTGCCCTTCACAACCGTCCTTCCTGCCCGTTTCCCTGCCCCCAAGGCCCCCTGTCCTCGTCGTCCCCGGCACAGTGCTCATGGTGCTGCGCCGTGCTCGCCCGCCCAGCGCCCGTCGCCCAGTGCACGCTTCACCGCCACCCCAGACCCCTGCCCAGACCCCTGCCCTGCCCCAGGCCCCTGCCTCACCCGCATTGCCCCAGCCCCACGCCCCCAGATCCTCACCGTCACGGACATGGTGTTCATGGTGCTGCCGTCCACGTTCTGAACGTAGAACAGGTCCTGCGGGATGCCCGGCCCCGAGGAGCCGGTGTCGGGGCCAAGCCCCACTGCGGGCCGGGGCGCGGGCAGGCGGGGCGCGTACAGGCCTGCGGTGAGAGTGGCACGCAGCTCAAGGCCCCGCAACGGAGCCGGCCACAGCATGCTACGGCCAGCACCGTCTCCCCGGGCCCCCGTGAGGACCGACCGCGGATCCCCACCACCACATTGGCCTGGCCCTCCGTTCGTGCTTCCCCAGGCCCGCCACTGCGGCCCCCCAGCCCCAGCTTCCTCCGCGCTCAGCCAGCTGTGCCGCTACAGCCCCACCACTGCCACCACCGCCCCCACCCCAGCCCGCAGCTCACCCGACTCGCTCCCCAGCGTCACGGACGGCACCGAGGCGCCCACCGGGTACTGCAGCGCGGGCGTGCGCGGCACGGGTGGCATGAGGCCCGCGCCGTGCCCCGCGGCCGACGTGGCGGCGCTGGGGTTGGCGGCCGAACCCCCCATGGCGCCGCCCACGGGCCCGTGCCGCCCCACCACGCCCGCCGAGGCGCCGCCGGCCGCCATGACTTTGGCCCGCATGCGCGTGAGCTCCGATATGATCTGGTCGAAGCTGGGGCGGATGGACGGGTCGCTCTCCCAGCAGCGGCACACGAGCAGCTGGAACTCGAAGGGCGTGTCCAGCGGGAACTGCGGCCGCCGGTTCATCTTGGTGACCTCGTGCCCCAGCAGCGCGCGCGGCGTGCCCTTGAAGGCCTGGCCCGCGGTGTAGGCCTCCCACCTGTGTGGGTGGGGGGTACAGGTGAAGTGGAAGTGTGCAGAGGAAGTGTGTAGTAAGCACGGTCCGTGCGATTCTGATCGCTCGGTGCAGCTGTGCCTCTTCTGACGCTAGCTTCTAGCCGCTCCTCGCCCGGGTGTCTCGACCGACGGATGCGCGGCACGGACCGCCTCCGGCAGGACGGCACCGAGGCCCAGTCGGCCGCCCGGCTCCGTCTCCCCAGCTCCCATCCCGTCCCCCGCCCCGACCCACATGAGGATGGCGAATGCGTACACGTCCGAGCTCTTGGACACCTTGCCGTGCAGCAGCACCTCGGGCGCCTGGGGCAGGGCGGGATGGGGGCAGGGGTCAAGGGCGGGGGCGCAACAGGGAGGGGCGGGGCGGGGTTGACGGCGGGCCTCTCTCTTTACGGCCGCGTGCACCTGCAAAACGGCTTCTTGCAGCTGCAACTGCCAGCCCCCAAGCGTGTCCCGAGCCCGCGCCCCTGTCTCCCCGTCATGATGGACGGACTCGGCCCAGCTCCGCCCCGAGCCCCGCCGCTGTCCCAAGGCCCCCGCGCCTCCATCCGTGCCCGTCGGCCAATCATCTCGCTCCCTCCCTCCCTCCCCCTCCCTCCGCCCCCATGCCCCCACCATGTGCGTGATGGTGCCCTGGTACACATTGGACACGTGCGTCTCCGTGGGGTCGATGCGGAGGGACAGCCCGAAGTCCGCAACCTGCAGACGGGCACAGCCGGCAACACGGCAGCGGGCGCGAGACTCGACAACAGGGAGCGCGCCCGCACACGGTGGCACGAGGAGCTTGCGAGCGCTGAGCCCTGTCCGCACGGGGGCTGCCTGTAGCCGTGTAGGGCGAGGGGCCCGCCCGGCCGCTGCTGGGAATCTCATCCCACCCCATGACCCCACCCCACCCCACCCCACCCCACCTTGGAGGTGTAGTTGCGGCCGTCTCCTGTGCCCCCGCTCTTAAGCAGGATGTTGCGGGCCTTGAGGTCTGGGGGCGGGGCAGAGGCGGCGAGCAGGCGGGAGGCGCGTGGGCAGGCGAGCAGGACACCCTACATCTGCGCTGCTGCGGAGGCCCGGTGCCGGCGCCCCTGCTGGCCCCTGCGCCGCACCCCGGCCCCCGACGGCTACGCGCCACTGGCGCTCATGCCCCCGACCCGAGCGCCTGGTGCCTCCCGCCCGTCCCACCTGCCCTCGTCATGACACAGTCCTCGACTTACCCTGTGCCAACCTCTACGTAGCTCTGGTCTGAGCGTTTGGCCCCGTTTCCCGGCCCCAGCCCCCGGTCCAACCTCGTGCCCCACTCCCCGGCCCCACCTCCCAGCCCACCTCCCAGCCCGCCCCACCCCCAGCCCCACCTCCCAGCCTTCACCACCCCGGCCCCACCTCCCAGCCCTCTCCCCCCCCCGGCCCCACCTCCGTGCACGATGTTCTCGCTGTGCATGTGCAGCATCGCCCGGGCCACGTCCAGGCACACGTCCAGCACCTCCACGTAACCCAGCGGGCAGGAGGCGCACGGCTGCGGCGGCAGCACCTGCCCAAACTGGCTGCTGTTCTCACTGCCGCCCGCGCCCGCCGCACCCGTGCCCTCCTCCCCGTGCCCCGCCAGCTGCAGCCGCAGCTCGGGCGGCCGACCGGGCGAACGCAGCGGCGAGCCCGAGCCTCCGCTGCCGCCCTCCTCGTCCTCGTCCTTGCCCTCGCCGCCGGCCCCGCCGTTGGTGTGCGCCGCGGTCGCCCCCGCGCCCGATGCGCTCGCGGCCACCGCCACGGCCAGCCGCAGCGCGTCGTTGAGGACGTCCCGCAGGGAGCCGCGGTCGCAGAACTCCAGCACCAGGCGCACCTGCGGGCGTGGAGGGGCAGTGCCACACCGGGTTGGTGGGAGCAGGGGCCCAGGGACCAGGGGGCTGCGGGGCTGTGTTGCGGGTGCCGGCCGGGCGGGACCTCCCACGCAGCTGCCGCACAGTGCGCAGCGGGGGCCGTGAGGATCGTGAGGGCACGGCCTCGGAGGCAGGTGCGGCGCATGCCGAGGCCCGGTGTGCATAGGGTGGGGGTACTGCCTAGGCCGGCTGCCTCCCGCCGCCGGCCCCTCGCAGCTGCAGGGTGCCTGCCAGCCCCCCGCACTCCTACCTTTCCCCTAGCAAGTAGCAGCCTCCCAACGATACCCAGGCCCCCTGCTCCCTTCCCTCCTCCAGACTCCCTCGAGGGCTGAAGCGCAACGGGAGCGGGGCCCAGGTCACCACAACGCCCGAGTGGGGCCATCTCCGAGCCTCCCACCCCACTCCATCCCACCACGCCGTAACCCGCCTCCCAAGGCAGCCAGCTGACCCCGCCTCGCCGCTCGCATTCCCTCCCCCTCCCCCGCCCAGCAGCGCACCTCCCAGCTGTGCACGCCCGTGTCCCCCGACGTCAGGGAGAGGGGGCTGGTGCTCTCCACCGTCATGCTGCCGCTGAGGTGGGGAGTCATGTGTGGGGGGTGGGGGAGGGGGTGTTTGAAGCTGATAAGCGGGAGCGCGTCGAATGGTGGGGGAGGGGGGAGGCGGGGTGTTTGATGCGGCGGCGCGGGAGGCGGAGGCATCAGGGGGGGCCGGGGGCGAGCATGGCAGGCTGCGCCCCACCACTGGGCGCCCTCCAGACCCCACTGCAACGGTGTGCGCGCGGGCCGTCGATGACTGTGTGGGCCCCAGGACCCCGCCTACCCGGTGCCCAGCTTGCTATTCATCGCGTCCTGCTCTCCCTTGACGGGTATGACGGCGTACGTGTACGTCTGTGTGGCGGGAGGCGACACGGCGGGACCGGGTACAGGTCAGGTTGCCTGCAGCCAGGCCTCTGGGTCCCATTCGGGAGCACCCGCAGACCACATCCCAAACAGGTACAGTGCAGTCGCAACACACACGGCTGCACCGCGCGGCCCTCGTTCGGAGAGCCGACCCTGGGGCACCCGAAGCCCCGACGCATGGACCCCAGGCCGCCGCCCACCTGCACGATGTTGGGGTGGCTGAGGGAGCTGCTGATGGCGGTCTGCGGGGCGCGAGGGCGGCAGGGGTGCGGGGGAGCACACGCTCGGGGCCGCTCGGGGACAACAACAGTACGCAGGGCCCTGAGCGCACGGCCCCCAGCGGCTTGCTGCCCCGCGCGCACACTCTCCGCCCTTCGAGCGGCCACACAACGCCACGGCAGCGGCTTCGGAGGCCCCGGCCAAGCAGGCAGCGGCAGCAGTCCAGGCGTACAGCCCAGTCCGCGATCGCTTCCGCCTCCTGCTCCATGACCCCCATCATGCCACGCTTCCCAACGCCAGCCCACTCGCCGTTCCCATCTCCATCCAAGCCGCCAGCGGCCTCCAACCCCCAACCGCCAACGCCCACAACTGCCCCGACCCCTGCCTCGCGGACTCCTACTAGCTAAGCCCAGAGGCACTGCGTCCGCCCCGCCTCGCACCTCCATGACCGCCATCTTCTCCCGCTTCTCCTTGCCGCTCATGTTGGTGGGCAGCACCATGGTCTTCACGGCCACCGTGGTACCGCGCCACGTGCCTGGGTGGACGGGTAGGCGGGTGGGCGGGTGCAGGGTAAGAGGTGGGTGGGGTGTAGGTGACAGGTCACCAGTGCCCCGCCTCCGGACCCTGGGCCCAGGATCAGCGCACTGCTGGCCGGCCCCCGCCCCCGCCCCTGTCACGGCCGCATCCGTGCAGCCCCCGTGCTGCCAGCCCCCGGCGACCAGCTCCCAGCCCCAGGACCCAGGCCGCAGCCCCGGCGCAGGGCGGCACCCGGGCGCAGCGCTCCGCTGCAGCCGCTCACCCTTGAAAACCTTGCCGAAGGTGCCCTCCCCCAGCAGCTCCGTGAGGCTGATCTGCTCGTTGGAGCGCATGCCCCCGGTGGCGCCCTGCGCGTTCAGAGCGCGCTTCATGTCCTCGATGCGCGCTGCGGGCGGGGCACGAGGGCAAGGGGCCAAGGGCGACGGCGAGGGCCAGGGCACACGGCAGTGGCAAGAGACGGGGGTGAGTGACAAGGGCGATGGGCGGGGGCAACAGCCGAGGCAGGGCGCTGGGCGCGGGCGCCAGTCCCAGCAGGCGTCGCGTCTGCTACCGTACTTGGCATGGACCCCCCCTCCCGATAAGCCCATTCGGCCCCTTGCCCGCTCCGCCAGGCACACCGCGCCCTTCCTGAACTGCCCGACCGCCCCATCGCCAGCCACCCAAAGAACGCCCCCACGCACCCTCCGTGGGCGCAGAGCCCGACAGGACGCTGGCCACCGTCTGGCTGCCCGCCACGGAGTTGGCCCCCGGCTGGGGCGCGTTGGAAGAGGAGCCGGGCGGCGAGGAGGAGTCCAGGCCCCCGGGCGCGCGCGGGTCGTGGGGGGCCGAGGGCGTCGCGCCCGCTCCCTTGTTCGAGCCCGACGCCCCGGCTGCCGCAGCTGCCGCCTCCGCGCCCTTCCGCCGCTTCAGCCAGAACACTAGCCCGACCAAGCCTGCGGGGCGGGCGGTACACGTGGAGCCGCAGGGGCGCACGTCAGCGCTCGCGCAGTGCAGCGAGCGCGTCGCGCGCCTAAGCAACCCAGCCAGCTGCCTCTCTGGTCACAGCGCCGCGGTCCCCGTCACCCCCCCACTCCACCCACCCACGCCCATTGCCCTTGGCCCTGCACGTGCGCATGCTGCACGTGCACATGTGCACACGCACTGCCCCCACACGCACCCGCTATGAGCAGCGTGCCCCCCACCGCCACGGGCACAGCGATGGCGACCACATTGGGGCCGCTGTCGCCGCCCCCCGGCGCGGCCACGGGCGGCGGCGGCGGCGGCGAGGCCGTGGGCCGCCACGTGAGCGCCACGTCCGTGTACCCCCAGAAGCCCGTGCCCGTGATGTTGCGGCCCTGTGACACAGCCACCCAGTCCGTCTTGTAAAACCTGGGGGGCGAGGGGCGGGAGGGCGGCAGTGGGCGGGTGCGCTAGGCTGCAGCTGCCTTGCTGCCATCTCCTTTTGCCCATGGCAACCGCGGGCCCATTGCGGGCTCTCCTGAGGGTGTGCTCGGGTCTGTCATGCGCACGGCCCAAGCTCAGTGGCCCTGACGTCGACCCACATCACGAGTCGTGACGTCGACCCACATCACGTTAAGCAGCATACGTACGCCTCTCCCAGCCGCTTACGGAGGACCACTTGCCAGCTCGCCCCCGTATCACCCCGGAACGCCACGAGCACTCCACCGTCTGCCCCCGCCGGCGCTGGAGCAGCCCCGCGCGCCCATCTGAACGCGGGTGCCAACTGCCCAGCGCTTCACGCCACCGCGTGCCGCAACCCACCTGTAGTCATAGATGAAGGCGTCATAGTAAGATATGTTCCGGTATCCGTTTTTGTTCGGGATGAAGCTGGGGCACAGGCTGCCGCACTGGACGTTCCAAAAGGGGTCGTCGGCATTACTAAAGGGCGATGGCACCGTCGAGTGGATCTCCACGCCCTGTGACAGGCGCAAGGCGGAGGGCGGGGGTGAGGGCATGGCAGGGTAATGTACGCCACCGCACAGCGAGAGGCGGGACCTGAGGCGAGAGCCCGGGGCGAAGGCAGGGAGGCGCTCCAGTGGACGCCCCCGTGGGAAGGCATGCCCAGGCGGTCCTGATACACTGCCCTCGCACGCGCCCGTACCGCCGGCCGGTCACACACATGGTCCGCCAACGCCCCTACCCCGCCGCCAGACCCCAGGGCGCACCTGGAAGTCAATGACTCCGTCCGTCTCCACCGACAGCGCCCCGATCAGCAGGTACAGCCAGGAGCGGCGCGGCGAAGCGCGCGGGTTGGTCATGTACAGCGAACCGCGCCAGCGCAGCGTGCCGAACACAAACACCATCTGCGCCGGCAGGCAGCCGGAGGCAAACAGGGCTTACAGCGCTGCAGCAAACATGGCGGGCGGCAGAGGCACACGCCCGGTCGCGTGCAGGACGCAGGTACCTGATGGCGTCAGCTGAGCCAGCGCCAGCGCACCCCTTGCCCCCGCACCTGGCCCAGGTTACCAAAGTCGATGGTGTACCTCCCCGTGGGGTTGGGGTGGCACGCGTACACCTCCTTGGTGCCGTTCACAAAGAGCTGACCGTCCGCGGGGCCGCTAGTCTCGGGGGGCCACTCCGAGGCCACAAACGTGATATCGTTAACCACCTGTATGGCCGGAATGAGCGGGTCGCTGAGCAGCTGCCGCAGCTCAGCCCCGGAGCGGACCGACACGCCGGGTATGCCAGTGGAGGACAGGCACTGCGTGAACGGCTGTGTGTACACGCCGACGTTGGTCAGCTCCCATCTGCTGCTCGCGGCCACCGCCGGGGAGATGCCCGGCGACGGCGGCCAGAAGCTGGCCCCCGACAGCACCCAGCGCGCGATGCTGACAGCGGTGCCGTTGGGGGCGGCCGTGTAGACCGGCAGGGCGTCGCCGCTGAGGCTGGTCGAATTGGCGTACTCTGCCATGTACAGGGCCAGGTTGGACTTGTCCGGGGTGAGGAGCGTCACGGAGGAGAGGGAGCAAACGCCGCCCAGCGTCGTGTCCACCAGGGACAGCAGCGGCGCGAAGTAGCGCGGCCACAGCAGCTGGTTCATGAGGTAGGTGTTGGTGAAGGTGAGGCCGCTGATGGACAGCGAGGCGCCCCAGCCCACGGTGATCCCGGCACGGGTCCAGTTCTGGTTGACATCAACCTGTGTGCCCACGCAGCCGTACAGCTGCACAGCGCGCGGCGCCGTGAGGTTGACGCTGTTGGCAAAGTTGAAGTCACCGTAGCTGAGCGTTGTGTTCTGCAGAGGGGTAGCGGGCAAGTTGGGCAAGTTGCATTTACTAAGTACAGCAGCAAGCCCGTCTGTCCCTGACCTTCGCCCAGGTTGTCACAGTCTACAGAGCCGGGGCCCTCCCCCCACCTGGTACACGAAGACGGACGTCACGTTGGGGTTCGCCAGTGCAAGGCGCATAGACGGTGAGTCGTACACGGGGACGCCCCCAGCATAACATGCCGCAGCGGCTGGCCGCAGGTCAGTGGGCAGTAAGAGTAGGTTGCTGACGGACAGTCCTGGTGCACTGAATGCTGGCAGCAGACGGGGGCCCTGCGGGGGCGAAACCGGTCGGGGGAGCCGTGTGCGGCAACTCCGCCCTTTACCACCTGCACCCTAGAAGCGACAGTCCTGTCCCTCCCCGTGGGAAGCTCACCGCGACTGCGTCCCCGGCTGCCTGACCAGAGCCTGGCTCGATGAGGCTGCCCCGCACGCTGGCATCCGCCCAAAACAGGGATGCATTTACGAGCTGACCAGACTCCGCGAGCAGGCTGACCGATTCCAGAGTGATGCTGCTGGCATTCAGGGCGGTGATAGGGGAGCTGTGCAGACCCTTGGAGGCATTTGACAGCGCGCCTGGCAAGTACCAGACTGTCACTCCTCGCAGGGAGACCGACGACCCGTTGCCACCAAATATTATGACCTCCGCTGTTTCCAACTCGATGGTGCCTGGGCCCTCAATCACCCAGGCGGCGCGAGCAGGGACGCGAGTCCGTTCCGTCGACGCCCAGCGCCAGCGCGCACCGTTCAGGAACACACGCTGCTGAGACGCAAGTTCCTGCCATAGTGACTGGCTTGTGGCTTGTGCGAGGACCAGAGCCAGCGCCAATCCCGCGAGTGTCCAGCTGTTGCCCCGCATAGCGAGGCCAGACGGGACCCTGCCTCCACCCTGCAAGTCACGCAGCGCTACTCGAGCGCTACCCTGTCATCGTCGCCACGCTCGTGGTCTAGACATATTACAGTCGCACGCAGTGTACTCGGTGTATGCAGAATAATCGTCACTATGGGGAAATGCTGTTAAAAGCTTTCGCAAGGTCAGCAGGCAAGTAGGTACCGGGCGAGGAGATACGCTCGGCGGGCCATGGCGCTGTCAACAGTGGGAATTCCCCGTTTCTCTGTCGATGATATAAGCGTAAATACATACCTCCCGCGGGGTTTAGGGGGCCAAGAGGGAGGCCGAAAAGGTTGGACGCCGGTACATGCCACTGCATGGCCCGCAAGCGGCAAGAACCCAGGGAGCTGGGTTCTGGGCTCATGGTGTTGCGAATGCAGCAGCTGGAAAGGCGAGGGCGACGCTAGCTCCAGCCGTTCGGGGGGCTGCCTCTCTGCTAGTTCCCCCTTAGTCAGGTGATCCAGGTGATCCACATCGAGGTGTGACCGTCGGGGGCACGTAGCCTCAGCCTCTGCCGCGACAGGGTGTAAGCTAGGTCGGCGGAAGACTGGATGTACGGGGGGGAAGCTTTGAGCGGACAGGCGAAAGTGCACTTAAAAGGTGAGAGGGGTCTGCTGAGGCTGGGGTATGATGGGTTAATGCAACATTCGTCCTCCTGAACTATGCTTGATGTTCTTGGCCCCTTCCCCGGGAGGGTGTGCCGCTGATCTCTGCTGGGCCCCTGTGGGTCTCAGACCGCGCGTGTGTCGAGAGGGTGGCTGCGCTTGTTCCTGGGGTTTCTGACTTGCTCCCCCCCCTCGGCCTCGGCCCTGGTGGGGTTGAGCATTGATGGCGCGTGTGGCGAGAGGGTGGTTGCGCTGAGCTTGCGGTCGCACTGGTGGTGTGCCTGGCGGTGTGCTGGCTTCGTTTCCCTTCTCCGAGGGCCTCGGCACTGGTGGGGGTGACCTCCGTTTGCGCTTGTGGCGATAGGGTGGCTGCGCTTTGCTTGCGGACGCACTGCGCTTTCGGGCGCTTGATCTTTGCGCACGGGCCGTTTTAAGTTAGTGGGTGCGCTGTTCTGCGGTTGTTCAGGACGCTTCCGGCTTCGGCTGGGGGGCATGGGGCTCCGGCTGCTGCTCCGTTCAAGTCCTCCCTACCTTTGCGCTTGCCGCTTTGGCTCGGGGAGGCACCTTGTGTAACTAAATGCATCCTTAATGCAACGTGCAGCTAGCCGGGTCTGGCCCCACCAGGCTGGGGTATGATGGGTTGGGCTGGGATGGGTTGGGCTAGGGGTGGAATGGGAAACGGGGACCAGGTTACGCGAAAAGCAAGGCCAGCAAAGTGGAATAACAGTCTCGTAACACCTAGGTGAGGGGTGCATGGACCGGCAAGAGCTCCGGGATCAGCTGCTGTTCCCTACCCGTCAGTCCATGCATGGGTTGACGGGCTGGGGAGTGGGGACCTGCAGCGTCTGCTCTCCGTATCAAGACTCGGAGGTCGACCCCGTCTCTGACAAACAACAAAGCACAATGCAGCGCAGGCACGCTTGGCTCCAGGCCCCGTGCTTAGGGTGCACATGCTCGCCGTGGTAGCGGTGTACGTGCACGGCCCTCCTGGCCTGGGGGGGAGGGTGGCCCAAGGGAAGAAATTGCAGGCGGACCAGTGAATAGGGCAGCTTGTTGGGCTGGGCTTGCTTGAGTGGGCTCGCCACGTGGCACGTGGCCAAGAGTGCACTCTTTCGACTCGGTGTGCGCGTGATTGCGGAGTTCTGGGCTCGCGTCCGTTCGTTCGCAGACGACTGTGGGCAAGGTTTCGATGAGAAGTGGATAGACGTTCCGCCAGACCACCTTTTCCTGGGCGGCGTGTCAGGGAAGCCAGTTCAACCCCCCTGCGGATGTCAAGCCGGCTTCCCCCTGAATCAGCGTTGTTGCTTTTGTCATGATGTAGCCTGGCCTTCTAGGGTTGTGACTTTTGCTGGATGGCTTGGAGTAGGTGGCGGCCCCGGTGTGTGACTCTCCTCTAGGGAGCGCCTGGGGTCGGGGGAAGTTGGCTCTCTCCCTCTCATGCGAGCCCCTCATGTGGGGCCGGCAGCTCGTCTGCCCGCTGGCTGCAACCCCGTAACGCGTCAATCCTAAAGTGGGGCCGCTTGGGGACCCTAGCTGGCCTTCAAAGCACCACGGTTGCTGCTTTGCCAAGTAGAAGAAGCATCAACAGCCATTTGTGAAGGAATGCTGGCTTGGGGCGCGGGAAGAGAATGTAGGCGCGCACCGAGTCTTGCGGCCACAGCGCACCCAAACAGACCCCTTTTCGGTGCCTCCACACCAGCCTCCCGCCTCACACCTGCACCGTAGCGGCAAATCTAGCCAAAATGTCTGACCACGAGGTTGAGATCTTTGACAGCGCCGACGCCGGCGCGTCGCTGACCTTCCCTCAGCAGGCTGGTACCGTTCGCAAGAACGGCTCAGCGTAACGGCTAACGGCTGCCGTTAGCCGTTACGGCTACATGGTCATAAACAACCGCCCCTGCAAGGTGCGCACCAGCGCTGGCCAGGAGCTGGGCGCACAGCCGGCAACCAAAATTCGCGCGCAAGGGGGCAGTGCTAAAACCACATTGCATGGTCCTCCTCCCATGCTGGGGCGGCTCTTGTCCGGACAGCAACGCATCGACCCTCTCACGCACAGCGTGCACATGTGCCGCCTTGCGCAAGCTTGTCATGCAAACTCTAATAACCTCAGGATAGGGAAAAGGGCTGAGCCCCAAACCCCGCGAGGCGGGGCAGCACTGGGGCCGCGCACTTAAGCACTGAGCCCCACAGCGCACAAACGCCACCTCGGCGGCGGCCACCTGGGGGCCATCGCAATCCCCCAATGCCGGACTTTGCCGGCTGGGTTGGGTGCACAAACACATGCACCGCTTCAAAGTGTTGAAGGAGAAGATGGGGGGCTTCGCCGCCCGCAGAGCCTGACGGCGGCGGCTCAGCCCAAAAAGAGCTGCGCCGGCCCCATGCAAGCCTTGACTGCGCTATGGACTACAGTGGACCAATGCATCTACAGCAGCGGGCCCCGGAAAAGCAACCGGGGCAACCAGGCAACGGCCAACCACACCCCACGAACTCAGTACGACACACACCTCCCCCGCACAAGGCAGATGTATCTGACCTGTGATCACTGCTCATGCTGACGCCTAACTCAGCTCCGCCTCGCAGGCCCGGTCGTCGGCCATGTAGATCCAGTGCTTGCATTTATTGCACGTGCCGCACGTGCACCAATGGCGGGCGGCCGCTGCCGCGGGGGCGGGCTGCCTCCTCCGCCGACCGGGCGGCCGCCGCATCCTCCGCCGTCATCCCCGCCGTCGCCGCCGACGCCGCCGCCTCCGGGCGGCCGGTCCGAGAGCCTCATGCAACTCCAGGTCGATCTTCACCTCCAGTGCCACGGG
The DNA here is from genome assembly GCA_016858145.1 of Edaphochlamys debaryana. Lineage (NCBI taxonomy): Eukaryota > Viridiplantae > Chlorophyta > Chlorophyceae > Chlamydomonadales > Edaphochlamys > Edaphochlamys debaryana. The sequence continues at coordinate 93,063 of JAEHOE010000003.1, forward strand.
AGTCCCCATCCCCTTCGTGTATGGCCATCCCCGCCCGAACAGCCCCCCCCAGGATACCACCGGTTTAGACACCTCCTTCAGTGAAAGCTACGGACACACAATGACAATGCGGCTAGTACCCAAGAGGTGAAGACAGGCCCGAATCGCCCCGCGGTGCAGGGTAACACGACGACCACACATCCACGCGTCCACCCCACCAACCACCTGACGTCTTGAAAGGCCAGACCTAAACGTCTCTCCAAGTCTGCGCTATGCACACCGCAATCCAAGCTATGGGCCTGGGGCTTGTCGCAGCCGCTGTCGGCTTGAGCGAGGGCTGTCCATTCCAGAGCGGCGCGGTTGTCCCCGGCCAACACGTTGACGGCCAACCCCTTCGCCATGCGGCGCTCCTGGCCATACACCATAACGGCCTTGGACCATACTGCAGCAGTGCACACCACCCCATGAGCGCTTGAACGGGAGCGGGCAGAGGGGGGGGCAGGCAAGACCTGGGCACAACTTGTCGCAACCGGTAAGTTCCCGATCACGCACCTGCGCCGTGTGACACAGTCGCCCCGTAGCCGTCCAGCTTCACGGCCCACACGCAGGGCGCCTGGGAGCGGTGCCACTCCCAGCAGTCCCCTGCCGTATCTCCGCATGCCACCGCCTAGCGGCTGCGGTGGACCTCTATGCCTGGTCAGCAGCGAACGCAGACACCAGCCCTAGAGTTAGATCTCTGGAAGCATCAAGGGCAAGCCTCAGTGCTTCGGACGTGGCAAGGCAGCAGCTCACCAACGCTGTCCACCACGCTGGGTACCCCAGGAATGCTGAGCTTGCGAATGGTGAGCTTCAGCTCCTTCACGGCAGGGTGCTGGTGCAGGACCGCGGCACACGCCCGATGTGCAACCGCCTCCAGCAGTTTGCATGGCGGCCCTTCCACAATGCGCTTGATGTCCCTGCAAAGCCGCAGATGTGGGAACTAAGCGGGCGCTTCCGCAGACGCTGGGCCATAGCCCTCGCTCACTCGTATACGGCCGCGTAGCTGACGGTGTCCTCCAGTGCGTCCGTGGTTCCCGCACGGTGTAAGCTGACCTGCAGCTTTGCGTCCACAACGAAGGGCTGTCCAAGGCGCGTTTCCTGAGGATTTGGCGCGGAGGCGAGGCAGGACGCGTTCGGGGCGGCGGGGTCCCAGTGGGTGGTGGGATGTGCCCCCGTGGGGTCTGCCACGACCCAGAAGGCATGTTGCGACTGCACCGTCTGACCCACTACGTCAACACGCACCTCGGCAAGGACGCCGTGGCGCGCATGGAAGCGCATGCCGTTGATGTGGATCCAGTCGCGGCTGCCCTCGCTGCTAGTCGAAGTGGTCGCGCTTGATTGAACACTTGTGTTGGAACAGTATCCACGGGTCAATACGGGCAGGCTTGAAGAGCAAAGCCGGCTTCCAATTGCAGAACCCGTGAAAAGGGCTGAACCGCTCGTGCGAGCACAGACTTGCACAAGGGAGAACATGTTCGAGTGATCGCGACAGTGAGGCCGCGTGTTGGGCTGGGCTTGCTATAGTGGACGACCGTTTGGGGACCCTAGCTGGCCTTCAAAGCACCACGTTTGCTGCTTTGCCCAGTAGAAGAGGCATCAACAGCCAGTCGAAAAAGAATGCTGGCTGGGGGCGCGGGAAGGCCCGAAGGGCATCGGGCCCCATGCAGGCGCGCACCGAGTCTTGCGGCCACAGCGCACCCAAACAGACCCCTTTTCGGTGCCCCCACACCAGCCTCCCGCCCCACACCTGCACCGTAGCGGCAAATCTAGCCAAAATGTCTGACCACGAGGTTGAGACCTTTGACAGCGCCGACGCCGGCGCGTCGCTGACCTTCCCTCAGCAGGCTGGTACCGTTCGCAAGAACGGCTACATGGTCATGAACAACCGCCCCTGCAAGGTGCGCACCAGCGCTGGCCAGGAGCTGGGCGCACAGCCGGCAACCAAATTTCGCGCGCCCCCCAGGTGGTGGACGTGTCGACCTCCAAGACCGGCAAGCACGGTCACGCCAAGTGCAACTTCACCGGCATTGACATTTTCACCGGCAAGAAGTATGAGGAGATGACCCCCTCGTCGCACAACGTCGATGTGGGTGAAGGCGGCGCAGATCCTGCGGCGCTGGCCCCCTGTTAGCCCGCGTGCTACCGTTTGCCGCTGCGGGGCTTCCTTCAACCTCTGATGCAGCGGAATTGGGCTGGCTGCAGGTGCCGAACATCTCCAGGAAGGAGTACACCGTCATTGACATCACCGATGAGGGCATCGTGAGTCGCGCACGCTGCAGGCTTATCAGCGAGCCCGCTGGGACCTATGAAACCCCAATTGGGCGTGCTGGAACAAGCTGTGCGGGCTGTGCGCTGCGAACCACCTGGCGATTCAGCGCGCGAGCTGCAAGCAAAGGACTTCGCGCTGAGCAGCCTGCCCTGTGCCTTGTGCGTAGGTGTCCATGATGGACGAGGGTGGCAACACCCGCGATGACCTGTTCCTGCCCAAGGGCACGGATGAGGCCGACAAGCTGGCTGAGATTATGCAGCAGCACTGGGCTGACCAGAAGGAGATGGCGATCACCGTCGTCAAGGTGAATAGAGCGCAGGGGACGCTGCTTGGGCCCGGACCTGGTCCGCCCGGTTCTGGAAGCTGCACGGCGGGTGGGAGCCCCACCGGAGGCTAGTGCAGAGCCAGGAGGTCCCCCCGCCGTGTTCGGATGCGCTACCGCACGCCATTACCCCTTGCTCCAAGAGCTTGAGGCGCGCTAGAGGATTATGCGCGTCGCTATGGAATCTTCAGGGAGCAGGAAAGCTACCTGGAGGGGGCCTGAGGCGGGGCGATGGCAAAGCTCTTCAGGTTCTCACGGTGGCCCGCCGCTTTGGTCCCCTCTTGCGACGCAGGCCATGGGCGAGGAGATGATCAACTCCGTGAAGGTGAGCACGTGTGTTGCGTCCTGGGGTGGGGCCTGTCAGATAGGAGGGGCTGGGGGCGAGCTGAAGGACCGCGGGGAAGGGAGGCGGCGAGGCATCAGCGCGGGGTCCTCGCCCTTGACGCCCGAGGAACACGGGCTCACAATGGCCGGTGTCTGTGCTGTCGGGGCAGAGTTCTCTTCCTTGGTCTTCGTCCTGTGCTGACCCCCTGCGTCCTACCCCCACCCTCCAGGTCATCAACGAGAAGTCTTAAGCGGGCTCGCCCAGCTTATGCAGCACAGGCGTTGCGCGCCTCGCGATCAGCAGAGCGCGGGTGCGAGGAGTTGGGGTGCCGTCGTAGGCCCCTGCCGTGCGGAGCCGGCAGGGGTCCGTGATGCGCACACAGCAGCAGAGTTGCGGTCTGGTGGTAGCGCATAGTTGCTCCGCCGTGAGGCCCACGGGGGCGTCCTAGTGCTGGTGTCCTATCGGGGTCGGTTTCTCTGCGGCTGGTGGCTGATGCAGGAGGATGCGGGTTGCCGCAGGAATGGGGGGCTGTGTCAATGACGGGGCGAGCCGTGAGGGGCGGGGCGGCTTGGGCCCATGCCGGTCGACTGGGTGGCGGTCGCGGGCGCGGACAAGTTAAACCAGGAACGAGAGTGTGAGAAGATATCGGGTTAAATCCTTTCTTGGCCAAGTCGATCCCCTGCGGCCCACCCAGCAGATTGGTGTCTGCCGTGGGGGCCGCCTTTCAGCTTGCAGCGGCACAGAGGGAGAGCTGAGTCGGAGGACGAGAATCGGCATCCTTGCAGAGCTTGAGGTAGATGCCTATTGAGGATCAGCATGAGAACCCCGTCAATGCACGGCCAAGGTCGACATCCTAAAGAACAGCAAGGGAGATGGACAGAGACTGGACACTGGAGTGCCAGCCGAAGGCCGAGGCTTCGGGGAGGCATTCTATGCTCGCAGCGTCGCAGGGGCCGTGCAGCGTACTCCGGACGACCGCGAAGGGGGAGGGGGCTTCGGGGAGGGCAGGGCAATCAGTGAATCAGAGCTCTGCAAAGCACCCCAGGGGCTGTGGCTGCCTGCTCTGGTAAGGGGTTGGAACTGGTAAAGGTTGAGGAGCATGTCTACAGGCTGCCGTGGGTGTGGGAGGTGCAACTGGGGGAGACCAGGGAAGGTGTAAGGGGGCAGGGGCCAGGAGGCAGAGGTGGAGCGGGTTTGGCGCGGAATGGCGGGATCCTGCATGGGCGCGCTGTGCTCGGTTGCTCCGCTGATTGACGACCACTCAACACCCCAATAATTGTTGCCACCGCTCCAGCAAGCCCTGTATGCTTTGGCTTAAGCTCTCTGCTCGCGACAGCCACAAACTTTAGCAGCGTCTCGAGCGCTCGGCGAGTTGCTGCACTTAGCTGAGCTGAACACAAAGTGCGCTGCGTTTAGTAGGCCTGCAGCCATCATCGCTGCCTTGCGCGTCGTGGACAATCGCCACTGCGACTCGTTCCGCCGCTGGGGGCCAGGCGCGTGTGCGCTACTAGCGGTGAGACACACATGCACATGGGCTAGGAAGAGGCTTGGAAGCCGATATGTCGCTGGTCGCTTGGGTTACGTGCGCAACCTCAACCCCACCCCTCCGGCCCTCGACCCCCGCCCCTCCGGCCCATGGGTTAGGTGCAGACCCTGCCCGACCGGCACACGTGAGGCCACGACCATGACGGTGCTTAAGGAGCTACTGGACCTACCGTCCCGGGGTCCGCTCCCCGAGTCCGAGGTGCCGCAAGTGCGAGACCCGCCACACTACATCTGCACCCACGACACGAAGCCCCCTCTCGGCCAGACGATCACAACGGAACAAGGGACAAGTGCCTTGCTGCGCGTCGTGCTACGGAAGCGGGACAGCACTGCTGTATCCAAGAAGTCCGAAGCAGCACAGCCGACCGCCGCGGGCAAACGGCCCCCCGCTGACGACGCGGGTGGCAAGGAGGCCCGACCATCCAAGAAGCCCAACACGGGGGCAAAGGAAGCCGTCCCAGCAGCTGCGCTCACCGTTTACACAGCGGGTGAGTTCGTCCCGTTCCGTCCACCGGCTGCAGCCGCCAGCGGCTCTGCACACCACCCAAGCATTGCGCATAGGCTGCACTCAGTCAGTGCCCCGCATCTCCGCCCAACCCGCGCCCTCCTCCTCCTCCTCTCATACGGTACTTCGTACCTATCCCTGCCCGGCCCCAGACCAGCTCAAGTCCAAGACCATTCCGCAGCTCAAGGAGCTCCTCCGCGCCCGCAGCCTGGCCGTGTCGGGCGCCAAGGACGAGCTCGTGCGGCGCATCATCGACCACCAGCGGGCACAGAAGGAGGCCGCCCTGTGAGGGGGCCGTTGTTTAACGGCGTGCCCGTGGCACTTTGCTGCTATCTAGCTGTGTGGTCACATGTAGACGCCGAACCCTTGTCTGGGCCTTGCAACGACACACCCGGCATTGGCCGGGTGTCTGTCGAGCCGCTGTGGTGGTGCTAGAGCATGGTGCCGCTGTGCCGGCTGAGGAGTGCCTCGAACATGACTGCGTTGGGGCGGAGAAGGGTGATGAGGAGTGGTGTGAGCCAGCAGATCAGCTGGTGGAGGTATGGAGTGGGTTTGGAGCATGAGTAAGGCTCTACTGTACGATACATATGCATAGAGCATGCCTAGAAAGGCTACTCACCGTACATCTCCTGGTGCGTGGGTCCGAAAATGTCACGGGAGCGCCGCAGCGTCTCCTCGCGGCTTTGTCGCCCGGCGTTTAGCTCCCGGATGTTGTTGAGGAACTGAGAGAACTGCTCGTAGCTTAACTGCGCTCTGCGGGACAGGGGAGAGGATTGGGCATGTCAAAAGCTGCCGTGCACGTAATGCGCCGGACGAGAGGGAACCGCAGCGCCGGATCTTACACACACAGCCGAGTGGCCTCGTGATAAGAAGCCTGAATAGGCAGGAGGGTTGGATGCCATGACACTGAGCTCACCTTGCTTGTCGGAAGAACTCTTTCCCGTCGATGCGGGGTGGCGAGGCGGGAGCGGAGCCGTACTGTGACTGCTGCGGGGGGGCTGAGCCGTACTGCGACTGCTGCGTGGGTGCCGTCGCGTAGAGGGGCACGGACTGCGGGGGCGCCTGCGGTGTCGCCTGCCCGTAGACGGAGCGCCCGGACGTTGTGGGGTACCCCGGTGTCGTGGCCGTCATCCCTGAAGTTTACAGGCAAGACAAAGGAAGGTCAGGACAGAACAACAATCATCGTCAGATGTGGGGTCGGCTGACCAAGCAACAGCGGATTTGGACTGTCTAACGAGCTAGGCCGTGGAGGGTTTCTTCACGTGTCCAGCATCCAGCATCGGCAAGACCCTGGTGCCTCATCAAGTGGTTGACGGGCTGTAAACACATCAATGTCATCGACGGAGAGCTTTGCACGTGCCAACTTCTCTCCCAGTTAGAGCAGGACAGCACACTCACGGACGGTGTATGCGCTGGGCGGTGGCATGGGCGGCGCTTTTGATACGGACGCCAGCACCTCGTTGACTAGCCGCTCGCCCGCCACGTCGGCAGCCGCCACCGAGGGCTCCAGGCCGGGCTGCGCGGCACAAGGATGAACACGGTTCAGCCCCTGGCATGGGCAGGCCATGCAGAGCCACCGCCCACCCGTTTCCGCACGCAAAGAGGCTGTCCCTCAGCCCCCCACGTCCCAGAGTAATTCAAGCTCGCACCTCGTCCTCGTCATGCAGGTGGCTGAGCAGGTTCTTCTTGAACGCCTCCAGCCTGGACGCAGGGCATGGGAGCGGTGATGAGGCCTGGATCGCCCACATGGCATCACGTTCCCGGGGCCGTGCCCCCACACCATGCCGTGCTTCCACGGCCCAGGCTTCCGAGTCCCCTCGCATGCCTGAGGCTAGCAGCTGATGCCCTCTCCAGCCGCCTAGTCCTACCTTGCCACCTCTTTGTGGAGCCGCTTGACCGTGTCCGCCAGCAGCCCTTTCTCGCTCTGCAGGCGGTGCGCCTCCTCCACCGCCTGCTTGGACTTTGAGGCCATGTCGGCCAGCTCCAGCTCCAGGGTCGAGACCCTCCGCTCCAGCATCTTGATGTGGTTCTGCTTCTGCACGAGCGCCTCGCGCAGCTGCTGGCCCTCTGCCTCCATCTGGGAGGCTTTGGACGCCAGCGCGTGCTGCGCTATCCGGGAAGCCAGCTCCAGCTGAGCGAAGGGGTCCTGGCCGTTGCGGTGGGGTTAAGGACCCGGTAAGTACAGGCATACTGCTGAACGCAAGGCAGGCAACCCGACCTGTATTGAACGGGCCCGGCCTGGGTGTCAGAGGCACACACCCCCACAGGGCCATACCCCACGTCCCCACCCCTGCCTCCCCTCCTCACCTGCGGAAGCACCTGCATTACCTGTAGGGAACAGGAAGCAAGGAAGCACGATCAACCCTTGCTGTGCAGACCTGGCACAGTGCTCACTCTCAGGTGCCTCCCCTTGGGAGGCAGGCTGCGCTCCAGACATGGCGGTGAGGTTGGGGGCAGCACACCCCATGCCTGGACCGCCAGCCAAGGTGTTGAGCCCTCGGATAACATCATATGCTCTGAAAGCTGCTGCCCTTCGGCGCTACGGTCCCGCGACGCGAGCAGAAGAATGCGCTGCGGCCGGTCAGCGCACCTCTGAGGGCAGCGCAGCCATCCCTCCGACGTTGCCGTAAGAAGCCATGAACTAATAGACAAGGTACTAGGTCTGGGAAGAAGTCGCGGTCTCACAAATCAGTTCATGGCTTTGGTCGCTTGCTGGTATCAAGTGTATTTGCTACTACAGGGAAGCTGATCGCTGTGTTCGTGCCTGCTGCTCTGGATTACACAGTCTCCGCTAGCCAGGTGAGGTCGGGCAAGTCAACGCTGCCGCGCCGTTGACCACAGATGCGCGACGCTACACACGCGAGTTGCCGTGCCAACTACTAACTTCTATCCACTTTGTGGCTTCCTTGATCATATCAAAGCGAAGCACGGGCGAGTTTGACACGCTCGAGCGTATCGGCAACGCCGCCCCCGCCCCGCCATCGCCGGCGCCCCCGCCGGGCCCGCCCCTGCCAACGCCCTCGCCCCCTTGACCACAGATGCGCAACGCTACGCGCGCGAGTTGCCGTGCCATCTACTAACTGTTATTTGCTTTATGGCTTCCTTGATCAAACCAAATCGAGGCCAGCTCGGGTGGAGGCCAGACAGACAGACCGAGTCCCCACACGTGGACAGCACGGCACTGGCCGCAGTACATTGTCCCTCACCCGCCCTTGACGCGACCCACCACTGATCCGCGGAAGGCATACACTCCACGCAAAAGCCGCGTCACAAACAACTGCCTCTCGCCCCTACCTCGTTCTGCACCAAGGCCACCAGCTGGCGGTGTCACCAGATGTCACGCGAGCAAATCGTCTGCTTTGCGCTGGACGGAGCACTTGGGTGTTGGTCTTCGCTGGTCCCCCTTGCGCATTCCTGACGCTGTGCAGCTGCAACCAGTTCTCCCCCCATGGCCCCCCAGTTCCGGGCTTCCGGCACAGTCGGAACTTGGGGCAGTTGGGGGGCCATGTATGGTGCCTGTGGTTGCAGCTGGAGCTCTGGAGAACTGGACAGAACCCTCACGTCCCTCAGGCTCAGACACAGATCGGACTCCCATCGGCGATCAGGCCCTCCCGTGCTGCCATGTATCCTTCGTAACCCGTCGTGTTCGTGTCACCTTGCACTGCACTGCGTTGCGCTTTGCTTTACACTCTTCGTTCCTTCATGAAGCCGAGCGCGCCATACCAACGGTCTTCCATAGCATTCCCCAACAGCGCATATCATGTGCCTCCTTCGTTCGTCAGTGCACAAATCTGGATCATGTCACGGACCCAGGTGGCCCATCAAGCCCACTCACGCGATCCTCCCGTCGGACTTGCTCAGCCCCGGGCATCCTAGGTATACTCGCATGAAACCAGGCCAACATGCACCCGTTAACTATCCGACCGTCCTACCCGATGCATCCTGCTTACTCTTTGACTGGTTCCGGCTACTCCTCGACGTTTGCTGCCTCGGCCGGCGCTGCCGCTGTCGCTGCTTCTGCGGGCCCGGGCGCCGCCTCCACGATCCCTGCCCCTTGCGTTGACGGCGACGCCGCCGCCCCCTCCTCCGCCCCACCGACCGCTGGCCCAGCAACCGACCCTATCGCTGGCAATGCCGCGGGAGCCGCGGCGCCTGCCGATGACGCTGACGCCGCGCCCCCCTTCGAGCCGCCAGGTTTGCTGGCCATCCGGCTGACCGCCGCCTTGCCTCCAGCCGCCGCCGCCGCCGCCGCCGCCGGCGGCGCCCCTGCCCCCGCCCCCACCGCCGCCGCCAAGTCCTCCTCGGCGGCCCCCAGCGAGGCCACGATGTCGGACGTGACACGTGACGGCACCACGGGGGTGCCGTACACCACCAGCGCCACGCCGAACTGCTCCACCACATCTTCCAGGTCCGCCACGTCCAGGCCCACGCACTTGGTGATGAACGTCAGCACCGCCAGCAGGTACTGGTTGTACCGTATCTGTAAGGGGAGAGGGATGGGCAGGGCAGGGAACAGGGAAGCGCGTCTGAGCAGGGTGATGGTTGCGGACCTGGGCACGTGAGTGTGTGTGGTTGCGTGGTACGTGCTCGCGAGTGTGTGTGGGTCACACGATTGCATAGCATGGTAGCAAGTTGGCCTCCAGCTTCTGCCCAGGTTTAGGTGAAGCCGACTCTTGGCCGCCCGCGGCATCAAGCCAAACGTTACGGCAACGCGTAAGTTCGCCGTCGGCAACGCCGCCAGTTCTCGATCTGCTGTTGTGGCAGCCCATATGCTATGCATGAGCGGTACAACCTGGTCTTCCTCCTCCGCACTTGTCGCGCTGCCCCTTCTTGCACTGGTCAGCCTCGCGCTCCTGAAACGCCCCGCGCATGCACCCACACTCCCACGCCCGAGCCCGCGCCTCCGCTCACCATGCCTGCGCCCCGCGCGAAGGCCGCCACGTGCTCCACCACCGCCACCAGCATGGGTTTGTGCAGGTACACGCCCGCCTCCAGTAGCGCCTTCACCTGGGGGTGACGAGACAGGAAGAGACGAGTCCAGGGAGCCGGGGTGTTGGGAGCTGAGGGCCTCGCCGTCAGCCAGCTTGGCGCCTTTGGCATAGCCAAGCACGGCTGGAGACGCTCCCCAAAGCTCCCGGCCCCCGGCCTAGCCTGGATGCCCATGGCTGCCTTTCCTTCCGCCTTCGCTGCCCCCGGGTTTCTTTCTTGCCCGCCGCCAAACTCTCCCCGGCCCCCGGCAGCCTCCCCCACCTTGGACACCACCATGAGGCAGAGCGGGTCGCTCATGCGCTGCGCCTCCACCAGCGCGCACAGCTGGTCGTAGAAGCGCTGCAGGATGCGGATCTCCGTGGGGTCCAGCGCCTGCACCGCCTTCTGCTTGGTGTTGCGCCGCGCCGCCTCCTGCGCCTGCTGGTACGCGTCCAGCCGGGCGTAGGGACTCACCACCTTGCCGCCTGCAGGAGACAGAAGACGCGGGGTGCGAGGAAAGAAGTGGGGTCAGTCAGTCAAACAAGGGGCTCGAAGCACCCGTCAAGCGGAGGTAGGGCAACACGGCCGCAGCGGGTGCCGCGCCGTACGTCCGCACCTGATGCGTAGGTGGGCAGGCGCCCCTGCGTGAGGTTGAGCACTCCGAACAGGGTGGTGGACATGCCCGCGGCCGCCGTGGCGTCCGTGCGCACGTTGGCGCGGCCATTGGCGCGGGCGTAGAGCTGCTGCTGCAGCTGCTGCCGCCCCGCGTGCCGGATGGCCACAAAGTCGTTGTGCCACTTGTACACGGGGTTGCCCTCGTCGCCGCGCAGGGGCACCACCGCCTCCGTCAGCGGTACGAACTCGCCCGCGCCCCCGCCCGCGCCTGAGGAAGCAAGGGGATGTGCGCAGGGGATGTGGGTTGGTTTACGGAGAGATATCGGCCGAGGGCTGTTTGGTCTTGCTGGTTGGTTGGTCGTGCACCCCCCCAGCACAGGGGGCGGGTGAAAGGGTGCCCGAGCGCGGCCCTCACCTCCTGCAGGCCCGAACAGCGAGTTGCCGGGCATGGAGCCGCCCTCGTAGGGACTGCTGGAGGAAGCCAACCCGCCAGCTTCCAGCGACATATTCCTGCGGAGCGAGGCAGGACAGGGGAGGGCGAAGGCAGCAGAAGCAAGAGCGACTGTCGGCCATTGATGCCGCACTGTCCAAGGCGGGTCAGCGTATAAGCATACTCCTCCCGCTCTTTCCCCCAAAGGCAGCCCCGTGCACCCACTAACCGACCGCCCCGCCTGCCGCCTGCGCCGGTCCCCCCGCCCTACCGTCGCTCCTCGTCCTGCGCTGCCTGCGCGCCCGCCTGCCCCTGCTGCCCTTGCTGCGTGAGGAAGAAGGCGGAGGGGTCTCCGCCCTCGTCCACGCCCCCAACCGGCACCGCCGGTCGTCTCCCGACCATGGGCGCCAGGTGCTTGCGCGGCAGCGGCGGCTGGCCGTAGGCTCGGTTGGGGTCCGCCATCTCCGCCTCCGCCTCGGCGCGATTCACAAACGCCCCCGCCGCGGCCTTGGCCTTGGACGAGCGCCCGTTCGCGTTGCGCAGCACAGCCGCTGGGAAGACGGCCTCTGTCCGGTCCGCCAGCGTGAACCGCATCACCGCCTTCTGCCGGTTTAGCGTGTCCTCAGCCTCGCGGGTGGCGGCCCGGATGGCGGCCTCCGCAGGCGAGGTGTGCGCGTCCGGCCCCTGCGAGCCGTCCGGCCCTGAGCCGTACATGGTGGGCATGCCGATGCCGCTGTCGCTGTCCGAGCGGTAGCCCTGCGAGCCCACGGACGCTGGCCGGTCGTTGCCCCGCCGCGTGCGCTCCCCGCCAGGCCCACCGCCCCGGCCCGGGCCCGGGCCTCCGGGGCCGCCGCGCTGGCCGGGGCCGCCGCCTGCAGCAGCTGCCGTATTGGAGCCCTTCCGGCGAGGAGGGCCGCTGCGGGGGCAGCAGGACAAGGAGGTGGGAACGGTGAATGGGGCAGGCTTTCATTGTTCTGCTTTGAGGGTGTCGGCCCCTTCGGCTACAAGGAGTGCAGCGCCAAACTGCTCCGAACACCCCCACACAACCCACACGCACCCGCGCGGGCCGTCTCTGCTGCCCATCTTGTCGCGGTTGAGCTCGGGTAGCGTCTTCTCGAGCTGTTGATCACATGCGGGATGAAGCATAGCAGCGTCAGGAGCCTACTAGACTCCCGCGGGAGCCAGCGGTGCTACCGAGAGCCTCCTCCCTCTTGAGGCTTCTCGACACCCAAATCAGGACACCCATAGCGTCTGAGCTCGTGCCCTCCTGAACCGTTGCTGCCCAGACACGTGCATCACGGTCCCCCCCCTACCCTGTGCTCCCGCCGCGTCTGCCATTCGCACCTCTTTGGGCTCCCCGAGCGGGACGTAGGGCGCACCAAACGCGGCCCACACGCCCATCCGTGCCTTCTCGTCCTTCACCGCTGTGGACTTGATGAGGTCGAACATACGTGCCTGCCCCTCATACTCGATGGATTTGGGGTCGAAGGGCAGTGCGCCTCCCGACTCCTCCACCACCGCGTAGCCCTTCCCAAATTTACGATTTCGGACGGAGCCGGGGGCGCGGAATTCCTTGAAGAGCGGGTTGGCGTGCAGCTCCCGCTGCTCCCGCTGCTGGTCCCGAAGCATCTTCCTGATAACCTCGGTGTTTTGAGCCTTGTACCCGCCGAGGACCTTCTGCCCGTCCTCGACATTGCTCTGTAAGAACTGAACGCCCGAACCGGCAGCCATCTCGCTTCCGCTGTTATCGCAGGGCTAGGTGATACCGCCACCCTCACTGCTGGAAGGATACAGCCGGTTTGGCAACGCCCGGCCGAAGGTCGAAGGCTGGGCTGATGTTGGTGAGCAAACACAACCAGCCCCTAGCTACTTGTTACTGTATTCATAGTGATAGTGCAGCAAGCGTAGATTGCTAAGCAGCCGGGCACGCGTGTCGTTGGGTGTGGCCCCACTGGGATAAGTTTTCACTGAATGCCTACGTACGTGTGTAGAAGGGTACCTGTCAATACCAACAGCGACAGGAAGCAGGAAGCTGGCCTGTGAGCGACCCCCGCAATCAGACCCGAGGCTCATCTTGGGCACGCTTGTTGCGTACACCGGCCCCTGTCACCTACCTCGTTAGAAGGCGCGTCCTGAACTTTGCCTAGTACGACCTGCATAGTGTCTACAGCGTTGGCCACTCTGTCCCAGGCGCGCGATCTCCGGTTACCCCGCTTGAGCTCGGGACGGTCAGGGTCTTGGCCTAACAACTCCTGAGCTGAATCGACTTGCGCCTCGGATGAATTAGCGTGCCGGTTGTGGCTCGGGCAGCAGACATGGCAACGCAGCAACTACTCCAGGCTCTGAACGCTCTATACCATCACGAGGACCCCAAGGTCAAGGATGAGGCGGATCGATGGCTCGAACAATGGCAGCAAAGCGTCGAGGCTTGGTCAGTGGCGGACGCGGTGCTGCATGACCCGGCCAGCAGTATGGAGGCCCAGTACTTCTGTGCGCAGACCCTCCGAACCAAGGTGAGGGTCGTCGAGCGCAGTCAGGGCTGGGGGCGGCCGTGCTGGGGCGTGGTTCGAAATGGGCGCGCAGTTGCAGTGTCCTGCACTGGCAGGCCACGCGGCGCGGTTCGGCGAGTTGCTCGCGTTCTGGCTGGGCGCAAGGTCATGTGCTGGCGTGATCTGTGCCCTTTCGCTCCGGTTGCCGACGGCCGGCGGCTGACGAGAGCTGTGACACGGACCCGCTGTCCTGGTCGGGACCTTGTCAGCCCACGCGCGGGTGGCCGTGCTCGGGCGGAGGGGGACCTACCGATATGAGGCAGATAGGCAGTCGGGGCTGGAGGGGCGGCTGCTCGGGGGGATGGGGCTTGCTGTGTCGGTTGCGGGTGCGTCGAGGGCGTGCCGTGTCAGGTCAGGAAAGCCCTGCGCCGCATATGATGCACCCACACCAGGCCAGCCGCGGCCGAGCATTAGCCAGGCAGCCAGCCCACAGGGCTACCTGGTGTCACAGCGCTCTGTATCCCTCATCCCGCCCAACCCTGTCCTTACCAGCCGGCAGCGGCCTCCCATGGCCGACTGCCAACCGTGCCCGCTCCCCACTTCCTCCCCCCGTCACCCCCGCAGGTCCAGCGGGACTTTGAGGAGCTGCCCGACAACGCCGTGGACAGCCTCCGGGAAAGCTTGCTGCAGCTGCTGATCCGCTTCAGCAAGTAAGTCAAGGGGGCCGGCAGCGCAGGGCTGCAAATACGTCCCTTTCCCCCCAGCAGCGCCGCCGAACTTTCGGTACCAAACAGTCGAACCCGAAGGTCCCCGCCACCATACCTCAGGCTCCGCCCCACACCTACGGCCCCCACACTCAACCCTCTCCCTCTCTCTCTGCCCGCCCTCCCCCAGGGGCGCCCCTCCCGTCCGCACGCAGCTGTGCCTAGGCCTGGCGGCGCTGGCGGTGCACGTGCCCTCGGACCGCTGGGGCCCCACGGGCGTGGTGCGCTGGTTCGCGGCCAAGTTCGGCGCCGTGCAGCCCGACCTGGCGCTGCCCTGCATGCTGGAGCTGCTCACGGTGCTGCCGCAGGTGGGGGGGGGGAGGGGAGGGGGAGGAGATGGAGGGGGGGCGGCGCGGACGGGTCGCAGGGCCTTGTATTGCGGGGCTTGTCTGGCGTGGGTATGGGTTGAGTCTGAGTTGGGGGGTAGGGTTTAGCGGGGGTGGGCTTGTTGCGCGCTGAGCGAGATGAGAGTGCGCCTTCGGCCAACCCTCAGCGCCCACCCCTTCTCCGCACACCCTCTCAGCGCCCTTGCCGCCGTTCCCTCCCCACTTCTTCGCGCCCCGCAGGAGGTGCACAGCTACAAGATCGCGGTGCGGCCCGAGCGGCGGCGCGCGTTCGCGGGGGAGCTGCAGGCCAACACCAGCGCCGCGTTCGACATCCTCACCAGGCAGGGCAGGGGCGGGGCTGCGGGATTTCAGGGTCTTGCGGCCAGATGCCGCCCACGCTACCGGTTTGGGCAAGCACGGCGCTGCGTAGCGGACCGCTCCGCTCCATGCACACCACACAGCACCTGCCGCGCCGCATCCCCGCCCTTCGCCGCATCCCCCCCCCTTCGCCTGCCCCGCACTGAGCCCCGCCCCACTGACCCCCGCCTTCCCCCGCACACGCCCCTGCCCCTTTCTCCGCAGCTGCCTGTCGCAGCCGGGCGAGCGGGTGCGCACGCAGGTGCTCGAGGCGCTGGGGTCGTGGCTCAAGCTGAACGAGGGCCGCCCGCTGCCCTCCATAGCGGCGGCGGCGGCGTCGGGCGGCGCGGCGGCGGCCAGCGCCGAGGACGCGGCGGCGACGCTGGCCCGGCACCCGCTGGTGGCGGCGGCGCTGGAGGGGCTGCAGCACTCGGGGGAGACCTTCCACGCGGCGGTGGACGCGGTGGGGCTGGGAGGCGGATGGGAGGGGCGGGGGAGGGGGGTTATGGGCTTGCAGAATGGGCAGGATTGTGTGGGCGGACACGGTGGTGGGAAGGAACGGCCACAGCTGTCCGAGTAAGCGCGCCGGCTCCCCGAGTGGCAGTTGGCAATGCAAACCGTTGGGGGCGGGAAGGCTAGCCAACCATTGTCAGCGAAATGAACACACCTAGAAGGCCTCCTCTCCATAACCACTCTGCCCCTGCTCCTGCCTCTTGGGCCCCCTCCTGCCTCAGATCTGCGAGGTCATCTGGACGACCGTGGACTTCAGCTCCCTCGCCTCGCAGCCCAGCGACGCGGCCTCACCCGGGGGCCCGGGCGCCTCCGGCGGCGGCCCCCCCGCGCTGGCCGCCGCCGCGCTGCCGCTGGTGCAGGCCATCGTGCCCGCCATCATGGGGCTGCGCTCCCGCTTCTCGGTGGCGGCGAGGAGGCGGGAGGCGGAGATGGGTGGGTGGGGGTTGCGGGGGGTGAGGCAGGGTGTGTGTGCTGGGGGCGGGGTCGGAAGCGCTGGGGTGGAGTAGCTGGGCTTGGCGCAGGTGGAGTGCGGCCGCAGTCGAGGGCTACAGCCCCCACTGCCTCCCTCTGCCACCGGCGCTCACCCTGTCTGCCTGCCGCCGGCGCGGATCCCCCCGCCCCACCCACCTCCAGGCCGCGGCAGTGCGGGTGCGGGCGAGGGCGAGTTCGACGACGACGAGGACACTGCCAAGGGCATGGCCCGCCTGTTCTGTGAGGTGGGGGAGGCCTACCTCTCCCTCATCGTCACGGCTGTGTCGGAGGTGCGCGGGGGCGAGGCTGCGGGGCAGGGGAGGACCCAGTCTGCGGGAGCGAGGAGGCCCCATGGGCAGGGGCACTGCCGGGGCCGGGAGGGGTGGAGAGCGAAAAGGGCCACGTGATGCTGCTCCCCCACAGCCCCCACAGCCTGCCGCCACCCTTCCTCACCCTCCTACCCCTCTGCCCCCGGATCCTGTGGCGGTATGTACCTTCTCCAGCAATCCCACCAACCATTCGACGCTCTCGCGCTTATCAGCTTCAAACACCCACTGCCCCCGCCCCCAGGTCCGCGCCCCCGTGGAGGCGCTGCTGGAGGTGGCGGCCTACCCCGACTTCTCCATCTGCTCCATGTCCTTCAACTTCTGGCACAGGTGCGGCAGCAGCGATACCGGTACTGTACGCAGCCCTGGCAGCCCCATCTCAGCAGCAGAAGGAGCATCAGCAGCACCGCCCTGCGCCGGCTCTGCTGACCGAGCCGCTCTGGCTCGCCCGTCACCACCCGCGTGTCGCAACCGCTGGCACGTGGGCGCACGGGGACGCGCACACGCACCCTCTGTCTGCCTCCGCCTCGAGCCAGAGCCCGTTGTGTCCCAGCTCCGATCCCGCTCGCGCTCACCTACCCTCATCCGCCTCCGCCTCACGCGCACTCCCACCCCCACCTCATCCCCACCCTCGTACCCGCAGGCTCTCCCGGCACCTGCTGAGCGGCTTCTCCGCCGCCGGCGGCTCCTCCGCCGAGGAGGCCTCGGAGCGCGAGCGGCGGCGGCAGTTCTTCCTGCCCGCCTTCGAGCGCCTGGTGCAGCTCATCCGGGGCCGCGTGCGGGAGCCCGAGGTCTACTCCTCCTGGTCCAAGGACGAGAAGCACGACTTCAGGGCCGCACGGGAGGAGGTGGGGGCGCGCGGGGTCGCCAGCTTGCGGTGTGATGCCTGCGTGGGGAGGAGCCGGAACCGCCTCGTTCCTCTGACACGGCACTGTGTTTCCACACCCGTCGTCCCGTCATCGACCCGCTTGTTCGCTCCCCGGTTTCCAGCGGGCCCACGGCCTCACCAGCTGTACGCGTCTAGCACCCCTTGCCCCTGAACTCCCGCCCCTCATGTATTATCCCCGGCCCCCCGGCCCCAGGTGGGCGACACGCTGGAGGACTCTGCCGCGGTGCTGGGCTTCGGGCGCTGCCTGGCGCTGCTGGTGGAGCCGCTGGCGGCGCTGGGGCGGCCGCCCGCGGAGGGGCAGGCGCAGGCGCAGGGGCAGGCGGGCAGCAGCTACGACTGGCGCACAGCGGAGGCGGCGCTCTTCTGCATCAAGTGCGGCCGGGGGGGCGATGTCGAGGGTGTGTTTGAAGCTGATGTGCGGGAGAGCGTCTAGTTGTTAGTGGGATGTCAGGGGAGAGGGAGGGGGGTTACAGTGGCGTGCGGAGTGGCGTGCGTGCGAGTGGGCTTGGGAGTCGCTGTTAGGGGCTGGCAGCTGACAGGAGAGAAGGAAGCAAGGGTACTGAGGCACCGGAAATTGAGCAATGTCGGGTTCGGGCCTGCGGCCCGTCGCCTCTCATAGCACACGGTCTTGTTCGTTCTGCTTGCTTGCTGATTAAGGGTCAGCACACGCCGCTCCTCTCTCACACCTGCTTCCCCACCCACAACGCCTCAGGTCCATCTACCGGCACGCCTCCACCCCCGGCGACGTGAACCTGCAGCAGCTGCTGGAGGCGCTGCCGGGGCTGCCCCGTACCTGCGCCGAGCTGCAGGCCACCGTGTGCTCCACCGTGGCGAGGTACGCCCGCTGGCTGGAGCGGAGCATGCAGGTGGGAGGGAGGCGGGGAGGATGGGGGAGGAGGGGGGCGGTTCGCCCAGGTAGGAGGAGGGCAGGGGAGAGCCAGAGGTGCCGGGCGGGGCGGGGTGCGGGAGGTCGCGGCCAGGAGAGCGGCGAGTGCGGCCGGGGGCAGGGAGGAGGCGGGGGAAAGGGCGGAGACGCCGAGGCAAATTCAAGGGGCAACCCGCAATGACTAGAGGTCTTGCCAACCCGCCCGTCAGCCCCACGCTTCCTGCACCTCCTCCCGTCCTGCCGTTAGCCCTGCCCTGTCCTCCTCCCGTGCCTGTCCCCTCTCCCTACTGAAGCCCATCTCCACTCTCGCTCCCCTCAGGCGGGCTACTGCCAGCCCCTGCTCCAGCGACTGCTGGCGCTGGCGGTGGGCAACCTGGAGCGGGGCAGCGGGGCCTGCCAGGCGGCGGCGGCGGGGGCGGTGCGGCACCTGTGCGAGGAGTGCGGAGCGTTCATGGGCTCGTGCCTGCAGGTGGGGCACGAGGGAGGGGGCGGGGGGCTCCGGCGGGGCTGCAGGCCACAGCGGCTGCTGAGGCTGCTGGGGGTCGGTTTGGTGCTGCGCAGCGACACTGGGGCGGGGCCGTGGTGGCCGCACGGCTTGGGCTTGTACCTGAGAGGGGTCGTGGGCGGGGCCAAGGGGCACCAGAGGTTGCGTCCGTGCTGCGCAGCGGTGCAGGGGCGGGGTCGTGGTAGCCCATGTGCTCAGCTGGCGGACTCACACAGGCAACCCGGCAGCGTCCCTGCTGCGCCCAGCTGCTAAGCACTAGGCGCCGCCTCACCGTACGCCCCCGAACGCCCCCCATCCGAACCCCTCCTCCCTCCCGCAGGACCTGCTGGGGCTGTACCAGCGCGTGCTGGCCATGGGGGCGGCGGCCCGGGCCCCGGGGGCGCAGCAGCCGGCGGCGGGAGGGCCGCACCTGCTGGTGAGCGGGGGCATGAATGGAGGGGGCGGGTGGGGGGGCGGGGACCTGTTTGGGGCTCTCTGCAGCAGGCCATGCGGAGGCCTTCCCAGTCTGGAGGCGTGGCCGTGCCCTCCTCTGACAAGAACCTTCTGCTCCCATCCGTGCCCCGACCCCCCCCCCCCCAGGAGGAGGACGTTGAGTCCATCATCTGCGCCGTGTGCCAGGCGGTCTCGCAGGTGAGAGCACCGGGGGTCGGGGCTGCGAGGCAGGTCGCTCCCCAAGGCAGCGACGGTGCGAGGCATGTCTGTCGCCATACGTTGCTTGCCCTGGCTGCCTCCCCGCGCGGCTTGATCCCAGCCCCGCTCTGTCCTTCCTCTCCCTCGCCCTGTCCCCACCTACGCTACATTCCGCCGCCTCCGCCTCCGCCTCCGCCTCCACCCCCTCTCCCCCTCAGGCCGTGCCCCCCGAGCAGCGGCAGCAGGCGGGCCAGGCCCTGCTCCAGCCCGTGCTGCAGCAGCTCTCGAACGCAGCCATGGCGCTGGGGCCGCCGCCGGCTGCGGGGCCGCCCGGCGCCGGCCTGGCCGCCGGCCACCCGCACCTGAACCCGCTCATCGACCGCGTGGCGGAGGTGTTTGCGCGGACGTCGGACTCGGACGTGGTGGCGCAGATGCTGCGTGAGTGGGGGGAAGTGGGAGGGGAGGGGAGGAAAGGGACGGGAAGGGGGAAGGCCGGGGAAGGAGGAGGGCAGAGGGAGGCAGGCACCGGCGACTGGGTGTTACGTGGCCGCTGGGGAAGGGAGCGGGGCGCTGCCTTGGGGTGATGCTGTGAGTTTGCCGACCAGGGCTGGGCTCTCCTCCGTCCTTCCTGTGCCGCAGTCACCACGTGGCCCGTGCTCGACGGGCTGCTGACGCGCTGCGCGGGCTGTCCCAAGACCACGGAGCACGTGCTGCGCACGCTGCGGTACGGCATCAAGGGCGCAGGGCGCTCCGCGGGGCAGCTGCTGCCCACGCTGCTCGAGGTGCTGCCGGCGCGCTTCACCACCACCCGCCACTCGGCCTTCCTGTGGGTGTGGGGTCCCGGGGCAGGGGCAGGCGAGGTCAGGCGGGCCGCATGCGACAGGGATTGATGAAGGAGTGCCCGAGCTGTGGATGGGAGGGCACGTCCAGGCTAAAGGATTGATAGGCCATGCTTGCACAGTTTGTATTCGTACTGGGGGAAGCCGAGGGTCAGAGACGATGACTTCTGGATGCGGACTCGCGGTGCAGTAAAGGCGGTGCATCAACTGACTCGCAACCACCTCGTCCCCTGGTGACCGAAGCTTCATCGTGTCGGAGCTGGTCAAGTTCTTTGGCGACGACACCACGCACGACGCCACCATGGGCCTCATCCTCACCGGCCTCGTCACGGAGGCGGGCAGGTGCGAGCGGCGGCACGGGGCGCGGCGACACTCTGCCTGTGCATGCCCTCCCACGCTGGCTCATTCTCACTCCAGCTCGCGCTGTGCCCCCATCATACCCACCCACGCCCACCGTCCCCTTTCCTCACCACCTTTCCCCACCACCTTGACCCCTGCTCCCAACCCTCCCCCCAGGCCCCTGACCACGCTGGCCGCCCTCACCGCCGCCCCCGACATGGTGGACGACCTCTTCCTGCTGGGGCTGCGCGCGCTGGGCTACGCGCCGCGGCTGCTGCTGGCACCGGGGTCGGGGGACACGCGGGCGCTCAACACGCTGCTGGACGTGGCCATGGTGGGGAGGGGGGAGGAGGAGAGGGGAGGGGGAGGGAGGCTCAGTGGAGGTGGAAGCAGAGGTGTCGGGAACAAGACGAGGGTTTAGGGTCGGAGCGCGCGCGGGCTGTGGAGGTGTGCGCTTTGCTCCTGCACGTGCTCTAGCGCCTGACCCGTCCGCTTGCCCGCCAACCGCCGCCTGATCCCCTCCCCAGATCGGATGCGTCATGCAGCATCGCGAGGCCAACGGCTCAGTGCTGGGCTTCGTGACGCGGCTGTGCAGCCCCGTCACGCTCTCGCGCTGCCTGCCCCAGGTGCGCCTGTCGCTGCTGTCCGAGCATGCCCCGCCGCGGGCGCCGTCCTGGCCTCGGGTTCAGTCCAGTGCACGCCCCTGCTCGCAACCCCAACACCCCTTCCTCACCCCCTGCCCTCACCCTCCCTCTCCCCCCTCCCTCCTCCCGCCCTGCCCCGCCAGGCCGCCGACGTGCTCCGCGCGCAGCTGCTGCCCCGCGCGCCCATCTTCGTGCGGCTGCTGCTGTCGTGCACCGCCGGCACCCTGCCGCAGGGCCGCGTTGCCACTGTGTCGGTGGCGCTGCTGGGGCTGCTGGCCTTCGGCTCGGCGCAGGGCCCGGCGGCGGGGCAGGCGGCGGGCGGCGAGGCCAACCAGGCGGGGCTGGGCTGGCTCACGGCGGCGCTGCAGGCGGTGCCCGAGGTGGCGGCGACGTCGGGGGACAAGCAGGTGGGGACGGGAGGGGGGGGACGGGGGTGTTGGGTTGAGGAGCGGGCGGGCGGAAGGGCGGAAGGGAGGTCAGTGGTAGGGCTGTCGTCGGGGCAGAAGGTTGGCGGCGGTGGAAATTGTGAATGGCGATGGTAGGGCGGTTGCTTGGGTGGGGTACTGGCTAAGGGAGGGTTGGAGGGGCAAGGAGGTGGTGGGGCCCGAGCAGGGCTAGGCATGCGCAGTCCCCGGCCTTGGCCTTGGCCAGGGAGGTGGCGGTGATGGAGTCGTGACTGGCGGGGAGCGGGGGCGCTAGTGCCGGGGCTTTGGCCACTCTCATTGCCCGCCCTTTCTGTTGAAACCCTCTCCTGAAACCCCTCGCCCCCACCCCCACTCCACAGACGCTGCTGGGGTCTGCCGCCGCGGCGCTCCAGGCCCTCCCCGCCATTACGGCCGCGGAGGGGGACATGATGGGCAACGGAGAGGGTGAGACATGGGGTGGTGCCGATGGCGTTGAGGGAGCTGCAGCCAGGGGCTGCGGTGTGGGCTAGCCTCTTGCTTGCACAGGAAGGGAGGAACACAGGGCGCAAACGTATGGACAGGAGGGCACGTAACAATTAGGGGGGCCGTAACCTGACCTGGGCAGTGCGCCCTGTGGTGCTGACAGTGCTGTGGGGTCGACAGGAGAGAGACCGTGGACTACGCCTGTGCGGTGCGGTGCTGACAGTGTCCCGCCCTGCCCTCCCTCCTCCGCCCCCGCCTCGGCCACCGCAGGCGGCGGCCCGTACCAGGACGCCTCCTGGGAGTCGGCCTGCCAGGAGTTCGCGGACCTGTGCCGCCGCAATAAGCGGGCGCGGCAGGCGGCGCAGGCGGCGCTGCTGCCCCAGGAGCTGGCGGCGGCCGTGGACGATGGAGAGCGGAGGCGCGGGGGCCGCTGAGGGGGGCGCGGGCGCAGGGGCAGGCGCGGGCGAACGGTGACGCGGGGCGCAAGAACGAGGCCGCGTTGGCAGGAGAGCCGGTTGGGTGCGGTGAGGGCCTGGGCTTGGCAACTTGCGGCGTGGAGCGGGGTGACAGCGAGAACAACTTGGCGAAGAGCCAAGCGGCGTGGAGCGGGGTGGGGTGGAGCAGGGTGGGGGGCGGGTTGTTGCAGTGCGTTGGCGGGCGCCGGCGAGGCCGCATGGCTCCCGCACCGGGGGGGTGGCGGTTGCCGCGGGCGCAGGCGAGCGGCTCATTCGCAGCTGGAGGGGACAGGGCGGTGGGGGGGCGGGTGGTCGCCTGATGGCTCCGAGGACCGGAGCCCGGCGGCCGGGGTTAGGCAGGCGCCTAGGCGAACTTGGCGGGGGCATGTGCGGATGTGCGCAGGACAGATTGCGGGGACGTGAGGGCAGGGCAGGGGCAGCGCGGGAGCGAGCAGTGGAGGGCAGAGCGCACTGCGCAAGCGTGGAGTGGCCCAATCAGTGTAAAGCTTTCTTCACTGTCCCTTGTTCTGCCTAAAGCCCAGGATCCTGCCCGCTGTGCTCGGGACCAGTTTTGCGTGGCGCTGGCATGCCAGGCAACTGAGGCGAGTGGGCTAAGGGACGATGGACTCCGTCACCGAGCGCCAAGCCGGGGGAGTCCCAGTCCTGCACCATTACCTGAGACGCTTAGATTTTCACATGCCCAAAAGAAACATGCAAGCGAACAGCACAGCTCAAGTCATCTGCTGCCATGCCTGCTAATGGCATGGTGCGTAGCACGCTCGCTCAGGGCGTTGGCCGGATGCGTGCGACGGCACATGGAGGGTGCATTTGAGTCCTTTGGGCGACGCAGATGAAAGGGCCAGCCAGGCCAGCGGCTATCACATGCAACGCCACACCCTGTCTGTACCTCAGCTCGGGTGAAATCCCTCGTTCCTGTATTACATGAAGAACGAACTTTAGCACAGAACGACAGTGAGTCTCGTGTTGAGGGCGGACAGGGTCAGGACCAGCGGGACAGGGTCACAGGGACACTTGGTGGAGGTGTACTGCGGAGGACAGCTAGAGAGCCAGTGCACATGCGCTTGTTGGATCTCATGCTCACGGCGTCCTGACACAGTTTAAGCGGGCCAACAGCCAACACGTTACATAATGCATGTACGTAAGCCTGGCAGGTACCCTCTGTACATGCTCAATCTCCTCTCTGCCCCTTCAGCATAATGCTTGCGGGGTCGCCGGAGTCTGTCTACGGCCTGCTCTTCTCATTGGTACTTAAGTAGTAACTCGGATTGGTAGTTCGCAGTCTCGCTCTCCCACTCGTTCAGACCCTCACCACCCATAAGCTGGCAGACCCCAGCACCACTCAGCACTGCAAGCTGTTGCCGTCCGCTCCAGCCCATGCCAATGTAGCTCAATTTATGCATGCGTCCTACTGAAACAGCTCCTCTGTCGGCCGATCTGCCCGCTCATCGCTGTGCCCTCGCCTGCTCCTTGGCCGCCTGCTTGGCGAAGTGGTCATTCGCCATCTTGCGCAGGGCCGCAGCAGCCGCCACCCCGCTCTTGTCCACCAGCTTCGAGAACATGGAGCTGGGGTTGCCCAGCAGCTGGGCGGGCGGGGCGAACTCCATCAGCTCGCCAGCCTCCATCACCAGCACCTTGTCGCTCTCGATGATGGTGTCCAGGCGGTGGGCAATGGTGATGGTGGTGCGGTCGTCGAAGACCTTCTTGATGGTCTCCTGCACGATCTGCTCCGTGTGCGGGTCCATGGCGGCGGTGGCCTCGTCCAGGCACAGGATGGGCACGGCGCGCAGGGCGGCGCGGGCCAGGCACATGAGCTGCGTCTGCCCCAGCGACCAGGCCTTGCCGCCTGTGCCGTCCACGTGGCCGTCCAGGCCGCCAGCGTGCTGCACCTGGGCCTCCAGGCCCACCTTGCGGATCACCTCCCACAGCACGTTGTCGTCCTGGGGGTGGGAGGGGGAGCGGAGGGAGGGCAGGCATGGTCAGGAGAGAGCACGGAGGCGGGCGGGAGAAGGGGCATGGGAGCAGACACCAGCATCGCCCCATCGACAGCCCGCAGGCCCCAATGACCGGCCCTAAGCGGCCCTGCGTGCAAGCTGCACCGCGCTCGCTCACCTCGAACTCTCCGAAGGGGTCCAGGTTGGAGCGGACGGTGCCGGTGAACATGACGGGCTCCTGGGGAATGATGGACAGGCCTGGGGGCGGAGGCGGGGCAGACGGGGGAGAAGGGCATCAGCACAGAGGCAGGGGAGGAAGCCGGCTACACAGGCTGCAGCTGACGACATGGGAAGGTGCCCACCCTGGCCTCCGGCTCGCTGCGCTGTCTGGCCATCCCCGCAACCAACCCCCACGGCTGCTCACCCGAGCGCAGGCGCTTCATGGTGAGCGTCGCAATGTCCACGCCGTCGATCAGGACGCGGCCGCGGGCCAGCTCGAACATGCGGAACAGCGCCAGCAGGGTGGTGGACTTGCCGGAGCCCGTGCGCCCCACGGCGCCGACCTTCTCGCCGTCCTTGATGTTGAAGGTGACGCCCTTGAGCGCCCAGGCGGCGTCCAGGCGGTACTGCATCCACACGTCCTCGAAGCGGATGTTGCCGGTCGAGGGCCAGCGCTCAAGCGAAGCGTCGTCAACAACCACCTGCACCCGCGAGCTGGCAGGCACGATCTGGCCGTCGGGCAGGGTCAGGCTCTTGGCCACGCCGCCCTCCTGCTTCTGGTCGAAGAACACGCCGTCGTGGGGCACGTAGTTGGACAGGTAGGTCATGCACTCCACGCTGTTGAACAGCGAGATGGACTCGGAGATGAAGCGGACCACCCAGGTGTAGAACACAAGCATCTGGATGATGTTGGAGAAGGCCAGGCCCACGGTGGGAGCGCCGAGCTCGTCTGAGGGAGGAGGGGCGAAGCGCAAACAGGTCAGCTCAGTCAGTGCCCGGCGGCGCCGGCAGACAGCATCAGCGGCTGCGTGGCGTCAGGCCACCAGCGCTTGAGCAGGGCATGACAGCAGCCCGAGCCCCACAGCTGGCCTCGCAAGTCAGCCGCAGCCTCGGCTCACCCTTGAGGGCGACGGCGAAGGCAGACACCACGCCGACCAGGCTGGCGCCGATCAGGTCGCACCAGAAGGCCAGCCACAGGTTGAGCGACTCGGCGTTGAACACGGCGGCGTTGGTGATGTCGGTGCGGCGAGCGGCCTCACGGATGAAGAAGTCCTGCTTGGAGAAGGCC
Organism: Edaphochlamys debaryana; assembly: GCA_016858145.1. NCBI lineage: Eukaryota > Viridiplantae > Chlorophyta > Chlorophyceae > Chlamydomonadales > Edaphochlamys > Edaphochlamys debaryana. The sequence goes on from JAEHOE010000003.1 coordinate 118,620, forward strand.
TGAACCACGCCCAGGCCCTCCAGCACCTCAGCCACCAGGCCCACGAGCATGCCGCCAGAGACCTGAATGGAGGGAGGACGGAAGCAAGACGGAAGCGGAGGGAGGGTTAGGGGGGGCAGCAGCAGGGAGCAGCTGGGCAGGCAGACGAGGGCCTAAACCCAGATGCCTAGCTCTGCGGTCCCCGCCCGCGCACACCCCAGCGGCACCCCAGCAGTGCTCACCGCGCGGGACTTCTTGAGGGCGGTGGCGGCGGGAATGTAGATGGAGAGCATGATGCCGGTCATGATGATCAGGAAGCCCGTGAAGGCGCCGAAGAAGTTGATGGTGACGGACACGGTGATGGTGGTGGACAGCAGGATGAGGCCGTAGATGCCCATGAAGTGCACGGCGTCGGGCAGGTTCTCGTCCATGATGTCCTGGTCCTTGCTGAAGTTGAGCAGCAGGTCGCCCACGGGGGTCACCAGGAAGAAGCCCATCGGAGCGTACAGCACGTTGTGGACGGCCTTCTTGCGGATCTTCTCGGCCGAGCGCAGGGTCCACCACAGGAAGGTAGCGCCGCGGGCAAGCATGGTGAAGTAGAAGATGCCAACCAGCGCAAGGTAGATGAGGGAGTAGAACTGGGTGGCGGAGGGGTCCTGCACGCCCTTGGGCTTGGGGAACTTCTTGTACTCGTCGTTCACCCACCAGCGCACCCAGAAGTCAGACACCTGGCGAGTAGTCTGGGCGGCCAGGAAGAAGATGAAGCACACAACCACTGCGGGGCGAGGGGCAAGCACAGGTAGAGGACTGTCAGCAAACAGGGCGGCGGGCACAGCAGAGAGCAAGCGAACCTGGGGCAAAGGTACTGTCAGACAGCGCAGGCGCTCAGCCGTTAACCCCTGTCGCTCGACCACCCGCCCTCCTGGCTGCCCCCAGGGGTACCCTGACTCACCCAGGAAGACGTTGCCGTACCACGTGTAGATCATGGCGGCGCGCACCGGGAGGACCTTCTGCTGGTCCTTCTTCTTGGAGTCGGAGGTCTCGGGCTTGATGGTGGTGGGGGCCAGGGTCAGCTGCACGGACTGCTGCTTGACGGGGGCGTCCTTGCTCTCCTTGGTCTCCTTGGGCTTGGGCGGGGCCTCCTGGGAGCCGGCGGCGTGCAGCAGGTGCGTGATGGGCAGCAGCTTGCCCAGCAGGTCCTGGGCCTGCTCGTTCCACTTGCCTGAGGGGCGGGAAGGGGGGCAGACGGGAGGGAGAAGCGTCTCAGCGCCCAGCTCATGGCGACACATGCACAGGCAGGAAGCTAGCAGGGCGGCGAGCTGGCACTTCCTAGATCAAGCCGAGATTGCACCCTGCCCACGCGTGCCCTAGCCGCCCCGTGCTGCCTGCAACCCCACATCCCCTCGCCCCTCGCTCACCGAAGTACAGGCAGCGGCCCTCGTCCATGATGGCCACGGCGTCGCACTGCGGCATGAACTCGATCTGGTGGGTCACCAGGACCACAGCCTTCTTGGCGAACATGCCCCGGATGCAGGTCTCGAAGATGTGGTGGGCGGTGTGGTGGTCCACGGCCGACAGCGCGTTGTCAAGCAGAACCAGGTCGGCATCGGCGTAGGCGCAGCGGGCAAGGTTCACGCGCTGGCGCTGGCCGCCAGACAGGTTCACGCCGCGGATGCCGGCCCTGGAGGAAGGGCAAGCGGAAGGGCAGCCAGTCAGGTGGGCAGGCAGGCAAGCGGGGAGCACCGGCGAGGGAGAACAGCCTACCCCCCTAGGCATTGGCTCGGGCCCCTGCCCTGGCTTTAGGTGCCCAGACCTGCCCGGCCCTTCCCCCGCTCACTTGGACTCGTCACCCTGCGGCAGGATCTGCAGGTCCAGCGTGAGCGCGCAGCTGTGGATGACCTGCTCGTACTTGGACTGGTCCCACGCCTCGCCGAACATGATGTTGTCGCGCAGGGACAGGTTCTGCAGCCAAGGGTTCTGCGGCACGTACGAGATGCGGCCGCCGACCTGCGAGGCTCCGTGCTCCTTGACCATGTTGCCCAGCAGCGCCTGGATCAGGGACGACTTGCCGGCGCCGATGCGGCCCACCACAGCCACCACCTGGCCGGGGTGAACCTCGAAGCGGGGCACGTGCAGGTGCCAGTTGGGGTTGGCAGGGTGGTGGAACACGGCGTTGTCCTGAGGGACAAGGGAGGAGCGGGTCGCGAGGGGCGGGCGGGGTCAGCAGGCGGCAGGCCTGGCCACAGGAAGGGCCGAGCAAAGGAGGCCAAGTCAGGACAGCAGGCCACATGACCCCTCAGCGCACCGCTCGGCCCCCCGCCCTCAGCCCCGCTCACAATGACGGCACCGGGCGGCACGGTCTTGTTGCCGTCGATGTGGGAGGTGCCCGCCTGCACGTCCTCCGTCAGGTACGCCTCAAGGCGCTGGAGAGAAGCGTGCGCCTCTGCACAGGGGCACAGAGGGGCAGGCGGTGAGGACAGGCTCGTTCGAGGTAAACACCCAACAGGTGCTGGCTCGTGAGACAAGCTGTACCCCCTGCCCCCTGCACGCCACCCGTGCCTCGCAGCAGCCCCGACGCAGCGGCTCACCCGACACGGCGCGCAGGGCCTTGGGCAGCACCACGAGCGGGAAGCGCAGGATGTTGAAGAGCGAGAGGGTGGTGAAGGCCACGTTGGCGATGAGGCGGTCCTTGGTGAACTCGTAGGTGGTGAAGATGACGAAGGCGGTCAGCGGGGGCACGCAGAACACGCAGGCCACGTTGATGACCTTCATCACTGCGTTCCAGTACGCCAGCTTGAGCTCCTGGGCGCGGACCTTGTTGATCTCACGCTCGAAGAACTGCTCCCAAGCATAGTACTTGACCAGCTTGATGGCCGGAAGCACCTCCTGCATGATGCAGCTGCGGTGCGCCACGAAGCCGGCGTTCTTGAGCTTGATCTTAATAATGGCATAGCCGAAGAAGTACTGGAGGGGCAGCACGATCAGGATAGCACCCAGGCCGGGGAGCATGCTGTCGCCGGTCAGGTAGCCCAGCAGCGCCAGGATGGCAGCGGCCTCTAGCGGGGCGGTCCACAGGTAGTGGAACTCCTGTGGGGCGAGCGGCGTCAGGGGCAGAGAGCGGGGCGGGGGACACATGGTCAGATCATAAGCTTGGACACAGGAGCATTTTGGAAAGGCGAAGATCCGCCAATGGCCCGTCCCGTGACTCCTGACTACGCTCGCCCAAGGGGGTAGGGCCGGCGAGCGCCTGCGGCCCATCCACCCGGCCCCAGCTAGCGCCCTGTCGCCCACCTGCGCTCCGTCGTAGATCTTCTGGATGTCCGAGGCCACGAAGTTGACGATGGCCGCAGCCTGGTCTCCGCGGATGGTGTTGAGGCGGAAGGCCTTGTGCGTCACCGCCTGCACCAGCGAGGCGCGCACGCGGATGCCGACCTGCATGCAGATGTAGCCCATGCGCTGCAGGCACAGCCCCAGGAGCCAGGCGTCGATGGTGAAGCCGGCCATCAGGCACCAGCCGGCCAGCTTGCTCTCATAGATGGGGCTGTTCTGGTTCACGTACGACAGCAGACTGCGGAAGAGGCGGGCGCAATGCATGCGGGGATGAGGCAACCAGGCGCAGTGCGCGTGTGCACCCATGCTTGCAGCAACGCAGAGCCGGCCATGCCCCAACCATCCCTGCCACCGCGCAACCCCTCCGCTACCGCCGCCCCCACCTGCGCACGAAGTAGAAGGCGCCCGTGATGACGAAGGTGGACCAGCCCATCTTAAACAGGCCAGCAATCATGTAGGAGGCGCCGAACGCCTTGCGCAGGGCGCGCACCAGGGAGGGCTTCTTGCCGTCCGCCTCCTGGCCCCTGAGCTTCATCTCAGCAGCCCAGTGCCCAGAGAACTTGTCATACGCCTGGAGAGGGACGGGGGGGATTGGCGGAAAGGGGGGCCACTGGCGGCTCAGGGACGGAGAACGAGAGAAGGGCGCGATCGGGGCAACGGAGGCGCGCACAGGCTCCGGCATGCACTCGACATCGACACGCACGGCATCTTACTCCCCAGCCCGCTATGCTTTTCTATTGGACCGCCCCGTCAAGTGGCATGGCATGCGCGAGTGGCTAGGCGGGAATAGGAGGATAACTTACCGCGTCGGCGTGGTTGTCGGGGGTCATGCCCATCTTCTCCGCATTGAGCTCCAGGCCCTTGCCTGCGGGCGGTGAAGTAAAGTGATTTAGCGCGGGGGTCACGGGAGCGACTTGCTCGGAATCCCAACTCGGCCCCTGACGCGACAGCGCACTCACGGGCATCGCCAACGTGCTTGTACATCCATCCGAACGCAAACTTGTTGAAGAAGCCCGCAGTGGGGTCGTGCTGCGGGCCGGAGCCCGCGACTTCTTGCCCGCCCATAAGAGCTGAAGGCTTGCGCTCAGACGCGCTTGATCAACAAGTGGATGTATGGGGATCGGTACTTCTACAGAAGCTGGTTTGCACACAAGGTGCGCAGGAAGAGCAAGTCGGAAGGTTGGCGTCAAAGGGGCTGTGCGCTGCAACCCGATCGGGGAGCGCAGGTCCGAACCTATGCCTCGCTTCACTCACCGGTCGGCTTATAATCCCGTAGACAATTGGTTGGAGGGTCTAACACGGGGTACGAGACAACTGACGTCGGCCTCCGCCGCAGCCGTCCCCTAAGCACTCCCACGCGCCTCCATCGGTCTGTGATGACAGCAATGTAATGCAACGTGAAGGGGTTGAATCGGAACTGACTCAGTGCTCAAACGCATCCGCGAAAGACACCGACTGAGGCGAAAGTCGAGCCTTACTTCGTCAATTAACTCCCAAAGTATACACAGTAACACATATTGCTCGGCAACGGCGAGAACGCGAGCTAGGATGTTGTATATAATACCCGCACACATGCGAGCGCATGTCGGCCCGGAGTCGCCCTCACACAGCCCCTTTGCAATCAACTGCCACGACAGGAACGCTGCCTAGCGCACATAGCAAGGAAACAGACAGGGCGGTGCGTGCCACCCGCGTGTCTCGCCGACTGCATGGCGCGTTCCCCGTGCTGTCCCGGGCCCAACACGGGAATGACCTAGGCCCAACTGACGCAACCAAGGTGGCCCCCGCCGCGCACAAGAGTACACTAGGGCCCACGCTGTCACTGGGCTCACCTGCTTATCAGCGTCGTGGGGCACGCGCTTGTTTGCATGGACCCCTCGGCCTCAGGGGCCTCACGAGGAAAGGGGTCGCCTTGGCTGCAGGTGGCACACAAATGGGGCGGAGGCACGTTTAGAAGACACGCAGCTTGGAATGTCATGAGGGTGGAGGATGAGGTGTAGACTAGGGGCTAGACGGGGATAGGATAAGCAGGACGGTTGTCACGCCCAGTTACGGGCTCGCACTGGTAGCCGCCACCTCCCTGTATACTCTAAGGACTCGCTGCGCCGCGGGTACGCGCCCCCGAGCTTTGCACCGTGTTGTTTCGGTGGCACTCGCGTCCCTGGAGCTCACCGTCGCTCTAGGTGACCATGTCGGTCAAGTCACCATTAGCCAGAGGTCGTTTGCCGGCTGGTGGGGTTGCCTGCGTGCTAGCCTCTCAAGAGGCGGCTGATGGTGGTGATGCCAACCTAAGGACACATGGACGGGTCGCCTATCCGTTAGCAGTGCCTTGGGAAGGTGCCGTGGACGGCACCTTCCAACCCCAAGCAGGCGCAGCCGGCCTCCCGACTGCCGTGCAAGGCCGTGTCAATACACACGCCTGCACCCCCCTCCGGCCCCTTCTCCAAGCCCTCCAACCTCGCTTCCAGGTCCAGCACAGCGGTTGGCTTGGCTACTCCTCCTGAGCTCTCAGCATGCCCAACTGACCAGCAGCACTCGACTGCAGAGCCCTGCACGACTCTTGCTCCCGCGCAACTCCTAAGAGATCCCGGTGGCAACCCGTTCACTCCCTGCACCGTACCGGTACCCGCCTCAAGGCAACCGCTAACGGCCACCCATCTGCCCTCAAACCGAACGTGCCACTAAGTACGCATGACACGGTGACCACTCTAACTGAGGCGGAGGCGCCTGAGGCCTGACCCACATGGCTGCAGCCTCTCCCTGAGGCCCGTGCCCCCCCGCCATCCCAATTGCACGTTACGATGTGAAGCCAGACCGCAGCAGCATTGCATCCCTCTCTCCCACGCCGCGTAAGAGAAGGTGCAGCCCGTGCAGGCCCGTGCAACACCCTTGGCCCCTGAGGACATAACGGGTCATCGGGGTGGGCCTTCGGACCCTTCCGGACAAGTCGGCGCCGTCTCGCCTGACGTGTTGCAGGGACCACTTGCCGGCGGAGGGACCCCGCTCTCACCAGTCTTCACAGGAGGTGGCTCGTGGGTGGCGCGGGCCGTCGGGGATGGGAGGGGAGCTGTTGCACCCGACGGGCCGCGAACGACACCGCAGCCCTGGCTCGGTCGCAAGGATGCGGCCAGATGGGCCAAGACTGCGGTCAAGCTGCGCTGCGTCATCGCGGGCGCTTTGTCGCCGAGCTCCCGCGACATCGACGTCCTCCCGTGGCTGGTCGGAGCCTCTCGAGGAGAAGGACAAAGTAGTTGTCAAGCACCTGAGTGAGGAGGGGCTCGTGGCGCTGCGGCGCGGGGACGTAGGGTGGCTGCTGGGGGAGGGCACGGGTTCGGGGGCCTGGTTTCGGCGCTGCTGGCGGTCGACGACGGGGGCCTGGTGCGCGGTCATGGAGATCAACCCACACCAGAAAAGCGAGTTCCTACGGGCTGCAAAGCAAAGGCGTTCGGTCTCAAAGGCGGTGGTAGTGCCATATCTCACGCGGGAGGGCATGCAAATGCGGAAGGCGCGGACGGAGGTGTTCCGGTCACTGGCGAAGCAGGGGCAGGACCCCAAATGGAAGGAGGGGGCGGACATAAGCTATGTGGTGGACGGCAAACGAGTGCAGCTGGAGATCGAGCTCGGGTAGCTTGGAGGAAGGCAGGCAAGGCAGACTCTTCTTTCGCGCAGATGTTATGCAGTTGTTTTTGGCGCATCCCGGTGTTTTCTCAGCAGTCGTCTGGCAGGGGCAATGAAGCCTTTTGGCTCGTTTTGGCCCGCAGCATCAAAGCTGTAAATCATCATCATCCGCGACATGATGAGGTCGGTCGCGAGCCCTTGCCCGGCCTGAGAACGAGCTCATATGCAACGTTAGGACATGTGGTCGCCAGGTACAGACTACAAGACTAGACTAGACTAGACTAGACTGCTGCTGCAGATTCGCTGTAGAACGTTGAGGCAACAGCATGGGTTAGACTACATTATAACAGTTGTATGACGGCTAGGCGGCCAGCGGCCGCCAGCCGTGCCGAGCCAGCTGGGTCTGGAACCTGTACTGCCTGGTTGATGGGGCCACGCGTTTCGGGTGCTCACACGCCCACCGGCTCGCTAGGGATTCTTTGTGTTCACAACCAGCGGCGTGCAAGCGGAGATCTGGGGGCGGCACCGAATGGGAAAGGGTTTTAGCATTTGGGCGCGGGGCGCAGTCAAGCGCGACTGCACCCGCGCGGGCAAGCTCGGAGTCGCCCGTTGGGTTACACCCGGGCCTGGAACATGGCAAGCGGTTGGGACGAGAGCCATATGGCTGTACGGCATCTCATGGGTGTGAGAATATCCGGGTTATAAGTGTGATTAGGGCGTTGACCAGGTGTCATACGTTGACTAGGCTGAACGGCCGCCCTGGCCATTGAAGTGTGGATGGGTGTGAGCGGTGTGAGTTGCTTCATGGAAGGTGTTGAGAAGTGAGCTGATCGTGTGTTGTGACGGCTTCACCGCAAGTGGCAGGAAGGTGATCTGAGCACGGGAGCTGCGCGGTTGCTTCCATTGGTGGGCGCTGCCCGTTGTTCTGTACGACTCCTAGGCCATATTTATAGCCGGGGGGTCGCAGGCTGTTGCCTTATGCCCCGGACCCACGAGTTGGTCGACTGGAGCACCGCAAGGACTAGGTGGTTGCTTCATGCCCCGAACCCAAGAACTGGTTGCTGGAGCAACGCTACCCGGAGCTCTGAATGCTCTGTGTCTCTGTTCGTGTAAGTCTGAGTGTGTGCTCGACAGAGGCCCTGTCCCCTCGAGCCCCTCTGCGCCAGTGAGCGCCAAGCCTGGCCCTTCGGCCCCAGCACGCCGTCAGCCTGCAGTGCGACCGTGCCCCTTGCTCCTCACGGACTGAGCCGCAGCGCCCTCCGTCGAGTGGAGCCCTTCTCTCCTGAGCAGCCCAGCTCAGCCCCTTCCAGAGTCAGCCCGGCTCTGACCCGCTGCGTTGCCCTAGCTGTGCGCGCGAGCGGAGGCGAGCGTGTGCCTTACAGCCCGCTTCGCTTGTTCTCTCCTTGGCCCTGCCCGAGTGCACGCCAAGCCCGTGTCCTGCGGTCGTCCCTGACCCGGCACAACGTCTCACGGAGCGCCTGCCGACACCCCGACGCCGTCAGTGCCTCCGTCCCCCTCAAATCTATCTCAAATACCCGTAACGCTTCCGCAAAGCAAGACTTCCGCTGCGCAGTATCCCTGCTGCTACCACCTGTCCGTTGATTGAGCCCCGCAACGTGACACGTACCCCAACCCGCGGTGACGGAGACCGGAGCCAGTGTCTTCACACACTGAGCCCTGGGCACCTCACGACGCAGCAGAACGGTCCTTGGGCAAGCCAGCACACCATTCCGGAACGCGCGAAAATTTTGTGTGGTTACGTGTTTGGTGTGGCTTCGCTTTCTTGGTAGCGGGACCCGCGTTGCTCGTCTGAGCTTGCAACTCTGATCAATCAGCCGCAATAGACAACTCTACCCCCTCTTCCCCACACACGGCAAGCCCAGCTCAGAGCTGTGCCCCAAACATGGAGGAATATGGGCAAGAGCGAATCCGAGGCGTCTCCGCCTCCAGCCTCAACACAATACCCCTCTTCGACCCCGATCTATTCGATGCCCGATCATGGCTCACACAAGTCGAGAACTTTGCTCGTCTATTCCACTGGACGGACGAGGACAAGCTGATCGCCGCCAAGTGCCGGCTAGGCTCCACGGCGCAGATTTGGGCGTGTGGAAGTGGCCCCGAGCTTGGCAACTGGCCCTCCTTCCGGCGAGCGTTCACAGACCGCTTTGCTGTGCGAGAGGATGAGTTGTACAGCCGCCTGGCGAACTGCAGGCAGGGCAAGAAGGAGACGGTCAGGCATTATGCGGACCGGTATCGGCACCTCTGCTCCCAGCTGGGCATTGACCCCGCCGAGGACCCAACCTACATGTACAACTTTCTGCGAGGTCTGCAGCCCCGAATCTATGCCAAGGTTTACCTGATGAGGCCCAGGGACCTTGAGGCGGCCATCTCCGATGCCATTTACGTGAGCGAAGGCATGGATACGATGAGCCGAGGTGAACAGGGGGATGAGGAGGAGCATGATGACATCACACGTCATGCTCGTTATCGGCGGGCTCGGGAGTATGTGGAGGAGGAGGCACCTGCAAAGACGGAGAAGGCGGAGAGGGTGCGTTATGAGTTGGTGAGGCCCGAGCCCCGAGGGCCACCCGCCATGACACGAGGCCGAGAACAAGACACGCGCCCACGCGTGCGCTGGGAGGACCGGCGTGACCCGCAACCCCGGCGTGACGAGCCACGAGGGGGTATGCGCTCATCTGCGGCTGCGGTAAGGACCCCACCGCCCGCCGCCGCTTCCCGCAACGCACCTGATCTGGAGACGCTGGCCAGGGACTTCGCGAGGTTATCGTTGAATCTGCAGGAGATGCAAAGGCGGCAGGAGGGCGGATTTGGGTCACAGGTCAACCGGGTGGAGGTAGTTAACACTCCTGAGGTGTATCTGGTGGCGGGAGTGAGCACAGCGGAGGCCCCAAGGCCCACGGCCTGGAGGTACCCCAACCTTCCCAAGCCCCAGCCTTGGCGGCGCACCTGGAGTGTGGCGCAGCGGAGAAACCCGGCCCAGGCCATGGAGCGGGTCTCCATGAGCCTTGAAGTTGCCATACCGGATAAGGAGGAGGGAGGGACCGTGCGCCAGGCCCAGAGTCACCCAAGGCGCATTGGAGCAGCGGTAGCTGCGGCTCCTGGACGCCCACCCCACGAGGAGCAGCTGGGAACGCAGCAATCCGCACCACCGCTACGTCGGCTCACCATGAACGTAACGACCGGTGGCTGGCCGTTGCAATCCGCCGCACAATCAGAGGGGGAGGCGCAGGAGGAGGAAGGTGACGGAGACGTCACACAGCCACCATCATATGACGAGCAGCTGCCTTCTGCGGTGGTGCAAGGTCGTGACACGGAGAGGCAGACACCGCCACCTCTGTTGTCCGATTCTGAGGAGGACACGGAGCACGAGTGGGAACGGGTCAAGAGACAGCGGAGGCGCAGCACCAAGCTGGCGGACTACGTGGGCCCAAACCAGGCCCGGTCCCAGGGCCCGCATTCGCCGCCCGCGGCCACACCCACGCAGCCAGCGGCCCCTCACCAGAATTTGGCGGCGATTGGGATTGATACGGATGAGGAGGAACAGGCTGATGCTCCAGACGCCCAGGGAGCCGGGGAGGGAGGAGATGATGATGAGGAGGAAGTGTGGGAGCCTGAGGAGGGCGACGCGGAGGCCAGCAACGCGTCAACGGAGCTGGGGGTTGGGAGCGAGGAGCAGGAGGACACCCAACCCGCGGGAGAGGCCGGTCCCTCTCAGCCCAAGCCCGCAGCCGTTGAGCGCTCACCATGGGAGGATACGGTGATGATCCACTACCTCCAGACCCGCAAGTGGAGCTTCCCTGCGGGAACACCGGCGGAAACCATTGTCAGGGAAACACGGCGAATCGCACGGCGGGCGGAGAACTATGTTTGGCACGAGGGCACGCTTTGCAAGGTCAGGAGGCATGACAAGCACCGGGAGGACCGACCATACTGGCGGGTGCCCAAGCCGGACGAATGTGCGGCACTGGTGCGGGAGGCGCATGAGCAAGGGCACCAGGGCGAGGAGAAGACTCACAGTATCCTCAAGGAACGCTTCTGGTGGCCCGGCATGGGGAAGGCGGTGGAGTCCTGCCTGCGTGAGTGCAAGGAATGCGCCAGCAACCAGAACAAGCTGTTGCGCCACCCTCGTCTGCGGCCGTTGCCGGTGGTACCAGAGTCAGCCGGCTGGAGCTGCGCAGCTGGATCTCCACAATCTCGTACTACAAGAACTTCATTGCCAACTTCAGCCTTAAGGCGAAGTCGCACTACAATCTATTGCGGAAGGACGCACCGTGGCGGTGGAGCGCATCATGGACACGGTGCACCTGGACCTATTTGGACCCGTGACCCGGACCCCGCGCGGACACACCATGTGCCTGGTGATGGTGGACAACTTCAGCTCGTGGCCAGAAGTGGTACCGATGAAGTCGAAGAAGGCCGGGGAGGTGTGGTGAGCCTTCTGGCAGACTTGGATCTGCAGGTTCGGGGTGCCAAGAGTGGTCATCTCAGATCGAGGAACCGAGTTCACCGGCAAGGACTTTGCTGGGGAGCTGAAGGTCTGCAAGATCAAGCAGAGCTCACCCTGTCAATGGAGCGACGGCCAATGTCGGACACGGAGCCTGTGGAGGTTGAACCAGAGCAGGTGGAGGCGGAGTGGACGACCGAGCATTATCAGCTGCTGCAAGGTCGGCGCCAGCGGCTTGAGACCATCGCCCTGGACGTGGAGAAGAGGCATGTGGAGGCGAAGGAGAAGGCGGAGCGGGATTATCTTAAGAAGCGGCATCAGTCCAAGCCGCGCAAGCCAAGAATTAACGCGGGGGATCAGCCCGCGGCAGCCCAGGCGGCGCCTGTGGCGACGGGGGACTTCGGACAAGCCGTAACGGGCACCAACCCGCTGGGTGTGGAAATTGCGGCGGCCCGACAGCCCTCAGTAATGACCGCCCACGGCGCCCAGGACAACACCCCAACGGCCCTGAGGCCAGCGACCACGAGCACCCCCAAGAAGAGTGCTAACCCCAAGGCACGCGGGGGCCAGTCGGGCCACAGCGCACCTGCAACGCCAGCAGGAGCCGCAGGAACAGCGCCAGCCGGAAACCCGACGGCCAGCCGCCGCGCGGTCCCGGAGGCGACACCTGGGGCAGGAAGGCCGGAGGAGGAGGCACACCGGGTCAGGCCGGCGAGGTCCGACAAACTGCGGGGGCTTCCCGACATTCCGCTGGACGCGCTTGTATGGCGCCTTAGACGACGCGACAGCAAGCTGGCCAGGGACCGCGAAGGCCCTTATCTCTTCCAGTTCTACCGCGCGCCCGATGGCTCGCACGCGGTGGTGAGGAAGACGCACGAGGGATGCTCTTTCCCATCCCTACACACCTTCTGTATGTGCCCAAGGCCTCAAAGTAGCTTGGCTCCGGAAGACGCGGCGCGGGAAGCCGCGCGATTGGCGCAGTACGCGCGAGGGGGCCCCCATGCCAAAGCGGTACCCCCATTAGCTCAACAACCTGCCAGGGAAGACTCCTGGGGAGAGCCGAACAGAAGAAGGAAGCCTGCGGGAAACGGCCAACCCGGGCTTGACGACTCCAGCAAGCCGGCACGCAACGCAATGCCTGCCTACCATGGAGATTTCCGAGCCCTCGCGGGTCAGCGTAATCCGGAAGTCCACGCCAGGGAAGAGCCGGGAGATGCTGCAAACTTACGGCCGACCCGCAACAGCAGGGAGCGGTGTGAGCCTGGAAGCAGTGTGAGCGAAGCCAGTGACAGGAACGCTGTGGCGAAGGCTGAAGTCACACACGCGACGCCAGCACGCCGCGGCTCACACGAGATTGGAGTGTCCGGAGGGGTGCCCCGCTCGGTGGACCCGTGGAAAGAGCTTGACTTGCGCTACATGAGGACGGCGGCGAGCAAGCAAGGACCGCCTCAACCAACGGACACGGGGGGCCAGCTGTAAAAGTAACTCGCTGCTTGGCCAGCGGCCGCGACTGCGACGAGCGCCACGCCGCCCTGGCCGCCGCCATCGCCTCCGTCGCCACCATCATCGTGGACGACTCCAGCAGCAGCGAGCCGGAGACGGAGTCATGCGAAAACAGCGTGGCCGGTTCTAGGTAGGGACACCTAGAGGACGCGGGGTATAGCCACAGCAGCTGTACTGCCTGGTTGATGGGGCCACGCGTTTCGGGTGCTCACACGCCCACCGGCTCGCTAGGGATTCTTTGTGTTCACAACCAGCGGCGTGCAAGCGGAGATCTGGGGGCGGCACCGAATGGGAAAGGGTTTTAGCATTTGGGCGCGGGGCGCAGTCAAGCGCGACTGCACCCGCGCGGGCAAGCTCGGAGTCGCCCGTTGGGTTACACCCGGGCCTGGAACATGGCAAGCGGTTGGGACGAGAGCCATATGGCTGTACGGCATCTCATGGGTGTGAGAATATCCGGGTTATAAGTGTGATTAGGGCGTTGACCAGGTGTCATACGTTGACTAGGCTGAACGGCCGCCCTGGCCATTGAAGTGTGGATGGGTGTGAGCGGTGTGAGTTGCTTCATGGAAGGTGTTGAGAAGTGAGCTGATCGTGTGTTGTGACGGCTTCACCGCAAGTGGCAGGAAGGTGATCTGAGCACGGGAGCTGCGCGGTTGCTTCCATTGGTGGGCGCTGCCCGTTGTTCTGTACGACTCCTAGGCCATATTTATAGCCGGGGGGTCGCAGGCTGTTGCCTTATGCCCCGGACCCACGAGTTGGTCGACTGGAGCACCGCAAGGACTAGGTGGTTGCTTCATGCCCCGAACCCAAGAACTGGTTGCTGGAGCAACGCTACCCGGAGCTCTGAATGCTCTGTGTCTCTGTTCGTGTAAGTCTGAGTGTGTGCTCGACAGAGGCCCTGTCCCCTCGAGCCCCTCTGCGCCAGTGAGCGCCAAGCCTGGCCCTTCGGCCCCAGCACGCCGTCAGCCTGCAGTGCGACCGTGCCCCTTGCTCCTCACGGACTGAGCCGCAGCGCCCTCCGTCGAGTGGAGCCCTTCTCTCCTGAGCAGCCCAGCTCAGCCCCTTCCAGAGTCAGCCCGGCTCTGACCCGCTGCGTTGCCCTAGCTGTGCGCGCGAGCGGAGGCGAGCGTGTGCCTTACAGCCCGCTTCGCTTGTTCTCTCCTTGGCCCTGCCCGAGTGCACGCCAAGCCCGTGTCCTGCGGTCGTCCCTGACCCGGCACAACGTCTCACGGAGCGCCTGCCGACACCCCGACGCCGTCAGTGCCTCCGTCCCCCTCAAATCTATCTCAAATACCCGTAACGCTTCCGCAAAGCAAGACTTCCGCTGCGCAGTATCCCTGCTGCTACCACCTGTCCGTTGATTGAGCCCCGCAACGTGACACGTACCCCAACCCGCGGTGACGGAGACCGGAGCCAGTGTCTTCACACACTGAGCCCTGGGCACCTCACGACGCAGCAGAACGGTCCTTGGGCAAGCCAGCACACCATTCCGGAACGCGCGAAAATTTTGTGTGGTTACGTGTTTGGTGTGGCTTCGCTTTCTAGCCACAGCAAACCCGCATCTGTCGAGAGCTGAGGTGCTGAGCCGCAGCAGCGCCAGTCGCGCCCATATCCTGGCAGGCAAATCGCCATTCTGCGGCGATAGCTTGCAGCACACACGAACCGTTTCCATTGCAGTCTTTCCACTGCAGAGAGCAGCGTGCGGGCCCACTTCCGCCGATCCCGACTCGCCCAAATGTTACTTTGGCCATTATGGTGTCTACAGCGAGTGCGGGAGCGGCCTGGTTATGCCTAGTTGCTGGGCTTCTCGCGACATGCGTTCGCAGGTCGCGTTCCTGGGACGCTTGATACATCAGGGAGAAGCGCGGGGCTCATACTATGTGTTCAGAAGGACGTTGGGGCGGTAGCCGCTGGTCGCAGGCCCCAGGCGAGCACACCGACGGTCCGCTTGTCGCAATGTGCGGTCCCAGCGACCTCTACCAAACCGAGTGCGACCTGTTTATAATATCTTCTGGTAGCATACGGGTTTCCGGCAATGGCGAGGTGGACACTCGGAAGCCTTTGGGTGGCGGGTCGGTTGGCGGCACGCCCCAACCCCTGCCCGGGCTCTCAGTTCCCTCAGTTTACCAACGCAGCGAGCGACCAAGGCGTCCCAACGTGGCACATGGCATCCCTATCCCACCATTAGGCTACTGTTGTTGTTACACGGACAAGGGCATCAGCCGTGAAATCCCTGAGTGCGAGGCCGCCGGAGAGCATGAAGGCTCCGTACAGCTGGGGGCCCGGACCCCGAAGTGGCTTCCCTAGAACCACCTCCCTGCATCACTGTCTCCCTCGGGACAGGAGCCACGTACACCAACGTTGATACCTTTGCCGCTGCCCGTGGCTCGCCACCAGCTTCGCTTGTGGGGACGTTGCCCTGCCTCCTGCTTGCCCAAACACAAATAACAAACCATTGCCAGCCGCTCTTGATGTTTGTCAGCCCGCATTGCAGCCCCTGTTCAGTTGCTTATTATGCTGGTTATCAGACGCCCCCGTCACCGCCTTCGGCAACGTCGAGGACTGGCACCTTTAATCAGAGTATCCTGAACGTCCGGATTTCCGGCTTCTTAAGGGCGCCCCGTCCGCCTAGTCGACAGCCCCGGCAAGCTAAGACTTCTCACTAATGCCCTCCCAAGCAGTGATGCCACTGACAATCACCCCCACAGTCAGTTCAAAAACGGTGATCCAGTCACCCCGGTATCCTATCCAAATGCTTCACACTGTAATGCACGTGTGACTCTGGCTTGACTACTCATCGCTGCGCCCTCGCCTGCTCATCGCTGCGCCCTCGCCTGCTCCTTGGCCGCCTGCTTGGCGAAGTGGTCATTCGCCATCTTGCGCAGGGCCGCAGCAGCCGCCACCCCGCTCTTGTCCACCAGCTTCGAGAACATCGAGCTGGGGTTGCCCAGCAGCTGGGCGGGCGGGGCGAACTCCATCAGCTCGCCAGCCTCCATCACCAGCACCTTGTCGCTCTCGATGATGGTGTCCAGGCGGTGGGCAATGGTGATGGTGGTGCGGTCGTCGAAGACCTTCTTGATGGTCTCCTGCACGATCTGCTCCGTGTGCGGGTCCATGGCGGCGGTGGCCTCGTCCAGGCACAGGATGGGCACGGCGCGCAGGGCGGCGCGGGCCAGGCACATGAGCTGCGTCTGCCCCAGCGACCAGGCCTTGCCGCCGGTGCCGTCCACGTGGCCGTCCAGGCCGCCAGCGTGCTGCACCTGGGCCTCCAGGCCCACCTTGCGGATCACCTCCCACAGCACGTTGTCGTCCTGGGGGTGGGAGGGGAGCGGAGGGAGGGCAGGCATGGTCAGGAGAGAGCACGGAGGCGGGCGGGAGAAGGGGCATGGGAGCAGACACCAGCATCGCCCCATCGACAGCCCGCAGGCCCCAATGACCGGCCCTAAGCGGCCCTGCGTGCAAGCTGCACCGCGCTCGCTCACCTCGAACTCTCCGAAGGGGTCCAGGTTGGAGCGGACGGTGCCGGTGAACATGACGGGCTCCTGGGGAATGATGGACAGGCCTGGGGGCGGAGGCGGGGCAGACGGGGGAGAAGGGCATCAGCACAGAGGCAGGGGAGGAAGCCGGCTAAACTGGTTGCAGCTTATGACATGGGAAGGTGCCCACCCTGGCCTCCGGCTCGCTGCGTTGTCTGGCCATCCCCGCAACCAACCCCCACGGCTGCTCACCCGAGCGCAGGCGCTTCATGGTGAGCGTCGCAATGTCCACGCCGTCGATCAGGACGCGGCCGCGGGCCAGCTCGAACATGCGGAACAGCGCCAGCAGGGTGGTGGACTTGCCGGAGCCCGTGCGCCCCACGGCGCCGACCTTCTCGCCGTCCTTGATGTTGAAGGTGACGCCCTTGAGCGCCCAGGCGGCGTCCAGGCGGTACTGCATCCACACGTCCTCGAAGCGGATGTTGCCGGTCGAGGGCCAGCGCTCAAGCGAAGCGTCGTCAACAACCACCTGCACCCGCGAGCTGGCAGGCACGATCTGGCCGTCGGGCAGGGTCAGGCTCTTGGCCACGCCGCCCTCCTGCTTCTGGTCGAAGAACACGCCGTCGTGGGGCACGTAGTTGGACAGGTAGGTCATGCACTCCACGCTGTTGAACAGCGAGATGGACTCGGAGATGAAGCGGACCACCCAGGTGTAGAACACAAGCATCTGGATGATGTTGGAGAAGGCCAGGCCCACGGTGGGAGCGCCGAGCTCGTCTGAGGGAGGAGGGGCGAAGCGCAAACAGGTCAGCTCAGTCAGTGCCCGGCGGCGCCGGCAGACAGCATCAGCGGCTGCGTGGCGTCAGGCCACCAGCGCTTGAGCAGGGCATGACAGCAGCCCGAGCCCCACAGCTGGCCTCGCAAGTCAGCCGCAGCCTCGGCTCACCCTTGAGGGCGACGGCGAAGGCAGACACCACGCCGACCAGGCTGGCGCCGATCAGGTCGCACCAGAAGGCCAGCCACAGGTTGAGCGACTCGGCGTTGAACACGGCGGCGTTGGTGATGTCGGTGCGGCGAGCGGCCTCACGGATGAAGAAGTCCTGCTTGGAGAAGGCCTGAACCACGCCCAGGCCCTCCAGCACCTCAGCCACCAGGCCCACGAGCATGCCGCCAGAGACCTGAATGGAGGGAGGACGGAAGCAAGACGGAAGCGGAGGGAGGGTCAGGGGAGGCAGCAGCAGGGAGCAGCTGGGCAGGCACACGAGGGCCTAAACCCAGATGCCTAGCTCTGCGGTCCCCGCTCTCGCACACCCCAGCGGCACCCCAGCAGTGCTCACCGCGCGGGACTTCTTGAGGGCGGTGGCGGCGGGGATGTAGATGGAGAGCATGATGCCGGTCATGATGATCAGGAAGCCCGTGAAGGCGCCGAAGAAGTTGATGGTGACGGACACGGTGATGGTGGTGGACAGCAGGATGAGGCCGTAGATGCCCATGAAGTGCACGGCGTCGGGCAGGTTCTCGTCCATGATGTCCTGGTCCTTGCTGAAGTTGAGCAGCAGGTCGCCCACGGGGGTCACCAGGAAGAAGCCCATCGGAGCGTACAGCACGTTGTGGACGGCCTTCTTGCGGATCTTCTCGGCCGAGCGCAGGGTCCACCACAGGAAGGTAGCGCCGCGGGCAAGCATGGTGAAGTAGAAGATGCCGACCAGCGCAAGGTAGATGAGGGAGTAGAACTGGGTGGCAGAGGGGTCCTGCACGCCCTTGGGCTTGGGGAACTTCTTGTACTCGTCGTTCACCCACCAGCGCACCCAGAAGTCAGACACCTGGCGAGTAGTCTGGGCGGCCAGGAAGAAGATGAAGCACACAACCACTGCGGGGCGAGGGGCAAGCACAGGTAGAGGACTGTCAGCAAACAGGGCGGCGGGCACAGCAGAGAGCAAGCGACCCGCAGTCACACAGCGCAGGCGCTCAGCCGTTCGCCCCTGTCGCTCGACCACCCGCCCTCCTGGCTGCCCCCAGGGGTACCCTGACTCACCCAGGAAGACGTTGCCGTACCACGTGTAGATCATGGCGGCGCGCACCGGGAGGACCTTCTGCTGGTCCTTCTTCTTGGAGTCGGAGGTCTCGGGCTTGATGGTGGTGGGGGCCAGGGTCAGCTGCACGGACTGCTGCTTGACGGGGGCGTCCTTGCTCTCCTTGGTCTCCTTGGGCTTGGGCGGGGCCTCCTGGGAGCCGGCGGCGTGCAGCAGGTGCGTGATGGGCAGCAGCTTGCCCAGCAGGTCCTGGGCCTGCTCGTTCCACTTGCCTGAGGGGCGGGAAGGGGGGCAGACGGGAGGGAGAAGCGTCTCAGCGCCCAGCTCATGGCGACACATGCACAGGCAGGAAGCTAGCAGGGCGGCGAGCTGGCACTTTTGTAATCAAGCCGAGATTGCACCCTGCCCACGCGTGCCCTAGCCGCCCCGTGCTGCCTGCAACCCCACATCCCCTCGCCCCTCGCTCACCGAAGTACAGGCAGCGGCCCTCGTCCATGATGGCCACGGCGTCGCACTGCGGCATGAACTCGATCTGGTGGGTCACCAGGACCACGGCCTTCTTGGCGAACATGCCCCGGATGCAGGTCTCGAAGATGTGGTGGGCGGTGTGGTGGTCCACGGCCGACAGCGCGTTGTCAAGCAGAACCAGGTCGGCATCGGCGTAGGCGCAGCGGGCAAGGTTCACGCGCTGGCGCTGGCCGCCAGACAGGTTCACGCCGCGGATGCCGGCCCTGGAGGAAGGGCAAGCGGAAGGGCAGCCAGTCAGGTGGGCAGGCAGGCAAGCGGGGAGCACCGGCGAGGGATAACCGCCTACCCCCCTAGGCATTGGCTCGGGCCCCTGCCCTGGCTTTAGGTGCCCAGACCTGCCCGGCCCTTCCCCCGCTCACTTGGACTCGTCGCCCTGCGGCAGGATCTGCAGGTCCAGCGTGAGCGCGCAGCTGTGGATGACCTGCTCGTACTTGGACTGGTCCCACGCCTCGCCGAACATGATGTTGTCGCGCAGGGACAGGTTCTGCAGCCAAGGGTTCTGCGGCACGTACGAGATGCGGCCGCCGACCTGCGAGGCTCCGTGCTCCTTGACCATGTTGCCCAGCAGCGCCTGGATCAGGGACGACTTGCCGGCGCCGATGCGGCCCACCACAGCCACCACCTGGCCGGGGTGAACCTCGAAGCGGGGCACGTGCAGGTGCCAGTTGGGGTTGGCAGGGTGGTGGAACACGGCGTTGTCCTGAGAGACAAGGGAGGAGCGGGTCGCGAGGGGCGGGCGGGGTCAGCAGGCGGCAGGCCTGGCCACAGCAAGGCCGAGCAAAGGAGGCCAAGTCAGGACAGCAGGCCACATGACCCCTCAGCGCACCGCTCGGCCCCCCGCCCTCAGCCCCGCTCACAATGACGGCACCGGGCGGCACGGTCTTGTTGCCGTCGATGTGGGAGGTGCCCGCCTGCACGTCCTCCGTCAGGTACGCCTCAAGGCGCTGGAGAGAAGCGTGCGCCTCTGCACAGGGGCACAGAGGGGCAGGCGGTGAGGACAGGCTCGTTCGAGGTAAACACCCAACAGGTGCTGGCTCGTGAAGTAAGCTCTGCCCCCTGCCCCCTGCACGCCACCCGTGCCTCGCAGCAGCCCCGACGCAGCGGCTCACCCGACACCGCGCGTAGGGCCTTGGGCAGCACCACGAGCGGGAAGCGCAGGATGTTGAAGAGCGAGAGGGTGGTGAAGGCCACGTTGGCGATGAGGCGGTCCTTGGTGAACTCGTAGGTGGTGAAGATGACGAAGGCGGTCAGCGGGGGCACGCAGAACACGCAGGCCACGTTGATGACCTTCATCACCGCGTTCCAGTACGCCAGCTTGAGCTCCTGGGCGCGGACCTTGTTGATCTCACGCTCGAAGAACTGCTCCCAAGCATAGTACTTGACCAGCTTGATGGCCGGAAGCACCTCCTGCATGATGCAGCTGCGGTGCGCCACGAAGCCGGCGTTCTTGAGCTTGATCTTAATAATGGCATAGCCGAAGAAGTACTGGAGGGGCAGCACGATCAGGATGGCGCCCAGGCCGGGGAGCATGCTGTCGCCGGTCAGGTAGCCCAGCAGCGCCAGGATGGCAGCGGCCTCTAGCGGGGCGGTCCACAGGTAGTGGAACTCCTGTGGGAGGAGCGGCGGCAGGGGCGGAGAGCGGGGCGGGGGACACATAGTCAGATCATAAGCTTGGACACGGGAGCATTTTGGAAAGGCGAAGATCCGCCAATGGCCCGTCCCGTGACTCCTGACTACGCCCGCCCAAGGGGGTAGGGCCGGAGAGCGCCTGTGGCCCGTCCACCCGGCCCCAGCGCCCTGCCGCCCACCTGCGCTCCGTCGTAGATCTTCTGGATGTCCGAGGCCACGAAGTTGACGATGGCCGCAGCCTGGTCTCCGCGGATGGTGTTGAGGCGGAAGGCCTTGTGCGTCACCGCCTGCACCAGCGAGGCGCGCACGCGGATGCCGACCTGCATGCAGATGTAGCCCATGCGCTGCAGGCACAGCCCCAGGAGCCAGGCGTCGATGGTGAAGCCGGCCATCAGGCACCAGCCGGCCAGCTTGCTCTCATAGATGGGGCTGTTCTGGTTCACGTACGACAGCAGACTGCGGAAGAGGCGGGCGCAATGCATGCGGGGATGAGGCAACCAGGCGCAGTGCGCGTGTGCACCCATGCTTGCAGCAACGCAGAGCCGGCCATGCCCCAACCATCCCTGCCACCGCGCAACCCCTCCGCTACCGCCGCCCCCACCTGCGCACGAAGTAGAAGGCGCCCGTGATGACGAAGGTGGACCAGCCCATCTTAAACAGGCCAGCAATCATGTAGGAGGCGCCGAACGCCTTGCGCAGGGCGCGCACCAGGGAGGGCTTCTTGCCGTCCGCCTCCTGGCCCCTGAGCTTCATCTCAGCAGCCCAGTGCCCAGAGAACTTGTCATACGCCTGGAGAGGGACGGGGGGGGATTGGCGGAAAGGGGGGCCACTGGCGGCTCAGGGACGGAGAACGAGAGAAGGGCGCGATCGGGGCAACGGAGGCGCGCACAGGCTCCGGCATGCACTCGACATCGACACGCACGGCATCTTACTCCCCAGCCCGCTATGCTTTTCTATTGGACCGCCCCGTCAAGTGGCATGGCATGCGCGAGTGGCTAGGCGGGAATAGGAGGATAACTTACCGCGTCGGCGTGGTTGTCGGGGGTCATGCCCATCTTCTCCGCATTGAGCTCCAGGCCCTTGCCTGCGGGCGGTGAAGTAAAGTGATTTAGCGCGGGGGTCACGGGAGCGACTTGCTCGGAATCCCAACTCGGCCCCTGACGCGACAGCGCACTCACGGGCATCGCCAACGTGCTTGTACATCCATCCGAACGCAAACTTGTTGAAGAAGCCCGCAGTGGGGTCGTGCTGCGGGCCGGAGCCCGCGACTTCTTGCCCGCCCATAAGAGCTGAAGGCTTGCGCTCAGACGCGCTTGATCAACAAGTGGATGTATGGGGATCGGTACTTCTACAGAAGCTGGTTTGCACACAAGGTGCGCAGGAAGAGCAAGTCGGAAGGTTGGTGTCAAAGGGGCTGTGCGCTGCAACCCGATCGGGGAGCGCAGGTCCGAACCTATGCCTCGCTTCACTCACCGGTCGGCTTATAATCCCGTAGACAATTGGTTGGAGGGTCTAACACGGGGTACGAGACAACTGACGTCGGCCTCCGCCGCAGCCGTCCCCTAAGCACTCCCACGCGCCTCCATCGGTCTGTGATGACAGCAATGTAATGCAACGTGAAGGGGTTGAATCGGAACTGACTCAGTGCTCAAACGCATCCGCGAAAGACACCGACTGAGGCGAAAGTCGAGCCTTACTTCGTCAATTAACTCCCAAAGTATACACAGTAACACATATTGCTCGGCAACGGCGAGAACGCGAGCTAGGATGTTGTATATAATACCCGCACACATGCGAGCGCATGTCGGCCCGGAGTCGCCCTCACACAGCCCCTTTGCAATCAACTGCCACGACAGGAACGCTGCCTAGCGCACATAGCAAGGAAACAGACAGGGCGGTGCGTGCCACCCGCGTGTCTCGCCGACTGCATGGCGCGTTCCCCGTGCTGTCCCGGGCCCAACACGGGAATGACCTAGGCCCAACTGACGCAACCAAGGTGGCCCCCGCCGCGCACAAGAGTACACTAGGGCCCACGCTGTCACTGGGCTCACCTGCTTATCAGCGTCGTGGGGCACGCGCTTGTTTGCATGGACCCCTCGGCCTCAGGGGCCTCACGAGGAAAGGGGTCGCCTTGGCTGCAGGTGGCACACAAATGGGGCGGAGGCACGTTTAGAAGACACGCAGCTTGGAATGTCATGAGGGTGGAGGATGAGGTGTAGACTAGGGGCTAGACGTGGATAGGATAAGCAGGACGGTGACCACTCTAACTGAGGCGGAGGCGGCCTGACCCACATGGCTGCAGCCTCCTCTCCTCCTTTCCCAAGCCCGTGGCCCCCCGCCATCCCAATTGCACGTTATGATGTGAAGCCAGACCGCAGCAGCATTGCATCCCTCTCTCCCACGCCGCGTAAGATGAGGTGCAGCCCGTGCAGGCCCGCGCAACACCCTTGGCCCCTGAGGACATTTCGGGTCATCGGGGTGGGCCTTCGGACCCTTCCGGACAAGTCGGCGCCGTCTCGCCTGACGTGTTGCAGGGACCCCTTGCCAGTGGAGGGACCCCGCTCTCACCAGTCTTCACAGGAGGTGGCTCGTGGGTGGCGCGGGCCGTCGGGGATGGGATGGGAGCTGTTGCACCCGATGGGCCGCGAACGACACAGCAGACCTGGCTCGGTCGCAAGGATGCGGTCAGATGGGCTTAAGACCGCGGTCGAGCTGCGCTGCGTCATCGCGAGCCTTGTCGCCGAGCTCCCGCGCCATGATGAGGTCGGTCGCGAGCCCTTGCCCGGCCTGACAACGACCTCCTAGGCCACCTTAGGAGGTTTCGTTTCCAGGTGACAAAGACTACAACAAGAGCATCTTTCGCCTTTCGGGCGCTGCATCGTTGCATGCTGCAGGTTGGCTACAGAACTTGAAGCCCCCAGAATGTCGAGAGGCTATACTGTAGCATACAAGTTGTGACATGGCTTGGCGGTCAACCGTGCCGAGCCCGGCCAGCTTGATGGGTCTGGAACCCGCATCTGTCGAGAGCTGAGCGTCGGCACCCTGTATCTTACATTCGGAGGATGACAACGTTGCAAGGGGATGCAGAAGCGCGGGGAACGCTGAGAACAGGGGCCCGTGTAGCAAGAACCCGCGGGGAACCCTGTCATCCCCTGTCTAGCAGTCATCCAGGGCATTCCGGAAGCGCGAGCAAGATGGGCTACCGTGCACATATCCGACTACGGGGCTGACCGTTGCCATTCTGTGCCCTGCTGTGCGGTCCGACGGCCAAGGCGTTCTGCTGTGAAGGGCTGTGATGTCGTGTCCCTACTCCCTAGTGTGCAGGACGCGCCCCCGGCCAGGGGTGCCCCTGGCCCCTCCTGCGGCGGCCCCCAGCCCACACCCGTTGATAGCGCTCAGGCGTGCTTGTGATTCTTTAGTTCCAGACTGTCCTATCCATAGCCCTCAGAAAGGTGTGGAACGGGCGTCCGGGCACCGGCGGGGGGCTCCGGCGAGGGCCGTGGGGCTCCGGCCTGCAGTGACGACCCTCTGTGCCATGGGTCCACCTTAGACTCAATGCCGTGGGGACGAGGGGACCGAGGGGCCCTGTGCTGTTATCCTCTTCGGAAGCTGTCGGCCCGCCAGCAGGGGCTTCTGAGTATGGGCCTCGTAAGGAGGGCGTTATGGCTCCATGTTCAGAAGGATTGGCGCCCGTCTGGAACCTCCAGCTGGGCATGCGGCACAAGGGCCAAGGGTGCGAGTGCCAGCTCGTATGGGGCGGAGACCAGTGTTGCTATCATAGTTACAAAGTTATCGAAATGTTACGGACGCTGGAACATTTCCGGCCGTTATGGCCAAAAAGTTCTGGCAGAATGTAACATTTCCGCCCCAAAGGACGCAAAAGTTCTGCCCGCCACGGAACATTTTGCCTCCGCAAGGCCCCAATGTTCTGGCCAAGGGCCCGTGACTTGGCAGTGTGGGATGGTATGCTGGGTGTAGGAGGCCAAGCCAGGGCCTGCCAGGGGTGGGCAGCTGAGGTGACGGGGCGCAGGGGGGGCAGGAGGGGCAGGTGTGACCAGGGCCCCACCACCGCCGCATCGAAACTCTCTGGGGGTCCGCTACAAGGTGTTCTAGCCGTAACATTTTGACCCCTAGCGGCGAAAAAGTTCTGTCCGCCACGTAACACTCTTGCCCAGACGGCCAGGAAAGTTCTGGGATTTCAGAAACCTTCGCCACGGAAGATAGCAACACTGGCGGAGACCATCCTGGCAAGCAGACTGGGTCGGACGGACAGAGAGGTCTCTTTGGACGAGCAACCGCACACGCCGAGGACTGGGAAGCATGGGAAGCCAGCCTGCACCGGGAGGAGAACATGCTCCGCAGTCAGGCGGTGTGAACCGGGGCGAACGGGCTGGGCAGCGTGGCCGCCGCACAAGCCGAGGCTGGAAGCCAGCTTGCACCTGGCGGAGACCGCCTGGAGTTCTGGACACGCAGACTGGGTACGCTGGGCAGCTTAGCAGTCGCACCTTCGGAAGAGGTGGAGATGCATTGCCTGGACCAAGCGGGGTGTGCAGCCCAGCAGCAGTGGCACCTGCTGAGGGCAGGCCCCCGACAGGAGTCATGTCCCCCCCATGTCCACAAGGTCCTGACCAGAGATGCCAGCACTGGGCCTGGCCGTATCTAAGTCCTCGAGTCTCTGCGTTCTTGCATCTACGCGGCCGCGCAACATGAGTGGCATGCCCCAGGCCCTATGCCCAAGGAGTCCTGCTCGTGTGTCCGGTCTGCGGCCCCTAAAGCCCCATCTCGGGACAGTCGGGAGTACCCTGTCCGCCCTCCCCTCACTAGATCGCTCTCTGCCGCCCCCACCCCGCCTCTGCCACCCCAAGCCCCACCTCGGGAGTGCCCTGTCCGCCCTCCCCCGCGTAGGTTGCTCTCTGCCGCCCCAAGCCCCGCCTTGGTAGTGCCCTATCCGCCATGGCCTTCGTAGATCGCTGTATGCCGCCCCCATCCGTCCTCTGCCCGCTGAGGTGGTGCTGATCCTCACGGCAGTGACGCCTCAGCCGAGGAAGCCAAAGGGTCAAGAGGGTGCGGAGAATCTGGCCCCCCGGCCCGGGGGAACACGCTCCGTTAGGGCCACCACCCGTGCCCCCAGTCCCGCGGTTGCTGATCCCCAGTCCCCAGGATTGCGGTCCCCAGGCCCCATGTATTGTAACGCAGCGCGGACTGGCTGAGTCCGATAGACTGGCATCGCATCCAAGGGGGACAGCAGCGCTGGTGTTGTGGGACGGAATGTTCTAGTGCGTTCCGGACCGCGACCCAGAGAGAATCTCCGCCGGTCGATGACCCCGTCAGATAGAGCGTTGCCTCTATGGCATGATCACGCATTCGGGTCTAGAGCACAGAACCTACGCCGGCTGGCCGATGAACGGTGACTGCCGTACACCAGCCGCCGCCAGAAGAGTCGTAACCGGCCAGTAGTCGGGGACAGTCAACAGAGCTAGCCGCTCTTGGACTGCTCGCGGGATTACGCCCCGCCTAAGACGTGCTTAGCTCTCTACCGTTGCCCCACAACAGCTGGGGACCGCCTGGAGAGAGAAATGTTAAAGGTGTTTCCCCACCCCACCCTGCCCGCACGCGCCGTAAAGGCTAGAGTCGGGGCACACCAAGGACTCAAACTCGCCTAGCTTTCATCTGTAAGATTGAGCGGTCAAGGGCACGAGGGCACACGGGGGACTCGGGGGGGGGGGGGGACGCGGGGGATCCAGCGGAAGCGCTGAGGGAGGCGGGTTCGTGCTGCGATGATGACGCG
The DNA here is from genome assembly GCA_016858145.1 of Edaphochlamys debaryana. NCBI lineage: Eukaryota > Viridiplantae > Chlorophyta > Chlorophyceae > Chlamydomonadales > Edaphochlamys > Edaphochlamys debaryana. The sequence continues at coordinate 144,969 of JAEHOE010000003.1, forward strand.
GATCAACCCCATCAAGCCACTGATCTTGCACTCGAAGCGCTCAAACGCTGCACGTGTGTTATTCAGAAAGCGCAGTGACAATGAAGACCAGCAACCTGGACCAGCAAGTGGTGCCCGGATAACTCTAGCGTCTAGGTGGCGTTCCCCACAAAACTTACTTGCAAGCTGCGATGGGGTCCTCACGGCCGCGCGCCAAGTCCAAGACGGTGGAGCCCCAAGCGCCTGGCGCCCCGCCACAGGAGCTTCCCGCTGCGGGTGGAGGAGGTGATAAGATGGTCAGTACCTGTGCGCGCACCGGGTGTGAGCTCTCCAAGTCTCCAAGTAGTGCACGCGGACTCGCCACCGTCGTCCAGGGCACAGCTTTGCCAGCGAGGGCTGGAATTGAACTGCTTGCGACAGCTCTCGCTAGCCTGCAAGCTGCGCTGCAGCCTCAATACCTCACCACTGAATGCTGTATGCCTGTCCCTGCTGACCGCTCTCGCAGGATGCAGCTGCGGCCGACCCAGCTGCGGACCCCGCTAAGGCGGACTCGCAGCTCTTCACAGAGCAGCTTTCTCGACTGCGGGCCCGGCTGCAATCTGTTGTGCAGGTGCGTGGGGTGGGCGAGTGTTTGGTTTGTGTGGCTGTTGCGACTCAACATCCCGACTGGCTCACACGCGCCGGCCTGCGACCGCAGGGCGTCCGGGAGGTGGCACAGAGTCTGGACGAGCCACACTCGCTCATCACTGGAGTGCGTGACCAGCTCCAGTCTTCCGCCCTGTCTGGTCCCCACGATGTCCGCACGTCCGCTTCGGACGCCTCCGCGTCAACCGCCGGGATCGTTAGGGACCGCGTGGCGTCGATGGAGCGCCAGCGAAGCTCTGGTGGAGGCACTGGAGAGCAGCAGCAGGGCAGCAGCAGGGCACTTCAACCATCGGGGTCCCTAGAACGCCGCTCAGTCGAGGGGGTCATAGCGGCGGCCTCGCCCTTCGCAGCGGCCGGCTCTCGGTCTGGGGCGACGGCCGGCAAGCCTTCTTCCAAAACGCCAGCTATCGCGCCGCCGTCCCCGGCTGAGCGCAAGGGCAGTAACGAGGCAGGTGCCGCAGGGGCGCTCCCGGCTCTGCCGGAGCGGGCGTCCTCCATGACCCGGGCGCCCAGCGGCGGCATGCCACGGGTCCCCGCCACTTCTCTCCGCGGTTCGCTCTCGCGCGCGGGCAGCACCACCGCCGATAGCACCGCAGTCGACGCGGCGGCGCACGGGGCTCGCAGCAGTGGTGGCGGCATGGCACGCAGCGGTTTCGACGCACCTGTCTCAGCGGCTGCCAGTGCAGCGGTGGCAGCAGCCGACAGTCTGGCGGCAGATGCCCTCGAAATGCTGGGCAGCGGTGACGCGAGCCTGATGGCGGCTACTGCGAACGCAGCGGCGGCGGCAGCCTACCTGGAGGCACACCCAGAGACGCTCCGCGAGCTCTGGACCCTGCGGGCTCGCGTGCGGGCGCAAGAGTCTGAAATGGCCTCCATGGTGAGTCGCTCTGCTGCCGGGCTAACTTCCCTTGCAGTACTCAAATATTGCAGACTCTCGGTTGTCAGAAGTTGTGCTTTTCATTTTGCGCGTCGGTTGCGACGGACGCCCTGCGGCAGACGCCCCCTGACGGCGTTCGTTTGCGCCCCCTCCCCGCTCTTGCAGGTCACGCAGCTGTCCAACAAGAATGCGCAGCTGGACCACGCGCAGACCGTGGTGCAGACCAAGGAGCGGGAGCTGGCGGGCCTGACCACCCGGCTGACGGGCGTGCTGGGCAAGCTTCAGACGTTCCAGTCGTCGCACCAGCAGCAGCAGCAGGAGCTGGCGGTGCTGCAGCAGGCGCAGGCCGCTCAGCAGCAGGTCGTGGCGCACGCCGAGCAGCGGCGCGCCGCGCGCGCGCTCACCAGCGGGGACGCGACACGGGTCACCTCCCACGCCGTCGTGCCGGAGGAGGAGGCCGACGGCGAGGCGCAGCGGCAGGAGGGCCGGGTCAGGGCGGTGCCCGAGGTGCAGCAGCACGCGCGCAGCACGGGCCCTTCCCTGGAGGTCTACATGCCGCCGCCGCCCACATGGACCCGCTCCATGGGTCCAGCGCTGGGCCCTGTGCCTGAGCCATTGGCGGAGGCCGAGCCGGAGCCGGAGGCCGAGCCGGATGTAGCGCCCGAGCCACCGGCCGCAGCGCAGCAGCCGAGCACGCAGGCGCCAGCCCCTGCTGTGCAGGACGAGGTCCAGCCCGAGGCAAGCCAGCGAGCGGCCCGGGCGAGCCGCGAGGAGCTACCGGCCGCCGCTGCGCCGGCCGCCTCTTCTGGAGGCGACGGCGCCGGCCGCCAGCCTTCGGGGCGCCCCTCGCTGTCGGCGCCGCGCGCTAGCACGGCAGCCGCAGTGGCGGCGGCTGCCTTCGGGAACACGCTGGGCACGCCGCGCCCCTCCCTCCCGCCCCTCCCCTCTGGCGGCGCGTCGGCCGCTGGACGGGGCGGGCGGGGGCTGCTGCGGCTCCTGATGCAGCTGGGGCCCTCGATCGCATGCGTCGTCCTGCTCCTTCGCGACCCCAAGGTCCGCCGCGGCCTGGACAACCTCCGGCGGGCCGGTGGTGCAAGCGAGGACGCGAGCGCCGCGCCTGCCGCGGCCGCGGCGCCGGCCAAGGCCAAGCCGGCCCCGGCGGCCGCCCCCAAGCCGGTGCGGCGGGGGGCGGAGCCCGCGGTGGTCAAGGCCAAGGCCGCTGCGGCACCGGCGGAGCCCCGTCGCGTTAGCGCCCCGCAGCAGAGTGCGGGGCCCGAGGGAGAGTCAACGCAGGGCAAGGCTTCGCGGGAATGCAAGGAGTGGTGAGCAGGGGTCTGTGCAGGGTGTCCTGGCTGAGTGCCGCGGCTTGACGGCGCTCTATGCATGGAATACTTGGTGAAAAGGATCTGGGTTGCGGCGCTGGGCTCTGGCTGTATCGGGCTGCTGATTGTATCGGTGGGCGTCAACCAATGATGACTGGTCCTGCGTTCGGTGCGCTGACCTGACCTGCTGTGCCACCCATGCGCAGGTGCAAGATTGTTCGGCCGCCACCTCCGCACGTCATCTACTACTAGCAGGAAGCGTGGTAGGGCGGTAGGGCCACCAAGGACCGGGGGCGAGGGCACGGGTGGAGTGGCAATCTTTGCCACCGGTTGAGGGGCAGGAGGGATTTAACGAGGCGATGCACCGCGACGGCAGTTACGTTGGAGGGTCTGGTGCAGATACAAAAACACTATGTGGTGCAAGATGCGCAACCTAGGATGAGCCGCAGCGGACGCTTTTGACGCTACTACTTTTTTGACTGCGGCCGGCGCGTGGCTCCCGCACGGGGGGGTTGGCGGTTGCAGCGGGCGTATGCAAGCGGCTCATACCCCCCGGGATTACCCCGCGTCGGCGGGCCGGACGTTGTTGGTTATCCAATGGTCCAGGGTGTGAAGGCAACATAGGAAGGGAACCGACGACCTACCGAGGCGGGGCCTTCAGGGGCTGCCTCATCATCGTGCAGCAGCCAGGTGCTGCTGGTGTTTCCCTCATTCGCAAGCTGGCATGGAGAGAGAGACAGGCTGAGGGGTTGGAGAGACACCGGTTGGTCGCATGAGGGCAGAGTTTGCACCCCACATGGCCCGTTTGTTGTTGAGACCTTGGAGGATGGGGCCCGCTGAGAGAGTGGCGATGTGCTATGCGACCCGGGCCGACGCTGCAAGTCACTGAAACATGGTGTGCTGCCACAACCCTGACCCCAATTGTCCGCCCACCTTGTTAGGCGTGTGCAACCGCTGCAACGGGCATGTGCCGAGTTGTGCCATACCCCAACCCCCAGCCCAACCGCCCAAGTCTTGCCTGGTGAGGGTAACAGTGCGACCAGAGCAGGCCCGCGTGGCGGGGTCGTGCCTGCGTGAAACCCACGTACCAGCACGTGCTTCCCGACCCGTAGGCTCGCGGGTCACACGCTGCCCCTGGACCCGAGCGCAGTCGACAGTTGTGGGGGGGGGCGGGGCGAGAGTTCCTGCCGGCGGCCGCCGCGTCACAGCCCGCGCGCTCACCTCGGCCCCTCGCGCGCGATGTTGGTTCCAGCGCGAGGCGTGTGCTCACTGCGCTTCAGTCGCCTACCGCTGTACCTTCCTAGCAGGAAAACGCACGAGCGTTAAGCGCACAGCCATAAGCCCCCGACCTGCGCCCTGCACTTCTGAACGCGCAAGCCTTCCTCAACTCCAGCTCATTGCCCCCGAAAAAGCTAGCTATGGCGGCCTGGCTCCCCCTGGCAGCAGGCCGCCTGGGCGCGCTGCGGCCCGCGGTCGACAGCGTGGCCGCTTTGGGCGACTCGCTGCCACCGCTGCTCCGCAAGGCAGTGCTGCTCTACGCCTACGCAGCGCTCACGGTGCTGTGGGCAGTGCTGCTGGTGCGCAGGCTGCGGCCCGGCCTTGCGCGGCTGCTCGCGGCCGCGCCGGTCCTGGTGGGTCGGAGCGCTCGGTGCGGCGCAGCCATGGGGCCCCGCAGCACCCTGCGCCTGCCTCTGCCCTCTCTGGCTGCAGCCTGCACCCCCACCGCTGCGCCCTGGCCCCAGTGCATGTCTATGATCCCCGCTGCTGCCTCCTCTCCCCCGCTGCGCTCACTCCCCCAGGCGGGGAACTTTCTGGTGCCGCTCCTGCTTGATCCCGAGGGCCCCCTCTCCGAGCCGCTGCTCATCACCCCGGTGGCCGGCATCTTCTCACTGGCGGCCTTCAAGGCAGGCGGGGGCCGGAGGGGGGCGAGGGGGTGGTCGAGGCGCACGGTTGAAGGCGGGATCAGGGGGAAGAACGAAGGGGGAGGGGAGCAAAGGGGAGCGAGCTTTTGGCACGAGCGCACGTTGAGCGGTCAGCAAGGCCCCTGGGTCGGCTGCACTTGAAGGCCCTCCTCCCCCCTGCATCCTGCGCAGCTTCTGGCATTCGCCCTGGCGCGTGGCCCCCTGATGCCTGAGTGGCTCAGCCCGCTGCAGTTTGGCGGCGTGTACCTCCTGCCCATCGTGCCCATCGAGGTGGGTACTGGCATCAGTCGGGAGCGGGGCTCAACTCATGCAACCATCGTCATCCGTTACTGGAACCCAACCTCCTCCGTTACTGGAACCCAACCTCCTCTTGCCTGGCCCCAGGTCTTCACGGTGGGGCCCCAGCACGCGGCTCGCGTGCACACCACCAAGCACGGTCGGCAACTGCTGCTTGACGCGTGGGCCAGCACGGGTGGGTGACGGTGGGCGGGGAGGCGGGGCGCTCCTGGGCTCGGGCTTGCGCGGCCCCACCTGCCGGCAGCCCCTAACTGCACCCTTGCCCCTGCTTCGACTCGCACACCCCTGCCCTGCCTGCCTGCAACCCCTGTCACACCCGCGCCGCTCCTCCTCCTGACCCCCTTCCTGTCTGTCACACGCGCCCTCCCCCTTGACGCCAGGCGTCGCGATGCTGGTGAGCTGGGTGCTGGCCATCCCAGGCATCCCCGTCATGGTGCGCCACTGGCTCTACACGCTGGCTTCCGCCACCTTCCTTTGCGGCGTGTTCGACCTGCTGGGGGCCTTCGCGCACATGACCCTGGGCATCACCGCAGCGCCGACGTTCGACCGGCCCTGGCTGGTGCGGCGCGGGTGGGCTGGGGAAAGGCGAGGGCTCATGCTGACAGCGGCGCCCGAACCCAAGCGGATCGGGCCGCGCGGGGCAAGCCGATGAGGCCTCCTGCTGATCCATGTTGGCGGGGGTTGTACGGCTCAGCACTCGGCCACAACCCAGGCCTGCAAGCCCCATCCCTTCCCCTCCCGCGTCCCCCTATCGCCAGAGCGCCAGCTTCCAGGACTTCTGGTCGCGGCGCTGGAACCTGACGACCACCTACATGATGCGCGCGCTGGTCTACGAGCCGGTGCTGCAGGGCAGCCTGCTGGCGCCGGGCAGCGCCACGTTAGCGGCGCAGCTGCGCGCTGCAGCTACCGAGCCGCGGACCGCCGCTGCCGATGGCGGTCAGGTGGGTGGCGGGGCCCGTTCAGGGGGTGTCGGTACGGCGTATGGCCCGAACGCCCGAGGGGCTCCGAGTGCCATGGGCTTGGGGCGGACTCTCCTCTCTTTACCAGTAGACATGCAAGGCTCAAACGCCGTATGGTTCGAGCGCCACAGGACCTGGCCCCCGCTGGAGCAGCCGTGGAGAAGACAGATGGCGACAGCAACCTAAGGCTCCGGCGCAAGGGCGCAGAGGGGGCCAACACGGAGGAGCAGGTGCCCCCGCAGTCGAGCCCCGCCGGCCCCAGGAAGGCATCAGCACGCCCCCCTCTCCTCCGCACCTTCCTCGGCCTCCAGGCAGCTTTCCTCTTCAGGTGACTCCAGCAGCTGACGCCCGCAGACCCTACCTCGAGCCGCAACACTTATGCCTCTGCCCTCAATACATGCCTGTGCGCGCTTCTCTCGCAGTGGGCTCTGGCACATTGCAATCTTCTGGTAAGCCTGGCACTGTGCTGGCTCCGGACTCAGGGCCCTTCCTCGATCATGTCTGCTGGCCTGCTGGCCTGCCGGCCGTGCTGGGCTGCTGGGGATGTTGCACACCGCCATCACGGTCAGTACGGGCGCCCTGCAGGTACAACACGCGGGTGTTCAGCTGGCGGTGGTGCGCCTTCTTCGCTCTCCAGGTGTGCCCTCCTAGCTTCGGACGTGGGCTTCGGTATCTGATTGCTACTGATCCCGCTGCGGGCCTAGTTTGTGGTCCCCGTCTTGAAAGCTCTAGGTGATGATATGTATGTCCGCAGGCCCCCATCCTGATGGTGGAGCGGGCGCTCCGCAAAGCTGGACGTGCAGCTGGGCTGCACCTGCCACACGCTCTGCAGGTGGGCATGCATGCCCAGCGAGGCCGGCCTCCTATAATAATCCCTGCTGACATCGCGTCCCAGGAGCTTGGAGCCTTATGGGGGGCCGTGGGAGTCGGGGAACAGTTGTGCAGCAGGGCAACCTGACCTAAACCGATGTCACGCATGTCTAGCGTCTGCTTTCCCTTGGCCCGTGCAGGTCTTCACCGCCAACTTCTTGCTAATAGCGGTGGCCAAGCCCTTGTTCTTCGGACCCGCGGACACGACTGGATTCGCGCAGCGCAACCTTGCGGTCGGGCAGGCGCCGCTGTGGGCTGTGGCTGACGTGGCCAAGCGGGCGGGCCATGCTGTGCGGGCAACCTGAGAGCCTACAAGCTTGGAGTTTGGGGGTATTGCACAACATCTGACTTGGTGTGACTGCCCAACAAGGTTTGGGACGGTAAAGGGTTTCCCACCGACCTAGCATAGTTGACTGGCTGCAAGGTTGGGCTGAAGCGCGTGAGAGGGGTAAGCAGGGTGTGGTGGTGGCTTGACTAACTAGCCCTACTGGGCAAGTGTAAGCAAAGCGGGACACGTGCACGCTGCACGCGGGAGGGTCGACGCTCTTATATCCGGAGCTCCGGACAAGGGCCGCCACACCATGCTAGGAGGGCCATGCATTGCCAGCTTTCCACTGAGTCAATGCGTAGACCATTGCAACCCAGGGGTGAGGGGTGGGCAACTCGGGGGGCCTGCCGTGCAGAGGCCGACCTCGGGGCCGTGCATCCTCCCAAATGCCCAAAGCTTGATGCATACATATAGCCATGCTCATAAGAGCCCCATAGAGTCGCTCTGTAGACCCCGAGGCTAGGTCCAGAGGAAACCCTCGGTGCACACGTCGCCACCGCTGAAATGGACACGGAAGCATGCTGCAGACAGTCCAGTCATCAGACTCATCACTATGCACCCACGCCTGCTGGATGTGGGAGTCCTGGGCAGCTCTGGAGCGGTATCGAGCGAGCCGGCTGGTTCAAGTCGGTTCACATTGCAGCCAAGAGTAGGCATATATGGCCGCTAGACCATATCACCCCTGTTGCAACCCATCGCGTGGCCATGGAGTACGTCACATGGCTTGCCCGTATCTTACTCGTACAGTGAACACACTGGAAGCATGCGAAACTAACCTGCACGGCTTTGGGCTGGGCGCTGACAGACACACTTGCAGAACCTCCTGCTGACAGACGAGAACCCTGGAGCACACCAGCGACCAGCCAGCCTGCCTCCACTTGCCCCCTCCCAAAGCCCCGACCTGGCCCCGACGGTCCCTCGTAAGTCGTGGTCAGTGTGACTTCACACTGGGGGAATGCCATGTCCCCGACGAATACGTCCCGCGTGCATACCAACGGCGCGTAGGCACGGCGCTGCGGCAGCCCGCCTTGCACATGTGGCCTGGCGGGATGCCGGCAGCCCGCCACGCAGCTGTACATCGCTGTGACAGAGGGACGCGAGGGCTGAGTCCACCCACCCCTGAAGCCCAGGGGAGGAGCGGCGCGAGGAGTGACCCGCCACAGCTGCCAAGACTTTGCCGACAGATGCGATCCACCACGACGCGCTGCGCGCCCGCGTAACCCCAGTCATCGGTGGTTACAATGAGGGACCCCTTCGAGGGGGTCTAAGCGCAGAACGCTCCGACCGGCTGGTCGACCACACGGGCTTGCCGCCTGCAAGCCTGGGTGCCCCCTAACAGCAGCCCACAAGGGCGGTGAGCCACGGCCATCACCAACGAAGCCTCAGCTAGGGAGCCGCCAAGTAACCCCAGCGGGGCCTGTCCGCCCCGCAATGCTTTCTGCTTGTCGCAGCCTCTGCACTGCCGGTATCCTTTTCCCACTTTCTATACGCTAGAGCGCACCCGTGCCCGCGCAGCCCGCAGCTTTGTAAAAGTAAACGGGGCACGTATACGTCTGCAAGGTCCGCATAGATGCCTAGAGCAGCCAAGACCGCCATGAGCCTCGCGAGCATGGTTCCCTGGACTTGCGCTTGCACCTGGGCGGCCCCGGAGAGTCCTCGGCACGCGAAGGATGCTCTTGCAGTCCCTGTCGCGACCCTGGAACCGGCGGCAAAACTCGGCTGTGTCAGGGTTGTGCTACCCCTCCTTGAGCGCACTTCCCCCGGTGAGTAGGCCTTGGGTCTGCGAGATCTTGAAGCTGGAAGCGATGGCCACGAGCTGACTGTCAGGCAGTGCTGGGACATCGATTCCGCCACAAGCCGCTTCGGGCAGGACGCAGGAGGGAGGGGAACCGAGCAGCAGAGCAGGGCAGGCGGCGAGCGGGGCCCACGCTACGAACTCCCCCCCCCTCCCTACGGTCCGCCTTACCTCAGCCCCGCCCTCCTTGCCCGCTTCCCAGGGATGCCTCCGGTCCGTGCTGCTGCGCGTGCAACATACCGGCACTGGAAGGGGAGACAACGAGTGCATCGGACCGTGAGGAAGGAGGCCCATATGGCGGCATTCTTGAGCAGCGGTAGTCATCGTGATGTGGGTCGGCTCTGGCGCCCCGTCAGCGGCCAGCGAAGACGCGAGGTGCGACTCACGGTCGAATACCCTTACTGGGCGGGGGCTCCGGTCCTGGGGTGCTCGGAAGTCAGGGCTGATGACGCGGCTAGGGCCCGCGCAGCACACGGGGCACAGGATGTGCCAACTGCCTCGTTAGGGCCGCCACTCAAAGCGCTCGTACCCAGTATGCGTTGGGTGCGGGTCTTCGGCTGCCGGCGTTTAGGCGGAGGATGGCATCCCTCAACGGGGGTAGATTGCGCTACACATGGGGGATGCAAGCCCAGCTGGGCCCGGGGAGCCGGCTCAGCCCGGGACTCTCCCGCCGTAGCGAATGGAGGCCCCCACACCAAGGCCAGCTAGGTCCAGGGTACCTACCGCTCACAGCTTTCGGACATGCGTAGCTTAACCCGCTGCCTGTCTCAACGACACCCGCTGGCCTGGCTGATGCTAGGGCACTAGCCGTTGCAACTGCCGCCGCCCCCCTGCGGCTGAGAGGGAGGGTCCGCTTAGCAGACTTCCACCGTGAGGGATTGTTATAGACAACGGGGCCTAGTGCCGCGGAGTCGTGGCGTCGCATTCCGTTGGCCGACGCAAAAAGCCTGTGAAGCGTAGCCGCCTATGAACAGGGGACCCTCCCAAGGGTTGAAAGTCTAACCCCTGAGCCACCCCGGAGCCCCCGAGTAGTCTGCGGAAAACGCCCTACGCCACACCACAACCGCCGCACCGCCGCCCACACGCAGCTCTGCGACGGACCCACACGCCTAAGGCCCCTCGCATAATGCAGCACATTATCAGCCCGGTGGTGGAAGGGGCAACTGCATTGTGCGCAGTCGCCGCCGATTTCTCAATTGTGACGGAGTGGTGCACCCGTAGATTTGCTCAGCGCTGTGTGCGTGTCAGTGGGCGTGAAGCAGCTTGGTAGCAACCCAGGCCTGGTCCTGCCGGCGCTCTGCCGTGCTGCGTTAACGGGGCCGGGGGCGGCCGGCGACACGTGCGGTGTACCGAGGCGCCAGGTGTGACCGGCCCGCGGGGGACGTGCCCGGGCGGGCCCGTTTGGTCCCCGTGTTCCATCGACAATCCAGTACGTATCGCCAAGGGCTATGCCATGGGCGGGTGCACGCGCTGTAAGGGCTCGCCAGCACGATAGTCGGTCTCTCGCACGCAATCCGTCGTGCGCGACAATACTTCGCCCATCGCTGCTGCGTGAGGGGTATAGCTTACACAGACCGCATCGCAGGTCAGTGGAGGTGCACGCAAGAGCGAAGGCTTTGAGGAAGGAAGTTTGGCCCTGAGTTGGTTGTTCCGTACCCGCGCATCCTCCCACCAACGAACAAGGGCCATGGGCAGCGATTATAAGCGCTCCATGCGCGCAGCGCGTACATACCAGTACCCTGCGCGCTCCGTCCAGGAAGCAGCGCGATCCTGTCCACTCCAAAACCTGGTCGCTGTTCAAGGTCGAGCGAACCCAAAGCGACTCACCCGCGTGTAGCCCCGCAGCGCAACACCTGCCCCTGACACCAGCCTCTAGGGCTACTTTGCTTGACGTTAAGTATTCCAGCGTCCACAGTGTCAGTTATCGTTATGGGCGAGCAAGATGTTGCGGGCTCCGGCCCGCAGCACGACCCCACCGCGGGCTTCTTCAACAAGTTTGCGTTCGGATGGATGTACAAGCATGTTGGCGCTGCCCGTGAGTGCACTGTCGCGCTGCAGTGTGCTTGCTGATACCTCGACTCCCTGCATTCCGCCCGCGCGAGCGACCGCACTGTTCTTACCCTGCCTCCGCTCGTATGTCTCCTCCCTCAGGCAAGGGCCTGGAGCTCAACGCGGAGAAGATGGGCATGACCCCCGACAACCACGCCGACGTGGTGAGTACCACACATAACACGCGCCATGCCGAGACGAGCGCCGTTTATCTGTGGTCCTCTGCCACCTGACCACCATGTCGTCGTGACGTTCCGGGTTTGGCTGCGAGGGGTGTGCAGTTGGGAGGCCTGGTTTGGGAGCGCTGCCAACTCCCCCGGTTTTCCCCCTTGGTCTCCTCTGCCCGCCCTCCCGTCTCGCTCTGACCTGCCATCGCCTGTACTCCCTTTCCCCTGTCCTCACCGCCTTTCCCGCCTGCCCCTCTCCAGGCGTATGACAAGTTCTCTGGGCACTGGGCTGCTGAGATGAAGCTCAGGGGCCAGGAGGTGGACGGGAAGAAGCCCTCCCTGGTGTGCGCCCTGCGCAAGGCGTTCGGCGCCTCCTACATGATGGCCGGTCTGTGCAAGATGGGCTGGTCCACCTTCGTCATCACAGGCGCCTTCTACTTCGTGCGCAGGTAGGGGCAGCGGCAGCGGAGGGCTGGCGGGTTGGGGTGATGGCTGGGGCTTGGCCCGCTCTGCGTGACTGCTAGCTTTGGTCTTTCCTCGCACTGCCCCTAGTGTAACAGACAGCGCTACGGCGCGTCAGCCACAGGCGGAAGACGGAAGGCTAAAGGTCAAAGGCCAAAGGCCAAACGTCACTCTACGAGTACCACTATGTATCTACGGAAGCCTGTCGGACAGGCCCACTAGAGGGCACAGGTCCTCCAATCTCCAACCGCCCAGTGGTCTTAAGGCCCCTGCCTTCCCGGCGTTTGTAAGCGCCATCTGGCTCACTTGGATGGTGTCTTATGTTTGGTAGTCGTTCCCTTACACTGGTGCGAGCAGCTCTGTTCAAACTAGTCGCTTTCTTAGTCTCTCTCTTCCAATTCTCAACTTTAGACGAGATGTCTGCCGAGCAGCACCAGCAGCAGCAGCAGCAGCAGGAGAGCCAGCGCTCCCCTCTGCGCAACATGGACGTCGACGACGCGGCTGCGCAGGCTGCGGCTGCCGCGGCTGCCGCGGCTGCCGCTAACGGCAACAACAACCCGCCGAGCAATGAGGTCAGTGGGCTCGTCTCGCAACTTCGCTCGCTTACCCCCGCCGCAGCGACCTCTGCACTAGTCGCGGTAATCCAAGCACTAGGCAGCGTAGCCGCTAGCGCGCTGGGTTCGCCACGGCGAGAAGCATAACCCGATGGACCCCAAGGGGCCGACCAAATCCGCGAGCGTATGCAAAGCAACGCTGGCGCCGAGTCCGCTAACATTCAGCGAGACGCAGCAATAGCACTCCTTAACCTGGGGGCCGACGCGCAGCGAGTGACTGATGCCGGGGGACCAAGCACTGCACCGCCCACCGCGGCACAGCGCCAGGCACAAGCACGGGAGCAAGCGGCAGCGCAGGTCCACATATTCCGCAACAGGCTGCACGCGCTAAACCAACAATTCCCGCAATTCGGGCAGCAGGCCCAGCAGGCCCAAGCAGCAACTCTCACGCAAAATGCACTACAAGGCCAAACTGAGCCCCGTGCTTCTATCCTTCCTGCGCAGACGGCCCCGGCCGCCCAGGCCCAGCCCAACCCGATGGCGGTGCCGACCATTCCCGCCGGCAGCTTCGACCAGCACTTCCACGTGCTGACGGGCAAGGTTAACGCGGTCGGCATGGGCGTGTCGCGGCTCTCGGAGACCCAGCAGGCCATGGGCTCCATGCTCAACACGTCCGTCATGGGCGCACTCAACAACGTGCAGCAGCAGGCGGCCATGATCAACACCTCCCAGGGCACCATGGGCTCCCACCTCAACGCAATCAGCTCCAACCAGAATGTGCACAGCAACCAGCTGGCCAACCTGGAGGGCCTGGTGCAGCAGGCGAGTCCTGGGATGGATGGGTCGCGCCCCGCACCATACGCTAGGCACATCCCTAAGCCACCGACCCTATCGGGCAATGTAGAGCGGGATGACTCTAAGTGCGGGGACCGACGCGTTTGGTTCAACTCGGTAGTGCACTACATGTCGCGCACCGGTATGAACGAGGTCAGCAACTTCCAGAGCTTCCTCGTAGCAGACGCAGCGTCCTGGTTTGACGCGCTCACACGGAATTATGCAGCGCAGCAGCGAGTCCTCACGGGGGAATGCCTCGCAAGGGAGTTCGCGCTAGCTTTTGGTGACGCATCGCGCAAGCACGAGCCCTTAGAGACACGCGAGCGCCTAGCTGCGGGCGAGGTCAAACAGACTCCGGGGATGCCGGTCGGGGTGTACGTGCAGAAAATGCAGGCGCTCCTGCTAGACGCACCCGACATGGCTGAGGTGGACAAGATCTTTCACTTCTTCCACCACATGCTTCCTTCTCTAGCGAAAGCGGCCGCGGTAGACGAGAACAACCGGCGGCACGCGACTCTTGAGTCCGCGATTCGCGCGGCATACGCAGCAGAGCACTGCTTCAACGTTAGCAAATCCACACGCGCATCCATAGCCGTCGCGGCCGCGCAAGAAACGGGGAGCGAATCGGAGGGCTGTAGCTCAGACAAGGATGCCAAGCAGGCCAACCTCGCGGCGCTGAGGCACGACAAGTCGCACTTCAAGCGCAAGGGCAAATTTGGCAAGTCATACAACCGCCTCTCCTCCCAACGCAAATCGCAGGCCCTCCAGAAGCTGGACACGCTGGGTGCCGGTTACAACCCGGGTCCGGGCCCCAGCAACCCGCGCCACGGCAACGGCTTCAAGCGGCCCAAGCACGACGACGACGCCGCGTACGAGGCGGCCCTCAAGAAGAAGGGCTGGTGCACTCTCTGCGACGCGGCAGGCAACAAGCGCAAGTGGCGCGCGTGCACGCAGCACAACCGCGAGGCGGACCAGGGCCGCGAGTGAGGTGTTGCGCAGTGTGTAGGCAAGGGTGGCTGCCCCGCTGCAAGTCGTGATAGTGGGCACGAGCAGGCGATTTCGGGTCAGGATGGGGATGGCAAAGGTCGCGCGAGCGACGCCAACCCACCGACTATGCTGAACTCCGATAGGATGTTTTCGCGCGAGGAATTTAGCCGCATCCAGACGATAACGGGTCGCGACTTTACCTTCGACGCATGCTGTAACGCTGATGGCTCGAATGCTCACTGTGCCACCTACGCCCACCCGGGCAACTCTTTCTTCAAGCAAAATATCGCTGGGCAGCACGTGTGGGTTAACCCGCCGTTTTCGGGCCAGCTGGGGGCATGGGTCAGACATTACAAGAGATGCAAAGCTTCTGACCCCCACAACACCTCAGCAGTCTTCGTGTTTCCCAAGTGGTATAGCAAGCACGAGTCGCACATCACAGATGGCATGACTCTTCTCCAATCGTATCCTAAGGGAACAGTGGGGCTCTTCACTGCTCCAGGGCCAGGGAAGCAAAGGCACAGCATGGCTGGCACTCCCTGGGGAGTGGAAGTTTGGTATGATCCCCCTGCCCCCCTGCCAAGCCTAAGGCTGGCTAACCCTCGGAAGGCACTGATCCTGATAGTCTACCTTGGCAGAAAGAAGATCAGGGTTCTGCTGGACACAGGTGCCTCTCACTCAATCCTCAGAGCAGACTTGCTACCCCCAGGCACACCTATCAAAGCCACACCCACCATGCAGGTTGAGGTTGCTGATGGAAAGCTGCAGCCCTTGGCAGGAGCTGCCACCATCACCATTCAGGTTCAGAAGTACCTTGGCAGTTTTCAGGTGTTGCTCATGCCCACCCTCCTCCCTGGCATTGATCTGGTGCTGGGCATGGACTGGATGGAGGCAAATGGGGTTCAGCTAGATATCCCTGCACGCACCTGCTACCTCAGCACACCCAATGGTTCAGCACGCAAGCCCTGCCTGCTGGTGGCTGAAGGAGCAACCCCTACCCCTGAATCAGGTGGGGAGGAGGAGGTGACTAATGCAGGTATCCAGGCAATGAAACTCTGCTGTGCACTCTTGGCTGCCAGCAGCCCAGACATCATGTCTGCTGCAGCAGCACGCAGGGCAATTCGCCGCAACACACCTGGGTGTTTGGTAGTAGTAAGGGAGGCAAAGCCTACCTTAGAACAACTTCTAGCCCAAGGGCAGAACTCAACCACACTAGCAGTAGCCCAAGGGCACAGCTCAGGGGACACACAGCCCCCACCTCCCCCACCACCACCCTTATTTCCCAAAACAACTAGCCTACTAGCAGCTGAAGTCAAAGAAGACACAGCAACTCAAGCCACTCAAGCCTTGTCAGGCCTGATCCCCCAGGAGCAACTGAATGCCCTGTTGGAGGAATACAAGGCTGTATTTGAGCCAATCTCAGGACTCCCACCTGAGAGGCCAGTAGGGCATGTCATAGACTTAGAGCCGGGAGCTAGGCCTGTGTTTTCAAGGAACTACAGGCTATCCCCAGCTGAGCAAGCTGAAGTAAAGCGCCAGGTGGAGGACTTGTTGAAGAAGGGACTCATTCAACCCTCCCAGTCCCCCTGGGGTGCCCCTGTGCTCTTCGCCGCCAAAAAGGATGGTGGATTAAGGATGTGTATCGATTATCGCGCTGTCAACAAGCAAACAGTGAAGAATAGGTTCCCTATCCCCAATCCTAAAGACCTATTTGATGCACTGCAAGGGGCAACAATTTTCTCCTCAGTTGACCTTCAATCTGGGTACCACCAGATCAGGATCCAGGAGTCAGACGTCCCCAAGACAGCATTCAGGACCCCTGATGGGCATTATGAGTTCCTGGTGCTCAGCATGGGCTTGGCTAATGCCCCAAGCACCTTTCAAGCCGTCATGGCATCCGTGTTCAGACCCCAGATTAAATTGGGGTATGTTCTCGTGTACCTTGATGATGTCATAGTGTTCAGCAAAACACCAGAAGAGCACCTGCAACATCTGCGAGCAGTGCTAGAGGCTCTTAAAGCAGAGAAGCTACAAGCCAAGCTCAGCAAGTGTGAATTTAATCGGGCAGAACTCAAGTTCCTGGGCATGGTAGTTAGCCGTGAGGGACTCAAGGTAGATGACAGCAAGGTGGCTACAGTTAGAAACTGGCCCACCCCCAAGGACATTTCAAGCCTGAGAGGCTTCCTGGGGCTTGCAAATTATTTCCAAAAGTTCATACAGGGCTACTCAACCCTGGTAGCCCCCCTCACTAAGCTAACAGGTGACAAAGTTCCCTTTGAATGGGGCCCAGAGCAACATGAAGCTATGGAGGGCGTCAAGTACGCATTGACAACTGCACCTGTCCTCAGATTCCCAGATCCAAACAAACCCTATGAGGTCATCAGTGATGCCTCCCTGGTTGGCACTGGGGCAGTCCTCATGCAGGAGCAGCACCCGGTTGCTTACACAAGTGCAAAATTCACACCAGCTGAACGCAACTACATCACAACAGAGCAGGAGCTCTTGGGTGTCATAAACGCTTTGAAGCAATGGCGTTGCTATCTGGAGGGACCTCAGATCACTTTGGTCACCGATCATAACCCCAACACCTACCTGGAAACCCAGCAGAACTTAGACAAGCTCTCTCGCCGCAGAGTACGGTGGGTTGAGTTCCTGTCCCGCTTCAATTACATGTGGGAGTACAGGCCTGGTCGCATCAACGTAGCAGACCCACTCAGTCGCATGCACGTGGCAATGCTTTGCCTAGCCATGCAAACACGCTCTACGTTATCCTCTCAACTGCCACAGCAACTAAAGGATGGTTACCAAGCTGACCCCTTCTTCTCAGACCAGCAGAAACTGGCAGACAGCGGTATTGTGCGTCGTGCGGATGGACTTTACATTCGCCGTGAAGACGGTTGCCTGGTTGTGCCTGATCACCACAACCTGCGATACCAAATTATGCATGAGTCTCATGCGTCCCCCTACGCTGGTCACCGGGGAACTGAACGAACCCTGGAGCTCATCAGGAGACAGTTCTGGTGGCCAGGCATCACGGCGAACGTGCGAAGCCACGTGGCTGGATGTGCTCAGTGCGCGGTCAACAAACCGCTCCTCCAGAAGCCGGGTGGACTTCTGCAACCGTTACCTATCCCAGAAGGACAATGGGATAGCGTATCTATGGACTTCATCATGCACCTGCCCCGCACTGTTGCTGGGCATACCGCTATTGCTACCTTCGTCGACAGACTGTCCAAAATGGTTAGGGTTGCGCCCACCACAGACGAGGTAACAGCAGAGGGCTTGGCCAAGCTCTTTGTTGACAATGTTGTGCGCAGTCATGGGTACCCCACAGAGGTGGTATCTGACAGAGGATCCCAGTTCATTAGCAAGTTCTGGGCTGAGGTATGCCGCCTATGTGGCATTGAGCGCAAGCTCTCTTCCTCCTTCCATCCGCAAACGGACGGACAGACTGAGCGTGTTCACCGAACGTTACAGGAGATTCTCCGTAACTATGTGAGTCCTGCACACGATGATTGGGATGACAAGCTGATTATGGCAGAGTTTGCCATCAACAACTCTCGCAACGCCTCAACTGGGCTCACACCATTCCAACTGAACTACCGCTTCACACCACGCCTACCAACATGGATTGGCTTGGCCAAAAGCAGAGTACCAGCGGCCGGTGCACACTGCCGTGACCAGCAGGAAATGGTGGAGACAGCCAAACGCTTCATTCAGCGTGCCCAAGACCGATACAAGCAGTACGCTGACGCTACACAACAAGACATGTCATACCGTGTTGGCCAACAAGTCCTACTCAGCACCAAGAACATCCGCAAAAGGATTCCAGGAACCAAGAAGTTCCTACCGCGCTGGATTGGACCCTTTGAGATTATATCTCGAGTTGGCGACGTAGCAGTCAAACTGAGCTTGCCTGCAAACTACCGCATACACAATGTGTTCCACGTCTCCCTCCTCAAGCCCTACAAGGCAAGCCATGGCAGAACACCACCAGGCCCCATTGCCGTTCTCAGTGACGGCGCCTACTGGGCAGTGGACCGTATTCTGGGCCACAGAGACGTGAAAGCTGGGAAGAATACTCGGAAAGAGTACTGGGTGTCCTGGGAAGGCTACGGCCCAGAGCACAATACTTGGGAGCCAGCAGACAACATCACAGATGCGGCCATTGACGAGTATTGGGCTTCACAAGAAATCCGGGACTACACCAAACGGCCAGCCGCTGCCAATCAACAAGACCCTGCCAAACTAGGCAAGCGTCCACCACCGGGCGCCAGGCGTCGATGGTGAAGCCAGCTGAGACCCCAAGGGAAGCCAAGAGGGTCCGAGCCTACAGGGACACCCCTGCACGGGCCTTACCACCCCCCCAACCCAGCCTGAGGCGTTCTACGCGGGACAAACGGGCTCGCGGGGACTCTCGCTAAATAGGTGGGGAGGAGTGTAACAGACAGCGCTATGGCGCGTCAGCCACAGGCGGAAGACGGAAGGCTAAAGGTCAAAGGCCAAAGGCCAAACATCACTCTACGAGTACCACTATGTATCTACGGAAGCCTGTCGGACAGGCCCACTAGAGGGCACAGGTCCTCCAATCTCCAACCGCCCAGTGGTCTTAAGTCCAAGCTTATGATCTGAACATGTGTCCCCCTCCCCGCTCTCCGCCCCTGCCGCCGCTCCTCCCACAGGAGTTCCACTACCTGTGGACCGCCCCGCTCGAGGCCGCTGCCATCCTGGCGCTGCTGGGCTACCTGACCGGCGACAGCATGCTCCCCGGCCTGGGCGCCATCCTGATCATGCTGCCCCTCCAGTACTTCTTCGGCTATGCCATTATCAAGATCAAGCTCAAGAACGCTGGCTTTGTGGCGCACCGCAGCTGCATCATGCAGGAGGTGCTTCCGGCTATCAAGCTGGTCAAGTACTATGCTTGGGAGCAGTTCTTCGAGCGTGAGATCAACAAGGTCCGCGCCCAGGAGCTCAAGCTGGCGTACTGGAACGTGGTGATGAAGGTCATCAACGTGGCCTGCGTGTTCTGCGTGCCCCCGCTGACCGCCTTCGTCATCTTCACCACCTACGAGTTCACCAAGGACCGCCTCATCGCCAACGTGGCTTTCACCACCCTCTCGCTCTTCAACATCCTGCGCTTCCCGCTCGTGGTGCTGCCCAAGGCCCTGCGCGCCGTGTCGGGTGAGCCGCTGCGTCGGGGCTGCTGGGAGGCACGGGTGGCGTGCAGGGGGCAGGGGGCACAGCTTGTTTCATGTGTCTGTGACCTCGACGGAGCCTGTCCTCACCGCCTGCCCCTCTGTGCCCCTGTGCAGAGGCTCACGCTTCGCTCCACCGACTGGAAGCATACCTGACTGAGGACGCGCAGGCGGGCACCTCCCACTTCGACGCCAACAAGACCGTGCCGCCCGGTGCCATCATTGTGAGCCGGGCCGAGGGAGGGGAACCGAGGGGTGCGCTGAGGGGTCATGTGGCCTGCTGTCCTGACTTGACCTCCTCTGCTCAGCCCTTCCTGTGGCCAGGCCTGCCACCTGCTGACCCCGCCCGCCCCTCGTGACCCGCTCGTCCCTTGTTCCTCAGGACAACGCCGTGTTCCACCACCCTGCCAACCCCAACTGGCACCTGCACGTGCCCCGCTTCGAGGTTCACCCCGGCCAGGTGGTGGCTGTTGTGGGCCGCATCGGCGCCGGCAAGTCTTCCCTGATCCAGGCGCTGCTGGGCAACATGGTCAAGGAGCACGGAGCCTCGCAGGTCGGCGGCCGCATCTCGTACGTGCCGCAGAACCCTTGGCTGCAGAACCTGTCCCTGCGCGACAACATCATGTTCGGCGAGGCGTGGGACCAGTCCAAGTACGAGCAGGTCATCGATAGCTGCGCGCTCACGCTGGACCTGCAGATCCTGCCACAGGGCGACGAGTCCAAGTGAGCGCGGGAAGGGGCGGGCAGGTCTGGGCACCTAAAGCCAGGGCAGGGGCCCGAGCCAATGCCCAGGGGGGTAGGCTGTTCTCCCTCGCCGGTGCTCCTCGCTTGCCTGCATGCCGCACACCTGACTGGCTCCCCTTCCGCTTGCCCTTTCTTCAGGGCCGGCATCCGCGGCGTGAACCTGTCGGGTGGCCAGCGCCAGCGCGTGAACCTTGCCCGCTGCGCCTACGCCGATGCCGACCTGGTTCTGCTTGACAACGCGCTGTCGGCCATGGACCACCACACCGCCCACCACATCTTCGAGACCTGCATCCGGGGCATGTTCGCCAAGAAGGCCGTGGTCCTGGTGACCCACCAGATCGAGTTCATGCCTCAGTGCGATGCCGTGGCCATCATGGACGAGGGCCGCTGCCTGTACTTCGGTGAGCGGGGGGCGAGGGGATGTGGGGTTGCAGGCAGCACGGGGCGGCTAGGGCACGCGTGGGCAGGGTGCAACCCCGGCTTGATTCCAAAAGTCCCAGCTCGCCGCCCTGCTAGCTTCCTGCCTGTGCATGTGTCGCCATGAGCTGGGCGCTGAGACGCTTCTCCCTCCCGTCTGCCCCCCTTCCCGCCCCTCAGGCAAGTGGAACGAGCAGGCCCAGGACCTGCTGGGCAAGCTGCTGCCCATCACGCACCTGCTGCACGCCGCCGGCTCCCAGGAGGCCCCGCCCAAGCCCAAGGAGACCAAGGAGAGCAAGGACGCCCCCGTCAAGCAGCAGTCCATCCAGCTGACCCTGGCCCCCACCACCATCAAGCCCGAGACCTCCGACTCCAAGAAGAAGGACCAGCAGAAGGTCCTCCCGGTGCGCGCCGCCATGATCTACACGTGGTACGGCAACGTCTTCCTGGGTGAGCCAGGGTACCCCTGGGGGCAGCCAGGAGGGCGGGCGGTCGAGGAACAGGGGCTTGCGGCTGAGCGCCTGCACTGTCTGACTGTACCTTTGCCCCAGGCTCGCTCGCTTTCTGCTGTGCCCGCCGCCCTGCTTGCTGGCGACCCTTCTCCCTTGCTTGCCCCTCGCCTCGCAGTGCTGGTGTGCTTCATTTTCTTCCTGGCCGCCCAGACCACCCGCCAGGTGTCTGACTTCTGGGTGCGCTGGTGGGTGAACGACGAGTACAAGAAGTTCCCCAAGCCCAAGGGCGTGCAGGACCCCTCCACCACCCAGTTCTACTCCCTCATCTACCTGGCGCTCACCGGCATCTTCTACTTCTGCATGCTTGCCCGCGGCGCTACCTTCCTGTGGTGGACCCTGCGCTCGGCCGAGAAGATCCGCAAGAAGGCCGTCCACAACGTGCTGTTTGCGCCCATGGGCTTCTTCCTGGTGACCCCCATGGGCGACCTGCTGCTCAACTTCAGCAAGGACCAGGACATCATGGACGAGAACCTGCCCGACGCCGTGCACTTCATGGGCATCTACGGCCTCATCCTGCTGTCCACCACCATCACCGTGTCCGTCACCATCAACTTCTTCGGCGCCTTCACGGGCTTCCTGATCATCATGACCGGCATCATGCTCACCATCTACATCCCCGCCGCCACCGCCCTCAAGAAGTCCCGCGCGGTAAGCACTGTTTGTGTTGCCGCTGGGGTGTGTGCGAGGACCGCAGAGCCAGGCGGGGACCGCAGAGCCAGGCGGGGACCGCAGAGCCAGGCATCTGCCTGTTGAGTCTCTCCTCTCCCCGCCCCGCTACTTCCTGCTGACGCCTTCCCTGCCCCTTCCTCCGCTTCTCACGCCTGCCTCTATGCAGGTGTCTGGCGGCATGCTTGTGGGCCTGGTGGCTGAGGTGCTGGAGGGCCTGGGCGTGGTTCAGGCCTTCTCCAAGCAGGACTACTTCATCCGTGAGGCCGCTCGCCGCACCGACATCACCAACGCCGCCGTGTTCAACGCCGAGTCGCTCAACCTGTGGCTGGCCTTCTGGTGCGACCTGATCGGCGCCAGCCTGGTCGGCGTGGTGTCTGCCTTCGCCGTCACCCTCAAGGGTGAGCCGAGGCTGCGGCTGACTTGCGAGGCCAGCTGTGGGGCTCGGGCTGCAGTCACGCACGGCTGGAGTGCTGGTGGCCTGACGCCACGCAGCCGCTGATGCTGTCTGCCGGTGCCGCCGTGCACTGACTGAGCTGACCTGTTTGCGCTTCCCCCCTCCTCCCTCAGACGAGCTCGGCGCTCCCACCGTGGGCCTGGCCTTCTCCAACATCATCCAGATGCTTGTGTTCTACACCTGGGTGGTCCGCTTCATCTCCGAGTCCATCTCGCTGTTCAACAGCGTGGAGTGCATGACCTACCTGTCCAACTACGTGCCCCACGACGGCGTGTTCTTCGACCAGACGCAGGAGGGCGGCGTGGCCAAGAGCCTGACCCTGCCCGACGGCCAGATCGTGCCCGCCAGCTCGCCGGTACAGGTGGTTATTGACGACGCTTCGCTTGAGCGCTGGCCCTCGACCGGCAACATCCGCTTCGAGGACGTGTGGATGCAGTACCGCCTGGACGCCGCCTGGGGGCTCAAGGGCGTCACCTTCAACATCAAGGACGGCGAGAAGGTCGGCGCCGTGGGGCGCACGGGCTCCGGCAAGTCCACCACCCTGCTGGCGCTGTTCCGCATGTTCGAGCTGGCCCGCGGCCGCGTCCTGATCGATGGCGTGGACATTGCGACGCTCACCATGAAGCGCCTGCGCTCGGGTGAGCAGCCGTGGGGGTCGGTTGCGGGGATGGCCAGACAAAGCAGCGAGCCGGAGGCCAGGGTGGTCACCTTCCCATGTTATCAGCTGCAACCTGTTTAGCCGGCTTCCTCCCCTGCCTCTGTGCTGATGCCCTTCTCCCCCGTCTGCCCCGCCTCCGCCCCCAGGCCTGTCCATCATTCCCCAGGAGCCCGTCATGTTCACCGGCACCGTCCGCTCAAACCTGGACCCCTTCGGAGAGTTCGAGGTGAGCGAACGCGATGCAGCTTGCACGCAGGGCCGCTTAGGGCCGGTCATTGGGGCCTGCGGGCTTGCGATGGGGCGATGCCTGTGTCTGCTCCCATGCCCCTTCTCCCGCCCGCCTCCGTGCTCTCTCCTGACCATGCCTACCCTCCCTCCGCTCCCCTCCCACCCCCAGGACGACAACGTGCTGTGGGAGGTGATCCGCAAGGTGGGCCTGGAGGCCCAGGTGCAGCACGCTGGCGGCCTGGACGGCCACGTGGACGGCACCGGCGGCAAGGCCTGGTCGCTGGGGCAGACGCAGCTCATGTGCCTGGCCCGCGCCGCCCTGCGTGCCGTGCCCATCCTGTGCCTGGACGAGGCCACCGCCGCCATGGACCCGCACACGGAGCAGATCGTGCAGGAGACCATCAAGAAGGTCTTCGACGACCGCACCACCATCACCATTGCCCACCGCCTGGACACCATCATCGAGAGCGACAAGGTGCTGGTGATGGAGGCTGGTGAGCTGATGGAGTACGCCCCGCCCGCCCAGCTGCTGGGCAACCCCAGCTCCATGTTCTCCAAGCTGGTGGACAAGAGCGGGGTAGCAGCCGCTGCGGCCCTGCGCAAGATGGCGAACGAGCACTTCGCCCAGCAGGCGGCCAAGCAGCAGGCACGATAGGCGAGGGCTTGCGGTGCCTGGGGCGCAGGAGGGGTGACTGAATGGGGTACGTTTCGTGTGATTGCTGGGTCGGGCCGCTTGCTTCTTTCTTTATTTCCTGTACGGAGCGACGTTCGAGGGTGTATGATCAAGTGGCGAGTTGCAGGCAGATGAGAGCATAAGTACTGTTTGCAGACATGTGATTGAGAGGAAGAGAGACTGCGGTCAACATAACTCTTGCTGAACAGACTGTTGCCGTGGACAACGTTGTTTTGGCCTTGTTTTCGGCTCCCCTTGGTGCTTCCACGCTGGTGCCGGGTTGGTTTGTGCGGCTATGTCGCCGCAGGCAGTGGAGTGGCTACGGACGGCAGTCCTCATTCATGGGGCCGTGAGAGCTCCGCCGATGCGGATGTGTATACATACGACGGGTAGCTAGTGGATTGGACTCGATTGAAGTGACCAGCACCCAAGCATGTGCTAGGCCTTGGGTCTGTTGCCGTTGCGGTGGATGCAGCTTAGGCTGCGAGCAGTGGATGCTTAGATAGGCTGCTTGCTCGGTTGCGACTGAGGGCGGTAAGCCCCTCTTGTAAGGTCCAGCCGGTTCTTGAACGCCTTCCCTTCTCTCCCAACCACTGCACGGGCGTTCCTGGCCCGCTCAGGAGTTCACCGTCCAGCAGGTGTTGGCTTGCCCCATCCGTTGCCGGGGATGGTGGAAGAGGGGCTACGCCTATGCCGTCACGTCGCAGGGGGGGCATTGGTGGCTTGTGCGTTCGGGGGACCCTGTCTTCCTGAGGCACGCTCAAACTCCTGCGACAACTCGCGTGTGGCGTTCATCTTGCGTTCTGCGGGTGCAGGCCTTAACGCTCGTGCCCCGTGGCCTCCCTGCCCCCGCGGCCCCCTGCGCCACCCGGAGTCCGAGTCCCAGACCCCCGTTCCCAAACAGGGGGCAGGCCCCGACTGCTGCTCAGTGGTTTACCGCGTCACTGGGGCTGCACCCTCCCGGGCTTTCGCTGTACCACTCATTGGCTGGCATCCGGCTGCATGCGTGTGGATGCTGCGCCGTGCCGTGCCGTACTCTCCCGCCAACAGCCCCCTTGCGTCCAACTACTATGGAACTCAAACTGGACACTGGCTTGCCCGTATCTGGCTTCCTCGTACAATGAACACACTTGAAGCATGCGAAACTAACCTGCACGGCTTTGGGCTGGGCTCTGACAGACACACTTGACGGCCCTCCTGCTGACAGAGGAGCACCCTGGAGCACACCAGCGACCAGCCAGCCTGCCTGCAATTGCCCCCCTCCCCAAGCCCCAACCTGGCCCCAACGGTCCCTCGTAAGTCGTGGTCAATCACACCGGGGGAATGCCATATCCCTGACAAATACATCCCGCTTGCATACCAACGGCGCGTAGGCATGGCGCTGCGGCAGCCCGCCTAGCACATGTGGCCTGGCGGGATGCCGGCAGCCCGCCACGCAGCTGTACATCGCTGTGACAGAGCGACGCGAGGGCTGAGTCCATCCACCCCTGAAGCCCAGGGGAGGAGCGGCGCGAGGAGTGACCCGCCACAGCTGCCAAGACTTTGCCGACAGATGCGATCCACCGCGACGCGCTGCGCGGCCGCGTAACCCCCGGCATGGCCTGTCCGCCCCGCAATGCTTTCTGCTTGTCGCAGCCTCTGCACTGCCGGTATCCTTTTTCCCCTTTCTATACGATCGCGAAAAGACTGCCAGCTCAACATGCCTGCGCTAGAGCGCACCCGTGCCCGCGCAGCCCGCAGCTTTGTAGAAGTAAACGGGGCACGTATACGTCTGCAAGGTCCGCATAGATGCCTAGAGCAGCCAAGACCGCCATGAGCCTCGCGAGCATGGTTCCCTGGACTTGCGCTTGCACCCGGGCGGCCCCAAAGAGTCCTCGGCACGCATATGGGAGGCTTCTGCAGTCCATGTCGTGACCCTGGAACCGGCGGCAGAACACGGCTGTGTCAGGGTTGTGCTACCCCTCCTTGAGCACACTTCCCCCGGTGAGTCTGCGCGATGAGCTGGAAGCGATGGCCACGAGCTGACTATCCGGCAGTGCTGGGACATCAATTCCGCTACAAGCCGCTTCGGGCAGGACGCAGGAGGGAGGGGAACGGAGGCAGCAGAGCGGGGCATGCGGCGAGCGGGGCCCAAGCTACGAACTCCCCCGAGGAACTCCCCCCTCCCTAGGTCCCTAGGTCCCTAGGGACCCTACGGTCCGCCTTACCTCAGCCCCGCCCTCCTTGCCCGCTTCCCAGGGATGCCTCCGGTCCGTGCTGCTGCGCGTGCAACATACCGGCGCTGGAGGGTGAGCGTACGAGTTCATCGCACCGTGAGGAGACCCACATGGCGGCATTCTTGAGCAGCGGTAGTCATCTTGATGTGGGTCGGCTCTGGCGCCCCGTCAGCGGCCAGCGAAGACGCGAGGTGCGACTCACGGTCGAATACCCTTACTGGGCGGGGGCTCCGGTCCTGGGGTGCTCGGAAGTCAGGGCTGATGACGCGGCTAGGGCCCGCGCAGCACACGGGGCACAGGACGTGCCAACTGCCTCGTTAGGGCCGCCACTCAAAGCGTTTGTACCCAGTATGCGTTGGGTGCGGGTCTTCGGCTGCCGGCGTTTAGGCGGAGGATGGCATCCCTCAAGGGGGTTAGATTGCGCTACACATGGGGGATGCAAGCCCAGCTGGGCCCGGGGAGCCGGCTCAGCCGGGGACACTCCCGCCGTAGCGAATGGAGGCCCCCAGACCAAGGCCAGCTAGGTCCAAGGTACCGGTGACAGCTTTCGGGCATGTTTAGCTTAGCCCGCTGCCTGTCGCATCGCCACCCGCTGGTCTGGCTGATGCCAGGGTTGGTATGCAAGGGTTTAGCGTGCGTAGCTGCACTGCAACGGCCATCAGGGGGGAAAGGTGCCGCCCCCTAGCGGCTCAGAGGAGGGATCCGCTTAGCAGTCTTCCACCGTGAGGGAGCACCGCCGACCACACACAGCTCTGCGACGGACCCACACGCCTAAGGCCCCTCGCAGAGTGCAGCACGTCACCAGCCCGGTGGTGGAAGGGGCAACTGCATTGTGCGCAGTCGCCGCCGATTGCTCAATTGTGACGGAGTGGTGCACCCGTAGATTTGCTCAGCGCTGTGTGCGTGTCAGTGGGCGTGAAGCAGCTTGGTAGCAACCCAGGCCTGGCCCTGCCGGCGCTCTGCCGTGCTGCGTTAACGGGGCTGGGGGCGGCCGGCGACACGTGCGGTGTACCGGAGGCGCCAGGTGTGACCGGCCCGCGGGGGACGTGCCCGCGGGCCCGTTTGGTCCCCGTGTTCCATCGACAATCCAGTACATATCGCCAAGGGCTATGCCATGGGCGGGTGCACGCGCTGTAAGGGCTCGCCAGCACGATAGTCGGTCTCTCGCACGCAATCCGCCGTCGTGCGCGACAGTACTTCGCCCATCGCTGCCGCGTGAGGGGTATAGCTTACACAGACCGCATCGCAGGCCAGTGGAGGTGCACGCAAGCGCTAAGGTCTTCGCGAGCGGAAGTTTGGCCCCGAGTTGGTTGTTCCGTACCCGCGCATCCTCCCACCAACGACTGAGTGCCATGGGCTGCGATTATAAGCGCTCCATGCGCGCAGCGCGTACATACCATTACCCTGCGCGCTCCGTCCAGGAAGCAGCGCGATCCTGTCCACTCCAAAACCTGGTCGCTGTTCAAGGTCGAGCGAACCCAAAGCGACTCACCCGCGTGGGGCCCCCGCAGCGCAAAACCTGCCCCTGACACCAGCCTCTAGGGCTACTTAGCTTGACGTTAAGTATCCCGGCGTCCACAGTGTCAGTTATCGTTATGGGCGAGCAAGATGTTGCGGGCTCCGGCCCGCAGCACGACCCCACCGCGGGCTTCTTCAACAAGTTTGCGTTCGGATGGATGTACAAGCATGTTGGCGCTGCCCGTGAGTGCACTGTCGCGCTGCAGTGTGCTTGCTGATACCTCGACTCCCTGCATTCCGCCCCGCGCGAGCGACCGCACTGTTCTTACCCTGCCTCCGCTCGTATGTCTCCTCCCTCAGGCAAGGGTCTGGAGCTCAACGCGGAGAAGATGGGCATGACCCCCGACAACCACGCCGACGTGGTGAGTACCACACATAACACGCGCCATGCCGAGACGAGCGCCGTTTATCTGTGGTCCTCTGCCACCTGACCACCATGTCGTCGTGACGTTCCGGGTTTGGCTGCGAGGGGTGTGCAGTTGGGAGGCCTGGTTTGGGAGCGCTGCCAACTCCCCCGGTTTTCCCCCTCGGTCTCCTCTGACCGCCCTCCCGTCTCGCTCTGACCTGCCATCGCCTGTACTCCCTTTCCCCTGTCCTCACCGCCTTTCCCGCCTGCCCCTCTCCAGGCGTATGACAAGTTCTCTGGGCACTGGGCTGCTGAGATGAAGCTCAGGGGCCAGGAGGCGGACGGGAAGAAGCCCTCCCTGGTACGCGCCCTGCGCAAGGCGTTCGGCGCCTCCTACATGATGGCCGGTCTGTGCAAGATGGGCTGGTCCACCTTCGTCATCACAGGCGCCTTCTACTTCGTGCGCAGGTAGGGGCAGCGGCAGCGGAGGGCTGGCGGGTTGGGGTGATGGCTGGGGCTTGGCCCGCTCTGCGTGACTGCTAGCTTTGGTCTTTCCTCGCACTGCCCCTAGTCGCCTGCCTCATCCCTCGTTCCCCTCGGTGTGCCCGCCTCTTCCGCAGTCTGCTGTCGTACGTGAACCAGAATAGCCCCATCTACGAGAGCAAGCTGGCCGGCTGGTGCCTGATGGCCGGCTTCACCATCGACGCCTGGCTCCTGGGGCTGTGCCTGCAGCGCATGGGCTACATCTGCATGCAGGTCGGCATCCGCGTGCGCGCCTCGCTGGTGCAGGCGGTGACGCACAAGGCCTTCCGCCTCAACACCATCCGCGGAGACCAGGCTGCGGCCATCGTCAACTTCGTGGCCTCGGACATCCAGAAGATCTACGACGGAGCGCAGGTGGGCGGCAGGGCGCTGGGGCCGGGCGGTCGGGCTGCAGGCGCTCTGCTGGCCTGCCCCCTTGGGCGAGCATAGTCAGGAGTCACGGGACGGGCCAATGGCGGATCTTCGCCTTTCCAAAATGCTCCTGTGTCCAAGCTTATGATCTGACCCTGTGTCCCCCGCCCCACTCTCCGCCCCTGCCGCCGCTCTCCCCACAGGAGTTCCACTACCTGTGGACCGCCCCGCTCGAGGCCGCTGCCATCCTGGCGCTGCTGGGCTACCTGACCGGCGACAGCATGCTCCCCGGCCTGGGCGCCATCCTGATCGTGCTGCCCCTCCAGTACTTCTTCGGCTATGCCATTATCAAGATCAAGCTCAAGAACGCTGGCTTTGTGGCGCACCGCAGCTGTATCATGCAGGAGGTGCTTCCGGCCATCAAGCTGGTCAAGTACTATGCTTGGGAGCAGTTCTTCGAGCGTGAGATCAACAAGGTCCGCGCCCAGGAGCTCAAGCTGGCGTACTGGAACGCGGTGATGAAGGTCATCAACGTGGCCTGCGTGTTCTGCCGTGCCCCCGCTGACCGCCTTCGTCATCTTCACCACCTACGAGTTTCACCAAGGACCGCCTCATCGCAACGTGGCTTTCACCACCCTCTCGCTCTTCAACATCCTGCGCTTCCCGCTCGTGGTGCTGCCCAAGGGCCCTGCGCGCCGTGTCGGGTGAGCCGCTGCGTCGGGGCTGCTGGGAGGCACTGGTGGCGTGCAGGGGCCGGGGGGCACAGCTTGTTTCATGTGTCTGTGACCTCGACGGAGCCTGTCCTCACCCGCCTGCCCCTCTGTGCCCCTGTGCAGAGGCTCACGCTTCGCTCCACCGACTGAAGCATACCTGACTGAGGACGCGCAGGCGGGCACCACTCCCACTTCGACGCCAACAAGACCGTGCCGCCCGGTGCCGTCATTGTGAGCCGGGCGGGGATGGCCAGACAAAGCAGCGCGCCGGAGGCCAGGGTGGTCACCTTCCCATGTTATCAGCTGCAACTGTTTAGCCGGCTTCCTCCCCTGCCCTGTGCTGATGCCCTTCTCACCAGTCCTGCCGCCTCGCCCCCCAGGCCTGTCCATTATTCCCCAGGAGCCCGTCATGTGCACCGGCCACCGTCCGCTGCCAAACCTGGACACCTTCGGAAGAGTTCGGAGGTGAGCGAGCGCGGTGCAGCTTTGCACGCAGGGCCGACCTTAGGGCCGGTCATTGGGGCCTGCGGGCTTGCGATGGGGCGATGCCTGTGTCTGCTCCCATTGCCCCTTCTCCCGCCCGCCTCCGTGCTCTCTCCTGACCATGCCTACCCTCCCTCCGCTCCCCTCCCACCCCAGGACGACAACGTGCTGTGGGAGGTGATCCGCAAGGTGGGCCTGGAGGCCCAGGTGCAGCACGCTGGCGGCCTGGACGGCCACGTGGACGGCACCGGCGGCAAGGCTGGTCGCTGGGGCAGACGCAGCTAATGTGCCTGGCCCGCGCCGCCCTGCGCGCCGTGCCCATCCTGTGCCTGGACGAGGCACCGCCGCCATGGACCCGCACACGGAGCAGATCGTGCAGGAGACATCAAGAAGGTCTTCGACGACCGCACCACCATCAACATTGCCCACCGCCTGGACACCATCATCGAGAGCGACAGGTGCTGGTGATGGAGGCTGGCGAGCTGATGGAGTACGCCCCGCCCGCCCAGCTGCTGGGCAACCCCAGCTCCATGTTCTCCAAGCTGGTGGACAAGAGCGGGGGGTAGCAGCCGCTGCGGCCCTGCGCAGATGGCGAACGAGCACTTCGCCCAGCAGGCGGCCAAGCAGCAGGCACGATAGGCGAGGGCTTGCGGTGCCCTGGGGCGCAGGAGGGGTGACTGAATGGGGTACATTTCGTGGTGATTGCTGGGTCGGGCCGCTTGCTTCTTTCTTATTTCCTGTACGGAGCGACGTTCGAGGGTGTATGATTAAGTGGCGAGTTGCAGGCAGATGAGAGCATAAGTACTGTTTGCAGACATGTGATTGAGAGGAAGAGAGACTGCGGTCAACATAACTCTTGCTGAACAGACTGTTGCCGTGGACAACGTTGTTTGGCCTTGTTTTCGGCTCTCCTTGGTGCTTCCACGCTGGTGCCGGGTTGGTTTGTGCGGCTATGTCGCCGCAGGCAGTGGAGTGGCTACGGACGGCAGTCCTCATTCATGGGGCCGTGAGAGCTCCGCCGATGCGGATGTGTATACATACGACGGGTAGCTAGTGGATTGGACTCGATTGAAGTGACCAGCACCCAAGCATGTGCTAGGCCTTGGGTCTGTTGCCGTTGCGGTGGATGCAGCTTAGGCTGCGAGCAGTGGATGCTTAGATAGGCTGCTTGCTCGGTTGCGACTGAGGGCGGTAAGCCCCTCTTGTAAGGTCCAGCCGGTTCTTGAAACGCCTTGCCTTCGCTCCCAACCACAGCACGGGCGTTCCTGGCCCGCTCAGGAGTTCACCGTCCAGCAGGTGCTGGCTTGCCCCATCCGTTGCCGGGGATGGTGGAAGAGGGGCTACGCCTATGCCGTCACGTCGCAGGGGGGGCGTTGGTGGCTTGTGCGTTCGGGGGACCCTGTCTTCCTGAGGCACGCTCAAACTCCTGCGACAATTCGCGTGTGGCGTTCATCTTGCGTTCTGCGGGTGCAGGCCTTAACGCTCGTGCCCCGTGGCCTCCCTGCCCCCGCGGCCCCCTGCGCCACCCGGAGTCCGAGTCCCAGACCCCCGTTCCCAACAGGGGGCAAGCCCCGACTGCTGCTCAGTGGTTTACCGCGTCACTGGGGCTGCACCCTCCCGGGCTTTCGCTGTACCACTCATTGGCTGGCATCCGGCTGCATGCGTGTGGATGCTGCGCCGTGCCGTGCCGTACTCTCCCGCCAACAGCCCCCTCGCCCATCTTGCGTCCAACTACTATGGAACTCAAACTGGACATTGGCTTGCCCGTATCTGGCTTCCTCGTACAATGAACACACTTGAAGCATGCGAAACTAACCTGCACGGCTTTGGGCTGGGCTCTGACAGACACACTTGACGGCCCTCCTGCTGACAGAGGAGCACCCTGGAGCACACCAGCGACCAGCCAGCCTGCCTGCAATTGCCCCCTCCCCAAGCCCCAACCTGGCCCCAACGGTCCCTCGTAAGTCGTGGTCAATCACACCGGGGGAATGCCATATCCCTGACAAATACATCCCGCTTGCATACCAACGGCGCGTAGGCATGGCGCTGCGGCAGCCCGCCTAGCACATGTGGCCTGGCGGGATGCCGGCAGCCCGCCACGCAGCTGTACATCGCTGTGACAGAGCGACGCGAGGGCTGAGTCCATCCACCCCTGAAGCCCAGGGGAGGAGCGGCGCGAGGAGTGACCCGCCACAGCTGCCAAGACTTTGCCGACAGATGCGATCCACCGCGACGCGCTGCGCGGCCGCGTAACCCCCGGCAGGGCCTGTCCGCCCCGCAATGCTTTCTGCTTGTCGCAGCCTCTGCACTGCCGGTATCCTTTTTCCCCTTTCTATACGATCGCGAAAAGACTGCCAGCTCAACATGCCTGCGCTAGAGCGCACCCGTGCCCGCGCAGCCCGCAGCTTTGTAGAAGTAAACGGGGCACGTATACGTCTGCAAGGTCCGCATAGATGCCTAGAGCAGCCAAGACCGCCATGAGCCTCGCGAGCATGGTTCCCTGGACTGGCGCTTGCACCTGGGCGGCCCCGAAGAGTCATCGGCACGCATATGGGAACCTCCTACAGACCCTGGAACCGGCGGCAGAACTCGGCTGTGTCAGGGTTGTGCTACCCCTCCTTGAGCACACTTCCCCCGGTGAGTCTGCGCGATGAGCTGGAAGCGATGGCCACGAGCTGACTATCCGGCAGTGCTGGGACATCAAATTCGCTACAAGCCGCTTCGGGCAGGACGCAGGAGGGAGGGGAACGGAGGCAGCAGAGCGGGGCATGCGGCGAGCGGGGCCCAAGCTACGAACTCCCCCGAGGAACTCCCCCCTCCCTAGGTCCCTAGGTCCCTAGGGACCCTACGGTCCGCCTTACCTCAGCCCCGCCCTCCTTGCCCGCTTCCCAGGGATGCCTCCGGTCCGTGCTGCTGCGCGTGCAACATACCGGCGCTGGAGGGTGAGCGTACGAGTTCATCGCACCGTGAGGAGACCCACATGGCGGCATTCTTGAGCAGCGGTAGTCATCTTGATGTGGGTCGGCTCTGGCGCCCCGTCAGCGGCCAGCGAAGACGCGAGGTGCGACTCACGGTCGAATACCCTTACTGGGCGGGGGCTCCGGTCCTGGGGTGCTCGGAAGTCAGGGCTGATGACGCGGCTAGGGCCCGCGCAGCACACGGGGCACAGGACGTGCCAACTGCCTCGTTAGGGCCGCCACTCAAAGCGTTTGTACCCAGTATGCGTTGGGTGCGGGTCTTCGGCTGCCGGCGTTTAGGCGGAGGATGGCATCCCTCAAGGGGGTTAGATTGCGCTACACATGGGGGATGCAAGCCCAGCTGGGCCCGGGGAGCCGGCTCAGCCGGGGACTCTCCCGCCGTAGCGAATGGAGGCCCCCAGACCAAGGCCAGCTAGGTCCAAGGTACCGGTGACAGCTTTCGGGCATGTTTAGCTTAGCCCGCTGCCTGTCGCATCGCCACCCGCTGGTCTGGCTGATGCCAGGGTTGGTATGCAAGGGTTTAGCGTGCGTAGCTGCACTGCAACGGCCATCAGGGGGGAAAGGTGCCGCCCCCTAGCGGCTCAGAGGAGGGATCCGCTTAGCAGTCTTCCACCGTGAGGGAGCACCGCCGCCCACACACAGCTCTGCGACGGACCCACACGCCTAAGGCCCCTCGCAGAGTGCAGCACGTCACCAGCCCGGTGGTGGAAGGGGCAACTGCATTGTGCGCAGTCGCCGCCGATTTCTGCACCCGTAGATTTGCTCAGCGCTGTGTGCGTGTCAGTGGGCGTGAAGCAGCTTGGTAGCAACCCAGGCCTGGCCCTGCCGGCGCTCTGCCGTGCTGCGTTAACGGGGCTGGGGGCGGCCGGCGACACGTGCGGTGTACCGGAGGCGTCAGGTGTGACCGGCCCGCGGGGGACGTGCCCGCGGGCCCGTTTGGTCCCCGTGTTCCATCGACAATCCAGTACATATCGCCAAGGGCTATGCCATGGGCGGGTGCACGCGCTGTAAGGGCTCGCCAGCACGATAGTCGGTCTCTCGCACGCAATCCGCCGTCGTGCGCGACAGTACTTCGCCCATCGCTGCCGCGTGAGGGGTATAGCTTACACAGACCGCATCGCAGGTCAGTGGAGGTGCACGCAAGCGCTAAGGTCTTCGCGAGCGGAAGTTTGGCCCCGAGTTGGTTGTTCCGTACCCGCGCATCCTCCCACCAACGACTGAGTGCCATGGGCTGCGATTATAAGGGCACCATGCGCGCAGCGCGTACATACCATTACCCTGCGCGCTCCGTCCAGGAAGCAGCGCGATCCTGTCCACTCCAAAACCTGGTCGCTGTTCAAGGTCGAGCGAACCCAAAGCGACTCACCCGCGTGGGGCCCCGCAGCGCAAAACCTGCCCCTGACACCAGCCTCTAGGGCTACTTAGCTTGACGTTAAGTATCCCGGCGTCCACAGTGTCAGTTATCGTTATGGGCGAGCAAGATGTTGCGGGCTCCGGCCCGCAGCACGACCCCACCGCGGGCTTCTTCAACAAGTTTGCGTTCGGATGGATGTACAAGCATGTTGGCGCTGCCCGTGAGTGCACTGTCGCGCTGCAGTGTGCTTGCTGATACCTCGACTCCCTGCATTCCGCCCGCGCGAGCGACCGCACTGTTCTTACCCTGCCTCCGCTCGTATGTCTCCTCCCTCAGGCAAGGGTCTGGAGCTCAACGCGGAGAAGATGGGCATGACCCCCGACAACCACGCCGACGTGGTGAGTACCACACATAACACGCGCCATGCCGAGACGAGCGCCGTTTATCTGTGGTCCTCTGCCCTGACCACCATGTCGTCGTGACGTTCCGGGTTTGGCTGCGAGGGGTGTGCAGTTGGGAGGCCTGGTTTGGGAGCGCTGCCAACTCCCCCGGTTTTCCCCCTCGGTCTCCTCTGCCCGCCCTCCCGTCTCGCTCTGACCTGCCATCGCCTGTACTCCCTTTCCCCTGTCCTCACCGCCTTTCCCGCCTGCCCCTCTCCAGGCGTATGACAAGTTCTCTGGGCACTGGGCTGCTGAGATGAAGCTCAGGGGCCAGGAGGCGGACGGGAAGAAGCCCTCCCTGGTGCGCGCCCTGCGCAAGGCGTTCGGCGCCTCCTACATGATGGCCGGTCTGTGCAAGATGGGCTGGTCCACCTTCGTCATCACAGGCGCCTTCTACTTCGTGCGCAGGTAGGGGCAGCGGCAGCGGAGGGCTGGCGGGTTGGGGTGATGGCTGGGGCTTGGCCCGCTCTGCGTGACTGCTAGCTTTGGTCTTTCCTCGCACTGCCCCTAGTCGCCTGCCTCATCCCTCGTTCCCCTCGGTGTGCCCGCCTCTTCCGCAGTCTGCTGTCGTACGTGAACCAGAACAGCCCCATCTACGAGAGCAAGCTGGCCGGCTGGTGCCTGATGGCCGGCTTCACCATCGACGCCTGGCTCCTGGGGCTGTGCCTGCAGCGCATGGGCTACATCTGCATGCAGGTCGGCATCCGCGTGCGCGCCTCGCTGGTGCAGGCGGTGACGCACAAGGCCTTCCGCCTCAACACCATCCGCGGAGACCAGGCTGCGGCCATCGTCAACTTCGTGGCCTCGGACATCCAGAAGATCTACGACGGAGCGCAGGTGGGCGGCAGGGCGCTGGGGCCGGGCGGTCGGGCTGCAGGCGCTCTGCTGGCCTGCCCCCTTGGGCGAGCATAGTCAGGAGTCACGGGACGGGCCAATGGCGGATCTTCGCCTTTCCAAAATGCTCCTGTGTCCAAGCTTATGATCTGACCCTGTGTCCCCCGCCCCACTCTCCGCCCCTGCCGCCGCTCTCCCCACAGGAGTTCCACTACCTGTGGACCGCCCCGCTCGAGGCCGCTGCCATCCTGGCGCTGCTGGGCTACCTGACCGGCGACAGCATGCTCCCCGGCCTGGGCGCCATCCTGATCGTGCTGCCCCTCCAGTACTTCTTCGGCTATGCCATTATTAAGATCAAGCTCAAGAACGCTGGCTTCGTGGCGCACCGCAGCTGCATCATGCAGGAGGTGCTTCCGGCCATCAAGCTGGTCAAGTACTATGCTTGGGAGCAGTTCTTCGAGCGTGAGATCAACAAGGTCCGCGCCCAGGAGCTCAAGCTGGCGTACTGGAACGCGGTGATGAAGGTCATCAACGTGGCCTGCGTGTTCTGCGTGCCCCCGCTGACCGCCTTCGTCATCTTCACCACCTACGAGTTCACCAAGGACCGCCTCATCGCCAACGTGGCTTTCACCACCCTCTCGCTCTTCAACATCCTGCGCTTCCCGCTCGTGGTGCTGCCTAAGGCCCTGCGCGCCGTGTCGGGTGAGCCGCTGCGTCGGGGCTGCTGGGAGGCACGGGTGGCGTGCAGGGGCCGGGGGGCACAGCTTGTTTCATGTGTCTGTGACCTCGACGGAGCCTGTCCTCACCGCCTGCCCCTCTGTGCCCCTGTGCAGAGGCTCACGCTTCGCTCCACCGTCTGGAGGCATACCTGACTGAGGACGCGCAGGCGGGCACCTCCCACTTCGACGCCAACAAGACCGTGCCGCCCGGTGCTGTCATTGTGAGCCGGGCCGAGGGAGGGGGACCGAGGGGTGCGCTGAGGGGTCATGTGGCCTGCTGTCCTGACTTGACTTCCTCTGCTCGGCCCTTCCTGTGGCCAGGCCTGCCGCCTGCTGACCGCGCCCGCCCCTCGCGACCCGCTCGTCCCTTGTCCCTCAGGACAACGCCGTGTTCCACCACCCTGCCAACCCCAACTGGCACCTGCACGTGCCCCGCTTCGAGGTTCACCCCGGCCAGGTGGTGGCTGTGGTGGGCCGCATCGGCGCCGGCAAGTCTTCCCTGATCCAGGCGCTGCTGGGCAACATGGTCAAGGAGCACGGAGCCTCGCAGGTCGGCGGCCGCATCTCGTACGTGCCGCAGAACCCTTGGCTGCAGAACCTTTCCCTGCGCGACAACATCATGTTCGGCGAGGCGTGGGACCAGTCCAAGTACGAGCAGGTCATCGATAGCTGCGCGCTCACGCTGGACCTGCAGATCCTGCCGCAGGGCGACGAGTCCAAGTGAGCGCGGGAAGGGGCGGGCAGGTCTGGGCACCTAAAGCCAGGGCAGGGGCCCGAGCCATTGCCTAGACGGGTAGGCTGTTCTCCCTCGCCGGTGCTCCTCGCTTGCCTGCCTGTCCACCTGACTGGCTCCCCTTCCGCTTGCCCTTTCTCCAGGGCCGGCATCCGCGGCGTGAACCTGTCGGGTGGCCAGCGCCAGCGCGTGAACCTTGCCCGCTGCGCCTACGCCGATGCCGACCTGGTTCTGCTTGACAACGCGCTGTCGGCCGTGGACCACCACACCGCCCACCACATCTTCGAGACCTGCATCCGGGGCATGTTCGCCAAGAAGGCCGTGGTCCTGGTGACCCACCAGATCGAGTTCATGCCGCAGTGCGACGCCGTGGCCATCATGGACGAGGGCCGCTGCCTGTACTTCGGTGAGCGAGGGGCGAGGGGATGTGGGGTTGCAGCGGGCAGCATGGGGCGGCTAGGGCACGCGTGGGCAGGGTGCAACCCCGGCTTGATTCCAAATGTACCAGCTCGCCCCCCTCCTTGCCTCCTGCTTGTGCTATGTGTCGCCATGAGCTGGGCGCTGAGACGCTTCTCCCTCCCGTCTGCCCTCCCTCCCGCCCCTCAGGCAAGTGGAACGAGCAGGCCCAGGATCTGCTGGGCAAGCTGCTGCCCATCACGCACCTGCTGCACGCCGCCGGCTCCCAGGAGGCCCCGCCCAAGCCCAAGGAGACCAAGGAGAGCAAGGACGCCCCCGTCAAGCAGCAGTCCATCCAGCTGACCCTGGCCCCCACCACCATCAAGCCCGAGACCTCCGACTCCAAGAAGAAGGACCAGCAGAAGGTCCTCCCGGTGCGCGCCGCCATGATCTACACGTGGTACGGCAACGTCTTCCTGGGTGAGCCAGGGTACCCCTGGGGGCAGCCAGGAGGGCGGGCGGTCGAGCGACAGGGGCTTGCGGCTGAGCGCCTGCGCTGTCTGACTGTACCTTTGCCCCAGGTGCCCGCCGCCCTGCTTGCTGACGGTCCTCTGCCTTTGCTTGCCCCTCGGCTCGCAGTGCTGGTGTGCTTCATTTTCTTTCTGGCCGCCCAGACCACCCGCCAGGTGTCTGACTTCTGGGTGCGCTGGTGGGTGAACGACGAGTACAAGAAGTTCCCCAAGCCCAAGGGCGTGCAGGACCCCTCCGCCACCCAGTTCTACTCCCTCATCTACCTGGCGCTCACCGGCATCTTCTACTTCTGCATGCTTGCCCGCGGCGCTACCTTCCTGTGGTGGACCCTGCGCTCGGCCGAGAAGATCCGCAAGAAGGCCGTCCACAACGTGCTGTTTGCGCCCATGGGCTTCTTCCTGGTGACCCCCGTGGGCGACCTGCTGCTCAACTTCAGCAAGGACCAGGACATCATGGACGAGAACCTGCCCGACGCCGTGCACTTCATGGGCATCTACGGCCTCATCCTGCTGTCCACCACCATCACCGTGTCCGTCACCATCAACTTCTTCGGCGCCTTCACGGGCTTCCTGATCATCATGACCGGCATCATGCTCACCATCTACATCCCCGCCGCCACCGCCCTCAAGAAGTCCCGCGCGGTAAGCACTGTTTGTGTTGCCGCTGGGGTGTGTGCGAGGACCGCAGAGCCAGGCGAGGACCGCAGAGCCAGGCGGGGACCGCAGAGCCAGGCATCTGCCTGTTGATCCTCTCCTCTCCCCGCCCCGCTACTTCCTGCTGACGCCTTCCCGGCCCCTTCCTCCGCTTCTCGCGCCTGCCTCTATGCAGGTGTCTGGCGGCATGCTTGTGGGCCTGGTGGCTGAGGTGCTGGAGGGCCTGGGCGTGGTTCAGGCCTTCTCCAAGCAGGACTACTTCATCCGTGAGGCCGCTCGCCGCACCGACATCACCAACGCCGCCGTGTTCAACGCCGAGTCGCTCAACCTGTGGCTGGCCTTCTGGTGCGACCTGATCGGCGCCAGCCTGGTCGGCGTGGTGTCTGCCTTCGCCGTCGCCCTCAAGGGTGAGCCGAGGCTGCGGCTGACTTGCGAGGCCAGCTGTGGGGCTCGGGCTGCAGTCACGCACGGCTGGAGTGCTGGTGGCCTGACGCCACGCAGCCGCTGATGCTGTCTGCCGGTGCCGCCGTGCACTGACTGAGCTGACCTGTTTGCGCTTCCCCCCTCCTCCCTCAGACGAGCTCGGCGCTCCCACCGTGGGCCTGGCCTTCTCCAACATCATCCAGATGCTTGTGTTCTACACCTGGGTGGTCCGCTTCATCTCCGAGTCCATCTCGCTGTTCAACAGCGTGGAGTGCATGACCTACCTGTCCAACTACGTGCCCCACG
Organism: Edaphochlamys debaryana; assembly: GCA_016858145.1. Taxonomy (NCBI): domain Eukaryota; kingdom Viridiplantae; phylum Chlorophyta; class Chlorophyceae; order Chlamydomonadales; genus Edaphochlamys; species Edaphochlamys debaryana. The sequence goes on from JAEHOE010000003.1 coordinate 184,103, forward strand.
ACGGCGTGTTCTTCGACCAGACGCAGGAGGGCGGCGTGGCCAAGAGCCTGACCCTGCCCGACGGCCAGATCGTGCCCGCCAGCTCGCGGGTGCAGGTGGTTGTTGACGACGCTTCGCTTGAGCGCTGGCCCTCGACCGGCAACATCCGCTTCGAGGACGTGTGGATGCAGTACCGCCTGGACGCCGCCTGGGCGCTCAAGGGCGTCACCTTCAACATCAAGGACGGCGAGAAGGTCGGCGCCGTGGGGCGCACGGGCTCCGGCAAGTCCACCACCCTGCTGGCGCTGTTCCGCATGTTCGAGCTGGCCCGCGGCCGCGTCCTGATCGACGGCGTGGACATTGCGACGCTCACCATGAAGCGCCTGCGCTCGGGTGAGCAGCCGTGGGGGTCGGTTGCGGGGATGGCGAGACAAAGCAGCGAGCCGGAGGCCAGGGTGGTCACCTTCCCATGTTATCAGCTGCAACCTGTTTAGCCGGCTTCCTCCCCTGCCTCTGTGCTGATGCCCTTCTCCCCCGTCTGCCCCGCCTCCGCCCCCAGGCCTGTCCATTATTCCCCAGGAGCCCGTCATGTTCACCGGCACCGTCCGCTCAAACCTGGACCCCTTCGGAGAGTTCGAGGTGAGCGAGCGCGGTGCAGCTTGCACGCAGGGCCGCTTAGGGCCGGTCATTGGGGCCTGCGGGCTTGCGATGGGGCGATGCCTGTGTCTGCTCCCATGCCCCTTCTCCCGCCCGCCTCCGTGCTCTCTCCTGACCATGCCTACCCTCCCTCCGCTCCCCTCCCACCCCCAGGACGACAACGTGCTGTGGGAGGTGATCCGCAAGGTGGGCCTGGAGGCCCAGGTGCAGCACGCTGGCGGCCTGGACGGCCACGTGGACGGCACCGGCGGCAAGGCCTGGTCACTGGGGCAGACGCAGCTCATGTGCCTGGCCCGCGCCGCCCTGCGCGCCGTGCCCATCCTGTGCCTGGACGAGGCCACCGCCGCCATGGACCCGCACACGGAGCAGATCGTGCAGGAGACCATCAAGAAGGTCTTCGACGACCGCACCACCATCACCATTGCCCACCGCCTGGACACCATCATCGAGAGCGACAAGGTGCTGGTGATGGAGGCTGGCGAGCTGATGGAGTACGCCCCGCCCGCCCAGCTGCTGGGCAACCCCAGCTCCATGTTCTCCAAGCTGGTGGACAAGAGCGGGGTAGCAGCCGCTGCGGCCCTGCGCAAGATGGCGAACGAGCACTTCGCCCAGCAGGCGGCCAAGCAGCAGGCACGATAGGCGAGGGCTTGCGGTGCCTGGGGCGCAGGAGGGGTGACTGAATGGGGTACGTTTCGTGTGATTGCTGGGTCGGGCCGCTTGCTTCTTTCTTTATTTCCTGTACGGAGCGACGTTCGAGGGTGTATGATTAAGTGGCGAGTTGCAGGCAGATGAGAGCATAAGTACTGTTTGCAGACATGTGATTGAGAGGAAGAGAGACTGCGGTCAACATAACTCTTGCTGAACAGACTGTTGCCGTGGACAACGTTGTTTTGGCCTTGTTTTCGGCTCCCCTTGGTGCTTCCACGCTGGTGCCGGGTTGGTTTGTGCGGCTATGTCGCCGCAGGCAGTGGAGTGGCTACGGACGGCAGTCCTCATTCATGGGGCCGTGAGAGCTCCGCCGATGCGGATGTGTATACATACGACGGGTAGCTAGTGGATTGGACTCGATTGAAGTGACCAGCACCCAAGCATGTGCTAGGCCTTGGGTCTGTTGCCGTTGCGGTGGATGCAGCTTAGGCTGCGAGCAGTGGATGCTTAGATAGGCTGCTTGCTCGGTTGCGACTGAGGGCGGTAAGCCCCTCTTGTAAGGTCCAGCCGGTTCTTGAACGCCTTGCCTTCGCTCCCAACCACAGCACGGGCGTTCCTGGCCCGCTCAGGAGTTCACCGTCCAGCAGGTGCTGGCTTGCCCCATCCGTTGCCGGGGATGGTGGAAGAGGGGCTACGCCTATGCCGTCACGTCGCAGGGGGGGCGTTGGTGGCTTGTGCGTTCGGGGGACCCTGTCTTCCTGAGGCACGCTCAAACTCCTGCGACAATTCGCGTGTGGCGTTCATCTTGCGTTCTGCGGGTGCAGGCCTTAACGCTCGTGCCCCGTGGCCTCCCTGCCCCCGCGGCCCCCTGCGCCACCCGGAGTCCGAGTCCCAGACCCCCGTTCCCAAACAGGGGGCAAGCCCCGACTGCTGCTCAGTGGTTTACCGCGTCACTGGGGCTGCACCCTCCCGGGCTTTCGCTGTACCACTCATTGGCTGGCATCCGGCTGCATGCGTGTGGATGCTGCGCCGTGCCGTGCCGTACTCTCCCGCCAACAGCCCCCTCGCCCATCTTGCGTCCAACTACTATGGAACTCAAACTGGACATTGGCTTGCCCGTATCTGGCTTCCTCGTACAATGAACACACTTGAAGCATGCGAAACTAACCTGCACGGCTTTGGGCTGGGCTCTGACAGACACACTTGACGGCCCTCCTGCTGACAGAGGAGCACCCTGGAGCACACCAGCGACCAGCCAGCCTGCCTGCAATTGCCCCCTCCCCAAGCCCCAACCTGGCCCCAACGGTCCCTCGTAAGTCGTGGTCAATCACACCGGGGGAATGCCATATCCCTGACAAATACATCCCGCTTGCATACCAACGGCGCGTAGGCATGGCGCTGCGGCAGCCCGCCTAGCACATGTGGCCTGGCGGGATGCCGGCAGCCCGCCACGCAGCTGTACATCGCTGTGACAGAGCGACGCGAGGGCTGAGTCCATCCACCCCTGAAGCCCAGGGGAGGAGCGGCGCGAGGAGTGACCCGCCACAGCTGCCAAGACTTTGCCGACAGATGCGATCCACCGCGACGCGCTGCGCGGCCGCGTAACCCCCGGCAGGGCCTGTCCGCCCCGCAATGCTTTCTGCTTGTCGCAGCCTCTGCACTGCCGGTATCCTTTTTCCCCTTTCTATACGATCGCGAAAAGACTGCCAGCTCAACATGCCTGCGCTAGAGCGCACCCGTGCCCGCGCAGCCCGCAGCTTTGTAGAAGTAAACGGGGCACGTATACGTCTGCAAGGTCCGCATAGATGCCTAGAGCAGCCAAGACCGCCATGAGCCTCGCGAGCATGGTTCCCTGGACTGGCGCTTGCACCTGGGCGGCCCCGAAGAGTCATCGGCACGCATATGGGAACCTCCTACAGACCCTGGAACCGGCGGCAGAACTCGGCTGTGTCAGGGTTGTGCTACCCCTCCTTGAGCACACTTCCCCCGGTGAGTCTGCGCGATGAGCTGGAAGCGATGGCCACGAGCTGACTATCCGGCAGTGCTGGGACATCAAATTCGCTACAAGCCGCTTCGGGCAGGACGCAGGAGGGAGGGGAACGGAGGCAGCAGAGCGGGGCATGCGGCGAGCGGGGCCCAAGCTACGAACTCCCCCGAGGAACTCCCCCCTCCCTAGGTCCCTAGGTCCCTAGGGACCCTACGGTCCGCCTTACCTCAGCCCCGCCCTCCTTGCCCGCTTCCCAGGGATGCCTCCGGTCCGTGCTGCTGCGCGTGCAACATACCGGCGCTGGAGGGTGAGCGTACGAGTTCATCGCACCGTGAGGAGACCCACATGGCGGCATTCTTGAGCAGCGGTAGTCATCTTGATGTGGGTCGGCTCTGGCGCCCCGTCAGCGGCCAGCGAAGACGCGAGGTGCGACTCACGGTCGAATACCCTTACTGGGCGGGGGCTCCGGTCCTGGGGTGCTCGGAAGTCAGGGCTGATGACGCGGCTAGGGCCCGCGCAGCACACGGGGCACAGGACGTGCCAACTGCCTCGTTAGGGCCGCCACTCAAAGCGTTTGTACCCAGTATGCGTTGGGTGCGGGTCTTCGGCTGCCGGCGTTTAGGCGGAGGATGGCATCCCTCAAGGGGGTTAGATTGCGCTACACATGGGGGATGCAAGCCCAGCTGGGCCCGGGGAGCCGGCTCAGCCGGGGACTCTCCCGCCGTAGCGAATGGAGGCCCCCAGACCAAGGCCAGCTAGGTCCAAGGTACCGGTGACAGCTTTCGGGCATGTTTAGCTTAGCCCGCTGCCTGTCGCATCGCCACCCGCTGGTCTGGCTGATGCCAGGGTTGGTATGCAAGGGTTTAGCGTGCGTAGCTGCACTGCAACGGCCATCAGGGGGGAAAGGTGCCGCCCCCTAGCGGCTCAGAGGAGGGATCCGCTTAGCAGTCTTCCACCGTGAGGGAGCACCGCCGCCCACACACAGCTCTGCGACGGACCCACACGCCTAAGGCCCCTCGCAGAGTGCAGCACGTCACCAGCCCGGTGGTGGAAGGGGCAACTGCATTGTGCGCAGTCGCCGCCGATTTCTGCACCCGTAGATTTGCTCAGCGCTGTGTGCGTGTCAGTGGGCGTGAAGCAGCTTGGTAGCAACCCAGGCCTGGCCCTGCCGGCGCTCTGCCGTGCTGCGTTAACGGGGCTGGGGGCGGCCGGCGACACGTGCGGTGTACCGGAGGCGTCAGGTGTGACCGGCCCGCGGGGGACGTGCCCGCGGGCCCGTTTGGTCCCCGTGTTCCATCGACAATCCAGTACATATCGCCAAGGGCTATGCCATGGGCGGGTGCACGCGCTGTAAGGGCTCGCCAGCACGATAGTCGGTCTCTCGCACGCAATCCGCCGTCGTGCGCGACAGTACTTCGCCCATCGCTGCCGCGTGAGGGGTATAGCTTACACAGACCGCATCGCAGGTCAGTGGAGGTGCACGCAAGCGCTAAGGTCTTCGCGAGCGGAAGTTTGGCCCCGAGTTGGTTGTTCCGTACCCGCGCATCCTCCCACCAACGAATGAGTGCCATGGCTGCGATTATAAGGGCACCATGCGCGCAGCGCGTACATACCATTACCCTGCGCGCTCCGTCCAGGAAGCAGCGCGATCCTGTCCACTCCAAAACCTGGTCGCTGTTCAAGGTCGAGCGAACCCAAAGCGACTCACCCGCGTGGGGCCCCGCAGCGCAAAACCTGCCCCTGACACCAGCCTCTAGGGCTACTTAGCTTGACGTTAAGTATCCCGGCGTCCACAGTGTCAGTTATCGTTATGGGCGAGCAAGATGTTGCGGGCTCCGGCCCGCAGCACGACCCCACCGCGGGCTTCTTCAACAAGTTTGCGTTCGGATGGATGTACAAGCATGTTGGCGCTGCCCGTGAGTGCACTGTCGCGCTGCAGTGTGCTTGCTGATACCTCGACTCCCTGCATTCCGCCCGCGCGAGCGACCGCACTGTTCTTACCCTGCCTCCGCTCGTATGTCTCCTCCCTCAGGCAAGGGTCTGGAGCTCAACGCGGAGAAGATGGGCATGACCCCCGACAACCACGCCGACGTGGTGAGTACCACACATAACACGCGCCATGCCGAGACGAGCGCCGTTTATCTGTGGTCCTCTGCCCTGACCACCATGTCGTCGTGACGTTCCGGGTTTGGCTGCGAGGGGTGTGCAGTTGGGAGGCCTGGTTTGGGAGCGCTGCCAACTCCCCCGGTTTTCCCCCTCGGTCTCCTCTGCCCGCCCTCCCGTCTCGCTCTGACCTGCCATCGCCTGTACTCCCTTTCCCCTGTCCTCACCGCCTTTCCCGCCTGCCCCTCTCCAGGCGTATGACAAGTTCTCTGGGCACTGGGCTGCTGAGATGAAGCTCAGGGGCCAGGAGGCGGACGGGAAGAAGCCCTCCCTGGTACGCGCCCTGCGCAAGGCGTTCGGCGCCTCCTACATGATGGCCGGTCTGTGCAAGATGGGCTGGTCCACCTTCGTCATCACAGGCGCCTTCTACTTCGTGCGCAGGTAGGGGCAGCGGCAGCGGAGGGCTGGCGGGTTGGGGTGATGGCTGGGGCTTGGCCCGCTCTGCGTGGACTGCTAGCTTTGGTCTTTCCTCGCACTGCCCCTAGTCGCCTGCCTCATCCCTCGTTCCCCTCGGTGTGCCCGCCTCTTCCGCAGTCTGCTGTCGTACGTGAACCAGAACAGCCCCATCTACGAGAGCAAGCTGGCCGGCTGGTGCCTGATGGCCGGCTTCACCATCGACGCCTGGCTCCTGGGGCTGTGCCTGCAGCGCATGGGCTACATCTGCATGCAGGTCGGCATCCGCGTGCGCGCCTCGCTGGTGCAGGCGGTGACGCACAAGGCCTTCCGCCTCAACACCATCCGCGGAGACCAGGCTGCGGCCATCGTCAACTTCGTGGCCTCGGACATCCAGAAGATCTACGACGGAGCGCAGGTGGGCGGCAGGGCGCTGGGGCCGGGCGGTCGGGCTGCAGGCGCTCTGCTGGCCTGCCCCCTTGGGCGAGCATAGTCAGGAGTCACGGGACGGGCCAATGGCGGATCTTCGCCTTTCCAAAATGCTCCTGTGTCCAAGCTTATGATCTGACCCTGTGTCCCCCGCCCCACTCTCCGCCCCTGCCGCCGCTCTCCCCACAGGAGTTCCACTACCTGTGGACCGCCCCGCTCGAGGCCGCTGCCATCCTGGCGCTGCTGGGCTACCTGACCGGCGACAGCATGCTCCCCGGCCTGGGCGCCATCCTGATCGTGCTGCCCCTCCAGTACTTCTTCGGCTATGCCATTATTAAGATCAAGCTCAAGAACGCTGGCTTCGTGGCGCACCGCAGCTGCATCATGCAGGAGGTGCTTCCGGCCATCAAGCTGGTCAAGTACTATGCTTGGGAGCAGTTCTTCGAGCGTGAGATCAACAAGGTTCGCGCCCAGGAGCTCAAGCTGGCGTACTGGAACGCGGTGATGAAGGTCATCAACGTGGCCTGCGTGTTCTGCGTGCCCCCGCTGACCGCCTTCGTCATCTTCACCACCTACGAGTTCACCAAGGACCGCCTCATCGCCAACGTGGCTTTCACCACCCTCTCGCTCTTCAACATCCTGCGCTTCCCGCTCGTGGTGCTGCCTAAGGCCCTGCGCGCCGTGTCGGGTGAGCCGCTGCGTCGGGGCTGCTGGGAGGCACGGGTGGCGTGCAGGGGCCGGGGGGCACAGCTTGTTTCATGTGTCTGTGACCTCGACGGAGCCTGTCCTCACCGCCTGCCCCTCTGTGCCCCTGTGCAGAGGCTCACGCTTCGCTCCACCGTCTGGAGGCATACCTGACTGAGGACGCGCAGGCGGGCACCTCCCACTTCGACGCCAACAAGACCGTGCCGCCCGGTGCTGTCATTGTGAGCCGGGCCGAGGGAGGGGGACCGAGGGGTGCGCTGAGGGGTCATGTGGCCTGCTGTCCTGACTTGACTTCCTTTGCTCGGCCCTTCCTGTGGCCAGGCCTGCCGCCTGCTGACCGCGCCCGCCCCTCGCGACCCGCTCGTCCCTTGTCCCTCAGGACAACGCCGTGTTCCACCACCCTGCCAACCCCAACTGGCACCTGCACGTGCCCCGCTTCGAGGTTCACCCCGGCCAGGTGGTGGCTGTGGTGGGCCGCATCGGCGCCGGCAAGTCTTCCCTGATCCAGGCGCTGCTGGGCAACATGGTCAAGGAGCACGGAGCCTCGCAGGTCGGCGGCCGCATCTCGTACGTGCCGCAGAACCCTTGGCTGCAGAACCTGTCCCTGCGCGACAACATCATGTTCGGCGAGGCGTGGGACCAGTCCAAGTACGAGCAGGTCATCGATAGCTGCGCGCTCACGCTGGACCTGCAGATCCTGCCGCAGGGCGACGAGTCTAAGTGAGCGCGGGAAGGGGCGGGCAGGTCTGGGCACCTAAAGCCAGGGCAGGGGCCCGAGCCATTGCCTAGACGGGTAGGCTGTTCTCCCTCGCCGGTGCTCCTCGCTTGCCTGCCTGTCCACCTGACTGGCTCCCCTTCCGCTTGCCCTTTCTCCAGGGCCGGCATCCGCGGCGTGAACCTGTCGGGTGGCCAGCGCCAGCGCGTGAACCTTGCCCGCTGCGCCTACGCCGATGCCGACCTGGTTCTGCTTGACAACGCGCTGTCGGCCGTGGACCACCACACCGCCCACCACATCTTCGAGACCTGCATCCGGGGCATGTTCGCCAAGAAGGCCGTGGTCCTGGTGACCCACCAGATCGAGTTCATGCCGCAGTGCGACGCCGTGGCCATCATGGACGAGGGCCGCTGCCTGTACTTCGGTGAGCGAGGGGCGAGGGGATGTGGGGTTGCAGCGGGCAGCATGGGGCGGCTAGGGCACGCGTGGGCAGGGTGCAACCCCGGCTTGATTCCAAATGTACCAGCTCGCCCCCCTCCTTGCCTCCTGCTTGTGCTATGTATCGCCATGAGCTGGGCGCTGAGACGCTTCTCCCTCCCGTCTGCCCTCCCTCCCGCCCCTCAGGCAAGTGGAACGAGCAGGCCCAGGATCTGCTGGGCAAGCTGCTGCCCATCACGCACCTGCTGCACGCCGCCGGCTCCCAGGAGGCCCCGCCCAAGCCCAAGGAGACCAAGGAGAGCAAGGACGCCCCCGTCAAGCAGCAGTCCATCCAGCTGACCCTGGCCCCCACCACCATCAAGCCCGAGACCTCCGACTCCAAGAAGAAGGACCAGCAGAAGGTCCTCCCGGTGCGCGCCGCCATGATCTACACGTGGTACGGCAACGTCTTCCTGGGTGAGCCAGGGTACCCCTGGGGGCAGCCAGGAGGGCGGGCGGTCGAGCGACAGGGGCTTGCGGCTGAGCGCCTGCGCTGTCTGACTGTACCTTTGCCCCAGGTGCCCGCCGCCCTGCTTGCTGACGGTCCTCTGCCTTTGCTTGCCCCTCGGCTCGCAGTGCTGGTGTGCTTCATTTTCTTTCTGGCCGCCCAGACCACCCGCCAGGTGTCTGACTTCTGGGTGCGCTGGTGGGTGAACGACGAGTACAAGAAGTTCCCCAAGCCCAAGGGCGTGCAGGACCCCTCCGCCACCCAGTTCTACTCCCTCATCTACCTGGCGCTCACCGGCATCTTCTACTTCTGCATGCTTGCCCGCGGCGCTACCTTCCTGTGGTGGACCCTGCGCTCGGCCGAGAAGATCCGCAAGAAGGCCGTCCATAACGTGCTGTTCGCGCCCATGGGCTTCTTCCTGGTGACCCCCGTGGGCGACCTGCTGCTCAACTTCAGCAAGGACCAGGACATCATGGACGAGAACCTGCCCGACGCCGTGCACTTCATGGGCATCTACGGCCTCATCCTGCTGTCCACCACCATCACCGTGTCCGTCACCATCAACTTCTTCGGCGCCTTCACGGGCTTCCTGATCATCATGACCGGCATCATGCTCACCATCTACATTCCCGCCGCCACCGCCCTCAAGAAGTCCCGCGCGGTGAGCACTGTTGTGTTGCCGCTGGGGTGTGCGAGGACCGCAGAGCCAGGCGGGGACCGCAGAGCCAGGCATCTGCCTGTTGATCCTCTCCTCTCCCGGCCCCGCTACTTCCTGCTGACGCCTTCCCTGCCCCTTCCTCCGCCTCACGCGCCTGCCTCTATGCAGGTGTCTGGCGGCATGCTTGTGGGCCTGGTGGCTGAGGTGCTGGAGGGCCTGGGCGTGGTTCAGGCCTTCTCCAAGCAGGACTACTTCATCCGTGAGGCCGCTCGCCGCACCGACATCACCAACGCCGCCGTGTTCAACGCCGAGTCGCTCAACCTGTGGCTGGCCTTCTGGTGCGACCTGATCGGCGCCAGCCTGGTCGGCGTGGTGTCTGCCTTCGCCGTCGCCCTCAAGGGTGAGCCAAGGCTGCGGCTGACTTGCGAGGCCAGCTGTGGGGCTCGGGCTGCTGTCACGCACGGCTGGAGTGCTGGTGGCCTGACGCCACGCAGCCGCTGTGCTGCCGCTGATCCTGTCTGCCGGTGCCGCCGTTTAGTGATTGAGCTGACCTGTCTGTGCTACCTCCCTCCTCCCTCAGACGAGCTCGGCGCTCCCACCGTGGGCCTGGCCTTCTCCAACATCATCCAGATGCTTGTGTTCTACACCTGGGTGGTCCGCTTCATCTCCGAGTCCATCTCGCTGTTCAACAGCGTGGAGTGCATGACCTACCTGTCCAACTACGTGCCCCACGACGGCGTGTTCTTCGACCAGACGCAGGAGGGCGGCGTGGCCAAGAGCCTGACCCTGCCCGACGGCCAGATCGTGCCCGCCAGCTCGCGGGTGCAGGTGGTTGTTGACGACGCTTCGCTTGAGCGCTGGCCCTCGACCGGCAACATCCGCTTCGAGGACGTGTGGATGCAGTACCGCCTGGACGCCGCCTGGGCGCTCAAGGGCGTCACCTTCAACATCAAGGACGGCGAGAAGGTCGGCGCCGTGGGGCGCACGGGCTCCGGCAAGTCCACCACCCTGCTGGCGCTGTTCCGCATGTTCGAGCTGGCCCGCGGCCGCGTCCTGATCGACGGCGTGGACATTGCGACGCTCACCATGAAGCGCCTACGCTCGGGTGAGCAGCCGTGGGGGTCGGTTGCGGGGATGGCGAGACAAAGCAGCGAGCCGGAGGCCAGGGTGGTCACCTTCCCATGTTATCAGCTGCAACCTGTTTAGCCGGCTTCCTCCCCTGCCTCTGTGCTGATGCCCTTCTCCCCCGTCTGCCCCGCCTCCGCCCCCAGGCCTGTCCATCATTCCCCAGGAGCCCGTCATGTTCACCGGCACCGTCCGCTCAAACCTGGACCCCTTCGGAGAGTTCGAGGTGAGCGAGCGCGGTGCAGCTTGCACGCAGGGCCGCTTAGGGCCGGTCATTGGGGCCTGCGGGCTTGCGATGGGGCGATGCCTGTGTCTGCTCCCATGCCCCTTCTCCCGCCCGCCTCCGTGCTCTCTCCTGACCATGCCTACCCTCCCTCCGCTCCCCTCCCACCCCCAGGACGACAACGTGCTGTGGGAGGTGATCCGCAAGGTGGGCCTGGAGGCCCAGGTGCAGCACGCTGGCGGCCTGGACGGCCACGTGGACGGCACCGGCGGCAAGGCCTGGTCGCTGGGGCAGACGCAGCTCATGTGCCTAGCCCGCGCCGCCCTGCGCGCCGTGCCCATCCTGTGCCTGGACGAGGCCACCGCCGCCATGGACCCGCACACGGAGCAGATCGTGCAGGAGACCATCAAGAAGGTCTTCGACGACCGCACCACCATCACCATTGCCCACCGCCTGGACACCATCATCGAGAGCGACAAGGTGCTGGTGATGGAGGCTGGCGAGCTGATGGAGTACGCCCCGCCCGCCCAGCTGCTGGGCAACCCCAGCTCCATGTTCTCCAAGCTGGTGGACAAGAGCGGGGTAGCAGCCGCTGCGGCCCTGCGCAAGATGGCGAACGAGCACTTCGCCCAGCAGGCGGCCAAGCAGCAGGCACGATAGGCGAGGGCTTGCGGTGCCTGGGGCGCAGGAGGGGTGACTGAATGGGGTACGTTTCGTGTGATTGCTGGGTCGGGCCGCTTGCTTCTTTCTTTATTTCCTGTACGGAGCGACGTTCGAGGGTGTATGATTAAGTGGCGAGTTGCAGGCAGATGAGAGCATAAGTACTGTTTGCAGACATGTGATTGAGAGGAAGAGAGACTGCGGTCAACATAACTCTTGCTGAACAGACTGTTGCCGTGGACAACGTTGTTTTGGCCTTGTTTTCGGCTCCCCTTGGTGCTTCCACGCTGGTGCCGGGTTGGTTTGTGCGGCTATGTCGCCGCAGGCAGTGGAGTGTCTACGGACGGCAGTCCTCATTCATGCGGCCGTGAGAGCTCCGCCGATGTATACATACGACAGGTAGCTAGTGGATTGGACTCGATTGAAGTGACCAGCACCCAAGCATGTGCTAGGCCTTGGGTCTGTTGCCGTTGCGGTGGATGCAGCTTAGGCTGCGAGCAGTGGATGCTTAGGTAGGCTGCTTGCTCGGTTGCGACTGAGGGCGGTAAGCCCCTCTTGTAAGGTCCAGCCGGTTCTTGAACGCCTTGCCTTCTCTCCCAACCATAGCACGGGTTTTTCTGGCCCGCTCAGGAGTTCACCGTCCAGCAGGTGTTGGCTTGCCTTATCCGTTGCCGGGGATGGTGGAAGAGGGGCTATGCCTATGCCGTCACGTCGCAGGGGGACGTTGGTGGCTTGTGCGTTCGGGGGACCCTGTCTTCCCGAGGGACGCTCAAATTCCTGCGACAATCCGGGTGTGGCACTCATTTTGCATTCTGCGGATGCATGCCGCATGGCCGTAATGCTTGTGCCACGCGGCCTCCCTGCCCCCGCGGCCAGTGCTGCTATCTTCCTTTCGTTCTCGTGCAAGTTTCGATTCTGAGGGCTCTGCACGAAAGCGTTTTGCCAACTTTCGTGCAGGGGTAACGAAGGATTCTCCCCTGGGGACCCATGTTTCGTGCCCATGTACCGAAGGTTTTGGCCCAGAAGAAGGCTCTTGGCCCCCTTTCGGGCATCTGAGCCAAGCTGGGGAACACTTTCTGACAAGTTCTACCTGACACAAGGGTTCACGGGGTCAGTTGCACGCTCCCGGAGCGCTGACAAGCCGAGGAGACGGGTTTGCTTGACGGGGAACGCTTTCCGACAAGGCTATCATGCTGACGCCGCACCGAACAGTGCCTCCTGTGCGCCCCCTCAGCTCTACAAGGACAGGGATCAAGGTTCCTGTAGCGGGGAACACTTCCTGACGAGGGGCCCTAGCGCACGCAGGGCACGACCTTGCCATCCAGCTGCAAGACGGCCTCCCAACACCTTGTACCGAAACCGAAAAGGCAACGAAAGCCAACTTTCGTGCACATGTACCGAAAGTCACGGCCCCTGGAGGGGGTACTTTCGGTCACAGCCAAGAGCCAAGCCCCAGGAAGATAGCAGCACTGCCCGCGGCCCCCTGCTGCGCCAACCGGAACCCCATTCCCAAACAGGGGGCAAGCCCCGACTGCTTAGTGATTTACCTTCCAGTTCACCTTCCAGCGGCCCCATGTTCAGGAGCTCGTCACTGGGCTACACCCCCCCCCCCCGCGTCAACTCGGGCGATGGCGGAACTCCCTCCTCGGCACACACGAAGGTAAGCCCAGGTAAGCTCGAGGTAAGCGGGATTGCTATCCAAGTAGGCTCTGGACGTTCCCTCGGGCTCTGCTGCAGGCTGGCGTGCTCTAACGCGAAGCCTGGCCGGCCCCGGCAGCTCGCCCTCCCCCCGTTTCCATAACTCGTGTGCGTTTCCACCCGCGAGATATTGCGTGCCCCTTTGCCCTCGCGGGCCCTCCCGGTTCACAGGCGACGACGACACTCGGTAAGCCCCACAGGTCTGCTTAGTCTGCGACACACGCCCTACGCCACAACCAAGCGCCTCGCTTCGTTGATGTCTTCTACCCCCCCTCCCCGCTGTACCACTCATTGGCTGGCATCCGGCTGCATGCGTGTGGATGCTGCGCCGTGCCGTGCCGCACTCTCCCGCCAACATCCCCCTTGCCCATCTTGTGTCCTACATCTATTGAACTCAAACTGGACAATGGCTTGCCCGTATCTGGCTTCCTCGTACAATGAACACACTTTCAGCATGCGAAACCAACCTGCTCAGCTTTGGGCTGGGCGCTGACAGACACACTTAAAGACCCTCCTGCTGACAGCCGAGCACCCTGGCGCACACCTGCAACCAGCCTGCCTCCCTCCACCTGCCCCCATGTGTGTCTGCGGGGCGGCGGCCGCCAGCCGCCGCCTCGCATTGGAGTGGCGGCGGCGGACGCGTCGGCGGCAGCGTCGACGGCCTCGCCGCGGCCGCTCCCCTAAACAATTTTAACTGCCGTGCGAGGGCCTGCTGCATGAAGATGTCGGGGCCGGGCGGGCCTTCGCGGCCTGCGCCATCTCGTGCCCCTCCCGTCTGAACCCCTGCTCTGGCTGCACGCCGCCGCATCCCCCACACTCCACGCACGCTCACTTGCACCGCGCGCCCGCGGCTGCCCCCCTGCATCGCTGGCCCCACACTCTGCATTGCTGGGGTCCGCCGCCGTGATCCGCCAGGGCGCTGGCGGGGAGCTCGCCCAGTCTCACGCGCGGGGCCCTTCCCTGCTGATCCCGGATGGGTGGGGTTGCTGCTTGCCAGCCACCCCATCCAGGACTCATTGACCGCACCCCTCTCTCCGCCCCTTCCTGCCCGCGTAACCTTGCCCCCGGTTCCCCCTGCCCTCGCCGTGTCCTCTTTGCTGGCTTCTGCCCCGCTCGGTGCCCTCTTCCGTGTCTCCCGCGCAGTCTCCAGCAGCTCGTAGGCTTCCCGTTGCTGCTTCTCCCGCCGCCCTGGCTTGGCGCATGTTCGAAGGCTGACTCCTTCTCCTTCGCGTCTGCCACGGCGCTTCTCCCTTCACGTTCAGGTCTGTATGATGTTGCTGGTCGCGTCCGGGCCTATCGCAAGCCGCCGGAGACGCTGCGCACCAGACCCGCACGCTGCGTAGTCAGCGGAACACGCCCTACGCCACAACCAAGCGCCTCGCTTCGTTGTTTTCTTCTACACCCGCACGCTCAGGTAAACTTGCGCCAGGTAACTCGGGTGTGGTAACTTCGATGTGCCGCCTGGCTTTGATGGAACATCGCTTCTTGGCTCGCAAGAGCAGGGTTGCGGGTAGTTCCTCGCCAGTGCATTCGTCGCACTTTGTTGGCCTTGCTTACCACGTAACTTGTCTCCCGTGCGCCCCTTCCGTACCCAAAGCTCCGACGTGCTCCGACCGGGCCCCGACGGTCCCTCGCAAGTCGTGGTCAATCACACCGGGGGAATGCCATGTCCCTGACAAATACATCCCGCGTGCATACCAACGGCGCGTAGGCACTGCGCTGCGGCAGCCCGCCTTGCACATGTGGCCTGGCGGGATGCCGGCAGCCCGCCACGCAGCTGTACACCGCTGTGACAGAGCGACACGAGGGCTAAGTCCACCCACCCCCGAATCCCAGATGAGGAGCGGCGCGAGGAGTGACCCGCCACAGCTGCCAAGACTTTGCCGACAGATGCGATCCACCGCGACGCGCTGCGCGGCCGCGTACACCCGGCAGGGCCTGTCCGCCCCGCAATGCTTTCTGCTTGTCGCAGCCTCTGTACTGCCTGTATCCTATATCCCCAGTTCTACGATCGCGAAAAGACTGCCAGCTCAACATGCCTGCGCTAGAGCGCACCCGTGCCCGCGCAGCCCGCAGCTTTGTTGAAGTAAATGGGGCACGTATACGTCTGCAAGGTCCGCATAGATGCCTAGAGCAGCCAAGACCGCCATGAGCCTCGCGAGCATGGTTCCCTGGACTGGCGCTTGCACCTGGGCGGCCCCGAAGAGTCATCGGCACGCATATGGGAGCTTCTGCAGTCCCTGTCGTGACCCTGGAACCGGCGGCAAAACACGGCTGTGTCAGGGTTGTGCTACCCCTCCTTGAGCACACTTCCCCCGGTGAGTCTGCGCGATGAGCTGGAAGCGATGGCCACGAGCTGACTGTCAGGCAGTGCTGGGACATCAATTCCGCTACAAGCCGCTTCGGACGCAGGAGGGAGGGGAACGGAGGCAGCAGAGCGGGGCATGCGGCGAGCGGGGCCCAAGCTACAAACTCCCCCGAGGAACTCCCCTCTCCCTACGGTCCGCCTTACCTCAGCCCCGCCCTCCTTGCCCGCTTCCCAGGGATGCCTCCGGTCCGTGCTGCTGCGCGTGCAACATACCGGCGCTGGAGGGTGAGCGTACGAGTTCATCGCACCGTGAGGAGACCCACGTGGCGGCATTCTTGAGCAGCGGTAGTCATCTTGATGTGGGTCGGCTCTGGCGCCCCGTCAGCGGCCAGCGAAGACGCGAGGTGCGACTCACGGTCGAATACCCTTACTGGGCGGGGGCTCCGGTCCTGGGGTGCTCGGAAGTCAGGGCTGATGACGCGGCTAGGGCCCGCGCAGCACACGGGGCACAGGACGTGCCAACTGCCTCGTTAGGGCCGCCACTCGAAGCGCTCGTACCCAGTATGCGTTGGGTGCGGGTCCTCGGCTGCCGGCGTTTAGGCGGAGGGTGGCATCCCTCAAGGGGGGTAGATTGCGCTACACGTGAGGGATGCGAGCCCAACTGGGCCCGGGGGGAGCCGGCTCAGCCCGGGACTCTCCCGCCGTAGCGAATGGAGGCCCCCAGACCAAGGCCAGCTAGGTCCAAGGTACCGGTCGCAGCTTTCGGTCCTGCGTAGCTTAACCCGCCGCCTGTCGCAGCGCCACCTGCTGGTCTGGCTGATGCTAGGGCACTAGCCGGCAGCCAGTCCTGCACCTGGTGTTGCAGACATGCGCGCAACCAGCGAGTAAACAGACGCACCGAGGTTCAGTATGCAAGGATCCTGGGTGATCTGGGAAGAGTTGGCTTGCCCCATCCTTCGCTCGAATCCTCCATCCTCACGCGCTGACGCCGCCAGGCGGTGCCCCAGCGTAGAAGCAGAGTACTGTCTGAAGCAATGTGCAGGACGCAGGGGCCGCGGGAAGCCCTGGCGAGGGACGCGGGCGCACCGTTTGCGGCGTTTGGTTCGCCTTCCCGAGGCACGCTAGAGCTGCTGCGACGAGCCGTGCGTGCCCCGCATGCTGCATTCGGCGTGTCGCCTACACAACGCGCCTCAGTGCGTGTTGGAGTGCGGCGGGGTGCACGTGCAGTGCCGCTCGCGCCACGCAGCCTCCCTCCCCCCGCAGCCCCCTGCGCCGCCCGCGACCCACCGGCGACCCACCGGCCATGCACACCCAACCAAGTCCGACTCCCAAAAAAAGGGGGGCAAGCCCGGACTGCTGCGCAGCTCAGTGGTTTGCAACTGTCGCCGCCCCCTAGCGGCTCAGAGGAGGGATCCGCTTAGCAGTCTTCCACCGTGAGGGAGCACCGCCGCCCACACACAGCTCTGCGACGGACCCACACGCCTAAGGCCCCTCGCAGAGTGCAGCACGTCACCAGCCCGGTGGTGGAAGGGGCAACTGCATTGTGCGCAGTCGCCGCCGATTTCTGCACCCGTAGATTTGCTCAGCGCTGTGTGCGTGTCAGTGGGCGTGAAGCAGCTTGGTAGCAACCCAGGCCTGGCCCTGCCGGCGCTCTGCCGTGCTGCGTTAACGGGGCTGGGGGCGGCCGGCGACACGTGCGGTGTACCGGAGGCGTCAGGTGTGACCGGCCCGCGGGGGACGTGCCCGCGGGCCCGTTTGGTCCCCGTGTTCCATCGACAATCCAGTACATATCGCCAAGGGCTATGCCATGGGCGGGTGCACGCGCTGTAAGGGCTCGCCAGCACGATAGTCGGTCTCTCGCACGCAATCCGCCGTCGTGCGCGACAGTACTTCGCCCATCGCTGCCGCGTGAGGGGTATAGCTTACACAGACCGCATCGCAGGTCAGTGGAGGTGCACGCAAGCGCTAAGGTCTTCGCGAGCGGAAGTTTGGCCCCGAGTTGGTTGTTCCGTACCCGCGCATCCTCCCACCAACGACTGAGTGCCATGGGCTGTGATTATAAGCGCTCCATGCGCGCAGCGCGTACATACCATTACCCTGCGCGCTCCGTCCAGGAAGCAGCGCGATCCTGTCCACTCCAAAACCTGGTCGCTGTTCAAGGTCGAGCGAACCCAAAGCGACTCACCCGCGTGGGGCCCCGCAGCGCAAAACCTGCCCCTGACACCAGCCTCTAGGGCTACTTAGCTTGACGTTAAGTATCCCGGCGTCCACAGTGTCAGTTATCGTTATGGGCGAGCAAGATGTTGCGGGCTCCGGCCCGCAGCACGACCCCACCGCGGGCTTCTTCAACAAGTTTGCGTTCGGATGGATGTACAAGCATGTTGGCGCTGCCCGTGAGTGCACTGTCGCGCTGCAGTGTGCTTGCTGATACCTCGACTCCCTGCATTCCGCCCGCGCGAGCGACCGCACTGTTCTTACCCTGCCTCCGCTCGTATGTCTCCTCCCTCAGGCAAGGGTCTGGAGCTCAACGCGGAGAAGATGGGCATGACCCCCGACAACCACGCCGACGTGGTGAGTACCACACATAACACGCGACATGCCGAGACGAGCGCCGTTTATCTGTGGTCCTCTGCCCTGACCACCATGTCGTCGTGACGTTCCGGGTTTGGCTGCGAGGGGTGTGCAGTTGGGAGGCCTGGTTTGGGAGCGCTGCCAACTCCCCCGGTTTTCCCCCTCGGTCTCCTCTGACCGCCCTCCCGTCTCTGACCTGGCATCGCCTGTACTCCCCACTGTCCTCACCGCCTTTCCCGCCTGCCCCTCTCCAGGCGTATGACAAGTTCTCTGGGCACTGGGCTGCTGAGATGAAGCTCAGGGGCCAGGAGGCGGACGGCAAGAAGCCCTCCCTGGTGCGCGCCCTGCGCAAGGCGTTCGGCGCCTCCTACATGATGGCCGGCCTGTGCAAGATGGGCTGGTCCACCTTCGTCATCACGGGCGCCTTCTACTTCGTGCGCAGGTAGGGGCGGCGGCAGCGGAGGGCTGGCGGGTTGGGGTGATGGCTGGGGCTTGGCCCGCTCTGCGTGACTGCTAGCTTCGGTCTTTCCTCACACTGCCCCTAGTCGCCTGCCTCATCCCTCGTTCCCCTCGATGTGGCCGTCTCTTCCGCAGTCTCCTGTCGTACGTGAACCAGAACAGCCCCATCTACGAGAGCAAGCTGGCCGGCTGGTGCCTGATGGCCGGCTTCACCATCGACGCCTGGCTCCTGGGGCTGTGCCTGCAGCGCATGGGCTACATCTGCATGCAGGTCGGCATCCGCGTGCGCGCCTCGCTGGTGCAGGCGGTGACGCACAAGGCCTTCCGCCTCAACACCATCCGCGGAGACCAGGCTGCGGCCATCGTCAACTTCGTGGCCTCGGACATCCAGAAGATCTACGACGGAGCGCAGGTGGGCGGCAGGGCGCTGGGGCCGGGCGGTCGGGCTGCAGGCGCTCTGCTGGCCTGCCCCCTTGGGCGAGCATAGTCAGGAGTCACGGGACGGGCCAATGGCGGATCTTCGCCTTTCCAAAATGCTCCTGTGTCCAAGCTTATGATCTGACTCTGTGTCCCCCGCCCCACTCTCCGCCCCTGCCGCCGCTCTCCCCACAGGAGTTCCACTACCTGTGGACCGCCCCGCTCGAGGCCGCTGCCATCCTGGCGCTGCTGGGCTACCTGACCGGCGACAGCATGCTCCCCGGCCTGGGCGCCATCCTGATCGTGCTGCCCCTCCAGTACTTCTTCGGCTATGCCATTATTAAGATCAAGCTCAAGAACGCTGGCTTCGTGGCGCACCGCAGCTGCATCATGCAGGAGGTGCTTCCGGCCATCAAGCTGGTCAAGTACTATGCTTGGGAGCAGTTCTTCGAGCGTGAGATCAACAAGGTTCGCGCCCAGGAGCTCAAGCTGGCGTACTGGAACGCGGTGATGAAGGTCATCAACGTGGCCTGCGTGTTCTGCGTGCCCCCGCTGACCGCCTTCGTCATCTTCACCACCTACGAGTTCACCAAGGACCGCCTCATCGCCAACGTGGCTTTCACCACCCTCTCGCTCTTCAACATCCTGCGCTTCCCGCTCGTGGTGCTGCCCAAGGCCCTGCGCGCCGTGTCGGGTGAGCCGCTGCGCCGGGGCTGCTGGGAGGCACGGGTGGCGTGCAGGGGCCGGGGGGCACAGCTTGTTTCATGTGTCTGTGACCTCGACGGAGCCTGTCCTCACCGCCTGCCCCTCTGTGCCCCTGTGCAGAGGCTCACGCTTCGCTCCACCGTCTGGAGGCATACCTGACTGAGGACGCGCAGGCGGGCACCTCCCACTTCGACGCCAACAAGACCGTGCCGCCCGGTGCCGTCATTGTGAGCCGGGCCGAGGGATGGGGACCGAGTGGTGCGCTGAGGGATCACGTGGCCTGCTGTCCTGACTTGACCTCCTCTGCTCAGCCCCTACCTGTGGCCAGGCCTGCCGCCTGCTGACCCCGCCCGCCCCTCGTGACCCGCTCGTCCCTTGTCCCTCAGGACAACGCCGTGTTCCACCACCCTGCCAACCCCAACTGGCACCTGCACGTGCCCCGCTTCGAGGTTCACCCCGGCCAGGTGGTGGCTGTGGTGGGCCGCATCGGCGCCGGCAAGTCGTCCCTGATCCAGGCGCTGCTGGGCAACATGGTCAAGGAGCACGGAGCCTCGCAGGTCGGCGGCCGCATCTCGTACGTGCCGCAGAACCCTTGGCTGCAGAACCTTTCCCTGCGCGACAACATCATGTTCGGCGAGGCGTGGGACCAGTCCAAGTACGAGCAGGTCATCGATAGCTGCGCGCTCACGCTGGACCTGCAGATCCTGCCGCAGGGCGACGAGTCCAAGTGAGCGCGGGAAGGGGCGGGCAGGTCTGGGCACCTAAAGCCAGGGCAGGGGCCCGAGCCAATGCCTAGAGGGGAAGGCTGTTCTCCCTCGCCGGTGCTCCTCGCTTGCCTGCATGCCCGTCCACCTGACTGGCTCCCCTTCCGCTTGCCCTTCCTCCAGGGCCGGCATCCGCGGCGTGAACCTGTCCGGCGGCCAGCGCCAGCGCGTGAACCTTGCCCGCTGCGCCTACGCCGATGCCGACCTGGTTCTGCTTGACAACGCGCTGTCGGCCGTGGATCACCACACCGCCCACCACATCTTCGAGACCTGCATCCGGGGCATGTTCGCCAAGAAGGCCGTGGTCCTGGTGACCCACCAGATCGAGTTCATGCCGCAGTGCGACGCCGTGGCCATCATGGACGAGGGCCGCTGCCTGTACTTCGGTGAGCGAGGGGCGAGGGGATGTGGGGTTGCAGGCAGCACGGGGCCGCTAGGGCACGCGTGGGCAGGGTGCAACCCCGGCTTGATTCCAAAAGTCCCAGCTCGCCGCCCTGCTAGCTTCCTGCCTGTGCATGTGTCGCCATGAGCTGGGCGCTGAGACGCTTCTCTTCCCGTCTGCCCCCCTTCCTGCCCCTCAGGCAAGTGGAACGAGCAGGCCCAGGACCTGCTGGGCAAGCTGCTGCCCATCACGCACCTGCTGCACGCCGCCGGCTCCCAGGAGGCCCCGCCCAAGCCCAAGGAGACCAAGGAGAGCAAGGACGCCCCCGTCAAGCAGCAGTCCATCCAGCTGACCCTGGCCCCCACCACCATCAAGCCCGAGACCTCCGACTCCAAGAAGAAGGACCAGCAGAAGGTCCTCCCGGTGCGCGCCGCCATGATCTACACGTGGTACGGCAATGTCTTCCTGGGTGAGTCAGGGTACCCCTGGGGGCAGCCAGGAGGGCGGGCGGTCGAGGGACAGGGGCTTGCGGCTAAGCGCGTGTGCGGTCTGACTGTACCTTTGCCCCAGGCTCGCTCGCTTTCTGCTGTGCCCGCCGCCCTGCTTGCTGCCGACCCTTTTCCCTTGCTTGCCCCTCGGCTCGCAGTGCTGGTGTGCTTCATTTTCTTCCTGGCCGCCCAGACCACCCGCCAGGTGTCTGACTTCTGGGTGCGCTGGTGGGTGAACGACGAGTACAAGAAGTTCCCCAAGCCCAAGGGCGTGCAGGACCCCTCCGCCACCCAGTTCTACTCCCTCATCTACCTGGCGCTCACCGGCATCTTCTACTTCTGCATGCTTGCCCGCGGCGCCACGTTCCTGTGGTGGACCCTGCGCTCGGCCGAGAAGATCCGCAAGAAGGCCGTCCATAACGTGCTGTTCGCGCCCATGGGCTTCTTCCTGGTGACCCCCGTGGGCGACCTGCTGCTCAACTTCAGCAAGGACCAGGACATCATGGACGAGAACCTGCCCGACGCCGTGCACTTCATGGGCATCTACGGCCTCATCCTGCTGTCCACCACCATCACCGTGTCCGTCACCATCAACTTCTTCGGCGCCTTCACGGGCTTCCTGATCATCATGACCGGCATCATGCTCACCATCTACATTCCCGCCGCCACCGCCCTCAAGAAGTCCCGCGCGGTGAGCACTGTTGTGTTGCCGCTGGGGTGTGCGAGGACCGCAGAGCCAGGCGGGGACCGCAGAGCCAGGCAGCTGCCTGTTGATCCTCTCCTCTCCCGGCCCCGCTACTTCCTGCTGACGCCTTCCCTGCCCCTTCCTCCGCCTCACGCGCCTGCCTCTATGCAGGTGTCTGGCGGCATGCTTGTGGGCCTGGTGGCTGAGGTGCTGGAGGGCCTGGGCGTGGTTCAGGCCTTCTCCAAGCAGGACTACTTCATCCGTGAGGCCGCTCGCCGCACCGACATCACCAACGCCGCCGTGTTCAACGCCGAGTCGCTCAACCTGTGGCTGGCCTTCTGGTGCGACCTGATCGGCGCCAGCCTGGTCGGCGTGGTGTCTGCCTTCGCCGTCGCCCTCAAGGGTGAGCCAAGGCTGCGGCTGACTTGCGAGGCCAGCTGTGGGGCTCGGGCTGCTGTCACGCACGGCTGGAGTGCTGGTGGCCTGACGCCACGCAGCCGCTGTGCTGCCGCTGATCCTGTCTGCCGGTGCCGCCGTTTAGTGATTGAGCTGACCTGTCTGTGCTACCTCCCTCCTCCCTCAGACGAGCTCGGCGCTCCCACCGTGGGCCTGGCCTTCTCCAACATCATCCAGATGCTTGTGTTCTACACCTGGGTGGTCCGCTTCATCTCCGAGTCCATCTCGCTGTTCAACAGCGTGGAGTGCATGACCTACCTGTCCAACTACGTGCCCCACGACGGCGTGTTCTTCGACCAGACGCAGGAGGGCGGCGTGGCCAAGAGCCTGACCCTGCCCGACGGCCAGATCGTGCCCGCCAGCTCGCGGGTGCAGGTGGTTGTTGACGACGCTTCGCTTGAGCGCTGGCCCTCGACCGGCAACATCCGCTTCGAGGACGTGTGGATGCAGTACCGCCTGGACGCCGCCTGGGCGCTCAAGGGCGTCACCTTCAACATCAAGGACGGCGAGAAGGTCGGCGCCGTGGGGCGCACGGGCTCCGGCAAGTCCACCACCCTGCTGGCGCTGTTCCGCATGTTCGAGCTGGCCCGCGGCCGCGTCCTGATCGACGGCGTGGACATTGCGACGCTCACCATGAAGCGCCTGCGCTCGGGTGAGCAGCCGTGGGGGGTCGGTTGCGGGGATGGCGAGACAAAGCAGCGAGCCGGAGGCCAGGGTGGGCACCTTCCCATGTCGTCAGCTGCAGCCTGTGTAGCCTGCTTCCTCCCCTGCCTCTGTGCTGATGCCCTTCTCCCCCGTCTGCCCCGCCTCCGCCCCCAGGCCTGTCCATCATTCCCCAGGAGCCCGTCATGTTCACCGGCACCGTCCGCTCCAACCTGGACCCCTTCGGAGAGTTCGAGGTGAGCGAGCGCGCTGCAGCTTGCATGCAGGGCCGCTTAGGGCCGGTCATTGGGGCCTGCGGGCTTGCGATGGGGCGATGCTAGTGTCTGCTCCCGTGACCCTTCTCCCGCCTCCGTGCTCTCTCCTGACCATGCCTGCCCTCCCTCCGCTCCCCTTCCCATCCCCAGGACGACAACGTGCTGTGGGAGGTGATCCGCAAGGTGGGCCTGGAGGGCCAGGTGCAGCACGCTGGCGGCCTGGACGGCCACGTGGACGGCACCGGCGGCAAGGCCTGGTCGCTGGGGCAGACGCAGCTCATGTGCCTAGCCCGCGCCGCCCTGCGCGCCGTGCCCATCCTGTGCCTGGACGAGGCCACCGCCGCCATGGACCCGCACACGGAGCAGATCGTGCAGGACACCATCAAAAAGGTCTTCGACGACCGCACCACCATCACCATTGCCCACCGCCTGGACACCATCATCGAGAGCGACAAGGTGCTGGTGATGGAGGCTGGCGAGCTGATGGAGTACGCCCCGCCCGCCCAGCTGCTGGGCAACCCCAGCTCCATGTTCTCCAAGCTGGTGGACAAGAGCGGGGTAGCAGCCGCTGCGGCCCTGCGCAAGATGGCGAACGAGCACTTCGCCCAGCAGGCGGCCAAGCAGCAGGCACGATAGATAGGCGAGGGGCTGGAGGGGCCGGGGGTGGGGAGGGGTGACTGAGCGGCAGGATTCAGGACGTCGTTAGTTGGCATGGAGCGCTAGCGGGTAGGACTGTTGAATAAAGCTCCGCTGAGAGACGAGGCGTGGCCGGGTACTGAAAGAGGTTAGTTATTGAGCAAAAAGTACGTGAGCATCAAACTGCATCAAGCTCTGAACTGCGCTGCAAACTGAATACTGGATGGCATTTGCTGGCGTGGCTGGGGGCGGGCATCTCGAATTCGGTGCATGTGTTTTGCACTAAAACCCATCTAGTCAAGTGTGGCTTTGCAGTGTTGCCGAAGCCTCCCAGTTGCAGAGGTGCAGGATCTGGGCTCTACGGTTGCAGACCTAGTGCTGTGATTCCGCTCATGTAGTGCTGCCTTCCTCATGGGAGGGGGCGAAGGGACATCTGAAGACGAAAGTGAGAGAGGGGGACTAGATACAGTAAGGCCCTCCCTTCGGTCGGGACAATCCCGTAGCTGTGAAAAGGGTGGGGGTGTGATGAGGGAGTTGAGGGAGCTTGGACGATGCGGCGGGGCTGAGGTGTATGTGGAGAGTTGTGCCCCGAATTCTGCGCCTGTTCCGCCCCATGCGCCTCTGCATCCCCCGCTCAATGCCCCGCCCCCACCCCGCCTGGCCGAACCTAAATTCCACGTCCACCCTTCCCTTCGAAGACCGCTGTCTGCCGTCTCCATCCAGCCTCTGCCGCCCCCAACCCGGCCTCTGCCGCCCCCGTCCCCGCCACCCCCACCTCAACCCCCGCCGCGGGAGTCCCCTCTCAGCCCTCCCCTTCGTAGATCGCTCTCTGACGCCCCCACCCCGCCTCTGCCACCCCAAGCCCCGCCTCGGGGGCCCCCTCTCCGTCCTCCCCATCGTAGATTACTTTCTGCCGTCTCACCCAGTCTCTGCCGCCCCCGTCCCTGCCGCCCGCGCCGCGAGCCCGCCTCGGGAGTCCCCTCTCCAACCTCCCCTCCGTGGATCGCTCTCCGCCGCCCCCACCCTGCCACCCGCGCCTCAACCCCCGCCTCGCGAGTCCCCTCTCCACCCTTCCCTTCGTAGATCGCTCTCTGCCGCCCCCTCCCGGCCTCTGTCGCCCCCACCCGGCCTCTGCTGCCCCCGTCCCCGGCGCCCCCGCCTCAACCCCCGCCGCGGGAGTCCCCTCTCAGCCCTCCCCTTCGTAAATCGCTCTCTGGCGCCCCCACCCCGCCTCTGCCGCCCCAAGCCCCGCCCCTGTTACCCGAAGCACCGCCTTGGGAGTCCCTTGTCCGCCCTCCCCTTCGTAGATCGCTCTCTGCCGCCCCCACCCGGCCTCTGCCGCCCCCGTCCCTGCCGCCCCTGCCTCATTCCCCGCCTTGACGCTGCCCTGTCCACCCTCTTCTTCGTAGATCGCTCTCTGCCGCCTCCGTCCTTGGCGCCCCCGCCTCACGCCCCGCCTCGGGAGTCCCCTCTCCATCCTCCCCATCGTAGATCGCTCTCTGCCGCCCCCTCCCTGCCTCCGCCGCTTCCGTCCCCGGCGCCCCCGCCTGAAGCCCCGCCTCTACCGTCCCCTCTCCACCCTCCCATCCGTAGATCGCCCTCTACCGCCCCCACCACGCCGCAAACCACTGAGCTGCGCTGCAGTCAAGGCTTGCCCCTTTTTTATATTTCAAGGGCGATCTCCAAGTGGGACATGGGGAAGCGCAGGGGTCAGAAGCACAGGGGTCAGAAGCCACAGGGGGGCCGCGGGGCTGCCAGGGCGTCGCTTCGGGCACGTATGTCGAAGCGAAGCGAGCGCGGCTGCGGCTGTGCCGGAGCTTTGGGACCCGCGACTAGGAGTCGCAACTACCTTTCCGATAAGCAATCTAATAGCATAGAGTTCGATAGCAACACGAACCGGGAAGACCTCGTCCCGGCCTGGTCTGGACCTTGTCCCGGCGCGTCCTCAAGCTTAAGTGCATTCCAATATGGGGCTACCAGCATTCGGCACTCCATACCTGCAGCATGTCCGTCTGCCTAACAACAGAAGCCTACTATTAAAACCGAGAGAAGTGAGGAGCGTCCGAGACGCGAAGGCATTGGCGTAGCCTCGTTTCCCCCCCTGGCGGGGGAAATCGGGGCAAGCCAACGCCGCCTTGAGAGTCCCCTGTCCGCCCTTTCCTTCGTAGATCGCTCTCTGCCGCCCCCTCCCGGCCTCTGCCGCGCCCAGCCCCCACCCGGCCTCTGCCGCCCCCGTCCCCGGCGCCCCCGCCTCAAGTTCCGCCTCGGGAGTCCCCTCTCCACCTCCCCTTCGTAGATCGCTCTCTGCCGCCCTCACCCGCCTCTGCCGCCCCCACCCCGCCCCTGCCACCCCAAGCACCGCCTTGGGAGTCCCTTGTCCGCCCTCCCCATCGTAGATCGCTCTCTGCCGCCCCCACCCGGCCTCTGCCGCCCCCGTCCCTGCTGCCCCCGCCTCATTCCCCGCCTTGGCGCTGCCCTGTCCGCCCTCTTCTTCGCAGATCGCTCTCTGCCGCCTCCGTCCTTGGCGCCCCCGCCTCACGCCCCGCCTCGGGAGCCCCCCGTCCACCCTCCCATCCGTAGATCGCTCTCTGCCGCCCCCAGCCCCCCACCCGGCCTCTGCCGCCCCCACACGGCCTCTACCGCCCATAGCCCCGCCTCGAGAGTCCCTTCTCCACCCTCCCCTTCGTAGTTCGCTCTCTGCCGTCCCCAGCCCCCCACCCGGCCTCTGCCGCCCCCGTCCTTGGCGCCTCCGCCTCACGCCCCGCCTCGGGAGCCCCCTCTCCACTCTCCCCTCCGTAGATCGCTCTCTGCTGTCCCCTACCCGGCCTCTGCCGCCCCCGTCCCGATCGCCCCCGCCCCAAGCCTTGAGAGTCCCTGTCCGCCAGCCCCTTCGTAGAACGCTCTCTGCCGCCCCCTCCCTGCCTCTGCCGCCCCAAGCCCCGCCTCGCGAGTCCCCTCTCCACCCTCCCCTTCGTCGATCGCTCTCTGCCGTCCCCTCCCAGCCTCTGCCGCCCTCACCCGGCCTCTGCCGCCCCCGTCCCCGAACCCACCTCTGCCGCCCCAAGCCCCGCCTTCGGAGTCCCCTTTCCGCCCTCCCCTTCGTAGATCGCTCTCTGCCGCCCCCACCCGGCCTCTGCCGCCCCCACCCCGCCCCTAACACCCCAAATCCCGCCTTGAGAGTCCCATGTCCGCCTTCCCCTTCGTAGATTCCTCTCTACTGCCTTTTCCCGGTCTCTGCCGCCCACACCCCTTCCGCCCCCGCCCCGAGCCCTGCATCGGGAGTCCCCTGTCCACTCGTGTCCACCCTGCCCCCCCCCTACATTGATCTCTGCCGCTGCCGCCCCAGCCTGGCCGTCCCCACCCCTAATGCCGCCTTGAGGGTGCGTTGCCCGCCCTCCCCTCCATAGATCGCTGTCGGCCGCTGCTGCCTCACCCCTGCCGCCCCCGCCCCACTCCCGGCGTTCTGCCCCCGCCACGTCTCACTCCTGGCGAGCTGCCGTACGGCAACCGGCATAGTCCCGTCCACAGCGCTGCCGCTGGCATGAAGTGTCAGCTAGGTGCCGCCCTGCCGCACTGCCGCTCGCGCCATGTTCGGCATGCCGAATTCGGTACGCACCCATGCCGCCACCCGGCGCCTTCGCGCAAGAGCTGCGCTGACGCTGAGACGCAAAGTGCACAGCGAATTCGTTGGGCGATGAGGCGCACAGCGCGGAACGCGCGTTGTTCCGGCTGCCGAGGAGCGACTGGGCGCGATGCCGCAAGCCGAAAAGTGCTTACATGCGGCGCGCTCGAACCCGCGACAAAATACTTTTCTGGCCACCCTGCCGCATAGCGCTGCCGCTATCCGCAAAACGTCTTATGATAAAAGCGCAGCGCGAAAACTACGGGTCCACAGACAAAGACCCTGGTGGTTGGGTGCTGGCAGAGCACCGTCAGGCCGAGGAGGCTGCCACTGTAACACACTACTACTGGACAAAGACCACCGCCCTCTCCGCCGCGCAGCCCTCCTCCGCCCACCATCCCTGCCCTTGCGGACGCCGCCGGCCGCCTCATCACTGACCCTGCCCGCCTCCCCTCCATCGTGGCTGATTTCTGGGCTGCCATCGGTGCCCCGCCCTCCGACCTTGCCCCCTCCGACCGGGCCGCCGTTCTCGCCGCCCTCGCCGCCCGTACGCCCGCCTTCCCCGCCGATGAAGTGTCCCGTGTGGGAGACTCCGAGGTGTCTGCTGTGGAGGTTCTGGCTGCGCTGCGCGGCACCAAGCCTGGCCGAGCCCCAGGATCGGGGAGCATTGGCATGCATGCGAGGGTCTTGACTCATGGATCCTGGTTTGGCGCGGTCACTCTGGCCCTTGGTAGCTCAAGACCGTGAGTGCACTTGCCGACGCCCCAGCTTGGCCTGTCCCTCGCTCCATCCCCTCTAGCCCGCATCCTGCTCCGCAGCACCCCACCGCCGCCACAGCCCCAGGATCGGGGAGCATTGGCATGCATGCGAGGGTCTCGACTCGTGGATCCTGGTTTGGCGCGGTCACTCTGGCCCTTGGTAGCTCAAAACCGTGAGTGATCCTGCCGACGACGCCCCAGCTTGGCCTGTCCCTCGCTCCCCTCTAGCCCGCACCCGGCCCCGCAGCACCCCACCGCCGCCACAGCCCCAGGATCGGGGAGCATTGGCATGCATGCGAGGCCGCGTCGTGCCGCCCCATCACCCTCCTCTGTACGGACTACCGCCTCCTCGCAAACTGCCGCTGACTGTTGTGCGACGTCCAGGGGATCAGCATCCGGCAACCTGGCCCGGACCTATCCTCTTGTTCGCTGCGCTATCCCGCACTACAAGTTGGTAGCGGTGATCCTGGCGTGGGGTCCCAGCAGTCCCAACGCTAGGCGTGACGCGCAGCTTGCGAGCAGCAGCACTAGATTGTGATACCCTCGGCAATGGCGTCCTCGAGCTCATAGTCCAGCGGCTCCTCGTTCTCAAGCGACATTTTGCAC
Source organism: Edaphochlamys debaryana (assembly GCA_016858145.1). Classification (NCBI taxonomy): domain Eukaryota; kingdom Viridiplantae; phylum Chlorophyta; class Chlorophyceae; order Chlamydomonadales; genus Edaphochlamys; species Edaphochlamys debaryana. Next base: position 212,842 of record JAEHOE010000003.1, read on the forward strand.
GCAACCAGCGTCCCGCTACCACTTGATGTGCTAGTTGCTTGCAAGAGAATCGTGTGCAAAAGAGAGAAGCGATAGATACACTCGTCCGAGTTGGGCGGGGTCGATAGACTCCATGATTGCAGCGGCGCAAGGCCAGAAGACTGCGCAGCTCAGTGCCGTACAGTACCACGAACCACCAATGAGAGGCGGCCCGAGGCCCGCACAACCGACACGCGCCCAGATGGCGCGCCGTGATAGTGCTGTACGGGAGCCCTTGCCTTTGTAGATCACCGTGATGACGCCCTTAAGGAAGTGGGTGGGGGTGCGTTGGAGACGGCCGATGGCGGTGAAGACGCGGGCAAGGATGCGGGAGAAGGGGACAGAGAAAGCTTTGTACAGGTCGGCAGGGATGCCGTCCCAGCCAGGGCTCCGCACAACACTGACGTGGCCCCCTCGTGGCTTGCTGCTGCCCACGCCGCCCTCCAGCCTGGCAGCCCCGCCCCGCCCTCCGTCGACTCCACCGTTGCCCTCCTCCTCCCCCGCCTTGGCTGGCGCCTCTCCGCCGGCACTGCCGTTCCCCTCCGCGAGTTCACAGTCCGATTCGGCACCTCCCTCCTCCTGGCCGACACTGGGGAGACCCGGCGCATGCACCACATGGCTTACGCCGGTGCTGCCCTTGGTCTTTCCCCTGCCGCCCCGGAGCCGGCGTCTGCCTACACCCAGCTGAGCGATGCCCTTCGTCGTGTGTGGTCCCGGCTGAAATGGGAGAGTGAGCGCAAAGAGGTCTTATGGCGCTTAGCGGTTGACGGGGTAGCGATGTTGGGCAATTCGCATCTGCGGGGCTCGGTTCCGGACTCGTGTTGCTGCGGGAACTTCCCTGGGGCTGGTGATTCGCCCGGGTCTCCCCGCACCCACCACTTCTGGGCCTGCCCTGTAGCCCACGCCCTCCTCACTGACATTTCTCTTGAAGCTGGGTGCGCTGTGTCACGTGCGGACTTGTGGTTGCTGACTTCGCCGAACCCGGCACGCGTTCAGGGGTGTGTATGGGATGTGGTGTGCCTTGCGGTGTTGACTGCGCTGGAGTCTGCGCGTCGGTACCAGCATGCCCGCTCTCGCCGACCGCATGGCCCCATGACTCTTGCGCGTGCATCTGCTGTGGCCCGTGCTCAGTTTCAATTTCTTCTTCGTGATTTTGCTGCTCTGGGTGTGCCTGCGAAGGGCTGGGGATCTGTTGGCGCCTTGCATCCTTTCCTGCGCATCTGTGACGGCAAACTACTCACCACTATTCCTGAAATTGACCTCTAATACCCTGTCCTGCCTTTTCTTGCTCTGCCGTTTCGGGCCTGGTGTTTGTGTGCGACGCTGCCTGCACGCTGCTTTTGTGTAGTTTCTGCCTTGGGTGCATAATGCTTGATGTTATCACTGGACTCCCCACTCCCACTGGATCCGGCTCTGCCTTTCGTTGTTGCATCCTGATCTTGGGATCTCAGTGCCATGGTCCGGCTCCTGACAGTATCGTGTGCTCGCTGTCCTCTGCAGTGTTGCTTGTGTATGCCTGCCCGCGTCCGAACGGTATATGCGTAGTGGGTCGCTGACCCTGGTGGTTGGGTGCTGGCAGAGCACCGTCAGGCCGAGGAGGCCGAGTAGAGCGCGACGCGAGCCGAGTGGGCCCTCCGCTCTCTCTTCTTCTACGCTTCGCTCCGCTCTCTGCCGAGAGCTCCGCTCCGCTCCGCTTCCGAGGAGCTACGGGAACGATGCACAAGCTTGCAGTATGAGCTTGACCCTCAGACCCGTCGACGGGCACACAGGCCCTTGTAAGTAATGACAGAAGCGAGCGCATCAGTGCTGTGGGTCCCTAGTTCAGGCCTTTGGCCGAAGACAGCCTGGGGTCAGACCATTTCCTTGCCCGAGCAGCGCCCAACTTTGGCCGCCAGAAAGCTCTGCAAGGCCCAGGCTGGTCAGCCCCTTCACCAGACTAGCAGGTAGCACTACATGGAGCGGCATGGCCAAAGCGTTTGGCACAGTTGGCAACGCGCGGATGTCCAACGTGGCTCCGGGTCAGGCAAGGATGAGGTCAAACTCGTCAAAGCAGCCCTGAAAGCAGTGACCGGCGGCAGGCGGGACAACGCGGGATTGTTCGACGTGGCGCGGGACCCGTGGGGGCCAAGTGGGGGCGTGGTGCGGGAGCCAGGAGGCGAAGGCCATTGCACGACACCGGGATGTGGCGCAGAGGATAGCGCTTCAGGAGTAGTGCCCTAGTGAGCTCCTGCGGCAAGCTGCGAACAACAATTCGGCTGGTCGGGAGTTCGGACATGGTCGGGTGTATGGCAAGGCCGCAAGTGGGCATACCGAGACAAGTCAATCGGCCCGTTTCCGGCGCACCTTGCAGTGCGAGGTGGTGCGACTGCCTTGCCAACACGTTCGCGTAGGGTCGATAAGTTTCCCCGCTCCCCCGGGGCGTGGCCGCGTGGATGCAAGGTGCTACCGCCCCCGCCAGGGATCAGCCCGCAAACAGCGAGGGCCTGTGAGACGCACACGTGCAATCAAGAGCACACCGAAACCAATGCCCAATGCCCTTGCTCTGAAGACCTCCTCGTCCCCTCCTGCATCACAAACGCTCTCCTTGTCCCCTATCCTCACACCAGACATCACTCGACTCATACACGAGCCATAGCTCGCCTTATCTTCTGTTCTTATCGCCTCATGCATCTGGTGCGGTAGTTGCAACACTTTGCACTTGCCGGACTCGATGGTCCATCGTCTAAGTTAAGGTCTTGGCGAAGGCAAACATATTATCTGGCCGGGATTAATGGCCGGGTGCGAGCCCGCGTGCCGTGGTGCGGGCTGGTGGTGGAGAGGGGTTGAGGGCTGCACGGAGCCAGACTCGAACATTGGGCCCCCTGGGGGGGACCACGGGGCTCAGCCCTTTCCCTGCCTTCGGGCAGCCACCCTTGTCTGTTCTTGGCCTTGGATGCGGACTTGGAAACGAGTCTGCAGGCTTTGCCCTGATCCTCGTCCAGGACAAGAGTGGCTCGCCAAGCCATACCAGTGAGAGTCCTCATGGAGGCTCGCCAGCAGCCAGGTGCAGCCCAAAGCCGTCCCATCCGCTTCACCAGCCGCACGCAGCGCAGGGCAATGGCCCGCACGGCGCAGGGCCACAACGCCCCCGGCTTCCCTCCTCTCCCGCACCGTCTCGTCTGCCTGTTCGCCCCGTTCCCCACATCAAAACGCACCGCAAGTGCTCACAACACTCACCCTGCTCACTCTCTCAACCTCGCTGCCCTGCACGTCGCACGCCGTGCCCGGGCCCAACATGGGCTCTCGCGAGACCCGACCGCTCCATAGCAGCAGCACCTCACAAAACCAGAGCTGAGGCCGAACAACTACCACACCGGCCCCAAGCGCTGTCAACAGTGGCCCACTCCCAACCGACTGCTCATCTATTGGACCCGCACAATTGTAGCCAAAGAAGGAAAGCAGGAGTGTCCTCCCCAATACCAGCCCGCCGCAAGATGCACGGCGTACGCTTGACACCGGATTCCGTGCTCGGTGACACATGGCAAGGAGTAGCCACCAGGCCGCCTGTGCCGCAACCAAGGCGCGGCTCAAGGCTCCGCAGCGGACTCGTCCGACTCCTCCCCGTCACCAACCTCCGCATCCTCCACCTCGACATCGCCATTGGAGGGCTGGTCGACCGCCATGGCTGTCGCTCCGCCCGCTGACTCGCTAGACACGCCCGAAATCTGCCCGCCCGGCGCTGATACGGAGGCCACCTCCGCGGACGTAGAGCCGCCGTTGGCGCCCTCGGCGCTGCCGGTGGTATTGGCGCCCTTGGGGGCGGTGGTGGCGGCGGTAGCGGGCGGCGGCGGCGTGGGGCTGGGCGCGGGCGCGGTGGAGGCCTTGACGAACTGACCCCGGACTCGCGGCCGCGCCTCCGCCAGGCGCTTGCGGGACTCGTACCGCACCTGCAGGGCGAGCAGGCGGAGGCGAGCCGGAGCCGGAGGCCGTGAGTGGACAGGCGTTGGTCGCGGCGGCGCGTGCCGTGCAGAAAAGCCTTCGGCCCTCAGGTGCCCGAAGGCTGCAGGCATAGCAGCGTGGCCTCACCGACCCTGCATAAGCCCGGGGAACGCGCTCACCTTCTTTTGGAAGTTGCGGTGCTTCCGCTTCTCCAGGTACTTGGCAACAGCCGCCAGTCGGGCGGCGGAGTTGGAACGGGCCACCGCCACGGGCGCCGTAGTCACGGTGTCGGGCACGGGGATCTCGGCAGCGGCCCGGCCCGACAGATGGGCGATCAGCTGCAGGACCGACTCAGGGATGTACAGCGGCGGCGCACCGGCGGCCGCGGCCGCAGCGGCGGCGGTCGGGTGCGGTGGCACGGGGCCGTACGGCGGCGGCAGCGTTGGCGGCGGCGGGCCTGCACGCGGCGGCATGCCAGGGAAGGGCATGTGTGCCGCAACAGCAGCTGCCGCCGCCGCAGCTGCTGCTCCAGGGGGCATCAAGGCCGGGCCGAGGAGCGCAGCTGTGGCGACGGTTTGGTCTGGGGGCTTGGGCCCGCAGGGCATCGGGGGAGGCGCCCCGGGGTGGAGGGGGAGCACGGGGGGCAGCACGCAGCCGGGTGGCGGCGGATGCGGAGCGGCGGACCCTGCGGCGCCGTACAGCGGCGGCGGAGGCGGCAGTAGGGTAGGCGGGCGAGGTGGGCCGTAACCGGGCAAGGGCACGACTGCCGCCGCGGCTGCCGCGGCGGCTGCAGGTGCGGCGCTGCTGTTGCCTGCGGCTGCTGAGGCGGCTGCAGCGGCGGCTGCAGCGGCGGCGACCCGGCCCGGAAGGAACACCGTGAAGGCGGTGAAGGCGGAGCGGTCGCTGTGCCGCAGCAAGGACATGCTCCCGTTGCCGTTGCCGTTAGCTTGGGCATTGGTACCGGCGCCCGCCACCGCGCCGGCGGCAGAGCTAGCACATGCCGGCGAGGCAGTTGCCACCGCGTTTGAGGAAGGCGCAGCAGGTCCCTGGGCGGAAGGAGCCGCCGCCGTTGCTGCGGCCGCTGCCTGCTGGGTCAGCGGCACGGGAGCTGCCGCTGACGCCACGGCCGGCCGCGGCGAAGCGCCGTCACGCTGCTCTGCGGCCGCCGCCGCCGCGGACGCCTGCGCCGCCGCCCTGGGCCCCTGCGGCTGCTGCTGCGCTGCTACCGCCGCCGCCGCTGCGGCTGCCGCCAGGCGCTCCTGGTGCGCCTTGTTGCGCTGCGTCCACAGCTCCTGGTGCCGCTGCGCACCCAGGACCGCCAGCTCCTGCAGACCCGGGGGCAGCGCCACCGCCAGGCCGTGCGTGGGGCCGTTGGAGGGCGCTGCCGCCGAGGGGTGGGACAGGCCGCCATGGTGAGCGGTGTCCGCGGCGGCAGCAGCATCCACCGCCGGGGCGGCGGACGGCGCAGCGGAGGGCGCAGCGGCCGCCGCGTGGGGCATGGGCTCAGCGGAGGGGGCGGCGGCAGAGTCGTGACCCGAGCTGCCGCTCCGCCGCGTGTCGCCCAGACCGGACGAGTGCGGCCGGCCAGCCGCAGGCTCCGAGCAGGTGCCTGAAGGGCCTCCGTGCTGGCCCCTGCCCTGCGAGCCCTGCCCCGGCGGCTCCTTCTCGTCCGCCTCGCTGCCGGAGCCCGTGGTTCCGTTGGTGGCAGAGGTGAAGGTGGAGGGGCTCTCAGCAAAGGTGTCGGCGCTGGGGGTGGTGGTGCCCTCACGCGTGCCGTTGCCCGTGCCCGTCCCGGTAGCCGCAGAGGCAGAGGCCGCGCGGCTTCCCTGGGAGCCCTCCGCCGCCAACCGCCCAAGAGGCAGGGCGTGTCGGGTCCCCCCGCAGGTCGTACCGTTGGGGCCCGTGCTGGTCCCCGCGGGGTCGCCGCGAAGCCGCTTGCGCGGGTGCGCCTCCTCCGCTCCGCCCTCGTCCTCCGCTGGCTCCCCCTCCGGCAGCAACTCCCGGGACCAGGGAATGACCGCGGCCCGCGCCGCGCCCGCCGAACCCCCCACCGCGTGCCCGTTCGCCGCCCCGTGGCCGTTGGCGTGCGGCAGCGACACGGGGTTGAGGTCGAAGTGCACGGCCACGGAGGCGACGGGCCCCGAGGCCTGCTGCGTCAGACCCGTGCCCGAAGACCGTAGCACGCCCTGAGCGCTGCTGTCCTGTGCGCCCAGCGGCGAGGCCGCGGCCCGGCCCTGCCCATGGGCCGCAGCTGTCGGCTGCCCCTGCTCAGGCTCAGAGGAGGCCTGCGTGCGGGCCGAGGTGTGCCCGTGCGCGTGGTTCACAGCCGACGGCCCGCTGGGGGCCCCGGTGGCCGAGGGGTGCCGGTTCGAGGCGCCGCGTGTGGGCAGCGTCGTGCCCCCCGTGGAGTGGAGCACGGACGTGGCAGCGCCGGTGCTGCCACCGCTGCTGTCCTTGATGTGGCCGCCCTCATGGTGGTGGTGGCTCTCGTGGTGGTGGTGGCCCTCGTGGTGGTGGCCGCGGCCCTCGCCCTCGCGGCCCCCATTTGCAAGGGCGCCGTCACTGTCGCGGCCAGAGTGCCCGGCGGCGCCGCCCCCCGCGTGGGCGCTGGCCCCCGTGCCCCGCGCCTTGTTTGCCCGCCACACGTGCTGCCAGAGAGTGGCGAGCTCGTTCTTGCGAATCGGCTTAATCAGGTAGTCGCATGCTCCAGCCTGAGGTAGGAGCGAGGGGATGGCGGAAGGTGACGGCGGGGCGGGAAGGGGGAGCGGAAGGCCCAGCCCGGGGACTTGGGGGCTCGCTCACCTGGAACGCCTGGAGCACGCTCTCCTGCGAGTCCTGAGAGGACATGACCACGACCGGCACATCGCTGAACCGTTCCCCGTGGACGACCTCGTTGATAAGGTCAAAGCCAGTGACCTGGGGAGGGCGGGACAAGGGAGGAATGTTCAACGTGGCGCGGGGGCGTGGTGTGCAGGCCAGGGGTCAGGAGGCGGAGGCCATTGTGAGACACCGGGATATGGCGCAGAGGATAGCGCTCCAGGAGTAGTGCGCTTCTGCGGCGAGCAGCGCGGCGGACGCGTTAAGCGCCCGGACCGCGAGCATCCGCGCCAATCAGTCGCTAAAACGCTCAGCAGGCCCTCGCGGCCTCAAGCTGCGAACACGAAGCACAGGTGGTACTTCTCCGTAGCGAAAGAGGAGTACCTCGCGGGCGGTGCGGCCAACGCGAGGCCCACACACACGCACGGCCCCCCGCGCTACGCCGAGCCATAAAGTTGAGCCACGAAGACCCCCAGAACCGGGACCCGAGAGCGTGTTTTACCTCCGGCATGCAGATGTCGGTTAGGACCAAGTCGACGCGCTCCCCCTTCTCTTTTGCGCTCTCCAGGAAGCGCAGGGCCTCGGCACCTCCGCGCGCCGAAGAGACCCGATATCCGCATTTCTTGAGGAGCTGCTCTACGCACTTCAAGCAGATGTCGTCGTCCTGCAGGGAGGGCGCGGGACGGAAAAGTCGGACGGCGGGGGCGCGGGCACAGTGTGCGGGCACGGACCAGTCGCTCATCGACCTGACTCGGCGCTGACCGCTCCCGCAGCCTCCTCACCTCTACCAGCAGGACGTGAAAATCAGTACCACTTGCGGCCATCGCGGGGTCGAGTCCGCGCTACACGTCCCTGAGGAAATCCCTGCCGCTCATTTGGCCCCAAAGCTTGAGGCGCCGTCTAGGCACGTCCAGTCGCGCAGGCTAACATGCTAGTACCCAAGAGTTGCTCTTCGCGGTGGTGCTGGGCCGCGGGAATTGCAGACTTGCGGAGAAGAATTGCGGACTTTGCAAGTCGGGGCTGTGTGCTTGAAACGGGGCTTGCGATGGGCACTCTGGTAGCTATAGGTGTGTTGAATTTGAAGTCGGGGGTGCAGCCGACGAAAAAACGACTGAGGCGAGTCGCGAAAGAAATATCCTGGCCAAAACATGTACGGCACGGCGTCGTTGCCGTGGCATACAGCACTGCACCCCGCCACACGCGCCCAAACGACTCGTGGGCTTCCACGCTGCAGTCTCGCACCAAGTGCCAGCTCCAGGCCTCAGGTGGCCCGGTGGAACCCCTTCACGTCCTCGCTGCAGCGCCGCATGTCCTCCGCGCCACCCAAACTTGTGAGCCACCGGTCTTGGGTTGCTTCCACACACGACCTCACCCCACTCGCCCTTGAGTTGTCCCTGTTAATCCCTCGTCGGCCACTTTCATGTCGAAGCCCCCTAGTCAATGTGCCAATTTACCCCTTGGCCCCCCTCACTGCACCCCCTGTGGTGACACCGCTCTTGGCTCGCAAGAGCAGGGATGCGGGTGGTCGCCGACCAGTGCACTTGTTGCATAGCTGGCCTTGCTTTTCGCGTAACTCGTCTCCCGTGTCTCTATTCCCCTGTGCGCTCCATCTCCATAGCCGAATGCCCCCATCGCCCTGGCCAACAGCCGGCCCTTGGCCCCTGCCGCCCCTCCTCACTTCTTCCTGCCCCGCAGCTCCTCCAGCCCCGCCTCCAGGCGAGCCATTACCTCGGTCCGCAGGGCCTGCGTCTGCTCGGCGGCTGCCGCACTCAGGTCCTTGAGCGCCTGCGAGGGCGAGAGGCGTCGGAATCAAGCCAGCGACCAACAGCTCGCAGCAGGCCCAGCAGCCCGGAGCGTCTGAGAGCAGTGGCCCCATCTCTGCCGGGCGCCTCCACGACGGGCCCACACGTGACTGCGGTGGCCCCTCACCCTTAGCCCTCAGCCCACATCGCTCCCGTGACGCCCAAGTCCCAGGGGCTCCCACCTTGTTCCGCATCTCGTCGATGGTGGCCATCACGTCCGCGTGCTGGTCCTTGGCGGTGTTGCAGGCGGCCTCGGAGTTGTTGGCGAGCGCCTCCAGCTGGGCCGAGTGCCCGCTGGTCACGGCCTCCAGGCGCTTGGAGCCGTCCTGGGCGGGGGTCCGGGGAAGGGAGGGACGGAGGCGAGGGACGAAGGGGACGCGTGGCGTGTGTTGCTGGTCAGACCCTCACCCTGGCCCCGGTCCTGGAAGCGCGCTGCACCGTCAGCTGATCGAGGGGACAGCACAGGCGCGCAGCGCAGGCTGGCGCTGGGCCCTGGCCTCTCACCTGCACGACCCTGCCCACGGCCTCCTCCAGGGCGCCGGCGGCCTTCTCCAGCTCCGCGCCCCGCTGCAGCATCCAGGACCGCAGCTCCTCCAGGGGGCCGCCGCCGGCGGAGGGGCCAGCGAGCGCCCCGCCGCCGCTGGCGCGCGCGGCCGCAGCGGCGGGCCTGGCAGGGTGTCGAGAGCGGGCGGTTTGGCCGTCAAGGTCAGGAGTGCAAGTACCAGCGCGGAAGGCAAGGTAGCCAGGTGAGCCCCTGGGTCTCTATCAGCGGCGAGAGGTGAACGGGGCTCTGGTTCCGCCGGTGCCGTCCCCCTGCCTCCCCTGCCCCGCACCCCACCCCTTCCGACAGCAACCCTGGGTCACAGACCGCCGCTGTGCCGGCCCTTCCACGTCCCAACCCATTCCCCTCTCTCCAGGCTCACCTCCCCGCTGGCTTCTTGGCGGCAGGCACCACCGCGCCCGCCTCGGCCTTCCGCTTGCTACCAGCGGCCGCGCCGGCCCCTGCCTCGCCTCCCGCCGGCTGCTCCCCCTCTCCCGCTCCCTCAGCCCCGGCTCCAGCCGCAGCCGCGGCCGCTGCGGCCTCCTGCTGCTTCTTGGCCGCAGCCTTGGCTGCTGCCTGCGCGTGCGCGTGCTGAGCAACAGTCCTGCCTCCGCTGCCCTTGCCAGCGCCGCGCTCCGCCTCGTTGCCCGCTCGCTGCAGTGGCAGCGGAGCCATCTTGCCCTTGGCGCCTGCGCCCGGCGCGGCCTTGGGCGCTGCGGCGCCCGCTCCCGCGCCCTGCGCCTTGGCCCGCATGAACGCAGCCACGTTGGCGCCGACCTGGTCGCGCTCGTTGGCTGCGTCGTCGTGGTCGTAGCCATCGCCGAACAGCGCGCCAACGTCCTCAACCGGGTTCTTGCGCGGGGGAGCCATGGCGCTGTTCGGCGAGATGCGTGTTGAGCGCTACGAGTCTGCTGCGGTGCTGTATATGCTGCTGACTGCTGATTGGAGTCTGGTGGAAGAAAGCATGGGTCGCCGAAAGCTTGCGCGGAACTTTTGCCATGCGTCACGGATCGCGGCGCTTCCCGCCTCAACCCTGGGGCCTCCTCGTGTGTATGCACCCCGGCCCCTTCACCCTTCAACCCACATCGCGTGCTGCCTCAACCCGTCCTCATCCCGAAACCCAACCAGTGTATGCCTCATGCCCCGCCACCTCCAGACCTCCCCGCGGCTCCTGTCCCAAATGCGCCACCCCCACCCGCCCCCGCAGCCGCCGAGGCCTCAGCAGTGGGCGTGCTGCTCGCTCCGCCCGCTTGCCCCCCACCGCCCCCTCCTCCTCCCCCACCTCCTCCCCCTCCCCCGGCACCTCCACCGCCTGCCGCCGCGCCTGAGTGGGCCGTGGCGGGGCTGCCAACCCCGCCGCCCCCGCCCTGCGTGCCTTGGCCCTGGTCCTGGCCCATGCTGGCAATGACCTCGGGGCGGCTGCGGTACTTCTTGCGGTACAGAGCCTCCGCGGCCCAGCCGGCGCCCTGCAGGGGGCCAAGCGCCACGGGACCAAACACGTGGGCAACGGGCATTGGCGTGGGCCGGCGTGGACCTACAGGCCACAGGCGCTGGAGCCAACCCGCCCTGGCCCGAGCCATATGGCCTCCAGACCCCGAGCTCTTTCCGACCGTCCGGTGTGTCCCCAGGCCCAGGCCCCACCTGCGGCGTGGCGATGCGCTCGGGTGAGGAGATGGGGTTCTCCTCGAGCGACAGCGCCTGCAGCGCCGTCAGCAGGCGCAGCTCCTGCGGCAGGCTCTCCAGGCGGTTGGTGTGCGCCCGCAGCACCGCCAGGGAGGCGGCCAGGCGGCGGCAGAGCCAGGCGGGGATGCGGCGGAGGTTGTTGCGGGACACGTCCAGCAGCTGGGGGGCGGGTGGGCGGGCGGGCGGGGCGCGTTGGTGGAGGCCGCGGGAAACGGGATGGGTGGGAGGAGAATGGTGCAAGCAGCTTGCACCTGGCAGCAAGGATTGCATAAGACCTGCGAGGAGACTCGGGAGCCCCTGATGCAAGCCATGCTGTGTGCCTTGCCGTTAGGCGGCTGCTCATCCTATCCTTTCGCCCCGCTGCATCCTCTCGCACGTCGCACCCACCTGCAGCCCCGCCGGCAGCCACGGCGGCATCTGCACCAGCCCCACCGCCGCCAGCGACAGCACCCGCAGCGCCGGCAGCTGCTGCGCCGCCATGAGCGGGGGCGAGCGGGGCGAGGGGCTGCGACCGCCGCGGGCGCTGGCCTGAGGCGAGGGCGGGTTGCCAACCACGCCGCCAACCGCCAGCGTCGAGACCGCAGGCGAAGGCGACAAGCCCACGCCCTCAGCCGCTGCGGCCGGTGTGGCCTGATCGGGAGCCGTACCCTTGGCAGCTGCATCTGGCGATGGCGAGGCAGCCGGAGCGCCGCCAGGCCCTTCCCGCGCGTCGCGTGGCGTGCCCGCGTTGCGGAGTGGGGAGGGTGCCCGCATGGGCAGGTCGCGCCGAGAGGTCTGGGCCGACACGGTGCCGCTGGCGCCGCCGCCGATGCTGCTCCCTTGCATGGGCGCGTTGGCGCCTGAGAGCTGGGGGCAGGTGGCGAGCTGGTTGTTGAAGTCGAGCACCAGTACTGAGAGCTTAGTCATGGAGGCCAGGAAGCCGGGCGGAAGCTGGTGCAGCGCCTGCGCGGGGCATGAGACCGGACAGGACTTTATCCAGAGCAGGACTCAGGTCACAGGACTTGATGCAGGACAGTGCGGTCCTGGCGAGGAGGAGGGGGCAGATCATGCGAAAGCGCAACAAGTCCGAGGACCAGGACCCGCCGTGCGGGCCTGGAGCTGGCGCATGGGCCTAGGGTTCAAGGCTCACGTTGTAGGGCGCGCAGAGGCGCGTGAGGCTGTGGCCCAGGCGGGTGGTGGAGGCAGGCAGTGCTGCCAGCTGGTTGGAGCCCACGTCAAGCGCCTGGGCGGGAGGGCGCCAGAGCGGCCGCAGCGAAGGAGGGAGGGCTTGTCGGGCACGCACCACGCGTCAAAAGTGTGCGTTTTGATGCTGAGATCTCACAGGGGCAAGCTCGGGTGCTCGGGCGCCGCGCACGCCCCCTTCTCCAGACCCCCTCTCACGCACCTGCAGCTTCCGCAGCTGCCCCAGCCCCTCGTCCAGGGCCGTGAGGCGGTTGCTGTCCAGCAGCAACGACTCGAGGGTGGCCATGCCCCACAGGCAGGGGGGCAGCTCTGCGGGGAACGCAGGAGGGGGCGCCCAGCGGTCGTCAGGCAGGGCGGGCTGCAGGGTGAGGAGGGGTTGCGGGGGGGAGGCGTAGAGGCGTGCAGGGAAGCTCGCGGCAGCTGGGGGGCCGGTACGCACCCGTCAGGCGGTTGTGTGCGGCCGACAGCGAGCGCAGCCGCGTTAGGCAGCCCAGTGAGGCGGGCAGGCTGGTCAGCCGGTTGCTGGAGAGGGGGAGGGGGGGAAAAGGAAGTGGATTGCAAGACAGGCGTCAGCAAGGGCAGTGGACATGCGTGCCAGACGCGGCATGGTCTAGGTGCCTTCCGCCGAAAAGAATCTTTCATGCATGTCATACCCTGCCCTCAGACCGCTGCTCATCGTCCCCTTTTCGACCCGCACCGCTGTCGCACCACTCCCCCCCCCCGGGCCTGCCTGCACAGGTTGAGCTCCAGCAGCCCCGGCAGCAGCGCCCCGAAGTCCTCGGGCAGAGCGTCCAGGTCGGCGGACACCAGCGTGAGCACCTGCGGCCAGCGGTTGGCAGTTGGCGGTTGGCAGTTGGCAAATGGCGTGTTGCAGTCGCGGTTATGGCGTGGCCGGAGCCAGGTTAGGACCAAATCCCTGCCCCCGGAACGGCGTCCCACAGGAACCCCAGCCCCAGTTCCACATGAAACCCACTGCCCCGAAGGCTTGCCTTGAGGTTAGGGCTGAGGCCCGTGAGCTGTTCGGGTGCCAGGCCCATGAGGTGGTTGTACGACAGCGCCAGCGACTCGAGGTACAGCAACCGCTGCAGGGGCGGCACGCGGCTGCGGGCGGCGAAGCGGGCACACGTGTCAGTGCCGGCCGTGCCCTGGCCTAGCCACACTCTCACACTCTACCACCCCATCTGCTTCCCTCTAGCCCTCTAGCCTCCTCCATACCCCCGTTCCCCGCTCATCTCTGCCCAAACCAACCTGAGCCCGGCCGTGGAGAAGGACACATTCATGAGCCCCAGGGGCAGCGCCGCCGCGTACTGCTCCGCCGCCCGCTGGCTGCCCAGGTCCTGCCACGTGCTGGGCCGCCGGGCCTTGGCGGCCGCCGCCCCCGAGCCCGCCGAGCCGCCGCCCCGCGACCCGCCCGCGTCACCCCGGGAGGGCGGGCTGCCCGTGCGGCCCCCGCCGCCGCTCTTGCCCTGGGAGCCTGGCCGCTGCTGCTGGGCGGTCCCGTTGTGGCCGGAGGAGTGGGGCCGGTTGGCGCCTGACGGAGAGGGCACGGGGCCGGAGCCCGTGGCCCAACTGAAGCCGCCCCAGCCGGCGGCGCCCGCGGCCGCGGCGGCGGTGGGGGTGGCGGCCCAGTCGCCCAGCGCGTGCGGCGCTGGGAGGGCGGGGCGCGGGGCGTAGTGGTACATGGCCGGGGAGTCCGGGGGGCCTTGCTCCGAGGCGCTGAGGCTGCGACCGTACCGGTGGCCTGGCTGCGGCCCCACGCCCGCTCCTGAGCCTGGGTCCAGGACTGCGCCGCCCGGCTCTGAGGGAACCAGCCCCGAAGGCCGCCGCTGCGACGGCCCTGGCCCCTCGGCGCTGGTGCCGGTGCCGCGGGGGCTGCCGGCGCTGACGTCGTCGGATGAGTTGCGGCGGTTGCGAGGGAGCTCCAGGTAGCCGTAGTTGCTGAGGGCGGGCGGGTTGAGTGGAAGGGGTGGGTACATGGGACGGGTGGGCGGGCGGGTGGGCAGGCGGGTTGGGGAGGCTGCTGCTGTCAGGGTGTCAATCGAGCAAGGGGCCGCGAGGGACCAACTGGCAAAGCGATACGGAGTGCATCGCGGTGGATGGCAGTGACAGGCACAGCGAGTCCGGATGCCAGTACACCGCGCACCTGGCGACGAGCTTCTTCACCCCCAGGGGAGCGGTTGGCGGCAGGCGGGACCGCTCGGCGCTCAGAGCGGTTGGTGCGCCGCCCATGGTGCCGCTACCACGTGCCGCCGCCGCGGCCTCCGACGCGGGGTCGACTTGGGAGAAGGGTATGTAGGGCGATGTGGGTCGGTGCGAGGACGTCATGGGAGACAGCGCGCGGCGGGGCGGCACTCCCGGGGGCCGGGAGGCGACGCTTGGACTTCCTACCGGCCGAGTTCCCTCGTGCGAGGCGGCGCGAGGGTGCAGCGCCTCGGGTACCAGTTCCCCGCCAATGCCCCCAGTGGTTCCATCCTCCAGGGCCCAGCCGGTGGGGGTGGAGGACCAGGCAGCAGGCGGAGTGGATGGGGCGAAGCGGCTGCGCCCGGGGCTGCCGCCGTGGCCCAAGCCGATCGAGCCGGCGGCTCGCCGGCCGTCCGGAGACCCCCGGTTGTGCGGCTGGCCGCCAGACGCTAGGGAATCGCCCTTGGGGGTGGCGGAAGCGCTGGAGCCGGGGGAAGGCGTGTCCGGCCCTGCGCCCACGAGCACAGTGAGGTGGGGCCGGGACCCTGGGCCCTGAGACCCCGCCGCGGCCGTGCTGTACGTCACGTGCTGAGGCCCCTCTCCGTCGCTTCCGTCCCAGCCACTGGCTCCGGCGCCATTGCCAGCACCAGCGCCGCCACCACTGCCGTACGCCTGGAGTGAGCGCTGCGAGCTGCCGCCAGAGGCTCCAGCGGCGAAGCTGTGCGGCCGCCGCAGCTGCCGCAACGAGCCCCCAGCGGCGGCGGCTGCAGGAGCTTCGAGTCCGCCGCTGCCCCGGCGCTGGTAGGTCGACAGGGCTTGCTGCTGGAACAGCTGCTGCTGCTGATGCTGCTTGAGCGCCCCCACCTCGGCCATCAGCTGCTGGCGGAAGGCCATGGCGCCTGCGGCCGTCACGCGCTCGCGGCGGCGCGCGTTGGCGTTGGCGCCGGCTTGGCCGGAGCTGGCGGGGGTGGGGCTGGGCGAGGAGACGCGGAGGCTGCGTGCGGGCAGGTCAAGGGAGGTCCGTGAATGAGAGGTATGCGCGGTACGGAAATGTGCACAGACAAGGACAGGCAGTCAGTCCAGGGGACAGCAAAGCCAACCCCCGAAAGCTCACACGTCAGCTCTGCTGGCCCGCCCGTCCTCCGCCATGGCCGCGGAGGAGCGGACGCTCCCCACCGCGCTGGACGCCAGGCTGCCGCCTGCGCCGCCACCACGCTGCGGGCCCGGCGCCCCGGAGCCCAGGGGCCCGTTTCGGGAGTTGCGGAGGCTCTGGGGGATGGAGGGGAGGCAGGTAAAGGGAGGCAAGTTGCGGGCAGCTGTTACCCCCGCTGAAGCTCCAGGGCCCGGCCAATCCTCAACCCTGACTACCAGCTCCAGGGCGCTCCAGGTCACATGCATCCCCTGTCCTGTACCACCGTTCACAACTCCCAGCCCCAGCCCAGGCAGTTCTCACCGCCGTGCCGGAGCCCGGGGCGCCTGCGCCCGCCGCTGCCTGCGCCAGCACGTGCCCCCGGTGCACGGTGAACATGGCGGGCGAGGAGGGCGAGTCGGCGCTGAGGCCGGCGCCGGGCGAGGGCAGCTGCAGCGCTAGCAGCCCTCCGGGGCCCTCGCTCTCGGCGCTCCGGCGCAGAGCGTTGCCGACGGCCGCCTGCGGGAGGAGGGGCGGCATGGGATGGAGATGGCGTCAGCACAAAGGGCGTGCCAGTAGCCTGGTATCTGCGTGGCGGCTGGAGGAACGCCTAGCATCGAGTGTGTTAGCCCCGCAGTAGCTGTAGCAGAGGTACCGAGCGGCGCGCATTGCTAGCCCTCGGCTGTGCCGGAATCTGACGGTTTCCGCACGTCAGTAGCGGAAACCAAGGTTTCCTGCGTTCGGCTAAGCAAAGCCTGCCGCCCGGAGGGGCGGGGGAACGAGGGGTGTTCCAGCGGGTTCGTGCCGTACGGCACCGCATGGCCGCTGGGCGGGAATGTTAGCGGTAGCGCCGCTTGGTGCGGGTACTTTCGCGAGTTTCGTCAGATCTGACACCGTCGTGCCTAGCTGTTCCATACCGTTCGGTCCTTGACAGCGACAGCACGGCGGATCGGGCTCGCCCCACCACCACCCTCGGAAGGACCTCTTTCCTGCTTGCAGGTACCCTACCGCCTTCGGCGTCAGCCTACCATTGCGGTGCGTGACGCAATGCGGGAAACTGCCCGTCAAAGAGACCAAGACGCACCGCCGCGGTGATGGGGTTGGGCGTCACCAGGTTGTCCTCCCCGGGGATCTTGATGGCCCCCGTCAGGGGGTCGCGCTGGGGGCTGGGGATGGCAAGACCGGGCGGGGGTGGCGGGCCCGGCCGCCGGTTGCCCGGTGCACCCCCTTGGCCCCCTGGCGGTGCTGCCATGGGTGACGCAGCGGCTGGGAGGGTGGGCAGGGAGCCCTCGGAGCGAGGGGTACCGTTGGGCGGCCCTGCAGGGGTGCGTGTGCACGGCAAGAGCCAGCGGGCGGGTTGATCGGGGCTGGGCTTAGGGTTCAGAAGAACCGGGGCACAGGCACTGGCAGCGTGAGTTCCTTGAGTCCCATGCTCGTGTCCCCAGACCTCACAACATGATGCATGAGTAAGGAGGACGCTGACCAAACCCTGGCCCCCGCGCCCCCGCCCGAAGCCGTCCTACCTCCGTTGATTGCCAGATGGCGGTTGGAGGCCCGGTGCGCGGGATGGGCGGGGCCGGGCCCCATGGGCTCGCCATCGTCGAGGCAGGCCCCCGCGGGGGAGGAGCGCAGGAAGTGGGAGGAGCGGGAGCTCGCGTCCCCCAGGACCGAGGTGGAGGAGCCGGACCCCGCCAGGCCCCCGCCCAGGCTGGCCAGGCCCGCTAGCCCCGGCGCGCCCCCGCCGCTGATGGCGGCCCCTCGCCGGAAGAAGGGGCGCGTGCCTGCGGGACAGCACGCATGGTAGTCACTGACCGATGCAGGGCATCCCAGACACCACCACCACAGGACCGCACATGACGCGTTGCGTCGTAAGCGAGAGGAGCACGTGAATACAAAGCCCCCAGAGAGGAGCCAGTGCAGGTTGTACGGCGCCCCGCTGCCTTGGGCGACACCCGCCCACCTGGGGACACGGGCTCCTCCTCCATCTCCTCCTCGCCCTCGTCCTCCTCATCCGGCGCACGCGACCCGGGACCCCGGCTGCCGCCACCGCCCCCCTCGCCGCCCTCCGACTCAGCCGCCTCGCGCGCCGCCCTCGCGCCCGGCGCGTGCCGTGGGCTGCCGGGCGCTGCGCCCAGCGCCCCCACCAGCGCCCCGCCGCCCGCGCTGAAGCGCAGCGCGTGGGTGCGGGCCAGCGCCTGTGCCACCGAGTCCGCCACCAGGATCACGCCCTCCCAGCTCCAGTGCGACTCCTTGAGCGCCTGGGGAGTACACATGCATGCATGCAGGGGATAGGTAACGTCAGATGGGAGCCCTGCATAGATACCGTGCGTGGGAGGTAGTGGGACCGTCAAGACGGGGGCGTGCAGGGACACCGGTAGCTAGGGGAAGCTGGGATTGAGATCTGGGTGCGCAGGATCGCGGCAATGCAGCCAAAGGCCAGGGCGCCGCATGCACATGAGTTGTGCTGCCAGGCCGTCGCCGCAAGATGAGGAGAAGTCCCGCCGTAAGTCCCGCCCACGCGAGCACCGCCCGGCACGCACCAGCTTGCAGAGGTGTGTGGCCGCCGCGTGCGCCTGGCCGCTGCAGCCCACCAGGAAGTGGCCTGCGTCGTAGGAGCTGAACAGGCCCCCAATAGCCACTCCGGCCGCCATGGTGAGGTGCGGGATCTCGTTCTGGGACACCGTGCGCCTACGCGGGCGTGCAGGGGGCGGGTGCGTGGGGGAGGTGGGGGAGGTGGGTGTAGGCGGAGGGGCGTGTTGCGGGTGAGGAGAGGACCAAGGGGTTTCTTGCGCCTGGTGAAAGGCCTAGAGTCGGCACTTTACCCGCCCTCGACAGATTCGCCATCTTCGCGGTGCCTGCCTCCCTCCTCCCGTACCTGAACTCTGCCGCCATGGCTAGCAGCGTGTCGGCGACCACACGCACCAGCGGCCGCCGCCGCGCCGACAGGTCCAGGGGGGTCACCAGGAAGTACTCGTGCGCGCGCCAGCGGACGAGCTACGCGGGTGGGGGGAGGGAGGCGGGAGGGGGCGGGAAGGGGCGGGGGCCAGCGGCGAAGGGTTCGGTGTGCATGAGCGGGGGCGCAGGGGGGCCACCAGTGCACGGTCCCGGAGCCGGGGCCCTCCGGCCGCACCTGCAGGCCGCTGCGGTGCGCCATGTCTGACCACTGCACCACCACGTCATCCAGCACCTGGAGGTGGGGGGAAGAGGGTTAGGGGGCAGGAGGCGGAAGGAGGGCCAGGGAGAGAGAGACGCACTCAGAGCGGCCTCGAAATCACACCGGGGCACTCAGGAGCACGTGCCCCGTCCCTTCCACCCTCTTCCCGGCCGTCTCTGCCCGACTTGCCTGAGCCAGGGGGTCCAAGCGGATGTCGATCTGCCCTGGAGCCAGCTCCACCTGCGAGGGCGGAGAAGAGAAGACCAGGCCAGAGTCACGCTCTCACTTAGCACGCCCTGCTCCCCGTCCCTCGCCTCCCGCCCTTCTGCCACCCCCTCTCCTGCGCTCCTCCTCCCTGCCACCAGGCCCCACTCGCCTTGATCACGGCCATGCACGCCGCCTCCAGCATGTCGGTGAACTTGCGCTGCCGCGTGGCGGCGGGGGCGCCCAGCTGGGCGGACAGGTCGATGGGCGCCGGGGGGCCGTCGGCGCCGGGGCCGCCGGGGCGGTCGCGCTGCGTCTCCATGGCCCGCACACGCTGCGGGGGGAGTCGGGAGGGCAGGCCAGTATGTATTTTTACGTAAGCTTGTAGCCCCAGCACAGGTGTCCCCGGCCCCACGCCTTGCCCGACTCAGGCCGCCTGGTTCCCTCTTGCTCTTTCACCAGGCCCCCGCCCGCCTCCCGTCGGCCCACCTGCAGGAACACCGACATGGAGGCGGACGCCGCCCGGCTGCCCAGCAGCTCCGTCACCATGCCCGCCGTCAGCCCGGTGTACGCGTACCCGCCCGGAGCCCCCTCCGTCCCGGGCACCCCGGGAGCCCCCGCCGCCCCGGCTGCGACTGCTCCAGCCGCCGCCGCGCTGGCGGGCGCAGGGGAGGCAGAGCGCGAGGCGCCTGCCGAGCCGGGCTTTTCCGTAGAGGGTGCGGCGCCCGAGACGGAGGACGCGGCTCCCGCTCCGGCCGCCGACCCGGCCCCTGTCCCCGCCACCGCACGGTACGTGATGCGCTGCTGGTACAGCTGCTCTGCGCTCAGGTCCAGGTCATCGGGTCGCTGCAGGGCGTGAGGGGCGTGAGGGGCGTGAAGGGCGTCGGGGGTGTAAAGGGCGTGAGGGGCGTGAGGGGCGTCAGGGATGTAAAGGGCATGAGGGGCGTGAAGGGCGTGAGGGATGGAGCTTGCCTGTGGACAGTGGGTAGCTGTGTTTTGGGGGGCGAAGATACAAGAGGAGGGCGCTGAGAAGCGGTGCAGGGCTGGTGCAGGGAGGAGCGTGGCGGCAGGAATACCGTATGGGTTGCGTGCACACGCGTGTGCCGCAGGGGGGTCCTCACCGTGCTGGGCTTGACCCACTGCACGCGCTCCACGACCTCGCCGCGCCGCAGCGTGGCCGGCACGGTGTCATACGCCTGGCCCAGCACGCACTGCACGCGGAGTATGACGACACAAGGGGCAGCGAGACGAGGGGGTGGGATGCTGGCCGTGGTCTCAAGCGCACCGCAGGGTTTGCATACAGTGAGAGAGAGGGCAAGCTGCTGACTATGGCAGCAAGCGCTCCGTCCCCTGGCGTAGCTGGTCCTCGCTAGGGCCCGGCGTACCTCCCTGAACGCCGTCCCCATGGCCGCCTGCTGCTCCCGGGCCAAGAGCGAGTCGGTGAACACCGCCGTGCCGCTGCGGGGCGGACACAGAGGGGCAGGCGGGTCAGGCCGGGTCCACAGGTTGCCGCCTCAGCGCTCACTCGAGCACAGCTCTCACGCAGGCGGCCTCACGGCGGCCTCCTTCTGTCCCCGCTATACACGTGTGCTCTACGGGTTCAGGCCCCCACGCAACGGTCCCGTGGCGTCGGCCTGCGGCCGCCCACCTGTGCTGCGCCCTCAGCTTGTTGAACAGCCGCAGCGTGAGCGCGTCGCAGCAGGACGTGAAGCGCTGGGGGCTGACGGCCAGGCACACGCAGCGGCTGGCGGCAACCACCCCAACGACCAATCGTTTTTCCTGGGGGTGGAAGGGAGGCCAGGCGAAAGCGGGAGACGGACGTGAGAGAAGTGTTAATTTGCTGCCCATAACCCCTTTGCGGGTTCCCCAGCTATTGAACAACACTCAGATCGGATCTCACCCGCAGGAGGTCGTCTCCGAGGACCACGCCCGGGCCTCGGCGCCCCAGGATGACCCGCCGTGTGGTGCCGAAGTTGGGAAGCGGCGCGGCGGTGGTGCCGTCGCCGCCCCCGCCGCCAGCATCCCCCATGACCCTGCGGGATGTACAGACAAGGCAGCGGGCGCGACGGCGCGGTGAGGTCCTACCTAAGCCCACACCTCTACCAGGGTTCCACCTGCCTTCACGCGCAGCACACCGCATGACGCACGACACACGCCACGCGCCGCACGCACCTGCTGGGCGCGGACAGCATCATGGTGCTGGGCGAGCCCAGGAGCGCCATGCTCGGCGCACTGCTCAGGCCGTGCCCGGAGCCCAGCAGGCCGCGGGCAGAGGCGTGGGCGTGGGCGGCAAGGGCCGCGTTCTGCAGGGCCGTGGCGCGCACACCGCCCAGCGCCGCCAGCGCGGCGGCCAGGGCGTCTGGGTCGGAGGTGGCCGGCAGGTCCAACACGATCTAGGGAGTAGGGGACAGGGGCAGGAGCAGGGCAGAAGAGGGTGTGTGGTTCCGGGAACGGGTGATCGTGCAGGTCACCAGCAATCCGCCACTTGACTGCATCGTCAGGCCCATGCGCCTCTGAAGGACTTACCCGTTCCACCGTCAGCCGCCCCTCGGCCCTTCCAGCCCTTGCAATGACACTAGACACGAACCGGCCCAGGCCCCCCGAGGCCCCCCGGCCGCACCTGCACCTCGCCGCTGATGAGGAAATGCATGAAGCAGATCTCACGGCCCTGCTGCAGTACCATCTCGCCCGGCTCGTACGACACCTCGTGCACGTGCCGCGACAGGCGGTACAACTCCTTGAGCGGCGTGTGCCGCAAGAAGGGCAGCCGGCAGCACGAGTCCACCGCGCGACGCACCGAGATCTCCGACTGGTGGCACGAGCGGGGGATGGGAAGGGCGGCAAGCAACCAGCAAGCTTGTCATCGACGGAGTCAAAATGACGACGCCTTCTCTACGGCCCTTGAGCCCTTCATTCACCCACATGCCTGTATCCCTCCTGCCCCCCACCACCCCGCCGCACCCTGCCGGACCCACCCCCTCTCCCCCTCTGCCCCCCGCTGCGCACCTGCATGGCCATGGCTCGGCGGTACACCTCCCTGCTGACGTACACCAGCGCCACCAGGCCCCCCTCGGGCGCCACGGCCGCGATGGCCCGCCCCGGCAGCTCCTGGTAGCTGGCGCCCGCCTCCTGCACCAGGCCCGCCTCCTCGTGGCACAGCAGCTCGCTGGGGGGCGGGGTTGGAAGGGCAAAGCGCGGAATTGGAAGAGAGTCGGAGGGAGGGAGCGCTGGGCGAGGCGAAGGCGGTAGAGAGGAGGCTTGAGCTTTGAGACAAGGCCGAGGCGACCGGCTGAGGAGCCGGCTAGGAGCTTCAACTGCCGGTACTGCTCAGACCCAAATTCAGTCGCTTACCGGCCTGAGAAGGACTCCCCAGGGTGCAGCGTGTTGACCTGCGGGCAGCCAGGCGGGGAGCGCATCGGTGAGGCTCGAGACCACTTCCCATCACCGACACCAGCCCCACACTCCCACCACTCCCACTCCCACAGACTCTGACTCCTCAGATCTCGACCTCCTTTCGGGCACCCATACTGTGCCGAGCACACCCTCACTCCAGCCTCACAACCCAGCCCCCAGACCCATGCCGCCTTCCCCCCCTCCCGCCCCGTCCCACCTGTGTCTTGAGGGTGGTGAGGACCTGCAGCAGCCGCAGCTGCACCTCGTCGGGCGGAGGGGGCAGGTGCGACAGCCCCGCGGCGGCGGACGCGGCCGCCTTGTTGACGCCGCCGGGCCCGCCCCCGCCCCCGCCCCCGCCCCCCATCGGCCCCGCCTCCTCCAGTGCGGTCGCGTGCTGAGCGGCCAGCTCCCGCACCGCCTGGGGTGGGGCGTCGGGAGCGGCAACGGGAGTCAAGCCGGGATGTGATAAGCCGCGGCATGGTCGCATGGACGTACAGCATGGAGAATGGCAGAGGGGCTGCCCGCCAGCCCCTCGCTGGGCTCGCGCATGCGGCCCCCTGCCCCCTGCCCCCTGCCCGGCACGTGGAGGTCCCGGGTTCCAGAGTCTCGTTCCGGCATGGTCCGCGCCGCACCTGTGCCTTCTGCAGCTTCACCAGGGAATGAATGGTGTCCACCACCTGCCGCCACAGACCCGCAGTCACCTGCGGGAGGCCCAGCACGAGACGCGCTACAGAGTGATGCAGAGCGGTACGGCGACATTGCGAGGCGAGGCGAGGACTCCTCCTCCGCTCAGCCCTCATCCCTCTGACACGCCCTCTCCCCATCCCTCTCCCCTTCACCTCCCCCACCCCACCCTCCCGCCCTCCCTCTCCCGGCCCGACCCGCTGCTCACCCGCTCCAGCGCGTGTCCCTGCAGCCCGTCCGCCTCCATGCCGTACATCCGCAGCGTCTGCTGCGCCGTCACGTGCCGCTCCGCGTCCGCCGCCGCCAGCGCCTCGCGGCCGCCGTTGGCCATGGAGCTCGACTCCTCGGGCAGGGGGCCGTCGCGGGGGGTGGGCTCGGGGGAGGGCAGCGCCTCCAGCTCCGAGGCTGCGAGGTCAAAGGGGCCATGGGCCGGGGGGGGGAGGTCGAGGGGGGTAGGGATCAGCGTGCAGGGTCAGTGAGCCTTGGGAAGGGGCCACAGCTAAGGCTCCGCACGGAATCTGCGACGAAGGGCGCCGAGGAAGGTAGGCACGGCGACAGTACGCCGCAGCGTCAAGGACCCAGCCCCGGCCCCGAGCCCCACCCGCGTGCTCCCGAATGGCGGCCAGGGCGGGGTCGGCCGGGTCCCCCACCAGAGCAACCACACTGCGGAGGTCCGGGAGGGAAGGAGGGGCGAAGAGGCTGGGTGCGTGTGGTGGCAGGCGCGTGAGGAGCACGGTGAGCAGGCGGTGCTGGTGAGGGCGGGCGATGGGGGGGGAGGGGGATGCAGGGATCCACGGCCCGGGGCCCCACCTGCCGAAGATGACGCTGAAGAGGCAGGAGTTGTCGGTGGGGTTGCGGGGCAGCTCCACGTGGTCACTCAGCAGCGCCAGCTGCGATTAGGGCAAGGGGCAGACGGTTGAGTCAGGCATTCGGCCATCAGGGCCAGGTGCTTCGTATTGTGCCGGCACCTCTCCCGTCGGGGCCCACTCGCGGCCATGTCCAGAACCGCTCGCGTCCCCCTCCGGGCCCTGCTCGCCTGCAGGTAGGAGCTGAGGAACTCCCGCACGGGCTGGTGCAGGTGCCTGTAGGCGTCGATCTGGGTCGGGAGGGGGAGGGCACGGGGAGAGCAGGCAAGAGGGAGCAGACGGAGGGTCGAGGTCGTGAGACCTTCCATGCCGACCAACTTATGTTGGCACCCATGCTCCAGGGCTATGACTGGCTATGGCAGGCCGGTCAAGGCCCATCGCCATAGAGTCACGAAGCAGGCCGCGCCTTGCTTCGCTGTGCCAAGCGGCACCGGCTATGGAGACAGCCACAACCTACACACCCCTGCCTTCAACACCCCGCCCCCAGCGCCCTGCCCTGCCTTGGACACGATGGGCAGCAGGCGCTGCACATCGTCCGGGGTGCGGTTCTCTGGCAGCTTCTCCAGCACATCCTGCAGCGCGCGGAGCGCAGAGGAGAGAGCCTCAAGTAGGACAGGTCGCTCTCTTGCTCCAAGGCAGGGGCCGCCCTGGGAAAGCTGGATTCTGCAAAGGCGCCAGGCCCCTCACCGCGATGGGGTCGATGACTGCCTCTAGCTCCTTGACGGTCCGCTCGAACCGGGTGTGGGCCTGGGAACAAGCGGGCGTTCGGCACGGGTGTTCCCGGACGTGTGTGTCCCAGGCCCCGTCCCTTTCACCTTCCCCCCTGCCCCCCCCCTACACCGGGCTTGTGATTGCACATTGGGCGAACTTACGCGCCATCCGATGAAGGTTTGCTGGACCAGTCGAGCCAGAACCCTCGCCAGAATGCGCCTAGCCCGGTCGAAAGTGTCCGAACCGTGCTCCATAGCCACGTTATGTCAACCGTCCCTTGTGAAGTCGCCTCCCGCGCTCAGAATGGCGAGCGATGTTAGTCAAAGGTAGTGAAGCGAGTCACGTTGTCGCATTGTCATATCAACGCTATGCTTGCTGTCCATTCGTGCACAAAAGCCACGGGCGAACGTGCCCGCGGCGCGGACATGCTCGAAGTCGCGTGTGTAAGCGCGCAGTCGTTTCCATATTGGCAGATGCTATAATTCATAGTGGGGCAGCAGTGGCAAAATTACCTCGCAACTCGAGTCGACATTGCCGTATTTTGCACAGTGCCGTACCATACAGTGCTGCCGTGGGCGCCTGCGGCCCGAGTTGCCCGATGCGAACTCTTGTCCCTGTCCCAGTGTGCGCGCACGGACGTGAACTCGCGCCTGCTTGAGAAGCGGTGAGAAAGATCGCAACGAAGACGATAAGCTGCACGGGCGCCTGGGCCTGACCAGATGCACACAACATTTACATCACCCCGCCCTTTGCCCCGAGTCACGTTGTTTGCAGTCCAGGGGAGGGACCGGACAGGTATACCCACCACCGAGCCCCAACGCAACTCATCGCAACACCCTAGGGCCAGCCAGGACCGCGCGGAGAGTCTGCATGTGCTGGTGTACAGCCCACAACCCACATCCATGCGTGACTGGTCCATACGACGATCAGGAGGCCGAGCGTTAGTCCTCACAAGTCCCCATCAGCTCACCATTTGCGCAGCTTTCCATACCACAGGCCCCAACCCTCACCAGTCCGACTCCCTCCGCCCGCGCTTTGGAACCCTCCCCCCACCGCCACCGCCGCGCCTCCCGCCCCTGGGCGCCTCCTCCTCATCATCATCGGTGCCCTCCCACTCGCTGTCCTCCTCCTTCTCCTCGCTGTCGTCCCCGCCCCTGGCTTTCCGCCTGCCCCGCCCGCCCCGCTGCTGCTCCTCCTCCTCGTCATCGTCGTTCTCCACCAGCGAGGAAGGCGCAGCCCGGCGCCGGCGGTTGCGCTTGAGCCCTAGGCCCATGGCCTCCGCCTCCACCGCCCACTGAGTCGCCGCCTGCTCACCCAGCGTGTACACGCGGCTGGACTTGGGGTTGTACGTACGGCAGTTCTCCCAGATCTGATCCATGTCCGCCTGGAGCGCGTCGAAGTTCTGCAGGCGGACAGCAGCCGGACAGCGGGCGAAACGTAGAGGAGTCAGCGATTGAGAGGCCCAAAGGGAGAGGATACCAGTAGCCCACTGTATGTCCCGTCTCGGTTGACAACTCTAGAACCTCACTCTGCGCGCTCGCCCGCAAGCCACGCCGCAGCTCCTGCGCTCTAGTGCCCTTGCCTAGCCCAACACGAGCCCCGCAGCAGCCCGCGCAGCCCCCTCACCGCGTACTGCCCCCGCTTGAGGTTGGCCAGCACGGTGGACAGGTCCATGGGCCGCTTGATGATGTCCAGGTAGCCGGGCGCGTGGGCGGGGTTGACGGGCTCGCAGAACAGCGCCGCCACGCGGGCCGTCATGAGCTTGTTGATGGCGGCCTCGGCCAGCAGCGGCCAGTTGGCGGCCACGGCCCCGCCCCCGCCGCCACGATCGCCACCGTAAGCCCCGCCTCCGCCGCCGCCTCGCTCGGCGCCGCGGTCGGCGCCGGCAGGGCGGCGGCGGCCGCCACCACCGCCGCCGCCGGCCGACGGCTCGTCGCCCTTGCCGGGTGCGGCGCCGGCAGCGGACGGCAGGCCGTGGGGCACGGCCAGGCGCTGCCAGGCACGGTTGAAGGTGTTGCGGCAGTGCTCCGCATCGGCCACGATGGCCGACGCCGGCTGGTTGTAGCGGCGGCAGTTGGCCCACACGGTGCGCACGTCTTCCAGCATGGCCGCGGGGCCCAGGGGGCTGTAGCGGCCCGCCTGCAGGTTGGCCACGATGGTGCCCAGGTCGATGGGCTTCTGGACCACCTGGGGGGAGGGGAGGGCGAGGGGAAGGGGAGGGAGGGGGAAGGGATGGGAGGTGATGAAGGCAGTGGGTGGCAGGGAGCAAGTGGGGGCGGCTCGGCCTCGAGTCAAGGGCAGTGAAAGCCTGACTACGGCCGGATCGCCAAGTGCGAAAGGCGTCGAGACACAGCTGGGGTGCGCAGTGCTCGATACTTGGCAAGGGTACACCTCCCGGCCTCAACTCCCCTCCCCTCAACCATTCCCCCAGGCGCACCTCCAGGTACCCCGGCAGCTCGTGCACGTTGACAGGCTCCGCGAACCAGGCGGCGCGGGGGTCGGATAGCAGCGAGCGCAGCATGCTGACCGCCAGCTGCTCCCAGCCGGAGGGCCAGGGCCCACCCGGCCCCCCACCGGGCCCAGCCCGCTGCGGCCCCGGCCCGCGTGGCCCACCCGCTGCCGGGCCCCGGCTGGCGCCGGGCCCGCCGGGGCCCGCGGCCGCTGCGGCTGCGCCCAGCCCCAGCACGGCCTGCACCGCGGGTGACGGCGGCAGGCCGGCGGCCCGCCATGCCGAGGCGAAGGCGGCGACCAGCTGCTGGGCCCGCAGCACGATGGACGAGCCGGCCTCGTTGTAGGCGGCGCAGTTGGAGGCGATGAGTGCCACGTCAGCCGCCACGTCAGCGCTGCCCGCGTAGGCGCCCTTGCGCAGGTTGGCCAGCACCGTGGACAGGTCCATGGGTCGGCGGACCACGTCCAGGTAGCCGGGCGCCTGGGGAGGGCGGGGGCACGGAGCGCACGAGGGGTCAAGGCACAAGAAGCGATGGGGAGGGCGGGGCGAGGGCTCGAGCGTAGCCGCCAAGCGCAACCGAAGGGATCAACACCCTGCCATGAGTAGAAGGAGGCCATGCAACCACAGCCGGCGCTGCCCCAAGCTCCACGCCCACCTGCGACGGGTCGACGGGTGCCGAGAAGTCCTTGGCTGCGGGGTCCAGCAGCAGCGTGCGGAGGATGGTGAGGGCGGCTGGGCGCCACACGGCGGCGTCCTCGGCCGGCTGCTGGGCCGCGGGCGCCGGCGCCGGAGGCATCCCCGCGCCCATGGCCATGCCTGGCCCCATTCCCATCTGGCCCATCTGCATCCCGCCATGCATGCCCGGTTGCTGCATGCCGGGATGCATGCCCATCTGTTGCATCCCCATCTGCTGCATGCCCATCTGGGGTGCCATCTGGCCCATCTGGGATCCCATCTGGGGCGCCATCTGGCCCATCTGGGCGCCCATGGGGCCCCCCATCTGCATCCCGTAGCCGGGCGGCGCGGCCATGCCGGGCATGCCTGCGAGCAGGGCGCGAGGGGCGGGAGGTGAGCTTCTGCCGGGAGCATGGACGTCGCAGATGTCCTCAAGGGTTTTAGGAGCAGCCCTTCTTGCACGCGCACACATGGCATAAGGAGCCGCAGCCGGGCTTACCCATAGAGCCCATGCCCATGCCTCCCATGGCTCCGCCGCCCATGCCGGGCCAGCCGCCCTGAGCCGTCTGCGCTACCGCCGCTGCAGCACCGCCGCCGTAGCCGTCGTCGGCAGCGGAGCGCTTCTGGCCCCTGGCCCCGCCACCGCCGCCGCCGCGGCGGGCCTTGGGCGCCTCTTCCTCCTCCTCCTCCCCGCCTTCCTCGGCCTCCTCCTCGTCCCCATCGCCCTCGTCCCCGTCGTAGTCATCATCGTCATCGGAGCCCCGCCCGCGCCGCCGCCCGCGGCCCCGGCCTCGGCCGCCGGCGCCGCCCCGGCCGCCGGCTGTGCGGCCGCCCCGGCCCCGTGCCGCGTAGGCAGGGCCGCCCCGCCAGATCCGCTCGGTTCCAGACATGTCGGCTAAGCCCTGGCGCGCGCGGAACAGCAGCGCGGCCTGGACGCGAGCCTCGTGGGCCGCGGCCGAGTGCGGGACCAGGGCGCTGGCCCCGGCCGCGGCGCCGGAGGGGTCGTGCTCGGCCGGCTCAGCCTTGGCACCGCCGTCGGCGCAGCGGGGGCAGAACCAGCCCTCCTCGGAAGCCTGAAAGGCACGGGTCAAAGAAGCTTGGGGTTATGGGACAGACAGAGCCGCGTCTGCACAGGACCCTGGGGCCGAGATTGGATGCGAACATGCCATCTGGACCTGCCAGCCCTGCCAGGGCCAATGCATGCGACAGACACCCCTGCCGCTGAAGCCCCATCGTGTGCAGCCCGCCTCACCGCCGCCACCTCCATGGTGGTGCCGCAGCACTCGGGGTGGAACCAGCCATCGCACGCATCGCAGCACAACATGTCCTGAGCGGGGGCGGAGGAGCGGGGAGACTGTACCGTGAGAGCCAAGCCCAAACCCACAAGTGCAGGCCCCGAGATGCGGCCCGCAGCACTCGTGCCACGGCCCCGAGTCTTGCACGTCACCCAAGCGCTGGTCGGAGCGCACCTGGCTGGGCGTCCAGGGCTTGCGGCAGAAGCAGTAGAGCTCGCCTCCGCGGCCGCCGCCCTCGACGGGTGCCAGCGGGTCCTCCTTGCCGCGGCCGCCCAGCCCCTCCTCGTCGCTGCCCTCGTCGCCGCCCCTGCCCCGGCCTCGGCCGCCGCGCCCGCGCCCCCTGCCCCGGCCTCGGCCCCGGCCGCCCATGTCGTCCAGATCGTCTCCGCCGAAGCCCAGGCCCAAGCCCAAGGCGGGGCCCGCGGTCCGGTCCCCGCCGTCCGGCTGCACGCCTGCCGCCACCGCGGCCGCCTCCGCCAGCGCCTGCTCCAGCAGCTGCTGCGGGGTGAGCATGATGGCCTGCGGCCCGCGCGCCAGCCGGCGGGAGGAGTACTTGTCGGCGGCCGCCTGGCGCCGCGTCAGCACCTCGTCGGCGCAGGTGCTGCGGGGTCGGGACGGGCGGTTGCGGAGGTCAGGGGCAGAGAAATTGCGGCGATGTCCAATGGGCTGGCCAGCAGATAGAGGCAGGGGGCCCTGGGCTGGGCCGGGGGTAGCGTCAAGCCCGGAGGGGCAAGCAGGTTGGCCGCCAATAGGAACCTCTGTGTGGATCCCCGCCTGGTACCCCGGGATCCCACTCACGAGCAGAGCCACTTGGCCCGCGCCGCCGCCGCCTCGCTCTCGCCCGCCGCGCCGATGCACGCTGCGTGGCAGCCCGAGGTGCAGGAGCCGGAGGGCGAGGCGCAGCCCACCCAGCCGCCGGCGCCCAGGGCGGGGCAGGCCACGCCCTCCTCCGGCGTCAGGCCGCACACCAGGCACTGCGAGCCAGACGACTCCCCCGGGCCTGCGGGGCGACGGCACAAGGCATGCTTTACCGATGGTTCCCAGACCACCACAGTCCTTCTAAAACCCCTGGTCTGGCACCCCAGAGCACCCAGATCAGGTCGCACCGGAAGGAGCCGCAGCCCACAGCCCACCTGTCAGCAGCGCCTGACCGGTGACCTCCCTCCGCGCCGCCTCCGCCCGCGCCGCCTCCTCGTACGACCGCACCAGCCACAGCGGAACCACGCGGTCCTCCATCCACTTGGTCACTCCTGGGGGTGGGGGTGGTGGGGGTGAGGTTTAGGAAGCTGAGCTGGATCGCGTCGGTGGCATGAGGGAGAAAGATAGTGCGGAGGGCCCAGGGGCGTGGGGAGGTTGGCTGCGGACGTGAAGAGGAGGCTCGCTGAGGTGGGGGCCAAGCACGTGGGCAGGGGACGCCGTCACGCACCCGAGTCTGTCGAGAGGATCTTGAACCCGCTCAGCTGCTTGGGCGGGGCCGAGGGCGGGTCGCTCGATGCCAGCAAGTACTCGGTCCTGCGCAGGGACGCCGGTTACAGCAGGGCAGGACACGTCAGCTCAAGAGACCAGTTTGGGCCCTCCCTTGCCTTGCTGCGCCCGCCCGCAAGGCTCCTGCCAGCGGGCCCCTTCCGCTCATGCTCCCAAGCCCTCTCTGCTGCAGTTGCGCCGCCGCCCGCTCACCGCTTGTCCGGCAGCTCCCGCTTGGCCAGCACGGTGTGGGTGGCGTAGGGCAGGTACTCGGGCGGCACGGGGACCACGGGGGCGTCGGCGCCGGCCTCGCCCGTGGGCTCGGGCGCGGCGGTGGGGCGGCGGATGCGCTCCCAGCGGATCGAGTCCTCCAGGATGCGGGCCTGGGGAAGGGGGGAAGGGCGGCGTGGAAGGGTAGCAGATGGCGGGGTTCACGGAGGGTGCGACAGTAGCATAAACAGCTGTCGCGCCCTGCCAAAGCGCAGGCCCTACAGAAGCGCCGCCATCTGAGATCACCGCCTCCCATTGCGGTCCCAAGGATTACAGCCCACCTGCACGGCCAGCTGCGCCACGGAGGTTGCGTTCTCCGTGGCCGACACCCAGGCCAGGCGCTTGGACATCGTGTGGCGCAGGGTGGCGTGGTAGATGACGCCCTGTGGGGCCAGGGGTCCGGGGAGAGGTGCTAGGGCTGAGCGCCATTGCTCCGAGCGGCACCCGGGCATGATAGCAGACTGTAATCCGCATCGCTTAATACACCTGTTGGAGGTGTGGCACCCAGGCTCCATTCCATGCACCCGAGCAAACCCGACGCCGCGCCCCGCGTTTACCGAGCCTGCACCGCTGCTGCCGCCGCGCCTCACCTGCGGCACCGCATCCCGTCCAGCCTTGCGCGCCAGCCTGCGCGCCTGCTCCCGCGGCAGCATGAGCTGCCCCTCCACGCGCAGCACGGGCGGGCGCCAGAAGTGCCAGCCCGTGCGCGCCAGCCGCAGCGCCTTGCGCCGCTCCGGCCCCGCCAGCGGCTCCCCCGAGGCCGCCGCCGCAGCGCCCAGCAGGTCCACCGCATCCACCTCGCCGTACGAGGCCAGCAGCTCGCGCCACCTGGCATGGGCGGGAGACGCGGGGGGCACACAGCTTGGGGTACAGATATCACACGAGGCCAAGTGTATGTCTGGCCGTTTGCGCTCATCAACTTGGTGTGGGTGCAGTGGCGCCGGCATGCACGCAGCGGTTCCGTGTGGGGGCGGTGCGACCAGCCCCGCTGGTGCCCCGCCCCAGGGTGGGAGGGGGCCCTACATAGGCCCGCGGCCCCACGCACCACTTGTCCAGGACCAGCTCGCCCGTGCCCAGCATGCCGAACGCCTCCGCCTCGGCGCCCAGCTGAGCGCCGCTCACGCCGACTGCGTGAGCAGGGGAAGGGCGTGCAGCGGCAGGGGCGGAAGGGGACAGGAGTGGGGCGGGTTACGGAGGCAAGGAGGTGTGAAAGCGCTGTTGAGAAATGGAGGGAGACTAAGGCTCGTGCCCTGGCTGAGTGCTGCACAACCGCACCTGGATGGCTGCCGGGACCGCCCTTGATCTGGCTGGCGGGCGGCGGCGAGGGCGCCGCGCCCTGGGAGCCGCCGACCGGCGTAGCCGCTGTCCCCTTGACCGTGCGGCCCCTGCGGCGGCCGGCGGTGCTGGGACCCGACGCAGCGCCGCCCTTGGAGGCGGAGTTGGGGCCCGTGCCCGGCGCCGTCGCCTCCCCGCCGCCACCCTCCCCGGGGGCCGGCGACGGCGCGGGTGGCTGCGTCGACCGCTCGCGGCCCTCGCCCTCGCCCTCGGCGTCGCTTGGCGGCTGCTCGTACGGCGTGGGCGTAGCACCCTCAATGGGCGTGGCGGCGGCGCCCGTGCCACCACCGGCCCCTCCGGGGTGGCCATCGTCGTCCTCACCGCCCGCGCCCCCGCGGGCGCCGCCCGCGGCCTGCTGCGAGCGGAACTCGTTCCACGCCTGCAGGTGCGGCGGGATCTTCTTGCGCGAGGGCCGCCCGGGCGCCTTCTTGGTGCCAGGGATGAGGGAGGTAATGCGGCGGCGGCGGTACGAGTCTGCCTCCCGCTGGCGCTCCGACACCAGGGCGTTGAGCGCGGTGAGCTCGGCCGGGTCGCGGCGGTAGGGGTCCCACGAAGGGGACAGCAGCGGCAACGACCTGCGGGAACGCGGGGGCAGCGGGCAGCGCTGAGCCATGAGGAGCTACGACTGTTGAGGTATACCTGCAAGCTCTGACGGGGCGGACGGGAAGGCTCGCATCCTGGCGGTTTCGAGGGGTGTGGTGGTGGTACGGTACCCGAAGCCAGGCGCACCTCCGCAGCGCCGCCTCCAGCTCCAGCAGGCGGGGCGCCAGCTGCGCGGGCGTGGTGGCCTCCCGCACCGCCGCCACCCACAGCCGCCGGTAGTCCAGGCCCCGCGTGCCGCCCAGCGCCCAGCCGCCGTCCAGCAGGCCCCACAGCTCCCGCTCCGTGCGCAGCAGGTAGTGCTGAGGGAGGGACACAAGCAAGGAGGGGAGTGCAGTGCTTAGCCCATTCTTCTTGCCGTGATTTCTCCCTGCCATGAAGCCAACCCGGGTGCAATCCTCCCAGGATGCAACTCCCCGGGCTTGAACCCCGCATGCCCTCCTGTCCGACACACAGCGCTTCCCGACCCCCACGGCCCACGCGCTACAGCAACCCACCTGCAGCACTCCCAGCCTGCCGGGCGACACCAGGTTGGCCACCGCGCCCGCCTCGTCGCGCACCAGCGGCGTCAGGCAGGGGCGCTTGGGCACGGAGGCCAGGGCGCAGTGCCGGCACTGCCCGCAGCGCAGCATGGAGCGGCCCTTGGCCTGGGGGGGCGGGGGCAGAGGCGAGGGAGGGGAGCGTTCGTCGCAGGTGCGGCCAGCAGCGCTGGAGAGGGGGCCGGACCGTATGAAAGCAACGTGGCGTAGCGTGCATGTGTCTGCTTGCCCAACCAATCCGCAGAAGCCTGCAACCCCTGGTACCTGCAGGATAGGCCAGGAGAAGCTGGGCAGCGGCAGCGGCACGGGCAGCAGCGAGGCGGGCGTGGCGCCCGCGCGCTTGGACTTCTTGTACTCCACGTCGTGGGCAGCCTGCGAGGACGGGGGATGCGCGGGCGGAAGACCTTCACGTGGTGAAGCAGGGCCTTGCCATGAGGAGAACGTGGCCGGCGGGGCTCTGGAGATTATGGGCATAGGATAGCTCCGCAAAGCGCCACCGCGAGGGGTACCGGAAGAAGCACATAGCCGGCTCACCTTGGCAGCCGCCACCCAGGTCACCCACGCGGGTCGGTATCTGCGGAGCCGGGAGGCGCACAGCCAAGGCAAACGTGGGGTTACTACAGCAGCTGGACTTGTTGGGTCCAGCCCCACGCGCCCCACATGTGACCGCCACCCACTTGTTGCCGTACGCCATGGGGTCCGCCGGCCCGGCCTTGCAGCCCGCACGGGGGCCCTCCTCCAGGCCCTGCGTTGACTCCGCGTGCGGCAGGTCGTCCGCCCAGCGGCGCGGCCTGCAGGAGCAATGGCCACGAACCTTAGTCTAATGGCATCAGCCCGTTTGACATGAACGGCCACCACAGAGATCCACTCCCCAGGCTTCCCGACCCACTTGCGCAGCTTGTCCGCCTGCTCGGCCGCCTCTGGGCCCGACAGCAGCTCCATCCCGGCCAGCGGTCCGTCGTCGGCCAGGGGCAGGCCGCCCAGGGGGTGCGGCTTGGCGGGCGGGCGGGGGCCCACGTGGCTCACAAACAGGTAGCCGAAGGCCGCCCACGCGGGGGTGCCGGTGGCGCTGCTGAGACCCGCCATGGGCACGCGCACGCCGCCCGACTCGCCTGCGAGGGCCCGGAGCGAACCAGCGTTGTTGCAGATGCGTTGCGAGAAAGGCCAAGAAGAAAAAGGTGCGCATTCTCTTCTGGAGTCCAAACCAAGTCCTCTTTGAAGCCATCGGCCAGCCCGCTTTCCTCCGGCCGAGGCCAAGCCGCGCCCGGTGCTCACCTCGGGAGCCCGCCACGCACTCGGGGCAGCGCCACTCGCCCGAGGGCAGGTTGCGCGCGCTCTCGCCGATGCACTTCATGTGGTAGGCGGCGGGGCACATGTCGCAGCACAGCAGGCTGCCGCCCACGCCGCACAGCACGCACGTCTCCGTGTTCCCATCGTCAGCGGCGCCCGCCTGGCAGGGAAGGGCCCATCACAGGGTCACGTCACACCAGCTTTTGCCACGAGTCCCAACCAACACGGATGGCCCCAAGCAACCTGCGTAGCCTTGAGCAAGCCCTGTACGCAAGGAGCCCTCCAGCCAGGCCCCCTGCCCCACACACCTGCAGCCGCTTGGCCCGGGCCGCCAGCTCCGCACCCGAGAAGGGCGGCCACGCGCCCCCCTCGCCGCGGGGGCCGGCGTGCAGCTGCCCCGAGGACTCGCGCCTGCGCAGGAAGGCAGTCGAACCTGGAGGTGAAGCCACAGAGCCGTATTGCAGAGGGCCCAGTCCCAGCGGGTCTGCCGCCGTCCATGGCCCAACGCCCACAACAAGCCCCCGCGGCCCCACCTGTTGATCTCCTGGCGGATGGAGGGCACCTCGAGCAGGTCATCGCACAGGCGCGCCAGCACGGCCGCGTTGCGCGCCAGCGGCATGGAGTGGAACTCGGAGCGCAGGAAGGCGCGGGGCGGCCGCCGGGCCTTGAGCGCCTCGGCCAGCCAGCGGGGGGTCTGCGGGGGCGGGGCGGGCCCAGGCATGCGGACGGAGGCCAGTGTTGGGGCAGGGGCCGGGGCAGGGAAAGGGAGGACAGGAGTAAGGATAGGTGGGAGATAAGGAGAACTCGCAGGGGGGAAAGGCTAAGCAAGACTCACGTAGCTGGGGCCCGCGGGCTTCCGCTTGCCGCCCTCCGCCGCCGCGCCCTCGCCCTCCCACGCCACTGCGTAGTGGTCCGCCGCCGCCAGCGCCGCCGCGGCCCTGCCCTCGCCGCCCTCGCTCAGCCGCCCGCTCCTGGCCGGCGTGCCTCCCTGCCCCAGCCCCGCCGCCAGGGCTTGCTCCAGGGAGGCAAAGCTGCCCCGAGCCAGGCGGCCCAGGCCCGCGCTGAGGAAAGGCACGCCCAGGCCGCCCTCGTCCCCGTCTGTGGCCGCGTAGCCGGTCGCGGCCTTGTCCTTCCTGCCCCGTCGCGTGTCCTTCAGGGGGAGCAGGACGAAGTCGGGGTCGAAGCCCTGGGCCAGATTGGTGGCGCGGCGGCGGCGGGGCTGCACATCTCGGGCCTGGGGCGCGGGCTTGAGCGCGAAGGTGGAGGTGCGCTTGGCGGGGACGCCGCCGGCGCCAGCCTCGGCGGCGGCAGCGGAGCCGTCACCGGCCTCGCCGTGCCCAGCCTCCCCCTCCGGCTCGTCTTCGGCGCCTTCGCTGCCGCTCGCCTCGCCCTCGCCCTCAGCGGCAGCGGCGGCGGCAGCGCCGTCAACCTGCATGGGGCTGCCGTTGGCTCCTGCCGCCGGGGCTGCGGAGCCCGGTAGTGCGGCGCCGCCGGTGCTGCCAGGCGCTGGGGTCGCGCCGCCGCCTCCTGTCGCCCCCGCGGCCGCGCTCTGCGCCCCTGCGGCGGACTGTGGCAGGGACGTGGCCTGGGCCCTGCGAGGACCACGCCGAGCGGGGGAGGGCATCGAGGTCAAGAGCAGCTTGGAAGCCAGACGAACTGAGGCGTGTAGCGCCTCCACTAACCCCGACGTGGGCCCCCCTCCCACGCAACTCGCCTGAAGAGCCGCAGCTGTCGCTCCCCCGCCAGCTCCAGCCACTCCCACACGAACTCGGGCCAGGTCACCTGCGACGCAATACGGACGGAGGCAAGGTAAACGGCCCAAGCTCACGACACTCGCATTTTGCAAGCCGAGCAGCCCCTCCGCCAAGCTGCAATTGGCACGCTCCCGGACGCCAAACCCAGCCCGTCAAGCAGATGCGTGTCCCCCGCGCCACCGCTTGCACCTTCCTTCTTGATCTTTCCCTGCACACCCTCTTGCACCCTCCACCGAACCCCCCACGCCTAAACTCTTCTTGCCCCCCTTCCCACCTGGTCCAAGTGCTCCAGGCCCAGACGGCGTCAGCCGCCCGCCCGCCCATCCCCTACCGCCGCCCTTCACGGCCCCTCACGCCCCTTCCCCCTACCACCTCTTACGCGACCACCACAACCGACTTAACCCCCAGCCCCCACGTCACCCCCACCTGGTCCAGGTGCTCCAGGTCCAGCCGCCGCCGCCTCCGGGCCGCGCTGGTCTCGTGCGAGGCCAGCGTGCGCAGCAGCGCCACATGCAGCTCGTCCAGCAGGTCGCAAGGCTGGCCCGCGGCGATGGCCGCAATCAGGTCCTGCGGAGCAGCAACGAGGGGGGTAGTAGCGGGGGCGGGAGGGAGGGGTTGAGGAGGTGAGGGGGAGCGGGGGTACGGGGGTGCGGCAGGGGCAGGGAAGAGGCGCGGGAGCTGGTGGTGGGGCCCAGGGGGAAGGCGGTGTTGGGCGCCGAACCGGCTGGCTCTGAGCGTACCGTGAGGGAGAAGGGGCTGAGCTTGAGCTGCCAGGAGAATGAGCGCAGGATGGCGTAGGCGGACATTATGTCTGCCAGCACGTCGCCGGGCACCTGGATGGGCGGCTGGCCGGGCGGGCCCTCGACCAGCACCTCCACCTGCAGCCGTGCAGGGAGTGATTGGTGGGGGCTCAGCATGGACAAGGGTGCGGTACAAGGGGTGAGTAACTGTGCAGGGAGAGCTCGGCCCCGGGAAACCCTGCTTCGTAACAACCGGCAGGGCATGGGTGCTTACCGTCTCCAGGGACCGGTGCTCGCTGTCCGCCCCCTCGGCGTCAGAGTCGCCAACCTCCTCGCCAGGGGGCCCCCCGGCGCTGAGGCTGTCCTCCCCGTCGAAGAGGTCTCCTCCGCGGCCCCTGCCTCGGCCCCGACCGCGGCCACGCCCCGATCCGCGGCCCCGGCCCCGGCCTCGGCCCCGGCCCCGACCCCGCCGAGCACCGTCCTCGTCCTCCAAACTGGTTTCGCTATCGCTCGACTCATCTTCATCTCCGACCGCAGCACCACGGCCTCTCCCTCGGCCCCGGCCGCGTCCTCGACCACGGCCGCGTGCAGCAGGCGTGAAGCCCCCGTCGTCTACATCATCGCTTGCCTCGCTGGGCGAGCTGGCACTCTGGCTCGAGGACTCGCTGCCACTGGCCGACTCTTCAGCTCCCTCCACGCGGGCCTTTTTGGACGGTGGCTCGTCGCCGTCTCCGTTGACCGGCATTTTGCCCGCGCAAGGACCCTGCTCAAGCACAGGTGCCCGCCTTCAGCTCACAGGCTATAGAGATCTCCATGTAACTGCAGCTAGGTGAGATGCATGTTTGAGCTGGCCATCTCGCGCGCAAATGGTGGAAGCAAAGTCTGGGCAGTTGCCCCGAGAGCTCCCTAAGTATGTGAGACCCTAACAAGACAGTCCGGATCAAGGCTAGAGCTCAGAGCTTGCCGGGCAACGCGGTACCAATTCCCGCATCCAAGCACGCTCGCGACCGCGTCGCACCCGCGCACACGCTCCTTCTGCACACCCGGAGAAGCCCCCTTAGTCCCAGCGCATGGAGGCCTCACACAGGGCACCCATCCAAATCACCCGCGACTTGCCCCTCCCACTGGTCCCTCCTCCCGAGCAGCCCCGGTCGGGGCTGGCCGGGTGCTGGGTGGGCCAAGGTGAGTTCGGCCGAGGGGTCCACAGTACAAGACCTTGGGCCCCTGCCGGTCAGAAGGGCCCTCAGCAACCTCAGCAAAGGGCGGAGGTGGTTGTTGGACAGGGGGATACCGGGTCTGGGTCCGGGTCCCCTTACACTGTAGTATTCGCTTGCGCTCTCGCTTGCCTGGCACCCCTGCTCTTAAACCCAGCTGCAGTTGCTCAGCGCGCGAAGCGGGCTTTCTACCCATACAGTCTGCTGGACTGAGATTGGCCTAGGAAAGTATAAGAAGGGGGAGGCTCGTCCGGTCTGCCGTATTGCTTAAAAGCCTAGCGCCTTCACCCTGGCCTCTTCTGCAGGTCTCGGAGCAGCTGGCTCGGCGTGGTATCCGCGGCAGGCGCAATGGCAAAGCTTCTCCCTCCTGTCTCCTCTTAAGATGGAAGGCAGGGCAAAGGGCAAACTCGGGAGGTTAAGGCAACATCTCCAAGCAGTCCAACGGGGTTGCATACACGGCTCCCCTTCTTCCAGGTCAACCCCGCACCCCGCGGTGGCGTCCCCACGCGGATCAACAAGAACTCCGGGAGCTGTCCCGAATAAAAGATACCAGTGTTCGCGCCATACGTGCCTCACGTGATGGGGAGCCGTGTCGGACCAAGCACAGTCCCCCCCGCCTCAACGTGCCACGCTCGGTCCCACGCCGCCGGTGTCCCTATGCAGCGGCCGACGCTCAATCCTACTCAGCCCTCGGTGCTTCGTAGCTGACCGGTAGCTCACGGCTCCTTTGCAGGCCGTCCGACCGCCTCGGCGCAGCGCTCTCGCGCCCACCGCCCCGCTGCTCCTCCCCCCTCTCGACATCAGGTCCGACACTTGGAGCCCCCTCCACGCCACCCTGCCCGCACCCGCAACTAGTTAACCCCCGCAAGTCTCACCACACGCTCCTCCTTACACGCCCCCAAGCCAGCTTCTCCGCGCCAGTAGCACCAGCACTAGCCTAACAGTACTGCCGCCCGCTGCTACTGCTACTGCCCCTGCAGCCACTCCTGCTGCTGCTCTCCCTCCACCCGCCGCCGCTCCACCACCGGTAATCGCCGCTGGCCGCCCAGTGCTGGGTGGTTGCGCGCGCTGCCGCTCAGTGGTTGCGCACGGAGTCGATCATGGCCTCGGCCAGGTAGTCGACCTTGGCGCTGTTGAGGCCGGCCAGGGAGATGCGGCCGTCGCGGGTCATGTAGATGGCGTGCTTGTTGGTCATGTTGTCCACCTGGGGGGTGGGGCGTAGGGTGCTCGTGGGTGGGTGGGTGGGGCTGAAAGCTGGGCGTGATCGCGGTGGGGCAGCTAGGGGTGGAACAGCACCGGAGCTTCGCGTGGAACGTTGCCGGTAGTCTGATTGACACTCTGCGGCTGGCCGACAGGCGGCGCAGCTGGCTGTTTCCTGGACCATTCCCGGACGCAAGCAGGCCCACGCACGGACGCCTCCGCCTCGCCTCCCTCAGCCCCTGCCCTTCTGCCCCCCGCCCCACCTGCGCCGGCGTGAGGCCGGTGAAGGAGAACATGCCGATCTGCCGCGTCACGAACGACCAGTCCTTGGAGGGGTACTTGGCCTCCAGGGCGGCCTGCAGCTCGCCGCGCACGCGGGCGATGCGGCCGGCCATGCCCATCATCTCGGCCTTCCACTCCTGCGGGGGGGCAAGCCGGGGAGAGAGGTGTAGGGAGTGAGGGAGTGAGGGAGTGAGGGAGTGAGGGAGTGAGGGGTGTAGGATGAAGAGGATGAAGGTGTGGGGGCCCGTCGAGGTGCTTGCGTAAAGAAGGTTGGGGCTGGCCTTGCACATCCGCCTATCGCACCGCCGGACCCCGTCCACCGCCACACGTCCCCCCCACCCCCCACGCACGGTGAACAGCTCCTGGTCGTTGACGATCTCAGCGGCGATGCGGGCGCCGTGCGTGGGCGGGTTCGAGTACAGCGGGCGGGCCAGGCGCTTGAGCTGGCTCAGGCAGCGGGTGGCGGCCTGGGGGAGGGAGCGGAGGCGGCGGCGCAGAGGACGAAAGGGCAAGAGTTTATCGGGCGTCACAAAGCAGGGACCACCAGCGCCTCGCATCTGCCGCCTCTTCGTCGCCAGGGTCTCGTGGAGCGCAAGCCCGAGCTGTGCGTGCCACTCCATACACCGCCGGGCGCCGGCCCATGCCTCCCCCCCTGTCCCCCTTCCTCAAAAGCACCCCGCCCTCCCCCACTCTCGCCGGTGCCCGCTCACGTCCTTGTCGCTGGTGACGATCGACATGGCGCCCACGCGCTCGCCGTACAGCCCCAGGTTCTTGGAGTAGCTCTGGGCCACCATGACCTGCGGGGGTGAGCGAGGGGGGCGGTGAGCGGGGAGAGGGTTGAGGGGGTGGTGGATGGGCGGCGCCGGCGAAATGGGATGCGCTGCGAGCCCTTTCTCGGGACCCCGCCTGTGCGACAGACCCCCACCCCCTCGTCCCTCGGCCCCACCTCGAGGCCCTTGTCCACGAAGAGGCGGGGCGCGAAGGCGTCCTTGTCCAGGTCACCCGTGGCGAAGCCCTGAGGAAGGGACCGAGGGAGGTGAGGTAAGAGTCTTCCCTTTCGGCATGGCGACAACCAATGCCAATGGCGTGCCACTTGAAGGCTCAGGCCTGCCCCTGCGGGCTCTGGCAGGGACGTGCACAACGTTGCCATCGCGTCCGCCAGGCACACTTGCCCGCTCGGCAAGCCTGCAAGCCCGCGTCCCGCCCCCTTCCAGCTGCCTGGCCGGCCCACAACACCCCACACCGGCGACCGGCCCCTGTGCCCTCGCGCGCCCTTTCCCTTCCCTTCCCTGCCCGCGCCCATCCCCGTACGCGGGCTTCCACCGCACGCAGGCTTTCCCGCACAGACCTTAACCCTCTCGCCGCACCTTTCCCGGCAAACGCCCTTCCCTCGTGCGCCCTTGCCCCCTCTCCCCACGCGCCCTCGTCCTCGCCCTCCCCCCCCCCCCCCGCACGCGCCTGGTAGGCGACGTCGAAGAAGGGCAGCAGGTTGCGCTCCTTGCACAGGTCGGCGATGGCGGCCCACTGGTCGGCGGTGGGGTCCACGCCGGTGGGGTTGTGCGCGCAGCCTGCAGCGCGGGGCGGGGCACCAAGGTAGGGGAGGGGAGCGAAGGGCAGCTGAAGGAAGGCGTGGACTGGAAGGAGAGGTATGCTTCTCATCCCGAGCCCCTCCTGCTACCTGTACCTGGGACCCCGCCCCCGACCCTGTCAGCCCCCTGGAGATCCCACAGCCCTCCGCCCCCCCCCTCCAGCCCCCATACGCACCGTGCAGCAGCACCACGGAGCCCGCGGGCGCGGCCTTGAGGTCCTCCACCATGCCCTTGAAGTCCAGGCCCACGGTGTCGGCGTCAAAGTAGCTGGGGTCGGAGCAGGAGTGGTTGGGAGCGATGGGGGTGGTGAG
This sequence comes from Edaphochlamys debaryana, assembly GCA_016858145.1. Lineage (NCBI taxonomy): Eukaryota > Viridiplantae > Chlorophyta > Chlorophyceae > Chlamydomonadales > Edaphochlamys > Edaphochlamys debaryana. Next base: position 254,132 of record JAEHOE010000003.1, read on the forward strand.
GGTGCGGGTAAGCCATGGACGAGGGAGAGCCGGGATTGAATGGAAGCAGAGTATCACACTGGAGGCGCGTCGTGGGACCTCTCTCGTACTCCATGGGGGCTGCCGCGGTCTCCCCGCTCCCTTGTGTGCTGCCCCGCTCACCGGTAGTACTTCCACTCCACGTTCTCATCGGCGAAGATGTTGCGGTGGTTGCCCCAGGTGGGGTTGGAGATGTAGACGGTGGTGCCCTTGGGCAGGAAGCGCGCGATGAAGGCGGCGCCCACGCGCAGGGAGCCGGTGCCGGACAGCGACTGGATCACGGCCACACGGTCCTGAGGGGTGGAGGGGGAAGAGGGAAAGGGAGGGAGGGAGCCGAGTGAGGGACGCGGGGCAGGGCAAACGCAGGCCCGAAGTCCAACTGAGCCTCGCAGACGCTGTCTTGCATCTCGCGCCAACACCCGGGGTTCGGCCGGGAGGCAGGAAGCGCCCGGCGCCAGGAGAGGGTACAGGTGCAAGAGTGCTCCTCCGGCCCGGCCTCCACCACACCACGCGCCAGGCTCCCGCACCCCCCCTCCCCTCCCCGCTCACGTCCTTGATGGCGGGGTGGCCGGCGCCCAGCAGCAGGTCGATGGTGGCCTTGCGGAAGGTGTCCAGGCCCTCGATGGGCAGGTACTCGTGGTCCTTGTTGGCCGCGAAGATCTTGGCCTCGGCCTGCAGGCAGGGGTCGAGCAGGGTGGTATGGGGTGGTTGGGGGCGGGTTGCGGGAGGGGTTGAGGGGTAGTGATGGCGCGGTGCGAGCGACTGCACGTGTCGGCTGCAGCATGTGTAGGGCGCTTGACATAGTGGTGATCTCAGGGGTCTCGGCCTGCGGCCTCGCCGGGAGGGGCACAGACGTGCGGTGCGCGCTCCTTGGCTGACGTGCAGCTGCCGTAGAGCCGTACCGTACCTTGCGTACGACGTCGAGGACCATGGGCTTGAGGTTCTCATCGCGGTAGGCGCCCACGCCCAGGTTGAGCTTCTTGGGGTCCGTGCAACGCTTGAACGCCTCAGACACACCCAGGATGGGGTCCGGGGGGGCCTAACCAGCAGGGGGTAGCAGAGGGCAGGAGTGGGAGGGGCGGGAAGGAGCGCAGGGGCGGGGGTTGGCCGGTTGCAGAGGAAAGCCGAGCGGCAGGTCGTGACGGCACGTGCCGGTGCGAAAAGGCAGGCGGACCCCGCGACGCCGCTGCAGGACCCAAAAGGTCTGAGAGGGGCCGGCAGGACCACAGGGGCGGGGGCGGGCCGGGCGAGCGGAGGGGCAGGTCTCGACGGCACGTGCCGGCGCAAAAAGGCAGGCAGACCCCTTGACGGCCGCCGACGCAGAACCCTATGTCACCTGCGCGACGTCCGCGAACCGGGAGGCCGCGCGAACGACCACAGCAGCACGACGGCTGCGCCCAGCAGCGACCTGCACCAGAGCGCCGCGGGAAAAAGCTCAAGGACTGATTGTGGCGCGTCCGATCGCAGGCCGGAGCCAAGCGCATTTCGGGCTGCCATTGCGTGCCGCCAAGTAAGATCACCGTCAGTGTCAGGATACCCACTTGCTGCGGGCCAGCAACGCGGCGGGTGTGGAGGGTCTGCATTGCGATGCACAGAGCGCAGTCTCGAGAGGAGGTCCGGCGAGCTAAGCTTTTGGTGAGTGGGCTCTGCAGACACAACGCCTATCTGTTGAGTGGGTGACCGGACGGAATGCGTGCTTACGAGACTGTCGATGCTCCCATCCGAAAGCGGGTTCGGACATGTAGGGTTTGCGCCCTAGTGCAAGATATTCTACTGCATGTGCTTGCGAACAGAAAGCTGTACACATGCGATTTTTGACACCGCTCGCCGCTCCACAAGCGAACATGCAGCGTTGACCTAGTGGCTGCGGCCGATACCAGCCGCAGAGTCGTGAGCTGTAGCCATGAGTACAGGGGAGCTTGCCATGCGCTCTGTGAGGGCGCGTCACACGGCGGCCATTCTCCCATCCGATGCTGCGCTGCGTTTGCTGCGACAGCTGCTTCGTGCACCAGCAAGCGGCGGCGCGCGGGCAGTGCCTTCTCTTCTGGATGCCCCGTCTACTCTTCAGCCCTCAGTACCTGCGCCCCCGATAGGCGTCGCTTCCGCTCCCAAGCGCACCGGGCGCCCTGACGCTGCCACCCCTCGCAAGCGGGCTGCCCCCGCGGCAGCGGCCCCTGTGCTTGGGAATTCGGGGCCCACACCTCTACCGGTTGACTCCGGAGCCTCTCTTGGCCCGGTGGGAGGGGCCATGCCGCCGGCACCAATCGGGGCCCGGCAGCACAGCCCTCCCGCAGACGCAGACGCCGAGGCGCCGCTCGCAGCAGACCCGCCCCACCCCCAAGCTCAGCCCGCCTCTTCGGCGCCTGCAGCTAGGGGCGATGCATCTGGGCACGCTGCCCCCATTCCAGCAGCTCCGAAAGCCGCAGCCCGCGCCGCTGCAATGGCTCGCACAGCAGCGGCCCCCGCTGCAGCCGTCCCGGCCGGGGGGCGTGCCAAGGGCGACCTAGCCCACCTGAGGGAGCTGCACCGGCGTGAGAAGAAGCGTAAGCAGCAGAACCAGGGCGCCGACCGGCGCCTGGGCGCGACGAAGCGGAGCAAGCAGGGCGACGGAGCGTCCCTGCCGGCAGCAGCTGCTGCCGCAGGCTGGGAGGAGGGGTCCGACGAGGAGGACGGGGACGAGCGGGTCCAGGAGGAAGCACTGGGAGGGGTGCAGAAGGGGCAGCGAGCTGCCGAGTCAGATGGGGAGTCAGGCGCGTCTGCTGCTGGCGCCATGGAGGATGCGGCCAGCGAGGATTGCGGCACGGGCGCGCAGCCGCAGCCAAACCCTCAGCCTCAGGCGCCGCCAGCTCGCAGCGGCAGGGATGCCGTGGCGGCGCCGAGCGGCCGACAGCTGCGCTCTCACGCGCAGCAGGCGCAGGCAGGCAGGGGTGGAAGCGGCCGCGGGCGGGGCCGAGGGCGGAGTGCTCCGGTAGCTCAGTCCGCGGCGGCGGCGGAAGCGGAAGCGGCGGCTGCGGACGTCGATGCGCTCTTCGCTGACTCAGGGTCGGACGTGGAAGCGGACCGGCCAGCCCACGCCCCGGACGACACAGCTGGCCCTGCAACGGAACTCCCACAGGCGGAAGGCGGCGCCGAGGGTCCCGCGCGCTCCGCAGCTGGGGCTCCTGAGGGGGGCTCTGGAGCAGCAGGCGCTGCAGGCGGGGCCAACGCAGGCCTGGAGGGGGCAGAGGAGGAGGAGCAAGGGGAGGAGGAGGTCGAGCGGCCGCTGCGGCCGGTGCTGTCAGGCGTGCGGGCCAACCGCGAGCTCTCGTCCCTCGCCACGTTCGGGGTGGCATCGCTCGTGCAGATGACCTCGAGGCGGCGCGGCGCCGCAGCGACTGCGGGGGCTGCTGCTGCGCCTGCTGCGGGAGCCGGGCCCGGGCCTGGCACGGCTGCGGCCAATGCTGGCAAGGGGGCCCCGGCCCCGACGGCGACTGCGGCAGCAGCCGCAGAGGAGGAGGACGTGCCGCTGGTGCCGCTGCTGGCGGGTCCGGTCCTGCGGGACGACGGGAAGCCGTTTGGGACGGCGCCCGCGCCGCGCAAGCCGCCGCCTGGCCAGCGGCGCCCCGCTGCCGCCCCGCCCAAGCCGCCCGCCGCAGCCCAGCCGCCGGCCGCGGGGCAGGTAGACTGGGCGGCAGACATCGCCGCTGGGCTTCAATCAGACGAGGAGGAAGCGGAAGCGGCACCCGCCAAACCGCCGGCAGAGCCAGCTACCGCAGCGGCAGTTGTGGTTGGAGAGCAGCAGGCGGGCCCGGCTTCCACGGCTGCTGCAAGGGACGGCGGCGGCTTGGCTCAGGCCCCTCCCAAGGGAGCGCCACGGACCATCGCAGAGGTCCGCGCCGCCGCGGCGGCCAAGGCCGCGGCGGCCGCCGCCGCACCGCCGCCAGCGGCACCAGCCCAGGCGCAAGCAAAGCGCCCGGCCCCGCCAGCTCCGGGCGGGGTGCAGAGACCGCAACGGCGCGCACCGGCGGCCCCGCACGCCAGCTCCGAATGGCTGAGCTGGGCCTCCGCGGCGGACCCCCTCGCGCCACAGCCGCCACCAGCGCAGTCCGGGCCCGCGGCTCAGCCGCACCGGGGCTCCCAGGGGCTCCCCGCTCAGGAGGTGGCGCAGGCGCCGCTTCAAGGGCAGCAGAAGGTGCCGGATCAGCAGGCCGCGGCCCTGGAGCAGGCGCTGCAGGTCGCCCTGGAGCTGGCGCGGGTGGTGGGCGCGCAGGAGCAGGCGGGGGCCGCTGCGCAGCCGGCGGCACGCGGTGAGCAGCCCGCGGACCCGCCAGCGGCTCAGCAGGGCGCCGCATGCGGGGCCCCGGAGCCGCGGCCAAGGGGCGCGGGGGAGGGCACCGCCACCGCTGCTTGCCCGGTCGCTGGGCCTGACGTGGCGGCTGTTGAGCCGGCAGGTGGGGAGTCACCTAATGGTGCCGAGGGCTCCTGCAGCGGCGAAAGCGGTCACGCGGGAGGCGGGGAAGCTGGGGCTGAGGGCGTGGGCGGAGCCACAAGCCCAGGCCTCTACGATAGGAGCGGGGGCGGGGCGGGCGACGGCGCCGCAGGCCCCCGGGGCCGAGGTCGGGGCGGCCGGGGAGGTCGGCGCGGCCGTGGGCGGGGCGCGGAGGCCTCGTCAACCGGCCTGGGTGCGGCGCGAGGTGGCCGACAACAGCCAGCAGGGCGCAAGGTGAGCTGGGGCGCTGGGCTGGCACAGCAGCCACGTTACAGCAAGCCGCGCGTTACAGCAAGCCCACGCTTAATCCCCCACCCTGACCGTGCCGACCGCCCCCGACTCGTCACGCCCTCAACCCGCAGCGCTCCGCTGCCGCGGCGATGGGCGCCGCTGCGGACGAGGGCGGCGCGGGCGGCGGTGTGGTGGAGGTGGGCCTGGCTGCGGAGCTCAAGGCCTTCAGGCGGGAGGCGGCGCGGGCGCGGCGGCTCAATGGCGACCAAGGCCCCGAGTCCACGCGGCCCGTGCCCGAGATCCGCGAGGCCCCCGCCTGCAGGTGCGCCCAGGGCGCCAGGGGGAGGGCTGCGTGTTCACGGGGGAGGCGGCTGCCACGGGATGGGGTGTTGGAGGAAGGCCGTGCCGTGCCGAGCTGCTGCCCTCCGCTTTGCCGTGCAGGTTCTGGCGGCTGGGGTGTTGCAGCAAGGGCGACGCGTGCAGCTTCCGCCACGCGGGTGTGCCCGTGGTCACGCGCCAGCTGCCCTGCCGCTTCTGGGTCCAGGGCCGGTGTGCCAAGGGCGACGCCTGCGCCTTCTCGCACGACCCCTCGGTGCCGGAGCCCTGCGGCCGCCTGCTGCAGCAAGGTGGGCTGGCAAACCGACCTGATGAACGACTGGGTGGGGCCGTGTCCCCTGTGCGTCCCAGTGCCCCCACCGCTCCCCCTGCTGACCTGACTAAACCCCCGCACGCCTCCTCTTGCTCCTTCCTGGCCGCTCTAGGCTCCTGCCCGGATGGCCCTGCGTGCCGCTTGGGCCACGACTACACCCCGGAGGACCTCGCGCTGATAAAGGAGTACCTTCTGGGAGGGCCGGGCCAGGCGCAGAGGGACCGCGAGCGGGGTCCGGCGGCTGGCACGCTTGGGGTTCGCACTGGTGCAGGCGGGGATGGGAGCGAGGGAGCTGGAGTGGTTGGCGGAACGGAGGGTTATGCAGGAGGCGGCTTTGGGGCGGGTGCGGCCCCATGGTCGCAGGTCGCTCAGCCGGTCCTGCCGCTGCAGCCAATGCTGTTGCGCGCACCGAACCATGGGGATGAGGACTTCTGAACCTGTTAGGGTTGGTGCTGGCTCAGCTGCTGGCTCTCATGCGCGGAGCAGTGATCGGGGCGTGCAGCGGCCTGTGGCCGGGCGGCCGCCGGGTGACAAGGTGCTGTACACAAGATGTGATGGCAGAAGGCATGCACGCCGACTACAACCGACTCAAGACAGGGAATTCAGATCAGGAGTGCAATGCAAGCGAGACAGGGGTGTCCTTGTAACGACGACAACTCGACAAGTGGCACTGACCGTCGGTCCGTGATGCCCAAGGGATTCCGTGCCCAGCCCAAGTATCAGAGCTTTCAAGACACAAGCTGCCACCGGGGGTGCACCCCCCGTGTCGGACGCACTGGCAGATGCCGATAGATAGAAGACATTGGGGTAGCGGTTAGGATGTTACAAGCGTTCACTCTCCACTCAGCTCTTTCGGTATCATCCCACCCGACCTGAAACCAGGGGTGAACCCCTACCTGAAACCAAAAACCCGTATGGAGGTGTATCCACGCAGCTTACGTAACAGAGCACCATGCACGGCGCATGTACTGTACTGTACCACACTTCGGCTCACAACCCGCGTCACTCTGCTCACTGTGTTGATCACAAGCCATCCCGCTGGATGACAAATGTTGTTTCACACACTCTTCTGTACCCAGTGTCCCTCAATCAATGGAGCTCGCAACCAAGGGAAACCGTTGGAAAACTGTGGCTTGGCCACTATGCCGTCGGGGCGGCAACCCACAGAATAATTGAACGCACATCAGAACTACTCACGCTGCACACAGCCTCTGCACCTCACTCAGCTCTGCTCAAGTAACTCAGCTCAGCTCTTAGTATACCGCAAGCGTACATTTAGCGCGGCTGCTGCTTGGCCGCCTGCTTGGAGAAGTGCTCATCCGCCATCTTGCGCAGGGCCGCAGCGGCCGCCACACCGGTCTTGTCCACCAGCTTGGAGAACATGGTGTTGGGGTTGCCCAGCAGCTGGGCGGGCGGGGCGTACTCCATCAGCTCGCCCGCCTCCATCACCAGCACCTTGTCGCTCTCGATGATGGTGTCCAGGCGGTGGGCAATGGTAATGGTGGTGCGGTCGTCGAAGACCTTCTTGATGGTGTCCTGCACGATCTGCTCCGTGTGCGGGTCCATGGCGGCGGTGGCCTCGTCCAGGCACAGGATGGGCACGGCGCGCAGGGCGGCGCGGGCCAGGCACATGAGCTGCGTCTGCCCCAGCGACCAGGCATTGCCGCCGGTGCCGTCCACGTGGCCGTCCAGGCCGCCAGCGTGCTGCACCTGGGCCTCCAGGCCCACCTTGCGGATCACCTCCCACAGCACGTTGTCGTCCTGGGGGTGGGAAGGGGCGGAGCGCAGAGAGGTGACCAAGTGTCGGAAGCAGAAGAGCACAAAGCGCCATGAGGGCGACGCGGCTATGCAGCGTAGCCAAGGCCAGCGCAATCCAATGCAAGCAATACTGATGCAGACCGCTCGGTAGCGCATGCCGCCATCGGTGCCCACAGCCAACCCCCTTTCGCCCTATGCTCCACCCAATCACTCACCGTGAACTCTCCGAAGGGGTCCAGATTGGAGCGGACGGTGCCGGTGAACATGACGGGCTCCTGGGGAATGATGGACAGGCCTGGGGGCGGAGGCGGGGCAGACGGGGGAGAAGGGCATCAGCAACGGGGCAGGGGAGGAAGCCGGCTCAACAGGTTGCAGATGATGACATGGGAAGGTGTCCACTGTGGCCTCCAGATGCTGCGCTGTCGGGCCATCCCCGCAACCAACCCCCACGGCTGCTCACCCGAGCGCAGGCGCTTCATGGTGAGCGTCGCAATGTCCACGCCGTCGATCAGAATGCGGCCGCGGCCCAGCTCGAACATGCGGTACAGCGCCAGCAGGGTGGTGGACTTGCCGGAGCCCGTGCGCCCCACGGCGCCGACCTTCTCGCCGTCCTTGATGTTGAAGGTGACGCCCTTGAGCGCCCAGGCGGCGTCCAGGCGGTACTGCATCCACACGTCCTCGAAGCGGATGTTGCCGGTCGAGGGCCAGCGGTCGAGCGTGGCGTCGTCCACAACCACCTGCACCCGCGAGCTGGTGGGCACGATCTGGCCGTCGGGCAGGGTCAGGCTCTTGGCCACGCCGCCCTCCTGCTTCTGGTCGAAGAACACGCCGTCGTGGGGCACGTAGTTGGACAGGTAGGTCATGCACTCCACGCTGTTGAACAGCGAGATGGACTCGGAGATGAAGCGGACCACCCAGGTGTAGAACACAAGCATCTGGATGATGTTGGAGAAGGCCAGGCCCACGGTGGCGGCACCGAGCTCATCTGAGGGACGGGAGGGAGATGACACGGACAGGTCGGCTTAGTCGGTAGACGGCGGCACAAGCACACAGCGGCATCAGGCAGAACAACAGAGCACATCAGTGTTGCTAACAAGCCCCGAACGCCAGCAGTAGCCCCGGCTCACCCTTGAGGGCGACGGCGAAGGCGGACACCACGCCGACCAGGGCGGCGCCAATCAGGTCGCACCAGAAGGCCAGCCACAGGTTGAGCGACTCGGCGTTGAACACGGCGGCGTTGGTGATGTCGGTGCGGCGAGCGGCCTCACGGATGAAGTAGTCCTGCTTGGAGAAGGCCTGAACCACGCCCAGGCCCTCCAGCACCTCAGCCACCAGGCCCACGAGCATGCCGCCAGAGACCTGTACGGAGGGAGGACGGAAGCAAGACGGAGGCGGAGAGAGGGGGTGAGGGGAGGCGTCAGCAGGCAGCAAGGAGCAGCTGGACAGGGAGACGAGGGAGCAAGAAGCCACGCGGCTAGCTCTCCGGTCCCCGCCCTCGCTCACACCCCAGCGGCAGCCCAGCAGTGCTCACCGCGCGGGACTTCTTGAGGGCGGTGGCGGCGGGGATGTAGATGGAGAGCATGATGCCGGTCATGATGATCAGGAAGCCCGTGAAGGCGCCGAAGAAGTTGATGGTGACGGACACGGTGATGGTGGTGGACAGCAGGATGAGGCCGTAGATGCCCATGAAGTGCACGGCGTCGGGCAGGTTCTCGTCCATGATGTCCTGGTCCTTGCTGAAGTTGAGCAGCAGGTCGCCCACGGGGGTCACCAGGAAGAAGCCCATGGGAGCGTACAGCACGTTGTGGACGGCCTTCTTGCGGATCTTCTCGGCCGAGCGCAGGGTCCACCACAGGAAGGTGGCACCGCGGGCAATCATGGTGAAGTAGAAGATGCCCACCAGCGCAAGGTAGATGAGGCAGTAGAACTGGGTGGCGGCGGGGTCCTGCACGCCCTTGCGCTTGGGGAACTTCAGGTACTCGTCGTTCACCCACCAGCGCACCCAGAAGTCAGACACCTGGCGGGTGGTCTGGGGGATGAGGAAGAACATGAAGCACACGAACACTGCGGAGGGGAAGGGCGGGCAGGGCGGAGCACAACGGTAAGGATCGACCATGGGGGCGAGAACCGAGCCAGGAGCCCTGTCAACTGCGACCATGCCCAGTTCATGTCATGCCCCGCATCAGCCTTATGACTCGTGCCTTAGCCGCCACCCGGCTGCAGTGACCCATGACCCCGGTGACTCACCCAGGAAGACGTTGCCGTACCACGTGTAGATCATGGCGGCGCGCACAGGGAGGACCTTCTGCTGGTCCTTCTTCTTGGAGTCGGAGGTCTCGGGCTTGATGGTGGTGGGGGCCAGGGTCAGCTGGATGGACTGCTGCTTGGCGGGGGCGCCCTTGGTCTCCTTGGGCTTGGGCGGGGCCTCCTGGGAGCCGGCGGCGTGCAGCAGGTGCGTGATGGGCAGCAGCTTGCCCAGCAGGTCCTGGGCCTGCTCGTTCCACTTGCCTGAGGGGGGCATACACGCAGGAAGCATGAGACCAGAACGCAAGGTAGCCGTTGCCAAAGAGCCACTCGTTTGTGCCTTAGCATCCTGCTGCCTGCCCCGGCCCTCGCTCACCGAAGTACAGGCAGCGGCCCTCGTCCATGATGGCCACGGCGTCGCACTGAGGCATGAACTCGATCTGGTGGGTGATCAGCACAACGGCCTTCTTGGCGAACATGCCCTTGATGCAGGTCTCGAAGATGTGGTGGGCGGTGTGGTGGTCCACGGCCGACAGCGCGTTGTCAAGCAGAACCAGGTCGGCATCGGCGTAGGCGCAGCGGGCAAGGTTCACGCGCTGGCGCTGGCCGCCGGACAGGTTCACGCCGCGGATGCCGGCCCTGGAGGAAGGGCAAGCGGAAGGGGAGCCAGCCAGGTGGGCGGGCATGCAGGCAAGCGAGGAGCACCGGCGAGGGAGAACAGCCTTCCACTCTAGGGATTGGCTCGGGCCCCTGCCCTGGCTTTAGGTGCCCAGCCCTGCCCGGCCCTTCCGTCTGCTCACTTGGACTCGTCGCCCTGCGGCAGGATCTGCAGGTCCAGCGTGAGCGCGCAGCTGTCGATGACCTGCTCGTACTTGGACTGGTCCCAGGCCTCGCCGAAAAGGATGCTGTCGCGGATCGACAGGTTCTGCAGCCACGGGTTCTGCGGCACGTACGAGACGCGGCCGCCGACCTGCGAGGCTCCGTGCTCCTTGACCATGTTGCCCAGCAGCGCCTGGATCAGGGAAGACTTGCCGGCGCCGACACGGCCCACAACGGCCACCACCTGACCAGGGCGGACCTCGAAGCGAGGAACGTGCAGCTTCCAGTTGGGGTTGGACGGGTGGTGGTACACGGCGTTGTCCTGCGGGAAGAACAGGGCGGACAGGGCTTAGCAAGAATTACTGCAAGGCAGCCAGGCTCGGGTACCCGGGAAGCGCAAGCCCCCACAGAGGTGGCGTGCCGCACGAGTACTCGACATGCCGCACATGGCCCGTGGCAAAACCCAGCCCTTTTCCCCCCAGGCTCTCACGATGACAGCACCAGCAGGGGCGGTCTTGTTCACGTTGAGGTGGGTGACGCCCTGCTGCACGTCCTCCAGCAGGTAAGCCTCCAGGCGCTGAAGAGAAGCGTTGGCCTCTGCACAGGGACAGAGCGAGGCAGGCGGTGAGGACCGGCTTCGCTGCTCACAGCTCGGGCCGGGCCGATGGCCGCTGGCTCTGCCTTGCCTCCCGCTCCGTCCTCCCTGCCCGGACCCGCATCCAAAGCCCCGACGCAGCGGCTCACCCGACACGGCGCGCAAGGCCTTAGGCAGCACCACGAGCGGGAAGCGCAGGATGTTGAACAGCGAGAGGGTGGTGAAGGCCACGGTCGAGACCAGGCGGGCGGTGGTGAACTCGTAGGTGGTGAAGATGACGAAGGCGGTCAGCGGGGGCACGCAGAACACGAAGGCAATGTTGAGAACCTTCATCACGGCGTTCCAGAACGCCAGCTTGACCTCCTCCTTGCGAACCTACGAAGGGCAAGGAGCGAGGACACGTCGACAAGAGACGAGGGTGTGCAGAAGACAGCGTCGGTGGAGAGTAACACGCGGCTCTCAATGACAGGGGTACGTCCAAGCCCCAGCTACTGCACTCACACCTCCAGTCTCACCTTCGAGATCTCGTTCTCAAAGAACTGCTCCCAGGCGTAGTACTTGACCAGCTTGATGGCGGGAAGCACCTCCTGCATGATGCAGCTGCGGTGGGCAACGAAGCCGGCGTTCTTGAGCTTGATCTTGATGGTGAAGTAGCCGAACACGTACTGAAGGGGCAGCACGATCAGGATGGCGCCCAGGCCGGGGAGCATGCTGTCGCCGGTCAGGTAGCCCAGCAGCGCCAGGATGGCAGCGGCCTCGAGCGGGGCGGTCCACAGGTAGTGGAACTCCTGTGGGGAGAACGGCCGCAGAGGACGGAAAGCGGGGAGGGGCCGGAGTTGGAACATGAATTAGGAACGTAGTAGCTGGATAGCACAGCTGGGGGTTGCACAGGATGCATGGCACGACGGGGCTAGGGCAGCAGCCCGCCCACAGCTCGCCCACTCTCTTCTCGGGCACCCGGCCCGACACGGGCAGGGCGCAACAGCCCCACCTCCCCAGCGCCCACCTGAGCTCCGTCGTAGATCTTCTGGATATCCGAGGCCACGAAGTTGACGATGGCCGCAGCCTGGTCACCACGAACGCTGTTGAGGCGGAAGGCCTTGTGCGTCACCGCCTGGACCAACGCTGCGCGCACGCGGATGCCGCACTGCATGCAGATGTAGCCCATGCGCTGCAGGCACAGCCCCAGGAACCAGGCGTCGATGGTGAAGCCGGCCATCAGGCACCAGCCGGCCAGCTTGCTCCTGTAGATGGGGCTGTTCTGGTTCACGTACGACAGCAGACTGCGGGCAGCGCGGGGAGTGGGCAGGGGGGGTGCAGGGTGAAGCGCACGCAAGAATGAGCGAGGGACAGAGAGCGGCCCGCCACAGGCAGCCCGTGGTCCACTGACGCGCCCATAAGACCCCTACCTGCGCACGAAGTAGAAGGCGCCCGCGATGACGAAGGTGGACCAGCCCATCTTGCAGAAGCCAGCCATCAGGTAGTAGGTGCCGAAGGTCTTGCGCAGGGCGCGGACCAGGGAGGGCTTCTTGCCGTCCGCCTCCTGGCCCTTGAGCTTGAGCTCGGCGGACCAGTGGTCAACGAACTTGTTGTATGCCTGCAAGGCACAGAAGGGAGATCGGCAGGGGCGGCCATCAGTGAGGGCAGGGGAGCGCGGGGCTGAGTAGCCCAAGGGCTACCCGGATGCCTATGGAGGCGGCCCGCGACACTGAACAGCCCTCCTAGGTGGGCTCACGCGGCACAAACAGCGCAGGCAAGGGCCATCAGAGGCACAACTACTTTACTCTCGTCCGCCTAGTTGGAGGGGAGCTGTCGACTTGTGCCGCGTCGTTAAGCGCACTGCGGTTGGAGTTGGAGGTCGGTCGGGCACTCACCGCGTCAGCCGTGTTGTCCGGCGTCATGCCCATGGTCTCCGCGTTCAGCTCCTTGCCCTTGCCTGCGGAGGGCAACGAGGAGCGGCAGTAAGCTCCCGCAGGCGAAACAGACCGGCATGGCGACACAACCGAAGGCCGCTGGCAGGCTTAGAGCCAACGCGTGCTTACGGGCGTCGCCAACATGCTTGTACATCCATCCGAACGCAAACTTGTTGAAGAAGCCCGCAGTGGGGTCGTGGCCCCCATCGGTATTGCCGCCCATTTCAGCTGCTATGCCCTCGGTCGCTGAAGGTCAGACGAAAGCGAGCAAGGCGGACTGGCAGGCGTTGCGAAGTCCGGCGAAAGCACGCAGTGAGCTCGCTCGGCGCGAGGAAGTAGGGCGCTGATAGAGCGCGAGAGAGGCAGTATGTGTCGTTGCGCTGCTACCCAGGTTGGGGCGCGCAAAGGACTACTGATACTGTGAAGGCACGCGCAGCTTTATAGCGATGGTACGGGTGGGTGGACCGAGAAGATGGGCGCTTCGGGCACCGCCAACGAACGAACGAACGACCTCCAACCAACAAGCTCGCCGACCGACATCTGCCTCCATCCGCCGGCACGGAAGCAGGTGTTTGCATGCACCTCTTTCGCATGGCACCAGCACGAGACCGTGCGCATGCGCTGGCGCAAAAAGCGACCCCTCGACTCGCCAGACCGACCATCGGATGCAATGCGCTCCAGCGCAAGCAGACCAGTCGAAAGCATAGAGTTCTCTAGGCTTTACCAGGCACGAGTGAAACGGCCAAAGACGTATCGGTAGTTTGGAGTGCAGATGTGGGGCGCTCCCCGGCATCAACAACCAAGGCAGCACACATCCTTATAATTAACACGCGCAAGAGCCTTTCAAATTAATGATCGGCTGAAGGTGAGGACCCGCTGGCCGGAGACCCGCCATCGCGAACACTTCCCACAGGCACGTGCGAGACTGCGTAGAGCAACGGCCGGTGAACGAAGCATGTTCTCACACGCACGGCGACTGGAGTTGCGTGCTCGCGCCGCCACGTCGCGTCACGTACAACGTTTCGCGCCCCATCCAACCGGCTTTCGGAAGCCCGTCCCGCGACACCGACCCCGCCGGAGCGAACCGGGCACGCACTTGCCTGACGCATCGAGCTCGCACGCAGGTGGTATGCGGTAAGGCGTATGCGGTATGCGGTCGCGCGCCGCCAGTTCACGCGCTGACTCCAGGGCAAGCCACGTGCGAGCAGCACGGTGCAACCCCTGGGGCACGGGCGGCGGGGTTGTGGCGTCAGGTATGCGGTCAGGTATGTGGGCGAGATTGCGCAGCATGCAGCGTCCTCCTCTATTGCTAGTACCCACGCAGCGTGGTCGCCAGGCAGACCCCGACCACGAGTGCCGGGTCACAGCCCTCACGGATACGCGCACGCTACCCCGCTCACCATCAGCGCTCGATTGCCCTTGTACCGTGTCTGGGCGGGGCAACGTTTGAGGCCAAATCCGTGGAAAGGGGAGCGCATCTGCAAGAGGAGAAACGGATCATCGCATGTGCCCTGTCAGCAGCAGCGGGCAAGGGATGCACCCCTCGAGGTGCGTACGCACAGGCCTTGGTTGCGCCCGGCCCCACCGCCTAGTAGCGCCGCCAGCCCTGACGCCTACAAGGCCCTTGCTTACGAGCGCCCTGCACTCACGACGTACACGACATGGCACGGGCTGAAGATAGATGTGGCATTCAACGTAGACCGGCGTCAAACATTGTCGGGGGCGGGGGGTGCGGTCCACATGCCCAGCCAGGTCCAGCGCCCCCACCCGGGACAGGACAGCCTTCTGGCCCATGCTGGGGAGGACAGGAAAAGCTTCGATGAGGCCAGGGCGGAAATACTCAGCAGACCGCTGCAATGCCGCACCGTATGCTATGGCGGCCAGCCTTGTGGGCCGGCTCCATCTACAAGTTGATCGCATCACTTGATGTAGCACCACGTGCAAGTCTGGGCCGGCTCCGTCGATGGGTTGACGCATGCAGATCCTGCAGAGTTTGTGGGGGGGAGGGGGCGTAGGGTAAGTCACTCATGCGTGCGTGCTAGTCATGCGCAACCATGTGGGTCGGCCCGCGGTTCAAACACTTAGCGACCAAGGCGCGCGGTACGGGCTCAGCAGCACGCTGACGTTCAAGCCTCGGACTGGCGCACAGGGACCGGGATCCCCTTGCGGCCATTTCTCGGTCCGCGTGATGCACCATATCACGGCTATGCTTGATAAGCTACAGTCTACGTGGATGGGCAGCGACGGTTGGCTTCACATGTTTGGGTGCGAAGCTGTGCCGCGGGGACGGGGGGGCGGGGGGCCGTCACGAAAGCGCAGCACGCCGATACCGACCGCTTGTAAGCGGGGCGACAGGTGCCCAGACCAGCTACGTTTTACGTCCTACAAGACAGGGCAGTAGCCGGGCATGGCTTGGGCGACTCGCAAGCTCACCTTGCCACCCGCCATGCGAGCGGTGCATGCCTGGGCGGGGCCAGAAGCCGCCTGAAGCCCAGCTGCAGCACCATCAACCCCAAGGTATTACAGAGACTCCGTTGTAGGTGCCAGCGAGGATGCAGAGAGCGAAGAGCGCTGTTCCGGGAGCATAGCCCGTCCGCGCGGCCGGGCGGGCGCCGGCAAGCTTGAGTACGCGCCGACTGTCAACCAGATGTATGCCAGACTGCTGCTGGGGCCACCGACACATTATAGACGGCCTTCAAGAGGGCGTGTCTCAGCACTCACCATCGTGGGTTCTTGCGTCTTGTGGCTACTGTTCATAGCAATTGTATACCGGTATACGCTTTGTCGAGCTGGGATGCTATCCTTTGTGCTAGATGATCCCAAGGCAGTCGGCGGCAGCTTGCATCGGGTGCCGACAGCTGGCCGGCTGAACCGAGCATCGGGCGCCGGCAGCTGGCCAGCTGCCCCCGAAGCATGTCCTTTAGCCCGGTGTTGTCATCAAGCCCTCGCAGCAGCTGGGTTGGGCTTTGCGATGGTTACGCTGAGGTAGTGGCAATCAGCCCTGAACCATCCCCGTCCGCCGCGCGGCACCAGCAGCCGGCAAGAGCGTTCCAAGAGGCTGGTCCGCAAAAGAATGTATGGCCGCATGTTTGTGGAAGGGTGGGAGCCTAAGGATCCTTAGCTGCGTGAAGGCCTTGGCTCCGTTGGCGAAAAGGTAATGGGGGAGGGGGAAGGGGGAAGGGGGAAGGGGGAGGGGGGGGAGGGGGAAGGGGGAAGGGGGAAGGGGGAAGGGGGAAGGGGGAAGGGGGAAGGGGGAGGGGGGAGGGGGGAGGGGGAAGGGGGAAGGGGGAAGGGGAAAGGGGGAGGGGGGAGGGGGGAAGGGGGAGGGGGAAGGGGGAGGGGGGAAGGGGGAGGGGGGAAGGGTGAGGGGGAAGGGGGCAGGATTAGCACGAGGGGGACGGGGGGGAAATGGCAAGTCCTTGACCGGGCGCATCGCGCCGCTTCACATTCTTCATCCTTCCAACACAAGGCTGTTGAACCCCAGGTAGCAGGAGCAGGGGCAGCGGCACGCTGCCAACGGGGCCGGTTGATGCGGGGCGTCGACATTATTGGGCTGAGCCCCGCCGTCAGGCGGGGGCGAGCCCCCTTGGAGTAGACCGTGTCGGCATGCGATAAGGCTGCCCTAAATGCTTGCCAGCTCGCAACCTGCCCTCTCGGGCTTTGAACGTTACTGGGCAGCCCATCAGGCATGCCGCAGCAAATCTCGCACCCACGCAGTCACCCGCCCCATGCAACCTCCGTCATGCGCTTGCTTGGTCTGCGCACGACGCGCCGCAGCCTTCACCTTGGCTGCGGCCCTCTCCGCCAGTCACTCGTCGTCATCCTCTCCCAGCTTCTTGCCGGGGCCGAGCTTCTTGGCCTTGCAGTCTGCCACCGCCTTGGCGCAGCCCGCCTCGGTCGCCTCGTAGCCCGCAGCCGTGAGGTCCCACACCTGGCAGAGGTCAGGCCAGGGGGGAGGATGGTGTTCAGCCAGCGTGCTGCCTGCTTTCGGGCCTGACTATGCCCTTGGACCTCCAGCGCTCGCGCCAGCCCAAAGTGTAATCTTTGCGGCCCTGGGCCCCTCACCCGCCCTGTGCCCCACATCCCGTTATTTTGCTGGAAAACGCGCAACCCACATCCCCAAACCTGGCCCGTCTGACTGAATTCCTCCTAGGCATCGCCCTATCCCAAGCCCCCTGCACCCGACCCACATCCGCGTCTGCCTCTTTGAAGAAGGCGCAGCCCGGCCTGCGCCCGACCCACATCCCACCGCCTCACCGTCTGGCTGCCCGGCACGTCCAGCAGCAGCAGGCGGGACCCCGCGGGCGGCTCCGCCTTAGGCCTTGCGCAGGGTGCAGAGAGAGAGCGTGGAGTGAGATCGTGGATAGATAACTCTGGTTCTGGACTGAGGGGAGGACGAGGGGGGGTCCACCGGTCATGAACCACTGTGCTGGGCTGCGGTCCAGGTTCGCCCCCTTTGGCATCCCGCACAGGGGCCGTGGCGCGGGTCGCTGGGACAGAACTGGAAAGCCATGGTGAGACACCACCAGCCACCAGGACCTCAGGAGTACCGCCCAGGATGCCTTGTACGAAGGCGTTCTTCGATGGGGGGGCAAAAGGTCCGAAGTTGTGAAGTGGGTAATGCAAAGGCACAGCGTTGCTCACACGGCTGGAGCTCGAGAAGGGTTGAAATGGCAGGGGGGGGCAGGAAGTGAAAAAATATACACCACGCTTTAACTTTGGAGAGCTCGACAAGAGGAGCCCAAATCCGCTTTCAGAATAGAAATTGAGGGGGTAAGAAAAAAGTTATGAGCCCTCAAAGTTCGGGGGGGGGAGGGGGGGGGGAGGGGGGGGGAGGGGGGTCCCGAACTTTTGTACAGCTCCCGTCCGAACTTTTGTCACAGCGGTCTGACGCAGCCCAAGGGCCCTTTCCTTGCGTTAACGCGTGGTATCAAGCAGAGGCTGAACCGTGGGTGTGCCTGAGCACCACAGACCATAGGGATGGTGGTCGAAGGGTGGCTGCGGGTGCCACATGTCGGCATGTCCGCGCGTGGGTCACGTCACGACCGGCACTGCCACCGCTGCTAGGCGTCCAGGTGTACTATTATGACCGTAGCTCGTCATATAGGAGGCCTAGGGCATGACTAGCGCGGATGCAAGGTACCGGAGAGTGGTCCATGGACGCGGGGATGGTCAATGGACAGGACCCAAGCCTCATCGACGCTTCCGGTTCACGCGCAAGGCAGTAGCGCACACGAAGCGCAGCCGATTGGCACAAAAGTCGAGGGAAATGGGTTACATTATGGCCATGTACGGCAGTGTGTGCAGTGTACGGCAAGGGGGGGGGTGGGGGGGTCGGAACTTTTGTGGGGTGGTGTATGGAACTAATGTTTTTACCCCCCCCCTGGAAATGGTCTGAGTTTGCTGAAAGTTTGCAGCCTTTGCTTGAGTCTCTCATGTGCCGGCGACTACTTCCCAAGCATGTACCGTCGTGAAAGGCAAGGGGGCAAGGGACTTTGGCGCAGAGGGGTGCACCCACGATCCGTGGGCGAGTTCTCAATACCATACCAAGTCCTTACAAGGGATTGACAGCGTATCGCTGGTGACGCCCGGCGGGGGCTCAACCCCAAACATGCGTCCGCCTCAGAACAAGCACCTCACTCAAGAAACCTTTTCTGCGCTCGACACGCGTCGCTCGCAAAACACGCTCACTGTACAGAGACAAGAGGATACACAGATACGCTCTCTCACGATGATACCGGGGCAGAGCCGCAAGGCAGCCCGAAGACAGCCCGAAGACAGCCCCAATACCGCATTGTATCCCCAAACCTCCTTTTGACCGCTGAAACCGGCGACTCTTCCCACAGCCTGCCTGACTAGTATGTGTGGCGCTATGACTGCCCTCATCAAGACAGGGGCTGAGACCAGAGCCCTAAGCCAGCCCGGGCGCCGGAAATAAGCGCAATAGTGTTCAAAACCAGGCCCCGCCAAGATCCTTAGCACGAGGAGCACCATGTCCTAGCTACCAGCCCACCCGCCAGCCTTGCTGCGAGGGAAAATTAATTTTGATGCCATGTGTGTCACAACCGTCAAGCTTTGCAACGGACCGTTTATTATGTGGCTGCTATCTCGAGTACCTCAGCTCAGCTCTTAGTATACCGCAAGCGTACATTTAGCGCGGCTGCTGCTTGGCCGCCTGCTTGGAGAAGTGCTCATCCGCCATCTTGCGCAGGGCCGCAGCGGCCGCCACACCGGTCTTGTCCACCAGCTTGGAGAACATGGTGTTGGGGTTGCCCAGCAGCTGGGCGGGCGGGGCGTACTCCATCAGCTCGCCCGCCTCCATCACCAGCACCTTGTCGCTCTCGATGATGGTGTCCAGGCGGTGGGCAATGGTGATGGTGGTGCGGTCGTCAAAGACCTTCTTGATGGTGTCCTGCACGATCTGCTCCGTGTGCGGGTCCATGGCGGCGGTGGCCTCGTCCAGGCACAGGATGGGCACGGCACGCAGGGCGGCGCGGGCCAGGCACATGAGCTGCGTCTGGCCCAGCGACCAGGCATTGCCGCCGGTGCCGTCCACGTGGCCGTCCAGGCCGCCAGCGTGCTGCACCTGGGCCTCCAGGCCCACCTTGCGGATCACCTCCCACAGCACGTTGTCGTCCTGGGGGTGGGCAGGGGCGGAGCGCAGAGAGGTGACCAAGTGTCGGAAGCAGAAGAGCACAAAGCGCCATGAGGGCGACGCGGCTATGCAGCGTGGCCAAGGCCAGCGCAAGCCACTGCAAGCAATACTGATAGCAGACCGCTCAGTAGCGCATGCCGCCATCGGTGCCCACAGCCAACCCCCTTTCGCCCTATGCTCCACCCAATCACTCACCGTGAACTCTCCGAAGGGGTCCAGATTGGAGCGGACGGTGCCGGTGAACATGACGGGCTCCTGGGGAATGATGGACAGGCCTAGGGGCGGCGGCGGGGCAGACGGGGGAGAAGGGCATCAGCAACGGGGTAGGGGAGGAAGCCGGCTCAACAGGTTGCAGATGATGACATGGGAAGGTGTCCACTGTGGCCTCCAGATGCTGCGCGGTCGGGCCATCCCCGCAACCAACCCCCACGGCTGCTCACCCGAGCGCAGGCGCTTCATGGTGAGCGTCGCAATGTCCACGCCGTCGATCAGAATGCGGCCGCGGCCCAGCTCGAACATGCGGTACAGCGCCAGCAGGGTGGTGGACTTGCCGGAGCCCGTGCGCCCCACGGCGCCGACCTTCTCGCCGTCCTTGATGTTGAAGGTGACGCCCTTGAGCGCCCAGGCGGCGTCCAGGCGGTACTGCATCCACACGTCCTCGAAGCGGATGTTGCCGGTCGAGGGCCAGCGGTCGAGCGTGGCGTCGTCCACAACCACCTGCACCCGCGAGCTGGTGGGCACGATCTGGCCGTCGGGCAGGGTCAGGCTCTTGGCCACGCCGCCCTCCTGCTTCTGGTCGAAGAACACGCCGTCGTGGGGCACGTAGTTGGACAGGTAGGTCATGCACTCCACGCTGTTGAACAGCGAGATGGACTCGGAGATGAAGCGGACCACCCAGGTGTAGAACACAAGCATCTGGATGATGTTGGAGAAGGCCAGGCCCACGGTGGCGGCACCGAGCTCATCTGAGGGACGGGAGGGAGATGACACGGACAGGTCGGCTTAGTCGGTAGACGGCGGCACAAGCACACAGCGGCATCAGGCAGAACAACAGAGCACATCAGTGTTGCTAACAAGCCCCGAACGCCAGCAGTAGCCCCGGCTCACCCTTGAGGGCGACGGCGAAGGCGGACACCACGCCGACCAGGGCGGCGCCAATCAGGTCGCACCAGAAGGCCAGCCACAGGTTGAGCGACTCGGCGTTGAACACGGCGGCGTTGGTGATGTCGGTGCGGCGAGCGGCCTCACGGATGAAGTAGTCCTGCTTGGAGAAGGCCTGAACCACGCCCAGGCCCTCCAGCACCTCAGCCACCAGGCCCACGAGCATGCCGCCAGAGACCTGTACGGAGGGAGGACGGAAGCAAGACGGAGGCGGAGAGAGGGGGTGAGGGGAGGCGTCAGCAGGCAGCAAGGAGCAGCTGGACAGGGAGACGAGGGAGCAAGAAGCCACGCGGCTAGCTCTCCGGTCCCCGCCCTCGCTCACACCCCAGCGGCAGCCCAGCAGTGCTCACCGCGCGGGACTTCTTGAGGGCGGTGGCGGCGGGGATGTAGATGGAGAGCATGATGCCGGTCATGATGATCAGGAAGCCCGTGAAGGCGCCGAAGAAGTTGATGGTGACGGACACGGTGATGGTGGTGGACAGCAGGATGAGGCCGTAGATGCCCATGAAGTGCACGGCGTCGGGCAGGTTCTCGTCCATGATGTCCTGGTCCTTGCTGAAGTTGAGCAGCAGGTCGCCCACGGGGGTCACCAGGAAGAAGCCCATGGGAGCGTACAGCACGTTGTGGACGGCCTTCTTGCGGATCTTCTCGGCCGAGCGCAGGGTCCACCACAGGAAGGTGGCACCGCGGGCAATCATGGTGAAGTAGAAGATGCCCACCAGCGCAAGGTAGATGAGGCAGTAGAACTGGGTGGCGGCGGGGTCCTGCACGCCCTTGCGCTTGGGGAACTTCAGGTACTCGTCGTTCACCCACCAGCGCACCCAGAAGTCAGACACCTGGCGGGTGGTCTGGGGGATGAGGAAGAACATGAAGCACACGAACACTGCGGAGGGGAAGGGCGGGCAGGGCGGAGCACAACGGTAAGGATCGACCATGGGGGCGAGAACCGAGCCAGGAGCCCTGTCAACTGCGACCATGCCCAGTTCATGTCATGCCCCGCATCAGCCTTATGACTCGTGCCTTAGCCGCCACCCGGCTGCAGTGACCCATGACCCCGGTGACTCACCCAGGAAGACGTTGCCGTACCACGTGTAGATCATGGCGGCGCGCACAGGGAGGACCTTCTGCTGGTCCTTCTTCTTGGAGTCGGAGGTCTCGGGCTTGATGGTGGTGGGGGCCAGGGTCAGCTGGATGGACTGCTGCTTGGCGGGGGCGCCCTTGGTCTCCTTGGGCTTGGGCGGGGCCTCCTGGGAGCCGGCGGCGTGCAGCAGGTGCGTGATGGGCAGCAGCTTGCCCAGCAGGTCCTGGGCCTGCTCGTTCCACTTGCCTGAGGGGGGCATACACGCAGGAAGCATGAGACCAGAACGCAAGGTAGCCGTTGCCAAAGAGCCACTCGTTTGTGCCTTAGCATCCTGCTGCCTGCCCCGGCCCTCGCTCACCGAAGTACAGGCAGCGGCCCTCGTCCATGATGGCCACGGCGTCGCACTGAGGCATGAACTCGATCTGGTGGGTGATCAGCACAACGGCCTTCTTGGCGAACATGCCCTTGATGCAGGTCTCGAAGATGTGGTGGGCGGTGTGGTGGTCCACGGCCGACAGCGCGTTGTCAAGCAGAACCAGGTCGGCATCGGCGTAGGCGCAGCGGGCAAGGTTCACGCGCTGGCGCTGGCCGCCGGACAGGTTCACGCCGCGGATGCCGGCCCTGGAGGAAGGGCAAGCGGAAGGGGAGCCAGCCAGGTGGGCGGGCATGCAGGCAAGCGAGGAGCACCGGCGAGGGAGAACAGCCTTCCACTCTAGGCATTGGCTCGGGCCCCTGCCCTGGCTTTAGGTGCCCAGACCTGCCCGGCCCTTCCCCCGCTCACTTGGACTCGTCGCCCTGCGGCAGGATCTGCAGGTCCAGCGTGAGCGCGCAGCTGTCGATGACCTGCTCGTACTTGGACTGGTCCCAGGCCTCGCCGAAAAGGATGCTGTCGCGGATCGACAGGTTCTGCAGCCACGGGTTCTGCGGCACGTACGAGACGCGGCCGCCGACCTGCGAGGCTCCGTGCTCCTTGACCATGTTGCCCAGCAGCGCCTGGATCAGGGAAGACTTGCCGGCGCCGACACGGCCCACAACGGCCACCACCTGACCAGGGCGGACCTCGAAGCGAGGAACGTGCAGCTTCCAGTTGGGGTTGGACGGGTGGTGGTACACGGCGTTGTCCTGCGGGAAGAACAGGGCGGACAGGGCTTAGCAAGAATTACTGCAAGGCAGCCAGGCTCGGGTACCCGGGAAGCGCAAGCCCCCACAGAGGTGGCGTGCCGCACGAGTACTCGACATGCCGCACATGGCCCGTGGCAAAACCCAGCCCTTTTCCCCCCAGGCTCTCACGATGACAGCACCAGCAGGGGCGGTCTTGTTCACGTTGAGGTGGGTGACGCCCTGCTGCACGTCCTCCAGCAGGTAAGCCTCCAGGCGCTGAAGAGAAGCGTTGGCCTCTGCACAGGGACAGAGCGAGGCAGGCGGTGAGGACCGGCTTCGCTGCTCACAGCCCAGGCCAGGCCCATGGCCGCCAGCTTTGCCATGCCTCCAGCTCCTCCTCCCTGCCAGGTCCCGCATCTTAAGCCCCTACGCAGCGGCTCACCCGACACGGCGCGCAGGGCCTTGGGCAGCACCACGAGCGGGAAGCGCAGGATGTTGAACAGCGAGAGGGTGGTGAAGGCCACGGTCGAGACCAGGCGGGCGGTGGTGAACTCGTAGGTGGTGAAGATGACGAAGGCGGTCAGCGGGGGCACGCAGAACACGAAGGCAATGTTGAGAACCTTCATCACGGCGTTCCAGAACGCCAGCTTGACCTCCTCCTTGCGAACCTACGAAGGGCAAGGAGCGAGGACACGTCGATAAGAGAAGGGGATGTGCAGAAGACAGCATCGGTAGAGAGTGACACGTGGCTCTCAATGACAGGGGTACGTCCAAGCCCCAGCTACTGCACTCACACCTCCAGTCTCACCTTCGAGATCTCGTTCTCAAAGAACTGCTCCCAGGCGTAGTACTTGACCAGCTTGATGGCGGGAAGCACCTCCTGCATGATGCAGCTGCGGTGGGCAACGAAGCCGGCGTTCTTGAGCTTGATCTTGATGGTGAAGTAGCCGAACACGTACTGAAGGGGCAGCACGATCAGGATGGCGCCCAGGCCGGGGAGCATGCTGTCGCCGGTCAGGTAGCCCAGCAGCGCCAGGATGGCAGCGGCCTCGAGCGGGGCGGTCCACAGGTAGTGGAACTCCTGTGGGCAGAGCAGCCGCAGAGGGCGGAAAGCGGGGAGGGGCCAGAGTTGGAACATGAATTAGGAACGTAGTAGCTGGATAGCACAGCTGGGGGTTGCACAGGATGCATGCACGACGGGGCTAGGGCAGCAGCCCGCACGCAGCTCGCCCACTCTCTTCTCGGGCACCCGGCGGCCGGACACGGGCAGGGCGCAACAGCCCCACCTCCCCAGCGCCCACCTGAGCTCCGTCGTAGATCTTCTGGATATCCGAGGCCACGAAGTTGACGATGGCCGCAGCCTGGTCACCACGAACGCTGTTGAGGCGGAAGGCCTTGTGCGTCACCGCCTGGACTAACGCTGCGCGCACGCGGATGCCGCACTGCATGCAGATGTAGCCCATGCGCTGCAGGCACAGCCCCAGGAACCAGGCGTCGATGGTGAAGCCGGCCATCAGGCACCAGCCGGCCAGCTTGCTCCTGTAGATGGGGCTGTTCTGGTTCACGTACGACAGCAGACTGCGGGCAGCGCGGGGAGTGGGCAGGGGGGGTGCAGGGTGAAGCGCACGCAAGAATGAGCGAGGGACAGAGAGCGGCCCGCCACAGGCAGCCCGTGGTCCACTGACGCGCCCATAAGACCCCCACCTGCGCACGAAGTAGAAGGCGCCCGCGATGACGAAGGTGGACCAGCCCATCTTGCAGAAGCCAGCCATCAGGTAGTAGGTGCCGAAGGTCTTGCGCAGGGCGCGGACCAGGGAGGGCTTCTTGCCGTCCGCCTCCTGGCCCTTGAGCTTGAGCTCGGCGGACCAGTGGTCAACGAACTTGCTGTATGCCTGCAAGGCACAGAAGGGAGATCGGCAGGGGCGGCCATCAGTGAGGGCCGGGACGGAAGGGCGGGGCTGAGAAGCTCAAGGGCTACCCGGAGGCCTTTGGAGGCGGCCCGCGACACTGAACAGCCCTCCTAGGTGGGCTCACGCGGCACAAACAGCGCAGGCAAGCGCCATCAGAGGCACAACTACTGTTCTCTCGTCCGCCTAGTTGGAGCGGAGCTGTCGACTTTTGCCGCGTCGTTAAGCGCACTGCGGGTGGAGTTGGAGGTCGGTCGGGCACTCACCGCGTCAGCCGTGTTGTCCGGCGTCATGCCCATGGTCTCCGCATTCAGCTCCTTGCCCTTGCCTGCGGAGGGCAACGAGGAGCGGCAGTAAGCTCCCGCCGGCGAAACAGACCGGCATGGCGACACAACCGAAGGCCGCTGGCAGGCTTAGAGCCAACGCGTGCTTACGGGCGTCGCCAACATGCTTGTACATCCATCCGAACGCAAACTTGTTGAAGAAGCCCGCAGTGGGGTCGTGGCCCCCATCGGTATTGCCGCCCATTTCAGCTGCTATGCCCTCGGTCGCTGAAGGTCAGACGAAAGCGAGCAAGGCGGACTGGCAGGCGTTGCGAAGTCCGGCGAAAGCACGCAGTGAGCTCGCTCGGCGCGAGGAAGTAGGGCGCTGATAGAGCGCGAGAGAGGCAGTATGTGTCGCTGCGCTGCTACCCAGGTTGGGGCGCGCAAAGGACTACTGATACTGTGAAGGCACGCGCAGCTTTATAGCGATGGTACGGGTGGGTGGACCGAGAAGATGGGCGCTTCGGGCACCGCCAACGAACGAACGAACGACCTCCAACCAACAAGCTCGCCGACCGACATCTGCCTCCATCCGCCGGCATGGAAGCAGGTGTTTGCGTGCACCTCTTTCGCATGGCACCAGCACGAGACCGTGCGCATGCACTGGCGCAAAAAGCGACCCCTCGACTCGCCAGACCGACCATCGGATGCAATGCGCTCCAGCGCAAGCAGACCAGTCGAAAGCATAGAGTTCTCTAGGCTTTACCAGGCATGAGTGAAACGGCCAAAGACGTATCGGTAGTTTGGAGTGCAGATGTGGGGCGCTCCCCGGCATCAACAACCAAGGCAGCACACATCCTTATAATTATCACGCGCAAGAGCCATTCAATTTAATGGTCAGCGGAAGGTTAGGACCCGCTGGGCCGGAGACCCGCCATCGCGAACACTTCCCACAGGCACGTGCGAGACTGCGTAGAGCAACGGCCGGTGAACGAAGCATGTTCCCACACGCACGGCGACTGGAGTTGCGCACTCGCGCCGCCACGTCGCGTCACGTACAACGTTTCGCGCCCCACCCAACCGGCCTTCGGAAGCCCGTCCCGCGACACCGACCCCGCCGGAGCGAACCGCGCACGCACTTGCCTGACGCATCGAGCTCGCACGCAGGTGGTATGCGGTAAGGCGTAGGGGTCGCGCGCCGCCAGTTCACGCGCTGACTCCAGAGCAAGCCACGTGCGAGCAGCACGGTGCAATCCCTGGGGCACGGGCGGCGGGGTTGTGGCGTCAGGTATGCGGTCAGGTATGTGGGCGAGATTGCGCAGCATGCAGCGGCTCCTCTGTTGCTAGCACCCACGCAGCGGATTCGCCAGGCAGACCCCGACAACGAGTGCCGGGTCACAGCCCTTACCGATACGCGCACGCTACCCCGCTCACCGTCAGCGATTGCCCTCCGTGCTTGGTTGACACAACCTTGGAGGCCTGATGTTCATGGGAGAGGAGTGCAGACTGGCAGCAGCCAGCACCTCCATGCAAGCAGCTGCGCTGCCGCACCAGTGGTGCGGCACCACGTGTTAGTCTGGGCCAGCTCCGTCGATGGGTTGACGCATGCAGAACCTGCAGAGGTTGGGCGGAGGAGGGGGGGGGGCAGGGTAAGTCACTCATGCGTGCGTGCTAGTCATGCGCAACCATGTGGGTCGGCCCGCGGTTCAAACTATTAGCGACCCAGGCGCGCGGTACGGGCTCAGCAGCACGCTGACGTTCAAGCCTCGGACTGGCGCACAGGGACCGGGATCCCCTTGCGGCCATTTCTCGGTCCGCGTGATGCACCATATCACGGCTATGCTTGATAAGCTACAGTCTACGTGGATGGGCAGCGACGGTTGGCTTCACACGTTTGGCTGCGATGGTGTGCCACGGGGACACGCGCGGCGCGCGGCGGAGGGGGCGGGGGGGCGTCACGAAAGCGCAGCACGCCGATAACGTCAAGCGGGGCGACAGGTGCCCAGACCAGCTTCGTTTCACGTCCCGCGAGACAGGGGCAGTAGCCGGGCATTGCTTGGGCGACTCGCGAGCTCACCTTTTGCCACCCGCCACGCGAGCGGTGCATGCCCGGGCGGGGCCAGAAGCCGCCCGAAGCCCAGCTGCAGCACCATCAACCCCAAGGTACAACAGAGACTCCGTTGTAGGTGCCAGCGAGGATGCAGAGAGCGAAGAGCGCTGTTCCGGGAGCATAGCCCGTCCGCGTGGCCGGGCGGGCGCCGGCCAGCTTGAGCACGCGCCGACTGTCAACCATATGTATGCCAGACTGCTGCTGAGACCACCGACCGATTCTAGACGGCCTTCAAGAGGGCGTGTCTCAGCATTCACCATCGTGGGTTCTTGCGTCGTGTGGTTACTGTTCATAGCAGATATTTACCGGTATACGCTTTGTCGAGCTGGGATGCTATCCTTTGTGCTAGGTGTTCCCAAGGCAGTCGGCGGCAGCTTGCATCGGGTGCCGACAGCTGGCCGGCAGCGCCGGCTGAACCGAGCATCGGGTGCCGGCAGCTGGCCAGCTGCCCCCAAAGCATGTCCTTTAGCCCTGTGTTATCATCAAGCCCTCGCAGCAGCTGGGTTGGGCTTTGCGACGGTTACACTTTGGTAGTGGCAAACAGCCCTGAACCATCCCCGTCCGCCGCGCGGCATCAGCAGCCGGCAAGAACGCTTCATGGGGCTGCCCCGCAGAAAAATGTACGGTCGCATGGTTATGGAATTGTGTGAGCCTAAGGATCCTTAGCTGCGTGAAGGCCTTGGCTCCGTTGGCGAAAAGGTAATGGGGGAAGGGAAAGGGGGAAGGGGAAGGGGAAGGGGAAGGGGAAGGGGGAAGGGGGAGGGGGAGGGGGGAGGGGGCAGGATAAACACGAGGGGAAAGGGGGGGAACGGCAAGTCCTCGACCGGGCGCATCACACAAGGCTATTGACCCCAGGTCTATTGACTGGGCAGCACAGATGTCGGTAGGAGCCAGGAGAATCGACGGTTGCGCTAAGGTCGCGTCCCGCAGGAGAGGAGGGGAACTCTTGGGGGTAGCGGCAGTGCGGCACGCTGACTTACTGCCTATGGGGTCAACGTGGATCAACATGCCCAGGCTGCCCTGCAAGTATACCGTATGACCGGCTTTGGGGGAATGATAAGCGGGGACGAGACCGGCTTTTGACATTCTTGATATGCCCAAAAGCCTGCACCGTCTTAACCGCAAAACCAATTCCAAGCTTCACACCCCAAGTCCCGATTACGGTAACCAGTCCCACGCACATCTCTGGCAAGCATCGCTAGCCATCTGTCTGTGCTGCACCTCCACATCTACAGGCAACTTCCGCATGAATACATCAATCCCTTTCGTGCAAGCCCCTCGCACACGTCAGCACGCCCATCCAGTACCTTACCCACGACCGCCTCTGTGCCTCGCCCTGCATATCAGCCCCCCGGACCACCCATCAGGCATGCCGCAGCAAATCTCGCACCCACGCAGTCACCCGCCCCATGCAACCTCCGTCATGCGCTTGCTTGGTCTGCGCACGACGCGCCGCAGCCTTGACCTTTGCTGCGGCCCTCTCCGCCAGTCACTCGTCGTCATCCTCTCCCAGCTTCTTGCCGGGGCCGAGCTTCTTGGCCTTGCGGTCTGCCACCGCCTTGGCGCAGCCCGCCTCGGTCGCCTCGTAGCCCGCAGCCGTGAGGTCCCACACCTGGCAGAGGTCAGGCCAGGGGGGAGGATGGTGTTCAGCCAGCGTGCTGCCTGCTTTCGGGCCTGACTATGCCCTTGGACCTCCAGCGCTCGCGCCAGTCCAAAGTGTAATCTTTGCGGCCCTGGGCCCCTCACCCGCCCTGTGCCCCACATCCCGGAACCTGGCTTGAAAACGCGCAACCCACATCCCCAAACCTGGCCGTCTGACTGAATTCCTCCTAGGCATCGCCCTATCCCAAGCCCCCTGCGCCCGACCCACATCCGCGTCTGCCTCTTCGAAGAAGGCGCAGCCCGGCCTGCGCCCGACCCACATCCCACCGCCTCACCGTCTGGCTGCCCGGCACGTCCAGCAGCAGCAGGCGGGACCCCGCGGGCGGCTCCGCCTTGGGGTCCTTGACCAGCCCGCAGAAGTGCAGCACGGACTGGAGGAGAGGAGGCGGGCAGCATGGGTGAGCCTTATGAGGGGGTTGGACCAAGCTCAGTAGCGCAACAGGCGGAGTGTCTGATCATCGTCGCGAGGGGACAGGGTCATGCGCACCGCTGCACCCTGCCTTCGGCCAGATGTGCGTCCCACCCCGCTGGTGCGTCCCACACCCGCCTCCCCCACCAACACCCACCTGGCACATCTCGTCGCCGCGGCGCGCGTACAGGAAGGCCCAGTCGTCGCCGCCGGGCGCGGCCTTGGTGGCCGTCGCAACGGGGCCCAGGGCGGCCGTGGCCGCCTCCTCGGCCTTGGCCTGGTCCTCCTCGTCCACCACCAGCAGGAGCACGGCGGCGTTGTTGATGCGCGGGGCGGTGTAGGGCGACAGCGCCTCCAGGGGCTGCGGCCGCCAGGGGAAGCGCGCGCCCGTGGGGTCGGCCATGACCGCCGCCGCGCCCTCCGTGGTGATGACCTGCCCCGCCTCGTCCAGCACCACTAGGGTGGGGATGCCTTCCACGCCGAACCGCCTGCGAAGGAGGGAGGGAAAGAGGGGGGAGGAGGGGGAAGGAGAAGGAGAAGGTGCAGCTGGTTGTTGCGCAGGGAGGTGGCGGAGGGGGTAGAGGGAGGCAGGAGGGAGGGCGGGATACTGGGGCACACTGCGCCCTGCCCTGGCCCGGACGGGTTGCACTCACGTGTTGAGCTCGGAGGCCGTCTTGCGGTCGTCATAGGGAATCATGGGCCACGCCTGAGGCGTGGAACGCAGGTACACGCGAGGCCAGGTCGATGGTCAAACGCGTGAGGTCAAGGCCCTCGTAGCTGACTAGCAAGCTACAGACTTGATACGCGGCTTGCCCTTCCACGCCACTAGCTGTGCCCCCGCTCACCATGTGCGAGTGGTACTCGGTGGCGGCGCCCGCCTCCCGGTCCGCGCTCACGAGAACCGCCTCGAAATCCTTGCCGGCCGCCTGGGGGCAGCGGCAGAGGAGGCAAGGCAGAGAAGGCAAGGCAACTACACGTCAGAGAAAGCCCCGTGTGCAGGGTTGTGGCTGGGCTCCGTGCAAGGGGCTGGACCCTTGAGTGGACTAATTAGGAATCCGGGCACCACTCGCCTTGAGCGCCTTGTAAGTCTCGACCAGCTTGGGCGTGAAGCGGCGGCAGGGTGGGCACTGGGGCGCGATGGGGGCGAGGCATCCAAGTCAGAAGAGGGCTTCGCGCACCAGCTGCGAGCCGGGCCCGCCCCGGCGGAGGGAGCGAGGTCCACCGTGCCCCCCTTTGCACGTCCGACCACCCCTTCGCACGTTCGAAATACGCTTGCTTCCCTCCTGTTGCCTCCCACCTCACCCAGCTGGCGGAGAAGTAGAGCAGCGTGACCTTGCCCTTGATCCGCTCCAGGGCGGGCACGGGCCGCGGGTCGGCGGGCGCGGGGTCCTGCAGGCTGGCCCCCGCCATAATCTCCTCGAAGCTGTGCGGGTGGGAGGGTGGCGGCAGATGGGGCGACGCGTACACGGACGAGGCAACAGCGCACGCCGTATCAGCGGCTTGCATGAAGGGACCATGGCGGTCGGGCTGGGAAGACTTACCCACGCCGCTGCGCCCCGCTGACTGCTTCCCATCATGTCAAGGGCCCCAGGACATACGCTTCCACCCGGCGCCCCACCACCCGGCGCCCCACCTCCGCGGCTTCCAGGGGAAGCCGGCGCACTCGTCGTCCTCCACCACCGCGTCCCGCCCGTCGGCCGTGATGAGCTCGCCCGTCTCCCCGTCCAGGATGATGAGCGTGGGAATGCCCCGGACCTGCGCGGAAAGCGAGAGGGGCGGGGCGCGGGAGGTGGGCCCAGGTTGGCATGGCGACAGAGCACGTGCAGCGCGAGGCCTGGGGGGGCAGTTGGTGTGGCCAGGCCTTCCACCTGCTGAGGCATGTGACCCCTGGGGCATGGCAAGCCCGCCTGGGCGGCGGGTTAGCCAGCCCCTTCCGCTCATTCCGTGCCGGGTCCTGGTCCCAGTCCCCGAGGCCCACCTTGTACAGCGCACTCAGCTCCATCTTGGCCTCCCGCTTGGCGAATGGCAGCGCCAGCCAGGGCATGTTCTCAAAGTAGTGCTTGAACGAGTCCTGCAGGGGTTGGTGGAAAACGGCCGCATCAAACAGCTTGCCCAGCGCTGCACAAGCTTGCTTTCGGCAAGCCCGGATGCAGAAAGGAAGCATAAGGGGGTTAGGGAGGTAGGGAGGTAAGAAGGAAGGAGGCAGGACTGAAGGATGTGCAGAGGTGCGGGTACGGGCGCGGGCGCGGGCGCACCTCGTCTCGGTCGCTGGACACGAAGACCACGCTCCAGTCCTCCTTGCGCGCGTGGAAGGCGCGGAAGCGCTCATAGATGCGGGCCAGCTCGGGGGTGAAGTGTTGGCAGGGAGGGCACCTGGGGCGGGCGGCCGAACGGAGATGAAGAACGGTGGTGAACGGCGGTGTGTGGCCACCTAGGGTGGAGCGCTCGGTGGGTGGTGCGTGGGTCGGGTATGCAAAGGGTGACGCCGCTGGCGGGGCGAGCCCAAGTGGGCCTGAAGGCCCAGAGGCCCGGGCCGTGCTTGCCGCGCCCCCCTGCCCTCACCAGTGCGCGGAGAAGTACAGTCCCAGCACCTTGCCAGGGCCTGGGGGGTACAAACACAAGGCAGGGCTCTGCAGGTGAGGCGTGCGGGCGTTACCGGTATGGTTTGCAGGGCCAACTGCGCGCGGCCCGCGGCCCCTTGGGCCCAGTCGTCCGGTGACTGGCCTCGCGCCCCGCCACGCCTGCGCACGCTAGCTGAGCACGGGGCGTCATGTTGCTGTCTGGTCCTCACCGGTTACGCTGGAGAGGGGCACCTCGGCGCCCTCCTTGCCGAGGAGGGTGGGCCCGAGGAGCTGAAACACTTTGGGCACGCCGTCCGCCTCGCCCGGCTCCGGCGCACCAGCCTTTGCTGCGTGTGCCGCTGCCTCCTCCGGCGTCACCCTGCAGTGCGAACAGTCGCGACGAGGGTGCGCTCAGTCGCGACAGCCCGCGCAAGGCACCAACCGCACGATGGACGCAAAGAGAAGAGCGATTCCGTGACAGCACACTGCCACCTACCGCCTGCAGACGTCGCCCTCGCAAATAACATCATCAGGCTTGCCGTCGACCATTCTTCTTCGATCTTCTCAGCACAGAGGCGCTGGGTCAAAGCTGCGACGCAAGGTGGATGTCCGGCTTATGCGAGAAGCTCTTATTGTGGAGGCCACGGCTAACGTTGACAATTGGACGGGAAATACGGATGCAAGTGCCGGAAGTCGCCGGGGCCAGCTTGGCGCCAGTTTCCAGAGCTACTCCATCTTCCAGGCATTCGAAGCTGTTGCTGGGCCCATCCGCCCCCGCCGCTTCTGCGGTGGGGCCCCGCAACGTCACGGCACGGGGCCACGAACCCCCGCGGCTCCCCGCCGGCCCCCGCGCTCGGCAGCGCCGCAGCTCCTGGCCAGCGGCCCACTGCTGCTCCCCGTCAGCTTTCGCTGTTACTCTCTTTTCTCCCACGCGTCTTTTGGCCCTCGCGGCCTCGTCGTGTCGTGTCCGTGGGGATGGCATTGATGTCGGCCCCTGGAGCCCCGGGGAGTATGGCGAGTCATGGTCGTGTGGAGCTCGCAACCTGCCGACTCGAGCGAACGGGCGGGGGAAGGGTGCCCTGGCCACCAAATGCTTGCACGCGCTCGTCCGTGCGACAGAGCTCGGCGAACCACAATCCGGCGCGCCGAGCTATGTGCAAAGATACAGAACACTAATATCAGTAATATAGTCACGTCGTCGCACGTCGCGAACGAGTTAAGCGCCGGATGCAGAGTCCCGCAATTTCACACCTCCTCGCTTGAGCCCGACGCTTTGAACACACTGGGCCCAAGATGGGCCAGCATTCGATGCTGCAGTTGTGGCGGGAGGTCAACATGCCAGCCCACAGCCGGACCACGCACCGCCTGCGGTGCCACTCACGCGCCCGAGGGGCGGCCCCTCGCCTCCGCCACGTGTTTCTGCGGGCGGAGAAAGGAGGGGCAGAGGTTGCAACAGCCCCTGGGCCGCACGTACCAGCCAGCAGGCGCCAACTGCTGCAAGGTGGGTTCGGGGGCCCCTGGCACGCAACGCCGCGGTCACCGAACCGGCGCAGGTACCGACCAATACCGTCGGTAGAGCCTGTATGCCATGCCTGACAGCCACATTGCGCTGTGCCCACACAGGCGCAGCAGTGCTGACGGGCGGGCTAGCCGCAGCCGTCACGGGGACCGCGCCGGCCGCTGCTGCGGACCTGCCGGCCGCCGCTGCAGGCACCCCAGCTCCGTCGCCTGTGCCCACAGCCTGCCCCCCCGTTGCCTCCGGTAGCGGCACCCGCGCCTGGAGGGCCCTGCGCGACCCCACCCTCAACAGGTGCGTTCCGAACTGACCGCCTGGTCTCGACAAGCGCCATCCCACGCGCCATCCCTAACCTTGCAGCCCCTCGAGCCAGTACACCTGCCGTACGGTATGTCGCGCCTACCATTCCTCCAACATCCATCCAGCCCCCCCCGTCACACATGCCCTCAGCTCCCATCCTACCCAGCACGCCCAATACCTCAGGCGCGCACCCTCACGGACCCCTTCCCCCCCCGCCTCAGGGGCCTGGCGACGCCCGCGTCAGCGCGGCATCTGTATGGCCTGGACGGACTGCTCCCCTCGGCCGTGACGGCTCCGGAACAGGAGGTGGCGCGCGCGGAGGCCGCGGTGGCGCGGGCGGCGGGCTGCCCGCTCATGCAGTACTCGCTGCTGATGGGGCTGAGGGAGGCGGACCCGGGCACGTTCTTCGCCCTCGTGCAGCGGGCAAGCGGGGGTGTGCATTGCAGTGGGCAAGCGCGGGTTCATGCAGGGGTTGCCAGGGTTGCGGTTGGCAGCGGAGGGGGATAAGGAAATGGGAAGGTTTAGTCAGGAGTGTCAGGCCACAGATGGATGCCGGGTTCTGTAAGTTCGGCTAGCAGGAGAGGCGCCAGAAAGGGCTTATCCAGACGCCAAGCCAGACATTGCGCATTGACCTCTGCCCGTTCCCCTTCCCCCTCTTAGGATGTGGAGCGGTACCTGCCCCTCATCTACACACCCACGGGTAAGTGCTTGGTCGCTGCTGCCATTGCTGGGCCGCTTATGGCTGCCGGTACGTGAACAGCCGGTGAGCAGTTGTTGCGTTGGTCCCTTCCACCCACCGCAGTGGGCGACGCCTGCCTGGCCTGGGGCAGCCTCCTGCCCCGCCCCACCGGCCTCAGCATCAGCCTGGAGCAGGCGGGCCGCGCGGGGGAGCTGGTGGCCAACTGGGCCGAGGGGCAGCCGCAGGTGCGGGGCGCGGGTGGAAGGTTGCAGGCGGCATCTACACCAGTAACAGGGCGGAGGGCCTAGTGAAGCTGAGGGGAGGGCAGGTAGGCTTCAGTGGGCTGTGGGCTGGTATTCGTCGCTCTTGCTTGCAGGCCGTGATGGTTTAAGACCTGATGTGCTGCATTACGGTACCCGTCTGCCGTGCATCCTCACGCCCCTGTCCCCGCTGCAGGCCAAGATCGCAGTCATCACAGACGGGGAGCGCATCCTGGGTGGGTGGGTGCTAGGCGGCCTGGAGTCCATGCTGGCCGCCCTTGCTCCCCCTCCCACGTGGCGTAGGACAGGACTCTGGGACGCCCTTGACCGCTGCCTGGGCCTGCGGCCGCCTGCCAGGACTCCTCCCCCACACCCGTGCCTCCTCGGCTCACCCTCCCTTCCCTCCCGACCCCCACTCATCCCCCCTAACCTCAAAGGCCTGGGGGACCTGGGGGCGCACGGCATGGGCATCCCCACCGGGAAGGCGGCGGTGTACGGGGCCGCGGGCGTGGACCCCTCCTGGGTGGTGCCGGTCGCCCTGGACGTGGGCTGCGACACAGCCGCGGTGGTGCGTGCGGCGGCCCGGGGGTCCGCCCGGCAAAAGAGGGGCTAGGGACGGCAGAACTGGCACCACAGCGTCTACCGCAACTCGCAACTCATTGTGGTAACCAGGGCTAGGCGGGCCGTGTCCCTCGCTTGCCACGCATTGCCTGATCGGAGCGCCATGTGTCGGCCCTATGGCCCCAGGTCAACGACCCGCTCTACGTGGGCCTGCGGCGGCCGCGGGAGCGCGGGGAGGCGTACTACGCTCTGGTGGATGAGGTGGTGGGGGCGCTGCGGGTGAGGAGGGGAAAGGGAGGAGTTGGAGGCGGGGAGAAGGCGAAGGGAGGGAGACGCAGAAGGGAGAGAGCATAGCCAGGAGCAGGTTGCGCAGTCCCCACCTGCGGGCAGAATGCAATCGGCAGCTGACTGTGTGTGCCCCCCCGCCCGAGCCCCCGCCAGGCCCGCTACGGCCCCGGGCTGCTGGTGCACTGGGAGGACGTGGGCTTCTCACACGCCTTCCCGCTGCTCGAGGTGGGGCAGGGGAGGTGGGGGAAGCAAGGGTCTGTCGTGGGAATGCCGCTGCGGGCCCCCAGGGACGCCAGGGCTCGCCGGGGCGGCTGCCCATAGGGTCACTGTGGCGGCACTGCCGAAGCAATTGGTGCAGTTGGCGTAGGTGGAGTGACGGGCTACTGCAGCCGCGGTCGTGGAGCATGGGATCCGCTTGGCGTTGCTGTATCCGCATGGGACCTGCCTTCAGCCCTGCCTGTCGCTGCGGCCACGCCCTGACCCGCGCTACGCTGCCTCATCTACCTCACCTGCCCTCACAGCGGCTGGGGGCGGCGGGTGTGCCCTCCTTCAATGACGATATCCAGGTCGGTGGGGCGCCGCGGGGCCTTGTCGGTAGCCCCAGTGTTACCGTGTGCGTCATCTCGGTCCGACCCCAGGCTTGGGCCTTCAGCGCGGTGCCAGCCCGCAACCTCACCCCACCAACAACCCCGCCTGCCCCACTCGCTAACCGCCCTCGTGTCCCTCCCTGGACCGCGGCTCTCCCTCAGGCCACGGCCGCCGTCACGGTGGCAGCGCTGCTGGGCGCCGAGCGGCTGCCGGGGGTGCCCCCCCTGGAGCAGCAGCGCTTCCTCTTCTTTGGCGCAGGCCAGGTGCGTCCCCCTCCCCCTCCTCGCCCTCGGCCTCCTCCCCCTCCACCGCCCACGCCTTCCGCTTTCCCCAGGCTAGCTCGCCAGTGCTCCAGCGCCAGCCGCAGCGCCCCCCTGCGGTGCAGCTCCTGCCTGCCCACTACGGTTCACAGGCAACCCTCCCCCCTCCTGCACGTGCTGCCCTGTGCTCAAACATCACCAAGCCTTCTCCCGCCTCCCACCCACTCATTCCCGCCCCCGCCCCCGCCCCTGCCCCTGCCCCACTTACCCCGACCCCAACTCGCCTGCCCTCTCCCCCGCCCCCCCAGGCCAACCTGGGTGTGGCCTCCCTGCTGGTGGCGGAGCTGGTGGCCCGCGGCCTGGGCCGGCGGGAGGCGGAGGGGCGCGTGTGGCTGGTGGACCGCCGGGGCCTGGTCACAGACGACCGGTGCGCGGGGGCGGGGGGTGCGCGGGGGCGGGGCGCCCCAGCGGGTGCAGGTGCCTGGGCGCGGGCCGCTGCAGGGTCGAGTGAGGGATATGAGGGTACATGGAAATCCTTACGCGCCTGTTTCCGTCCACACTTGCATGCTCCGCAGCCCTGACCTGTCGGGTGGCAAGGCGAGGTTTGCGCAGCCCCGGCCTCGCGGCCTGGCCGCCACGGCTTCCGCACCCGCCGCTGGGCCCAAGGGAGCCCGGCCCAGTGGCTCCGAGGTTGCCCCGGGGCTGGTTGAGGTGGTGGGGGCGGTGCGGCCGACTGCCCTCATCGGGGCTGCCACCGTGGGCGGCGCCTTCAGCCCAGAGGTGCTCCAGACGCTGACCAAGGTGAGCTGAGCGGACCACGCTTTGCGGTGAAGACTCTAGAGCAACAAAACCGCTTCTTCTTACTTATGTTCCTGCTGCCGCTTTGTCGCTTGTGTGCAAACGTGGTCTGCAGGTCCAGCCCAGCGCATCCTCCCGGCCGCTGGTCTTCGCACTATCCAATCCGACCAGGTGAGGGGGACCCCAGGGGGCAACCAGACGCATGGCTCTCAGCAAGCACCGTTGGCGCCGCGTGCCCTTTGAAGCAAAGTGCTCCGAGGAGCATGCTTGCCTCGCTTGACGGCCCGTACCTCCTTAAACCCCCCCTGGACAGTGCCGCGGAGTGCACGTTTGAGCAGGCGCGCAGGTGGACTTCGGGCCGGGCCGTGTTTGCGTCCGGCACGCAGGTACGCATCCCTTGCGGTGCGCAGGGTCTTCCAACCACTCACACCCTCGCCCCCCTTCAGCAAAACCCCGCTTGCCCTATCAACCTAACCATCGTTCGCCGCCCTCACCTCCGTGCGCCCTTCTTACACGGCTCCTCCTTGCCCCTCGCAGTTCCCCTCCCTGCAGGATGGTGGCCGCACGCTGACGCCCGCGCAGGCCAACAACTGCTTTGTGTTCCCCGGCATTGGCGCGGGCTGCGTGGCCAGCGGCGCAGGGGCGGTCAGCGAGGGCATGCTGCTGGCGGCGGCGCGCGCGGTGGCAGGTGGGATGGTGCACCGCGATGTGTAGACAACCCGAGAAGCGGCGGACCTGCAGCGGCGAAGGGGTGCATGGGGTTGAGAGCGGCGCCGGTTGGGTGGGCACTTGCTGGCACATGCTGGGTTGCTGCCCTGAAGGATACGGTACCAAGCTTCCAGCAAGCGCCCCGCCCTTGTCGTGCTGGTCCTTTCGGTCACTGTGGGCCCCGCTTCACAGACGCGATCCTGCTCCGCTCTCACACCGACGCCCCCACACCCCAACCCCCGCAGCGCTGGCCTCCTCCGAGGACTTGGCGGCAGAGTGCGTGCTGCCGCGCGTGGGGCGGCTGGGCGAGTGCCGGGAGCGCGTGGCGGCAGAGGTGACGCGGGCAGCGCTGGCGGAGGGGGCGGCGGCTGGCGTGGCGGCGCGGGGGAACTGGGGCGGGCGGAGCTGGGCTGCAGCTTGAGCGCACTTGAAGGGGGGGACTGGGCGTATTGGCTGTATCGCTTCCCCCGCTGGCTGCAGGCGCCCAAGGGGCTGCCGTGGAGCGAGGAGACGGGGGTGGAGGATAGGGAGTGCAGATTGCTTGGAAGCGGAGGGGTTCAGGGTGCACTTTACAAGCTTATTCGTCTGCACGCGTCTGCAATGCCAGAATGTTCACAAGCTGCAATCGCAGCGCGCCGACTCATGCTCCCCAGCCGCCTGGGCCGCCTGCCTCTATGTAACTCTTCGTAAGATATCCTCTACAGCAGACCAGCACGCTCGGCAAGCGTTGTGCGAAAGGACGCCGTGATCACTACCTCTCCTGCCCGCCCCGCCCCTAACGAGGCGAGGCTACCTCCCAGCCGGTCTCTTAGATGGTCATGCAAAGTGCGCCGAGAGCAAACAATATGTGCGGATAATTGTAATCAAGGATTGCTTCAGTAAATGAATGAGTTCCGTGCAATCTGCCGGGAAGGGTCTGCTGCATAGCAGTCATAGCTTAGTACGGGAGGTTGCCTAAACCCAAGGAAGATAGCGCGGCTTCACCGCATGCCTACCCCACCTGCGGCCGTTGGGCCCCTGCAGCCTTCCCGCACGCCTGAAGCCCAAGACGAAGCTCAGCCATCAAGCATCATGCTATGCGCTGAACTCGCCCGCAAAATTGGTCCCTTCTTCTCCTTCGCACGTACCCACCTCTTCAGGTCCCCATGCAAATGCCCCGGCACGCCCACCCCTCACCCAATCCTTGCTATGCGGCGCCCCACCAAATGCACCCCTCCTTCCCCCATACCGCACGTCATCAGGGGCGGCCGTCTCCCCACTCCCCGCCCCTCCACCTGCTGCCGCCCTCTTTAGCCGCGCGGCACCACGAACAGGGCGCTGCCGCGGGAGTAGACCGTGGCCACGCCCGCGCCCACGCCGTGCGGGCGCGAGAGCAGCTCGGCCCTGAAGTAGACCTTGCGCCCCTCCACGCGCTCCAGCTGCGCCACACAGGCCACGATGGAGTCGTTGGGGAGCGGCTGCGGGGGGGGGGGGGGTGAGGAGGGGAGGCGGCGTGGGTGGAGGGTAAGTAGGGACGATGGGGCGTGGGCGCAGGTACCACAGGACAGTTCGAGCCCAACTTCGCGGCAGGGTACCGTACGGTAGTCACCGTCAGCAATTCCGCTCCCATGATACCGGTACCCTCAACGACGTACAGCACACTTGCCCCCCCCACCCACCTTGACGAAGTCCACCTCCAGGTGCGCCGTCATTGCGGTCTTAAGCGCCAGGCCCTTGACCGCCTCCAGATCGCCGGGGGCGGAGGCCTGCGCGCCCTCCACGGCGCCGGCCAGCAGGAACAGCAGGTAGCCGAAGGTCTCGTCGATGATGGCGGACGACAGGCCGCCGTGCACCACGCCGGGGTGGCCGCACACGTCCTGCACGGCAAGAGGATGCAGTGCAGGGGCCATGGAGGTTGGGCAGGAGGGGTGCACGGAGCAGACGGGCGGTGGATGCAGGGCATAGCGGGCCATGTGCAAGAGCTTGGGGTTTTAGGGCTACAAGGTAGGGTTTTTCAGGGCAGGAGGTCGGGCTCACCCCTGCGAGCGCGTACACGTTGAAGACCGTGGCGGCGGTGCGGGCGGCGGCCGAGTCGGTGGAGTCGGCCGACGGCGATTTGCTCAGGTTGGCCGTGGAGCCCGGGCGCACGGGCACGGGGGGCAGAAGCGTGTGCGCGGGCGACCACACGACGACGTTGTCGCGGAGCAGGCCGTTGCGGGCCATGGACTTGAACTGGGGGCCAGGGGGAAGTCGCGAGGATAAGCACGCCGGCATGGCGACACGTGCACGCGCGGGCCCTAGCTAGGTCTAGACGCCTGTACCAGTCAGTGGCCCTGGAAACGCACGCAGTACGCACCAGGTGGTCGTCAGGGAGCAGGCCGCCCTTCCGGGTCAGGCCGGCTCGGTCCAGGACGGTCGCGTTTTGGGGATTCGTCTCGAGGTCTCGCAGCCACGGCACCGAGGCCAGCGGCGGCGGCGCGCGGTGCACGAGGGCAGACAGGCGATGCGCCAGCTCAGACTCCAGCACTGTTCCGGCAGCCGCGGACAGAATAGCGCCCAGACTAATGTCAATGTCGAGCGGCTCCTCCGGTTGACGGGGGAGGTCCCGCCACGGCTCAAACATCTCCACAAGCGAGGCCATTGTAGTCGTGGAACGAAACGGGGAACAAAGTCAGCAGCTCTGCTAGGTCCGTAGGGTTGCGGTGACGCTTCAAGGGTGACGCGGGGCTTTGTCGCGCAGAGAGTTTGTTATGTCGTTTGTGAGAGAAGACTCAAGTTGTATACCTCTCGGGTCGCAGCTGCCCGATGGTGCATCAACCTTCGTGCCAAACCGGTTGCAAGTCGGGTTACGTTAGTCGTGAGCCCGACCTGCTGGTGACGGTGATGCAGGCCGCACCCGACAGCTGGCACCACTCAGAGCACAGTAGAACATTCTACAGGGAATTGGTTGCTTGCGGCTTTCCGGCGCGGCCCACACATATGTGTCGCAACGACTAGCATCACTCGGGCTCTCTTGCTCGAAGTCGTAACGTCGGACCCAGTGCTGTCGGGTAGTACAGGACTACAGGTTACTGCTGGAGAGGCGGCTCCTGCTCGAAGTTGTATGCGCGGGGCTCAACTGTTGATGGCTGCCTCGGGGCTTGGCCGGCAGAGCCGGACCGCCGCAGGCAGGGAGCTACTTCAGGCCCCGGACTGAGAGGATGTTGGCATATGGCTTCACTATAGCTCGGATGCAATGACAGACCGTGATGGGGACTTGCTTGGGGAGCTTCTCTCACCCGTGGCGTTACACGGGAGTGCACTTGTCACCAAGGGGACTCCGCACGTTGTCAGTTACACGTGACAACAGAGGCCCCAAGCTCCGCCCTGTTCCCCACGCCTGCCGCGGTCCAGCCATCTGCCTGTTCCCCGGGGCTGCAATATGGCCGGCCGCCAGGTTCGTCAAAATCATGCACACAGTGCTGCTCCCGCGCCACGAATCGCGCGCGCGCCCCATTTGATAGCCAAACCTTCCGGCTAAGTATCTTACGCCAACTGATGCGGCGTCACCCTCCAATTCCAAAACTGATTATCACAAAACGGCACGTGGCGTGGGAGTAGGGGCGGGGCGCTGGGCAGCGCCCGTGACAACCGAATGCTGCCGCCAGCAGCTCTTCCGCTTGGCGTTCGCCCTACGACGGAGGGGCGCCTTTACACGTTGACCTCGATGGAGCCGTCCTCGCCCACGCGGACCTGGGGACACAGAGCAGGTGGGGAGCACACTTGGCGTTCAGTCTCCGCATACATGCTGACGCCAAGCGGCCCTTGACGAGTCCACGCTCTGTTACACCCCACAACGAGCGGCGCTTGCCGAGCAGCTGCGTCCACATCGTCTACGTTGCCCACAGCCCTCCCCGCCTCCGTCGGCCCATGCAAGGAAGTCAAGGAGAGCCCCCTCACCTGGAAGGTAGGCAGCGGCTTCTGGGCGGGGCCCTTGCCCACCAGGGGCAGGTTGGGCAGCTGGTGGGGGCACAGGGGGTACGGGAGAGGGGGCTTCTGCTCAACGAAACAGCAATGCTGCATCACGGACTCCACCTTTGCGCAGCTGGAGCGCGGCCTATCGTGTCAGGAGCAACACGCTAGGACGCACTCGCTGCTCCCGTCTTTGCTTTCCCGCGTGTGCGGGCTTTCCCCGCCGTTCCATGCCGCCTTCCCGTGCCCTCCAGCGCCCCCCAGTGCGCACCTTGGGGCACCACTCGCCCTTGACGGCGCCGGTGTCCAGGTCGAACATGGTGCCTGCAGGGGAGGGAAGGGCAGGGGGGTGCGTTACAGCTAAGTATCTCGTGGTCAGGAGGAACGGGGAGAGGGAGAGGGCACTGAAGCGCTCCAATCCATCAAGCCGGAGCCCAGCAACCGGTATACATATTCACCACCATCTATGGACGTACCGTGGGCGGGGCACACGACGCAGCTGTGAGGGCGCGCGGAGGGCGTGGGCGGGGAGACGGGGGAGGATCCGGTCATAGAGGTGCGCATGCCGGCTCACATGGGCTGGGGAGGAAAAGGCCTTGAGATTCCCAGCCAGCGTGCTAGAGCTGCAGAGCGCCGACGTATGCAACAGGCGATTCGTAGAGGCTTCGGTAGAAATCGGAAGAGGCCCCGGACCCGTGACCCGTCGGACGATGGTTGCGCCCCTGTCCCCCTACCCGCTCTTGATCTCGGCCTGGAACATGGCGGTCTTGCCCACCAGGGGCAGGCCCAGGTGAGAGCACTTGTTGGACACGGCCTTCACGTCATCGCCCTGGGCAACCAGCAGCACCTGGGTATTGGTGTGTGTGTGTGGGGGGGGCCGGATGGTGCAAAGGGGGCCGCGAGGGGCGGGTTAGCGACCAAACGTGAGCAACGTAGGGTCTGCGCCAACAATGCGTGCCAGAAACTATCTACGGCTGCCGGTCACTCCCAGTGGTGTCGTCTACTCGTTGGGAAAAAGTGCAAGGCGGCGAGCCCCGTTTGTGGCTCTCGGCTGCATGCCGCTTGCACCTTCCTCAACGAGCGATCTGTGCACCACGACTGCGACACGTGGATACTTCTCTGCTGACGGCTTGCTGCCGTGGCATTCCAGGCAGTCCCGGGCGCTGGCCGCAGCAGAAGCTCCGCGATGCTCGCGTCCGCCCCACAGGGTTGAACAAGGGGACTGGGCTTACCTTCTGGCCGTTGATCTCGACGACCTGCTTGCCACCGGCAGACTTCAGACCGGAGGTGGTGCCGGCCTTGGTCCATGCGGCCAGGGGCTTGACGGTGCGGCGAGACACCGCTACACGGCCAACGCAGGGGCGAGCAGACAGGGCCATGGCTAGAAGTGTGGTGAAGCGGCTTTTGAAGTGTAGAGCACGCGACGACAAAGCCTGTTGTGAGCGCAAGCTGGGTCACGACCCCCAACGACTGAACCCATGCAAGCGCCCCAGCACGGGAGCACCCAGCACCCCCGACACCCACCTCCACCCACGCGTGCTCCAGCGCAAGAAGACCCCGGCCATGACCCATACCAGCATCCGCGGGAACGGCCACCACACTTCGTGCCACCGCGCTTGCACCCGCCGATGTTCGCAAGCATGCCGCCGCCTCCGCCATTACCCCTCCAGCATGCACCCCCCGCCCCCACCCAACCGCCTCGAGCCCACAGCCCCACGGCCTCCCACCGCTCACCGCTCGAGCCCCGGGGCGGCCAGCGCCAACCCCATCTGCGCGGCCGCCGCAAAGCACACCTCAAACACCAGCTTGGGCGCGAACAGGGCCCATGCGGCCACGTGGTGGCGCTGTACGGCAGCGCTCAGCACGCACACCGCTAGTGAGGCGCAACGGCCGGCGGACAGTGCCAGCAGCGCCGGCCCAAGGAGGCACGGCTGCGACCGCGGTTGTGCCTGCGGCTCCGGCCGCGGCGGCAATGACTGCTCAGAGCCGGCTTTGGAGATTGTTGCCTCTTCCGCCGCCGCAGCTGATGCTTGAGGCAAGCCGTCAGGGTTCAAGGTGCGCCGTGACTCGATGCCGCGCTGTAAGGGCGCGGTGAGCACCGCGGCGGCCAGGGGCGCGGCGAGGGCGGCGAGCGTGATGCCTCCGAACGAGTTGAGCCA
Organism: Edaphochlamys debaryana; assembly: GCA_016858145.1. Lineage (NCBI taxonomy): Eukaryota > Viridiplantae > Chlorophyta > Chlorophyceae > Chlamydomonadales > Edaphochlamys > Edaphochlamys debaryana. The sequence goes on from JAEHOE010000003.1 coordinate 297,784, forward strand.
GAAGAGCGCGGGCGTGGCGGCCCAGGCCATGCGGTCAAAGCCCACGAAGGGCGAGTCGTACTGCAGCCCGGAGAACTCACAGAAGTGGCCGGACAGGAAGAAGGCCTGAGCCCCCGCAGCGGACAGCAGGCAGCCCGCCGCCACCGCTTCCGCCACGCCTGGCTCGGTGCCGGCGGGGCCCGCTGCTGCCTGCGCAGGCTCCCGCGCAAGCGATGCAGGGCCCTCCTTGGCGGCGGGCGCATCGGTGTCTGCATCCCGCTCCAAAGCTTCTGCACCACGGCAGGCGGCTCCCGCAGCGCCCTGGCTCGCTGCCCGTTGGCCCTCGGCCGGGGTCCGGGTCCCTGCCGCCAGCAGCCCCAGCAGCGCCCCGCCCTGCGCCCACAGCAGCAGCAGCACCGCGGGGCCGCGGCGGCCCAGCAGCAGCGCCAGCACCGCCGTGCCCGCCTCCACGGCCCCGCAGGCCGCACCCAGCAGCCGCCTGCGGAGCAGCGCCTCCGCCTGGACGGCCCCTCCACCCTCCTCCGCCTCCTCTTCTTGTCCTGCTGCCCTTGCTGTGCCCTTGGGCCTGAGCGTTGCGGCCCAAGGCCGTGCATCGCGGGGCCCTCCGCTCCGCAGTGCCCCCGAGCGGGATAGGTAGCGGCTGGCCCTCAGCAGCGCTGGTCGCAGTACAGCCGCCGCTGCCAGGGCGTACACCACCCTGGGCAGGAGCAGGCGCAGCGGCAGCTGCAAGCCCAGCGCCGCTGCTGCCGGTCCCAACGCCCCAAGCACAGGCGCTGCGATGGCAACCGCCCAGGCTACGAGAGGAGCCGGCAGCAGGGCCTGCACGGCCCCCGCCCCCCAGCGGAGGGCGTCTTGGAGGGTGAGGAAGGCGCCGCCCGCGCCGCCCCACTGCTGCAGGGCCCACCAAGTTGTCGTGAGGGCCTGGGCGGTGGCAGACAGCCGCCAGCACCCACCAGTCCTGCAGCGCAGCCAGGCCTGGCCAGGATGTGAAGGCGGCACGGGCTGGGAGAGCATGACCAGCCGTCGCAACACGGACAGCAGCAGCGGCAGCAACACGAGCGGGACCGCCACCTCCAGCGCTGCAGCCATCTCTACAGACACCGCCACTGGTCCCACTCGCCACCCGGCCTGGCCAGCAGCCGTCCCTGCCCCGTCAGCGTCAGGCTTGAGGCCGTGGGGCCCTGCCGCCGCTGCATCGCCCAGTGGCGGTGCGTTGGCGGCTGCAAGCTGACGCTTGTCATGTGGGTCGGCGCCCCAGCGGTCGATCAGGCTGTAGCGCTGCAGGGCGGCGTTGGCCGCCAGAGCTACAGCCGCTGCCGCCGCAAGCGAGGCCTGACGGCGAAGCCGACCCCAGGCCCCCGCACCAGCCCTGCTCGCCTCCTTCCGCGCCGCTTGTGGCAGCCCTGCCGCCGCCCCTGCTGCTGCTGCTGCCGCGGGCCGCGCAGCCGCTGCTGCGAGCGGGATAACCCTGCCGCCACCGCCCCCGCCTGCAGCGCCCGAAGCGGCTGGAGCTGACGAGGCAGCGGCGGCGGCGGCGGGCTCGTCGGCGGCCGTCGCCGCTCGCAGCCACAGCAGCAGCGTGGCGGCCCCCAGCGCGAGGCACGTGATGCGCCCCTCGCCCTGCACCCAGTTGGCCCCGAACAGCCCCACGGCCAGGGTCAGGGAGCCCGCCAGGCCCACCCCCGCAACGGGGCGAAGCAAGACACCGACCGAGCAGGCCCTGTGGGAGAGGACAGGGGCTGGTTAGCCGAAGAGGGCTGCAGCTCTGGGGCCACGCGTGTCGCTGCCGCTTAACGAACCCCAGACATGCGCCCATCACGGCAGACCAGGCCGCTCCTTCGCAGCCAGCCCATAAACCCCAGCGCACCCACCTGGCCAGCGCCCAGGCGTGTAGCCCCACGCAGCCCAGCGCCAGGATGCAGCCCAGGGCCATGGCGGGAAGGTCGAACCGAGTGAACACGCGCCGAGCCAGCGCCCCGGCGGCCTCCAGGAACGCCTCAAACGCCGCCTCCGCCTCCGCCACCGCCTCTGGCCCTGTCTGCCCCTCGGCCTCCCCCTTTCGGTCGGAGCTGAGCTGCGTGTGCAGGGCCGCCGCCCGCCGCAGCAGAGCCTCGCAGCGGGCCAGCGCGCGCCCCGGCAGGCCCGCGCGGGCGGCGTAGGCGCGCAGGTAGCGGCCCACCTGCACCGCATTGGCCCGCAGGGCCGCCAGGTAGCTGGGGCCACCTGCGTGGGCGCCTGCGTGAGCGGAAGGTTGTTGCGGCTGGCTGCTAGGCTCGGGGCTAGGAGGCGAGGGCGGGGGCGGAGTGACGTTGGGGGTACTGTCGCTGCCGTGCGCCAGGGCCCACAGGCGGCGGCTGACTCGGCCGAGGTTGCCGTGGGGAATGGGCAGGCCCAGTAGCAGCGCAAGGCTGGGGGTGAGGTCGATCTGCGGCATCGGCTCGGGCGCGGGGCCGCCCGCAGCCGCAGCCGACGCCTCGCCCTCCCCCTTATCCACCCCCGGGCTGCTGTTGGCTGGCTCCGCCTCGGCCTGCCGCTGCTGAGCCTGGCTGTTGCCACGGCCGGGGTCGGCTCCGGCAGCCCCGGAAGTGGAGCTGGAGGGGCTGACGCGTGTGGCCCGAGCGTCCCGCTGCGCCCTCCAGCCGCCCACGTGCCAGGCCAGCAACACGCTGTCGCGCTCCTCATCTGAGCCGCCACCGTGGTCCCCTGCATGGCCGTCACATGCAGGCGGTGGGGGGGCAGGCTTCAGCTAGCGCAAATGGTATGGCCTGGTGTGGCTTGGGCTGGCCTGGCCGTCACATCACCACACACAGGCCGTAGGGAGAACGCCCACGTCGCTCCCACTGCCTTGCGCGAGCCAGGTTCGGTGGCGCGCTTGCTCCCTTTGCATGGTTGGCTCCTTCCCCAGCGAAGCACCGCCCGACACACCCTCACCGCTCATGGTCTGGCCATGGTCGCCAAGCACTAGCAGCAGCGTACGGCTGTACGGCCCGCCGGGCTGCGCCCCCGCAAGCAGCTCCTCTGTAAAAAGCAACAACATGGTAGGAAGAGCATACTCAGCGGGAGCCATATGGTAACGGTAGGGGGCAGCGCCCCCAGCAGGGTGCCCATATGCTAGCATGCGGGGTCAGGAAGCTCACCGGCGACCTGCACGATCTGCTCGTCCATCTGTGCCAGCTTATCGTACATCTGGTTGCTGGATCCGCCGTACGTGTGCCCGGCGTGATCCACCCCCAGATAGTGGGCCACCAGCACATCCCAGCCAGGGCCCGGGCTGGAAGCGGGCTCGCCATCGGAGACCGAGCCCGCATGGTCGCTGGAACCACCGCCGCTGCTACCAGTCGTACTCGCCTCCGTGTCAACGGCCAGGGAGCTGCCGCTGCGTATGAGCGGCATCAGGTGCTGTGGAACCCCCGGAAGGGTCAGGGGCAAGCCCGCGATACAATTGAGACCGCCAGCAATTACTGCCTCGGTGGCCTCTGTGACCTCAATACGGACCGCTTATCTAACAAATGCTAAGAGCACCCACCTCCTCCCAAGGCCCTGAGCCCCTAGGCCCCAGCCCCCAGCCCCGGCCCCACCCGCCACACGCCGTCATCCACAGTGTGCAGGTCCCGCACGTCGAAGGCGGGGAAGGGGTGCAGCGCGGCGAAGGCCGAGGCGGGGGCCAGCTGAGCCCAGGTGTCGTCGCCCATGGCCACCTGATGCGCAGGCCACGTGGCACAGATCCAGGGGCGGAAACAGAAGAGAGTTGAGGGATGACTCACAGCAAGCTACAGGGTGCAGAGAGCCTGGCAGCGGTGCCATATATGGTGTGAGGAGGCAGTGTTTGGCTGGTGGGACATGGGATGAAGAGGGCCAGAGCGTAGAGTCGACGGGGGACACCCCAGCTCAAGAGTAAACCCGGGCCCGGCCGGCTCCCTCTACCCGCCCCGCCCCGCCCCGCCCCGTCCCACCACGCGCATGCCCCGCGCCGCCATCTGCGCCAGCAGGTTGTCCTCGTTGATGGCGGCGGCGGAGAAGCTCTGGCCGATGTCCAGAAACGTGGGCAGTCCACCCTGTGGCGCAGTCAGGGAGGTGCAGATGAGGTGGGGTCGATGTGCGGTGATTTCTGACGGGGTGGGTGTCCGCATGAACGGCGTGACGCTTCGAGGCAGCAGACAGCCGCCCACCGTAAGAATGGCCTTCAGTCGGCTCATGGTGATGGTGGGAGTATCTGCCACGAATTTGAATGCCGCGCCGGCGGAGCCCTGAGGGCGGCGGCATCAGGTGGTGGTGGTGATGGGTGGTGAGGGGCCGTGTCGGTCGCCGAAAGGCCGCGACTGGCACCCGAAATGCAACCACCGCCCCTCACCCCATCTTCCAGCATGGTAACAAGCTTAGGCATACGACCGCGGCGTTGGTCATCGTCGAAGACGAAGTCGTATCGCAGAGCATCCACGATGATGATTGCCGCGCGGTCAAAGGCCGGCTCCAACCAGCAGCCAGGTGGCTTTGTAGGCGTGCTTCTGAGCGGTTTCGGCGCGGTGCGAAGCGACAGTTCGGCATCCTCGGCGCAGCTGCTGACGTTCGGCAGTTCCAAGCGCGCGAGCAGGAAGCCGCGCAGAAAGATCACCCCCGCAACGACTTGCGCAAGCGCTAGGAGTGTAAGCAGGCTGCGGTTTGCGCTGCGAGAGCCGGCTGTGTCGAGCATCTCCTCGTTGGAGCAGGCAGAGACAGGAGGCTCGTGGCTTACATGATGAGATGGTCTACTGTAGAGTGAAAGAATACTAGGAACAAACTCAGGTGCAAGCGTCCGCAAAATGATCAGGCAGTCGCAAAACACACGCTCGACACGCGCCGGCCCTCATCCGCCTCGCCCCCGAGAACCTCGAAGAAATCGCACGCCTGTAGACTGCTGATGCTCATTGCGACTAAGCCAGTGCGCACGCCCTGTTCACGGGCTGACCTCCCACCCCGTCAGCCAGACCCGCAGCTCCAAGCCTCCGAACTCCAGCCCTCAGCCTCGCGCCAGACCCCATCCACCCACGCACGGCCTCATCTCCACCTCGCGCCTCAACCAGTCCGCCCCAGCCTCCGAGCTCAGCTGAAGTCCTTGGCGTTGAACTTGGCCCGGTCGAAGAACGTGGCCTCGGCCAGGTTGTCCCCGAAGCGCCGCCCGTTGAGGGCCACACGGGCCCGCTCCGCCCCCTTGGGGTCTTCATAGCACAGGAAGACGTAGCCCAGCCCCGGGGGGTCCGGCGCGCCGCCCTTGCCGGGCCGCGGGATCTCCACGCCCACCAGCTTGCCGTACTTGGTCACCTCGCTCGTCACGTCCTCCACCAGATCGGAGAACTCTCCGTCGTCCAGCTGCAGGGAGGGGTAGCGGGGGAGGGGTGAAGGGGGTCGGGGGCAAGGCGGAAGGGCAGGGCGGAGTCAGCAAGATCGACGACGTCGTGAGGCAGGGCTGCGGGGGCGGGCGGCGGGAATGGGGGGCAGGTGCGAGCTCGGCTGCCCCGCAAGCGGTTACCAGCGGCCCCGGCTCCGAACGACCTCATCGCACCCACCAGCTCCTCCCGTGCGACCATGTTCGACAAGCGCACCACCGTAGGCCCAGCGGGGCCCGCAGCGGCCGGCGGCGGGCCCGGCGGGGGCCCGGGCGGGACCAGCCCGTGCACGGCAGCCATGGCCGCCGCCGCGCCGGGCGCCGCCGCGATGGCGGCCGCGGCGCCCGCTGCTGCCGCCGCCGCCGCCGGCATGGCTGCCTGCTGCGCCTGCGCCAGGCTCTGCAGCGTCTGCGAGGCCTCGACGGCGGCGTTGGCTCGGCGCACCGTGAGGGCCTTGCCGCCGATGATGAGGGCCGACAGGCCCTAGGGGGGGAGACGGAAGAGGAAGGGAGGGGAGGGAGGGAAGGGGGGGGGAGGTGAGGGAGTAAGACACCAAAGATGTTGTCGGATAGCGAGTCTAGCGTAAGCGTAACGAATGTCTTAGGCCGGTTATGACCCGGCGCACAACGCTTGAGGTTTGCTAGCCTCGTCCGAAGTGTCTGGCTACGAGCTAGCGAAGACTATTTCAAAGGGGAGGTCCCGTACGGCACCCGCTCACAGGCGGAGGTACGTGTGGAGGGTTACGTGTGACGTGCCAGAGCAGGCGCAGGTCGGTGGTTGCACGCGAGAGCTCGGCTTCAGCCGGGCAGGGCAGGGCGGCTAAACCTGATCGTGGTGATGAGACTGGGTCCAGGCTGACCCTCCCGCCCCAGTCCCTGACATCTCCAGTGCCCCGTCACGGCCGCCTCCTCCCGCGCCCCCGCCCCTCCCCCCCCACCCCACCTGAATGGCTGTGTCCGTAACGGCTGTGTCGGCGTACTCGCAGAAGCCGTAGCCCTTGGAGTGGCCCGTGTCCCGGTCGGTGACCAGGTTGAAGGCCTTGAGCGAGCCGAAGGCCTGCAGGATCTGGCGCACCTGCGCAGGGGGGTTGGGGGTGGAGGGGGAGGTGGGAGGATGGGGTCAGGTGGGAGGATGGGTGAGGTGGGAGCAGGGCATGCGAGGCAGGTGGGGAGGAGCGGGGAAGGAGAGCGCCAGACCCTGCAGCTGCTTCACGGGACGCCAGACCCCAAAGAGATTGCCCGGACGTATCCCCGCGGGCCCACCTGGTCCTCCGTGAGGTACGGCGGCAGGCCGCCCACAAACACCTTGTTGGGGCCTGCACAGGCACGAGGGGACAGGACCACACAAGGTTGGCCCCTGATTCAGTATCACCCGCAAGCGCTGCCAGGCCCAGCGGCTCCCCTGTGCACACCCACATCCACACGCCGCCCCGTGCCCAGCTGCCTCCATGCAACCTCCATGCCGCTCCCCCCGCCCCTCTCAGCACCGCACCAACTGCCCTCCCCGCCGCACCCCACCCCCTCACCGTCCTCCACCAGAGTGTTGACCACGCCCAGCCGCGCCAGGTTGATCTTGGGGTTGGGCTCCGTGGGCCCCAGCAGCTTGGCGGCGGCCGCGTTGTAGTCGTGGGGGCGCCGCACCTGGGGGCGAAAGGGGAGCGGCGCGGGGTAGTGCTGAGTGTGACGGCGCTGCCTGGACCGCTAGCCCATCTCGCGACCTCAACTTGAAGCGCCAGCCCGCCCCACCTTGAGCGTCTCGCCCTGGTACTGGATGCCGTCGAAGGCCATGGCGTTGGAGGTCTCCTCCACAGACCTGTGGGGGCGGGGGGAGGGGCGGAAAGCGGGTGCAGAGGAAAGGGGGACAGACGTCGGTGCTACCCGCCAGCAAGCGCCAGGGCCCAGGGGCTGCCCTTGCCCTGCAGCCCCGCACCGAAAGCAGGGCCACCCAAGTGCTCCTACTGCCCATAAACTCAAACCACAACCCATGGCCCACATCTCGAACCAGCCCGAGCGCACCTGAACTCCAGGAACGCGAAGCGCTTCTCGTTGTTCATGTAGCACGACATGACGGGCGGGCCGGACTGCGTGGAGGCGCCCGCGGTGGCCATGAGCGTGTTGAAGAGCTGCGTGAGGGCCACCTGGGGGGACGGCAGACGGGGAGGTGGGGGCAGGGGGCGGTGGCGAGAGACCACGCACGGGGAGTCCAGCTGCGCTACCGGCACTGCGACACGGCCTTCCAAACCTGTCCCACGCCACGCCCAGCCCCCATGCCTCCTGGCACTCTTCGCCTGTCCCCCCCCGTCCCCTCACCTCGCTCATGCCCATGGGCAGGCCGCCCACGTACACGCGCCTGGCGTGCCGCGTGAGCTGCTGCTGGTTGGGCGGCGGCGGCATGACGGGAAGGCCGGGGATCAGCCCGGAGGCCAGGGCCGAGGCCGCACGCGCCGCCTCCGCAGCACGCGCCAGCTCCGCGGTAATCTCCTCCTTGGAACGGGCGCCGCCACCGTCACGGGATCGGGACCGGGAGCGGCTGCGGCGGCGCGGGGATCTGGACCTGGATCGCGATCCGGAGGAGCGGGAGGAGGGGGAGCGGGAGCGAGAGCCACGGGAGCCGGGGCCGGGGCCGCGGCGGTGGCGGGGCGGGGGTGAGCGGGAGCCGGAGACGGGGGAGCGGGAGCGGCCGCGGGGCGGGGGGCCGCGCCGGGGCCCGCCGCGCGGCCCTGGGGAGCGGGAGTCAGAGGGTGAGCGGGAGCGGGAGCGGCGGAGCCGGCCGGGGGCGGAGCCCATGCCGCCGGGGCCGCCCCGGGGCCGACCGCGCGGAGGCGAGCGGCCCGGGCCGCCGGGCGAGGGCGAGCGGCGGCGCAGCGGGGGCGACATGGAGCGGCCGCCGGGGCTGTAGCGGCGCGGCGGGCGGCCCGGGCTGCCGCCGTCGTCGTGCCAGCCGCCCCGGCCGCCCATGGGGCGTCCGCCCTGCGGCAAGGAGCGCACACGACACCGGGCGCACGGGCTCGCGGTCAGCACCCCCTCAGAACCACAAAGCAGTCATCACCCTCGCCTGCGTTCTGGTCCTAGAGCCACGGCCCAACGTACCCCATCCCCCTCGTGCCAAGGTCCGCGCAGGCTTCCCATTCCTTCTGGCCTCACCTCCTCATCGTAGCGGAACCGCTTGGGAGGCGGGTCATCGTAGTAGTCCCCGCCCCGGCCGCCGCCGCGACCGCCTCCGTAGCCGCCGCCCCGGCCGCCGCGGTACCCGCCCGGCGGGCCGTAGTCCCCACGGCCGCGGCCGCCCCGGTAGCCGCCGGGGCTTGGCGGATAGTCCCGACCGCCGCTGTCACGGTCCCTGTCGTATGGGTAGGGGCCACGGCCGGAGTAGGGGCCCCTGTCGGGAAGAGCAGGGGTAGAAAGGTAGGGGAGGAGGGTTACGGAGGAGGGTTACGGAGGTTGTGCAAGGACACAGCGGAGGGTGGCGCGGACGCGTGTGTAGGAGGAATGCGAAATCCAGGAGTGCGCGTGAGGGCCCATGGCAGGGGGCCAGCAGCAGCAGCAGCGCAGCCGGGCGGGGTTGCAACGCACCTGCCGCCGCGGCCGCGTCCCCTGCCGTACTGGTCTCCGTAGCGGGGGCTGGGCCCGCCGTACCGGCCCCGCCCCTCGCCCTCGCCGTCACTGCCCAGGCCGCCACCGCGCTCATCCCTCTCGTAAGGCGGCGGCCCGCCGGGGCCGCGGTATCCGCCAGGGCCGCCTCGGTAGTAGTCGTCAGAGCCGGGCCCCGGCCGTAGTGGGGAGTGGTCCCCTGGGGGGCCCCGGCGGGGAGGGCCATCTGGGCTGGCGTCTGCCGGCTCCGGCCCGGCGCCACCAGCCGGCCCGCCAGCAGCGGCATCCCCGTCCTCCCCGGGCAGGGCGCTGCTCTTGCGCTTGCTCTTCTTCTCCTTCTTCTCTTTCTTGTCCTTCTTCTCCTTGTCCTTCTCCTGCGTGGCGCATGGGCAGCGGGTCGGATCATGGCAGGTCAGCGAGACGCACCAAGTGTGTCGCATCGACCTTGCCTTCACACAACTTATAGCCCCCCTCCGCAGAGCTCTAGGGGCGAGGGCCAGGTCAACTCCACTCGTAAGCCCCCTCGCGCACCTTCTTGTGCTTCTTCTTGTGCTTCTTCTTGTCCTTCTTGTCCCCAGCTGCGCCCTCGCCCTCGCCCTCCGACCCCTCGCCGCCCTCGCGCGGCGGCGCTCCGCTGCCCTCCCGCGCCCCCCGCTGCTCCTCGTCCCCGTCGCCCCGAGGCGGCTGCGGCGCGTCGGCAACGCCAGCCCCCCCGCGCTCTGGCTCGTCCAGGTCCATCGCGTCGTCCTGCTCGTCCTGTACGGCAGCAGCGTGCTGTACGGCAGCGTGTACGGCGTGTGCCGCATCGCGCCGGTAGCGTCGCTCCTGGGGCTGGCGCAGCGGCATGAGCGGCTCCTGCTCATCCGCGGGCTCGGGGTCGCGCAGGGGCGACCGGGCAGCGCGGGTCCAGCCGCCAGTGCCCGCAGCGGGGGCGGCAGCGGCGGCGGCGGCACCGGCGGGGAACAGCGGCGCGGCAGGGGCGGGGGGCAGGCTGGCGGGAGGGGCTCGCTCCGGCTCTGGTGCGGGCGCGGGCGGCTCGTGGCGAGGCTCACGCTCCGGCTCTCGCACCGCGGGCACGGGCGCAGGTGCAGGCGCCGCCGCCGCGGCGGAGGCGGCCGTGGCGGAGGTGGGCAGGATTGCGGTGATGGCGTCAATCCTGTCCAGCTCGGCGAATTCGTTCATGAAGTCGTAAGCACTCTTCTCTGCCGCGGCCTTGGCGGCGGCGGCCTTGCGCGCCGCCGCCGCCACGGCCGCCTCTGCCGCAGCGCGCTGGCGCTCCGCCTCCGCCACCGCCTCCTCGTCCTCGACCGCCGCGGCGGCGGCCGACAGCTTCCGGTCGGGGCCGGCGGAGGCGGGCGTGGCACCGCTGCCCCTCCGCTCCATCTTAGCGCTACGCTCCCGCTCCTTGCCAACCGCTGGCTCCGCGTCACGGTCCCATCCGGGCTCCCGCGCGCCCTCACGAGGGGGCCCGCGGGGCCCCGGGCCGCGGCCCCGCCAGTCGTCGTCATCGTCGTCTGGCGGCGGGCCGTCCTGCCGCCACCGCTCCTCGGGAGGCGGCCCGCCGCGCCCGCCGGCCCAGGCACCGCCGCGCCCGCGGCCGCCTCTGCCGTACTCCCGGTCACGTGGGTCGTCGCCGTACGGCTCACGGTCGTCGTGGCGGTCGTCGCGCCTGCGGAAACGTACAGCAGTTAGGACACATGACCATGACCTCCATGGAGCCCCCTACTGCCAAAGACCTAAGTCTATTCAAGACAACCGAAGACTTCAAGCGCTTCCCTCTTCCTGCCCGGCCTCACTCGTAGTCATCGGCATAGCGCTCCCCGCGGCTTCCCGGCGGCGGGCCGCGGCCCCGGTAAGCGCCCTCGCCGCGGCCCCGGCCCCGGTAGCCGCCGTATTCCCGATCCCTGTCGTAGTAGTCCCTGTCATCGTAATCCCGGTCGTCACGTGGGCCCCCCCGGCCGCCGCCGCCGCCCCGTGGGTAGTAGCCCCTGCCGCCGCGTCCGCGGCCCTCCTCGTAGCGACCACCATCGTACCTGACGGGGTAAAAGTTGAAAGCTGTCAGCCAACCGGCTCAGACAGGAAGGCCCAAGCAGTCGAGTGGTACCGTGTGTGCAGCGGCTTTCCGAAAGGCCAGGATGACTCACCGGTCCGCGTCCCGGTCGTACGGCGGCTCATCCCTGTCGTACGAAGGTGGCGGACCACGTCCGCCCCTGCCCCCAGCCCAGGGACCCCCGCGGCCCCGGCCCCTGTAGCCGGCAGGATGCTCTCCGCCGCTGTCGTCGCTGCGCCTGCGGTAGCGCCTGCGGGGGAAGCAGAGCGTGCCGTCAAGCTGTGGTCAAGCGGGCACCTACGCCATTGCCTCTTACTAAGATTCCTCCTTCAGCGTTACAACCTGGACTTGCAGGCTTGTCCTCCAGATGTAACGCTTACCTTGCACCGTCGCCAGAGCCGCCGGGGGAGGGGCTGCGTGCAGGCGGGCGCGCACCCGGCGGGGGGCCGCGCCGCGGGCTGCGGCTGCCGCTTCGGTCGGGGCTCGGAGAGCGGCTGTAGCTGCAAGCAAAGGGGCACCGGCAAGCCGCGGTTGCATCAGCTGGGATACCAAGGAAAGCCTGCCAACGGCGTGCGACGGCTACCCAAGAGAGTCCCAAGCCAGCAGCATTGCTCGCCAGCCCGCCTGGAGCCCCAGCGCACCCGCGTCCGTAGCCTTCGCCCTGCCACCGGCCCCGGCCGCGGCCGCCCTCGTAGCCGCGGCCCCGGAATGGCCCCCGGCCGCGCATGTCACCGCCCCGGCCCCGGCCCCGGTAGCCGTAGCCATCTGCGGGTGCACACGGTGGAGGGCTTCTCACTTACAGGCAGCCTCACTCTACACGGCATGAGGACTTCGTCGCCAAGTAGAACCCGGGCTCAGCTGCCCGCAACGTGCTCCCCCACAAAAGGCGGCCCCCACTCACCGCCCCGGCGCGGGCTGTGGCTTCGGCCACGGTAGCCGTCGGGGCTGCGGCTGTAGCTGCGCCCGCGGCCCCTGCTGCGGCTGCGGCTCGGGCTCCGGCTGTAGCTGCGACCGCGGCCCCTGCTGCGGCTGCGCGGGCTGAAGCTGCGGCGCGGCGAGCGGCTGCTGCCACGTGGCTTGCCGTACTTGAGCTCGGCTGGCGTGGGCCCATCAAATGTGGGCACCGAGGACAGCGGCGCGTTAATCACCATGTTGAGGCCCGTGAGGCCGCCGATGGTCTGCTTCTTACTGGAGACGCCCTCGCCCTTGGCGTGCGGCGGCTCTTCAGCGAAGGCCGCAGGCACGGGCACGCCCGAGGGGCCGTGTGCGCCGCTGCCGTTTTCGGCCCGCGCGAGCGCTGAGGCGGGCTGCCCAGCGCCGCCGCTGCCGGCCGGGCCCGCGCTGACGGGGCCGGAGCCGGGCGCCATGGCAAGGCGCGCGCCGCGCAACGTGTGGAGCGTGGGCGCCGCGGCCTTCTTGGACGCCTGTTGGCAAGCGCGTTGCAGGCGGGAGCCACGTCAGGAAACGACTACCGTGACGAAGCGAAATGCATCTTTGGGCTACTGGGCGCGCCCAAGAGGGCTATAGCCAGTCCTGCAGGCGGTCGCCACCAAGGCCCTCGACGGGAGCCGCCTGCTGGTGCCGAGTCAACCCCAAGACAGCCCCAGGCGCCGCCGCACCTTCTTGTCCACCTCGTCCTTCTTCTTCTCCATGAGCTCCAGCATCTTGCGCTGGAACTCCGTCAGCTGCTCCTCATGCTGGCCATGGGCGTCCGGGAACGCGCCCTCGTGGGGAAGCGGCGGCTTGGGGTCAGACGGGGGAGGCAGGGCCATGTCCTCGTCACCGCCCGCACCGCCCTCGCCGCCCGGGTCCTCCGAGGCCTTGGCAATCGCAGCGGCCGCGCTGGCCATGGGCTCGTCGGCAGCGCTGGCAGTGGCCTTGCGGGAAGCCTTGGGGGACCTTGTGCCTGCACCTGCGGAGGGCTTGGCGGAGGGGCTGCCTGCGGACGCACCCAGGGGCACTACCTGCAGGTGGGCAGAGTGCAGGCGCGGCTCTCAGGCTCAGCGTCGGCAGGTAATCACCAGGGGTTTGGTCCCACCTCTCGGCCAGGCCTCAGCCTACGCCTCTGCCTTCGCGGTGCTACGCATTACGATGGTCTGTCTAGTCTTCGCCGTCACACACAGCCCCGCGCGCTGTATGGAGACCCACCTGAACCTTGACTCCCGAAGCGTCCTTGGCACCAGCTGCCGCTGTGGCTTCGGCGGACCCCGCTGCTGCTGCTGCTCCCGCAGCGCCATAGTAGTCATAACCGGGGTAAGCGTAGCCTGCAGGCAGTCGCGAAGAGAGGAGAAGAGCCCCAGGCCGCGGGGGCGGGGCGAGTTAGCAAGGGGTGCCAAGAGGCAACGCACGACGTCCCCAGGGGAGCGCCGACGCGGCGGAGGGTGCGTCAGGGCATACCGATGTCTGCCAGTCAGCCATGCAAGCTGTGACTGGGCCTGGCGTTAGCCAGCTGGACTGGGAGGTCGCGGTCATAAGAGAGCCATTAAGGCCGGGTGGCGGACGCCACCTGCACACGATACGTGTCGCTCACACCCTGAGAAAGTGCGGGTGGCGAGGAGCAGGCAGATACGCGCTAGCGGCCGACTCAACCGAGGTCTGTGTTACCCAGGGAGGCGCCGGCGGGTGGGGTGGCCCGCAAGACCCAGCCCAAACGCGCGTCTGGGCAGCTTGTGCCTTCGTGCGTCCAACTCAGACCTGTTGCTGCTGCCTGGTCGTCGAGACGCGGGCAAAGTGAAGGCCCGCGGCCAGGGGGCACCGTGCCTGGGGTTTGGTGCCCGTCAGTCGCCCACCCGCTCACCATACTGTGAATAATAGTAAGTGGAGTTGTAGTAGTCCGTGTATGAGGAGGGCGCATAGCCCGGGGGGTAACCATATGCCGCTGGATCGACTGTGGCATCCGCTGCAGAGCCCGCGGCCGCGGCCTGCTGCCCCTCATCCTCCATGCCCGGAGCCTTTGGTTCATCGTCCTCGCCAGGAGGCGGCGGCTCATGATCAACGTCGGCCATTCTGTGCAGCAGTTAAAAGAGACACAATGGTGTGGGCCAGCGAGCGAGCTCTGAGACCATGTACTAGCTCTTCCTAGGCATGCAAGCGCTCCCCGAACCAGCTGACCTGGAAGCAGGTGCTCTCGAGCCTAAAACACTGGCATGAGTCTCCCGCGTTGAAACTACGCGTTGCGCGGGTGGCCTGAGGTCACCGATGGCACGTTGGCAGCGTCGTGAAACGTTGAAGGTAAGAGGAAACGGGCTCGCTGCGCGCCGGTCGCAGAGTTGGCTTGCAAGCTGAGCACCTCGCCGTCGCTAACACCGATAGCACGCACCCTGGTTTGCAAAGCCTATGACAGTCTTGCTATGTGCTGCGGTCTGCCTATCGAAGCCTGCGGAGGGAAACTTGGGGGGCCCATGCAACACCGATGCGGTGGCGGAGCGGCCGTCAGCAGCTCTCGAGCGCTCCTGCGCTCCTACTTTTCGCCGACACGGCACAGCAATTGTGAGCTTGAGCCTGCCAGCCTTCCGGCAGTCCTCGCCACAGCCCCCACCACTTGTGGTCCACCACAATTCACCTGGCTGAAGCCCAAACTCGTTTGGCTCTTGCTTGCCGCCCAGCAGCACCCGTAGCAAAGGCTAGGGTCCGAATTGTCCTTAGCCGCCAGCTCTGCGCCTAGGTCCTTGAGTCGCGTCTCGCCAGAAGAAATGGCGAGCTCCCTGAACCTCGCGTCTAGGGCTGCGGCTGCAGTGCACCGTCACTGCCTTCGCACCCCTATGCTGCGTATGCCTGCATTCCAGCCAGCTGCGCCGTGCCTGCGGGCCGGCGTCGCTTGCCGGGATTCTCACGGCCAGCTAAATGGCTCCGTCGCCGACGTGCACCCCACCAACGGGCGCGGCTTCTCTAGCTTCATCTTTGGCAGCCCAACCGTGGAGGACCTGAGGGCGATGGAGTCGGCGTTCACACCACAACGGCCGACGCTGGACACGCTGGACGACAGCATGCGTGCCTCCAGCTCAGCCCCCACCCCCGCGCACTACTCCAGCAATGCCCCGCCCTCGGCCAAGTACAAGTACACCCGCGTGCTTCTCAAGATCTCGGGCGAGGCGCTGCAGGGCAAGCTGGGCTCCGGCGTCGACCCCAGTGTGCTCAACCTCGTGGCGGAGGAGATTGCCGAGGCGCACCGCGCCGGCCTTCAACTCGCCGTCGTGGTGGGCGGCGGCAACTACTTCCGCGGCGCTACAGCCCCCAAGGGCATGGACCGCGCCCAGGTGAGCAGTAGCCCGAGCCCGACTGCCGGCGGACCGTGCCGCAGCTCAGCGGCTTGGCGGCTTGCCACGAGCGCGGCCACGGCCGTCCCTGCCGTGCCGATCCCTGCACGACCGCCCGTGGACGGGTGCTCCACACGCTCCAACTCGCCCCACCCTCCCGCACCTTCTTCCCCCTCCCCCCAGGCCGACTACGTGGGCATGCTCGCCACCGTGATGAACGCCCTGCTGCTGCAGGTGGGGCGGGGTCGGGCGCGGCGGCGTGAGGCGGGGCCGATGGCGCGGGGCGGGGCCGATGGCGCGTGGGGTGGCGGCACGCCCCCCGCCCGCTTGGGTCGAGGGCTGAGGGCTGCGCGGCGGGACTTGTGGCTGCAAGCAGCGAGGCTTGGGGGCATGCGCGAGCAGTTGAATCGCCCGCTAGCTACGCAGCCCTTCCTGCCCCGTGCCACCGTGTGGCCCCCACTCAGCCTCGCCTCGCCTTGCCTCCTGGTTTGGCCTGGCCCTGCGCCTTGCCGCCTGCGCTTAAGCGCTGCGCCCCCGCTCGCCCCTCCCACCCGCCTCGCACACACAGGGCGCCCTGGAGACCATTGGCGTGGAGACGCGCGTGATGACGGCCATTGAGATGCGCGAGGTGGCGGAGCCCTACATCCGCCGCCGCGCCATCCGGCACCTGCAGGAGCGCCGCGTGGTCATCTTCGGCGCCGGCACCGGCAACCCCTTCTTCACCACCGACACGGCGGCGGCGCTGCGGGCTGCGGAGATGAACGCGGACGTGTTCATGAAGGTGCGGTGGGGGGTGGGGCGGGGCGAAGGGCGGCGGTGAGGTGGGGTGGAGCCTCGGGACGGCGGGAGGCCGAGGGAGGGAGGGGTCGGAGCTGAGGCGTGGAGGGGCTTCGTATGGCGACGCTCGTGGCCCCAATAGCTCTGGACCAGCCATTCGCGTGTGCGAAGTGCTTACCGCTGCACCCCTCTCCCGTCGCCCCCACCCTCGCCCTCCAGGCGACCAAGGTGGACGGTGTGTACGACTGTGACCCCATGAAGCACCGCCACGCCAAGAAGTACGAGAAGGTGAGCGGCACACGCTGTGGAAAGGGAGACTAGGACCGTGGGAGAGGCACTGCCCCCGGTCTTTGGTACGGGGCCCGAGCGACAGGCACTGCGGCCGCATGACTTCCCGCGTCAAGCTTCGTTCGTTACTTGGAAGCCGGAGCTCGGGAAGCACCACCTGAACACTGTGGCCCCTCCCGCCCTCCCGCCGCCCCCCCTGCAGCTGTCGTACCGCCAGGTGTCGTTCGACGGGCTGCAGGTGATGGACGAGACGGCCATCACGCTGTGCAAGGAGAACAACATCCCCGTGCTGGTCTTCAACGTCATGGAGCGGGGCAACGTGCTGCGCGCGGCGGAGGGCCAGAACGTGGGCACCGTGGTGGAGGCCATGGAGGAGGGCGGCCAGAAGCACTGACGCGAGAGCAGCTGACGGAGCGGGCGGGAGCAGGAGCAGGAGCGGGCGGCAGGCGGATCTGGGCAGGCGGGAGCAAGCAGCGCTCTTGTGGCGGCGACCCCAGCTTGAGCGGAGCTTGGCCCGGGCCTTGCTGCAGCTGCATGCCCGCCCCCGACTGCTGATGCACTCGTGGGCTGGAGGGCCATCGTCGCCGCGGAGGCACTTGGCCAGTTTTGACCTGTTTTTGGCCAGGACCTCCGGCGCGGCGGGGCCACGCGGGGGAGCAGCCGCGTGGCACGGTTGCCGGTGAGGCGGGAGCGGTGGGGGGGAAGGCGAGCGGAGGCAGAGGCGTGGTCTGGCTTGCGAGAGCGAGCGCCTGACCGTGTGGGCTGACCGTGAGACCGACCGTGCGGGAATGGGCAACAGGGAGGCTGGGTGCAGGGGCCTTGGGTCCCCAGGTACATCGCAGGAAGCAGACTGAACTGCAGGCCGCGGGGGCATACGTATGGCCTCGAGGGCGGCGGAGAAGTGACGTGCACTGGGGGAGGGCGGCTTTGCAGGCGTGAGGTCCGCGGTTTTGCAAGTATGGCAAGGGGTCGGGAGCGAAGGCAGGGGGTGCATGGCAAGGCGAGGCATGCGCAGGGCGTGGGCACCGCACAGCGCATGGACCATGGCCACGTGGCCGTAGCACTGGGGCACTTGCCGTTTGAGCGTCTTTCCGTTTGCTTTTGGGCCCGCACCTTTCTTTGACTTCTGCCGGTTTCAGGGCGCTTTTGCCCCGCTAGATTTGGGCCCCCTACAGCGCCAACACTGGCGCGGGGCGATGCGGTGTGACAAGCAGATGATCTTGGTGGCTGAAGTGGTTTGGGACTGCTTCGCTTGGCTGAACACGCCATTGTAATGCACCTGATGCTGTGCTTGGACTTGTGTGCCTGCAGCCACCCGACCGCGTGCAGCCCCTCGCCGCCCCTCGTACTTTGGCCGCACGCGGCCACTCATACTGCTAGCATGTATCCCATGTACTCCTCAGCCAGCCGACTGCAGGTTTCGGGCCCTAAAGCTCGGGGAGGTCCATACCTAAAGCTCAGGGAGAAAGGTTGCGCCTGGATGGGCACGGCCCATCGCAGGCCCATGGTCTCCCACAGCCTCAAGATGCACAACAGGCCATAGGCTCCGGGGCCTGACAATGCATGCTGGCCGCCCTTGCCGCTTGACATCTCGCACTCATTTTGCCTACGCGAAGGTCCCTCCAGGCCGCACCGGTAGGCCCCCGTCAACACAAGGTCTCTACGCCACGGCAGCCTGTCCATCCGCCAAGCCAGCCTGTACGTCAACTTCACATCATACAGCAGCACGGCACGGCGTTGGGTTGCACGCACGGCTCCCCGGCCTTCAAGCATTTGACTCTTACAATACACAAGTACCACAGAAGCTCGCACAGTCCAGACCCGCCAAGAGTTCACGCGTAAATTTAGCGAGCGTTCCACTTCAGAACCCAGGATCAAGTGCCGCGGTCCTGCCTGTGCGCCCCGCCCCCACAGCCCATACCCCTCCCGCCCAGCGGCGCCCCAAGTCCCACACAGGGGCATCACCAGCAATCCCAGCATGCTGTCCCAGTACCTCTACCTGCACCTGCAACTGCAAGCAATAACTGCAACCCCCCCCCCCACTCAGGCCATCGCCCTTTCCAATGCCGGCAAGGTACAAGCCTCCTGCGCTGCGTTCAGTTCCGTTCGAGCCACCGAATGATGCCGTCCACATCCTCGGCATTCAGACCCTGTTGGTGTCCCACGTCTGGGTAGAGCACGTTGGCATCCGCCACCACGAAGCGCGGGTGCACGCGCGGCTTTAGGAACCCCCCCGCCTCCCCCCGCCCGTCCCACACCGGCGCCAGGAACGGCGGGTGGAAGACGCGGCCCGTGTTCGCCAGAGCGGCCCACAGGCCCCACGACGAGCCGCCCTCTATGAACAGCACCGGCGCCAGGATCAGCCGCGCGAAGTCCTCCCACCTCTCCCCGCCCACAATCTCGAACTTGACGTCCGGGCGGTGCGCGGTGATGTACTCGCCCAGGGCCTTGACGATGCGCTCGCACGGCTCAAAGTAGGCAGGCGACATGAAGCCGTGCTGCGCATGCAGGGCGTAGACGCGGCGGACGTAGGCGGGGAGGTTGCGGACGTAGAAGCTGCGGAGGGTTTTGGGGTTGGGGGCGGATGGGGCGTGGCCGGCATTGGCCAGGGCGCCGCGGCACGCATAGAGATCAACCTCGTATCGCCCCTATGCTCATGTCACAACCCGACATAGCGTCACAGGCAGCTGGCACACTCAGCACACCCAGAGCACAGCAAGTGCACACGACGTGACGTCAATTGCATGCGCCCTGGCCCTTGCTCGTCGCCTTGCCTGAAGGCGGCGGGGCCGTAGGAGCTGTGCCACAGCAGCGTGTCCGAGGAGCACCGGACCTGGATGAGCGCGTCCGTGGGCGCGAAGGCGTGCGGCTCCTTGCCCGTGTCCCGGAGCCAGGTGAAGAACGTCGTCCTGCGGCAGGCGGCGCGGGGCCAAGAAGTGTGGGGAAGGACGGAGTGTTGGCGTGGCGGTGATAGAGGCCTCGGATGCAGGCAGCTGGCAACAGACGCCCCTTGGGCGCCCCAAGGACGCCTGCTGGGCCAGTGGCTGAAGGCCGGGTCAGCGCTTCGATTGCAGCAGGGCATGCGCACCTCAGCACGTTTTGGATGGCGGGCTTGGCGGCGCGCCAGCCGTAGAGGCAGTCGTGGGGGAAGCACCAGAGGTCGTTGGAGCACACATCCATGGCGCCTGCGCGGCGGGCCGGGCCAGGGACCAAGCAAGACAGCCACGGCTGACGTCAGATGTCCGGCATTGTGCCATGTGCCGTGTGCCGTGAGGGCTGTGCCGGTACGCTCCCCGTGCCAAGCAAGGAGGCTCGTTGAGCACCGGGGCCCGCTCGCTGTTCCAAGGGCACCGCTGGTTCATGTCCTCGATCCGGGTCGGCGCTCTGCCTGCCCCCAGACGCCCCGGCCCGGCCCCCAAGCATCGCTCGCTGATCCGCTGGGCTGCACATAACTTAGCTCTCATCACTGCTGGATAGCCCCGGACACAAGCAATCACCGGCCCGTGCACTCACGCTTGACCTCGGCGGGGTCCACCTTGACCAGCCCGGGCGCCACGGTCCTGGGCAGCCGCGCCATCCAGTCCTCGTGGAAGGCGGAGGCGTACCTGCAGCGTCCCCGGCCCCGGGCAGGCGCGTGGGTGCAGCGGGTGTGCAGGTCAGGGTTACGGTGGCGCCCTGCTACCGATGGTGCAGCGGCCCCGGCCCCGGGCAGGCGCGTGGGTGCAGCGGGTGTGCAGGTCAGGGTTACGGTGGCGCCCTGCTAGCGATGGTGCAGGGGCCCGGGCCCCTGGCAGGCGCGTTTGTGCAGCGGGTGTGCAGGTCAGGGTTTAGAGGCGTGGGTTCAGGTGGCGTGCCGCTTGCAGGCGGTGGGTGCGGGTGCAGTAGGAGAGCTGTGGTCCCGCTCATACCTGAACGTCCAGCCCAGGAGCTGTGCGACGGACAGGCACTGGAAGTAGGGCCCGACCAGGTTTCCCCTGCATGTCGGAACAGGGGCGCACGGAGCGGACTCGTTCCCGACGCCGAGGCGGGGCTGGGCTTGCTGGAAGCGGCACGGGGCAGGAGACGTCTTCACGCACGGGGAAGCCAAGCTTCGGGACCCCCTGCCCTTCCCCAGCCGCCACGCACCACTGCGCTGCCTCCCAGCTGAAGCGGCACTCGACCTCCTTCTTCTCCGCATCGAACTTCATGGACCTGCGGGGGCGTGGCGGCCTGAACCTCTCTCCCATATCCCACCCCAGGCCCGCCGCCGTCGGCACCCCCGCCTGCCCCTCCCCGCCGAGCCCTCTCCTCCCTGCCTCCACCACCCCCAGCCCCATGCCCGCCGCCCCCCTCCCTCCTCATCCCCCCTCCCTCTGCATCCACCCTCCTTCTGCATCCACCCTTCCTCCACCTCCTCCCTCCCTCCCCGCCGCCTCACATGTTGGTGCCCTCGTACGGCGCAGACACGAGGTCACGCGGCTGCCAGCCGGGCGGCCAGGGCTCCGCCGCCCGCGTGCGCAGCAGCCAGTGGCCCCCGCGCTCCTCCGGCACCAGCCCCCCCAGCTCCAGGCCCAGCTCCGTGAGTGCCAGCGCCGCCACGCCCTCCTGGTCCTTGGGCGCAAGCAGCACCCCGCCCGGCACCAGCAGGTCAGCCCTGTGTGGGGCCGGGGCCAGGAGGCGGTGACAGAGGGGCGGGGAGCCAAGGGGCGAGGCGAAACCGGGAAAGGATGGGGTTTAACGACAGGAGGAGGGCGAGAGTCTGGATGGAGGTACGAGAGGCGAGGCGTTCCGACCGGGTCTAGCTATTGTCGTGCAAGGGCGGCTGCCCAATCGACTTCGCATGGAAGCCTTGGCCCCTTATGCTTGCCCCCTCTGCATGAGACCAGAACCCGGCAGCCCTACAGGTAGGCCCTCGCCCCCTGCACCCCACCAGGCGTTGACCAGGTCCCCCATGTACAGCCGCAGCCCCGAGCGCCGCGCCGTGGACCGGGGCGGCGGCGTGCACACGTGCAGCACCGCGGCCTGCACGCCCAGGGCGTACAGGGCCTGACGCACCGCCTCGCCGCGGCTGGGGGACGGGGAGGGCGGGCAGAGGCAGGAGGAAGGGCATGGTAGGCGTGCTGGTGCAAGGGTCGGCGGGGGCCAGCGGAGGGGGACCCGTACCGACATGGGCCGGCAACGGGCGCCGTGGGGGCACCGGGAGCACCGGAGAAGTGCCGTCGGGGCCGCCACGTAGAAACGCCCCACTGCATACCAACTTGCCAAGTGCTGTGTGTCGCAATGTACGCCTGATAGCGCAAGGAGCCAGGCCTGACATCAGGCGGCGACGTACCTCCTAAAGACGCGGATGATGTATGGGTCATCGCTGCTGGCTGCAGCGGGCCTGCGGCTCAGCTCCGACTGCCGGTCGCCGCTGGCCGCCGCCTGCCAAGGGCTGAGTGCGTGGTCCACCGCCACCACAACGCCGCTGCCCTGTCGCGCCAGCTGTCTGGCCCAGCTGCGGGCAACTTCCTCGCCGCAGCCCAACTGGGGGCAGGGGCAGTGGGTGGGTGGACTGGGTGCGCTTGGCAGGGGACGGGGGGGCTGGCTTATGGAGCCCTCCTTGTCCCGGCCCCCTGCGGCCCTGCCCCTCTGCCCCTCCCGACCACCGCTGGGGAGTGGAGACTGGGGACTGGGGACTGGAATATGGGGATTCTTGCTTCAAGCCCCGAGCGTTATCAGCCTCCAGCCCTCGTCGCCCCGAACGCCCCCTGCCTTCCGGACCCTCTGCCCCCCAAGCCCCCCTGCTGAAATTGAGACAGGTCTCTTGCCCTCTCTGTAGAACTCCCTTCCCCGTGCCCTGTCCCCCGAGCCCCGGAGGCTCCTCCCCTTCCCCCGGACCCCCCCGTCTCCCGAGAGACCTTTCGCGCACCTGCACCACTAGCTGGGCCAGCGAGCACTCTGTAACCAGTCCAAAGACGTGTTCATCGAGGCCCGATATGTTCACGGCAGAAGGCCGAAGTGAGCGCCCCGCTTCCGCCTTCGCCGACGTTCTCATAGAACGATGAAGCACCGCCTCGTCCAGTGCGCATCCTCGGCCCCCGAGCCCCGGCTTGCACACGCATCGTCCTGACAAAACTTTGTCGCAGTCGCCCTTGCCACAGTCGTCTATACAAATGTTATGCAGGCTGATGTTCTCGCTGCAAGCGACCGCGTTGGCGAGTGCACTGGCTGCAAGCGAGGCAAAAACTATGTTCAGGGTGAGCGCCAACACAATCAACGAGGGGTTTAACATGCTGTAGCTATCATTGCGGCTATGCATATGTGGTGCACAGCCAAGTTCGGTCCAGGTACACACAGACCCAGAAGGCGGGCGGGGACCGTTGGTCGGTCCTCAAAATGAGATGCAGCGTGCGGGCAGCGTTACTGCTGAGAAGGATGACTCCAGCCAGCCGGGGGATGGGGGCACGCGGCGACCGCCGACGCCTGGTGAAGCCTTCCCAACAGCCATCAAGCGTCGCGTTGCTCACTTCTCGCAAAATGTGAGGCTTCACGTTGATAGAATCAAAAGGAGCGGGGGTGATGCAGGGGAGTGAGTTGGCTGGGGGTTGACCCGGAACAAGTGCTTGTTGGTGAGTCCCGGGGGAAGCGGGCGAGGGTATTGATGGCACGCGGCACGGGCACGTCGCAGTCTGAGCGGGTCTGCGCGGGTCTGCAAGCGTAACGCTTATGACGTGGCCGGGAGCGTGTTTCACACCAAGCGAGCCAGCTACTGATCAAGTGAGTGGCACAAGTGAGTGATCTAGTGTTAGTATGGGCGGTGTGGCAAGGGGAGGAATACGGCCGGATTGCGCGCGCGTGTGGCCACTGGTCCCGCAGCATGCCCGCCCATGCGCCAGGACTTATTGGAGCCCCATTGCCCCCGACGAGAAAACAGTAGCACACCAGAAACCAGAGCTGTGTCTAGCTTTTGTAGTGCGTGGCACTGCCTCCCTCCCGTCACCGAGCTTCCCATCCATCTGGGTCGCAAAGTTGCGACTGCGGCCAAACGGCGTAGCGACATGGCTGCGGAGGGGTTATCCCAGCAGAGCGCTGCTGCTCAGCACGCCCTGGCTCGCTTCGGCCTCGGCGGGAGGACTGCCCTTGTAAGCGGGGGGAGTCGCAGCTGGTTGGTCACAGCTGGTGGTACGGTCACAGCTGGTTGGTCACAGCTGGTGAGACGGTCACAGCTTGTTGGTCACAGCTGGTGAGACGGTCACAGCTGGTGAGACGGTCACAGCACAAGACTTTACACTTGCGGGGGGTGCAACCGGGCCACACACGCTCGTGGCCCTGTGACCGACCAGCACCTGTGTCACCAGCTGTGACCGTCTCACCAGCTGTGACCAACCAGCTGTGACCAAGCAGCTGTGACCAAGCAGCTGTGACCACCAGCACCTGTGACCGTCTCACCAGCTGTGACCAGCCGCGCGTGCCCCCGGTGACAAGGGCAGTCCTCCCGCCGAGGCCGAAGCGAGCCAGGGCGTGCTGAGCAGCAGCGCTCTGCTGGGTTGGCCCCTCCGCAGCCATGTCGCTACGCCGTGACGGGAGGGAGGCAGTGCCACGCACTAAACAAGCTAGACACAGCTCTGGTTTCTGGTGTGCTACTGCTTTCTCGTCGGGGGCAATGGGCATGGGCGGGCATGCTGCGGGACCAGTGGCCACGCGCGCGCGCAATCCGGCCGTATTCCTCCCCTTGCCACACAAGGGTTTAGGTCCAGTATCGATACAACGCACTGACACGTATTAGGTGGGGTGTCGGGACATCGCTCGGCACTCGGCGTCAACCCCACAACATCAACCCTCGCGGTGTAGGCCATTGTGCCACGCGCACTTGCAAATTGCACGGCGCCCTGTCAGCCATCATATGCACGCAAACCTGCTAGAGCCCGCTAGAGCTTCAGACACTCCACAGCTGCGCGTCTCGACGTCGAGACGAGGGCTTTGCGCATAGTGTGGGCCTCTCCCGCAACTCAATTCCCCTTGCACCATTACACGTAGGCCCACATTTTTGCCCAGAGCTTGACTGCCAGGCTCGGCGCTGCCATACACGCGCGAAAGCCGTTGTGACTGTTCAGCGTGACGACACCCGCGATGGCGCCAGCGGGCGTCAGCGACGCGGTGGTTGAGGGCTGCTCTGGAGCTCTGGGCAGCGTCGCATCTCTGCTCATCACGTATCCGCTAAAGGCAAGACGCACGCGGATGGGCCGAGAAGGGAGCACCGGCATCCGCTGAGCTCACAGAATGCGCCCGTCTACTGGTGATGTCAGCCGGGTTCACGATGCCTTCGTGTCGCCGCTGCTGGGCTTACCTGGCTAGCTGGGCGGGCCCTCGCAATTCTCGGCTCGCGTTGTCGTGCACGAGCTGAGTCCTCTGGTGGCACGCGGTGGCTAGCTCAAGAGACAATGCTCAGCAGCCGGTCGCAGACCCCGCTGGCGACCTGCCGGCGTCGAAGCTCTACCCTGTGCTCTTACCCCCACGCTCCCCCGCCTCACCCAACGCAGACCATATACACGCTACAAGCGCTCTCCACGGGCAGTGGGGGCGCCTCGCTACCAGCAGACTCTGCGGTCCTGGGCGAGCCAAAGGCACTAGCGCTCCTCCGCTTCCTGCAAGCCTACAAGGTGAGGCGAACCTCCACGTCCTACCTTTGCTGGTGCCGGGAGCAACGCTGCCTTCCCTGCCAGGGCAATCACAGCGCTTCAAGACCCAACCTCTCCAACCTGTGCCGTAGCATCAGCCTATGCCACCCAACCCCAACGCCCCACGACCCCGCTCCTCACCCTCCCGCAATCAACCTCCAGCCGCGCCCGGCCTCAACACCCCTCCCCACCCCCCCTTTCCTCTCCTCCACCCCTACCCCCAGCTCTCAAGCCTCTACGCGGGCCTGGGCCCCAACATTATCGAGTCGGCCCTCTCCTCCGGCGTCTACTTCTTCTTCTACTCCAAGCTGCGGGACCAGGCGGTGGCGTGGTCGCGGCGGCGGTCGGGCAGCGATGCGGCGCTAGGGGCAGCGGCGGCGGGCGGCGGCCCCCGCTCCGAGAGCATCGGGGTGCTCGCCTCCCTCCTGGTGGCCACCTCGGCGGGGGCCATCAACCAGCTCATCACGCTGCCCGCTTCGGTGGTGGCGACGCGCATGCAGGTGTGGGCTGCGGGAGGGTAGCGGGGCAGGGAGGGGAGGTGGGCAGGGCCTGGGGAAACGGGAGGTGGGTGGAGAGGGCTGAGGATGAGGACGGGGTTGTGTGAGGTGGGTGTGTAGGGTGGGTGCGAAGGGCGGCCTGCAGCAGGGGAGCGGCGGTTCACTGCGTGGGCGGGCAACAGGAAGGCGGAAGCGCAGAGCATGTGAAGGGCGGTTGCTAGCCTGCTGTTCAGCGCCAAGCTGCTTGCGGTTCAGGGGTTGCGGCTAAGTAGGGCTGCCCCAGGTCTCCCCGTTTGCACCATCCCTCCCAGCCACTCCGCGCTTGCTCGGACCTCATCCGTATCGACCCCTTTTGCCCTCCCTGCCTCCCGCCCTTCCACTTGTTTCCCTTTCAGGGCTACCAGAGCATCGCCAAGCAGCCGGGCGCACCGCAGCGGCCGCCCACGACCCTCGAGACCATCGCGGCCGTGTGGCGCGAGGGCGGCCTGGGCGCCTTCTGGAAGGGCCTGCTGCCCTCTATGATCCTGCTCATCAACCCCGCCGTACAATACATGCTGTTTGAGAAGATCAAGGGCCTGCTGCGGTACTGGAAGGCGCGCCGGGTCGCCGCCGCGGCGGCGGCGGCAGACGCCGACGCTGAGGCGCTCGAGCGCCGCGCCGCCGCCACTGCCGCCGCCGCGGCGGCGCGCCGCTGCTCCGCCGACTCCGACGACGCCATGCAGAACATTGAGGCCGCCGTCAAGGCCGCCAAGGCCGCCGCCGCGCCCGCGCGCGCGCCGGAATCCGTGCAGCTCTCGGCCGGCGAGGTGTTCCTGGCCGGGGCGCTGGCCAAGATCGGGGCCACGATCGTGTCATACCCTCTGATCGTGGTCAAGGCGCGGCAGCAGGCGGCGTCGGGGCCATCCAAGGCGTCCACGTGGGGCGTGATCTCGTCCACGGCGCGCAACGAGGGCCTGGGCGGCTTTTTCAAGGGCCTGCGCGCCAAGATCCTGCAGACCGCGCTCAACGCCGCGCTGATGCTCATGCTGAAGGAGCAGTTCCACGGTGCCACCAAGACCGCGCTCAACTACTCGCTCGGTGCCGGGTCGTCTGCGCCCGTCGCGCCCACGCTCAAGCGCATGCCCGCGGCCGCGCCCTCGGGGCCCGCGGCGGCGGCGGCAGCCAAGCCCGCGGCGGTGGTGGCGGCGGCCGTCAAGCCCGCCGCCGCCGGGTGAATCTGGGTGGAGCGGCCCGGGCGGACCGGCTGGGGCGAGCGGGCGTGGGCGCGGGAAAGAGAGCTCCGCGGGCTGGGCTGGGACTGGGAGGTGCCGCAGCGGCAGCGGCGGGGATGATGTCAGCAGAGCTGAAGCGCGCGGCTTGCGTTTTGGTAGGTAGTAACAAGTTTCACGGCTTAGCTCGGTGAGGAATGCTAGGATTGGCGGTGGTTGGCAAGCGCCAGTGCGCCGGCTTATGAAGAGGTTAAGCTCGACACGGTATGCGAGGGTATGCGTCTGCTAGGGCAATTGCTTTGTGTCCCAGTGGCTGCTCTGGACTGCGCGCGGCGGGGCGGAGCGCCTTTGCAGGCGCATATCTCATGCATCATGCGTCTGTTGTTTGAGGCGGTATGATAGCAGTCTGATGCGTGGATACCGCGGCCGACCGTGTCCATCGAGCGGGCAGTGTTGCCTTGCCTTAGCAGTTGTATGAGGTTGCTCTTGCAGCACTTGGGAGGGCTTTTGGCTCAAGTGTACATGTGTGTGTCTTGTGCAGGGTATAACCTCGTGTGCTCCGGAGTTCTTTCATGTACTGCTTGGCTGCGCTAAGTATTTGGCTTGCCCGTCACATGAACCAGGCCGGACATTGCTGAGATAAGGTGCTTCCCAAGTGGCGTGCCTGGCGTGCAAGGGGAAGGCGCACATTGCGTGGCTAGCTATGCCACCGGTCTGTCAGGGTTCATGCACGCAGATGTAAGCACGCTAAGATAATCTTGATCGGGCTGTATCAAAAGCAACTGCTGTGCCCTCCGCCAGCTTCGGCGAGCAAAGAAGCAAGCCAAATCATGCCGACAGGTAACAAGGTAAGGCACCGCCAGGCACGTTGGCCAACCTGATCCCGCCTGCGTTGATATCCGCACATGCTGCGCTTACCGGAGAGGAAGGTACTTAAAACGTTGAGCTGCGCCTGGCGGCGCAGCAGTCCAGGCTGGCTGGCGGGGTGCGCGGGAGGCGGGACACGCTTCGGCGTTCGGGGTCGTGAAGAGTGTGGGGGCGGCGTTCGCGACGTATGCCTTCGACTTAGGCATACCGTATCTGTGTCGCTTGATACACGCAGCTCACGTTGCGGCCCCAGCTGTCTACGCCTGACGTTTGCGAGCTGTCACTGTCGCGAGCGAGATGCGGACCACCAGCTGTAATCGGCCTCTCGCGCACAACGGCACAACCCAACCTGCCTCATACTAGTAGACTCTACACCAAGCTCCGCATACATGCACGTAAAGCAGGATTCAGGGCCTCCGCGGCACATGGCCAGGGCATGCTCGGTCAACGTGGATGAGTGTCGCGTCTAGCCTTTCTTACATCACCGGCTACTCCATCGAGTCTACGTGAGCTACAACATGCTTGCGAAATCGGAGAACGGCCACGCTGTCGATCGGCACAGCGCAACGGAACTCGACAGCCTCCTGCGGGCTGTGCGAGGAAGGACGGCCAGATACACGGAGCTTTGGGAGAAGCTACTCCTGGGGCTTTCAGGCGACGGAGCGCAGCGTAGCAAGCTCTCTTACCTCACATGGCGTCGCGCAACAGCGATGGCTTGTCGCTCGACGTGGGCCGCCACATGCAGCCCAAAGCCAGCGTTTGGGATGCTACGGGCGTGCAGGGCGACAACCGGGGTCGGCGCTGTCCAACATGTGGACGGACCGCACCGCGGATCGTCTTCTCCAAGTGATTGGCCCGCCCGACGGGCACCCGTTCAGCCACATCCCATGCTTAACACGTCAGGTGTGATAGGGACAGAGGCGGGGTCGAGCGGGATCAGACAAAAGTCGTCATCTCCCCAGCGGCCCCTCCACCTTGCCCAGCGCCAGCGTTGCGTCTCCAGACTGGCCAGAATGCCCTGTGGGGGACCACCGACCCAGACTCATACACCTTACTCCCTCACGTTCCCCGCCGTTCAGGTTTGGGTTCGACATGATGGTGCAGCTCCCCTCTCCAAGCGTGCTAGCACTGAGGAAAGTGCACAAGCCAACGCCCCTAGCCTCCGGGCACGGGCGCAAGGGAAATGCCCTTGGGACCAGGACCCGTACAGCCCATGCCAGCGGAGGACCCAGCGCCCACCAAGCGGCAGCGGGTTGAGTAAGTCCCGGGCTGTGGAGCAAGCCTGCCGCCGGCATTCATCATCCGTCGGCGCTTCCGGTGGCAGCGACTGGGATACGGGCGAGAATGTCGATTGTACAACAGGACCTGCGCCGCGGGCTCAAAGAGGTGCGGCCATGGGCGAAGGAAGGGGCGCGGGGGCTAGGGGTGCGCGGGGCTACTTGACGGGGCTACCTCTCGCGGTAGAGTGCCGCCGATGTAACCTGTCATTTTAGTCAGGTTTGCCGCATCGCGCTTTCGACCGGCGCGAGCGGCTTTGCGCTCAAAGTGCGCTCACAAAGTAGAGGGTCTCGCCCGTATTCGTGCGTGCCTTCCCCGCGAAATATGGGCGGTTCGCACCAGCCACCATGCCCGACCGAACTTGTCCGCGGTGGCCCAGCTGCTTGGAGCGCGATATTGCTTGCAGTTCATTGAGCAGTGGGCACGATAGTCCAGCTGGGCCTTCCGCGTTTGAGTAGGTCCGCGCGCATGTTTCCGACGCGGCCTCCCATAAGCTGCTATTCCATTCAGCGGAGTGAGCCCAGTGCCTTGGATGACGGTTGTGAATGCATCCTGCAGGTAGTCGCTTCACTGAGCGGGTTCTTCTCGCCGCTAGATGTGAAGGCCATGAATGTGCGCGGGAGTGCCGGCACGCACCCGGGGTTGACCTTGCGCGCCATCATGGTGTGCACGCATGCACCGACCACAGACGGAGGTGCGCGGCGGCAAAATTGCCGAAATCCGGAGGTTGGCGAATCGTTGGCCGTACTCTGATGAAACGCGAAACACCCACGCCCTCGCATCCCGATGTAGCCCCGCAAAGATAAAAGGCCGCTCGCGAGCTGTAATACGGCTATAGCAACAGCGCGCCCCGGCTTCGGGCTGCAGCGCTCACCAGGTCGTTACCTCCACCCGCCGCGCACCTCGCTGCGTGCGCAGCTTACACGCTCGCGCCATCCTCATTCTACCAACTTGCATTCTAGTGCTGAGACACTAGGCTCTTGATCCGTCTCTGTACCAGCGCGAGGGCACAACCATGGGCGGGGCAAGCGCGAGCGACCGCTCGCACGACCCCACCGCGGGCTTCTTCAACAAGTTCGCCTTCGGATGGATGTACAAGCACGTCTCGGACGCTCGTGAGCTGGTCGTGTGGCTCGGCAGCGCTGCTTGGTCGCGGGCATGTCGTTGGGATGAGCCAACGGCTGATGTCGCGTTTGGGGTCTGTCTTTGCTGCCGCCCGCAGGCAAGGGCAAGGAGCTCAACTCTGAGGAGATGGGCATGACGCCGGAGAACATGGCCGACGCGGTAAGTTGCTCCTACACAGACCGCGGCCGTCAGACTAGTCAGACCGCAAACTGCCTTCGTTGCTGGACGGCCGCTGCAGCCCTCTTGCCTTCCCGCTCTTGCCTTCCACGTGTGCTTTAACCTTGCCTGACCACAATCCTTCGCGTGTTTGCGACAGTGTGCTGTCTTATGTATCCTTGCAACCCTCACGTCCCACCCCTCACATGGTACCCCCCTGATGACCGCTGTCTGCCTGCCTACCCTCGCCCCCGCTCAGGCCTACGACACGTTCATCGGCCACTGGTCCGCCGAGCTCAAGCTCAAGGGCCAGGAGGCGGACGGCAAGAAGCCCTCCCTGCTGCGTGCCCTGCGCAAGTCCTTCGGGGCCTACTACTTCCTCGCCGGCCTGTGCAAGATGGGCTGGTCCACCTTCGTCATCATGGGCGCCTTCTACTTCGTGCGCAGGTGGGTGCACGGGGCGTTGGTGGCTTGGAATGCATGACCCATGGACGTCCGGCCTCAGCATGCGCCCCTCCGCCTCACCGCTTTCCGTTGCTTGACCCCGTTGCTTGACCCCGTTCCAACCCCACCCCCCCCGCCCCGCAGTCTCCTGTCCCACGTGAACCAGGACAGCCCCATCTACCGGCCCACGCTTTCCGGCTGGTGCCTGATGGCCGGCTTCACCCTCGACGCCTGGTTCCTGGGGCTGTGCCTACAGCGCATGGGCTACATCTGCATGCAGGTCGGCATCCGCGTGCGCGCCTCGCTGGTGCAGGCGGTGACGCACAAGGCCTTCCGCCTCAACACCGTCCGCGGAGACCAGGCTGCGGCCATCGTCAACTTTGTTGCATCGGACATCCAGAAGATCTTCGACGGCGCGCAGGTGGGCGGGTGTAGAGGGCGGGATTGGGGTTTGAGCCCAACTGCTGAGGTGTGCGCATTGGGCTCTCGGGTTCGAGGAAGGAGAGTTACGGTTGATAGGCGGTTCCTGGCATCTGACTTCTGGGGGAGGAAGAGGACAGGGCCTGGCCCTCATCTGTCCTGCCCGCGCCCCCGGCCCTGCCCTTCAGCCACAATTGCGGCTGTGGATTCCGTTTTCTGACCCTTGGCGCGCCCCTGCTCCGTATCCTTGTCCGCCCTTCCCGCAGGAGTTCCACTACCTCTGGACTGCGCCGCTCGAGGCCGCCGCCATCCTGTCCCTGCTGGGCTACCTGACCGGCGACAGCATGCTCCCCGGCCTGGGCGCCATCCTGATCGTGCTGCCCCTTCAGTACGTGTTCGGCTACTTCACCATCAAGCTCAAGCTCAAGAACGCCGGCTTCGTGTCGCACCGCAGCTCCATCATGCAGGAGGTGCTTCCCGCCATCAAGCTGGTCAAGTACTACGCGTGGGAGCAGTACTTTGAGAACGAGATCACCAAGGTGGGCCGTTGCTGGCAAGCGTGGGCATGGACTGGCAGGGCCACAAGGGCCTTTTGAAAGGCCTGTGCTCAGCTCGGTTTGCACCCACCCAGATTTCTCAGCCCGTGCCCCCCGTCCTGTTTCCTTTCAGGTCCGCAAGGAGGAGCTGCGCCTGTCGTTCTGGAACGCCTTCATGAAGGTCATCAACATCGCCTTCGTGTTCTGCGTGCCCCCGCTGACCGCCTTCGTCATCTTCACCACCTACGAGTTCACCACCGCCCGCCTGGTCTCGAACGTGGCCTTCACCACCCTCTCGCTCTTCAACATCCTGCGCTTCCCGCTCGTGGTGCTGCCCAAGGCCCTGCGCGCCGTGTCGGGTGAGCCGCTGCGTAGGGGCTTAAGATGCGGGACCTGGCAGGGAGGAGGAGCGGGAGGCAAGGAGGAGGGAGCGGGAGGCAAGGCAGCGATGGCGGCCATCGGCCCGGCCCGGGCTGTGAGCAGCGGAGCCTGTCCTCACCGCCTGCCTCGCTCTGTCCCTGTGCAGAGGCCAACGCTTCTCTTCAGCGCCTGGAGGCTTACCTGCTGGAGGACGTGCAGCAGGGGACCACCAACGTTGGCGTCGACAAGACCTCGCCCTCCGGCGCCGTCATTGTGAGCAAGCTTTTGGGCAGGACCTAGTGCGCCCTGCCCTGTACCCAGCTTCTCTCTGTAGCCTTCACTCTGACTGCCTCTCGCCTTCATGCGACTTCTGACACTGCCGCCTCTCTCGTGTGATGTGCTGTTGTGCCTCAGGACAACGCCGTATTCCACCACCCTGCCAACCCCAACTGGAAGCTGCATATCCCCCGCTTCGAGGTCCGCCCGGGCCAGGTGGTGGCCGTTGTGGGCCGCATCGGCGCCGGCAAGTCGTCCCTGATCCAGGCGCTGCTGGGCAACATGGTCAAGGAGCACGGAGCCTCGCAGGTCGGCGGCCGCATCTCGTACGTGCCGCAGAACCCGTGGCTGCAGAACCTGTCGATCCGCGAGAACGTCACCTTCGGAGAGTCGTGGGACCAGTCCAAGTACGACCAGGTCATCGACAGCTGCGCGCTCACGCTGGACCTTCAGATCCTGCCCCAGGGCGACCAGTCCAAGTGAGGAAGGGGAGGGCCTTCGGGGGTCGTCAGGGGCTGGGCACTATGAAGCCCGGGCAGGGGCTCGAGCCGATGCATACAGGGGAACGCTGTGTCCCTTCGCTGGTACCCACCGCTCGCCTGTGTGCCCGCCCACCTGACTGGCTGCCTGTCCGCTTGCCCTCCCTCCAGGGCCGGCATCCGCGGCGTGAACCTGTCTGGCGGCCAGCGCCAGCGCGTGAACCTTGCCCGCTGCGCCTACACCGATGCCGACCTGGTTCTGCTTGACAACGCGCTGTCGGCCGTGGACCACCACACCGCCCACCACATCTTCGACACCTGCATCAAGGGCATGTTCGCCAAGAAGGCCGTGGTGCTGATCACCCACCAGATCGAGTTCATGCCTCAGTGCGACGCCGTGGCCATCATGGACGAGGGCCGCTGCCTGTACTTCGGTGAGCGGGGGTCAAGGGGCGGGGCAGGCAGCAGGACGCTCGGAACACGATGGAGTGGCTTTGCGGCAACCGCTG
Source organism: Edaphochlamys debaryana (assembly GCA_016858145.1). NCBI lineage: Eukaryota > Viridiplantae > Chlorophyta > Chlorophyceae > Chlamydomonadales > Edaphochlamys > Edaphochlamys debaryana. The sequence continues at coordinate 330,902 of JAEHOE010000003.1, forward strand.
CCTTGAGTGCTGGTCTCATGCTCTCTGCTCGTACCTGCTGCGTACCTACTTGATGGCGGCTGAGCATCTCCCTCCCGTCTGCCCTCCGTCCCGCCCCTCAGGCAAGTGGAACGAGCAGGCCCAGGACCTGCTGGGCAAGCTGCTGCCCATCACGCACCTGCTGCACGCCGCCGGCTCCCAGGAGGCCCCGCCCAAGCCCAAGGAGACCAAGGGCGCCCCCGCCAAGCAGCAGTCCCTGCAGCTGACCCTGGCCCCCACCACCATCAAGCCCGAGACCGAGAGCAAGGACAAGCGGAAGACCCAGCAGCAGGTGCCCGCCATCCGGGCTGCCCTCATCTACACGTGGTACGGCAACCTGCTGCTGTGTGAGTCGCGACAGGGACTGCCTGCAGGGCGGGCTGTCAGCGTGGGCTGTGGGGCTGAGGCGGTCTCCCGCAGGGCTTGACTGAGCTCCCTGGCTTGCCAACCGTTTGCCTTCACGGTATGTCGGTTCCTTTCTGACCAAGCTGTCCCTCCCCTGGTCCCTTTCTCCCCACCCGCGCAGCGTTCGTGTGCTTCCTCTTCTTCCTCATCCCCCAGACCTCTCGCCAGGTGTCTGACTTCTGGGTGCGCTGGTGGGTGAACGACGAGTACCTCAAGTTCCCCAAGCGCAAGGGCGTGCAGGACCCCGACGCCACCAAGTTCTACTGCCTCATCTACCTGGCGCTCACCGGCATCTTCTACTTCACCATGATTGCCCGCGGCGCCACCTTCCTGTGGTGGACCCTGCGCTCGGCCGAGATCATCCGCCGCAAGGCCGTCCACAACGTGCTGTACGCTCCCATGGGCTTCTTCCTGGTGACCCCCGTGGGCGACCTGCTGCTCAACTTCAGCAAGGACCAGGACATCATGGACGAGAACCTGCCCGACGCCGTGCACTTCATGGGCATCTACGGCCTCATCCTGCTGTCCACCACCATCACCGTGTCCGTCACCATCAACTTCTTCGGCGCCTTCACGGGCTTCCTGATTATCATGACTTCCATCATGCTTTCGGTCTACATCCCCGCCGCCACCGCCCTCAAGAAGGCCCGCGCGGTGAGACTGGGCTGGCTGAGGCTATGCTAGGGCAGGGACTGTAGAGCGAGCCGGCCTGTGTTACCTCCGCTTCCGGTTCAGTTCCTATCTCCTGACGCCCTTCTGCTGCCTGTGGCCCCGCTGCCCTCCCTCTCCCTCGCAGGTCTCTGGCGGCATGCTCGTGGGCCTGGTGGCTGAGGTGCTGGAGGGCCTGGGCGTGGTTCAGGCCTTCTCCAAGCAGGACTACTTCATCCGTGAGGCCGCTCGCCGCACCGACATCACCAACGCCGCCGTGTTCAACGCCGAGTCGCTCAACCTGTGGCTGGCCTTCTGGTGCGATCTGATCGGCGCCTGCCTTGTCGGCGTGGTGTCTGCCTTCGCCGTCGCCCTCAAGGGTGAGCTACGGGCTGACGGGCGGTCTTGATTGCTGCTGGAGCCGGCAGCTGCATCGCCCGTTTAAAGTGGTGGCCTGCCCCTTGCGTAGCATGTCTGTCGCCGCGCTGCTCACCTCCTTGCGCCTGCTCCGTCCGCAGACACTCTTGGTGGCGCCACCGTGGGCCTGGCCTTCTCCAACATCATCCAGATGCTTGTGTTCTACACCTGGGTGGTCCGCTTCATCTCCGAGTCCATCTCGCTGTTCAACAGCGTGGAGTGCATGACCTACCTGTCCAACTACGTGCCCCATGACGGCGTGTTCTTCGACCAGAAGACGACGGGCGGTGTGGCCAAGAGCCTGACCCTCCCCGACGGCCAGATCGTGCCCACCAGCTCGCGGGTGCAGGTGGTTGTGGATGACGCGTCCATGGAGCGCTGGCCCTCGACCGGCAACATCCGCTTCGAGGACGTGTGGATGCAGTACCGCCTGGACGCCGCCTGGGCGCTCAAGGGCGTCACCTTCAACATCAAGGACGGCGAGAAGGTCGGCGCCGTGGGGCGCACGGGCTCCGGCAAGTCCACCACCCTGCTGGCGCTGTACCGCATGTTCGAGCTGGGCCGCGGCCGCATTCTGATCGACGGCGTGGACATTGCGACGCTCACCATGAAGCGCCTGCGCTCGGGTGAGCACGGAGTTGAGGGCTGGGCGCCGGCGGCTGCCTGTCTTCAGATGCGGTCCTAGCCGTGCTATGCTTCAACCAGTGCAGCTCGGAGCATGATCCCTTCCCTGCCCCTGTTCTGACGCCCTTCTTTCCCGTCTGCCCCGCCTCCGCCCCCAGGCCTGTCCATCATTCCCCAGGAGCCCGTCATGTTCACCGGCACCGTCCGCTCCAACCTGGACCCCTTCGGAGAGTTCAACGTGAGCGGGCGGGGAAGGGCAGTAGGAAGGGCCGGCTGGGGTTTAACCAGGCCTGCAGGCTTGCGATGGGGCATTACTGGTGTGCGATGCCGTGCTCCTGCACACGCGGCCATCCGCTTTCCTTCGCCTGCCCCTGCACGGCCTGCCACATGCCCGCCCAAACCTCTTCTTCCGTCCCCTGTCCGCCTTTCCACCCCCAGGACGATAACGTGCTGTGGGAGGTGCTCCGCAAGGTGGGCCTGGAGGGCCAGGTGCAGCACGCTGGCGGCCTGGACGGCCACGTGGACGGCACCGGCGGCAAGGCCTGGTCGCTGGGGCAGACGCAGCTCATGTGCCTGGCCCGCGCCGCCCTGCGCGCCGTGCCCATCCTGTGCCTGGACGAGGCCACCGCCGCCATGGACCCGCACACGGAGCAGATCGTGCAGGACACCATCAAGCGTGTCTTCGACGACCGCACCACCATCACCATTGCCCACCGCCTGGACACCATCATCGAGAGCGACAAGGTGCTGGTGATGGAGGCTGGCGAGCTGATGGAGTACGCCCCGCCCGCCCAGCTGCTCGACAACCCGAACTCCATGTTCTCCAAGCTCGTGGACAAGACCGGTGTGGCGGCCGCTGCGGCCCTGCGCAAGATGGCGAACGAGCACTTTGCCAAGCAGGCGGCCAAGCAGACGGGGCGCTGAATTGAAAGAGGGGCGTGGAGCGAGGAGCGGGCGAGCATGGTCTGATGCAGTTTGGGGGAGGGCGAGACGCGAGAGTATGAAGAGGTCGAGAGAGGTTTGCCTTTTGTTGTGTTCTAGCCTTCCAAGAAGAGTCCTGAGAGGGTGGTCGTTGATCTTTTAACTCAACGGCCATCCAGTTCGTAACCCATGCGTAGGGGCCCAATGGCATCGACTCGCACAAAGATGTCTAAATAAGAACGCACTGAACATGTACGGTATTACTGTGTATATCCTTGCCAGCCTGGGCACGTGCTCTGGGAAGATCGTTGAGATGTCCTTCGTTTGTCTGGCGGGGGGCAAGACGGGGAGGACCGGCTGGGGCGAGCGGGCGTGGGCGCGGGTAAGAGAGCTGCGCGGGCTGGGCTGGGACTGGGAGGTGCCGCAGCGGCAGCGGCGGGGATGATGCTAACAGAGCTGAAGCGCTCGGCTTTCCTATTGTTAGGTAACAACGGCAGCAACAAGTTTCTTGGCTTTGCTCGGGCTGGATTGCGAGGATTTGCGGTGGTTGGCAAGCGCCAGTGCGCCGGCTTGTAATGAGGTTATACTCGACACGTTATGCGTATGCTAGGGCAGTACGGTAGCTATATGTCCAGGTGGCTGCCCTGGATTGCGCGCGGCGGGGCGGAGCGCCTTTGCAGGCGCATATCTCATGCATCATGCGTCTGTTATTTGAGGCGGTATGACAGCAGTCTGATGCGTGGGTGCCGCTACCGACCGTGTCCGTCGAGCGGCAGTGTTCCTTAACATCCTGACAGTTGTATGGGTTAGCTCTTGCAGCATATGGAGGGCTTTGGCTCTAGTGCACATGTGGGTGTCTTGTGCTGACCTGTTGTGCAGGGTACAGGATTGGCTTGCCCCATTCTCCGGCGGGGAAGTAAGCCAGTGGAAGTGCAGCATCATTCACGCGCTCACGCCGCCAGGCAGTGCCCCAGCATCCATCGGCAGAGTGCTGCCAGGCACGTTGGCCACCCTGATCCCGCCTGCGTTGATACCCTTACATGCCGCCCTTATCAGGAGGCCGTACCTCCTGGCCCTTGCGCTAGAGATGCTGCGAGCCTGCGATCAGCCGCGCGTGCCACGCATACTGCATTCCCCGTGTAGCCTACACAGCGTGCCCCCACCGGCCCCCTGCGCGCCCCCACCGGCCATGCAACCCCAGCAAGTCCCGCTCCTGAAAGGCAGCCCAGGCGCACGGTGCGCCAGGTTTGCCAATACGTATCAGTCCCCGTATTGATACGGATACGTATTAATACGGATACGGCCTCTCGCTGCCGTATTAATACGGCATGCGGCGCGGGGGTACCGGCCGGGCAGCCGGGGGCCGGCGGCGGGGGTGTGTGTGTGCTGGGGTGCTGGGGGGCGTCGGTCGGCAGCTCAGCCGTCCGTTCCGCCGTAGCCGATGCCCTACACGTTCCCTGCGCTTCTACGTGAACGCGGAGCGCATTCGCTCGTGCACAAGGCGGCAGTATGGGCTGACGTACGCTGCCGTATTAATACGGCTGGGCGCCGCCGTATTAGAGCCGTATTAAGCCGTATTAGCGAGGAGGGGGCCGTATTGCGTATTAATACGCGTATTGGCCCCGGGGGCTGCCGTATTGTGCAACCCGGGGCGCACCCGCGGAGGGCAGGGTGTCTTAAATGCCAAGCCCCTTTTCGATGCTGCACGATAGCCCGTCTAGGAAATCCCAAGTCAGAAATGCCAAGTCAGAAATGCTGGGCTTAACGGTAGTGCACCTGCTGGAGGAAGGCACCCAGCGAGAACCGCTGAGCTGCACCTGGCTACGCAGCAGGCCCAGCAGCTGGTGCTTGCCACCTCAATGCGGGCGAGGTGCGCGGGACACAAGTCGGGGACACAGAGCGAAGTCACAAGCGGCTGCCCGGCACTGCGGCAGGGACAGGCCCCCGCCTGCCTCCGGGGCGCCTCCGCCGCCTCCAGGCGGGTACCATAGGCGGAAGCGTGTCCCCAGCTTCAAATGCTTCCATAGGATTTCTGTGGGGGTCGGGGCTGCGAGCAGGTGTCGCTTGAGCACCAATCCTCGCGCGACATGCCGAGTTGCCGACCTCCGAGTTTACGTCAAAACACCCCGGCATAATCATAAGCATGGCTATAGGCATCGACTGCATTGCGGATGGACGCTAAAGATGCTGGCTGCGCGCGACACGGTTCGGTCAAGGCTTACAGTTTTGCTTATCGCGCCCTAGCCACGCTGCTGTTATGCCTAGAGAACATAGTGTGGAACGGCGCGAAGCAACTCGGTGGCCAGAAATGGGGATCCGCTTAGGTAGGTCGGCACGCCCCCGCCCTCGACCTCCCTCGAAACCCCACCCCCCGGGGCCGGCAACCGCGATAACGCTAACCCCCCAGGAGCCTTAGGCCAAGCGCCCTCGGGGGTTGGCGTTCTAGGAGGACAACTCATAACTGGGGCTAAGGGCCTTGGGGGGTGGGGGACACGGTCCAGACACGACGTGGTACCACGGCGGTCTGGTCTGTCCCCAGGCTGCTGTCCCCAGGCTGCTGTCCCCAGGCTGTCCCCAGTCCCCAGTCCCCAAGCCCCAGGCTGTCCCCAGGGCCCAGGCCGTCCCCAGGCCCCAGGCCGTCCCCAGGCCCCAGGCCGTCCCCGCACATGCTGCGCTTACCGGAGAGGAAGGTACTTAAAACGTTGAGCTGCGCCTGGCGGCGCAGCAGTCCAGGCTGGCTGGCGGGGTGCGCGGGAGGCGGGACACGCTTCGGCGTTCGGGGTCGTGAAGAGTGTGGGGGCGGCGTTCGCGACGTATGCCTTCGACTTAGGCATACCGTATCTGTGTCGCTTGATACACGCAGCTCACGTTGCGGCCCCAGCTGTCTACGCCTGACGTTTGCGAGCTGTCACTGTCGCGAGCGAGATGCGGACCACCAGCTGTAATCGGCCTCTCGCGCACAACGGCACAACCCAACCTGCCTCATACTAGTAGACTCTACACCAAGCTCCGCATACATGCACGTAAAGCAGGATTCAGGGCCTCCGCGGCACATGGCCAGGGCATGCTCGGTCAACGTGGATGAGTGTCGCGTCTAGCCTTTCTTACATCACCGGCTACTCCATCGAGTCTACGTGAGCTACAACATGCTTGCGAAATCGGAGAACGGCCACGCTGTCGATCGGCACAGCGCAACGGAACTCGACAGCCTCCTGCGGGCTGTGCGAGGAAGGACGGCCAGATACACGGAGCTTTGGGAGAAGCTACTCCTGGGGCTTTCAGGCGACGGAGCGCAGCGTAGCAAGCTCTCTTACCTCACATGGCGTCGCGCAACAGCGATGGCTTGTCGCTCGACGTGGGCCGCCACATGCAGCCCAAAGCCAGCGTTTGGGATGCTACGGGCGTGCAGGGCGACAACCGGGGTCGGCGCACATGTGGACCCAACCCGCATCGTCATCTCCAAGTGACTGGCCCGCCCGAAGGGCATCCGTTCAGCCACACCCCATGCTTAACACGTCAGGTGTGATAGGGACAGAGGCGGGGTCGAGCGGGATTAGCCAAAAGTCGTCATCTCCCCAGCGGCCCCTCCGCCTTGCCCAGCTCCAGCGTTGCGTCTCCAGTCTGGCCAGAATGCCATGTGGCGCACCGACCCAGACTCATACACCTTACTCCCTCACGTTCCCTACCGTTCAGGTTTGGGTTCGGGATGAGGGTGCAGCTCCCCTCTCCAAAGCGTGCTAGCACTGAGGAAAGTGCACAAGCCAACGCCCCTAGCCTCCGGGCCAAGCGCAAGGGAAATGCCCTTGGGACCAGGACCCGTACAGCCCATGCCAGCGGAGGACCCAGCGCCCACCAAGCGGCAGCGGGTTGAGTAAGTCCCGGGCTGTGGAGCAAGCCTGCCGCCGGCATTCATCATCCGTCGGCGCTTCTGGTGGCAGCGACTGGGATACGGGCGAGAATGTCGATTGCACAACAGGACCTGCGCCGCGGGCTCAAAGAGGTGCGGCCATGGGCGAAGGAAGGGGCGCGGGGGCTAGGGGTGCGCGGGGCTACTTGACGGGGCTACCTCTCGCGGTAGAGTGCCGCCGATGTAACCTGTCATTTTAGTCAGGTTTGCCGCATCGCGCTTTCGACCGGCGCGAGCGGCTTTGCGCTCAAAGTGCGCTCACAAAGTAGAGGGTCTCGCCCGTATTCGTGCGTGCCTTCCCCGCGAAATATGGGCGGTTCGCACCAGCCACCATGCCCGACCGAACTTGTCCGCGGTGGCCCAGCTGCTTGGAGCGCGATATTGCTTGCAGTTCATTGAGCAGTGGGCACGATAGTCCAGCTGGGCCTTCCGCGTTTGAGTAGGTCCGCGCGCATGTTTCCGACGCGGCCTCCCATAAGCTGCTATTCCATTCAGCGGAGTGAGCCCAGTGCCTTGGATGACGGTTGTGAATGCATCCTGCAGGTAGTCGCTTCACTGAGCGGGTTCTTCTCGCCGCTAGATGTGAAGGCCATGAATGTGCGCGGGAGTGCCGGCACGCACCCGGGGTTGACCTTGCGCGCCATCATGGTGTGCACGCATGCACCGACCACAGACGGAGGTGCGCGGCGGCAAAATTGCCGAAATCCGGAGGTTGGCGAATCGTTGGCCGTACTCTGATGAAACGCGAAACACCCACGCCCTCGCATCCCGATGTAGCCCCGCAAAGATAAAAGGCCGCTCGCGAGCTGTAATACGGCTATAGCAACAGCGCGCCCCGGCTTCGGGCTGCAGCGCTCACCAGGTCGTTACCTCCACCCGCCGCGCACCTCGCTGCGTGCGCAGCTTACACGCTCGCGCCATCCTCATTCTACCAACTTGCATTCTAGTGCTGAGACACTAGGCTCTTGATCCGTCTCTGTACCAGCGCGAGGGCACAACCATGGGCGGGGCAAGCGCGAGCGACCGCTCGCACGACCCCACCGCGGGCTTCTTCAACAAGTTCGCCTTCGGATGGATGTACAAGCACGTCTCGGACGCTCGTGAGCTGGTCGTGTGGCTCGGCAGCGCTGCTTGGTCGCGGGCATGTCGTTGGGATGAGCCAACGGCTGATGTCGCGTTTGGGGTCTGTCTTTGCTGCCGCCCGCAGGCAAGGGCAAGGAGCTCAACTCTGAGGAGATGGGCATGACGCCGGAGAACATGGCCGACGCGGTAAGTTGCTCCTACACAGACCGCGGCCGTCAGACTAGTCAGACCGCAAACTGCCTTCGTTGCTGGACGGCCGCTGCAGCCCTCTTGCCTTCCCGCTCTTGCCTTCCACGTGTGCTTTAACCTTGCCTGACCACAATCCTTCGCGTGTTTGCGACAGTGTGCTGTCTTATGTATCCTTGCAACCCTCACGTCCCACCCCTCACATGGTACCCCCCTGATGACCGCTGTCTGCCTGCCTACCCTCGCCCCCGCTCAGGCCTACGACACGTTCATCGGCCACTGGTCCGCCGAGCTCAAGCTCAAGGGCCAGGAGGCGGACGGCAAGAAGCCCTCCCTGCTGCGTGCCCTGCGCAAGTCCTTCGGGGCCTACTACTTCCTCGCCGGCCTGTGCAAGATGGGCTGGTCCACCTTCGTCATCATGGGCGCCTTCTACTTCGTGCGCAGGTGGGTGCACGGGGCGTTGGTGGCTTGGAATGCATGACCCATGGACGTCCGGCCTCAGCATGCGCCCCTCCGCCTCACCGCTTTCCGTTGCTTGACCCCGTTGCTTGACCCCGTTCCAACCCCCCCCCCCCCCGCCCCGCAGTCTCCTGTCCCACGTGAACCAGGACAGCCCCATCTACCGGCCCACGCTTTCCGGCTGGTGCCTGATGGCCGGCTTCACCCTCGACGCCTGGTTCCTGGGGCTGTGCCTACAGCGCATGGGCTACATCTGCATGCAGGTCGGCATCCGCGTGCGCGCCTCGCTGGTGCAGGCGGTGACGCACAAGGCCTTCCGCCTCAACACCGTCCGCGGAGACCAGGCTGCGGCCATCGTCAACTTTGTTGCATCGGACATCCAGAAGATCTTCGACGGCGCGCAGGTGGGCGGGTGTAGAGGGCGGGATTGGGGTTTGAGCCCAACTGCTGAGGTGTGCGCATTGGGCTCTCGGGTTCGAGGAAGGAGAGTTACGGTTGATAGGCGGTTCCTGGCATCTGACTTCTGGGGGAGGAAGAGGACAGGGCCTGGCCCTCATCTGTCCTGCCCGCGCCCCCGGCCCTGCCCTTCAGCCACAATTGCGGCTGTGGATTCCGTTTTCTGACCCTTGGCGCGCCCCTGCTCCGTATCCTTGTCCGCCCTTCCCGCAGGAGTTCCACTACCTCTGGACTGCGCCGCTCGAGGCCGCCGCCATCCTGTCCCTGCTGGGCTACCTGACCGGCGACAGCATGCTCCCCGGCCTGGGCGCCATCCTGATCGTGCTGCCCCTTCAGTACGTGTTCGGCTACTTCACCATCAAGCTCAAGCTCAAGAACGCCGGCTTCGTGTCGCACCGCAGCTCCATCATGCAGGAGGTGCTTCCCGCCATCAAGCTGGTCAAGTACTACGCGTGGGAGCAGTACTTTGAGAACGAGATCACCAAGGTGGGCCGTTGCTGGCAAGCGTGGGCATGGACTGGCAGGGCCACAAGGGCCTTTTGAAAGGCCTGTGCTCAGCTCGGTTTGCACCCACCCAGATTTCTCAGCCCGTGCCCCCCGTCCTGTTTCCTTTCAGGTCCGCAAGGAGGAGCTGCGCCTGTCGTTCTGGAACGCCTTCATGAAGGTCATCAACATCGCCTTCGTGTTCTGCGTGCCCCCGCTGACCGCCTTCGTCATCTTCACCACCTACGAGTTCACCACCGCCCGCCTGGTCTCGAACGTGGCCTTCACCACCCTCTCGCTCTTCAACATCCTGCGCTTCCCGCTCGTGGTGCTGCCCAAGGCCCTGCGCGCCGTGTCGGGTGAGCCGCTGCGTAGGGGCTTAAGATGCGGGACCTGGCAGGGAGGAGGAGCGGGAGGCAAGGAGGAGGGAGCGGGAGGCAAGGCAGCGATGGCGGCCATCGGCCCGGCCCGGGCTGTGAGCAGCGGAGCCTGTCCTCACCGCCTGCCTCGCTCTGTCCCTGTGCAGAGGCCAACGCTTCTCTTCAGCGCCTGGAGGCTTACCTGCTGGAGGACGTGCAGCAGGGGACCACCAACGTTGGCGTCGACAAGACCTCGCCCTCCGGCGCCGTCATTGTGAGCAAGCTTTTGGGCAGGACCTAGTGCGCCCTGCCCTGTACCCAGCTTCTCTCTGTAGCCTTCACTCTGACTGCCTCTCGCCTTCATGCGACTTCTGACACTGCCGCCTCTCTCGTGTGATGTGCTGTTGTGCCTCAGGACAACGCCGTATTCCACCACCCTGCCAACCCCAACTGGAAGCTGCATATCCCCCGCTTCGAGGTCCGCCCGGGCCAGGTGGTGGCCGTTGTGGGCCGCATCGGCGCCGGCAAGTCGTCCCTGATCCAGGCGCTGCTGGGCAACATGGTCAAGGAGCACGGAGCCTCGCAGGTCGGCGGCCGCATCTCGTACGTGCCGCAGAACCCGTGGCTGCAGAACCTGTCGATCCGCGAGAACGTCACCTTCGGAGAGTCGTGGGACCAGTCCAAGTACGACCAGGTCATCGACAGCTGCGCGCTCACGCTGGACCTTCAGATCCTGCCCCAGGGCGACCAGTCCAAGTGAGGAAGGGGAGGGCCTTCGGGGGTCGTCAGGGGCTGGGCACTATGAAGCCCGGGCAGGGGCTCGAGCCGATGCATACAGGGGAACGCTGTGTCCCTTCGCTGGTACCCACCGCTCGCCTGTGTGCCCGCCCACCTGACTGGCTGCCTGTCCGCTTGCCCTCCCTCCAGGGCCGGCATCCGCGGCGTGAACCTGTCTGGCGGCCAGCGCCAGCGCGTGAACCTTGCCCGCTGCGCCTACACCGATGCCGACCTGGTTCTGCTTGACAACGCGCTGTCGGCCGTGGACCACCACACCGCCCACCACATCTTCGACACCTGCATCAAGGGCATGTTCGCCAAGAAGGCCGTGGTGCTGATCACCCACCAGATCGAGTTCATGCCTCAGTGCGACGCCGTGGCCATCATGGACGAGGGCCGCTGCCTGTACTTCGGTGAGCGGGGGTCAAGGGGCGGGGCAGGCAGCAGGACGCTCGGAACACGATGGAGTGGCTTTGCGGCAACCGCTGCCTTGAGTGCTGGTCTCATGCTCTCTGCTCGTACCTGCTGCGTACCTACTTGATGGCGGCTGAGCATCTCCCTCCCGTCTGCCCTCCGTCCCGCCCCTCAGGCAAGTGGAACGAGCAGGCCCAGGACCTGCTGGGCAAGCTGCTGCCCATCACGCACCTGCTGCACGCCGCCGGCTCCCAGGAGGCCCCGCCCAAGCCCAAGGAGACCAAGGGCGCCCCCGCCAAGCAGCAGTCCCTGCAGCTGACCCTGGCCCCCACCACCATCAAGCCCGAGACCGAGAGCAAGGACAAGCGGAAGACCCAGCAGCAGGTGCCCGCCATCCGGGCTGCCCTCATCTACACGTGGTACGGCAACCTGCTGCTGTGTGAGTCGCGACAGGGACTGCCTGCAGGGCGGGCTGTCAGCGTGGGCTGTGGGGCTGAGGCGGTCTCCCGCAGGGCTTGACTGAGCTCCCTGGCTTGCCAACCGTTTGCCTTCACGGTATGTCGGTTCCTTTCTGACCAAGCTGTCCCTCCCCTGGTCCCTTTCTCCCCACCCGCGCAGCGTTCGTGTGCTTCCTCTTCTTCCTCATCCCCCAGACCTCTCGCCAGGTGTCTGACTTCTGGGTGCGCTGGTGGGTGAACGACGAGTACCTCAAGTTCCCCAAGCGCAAGGGCGTGCAGGACCCCGACGCCACCAAGTTCTACTGCCTCATCTACCTGGCGCTCACCGGCATCTTCTACTTCACCATGATTGCCCGCGGCGCCACCTTCCTGTGGTGGACCCTGCGCTCGGCCGAGATCATCCGCCGCAAGGCCGTCCACAACGTGCTGTACGCTCCCATGGGCTTCTTCCTGGTGACCCCCGTGGGCGACCTGCTGCTCAACTTCAGCAAGGACCAGGACATCATGGACGAGAACCTGCCCGACGCCGTGCACTTCATGGGCATCTACGGCCTCATCCTGCTGTCCACCACCATCACCGTGTCCGTCACCATCAACTTCTTCGGCGCCTTCACGGGCTTCCTGATTATCATGACTTCCATCATGCTTTCGGTCTACATCCCCGCCGCCACCGCCCTCAAGAAGGCCCGCGCGGTGAGACTGGGCTGGCTGAGGCTATGCTAGGGCAGGGACTGTAGAGCGAGCCGGCCTGTGTTACCTCCGCTTCCGGTTCAGTTCCTATCTCCTGACGCCCTTCTGCTGCCTGTGGCCCCGCTGCCCTCCCTCTCCCTCGCAGGTCTCTGGCGGCATGCTCGTGGGCCTGGTGGCTGAGGTGCTGGAGGGCCTGGGCGTGGTTCAGGCCTTCTCCAAGCAGGACTACTTCATCCGTGAGGCCGCTCGCCGCACCGACATCACCAACGCCGCCGTGTTCAACGCCGAGTCGCTCAACCTGTGGCTGGCCTTCTGGTGCGACCTGATCGGCGCCTGCCTTGTCGGCGTGGTGTCTGCCTTCGCCGTCGCCCTCAAGGGTGAGCTACGGGCTGACGGGCGGTCTTGATTGCTGCTGGAGCCGGCAGCTGCATCGCCCGTTTAAAGTGGTGGCCTGCCCCTTGCGTAGCATGTCTGTCGCCGCGCTGCTCACCTCCTTGCGCCTGCTCCGTCCGCAGACACTCTTGGTGGCGCCACCGTGGGCCTGGCCTTCTCCAACATCATCCAGATGCTTGTGTTCTACACCTGGGTGGTCCGCTTCATCTCCGAGTCCATCTCGCTGTTCAACAGCGTGGAGTGCATGACCTACCTGTCCAACTACGTGCCCCATGACGGCGTGTTCTTCGACCAGAAGACGACGGGCGGTGTGGCCAAGAGCCTGACCCTCCCCGACGGCCAGATCGTGCCCACCAGCTCGCGGGTGCAGGTGGTTGTGGACGACGCGTCCATGGAGCGCTGGCCCTCGACCGGCAACATCCGCTTCGAGGACGTGTGGATGCAGTACCGCCTGGACGCCGCCTGGGCGCTCAAGGGCGTCACCTTCAACATCAAGGACGGCGAGAAGGTCGGCGCCGTGGGGCGCACGGGCTCCGGCAAGTCCACCACCCTGCTGGCGCTGTACCGCATGTTCGAGCTGGGCCGCGGCCGCATTCTGATCGACGGCGTGGACATTGCGACGCTCACCATGAAGCGCCTGCGCTCGGGTGAGCACGGAGTTGAGGGCTGGGCGCCGGCGGCTGCCTGTCTTCAGATGCGGTCCTAGCCGTGCTATGCTTCAACCAGTGCAGCTCGGAGCATGATCCCTTCCCTGCCCCTGTTCTGACGCCCTTCTTTCCCGTCTGCCCCGCCTCCGCCCCCAGGCCTGTCCATCATTCCCCAGGAGCCCGTCATGTTCACCGGCACCGTCCGCTCCAACCTGGACCCCTTCGGAGAGTTCAACGTGAGCGGGCGGGGAAGGGCAGTAGGAAGGGCCGGCTGGGGTTTAACCAGGCCTGCAGGCTTGCGATGGGGCATTACTGGTGTGCGATGCCGTGCTCCTGCACACGCGGCCATCCGCTTTCCTTCGCCTGCCCCTGCACGGCCTGCCACATGCCCGCCCAAACCTCTTCTTCCGTCCCCTGTCCGCCTTTCCACCCCCAGGACGATAACGTGCTGTGGGAGGTGCTCCGCAAGGTGGGCCTGGAGGGCCAGGTGCAGCACGCTGGCGGCCTGGACGGCCACGTGGACGGCACCGGCGGCAAGGCCTGGTCGCTGGGGCAGACGCAGCTCATGTGCCTGGCCCGCGCCGCCCTGCGCGCCGTGCCCATCCTGTGCCTGGACGAGGCCACCGCCGCCATGGACCCGCACACGGAGCAGATCGTGCAGGACACCATCAAGCGTGTCTTCGACGACCGCACCACCATCACCATTGCCCACCGCCTGGACACCATCATCGAGAGCGACAAGGTGCTGGTGATGGAGGCTGGCGAGCTGATGGAGTACGCCCCGCCCGCCCAGCTGCTCGACAACCCGAACTCCATGTTCTCCAAGCTGGTGGACAAGACCGGTGTGGCGGCCGCTGCGGCCCTGCGCAAGATGGCGAACGAGCACTTTGCCAAGCAGGCGGCCAAGCAGACGGGGCGCTGAATTGAAAGAGGGGCGTGGAGCGAGGAGCGGGCGAGCATGGTCTGACACAGTTCTGGGGAGGGTGAGAGTATGAAGAGGCCGAGAGAGGTTTGCCTTGAGTTGTGTTCTAGCCTTCCAAGAAGAGTCCTGAGAGGTAGGCAGGCCGTGTTTTGGATTCAAACGGCCATCCAGTTCGTAACCCCTGCGTAGGGGCCCAACGGCATCGACTCGCACAAAGATGTCTAAAATAAGAACGCGCTGAACATGTACGGTATTCATGTATCCTTGTCAGCCTGGGCACGTGATCCTGGGCCTAGGAATCCACTTGCCTATGGGGAGGCAAGACCCTCTGATAGAGAAAGGGTTAGGTTTGGGGGAGCCTGGGGAGAGGGGATAACGATGGCTTTCTCTTGTCATTCCAAGCCCTGCCAAGCAAAGTGGGCACTGGGAGAACCCGCTGGCAAGTTTGTGTTTGTAATTCCGAGACGGGCCTCGAACCTCCACGCTAGAGCCACACTGACCCAGTCCAAGTCTAAAAGCCTCCTCCATAACGGGGATGCGGTCGATATTCGGTGCCCATGGTTGAGGCTCAACCCCAGCGCTGCGGGGTCGGGGAGGAGTCACGCTGGGTTCGTGCCAGGCAGTACATGTGCCCCACGCCCCTAACCTCCCAAGCAGGGCTACCATACAACCCCACGCGACCAGACCGCCACGAGACCGGACGGGATTGGCAGCTTCGCATGCCTCGCTCTCGGGGGTTCCGCGAGACCGCGCCCCTAGGTAAACGATGCATTGCACCAGTTGCATCGAGGCTAAGCCTCGGAGTGGTCCCTGTAGCAAGCCCAACCGGAGCAGCTGAGAGGATCCTGGCCCTGACGTCTGGGCTGGGGCCAGGGTCCTCAGCAAAGGGCCTGAAACAGGGGGGCCCTCATTGCTTGGGGGGTGTCTTGACGTGGAGCAAGCCGAAAGCTCTGCCGGCGGTGGTCGGGCTGGAGGCCGTGGGCATGCCGATTGCCGAAGGCTGACTCCGTTAGCAGGTTGGCTTGCCCCTGTCCCTGGTCTGGGGCCTACCCGAAGGTTCTGTGCTGTGACGTGCTGAGGTACGTGGCGTCAGCGTCGCGTGTTCACTGTGGGCTAAGTAACCCCTTCTCCAGGGTCCCTGTGCACCCATTCTGTCACGGGGAGCCGTGTGTTGGACGAGGACCAATCGTATTCGAGGGCACGATACAGAAGGAGGCAGATCAACCTAAGGGAGGGCACCACGAGTGCACGAGTGCATGAGGGCACCACGAGTGCACGACACGGCGTCCACCGCATGCAGCGCCCGGCGGCGGAGACCCTGACGGCACCGTTCCCACGCAGCCCGCTTAAGTCCTCTGGGACGACGCCGAGTCACCTATTCCACTCCACATAGCATCGGCCTTGCGCTTCAGCCCCTCTTGAGCTCTACGCCAGTTGCGTCTGCCGGCACTGCACGTTGCCCAGCAAGCCCACACACCCAGCCGTCGCGTCTGTAGTGTACGTACACCCCACGCGGACTGCAGCAGTCAAGCACCGAGGGCCGCTGGAGGATCCTTCATGCCCCATCACGGTTGACGGGCGGGGCCCGAGGACCGCAGGAGCGTCGTCCGTCATGGCCCATCACGCGCTCTCCACATGGCTCCAAGGTATCGTACCTCCCGCTTCCAGATGCGATGCGATGCCCCTCCCGCCATTTGGGTCGGCCATTCCCCATGGCGGCCCTCAGGCGCCAGGCCAGCCCTGGCGTTGCCCTGCCTGCGCTCAAGACGCCCTTGAACCCCCAGCCCCTGCCCCGGCCGCCGCCGTCCTCGCTCCGTGCTCCCGTGCGCACCGGGCGCTGCAGTACGCCCCCTCGCCGCAGCCGGGGTACGGCCGCAGCTCCCGCCCCGCCTCGCTGTCGCCGTCCAGGCAGGTGCAGCCCGGGTGGGCGCACGAGGGCAGCAGCGACCGGGCGGCGGACGGGGGCGGAAGCGCGCTGGCAACACGCTCCGCCTTCCTATCGTCCACGCGCTTCCGAAGCCGCGCCAGCTCCTCAGCTCCGTCCCCGCCTCGCGCCCACGCAGCCACGAGCGGGGCCAGGCGCCGGGCGTAGTTGTCATGAACTGGGTCCGGAGCCCCTCGCAGCTTGCTCGCGAGCTCCCGCACCGCTTTGGGGCTCCAGGCGTGGGCGGGCAGTGTCGCACCCCGGGCCTCCGCCGCTGCGCCCTCCCGCACCGCCCGCCGCACCTCCTCGGGTGCTGCCCCGGCTACCAGGGCGCAGGACAAGGAAGTGAGGTACACAAGGCTTGCACCTTGCAGGCCGCCGGACGAGCACAGGGCCGTGAGGCGCAGCAGCGATGCGAGCACCCCCACGAGCCCCGCCTCCTGCAGAAACAGGCGCCGCCACTCATTGCCGCCGCCGCTGCTGCCACCACCGCCGCCGCTGCCACCTGCCAGTCCGGCGCCGCCCTCCGTCAGCAGTTGCGGCAGCAGCGGGCACCACGACACATAGGCCTGGGCAGACACAATCACAACGGAAAACCATGAGCTCACGTCGTTCCGCCGCCCCAGCCGGCCCTTCAGCACTAGTGCTGCCGCCTCGCGCACCAGCCGCGCCAGCGGCGGCAGCCCCTCCGCGGCGCAGCGCACGAGCAGCAGCCGCAGCTGCTGGCTGGCCCGGTCCGGTCGGGGCTCCATGCCGCATGACAGATCGTCGACTCACGCGCCAAGACAGGACCACAGGAGTGGGGGTTGCGCGGCATCCGCACGCCTGAGGAGCTTGCAGAGCGTGGTGACGAGGGCAGCGGCCTGCTGGGGCTCGCCGTAGGCCAGGAGGCGGCCCAACAGGACCTCCCCGTTGCGCTCCGGGTGCATGAGCTGCAGGATAAGCCATGTCTCGCGCCCTTCCGGCGCCTCCCCCGCTCGGCGCAGCAGGCGCTCCAGGCAGGGCAGCAGCCCGGCAGCCAGGGCCGCGGGGAGGGGCGCCGGGGGCTCGGGCGGGACCGTGTCTGGGCGGGGGGCCAGGGAAGGAGGCGGAGGTCAGCAGGCAGGCAGGAACGTGGCCTCAGAGATGCGGCCCCGCAGGCAAAGGTTCACAGAGCAAGTCTGGTGATGGCACCACCAAGGGGCCTCAAAGGGACCAAACCTGCGAGCCCATGCCAGCCGACAGTCAACAGGTAAACGGAGTGTCTTGCATCGGCCGGGCCTGTCCGTTTACGGTCCTCCGACCCGGCCCGCCCCGCACTCACCGTCCTTGCGGAGCAGCCTGCCCTGCACGAGCAGTCCCAGCCAGCAGATGACCAGCAGCCGGACGGTGTCTCCCTCCCAAACGCCCGCCTGGGCCGCCGCCCCCACCACCACGTGCCACCAGTCCGCCGCCTGCCGCATGCGGCCCGCCATCACACGGTCCTGGAAGCCGCTGTGACGGATCTGGCCGAGGGCTTGCTGCAACACGCCCTCCACGTCCTCCTTCCGCAGCAGCAGTTGGAGCGGCCGCGGGTCCTCAGCGCCGCCGCCCTCGGCCCCCTCCGCCTGCGGCTTTGGCTCCACCCAGTCCCGGACGGACGCCACGGCCCAGAGGCCCATGCGGAGGAGGAGGGACGATGCAAAGGTGGGGGTGCCGGGGAGAAGGTGTGGCGTGTAGGTCAGGCCGCCGGGAAGGCTGCTCGTGAAGCAGTTGAGGAGGCCTTCGTACAGGGCCTGCCTGCGCGACAGAGGCGAGGCGAGGGGCACATGACGAGGCAGACACACGCGTGCGTTCCACAGCATGAGCACCGGTTCGACACCCGTGCGTGCCGTGCACACCTTTAGGACCGGCCCACACGAGCAGCCATTCCCACCTGCCGTGCAGCCCCCGTGCGTCCACCGGCATGCTGCCGCTGGGGCTGCGTACGTGTACGGGCAGTCCCGCAAGAACGGCCTGCGGCAGCCCGTACGCCGGCCCTCCGTCCGCGAGGCACAGCGCCGCCAGCCCGGCCGATAGGGCCAGGTGCCGAACGCAGGGGCCGGACACCGTGGAGAGGACCCGGGCGGCGGCGGTGGGGCCGCCGAAGCCTGGGGCTGCATCCGTCAAGATTCCCAATGTACTGAGCATGCAGTTGTAAGAGACGACCAGCTGGACAACAGCAGCAGACCGCTGGGCCTCCGCCACCCCCGCCAGCGCCTCCGCCCCCAGCATCACCGCCCGCGCCAGGTGCTCCATGACACCGCTGTCCGCCAGGGCGCTGACCAGCTCCCCCACGAACACCCGCCGACACACCTCCAGCCGCCGCAGCTCGCGGTCGGCAGCGGCGGCGGGGGCAGCAGCGGCGGCGGCGGGGGGAGGTGGTGGGAGCTGCTTGATGATGTCGATGGCGAGGCTTAACAGATCGGTGATCAGAACGGAGGTGGCGTGAACTGCCGCCGCTGCCCCTTCCAGCCCTTCCGCTGCCCCCGCCGCGGCCCCTGTCCCTGCCCCCGCCGCGGCCCCTGCCCCTGCCGCCTCCGCTGCCCCTGCCCCCGCCACAGCCGCCTCCGCTGCCGCTGCCCCTGCCCCTCCCGCCCCCTCCCCTGCGCCCCCCTGCTCCAGGCGGGCTTTGCCCAGCGCGAGGGCACGGGCCAGGCTGTGGAGCGTCTGCATGCGCAGGAGGGCGCGGAGGAAGGACAGCGGGCCCGCGGCTGGGGGCCCTGCCGGGAGCGCGCCCACGAGCGCTGCCGCCAGCTTCATCGCTGCCCCCCCGAGGTGGACTCTTGCGGCCGCGACCACCGCAGCGCAGCCGTCTGGGCCGCTGGGGTCCGCGAGCCAGCGAGTTCCGAAAGCCATGCAGCGCAGGATGGCGGCCGAGACCTGGGCGTTCGATAGCAGCGCTGAAGCTGCTCGTACTGCGACAGCAGGCTGTTGGGCAAGCGTAGTCATGAGGTTCAGCTGTGCTTGCAGCTCCTCCAACTCGCCTATGCCCATCGCTGAGCCCAGCCTTGGCGCCAGCGCCACAGCCCTATCCGCTGCGGTTCGAACAGCCTCAGGGAGGCCTTCGAGAGCGGCCATGGTGCGCCAGCTCGTGTAGGTGCAGCGCGGCAAGGAGGACAAGGTATCAGGATTACAGCGACAAGGCTGCACGAGGTGCGAGAAGGAGCACGCTCAAGGTTACCGCTATATGACCCGCTATGTGATCAGTCGAGCCCAGCTCCAAAGCCTCCTCAAGGAGCGCGCCGCACGCACGGCACGCTATTGCCATCGCTCCTAGCGCTGGGAAGCCCACGAAGCGCAATTTTCCTCTTCCAGGAACACTTTCCCTTGTGCTTCAGGCAATGCACTGACCGCGGGCTTGAAGAGAGGCTTCCGGAGAGAGAGGATGAAGCGGCCTGACGCGGAGACGGCCGAGGGTCCGGGAGCAGCGAAGCGACACCGTAAGCAGAGGGTTGCATTCAGCGGAGCGGGGAAATTGGGGCTTGAGGAACCTCAGTGTGGCATCGCGACATGCCCGCACGCTCTCCTGCAGGTGCTGTGGAGCCTTTGGACAATGCACGAGTCCATACGGTGCTCGAGCCGCTGCTAGGTTGTGGAGTCCTGCGCTCGGCTGGCGAAAGCATCCTGGCCCATGCTGGCCCGCTGAGCGGCAGCCTTTCCCTGACCCCGCAAAGTGGCTGCCAATGCTACTGGCACCGTGTATGTACCGAGGGGGGCGCCTCGGCTGCCGAGGGCGCAGCGGAGCTCAAGGCCATGGTAAGCATTTGCTTGGCCCGGTCCACGGGGCGCCAACCTACGAAGCCAGGCTAGCTGCCCCCCGCAACTGCGAAAGCTTCTTCTCAAGGCACAGGGCCTGCCTCGGGCACGGAACCGACATCGACGGCCCTCTGCAGCCCCGCCGAAAGCGCCCCTCCCTCTCTCCTCCGCACCCCCCCAGGTCTCCCCCTGGGCCTGGGCCGACGTGAAGAAAGTGCTGCACCGCCGCTGCGTGCACAGCCTCATCGTACGGCACAGCAGCGACGGCGAGCGCCTGCTGCTGCGCGGCTTCCTGCACGTGCCGCACGCCGACATTGAGATCTGCAGCTGCCTCGGCACGCCCAACGCAGCACGCGTAGCACGCGCCATGGCCGCATCTGGCGCCGCCGCCAGCGGCGGCGCCGCTCGCACCGGCCCCGCCGCCGCCGCCCCGGCGGACGCCGACACCGGTGGCGGCGGCGGCGGAGCCGCTGCGGGCGCGGAGGGCTTGGACGGGGCCGGGGCGGGGGCGGGGGGTGAGGCAGCGGCGGCCGGCGGCGGCAATGGCGCCATGCCGGGCACGTGTGGCCCCGCCGAGCGGTACGGCCACGTGGTGGAGGCGGTACTGCGGGCGGAAGACGGGGCGCTGGAGGCCTGTGCGGCCAGCTGCTGCGGCGTGGGTGAGAGGCACAGGGGGGGGGGGCTGGGGCCGGGGTTGGGATGGGCGAGTGCGGGGGTGGTGGGGCGGTCAGGCTGCTCGGGCAAGCGGGCGCAGGGTCATGGCGGGGGACCCCAGTACCGAGCGGCCTGGACCCGCCGCCCTTCCCGCACTCCTCTCCCGCCCTCTCTCACCCCGTGCCATGCCCCCTCCCCCCCAGGCTACGACGCGCTCCAGTCGCAGCTGTGCCCCTGCG
The DNA here is from genome assembly GCA_016858145.1 of Edaphochlamys debaryana. Lineage (NCBI taxonomy): Eukaryota > Viridiplantae > Chlorophyta > Chlorophyceae > Chlamydomonadales > Edaphochlamys > Edaphochlamys debaryana. The sequence continues at coordinate 351,742 of JAEHOE010000003.1, forward strand.
TGGCGGCGGTGCTGCTGGCGGCGCGGGCCGGCGGCGGAGCGGCGGCGCTGTGTGAGCGGGACACGCGGCACCTGGCGGCGGCGGCGGCGGCGGCGGCGGCGGCAGCAGCAGCGGCGGCCCTGGCGGCGGCGGCAGGGGCTCCCGACGGGTCGACGGAGGCGGCCGGGCAGGGGCAGGGGCCGGGGCCAGGGTATGGTCTGACGGGGACGGGGCGGGCGGCGGCCGGGGCTCCGGGCTCGGCCGCGGAGCTGCTGGCGGCTGCGTCCGGGGGAGCACTGTCGCTGGGGCCCAACCACGTGGTGAGCGGTTGGGTGGGTGGGTGGGTGGGTGGGGAGGGGACTGGTGGCGAACGAAGTGGAACAGTGGGGGCGGTATGGAGGGCTGTGCAACCGGCACGCTCGAGGGGCAGGGGCGGGCACGCTGTCGGGGGGTCAGGGTCCCGCGCCTGTGCTGGGGCAAGGGAGCTGGCCTGCCAGGTCCGACCCTTGGCCCTCGGGAGTCAAGCGGGCAGGCGGAGTCGGAGGTCCTGGACCGGGGGCCACGCAGCCTCCGGGTTGGTTTCCTTCCACCCTCACGCCGGCACGCTCTCCACGCGATCCCCCCCAGGTGGCGCCCCCGCCCGCGCACCCCTCCCTGCTGTCTGGCCCCGGTGTGGCGCTGAGCCTCGAGGGGGAGCTGGAGCGGCCCAGGTGGGGGGGCGGAGGGAGGGGCAGGGGAGGGCGGATGCCAGAGAGGGGAGGGGCAGGAGAGGGGAGGGGCAGGAGAGGGGAGGGGCAGGAGAGGTGAGGGGCAGGAGAGGGGAGGGGCAGGAGAGGGGAGGGGCAGGCGAGTGCAGGGGCAGGAGAGGGGAGGGGCAGGAGAGGTGAGGGCAGGAGAGGGGAGGGGCAGGAGAGGGGAGGGGCAGGAGAGGTGAGGGGCAGGAGAGGGGAGGGGCAGGAGAGGTGAGGGGCAGGAGAGGGGAGGGGCAGGAGAGGGGAGGGGCAGGAGAGGGGAGGGGCAGGAGAGGTGAGGGGCAGGAGAGGGGAGGGGCAGGAGAGGGGAGGGGCAGGAGAGGGGAGGGGCAGGGGAGGGCGGATGCCAGAGAGGGGAGGGGCAGGAGAGTGCAGGGGCAGGAGAGGGGAGGGGCAGGAGAGGGGAGGGGCAGGAGAGGGGAGGGGCAGGAGATGGGGCTGGAGCGGCCCAGGTGCTGCGTGGGGGGGAGGGGAGGGATGGGAGATGGGAGGGGCAGGAGAGGGGAGGGCCAAGGGGCATGGGTGGGGAGGGGCCAGGAGAGGGGGGGTGCCAGAGAGGGTAGGGCGGCAGACGGGGGAAAGGTGCAGGAGAAGTGAAGGGCAGGAGGAAGGGCAGGGGGCTGAGAGTGAGGAGCGTGGCGAAATGAGGGTTCTAAGCGGGCGCAGAGAGAGCGTACGGCGCATCCCCAACCCACGCTCCTCTCCCACCCCCCAGGCGCGTCCCTGAGTCCCTCCGCCCACACCTCATCCCCTGCCGCCGGGCCGGCCCAGCCCCGGGCGCCGGCGGGGCCGCCGGCCCCTCCACCAGCTCTGCCCGGCCCCCGCCCGCGGCCCCACGCGCCCCCGTCCCCGCGCCCCACGTCCCCGTGCCACCCGCCGCGGAGCTTGGGGCGGCGGGGCCGGACGGGGCCGTGCGCTTCGCGGCCCACACGGCTGCCTCCACGCTGCCCTCGGCCGTGGCCCGGGCCGCGTTCCCCGGCTGGTACCGGGAGGGGGCGGTCGTGCAGATCGCTACCGAGAGGTGTGTGGGGGAAGAGGGGCGAGGGAGGGGGAGGGGGTGAGAGAGGGCAGACGGGGCGCAGGACGACCGGTGAAGTGTGCGCATGAGGCTACAAGGCAGGAAGACAAGAGGACCTCAGCAACAAAGCCCCCCCGTTCTCCCTCTTCCTTCCCCCCAGGTACCGGGACAACTACCGAATGCTACTGCCCCCGGACGACGCAGCCCTGGCCGCAGCCGCAGCAGCCGCAGCAGCCGCCTCGCGCCCCTCCGCTAACCGCCTGCGTGCGAACGGCGGCGGCGGCCGGGCCGGCGGCGGCCGCGGCCGTGGCGGCGCCGCCCCCCCGCCGCCTCCGCCGCCGCCGCCCGCGCTGCCGTGGGCCTTTGGCGCGGGTGGGGCGGGGGCCAGCCTGGACATGACGGCGGGCATAGTGGAGACGGCGGCCAAGTACATCTCGTCCAGGTGGGGTGTTGGCGGTTGGGAGTTGGGAGTTGGGAGTTGGGAGGTGGGGGATGACGGAGGCCCGGCGGGGCCGGGCTGGAGGGAGGGGTCTGTGCTCGCTGTTCACCCTGTCACCTTCCCGTCTCGCCCGTCGTGTGGCCCCGCCCGAGCCCTCCACACGCTGTCCTTTTCCCCCTCCCCCCCGTCCTCCTCCCCCCAGGGCCGCCGAGCGAGGGCCCGTGTGGGAGCAACGCATGACGCTGCTCACGGCCCGGGCGGCTTTCGAGGTGGGGGAGGGGGGAGCGGGTGGATGGGGGATGAAGCGGGAGGTGGTGGATGGGGGCAGGACGGTGCTTAGAATGCGGCTCAGGTGGGCCTGCTTGGCCCTGCCTGGTCCTGATGGGGCCTACAGCCTCCGGTGCGGCCGCCCGGGCCCCTCACCCCTCCTCCTCTCCCGCTTCTCAGCTTCAAACACCCCCCTCCACCCCTCCACACACACACCCAGGTGGACCCCGAGCTCAAGGCCCACGCGGGGGGCAGCGACCCGGGGGACATGTGGGTGGCAGGGGGGGGGCAGGAGGGGGGGTGTTTGAAGCTGATAAGCGGGAGAGCGTCGAATGGTTAGTGGGGGCAGGAGGGGGGAATGGGTGGGGCGCGGAGCGAATGCGGAGTGGAGCGGGGTCTTCCAGGGCCACAACCCCAGGGCCGCGCCCCCATCGTTGATGCCCCCTCCCCCATCGTTGATGCCCCCTCCCCCATCGTTGATGCCCCCTCCCCCATCGTTGATGCCCCCTCTCCCTTTCCGCGCCCCTCCGCCCCCGCAGCTGGCCCCCCGCCGTGCTGTCAGCGTTCGACGAGGCCTGCCTGCCCCCCGGCGCCCCCGGCTCCCCGCCCGGCAGCCAGGGCGCCGCAGGGGCGCTGGCGGGCCTGCTGCGCGTGCTGTGGCTGCTGCTGTGCTGCTGGGAGCTGGACTCGGGCACAGCACGCCGGGCCAAGCTGGTGGCACAGGTGGGTGGGGGCCGAGCGGAGGGAGGTGGAGGGGTGGGGCGGGGCTTGAGGGACGGGGTAGTTTCAAGCCCCCCACGCCGAACCCCCTTTCCTGGCGCTGGCATTGCGATCCCGCTCAGTTTCAACAACCCCTCCAATCCCCCTCACCCGCCCATCCGCCCCCCACCCACCCCAGGCCGCCTCCAAGCTGCTCCTGGCCGCCGACCTCCCCCCCTACCAGCGCGCCGCCGCCGCCCGCCTGCTGGGCTCCTGGCGCCTGCGCCTGGCGGACGCCGCCGCCTCGCAAAGCCGCCGGCCGGGGTACGGCAGCTCGGCGGACACGGCCGTGGCGGAGCTCCTCACGCGCCTCACGACGGTTAGTTGGTTGGGGCGGTTGGGGCGGTTGGGTTGTGGAGGTTGGCGGCAGGGCTGTTCAGGTTCTTTGCATGCCCCCGAGCTGCCCGACAGTTGAACTCAGCCCGCGCTGTGTCAGTCCCAGCGCTGAGCCTGGGCCTGTTGAGCCAGGTTCAGCAACAACAGTCGGCCGAACAAGGGCCTTGACTGCTGCGCAGCTCAGTGATGCAGTGGGCCTGTCGTCAGGTCCAGCTTGCGCTGCGTCAGTCCCAGCGCTTAGGAATGACGCGTTACAGGATTGCGGCCAGCGGGCAGCAAGCTGCCGGCCCCGCACAAGGGGGAGAGAGCCCAGCGCTTAGCCTGGGCTGAACGCCGGGGCTTACGCAGCGCGGGCTGAGCCTGGCGATGGGGCAGCTTGAGCGTCAAGGACCCTGAACACTCTTCGTCAGGGCATCAGCCGGTGTCCTTGTGGTCATCATGTTCAAAACTCGGACAACTCGGCCCCCTCCTTTCCCCACACCCGCAGGCCCACGTGCTCGCACGCGACGGTTGGGACGCGCCCCACGTGCTGGCCGCCATGGGCTTAGTAAGCCCGGCCTCGGCGGCAGAAGCCCCCGCCGCCGCCGCCGGCAACGGGCACGTCCACGGGCACGGGCACGCCCGTGCACTCGCTCCCGCCCCGGCCGGCCCCGGGTCAGCGCATGCCCACCCCTCCACCACCACCGCCGGCGCAACCGCCGGCGCCGCGGGTGCAAGTGGGGCAGGGGCGGCGGCAGGGCCGCTGCCGCCGCCCTCGCTGCTGCCCTCCTGGACCGGGCTGCGCCCCGCCAACCCCGCCGAGGCCCGGCGGCAGCACACGCAGCAGCAGGCGGCGGCGGCTGGCGGCGGCGGCGGCGGAGCCGCGGGAGTGGCGGTGCCGCCGGGTGTTGAGATGGTTGTGCCGTACGGTGCTGGCGGCCTGAGCACCGCCGAGCGGGCGCCGCCGCCCATGCCGTTCGTGCCGTACTCGCCGCCGCCGCTGCAGGGGGTGGTGTCGACGGCGGCTGCGGGGCTGCAGGTGCGTGCGTGCGTGTGCGGGTGTGGTTGCGAGGAAACCAAACGAAAGAGCATGTCGTGTCATGATGGGTACAATAGCCTGCAGCAGCTGCTGCCCAAGGGGTTCTCCGCCCACTAAGAGGCGAGGTCACGTGTCACCACGCCTTTCCAATCGCACGACCAGAACCGCCAACCAACCAACCGCCAACCCACCAACCACCAACCGCAGGAGGTGACGGAGCGGCTGCACGTGCTCGGGTCGTACGGCCTGGACGAGCCGTACGTTGCCCTGGCGGCGGCGGCGGGGGAGTGGAAGGCAGCTATCAAGGCGCTGCTGAGGCGGGGGCGCAAGTGAGGGGGGGGGGGGGGGGGGGGGGGGGGGGGCGGGGGGGGGGAAGGGAGGACGGGGAGGTGGCTGGGTCGTGGGAGGAGAGGGCTGTCAGGAGGAGGAGGGGATGTAGTCGATGTTCTCATGTCTCCACCACCGGTACTGCGGTGTGTTGGAAGCGCCTGCCCCAGCCCCGGCCCCAGTCCCGGCCCCAGTCCCCACACCGGTGTAGATACAGGGAGGGAAAGGAGCAGGGAGCGGTATCCTCCCCTTCGGCTCAGCACCGTGCTCCCATACCCCCCTCCGCCCCCTCTTCCTCTTAACCCCTCCCCCTCCCCCTCATCCGTCCCCTGCAACCTCCTCCCCTCACCCCACCCCACCCCCCTAGGGCCGACGTGGAGCGCGCCTGCCGCCTGGCCGAGGAGCGCCTCTCCTCCGCCGCCGCCAAGGCCCAGCAGGCGTGCTTCCTGCTGCACCAGGTGGGGGGGGGAGGGAAAGGGAGGGGGTGGGTAGAGGGGGCGCATGGTTGCTGAAAGCTTACAGGCGATCAGGGCCGTAGGCCCGCTCACATGATGCCGTGTCGAATGGGCCCACGTGGCCTGACGCTTTGATGCGACAGTCCCACACCTCCCGCTCCATGCACCCCACGATTCCCCGCCCCTACCCCCCCCCCCCAGGTCATGAAGCCGGCCCTGGCCCTGACCCCCCTCCCCGACGGCCCCGCCCACACCCACACCCACACCCACGCCCACCCCGCCGCCGCCTACGCCCTTGCCGCCGCCGCCGCTGCCTTCCCCGGCGACCCCTCCGCCTCCACTGCCGCCGTCCCTCACTCCGCCAGCCCCTCCGTGCCCGGCTCGGCCGCCGCCGGAGGCGGCGGCGGCGGGGGCGTGGAGTCTCTGGTTGTGTCGGCTGTGGCCCAGCTGCCCCCCACCTTCGTGGCGGGGTGTGCGGCGCGGATGCTGCTGTCGGCTGTGCGGGCGGCGCTGGGGGTGCGGACAGGTGGGGAGGGGGGGGCGAGGGGGGAGGGGGGGAAAGGCCACAGCACAGCACGGCCTCGCACCCCGCTGAATGCTTCCACGCGGGTTCCCTTCCTCGTTCCCCACACTCCCTTTCCCCCTCCGCACGATCGGCACGATCCCGCTCAGCAACAAACTCCCCCTCCGCCCCCCCACCCGCCCCCCCAGGCCTGGCCCAGTTCCCCCCGGGCGCCGGGGGCGGCCCCGCAGCCGCCTCCGCCGCCTTCGAGCTCTCCTTCCTCCGGTCCGACGGCCGGGGCGAGCCGCACGATCCGGCGGCGGCGCTGGCGGCGGTGGTCGGATCTGGATCCGGGCCCGGGCTTGGGCCCGGCCGGGAACTGCCGGGCGTGGCCTCCCGGCTCAGCCCGTACACGGCCCTCGTACGGGCGGTGATTGCCCTGGTGGCGGAGAGTCAGGTGGGGTGGGTGGCTGCGAGGGTGGGGGGTGATTGGGCTGGGGAAGGGGGTTTCAGAGGTGGTTGTGGTGCGGTTATGGGGGGGGGGGGGGGGGGGTACGGGTCCCCGGAGGCGCCCTGCCCTCTCCCCCGTCCCTCCCCACCTGCTCCACCCCCTCCGCCCTTCCCCCACACGCCTCCCCTCCCCTCCCCACCCACCCCAGGAGCGCGAGTGGTGTGCGGAGCAGGCCTCCCTCCGTGACGCGGGCCTCCTCGAGGACCCCGAGCCGGAGCCCGCGGAGGAGGGAGCGGAGGAGGCCGCCAACGGAGCCGCCGGCGGCGTTGCTGGCGGCCGCACTGCCGCCGCCGCCGCGCCGGCGGGCCCCGCGGAGGCGGCCGGGCCCGGCCGGGCCCCGCCCGGGCCCGGGGGTGCCGGGGCCGCCGGGGGCGGCGGAGCCGCGGCGGCGGGGCCGGGGCCCGGGCCGCCGGGGCTGGTGCTGCCCGAGGGCGGTCCGGCCCGCATCCTGCATGCTGCGCGGCGGGCGCTCGGGGGCTTCTTCCCGGGGTGGCCGGGGCTGATGCGGCTGCCGGGGGACGCGGAGGGGCCCGAAGTGCAGGCGCTAATGGCGGAGGTGCGTGCGGGGGGGGGTGAGCGGGTGCTTGTTGCTGAGCGGGATCGCGCCGAAGCCAGGGAAACCTTGCATGGGGGGGGGGGTGCTGGGTAAGGGGGGGTGGGGTGGCAGGCGATGCGACGTGCAGGCGCTCATGGTGGAGGTGAGGGGGGGTGTTGGGCAACCGGCAACGAGGAAAGCGTGAGCAAGCAGAAAGCCCGGCGAGACCCCGAGGGTGCGATGTAGCTCCGCGTAGCGAGTGCGGGGATGCGTACGTGTGGGGTGGCGGCGTGGGCGCGACTCGATCCCGCTCCCCCACCAAGCCCCCCCTCCCCCCACCCACCCACCCCACCCCCCGACCCCCCAGTTCGAGGCTCTCCGCCACGCCATGCCGCCCCCCCACCTGCTGGCCCGGGGGGGCCCCATGGTGATGCCGGAGATCATGCGCCTGCACGCAGAGATGATGGCGGCCGTGCAGGCGAGGGGGGGGGAGGGGGGGGACGGCGTGTGTGTTTCGTGTCACGGGGGGTGAGTGTGTGCTGCATGGCACGCGGGGATGATGGCGGCCGTGCAGGCGAGGGGGGGGAGGAGGGGGCGGGGCTGGGGTGTGAATAGGAAGGCGGGTAGGGTAAAAGGGGCGACCGGCTGTCGCACGGGGGTGCACACGAGGCGAGGCCGGCTGCTTACGCGCAGCCATGCCCCATGCTTACTTGCCCCCTCCCTCCCCCCTTCCCCCCCCGCTTTCCCCCAGGGTGTTCGCGACGCGGGCGGCCCCCCCGAGTGCGACTGCGAGGCCTGCAGGCGCCAACGCGTAGAGCGACTGGGTGGGGGGGGCAGGGGGGGAGGGGGCAGGGGGGGATTGATTTCGAGCGTCTTGAGGTGGGGGGCCGTTGCGAGGGAGGCCGGGGGCGTGTGACGAGTCGTGTCAGAGGGGAAACGGGGAACGGCGGTGAGGCGTGCGGGGGCACAGGGGCAGAGCCGCTTTCCCCCCGCCCCCTCCTCCCGTGCCCCCCCCAGCGCTCCTGGACGGTCTGTGCGGCCCCCACGACGTGCAGGTGGGGCGGTGGGGCGGCAGGGTTGCAGGGACAGACCTGCTTGGAGACGGCTTCCCCCCCTCCCGCCCCTCCCCCCCTCCCCCTGTCCCCGCCCCTGCCCCTGCGACGTGCCCCCTCCCCCCCTGGCGTCGGCGCGATGCTGCTCAGCCCTCCCCCTCCCCCTCCTACCCTTCCCCCCAACGTGCAGGTGGGGCGGCTGCGGCCCGACGCGGCGGCCTTCGTTACCGACCCGGCGGCACTGGAGGCGTTCTCGAGGGTAGGGGGGGGGAGGCCTGAGGGGGGTTGGAGGCGTACGGGGTAGAGCCTGAGGGCCCGGGGGGGACGGGAGTGCCCGGAGCCTGTCCTGGGGCTGGGGTGAGGGGGGGGGCGACTGGCGGCGGCGCCGTGTGCACTCCTCCCACCTCACCTCCCTGCTTTTCCCCTGGGCCCCCCCCCCGCTCCACCCTCCCCTCCCTCCCCCAACCCCTCCCCTCCCTCCCTCACCCCCCCCCCCCAGGTCCTGCCGCTGGTTCCCCCCTCCGCTGCCCGCCGCGTGCCCCCCCTCGCGGCCCAGATCGTGCGGGGCGTGTTCCGACCCGTCATGGAGCCACTGGGAGACCCGGCCCAGGTGGGGGGTTTGTTTTGGGGGGGGGGAGAGAGCGGGAGACTGCTTGCAAGAAAGCGGAAGCTCAAACCAAAGGAGGTAGCGGGGTGGGCGGCAGCGCGGTGGGGCGTGGGGCGTGCGGAAGGGGCCAAGCGCTGACCTAACCAACCATCCCCAAACCTGCTGCCCCCTCCCCCTCCCCCCAGCGCCCCCGCACCCCCGCCGACTGCGCCCCCCTGCTCCGGGCCGCCGAGGAGGCGCTGGGGGCACTGTGCGACGACTGCATGCCGGAGAAGGTGCAGCTGCAGGTGGGGGGGGGTGGGGGGGTGTTTGAAGCTGATAAGCGGGAGAGCGTCGAATGGTTAGTGGGATTGCCGGAGAAGGTACATACCGCCGGGGTGGGGGGGATGGGGGGGGGGGTTGAGGGGGATGGGGGGGATGGGGGGGGGTGAGGGGGGTGTTTGCAACTGAGCGGGATAATGTAGCCTACGCCAGGGCAAACGAAGCTGGGTGAAGGGCGGAGGGGGCGGGGGGTGAAGGGAGTGAGGAGGGGTACAGGCGCCTGTGGGCCGAGGCGTGTGCGGCTCTGCGCTCCCCACCCGGTCCCCTGCCCTCCCCACCTCTCGTTTCACCTGCTCGCAACCCAAGCCGACGACCTCCCATCGACCCCCCGCATCAAACCCCTCAACCCCCCACCGCCCCCAGGCCGTGCTCGAGGGCACCACCGCCGCCCTGTGCGTGCTCTACACCGCCCACGCCCCCTCGGGCGCCTCCCCCGCCGCCCTGGGCCGGGTGGTGACGGAGCTGCTGGGGGCGGGGCAGCGGCACCTGGCGGAGCAGGTGGCGGGCATGCAGCTGGCGGCCATACGGTGGGGGGTGGGGGGTGTGGGGCTGGGGGGGAGGGGGGAAGCGTGTGTGCTGTCTCGGGCGGGCGGGGTGTGTTGGTCGGCTCCTTGCGGCAGCTGGCGACCATGCAGTGTACGGTCAACTGCTCCGGTGACCCCTTCCCTACAACAACCCATCACCATCCCTCGTCCCTATCCCCCCCCCCGCCTCCCCTTCCCTCCAGCACGCCCGACTCCCTGGCCCACGCCCTCGAGGTGGCGGTGGCGGGGGGCCCCGAGGCGGAGCGGGCCCTGGCCACGCAGCTGCTGCGGGCGGCGGCCGTGGACCCCCCCACGGAGCAGCGGGCGGCGGCGGCGCTGGCGGCGAGGAACGCGGTCCGGTGAGGGGGGCGGGGGGGAAGAGAGGGTGTTTGTTGCTGAGCGGGATCGCGCCGTCGCCAGGGAAGAGGGGGAGGAAGGGGGCAGGGAGGGAGGAGGGGAGAGGTCTGGAGAAGGCAAAGCAAGGCCCTGGTCCTGTTTTGAACGCCGCGCTCTTCTCAGTTTGTTGCCCCTGCCCCTACCTTTCTTATCTCTCCCCTCCCCCCAATCCCCCCCCCCTCTCACAGGGCCCGTGCCCCCGGCGTGGGTCCCGACCTGGGGTACTCCTCGGATGAGTACGACAGCGAGGACAGCGGGGGGTGAGGGGGCAGCTGGGGAAAGGGAGGGGGTCAGGTTGAATGGGGTGGGTGGGTCAGGGGTCAGGGAGGGGGTCAGGGAGGGGGGAGAGTCTCTTGCATGGTGGAGAGTTAAGGGGGTGGGGAGGGAAGGGTGTGAGGAGTGGTTGTGGGCTTCCGGGGATTGACAATGCTGGGGGTGGGGGGATGGAGGGTGGCGAGATGACACTTGTGCCCGTGCTTTTGGGCTGCTGCTCACCGGTCGGCAACCCCAAACCCCCTGTGTGTGGTACGGCAGGTTCCCGTACGACGATGACGACGAGTACCCCCCGTCCGACTACTACGACGAGGACGAGGAGCTGTACATGGAGCGCTATGGCATGTACGGCAGGCAAGTACGGCAGGCTGTACGGCTTGCGCTTGCGCTTGAACTTCTATCCCCTGAGCTCCTTTTGCCTGCCCCATCACCTCACACCCCACCCCAGCTCCCGACCTGCCTCCCGCACTCCCACCCCCACCCCTCCCCCTCACCACCGCCCCTCACTCCCTCCCCCTCCTCACTCACCGCCCCCTTCCCCCCCCATCCCCCCATCCCCTCTCAGGCACGGCCCCATGGCCGCCGCCGCCCTGGCCGAGGAGGTGGCTGCGGCGCGGGCGGAGATGCGGCGGGAGCGGCGGGAGGAGCGGCGGCTGGCGCGGGGGGAGCAGCGGGCGCTGAGGGCGGCGATGCTGGGGGCGGCGGCGGGTGAGGGGGCGGGGGGCAGGGGTCGTTGCTGGGGAGGAGGGAGGGGGGAGGTGGTGGTGGGGCGGAGGGAGGGGCGGAAGGCTGTTGCTGGGCCGGGTCTGTGCCCTGACGTGGGTGGAAAGGGGTACATTTGGTATGGCTAGGAGGAAGGAGAGGAAGGAGAGGAGGAGGGTTGGAAGGGTGTACCGTATGGGCGGAGGGGGGCCGTGGGCGTTGCTGGGTGGTGGGCTGGGCCTGAGCCCATGGCGTGATTGGTGTGCCCAAGCCCCCGTCGTCCTCATCCCCCTCCCGCTTACTCCCCTCCCCCCAGGCGGCGCCGGCGCCGTGGCTCCGGTTCTGGATCTGACACGTGACGGGGACGATCCCATGGATCCGGACGAGCAGTTCCCCCTAATCGTACTGGATGACTCGGATGACGACGGTGCCGGCGGCGGCGGTGGCGGCGCGGCCGCCGGCCGCCGTAACGGCCGAGCCGGCGGCGGCGGCGGCGGGGATGACGGCGACGGTGGCGGCGGCGGGGATGACGGCGACGGTGGCGGCGGCGGCGGCGGGCCTACGCCCGAGGCAAGCATTGACACGGCGGATCTGATGGCGGGTTGGCATGGACGAGGGCGGGAGGAGGAGGAGGAGGGGGAGGAGGCGACGGGCCCGGGCGGGCTGGGGTCGGCGGGGGGCACGCCGGGAGACGAAGAGGCGGCGGAGCGTGCGAGGCGGCGGGCGGAGAAGGGCAAGGGCCCCGCACACACGCCCGCCGCCGCCGCCGCCGCCGCCGCCGCCGCCACACCCAACAGCTCTGCCAAGCGGCGCCGCGGCGACGGCGCCGGCCCCTCGACCGCCGCCGACGGCGCCGCCGGCGGCAGCGGCAGCGGCTCCCCGGACGACCCCGTCCGCCGCTCCCGCCGCCGCCAGGCCGGCGGCGCCGACGACGGCGCCGCCGCCGCCACCACAACCGACCCCAACGGCTCCGGCGCTGGAACCGCTGCTGGAAATGCAACCCCTGCCTCCGCCCCTCCCCTCCCCCGTGTGCGGCTGCACGACCTGGCGCTGGCCCTGGCCTCCTGCCCCCCGGCCGTGCTGCACCGGCGGCTGGTGCGGTCCGAGGGGGAGCAGGGCCTGTTCGCCCTGGCTCAGGTGGGTGGGTGGGTGGGGGGGTGGGGGGCCCTGAGAGGGGGGTCAGGAGGGGAGGAGGAGGAGAGGAGGAGGAGAGGGGGCAGGGCGGGGGGGTGGGCTCGGCTACACGCCCTGGCCCAGGTGTGTGGTTGGGAGTAATATAATGTATTGGGAAGGGAGCCCGGTCGGAGAAGGGGGGCGGGACAGGAGGCAGAAGCGGGGTTTGGGAGGGTAGGCGGTGGTTTCCCGCATTGCGCCACGTACCGCTGACGCTGGCTGTCGCCGTAGGCTGTCGCCGGAGGCGGGTACCTGCAGGCAGGAAAGAGGTTCCTTCCAAAGCGGTGGTGGGGCGAGCCCAATCCGCCGTGCTGTCGCTGTCAGTGACCAAACGGTGTGGAACAGCTAAGGCACGACGGTGTCAGATCTGACGAAACTCTCGCGAAAGTACGAACGGCGTCCCAGCTTACACTCCCGCCAAGCGGCACCATCGTGCCGTACGGCACGAACACTCTGGAACACCCGACGTGTCCCGCCCCACCGGGCGGGGTACGCTCACTTAGCCGAACGCAGGAAACCTTAGTTTCCGCTACTGCGTGCGGAAACCTTCAGATATCCACAAGAGCTCGCACGACTCAAGGTGTGTCATGGTGGCGGAAACACCGTGCCTGACTTCCGTTCCACCACCCTCCGGTCCGCCTTCCTTCCCCTCCCCCACCAGTACATCCGCGGCCGGGGCGCCTCCCCCTGCCTGGTGGCCTTACTAATGGCGGGGGCGGTGGCGGCGCAGGAGGGGCTGGTCAACACGCCGGCGCCCTACAGGTACGGGTTGTACCTGCACCCTTTCGGGGGGGGGGGGGTAGTAGGGTGTAGGGTGCACGGGTGCACGGGTTGCAGGGAGGGCACGGGGAGCCATGCCGGGCACCGTTACCGGCACGGTCCGCAATACTTCACCAAAGCTCGCTCGGCTACCGCCTACCCAGCCCCCCCCCGCCGGCCTCTGGGAGCCGAAACCTCTTCCAAAGCCCCTCCCCGCCCCACTCCCCTCCCTTCCTTCCCCCCATGCACCCCCCACCCCCTCCCAGCCTGGAGCAGTTTGGTGCGGAGCTTGCAGCGGGCGGCACGCCCCCCCTGAGGGCGGCGGCCCGCATGGACCCCCGCGGCGCCGACCCCCCCGGCCCCGTGCTGCGGGGGCTGCCGGCGGCCTCCTGGCAGGGGTTCATGGCGCTGAGGGCGGGGAGGTGAGGGGGGGGGGGGGGGGGGGTGGGAGGGGGAGGGGAGGGGAGGGGAGGGGGAGGGGAAGGGGTGGGGAAGGACAGGGGAGGCACTGGGGGGAAGAGGGTAAGCCGTCGGGGCTGCTTGCCTGGGCCAGGGCAAACCGTGGCACGGCGTTTCGGCGGTGGAGTGATGAGAAGGCCGCAGCCGGCGGAGGAATCCCTAAACGGACCCTTCTGAGGGAGCTCCCCACTCTTTCCTGTCCCCCCTCCCCCCCTCCCCCCCCCTGTCAGGTATCTGACCACTCGGGACGAGGCGGGCCACATTCGGGACGAGCCGGCGGTCATGGACACACGTGATCCCCTGGTGGGGGGGGGTGGAAGCAAGGGGGGGGCAAGGGGGGGAGAGAGAATTAGGGGTGAGGGAAGTCGAGGGATGGGGGGGGAAGCAAGGGGGGGGCCAAGGGCGGTGATGGGCACACGAGGGGGAGCGGGGGGCGAGGGAGGGAGCACACGGCCAAACACCTGTCCCCACCACCACCCCTTCCCCCCAGCTGCTGAGCGCATGGGTCGCCGCCGCCTACCCCTCCCCCCCCGACCTGCCCGCGCGGAGGGCCGTGCTGGCGGCAATGTGTGTGGCGGGGAGCCGGCGGTACGGGCCGCAGGTGGGTGGGTGTGGGGGGAAGGGTCGGGGGGGGGGGGGTAGGAAGCCTGCCGAACGGGGGCCCAAGCTGAGCTTGGGATCCAGCTGGCCTGGCTTTCCTCCATGTCTTGAGCCTTTGTGGCCCTGTTTTGTGGCCCTGTTTGCTAACAGACAGAAGCAGGGAGAGCATGCGTCCGAGTGGGCGCCCGCGCTTTCAGGCCACCCACGACCGCCTGCCCACTGCCCCTCGCCTTCCCTCCCCCCCGTCGGCACGATCCCGTTCAGCAACAAACACCCCCCCTCGCCCCCTCCTCCCCCCCTTCCATCACCCATCCCCCCCCCCAGCTTGCCCACCTGGCCCTGGCCGCCGCCCGCTGCGGCCTCGCCGCCGCCGCCGTGGCCGTGGGGGCTCGGGCGCTGCCCCCCGCCGCCGTGCGCCTCAACGCCTTTACGGGCAGCGTGGGGGGGGCGCTGCCGGCGGTGGGGCAGCCGTGGTACGCGGGTGAGTGGGGGGTGGTGGAGAGGAAGGGGGGAGGTAGGGGGGTAGGGGCGAATTGGAAGGAGCAGGGAGCGGTTGGGGGCGAAACCCGGTCTCAGAACCCATGAACCCACGAACCCCATCCTCAACCCCGCCCCGTCCCCCCCCGCCCCCCACCTCCCACCCCCAGCCTGCCTCACGGAGCTCGCCCCCTTCTTCGTGGCGGAGCTGGAGGCGGCGCAGCGCCGCAGCGACGGATCCGGATCTGTTTCTGGATCCGGATCTGGATCCGGATCTGGATCTGGATCTGGATCCGGGCCCAGCACCTCGGCCGCCGCCGCAGGCGGGGCCTCGGCTGCGGCGGCGGGTGCAGCGGGCGAGGGCGAGGGCGAGGGGGAGGGTGCTGACCCGGAGGAGGCGCGGGAGGCTTCCAATGCGGAGGCGGAGGGGCGGGGCGTGGGCGAGTGGCGGGTGCCGCGCATGGGCCTGGCCGAGGCACGCAGCGCGGTGCAGTGCTTGGCGGTGGGGGTGGGGTGGGGGAGGGCATGGAGGCGGGGGTGCGTGGGCGTGAGCCATTCGCCTTCCCCAGGTGGCAGGCCCGGGCCTAGGGTACGGTTTCGCCAGGACTGGCGTGGGAGGGTGCCGCTACACACCCCCGTGACGGTAAACACCCCAACCCCCGCCCTCCCCTCCCCCCCCACCCCCCAGGTGGCCCTCTTAGTCATGCGCTGCGAGCTGCCCCCCTGCCTGCTGGGCTGCGGGGAGGCGGCCTCTGCGGTGATGGCGCTGCTGAGCAGGCTGGCGGGGAGGGCGGGGGTCAAGCACGTGAGCAGGGGGGGGGCCTGGGGGGGGGGGGGGGGGGCCGGGGGGGGGGCCGCGGCAAGGGGAGGGGAGGGGGCGGGGGGGTGCGGCGGTCTCTCGCTAGGCCAAGCGCTGGCGGACACACGGCGGGTGTGGTGGTGCTGCTGCTAGCAGGCTGCAGGGGTGGGCTTCGTCCGGTTCAGGAGGGAGTGAGAGTCAGAAGGACGTGAAAGCCCCTGCCGGATCGGTGCGAGGGGGACAGCCCGGCCCCTAAGCAGCGGCTGAGGCCTGAAGCCGGGGCGCGGGCTCTCGGCTGGGCCTGTGTCTGCCGGTGCCTCCTCGCTGAACCCACCCTACCCCCTCTCTTGCCCCCACTGCCGTACCCTGGGCCCGCAGGAGCAGCTGTTCGAGGCTGGGCCCGCCCAGGCCCCCGCTGGGCCCGCCGGCGGCGGCAGCGCCTACCTGCCCAGCCTGCGCGAGTGCGTGGGGGGGGGGACGGGGTCGGAGGGACGGCTGTCAAGGGGCCTCGGTCACAGGCCTCTCTGTCCTTGACCTGCCCCCCCCTCAGTCCACCCCCCCCCACCACGCTCTCCCGCTTCTCAGCTTCAAACACCCCCCCCCACACCCCCTCCCTAACCCCAATGCCTGCGTCCCCCTCAGTCCACCCCACCCACCCTCCCTAACCCCAATTCGTACGATAATCACACTCCCCTCCCCTCTCCCCACCCCCTCTCCCCACCCCCCTCCCCTCTCCCCCCCCCCAGGTGGGTGGTTGCCGCCATGCGCGAGTGCCTGCTGGGCCCCCTCCGCTCCGCCCCCCGGGCCACGCAGCAGGCCTTCGTGACGGCGGTGGCGGCACTGCCGGACTCCGAGCTGGACGTCAAGTGAGGGGGTTGGGGGGGAGGGGGGAGGAGGGGAGGGGAGGAGGGGGGGAGGGGGGAGGAGGGTGTGTTTGTGCTGAGCTGGGTATGGGCACCCCGGGAGCGCCGCAGCCCTGCCTGCCCACCGTCCCGCACCTCCACCTCCCATCCAACTCCCCCCCTCCCTCCTCCCCCCCCCCCCCCAGGATGAAGGTGCCCCTCCTGGACTGGTCCCGGGGGGCCCGTGTGCCGGTGGCCACAATATTCGATGCGGCCTCGAGGGCGGTGGCAGCAGCGAGTGGGTAGTGGTGGGGGGAGGGAGGGAGAGGGGGGGGGAAGGGGGGGGAGGGGGGGGGGGGGGGGGGGGGGGGGGGGGGGGGGGGGGGGGGGGGGGGGGGGGGGGGGGGGGAGGGGCGTGGAGGAGCTGGGCGAGCCGCCACAGCACAGCCTCTCCTCACCGCCTCGCTGCGTCGTTTCAAGCTAACCGAAACCCAAACCGGCGTCCCGTCCCGCCCCCGCCCCTCTTGCCCTCCTTTCCCCTTGCCCTGCCGCAGCCCTCTCCCTCGCACAGGAGGCAGCGGCGGAGCGCGGCGCCCTCGCCACCGCCACCGCCACCCTCCACTCCTACGCACCCGCCCTGGCGGCGGCGGCCACGGCGCCGCTGGGCCTGCCGCCGCCGCCGCACCTGGCGGCCGCGGCGGCGGCGGCGTCGAGCCTGGGCCTCCGCGGCCCCGCTGACGTGGCGGCGGCGCAGCGGGAGCTGGCGCTGGCGGCGGCGGCGGCGGCGGCGCAGGGGGGCATGGATGCCTGGCTCGAGGTGGGGGGGGGGGGGCAGAAGGGAGGGGGCCGGGCAGGGCACACGTAGGTACCGGTATGGGCTTGGACCCCGACACACTAACGAGGGAGATGGGTCGGTGCAGACGGTGCCGGCCAATGCGGCTTCGAGGACCCGCCACGGCACCCTCCTTTTCGTCTGGCTATCCCTGCCCCACCCGCCACTCCCTCCGCCCCCTTCCTCCCTCCCTTCCCCTCCCTTCCCTACCCTACCCCCAGGACAAGCGCACGCCCCCCACCACTGCCGTACAGCTCATGTGCCGCCCTGCATCCTACCCGGCCCCCCCCCTGGGCCCCTCCCCCTCCGCCCCCTCCTCCTCCGCCGCCTCCGCCGGACACCGCTCCTGGGTGTGGCATGTGCTCAAGTGGCTGGGGGAGAGGCTGCTGGAGGAGATCCAGGCGGAGCCGGAGCCGGAACCCAGATCTGGATCTGGATCCGGGCCGGCGGCGGCCGCGGCGGCGGCGACGCCGCCGGGGCGCGGGCGGACGCGGCGCAGCTCGGCGGCGAGCAGGGACGTGTCGCCCACTCCCGCCGCCGCCGGGCACGGATCCGGATCCGGGGGACCGTCCGGATCTGGATCCGGTCCGGGATCGAGCAGTGCGCGTGTGCTGCTGGGTCAGCTGGTGGAGCGGGTGGGGGACTTCCGGGGCCCCGAGCTGCTGCCCCTGGCACTCACCCTGCTGCAGGTGGTGCGGAGAGGTGAGGGGGGGTGGGGGGGGAGGGGGGAGGAGGGAGAAGGGGGGTGGAGGGGGTAGCTAGATTGTCAGGGCTGGGCGCGGATTGACCTGTCCTATGTATGGCCTGTGTGCGGCGGGGGGGTGTGGGGGCTGTGCACGGATTGACCTGCTCGTAAGCGTTGAGGGGCTGCTGAGGGGCTAATGCCAGTACAGCACGTCCATACGCCTGGACACGCCGCTTCCCCCACTCACCCCCTCTTTCCCCCCCAAAACCCGCCCGCCCCCAGACGGCCCCTCCTCCCCCTTCCTGGCCCCCGCCGCCTCCCTCCTGGCCCGGGCCGTGCTCCCCTGCGCCGGCCGCGCGGGGGCGCTGGCGGGGAACGACGCATGGCGCAGCGCCGAGTACCGCAGCGGGCTCAGGTGGGGTGGGCGGTGGGGGATGGGGTGGGCGGGTGGTCTGAGGTTTCGCCGGTAGTTGTGGGAAGCCCTGCCGACCGGTGCCGTCGGGCTCGGTTGCTGCCGCTCCCTCTCTCCCTTCGTTCTCCAGTTTGTCGGGTTAAGCCCCCCCTTCCGCTCTGGACCTCGGTGCGCATCGGGCTCGCCGGCCGCCGCCTTATCGTTTCCCGCTCGAAAAAATACCCCCCCTCGGGCCCTGCCCCCAGGTCGGTCCTGGAGGCCTGGGCCGCGGAGCGAGCGGCAGCGGACGCCGCAGCGGAGGCGGCAGCAGGCGGGGAGGGAGGCGCCGGGGAGCCCGCCGCCGCCGCCGCCGCCGCCGCACCCTCGCCCGCTCCCGGCCGGCCCAAGCGGGCCCCCTCCAAGGCCGCCGCCGCCAAGGCTGCCACTGCCGCCGCCGCCAAGGCCGCCGCCGGGACCGCTGCCGCGGTGGCCTCTGCGGCGGCCGCCAGGCCCGCCACAGCCGTGTCCGACGACCTGGCGGAGCGGGTGAGGCGCGCCGCCTAGCATCCGCCGTGCTGTGCTGTGTGCTGTGCTGTGTGCTGTGCTGTGTGCTGTGCCCACCTCCTCTACTGTCCCTTTCCTCGTTTCTTTCCCCGTCCCCACCCCCGCGTCCAACCCCACCCCACCCCTGCATGCCCCCAGGTGGCATTCACACTGGTGGCAGCGGAGGGCTCCGTGGACGCCCTCCTCACCGCCTCGGCAGTACTCGACCGCACACGCCCCGATTCAGCCGGTGCCGCCGCCGCCTCGCCCTCCGCCTCCCCCGCCCCCGACCCCCCGCCCCGGCTAGAGCTGCTCCTACCCGTCCGCCGGGACCCCGCCGGCGGCGGTGGCGGCGGCGGCTCCGCCGCCGCCGAGCCCTTCTCCGCCAGCCCAACCGCCAACGGAACCGGCGCCGCCGCCTCGCCGCCGCCCTCCGCCTCCCCGACGCTCCCAGCCCCGGCCGCCGCCGCGGCCGCCGCCGCGCCCGCGCCCGCGCCGGCGGGCAAGGCCGCCGGCCGCGGCAAGAAGGCCGCGGCGGCGGCAGCCGCCGCCGCGTCCGCCTCCGCCGCCGCCGCCGCGGCGGCGGCGCCGTACCGCTACCCCTCCCCGCCCGACATGGCGTCCGTGGACGAGGCCGTGGAGGACCTGGGCCATCCCCCCGAGGGCTGCATGCCGGCGGCCGCCTGGGCCTGGCGGCCCCTGGCCCTGCACGGCGCCCTGCGCCCCCTGCTGGCCGTGGGGGCGCTGGACCTGCCCCCGGACGACCCCTGCGCGGCGGCCGTGCTGAGGTTCCTGCAGGTGCGGGGGTTCGGGGGAGGGGTGTTGGGGGGCGAACTGGGGGATGGGAGGTCCTGCGGGTGCGGCCTGGCAGGCGTGTGTTGGTGTGTGTTGGTAGGGCGGGGGCGCGCAGGCGCAGGCGCAGGCGCAGGTCATACGGTGTGCCTTGCCTTGCCTCAGCTTGACGTCGTCTTGCCCCACCCCTTTCCCACCCCTCTTCCCCCTACCCCCCCCCGCCCCAGGTCCAGGCCGCGCCCCCCGAGGAGGCCGTGGCGGTGGCCCTCGCGCCGCTGGGCCCCGGCGCCCCGCCCGAGGGCGGCCCCGGGGGCGCCCACGGCCCCCGCTACTGCGCTGCGGTGTGGCGGCTGGCGCTGCAGCTCATGCGGCGGCAGGGGCGGCTGCTGGGGGGGTGGCGGGGCGCGGGGCCGGAGCTGGAGCAGGTCCACGCGGCGCTGCAGGTGGGGTGGGGGGTGGAGTGGGGGAGGGGGGGCGGAGGGAGGGGGGGAGGGGCTGCTGGCAGTCCCCTGGCACTGGCCGGGCGTGCCCCCCCCTCCCACACTGCTATTCCCTGCGGGGATGGGGTGGAGCAGCGAGAGCGCTGGTCCAGGAAGCGGGTCTGGCGGTGAGGGCGACGGGGGGAGGGGCTGGTGGAGAAGGGGCGGTTGTTGGAATGGGGATGGCCAGGATGTGTAAACAGGACGCGGTTGCGGCTGCTGGGGGCGCTCACCCCGCCCCTTCCCGCCCCACACCCTCCAGGTGGGCACCCGCGCCCTTGCCCCCGGCACCTCGGCCGCCCGCACCCTCACGCCGCAGCACCGCTCCTCCGCCCCCGCCGTGGCGGCCGCCGCCTCGCTGCAGCCCCCGCACGCCCGCACCGCCGCCGCCGTGCTGCGCGTGTGGCTGGGGTCGCGCTGGCTGCTGGGCCACGTGCGGCCGCCGCCCGAGGCAGGCGGAGCGGCGGCTGGAGGGGCGGGGGGTGGTGCAGCGGGGGCGGTGGGAGGAGCAGGAGGGGTGGGAGGAGCGGGGGCCGGGCCGCTCCGCGGCCCGGCGGCGGCGGCGGCGATGCTGTACGCGGGCGCGGCGGGCGCGGCAGCGGGGGCGGCGGGAGGGGCGGGAGGAGGAGGAGGAGCGGCGGCGGCGGGGGGTGGTGCCGGGGTCGGCACGGTGCTGCGGCCGGAGGAGCAGGAGCCGGCGGTGGTGAGTGGGGGTCGTGATGGGGGCTGCCTGTGAGAGAGGCTGCTCGTGTTCAGCCGCGGGAACTTCAGCTCGGCACAAAGCGACAAAGTGAGCGGGGGGGGTCCGGTCGAGCGGGGTCCTGAACCCTGAGTCCCCCTTGCAGCCCCAGGCCCGCCACACGCCAGGCCTAGGGCCATGTCCTTACCCTTCCCCCCCCTCCTCCCCTCTCCTCCCCTCTCTTCCCCTCTCTTCCCCACGTCTCTTTCCCCCCCAGGCCCTGCTGGTCGACGACATCTGCCGCCTCAACCGCATCTCCCCCGCTCTGGCCACCGACTGCATCCGGGACAACACCGCCCGCTACCCGCCCAGGACCCTGGCGCCGGCGGCAGCGGCGGCGGCGGCGGGGGCGGCAGCGGGGGCGGCAGCAGCGGGGGCGGCAGGTGCGTGTACGAGGTGTGGGCTCGCAGTGCAGTGCGTGGCAGCTTGATGGCTTCATGGCAGGATGCGAGCATGGGCCCGCCGCCGTTGCGTTTCCACAGTTACGTAGGGGTAAGCGTGGGGTGTCCACGGCTCAAGCGACTGACCTCCACGACGCTTGCCCTCCCCCCCTCCCCGCAGCCGGCTCCGGCGCCGGGCCCAGCACCGCCGCGCCGCCGCCCCTCCCTGCGGCGCCCTCCGCGCCCCCCCTGCTGGGCGGCTGCTCCGCGCTGCTGTCCGCGGGGGAGGTGGGGCGGCTCAACACGCTCGACGGCTTCGTGACGGCGCTGGGGGAGCACGTGCGGGCGGACCCGGGGGCCAAGGCGGTGAGGCGGGGGGGGGGGGGGGAGAGGGGAGTTGGGGCGCGAGGGGGCGGCGGGACGGGTTGGAAGAGGGGCGTGGGAGGTGGTGTGGAGGGGTCGGGTGCGGCCCGGGTGCCGGGGTGCTACGGACCATGGTTGATAGTGGACCGCAACCCTACCCACTCTCCCGCCCACCCCTCCCCCACCAGGTCCTGTCCGTGCTGCAGCCCCGGCTGCCCCCACTCAACGACAAGCTCCTGCGCTTCCTGCACAAGCACCGGGGGGCGCTGGGGGGGGCACCGGGGGGGCCAGTGGGCGCCACGCGGGAGGCGCTGGCGGCAAAGCTGGTGGGGGGGGGGGGTATCGCGGGGGAGAGGGAGGGAGGGAGGGGGGAGGGAGAAGAGGAGGGGGCAGATGCGGTGTGGCTGTGGAAGCGGCCGGCCGAGACGAGCGGAGGGCCTGGGGCCTGGGCGCACTGGAGTGCCGAAGGACGAGGCCGGCAGGCGTGGGCTCGAGCCCATGGCTGGCGTCCTGCGGAGCAGGCGGGGGGGGGGGGGGGCGCCGGCTGGAGCACTTAACACGTGCCCCGGCTCAGGCGTCACAGCCCGCTCGTCGCCCCGTACACCCTCCGCCCTCCTACCCCTCCCCACCCCCCACCCCACCCCCAGGTCCGAGACTTCAACGCCCCCGACCTGGACGCCCTCAGGGCCGCGCACCTGCCCTGGGCCCCGGCGCCCGGGGGCACCAAGGCAACCAAGGTGGGGGCACGTGGGGGTGCGGATCGAAGGGGCGCGTCGGAGCATCTGCGCCTTCGCCTCGCGGGGCCCTCTGTCGCCGGCCTCTCTGCCCTCCGCAACCCTCCGCTCCCTCTCCCGCTTCCTCTTCCCACCGACCCTCCCTCCTCCCCCAATGTCCTCCCCAAACCTCCACCCCCACCCCCCCCTCCCCCCCAGGCCGCCGAGCTGGCCGAGTGGCTGGCGGAGCACCAGGGGGAGTACCTGGAGCAGCAGGGGCAGGCGCTGGGGGGGGGCCGGCGGGCGAGGGCCCACTGGCGGGACATGATGATGTTCTGGTGAAGGGGGCGAAGGGGAGGGGGTGAAAGGCATCAACGAAGCGCAGCGCTTGGTTGAGGGGCGTAGGGCGTGGTCGCGAACTACGGGGAGGGGGCTGGGGAGGGCCTCGGCAGGCGCGGATCAGGCGACAACGACGTGTGGAAGTTGGGTTGTCGTGGGGGGGAGGGGGTGGCCGCCGCAAGGCGGCCGTGCACGCATGTAGGGTCTGCAGTGGGCGGAGGAGGAGTTAGGCAACGAGGAAACTGTAAGCAAGTAGAAGGCCTGGTGAGACTCCGGAGTTTGAAGTGTGTGCGCCGTGTCACCAGGGGGGGCTGTGTTGGTCGCCGGGGAGTCAAGGGCGGGGGGGTGCGACGCGAGGGCTCGTGCACGAGACGGAGGCTGGACAAAGACGGGGAGTGTTGTGGGGGTCGGTGGGCATAGCCCTCGTCAAGGACTGTGCGGACGCGTGACGGACGTTGCCTGTACCTGTGCCTGTGCCTGTTTTCCGCCACCGCACCTAAGCGCAAGGGTGCTCTCTGTAGCACAGGCCAGCTCACCATGGCTGTGCCCAGCCGAGGCAGGCGTGCCCAAGTGCTGTGAGTGCTGTGGCGAGGATGGAAGGCGCATCAAGTCATCAAAATGACGGAAGGAAGGGTAGATAGAGGGCTTCCTGCTTGCTTGCGACTTCCACGTTCCACAACTCTGTTGCCGGGCGTGGTGGGGGCACTTGGGGCCTCTGGGGGTTATTATAGACAACGGGGCGTAGTGCCGTGGAGTCGTGGCATCGCATTTCTTAGGCCGATGCAAAAAGCCTGTGAAAGTTACCTATGCGTAACCTCTGGGGGGCACTGTACCGGGACGTGGGTGGGCATTGCCCCCACATAGGTACCATCAAGGCACACAAGCTGACAGGAGCTGAGCAGCGGCTAGTAGTGGCTGACATGGGCAGGCTATGGGAAGCGCGTGACGGCCCTCCGGTGGATTACCTCAGCCCTTGATGGTGTCGAGGTCCCCGGCGGCCTCTTGGCGGGGAAGGCTGGGGGGAAGAGGGGGAGAGCTGCAGAGCTCCGTCGGTTCACTTTCGGGGTTGTACACAAGCTGGCCCCTCTCGGCCGCTCTCTGAGGGACTTTGATATGGTCGTGGCTAGTACTTTGGAGCTAGTACTTGCAAACGCTATTCCATCACGCAGCTCAGCACCTGGAGCGCCTAGAGCTCCCCCTTCTGCCTCCAGCAAACAAACTGGCGCATCATGGCCGCGCTCACGGAGGCTTCAAGAGCAACAGCGGAGAGGACTGTGGCTCTTGCGTCAAGGCTGGGCCCTGCCATGGGCGCGGGCGAGCTGGAAGAGCTGCAAGCTCAGCTGGACCTCCTTGAGGAACGCGTTCTTCAGACACATAATTCGTCGGCGCTGCTGTCAAACGCCCAGGTCTCGGCGGCCATCCTGCGCTGCATGGCCTTCGGCAGCCGCTGGCTGGCGGACCCCAGCGGCCCAGACGGCTGCGCTGAGGATATCGCTGCCGCGCGAATTGGGCTCGGGATGTCAGGGGGGCAGCTCACGGCAGCGCTTCTTGCCAAGCTCCCAGCAGGGCCCCCAGCCGCTGGCCCGCTGTCCTTCCTCCGCGCCCTCCTGCGCATGCAGACGCTCCACAGCCTGGCCCGGGCCCTCGCGCTGGGCACAGCCCGCATGGAGCAGGGGGGCGCAGGGGCAGTGGCCGGGACAGGGGCAGGGGCAGCGGAGGAGGCAGCGGCGGAGGCAGCGGAGGAGGCAGCACAACCGGCCGGCGCTGCAGAAGGGCTAGGGCCCGTAGACGTGATCCTCATCACCCGCCTCATCGCGTTGCTGGTTACCAGTGTGGTCAGCGTGGGTAACGTCGTCCTGAGCCCGTCAACCCCTACCGCTGCCGCTGCCCCCGCTGACCGCGAGCTGCGGCGGCTGGAGGTGTGTCGGCGGGTGTTCGTGGGGGAGCTGGTCAGCGCCCTGGCGGACAGCGGTGTCATGGAGCACCTGGCGCGGGCGGTGATGCTGGGGGCGGAGGCGCTGGCGGGGGTGGCGGAGGCGGCGGGGGCGGAGGAGGCTTGGGAGGCGGGGGCGGAGGCGCTGGCGAAGGCGGAGGAGGCTTGGGAGGCGGAGGCGCTGCGGTCTGCAGTCGTTCAGCTCATCAAAGCTGCTAACGGCATTCGCGGCATGTCAAGAGGCTTGGCAGCTGCGGCCCCGGTTTTCGGCGGCCCCACCGCCGCCGCTCGGCTCCTCTCCGCGCTGTCCGGTCGCTGCGCTCAGCACCTGGCCCTATCGGCCGGGCTGGCGGCGCTGTGCCTTGCGGACGGAGGGCCGGCGCACGGACTGCCGGAGGCCCTGCTCCAGGGAATGCCCGTCCACGTACGCAGCCCCAGCGGCAACGCGCCGGTGAACGCACGGGGGCTGCACGGCAGGCGAGTGCATCACGCGAACAATACTCCTGTCCACGCAAGCGCCATGGCTTCTCCTACTTGAGTAACCCGAAGGCTACGTTATGTCATGCCATCCGTGTGTGCCTGGCTTTTGCGTGCAGGCAGGCGTTCAGCGACCTCCTCGTCTACAGCTTCACAAGCAGCCTCCCCGGCGGCCACACCTACACGCCACACCTCCTCCCCGGCACCCCCACCTTCGCAATGTCCCTCCTCCTCCGCCTGGCCCTGTGGGCCGTGGAGTCCGTCCGGGCCTGGGCGGAGCCACAGCCGCAGGCGGAGGGGGCCGAGGGCGGCGGCGCTGGGGACCCGCCGCCGCCAGCCCAGCTGTTGTTACTTACGAACGGCGCGGATTTTGTGCTGGAGCAATCTCTCAGCCAGATTTGTCACAAGGGGCTCCAAGATCCTGCGGTCATGCAGCAGGCGGCTGACTGGTGGCGCGTGGTGGTGGGGGCGGCGGCCCATGCGGCGGCGTGGTCGAGGCAAACCGTTGAGGGGCCGGTCGTGCGCTGGCTGGGACTGCTGATGCAGGGGGAGCTGCTGCTCGAGGACGGTGGGTGCGGGGGCGGGCTTGGCCGGACTACGGGCCTTAGTTCCTAGCCTAGCCCTTGTCAGCTCTGTGTCCGTATCTGTGTCGACACTCCCTTGCTAGCTGACCGCAACCTGCCATCGTGACCGCTCATCAAGGCGCCTTGTTGCCCGCTGACCTCCGCCTCCCTCCCTCTCTGGCCCCGCAGACACGCTCCCGCCCGAGCCCCCCGCGCCCCTCCCCGCGGCCCTGGCTGCCGGGCTGCTGCCCTGCCTGGAGCGCCTGCTGCGCCGAGCGGGGCAGGAGCCGGAGGGGGCCGAGGCACTGCTCCTCTTGCGGCTCCTGCACCCGGACCGCCACGGGGACGTCCTGTTGGGCCGCATTTTGGCCTACGGCGACCTTGCGCAGGCAGCTGCCCTCGTCACCACGCTGTGCAAGCTCCTAAAGCGTACGGATGCCGCGCAACCCCCACTCTTGTGGTCCTGTCTCGGCACGTTAGTCAATGAACTGATCTGCGTCATGGAGCCCCGACCGGACCGCGCCAGCCAGCAGCTGCGGCTGCTGCTCGTGCGCTCCGCCGCGGAGGGAATGCCGCCGCTAGGGCGGCTGGTGCGCGACGTGGCAGCACTCGTGCTCAAGGGGCGGCTGGGGCGGCGGAGCGACGTGAGCTCATGGTTTCCCGTTGTGCTCGTGTCTGCCCAGAGCTATGTGTCGTGGTGCCCGCTGCTGCCGCAACTGCTGGCGGAGGGCGGCGCCGAGCGGACGGACGGTAGCAGCGGCGGTGGCGGCAGCAGCGGCGGCGGCAATGAGTGGCGGCGCCTGTCTCTGCAGGAGGCGGGGCTCGTGGGGGTGCTCGCATCGCTGCTGCGCCTCACGGCCCTGTGCTCGTCCGGCGACCTTCAAAGTGCAAGCCTTGTGTACCTCACATCCTCATCCTGCGCCCTGGCAGCCGTGGCGGCACCCGTCGAGGTGCGGCGGGCGGTGCGGGAGGGCGCAGCGGCGGAGGCCCGAGGTGCGACACTGCCCGCCGACGCCTGGAGCCCCAAAGCGGTGCGGGGGCTCGCGAGCAAGCTGCGGGGGGCTCCGGACCCAATTCATGACGACTATGCCCGGGGCCTTGCTCCTCTCGTGGCTGCGTGGGCGCGAGGCGGAGACGGAGCAGAGGAGCTGGCGCGGCTGTGGGAGCTTGTGCGGCGGTGGGAGCGGGCGGACGATGAGGAGGCCGAGCGTGCTGCCGCCGCGCTTCCGCCCCCGTCCGCCGCCCGGTCGCTGCTGCCCTCGTGCGCCCACCCGGGCTGCACCTGCCTGGACGGCGACAGCGAGGCGGGGCGGGAGCTGCGGCCGTACCCCGGCTGCGGCGAGGGCGCGTACTGCAGCGCCCGGTGCGCACGGGAGCACGGAGGGGCGGTGGGGTGGGCAGGGGCGGGGGGGTCGAGGGCGCCATGCGCGCGGGCACAGCAGCGGCAGAGCACCGCCCGTGAGACGTGATGGGGCATGTAGGATCTTCCAGGGGTCGTTGAGTTGCGGCTGCTGGCCTCGGACACAGACCGACCGCGTGAGCTGCTGCTGAGGCGGCAAGTGGGCACACAGGGGCGCAACGGCGGGGGTCATTCGTGGGCGTGCAGGGCGGGAGTCAGGTTTGTAGCTGCCGCTGGCCTGCCCGCCGTGTTTATGTCTCCTCGGCTTACACAAGGAGCCTCTGACGACTGACGCTGCGAACGACGTGTGCCGGGACGTGTTTCGCCGGCGGGGCTGACGGGGGGGTGGGGGCTGACGAGAGGTAAAATTGACGAAGGGCTTAGGCGCAAGGCGGCTCAAGCTGCAGACCTCGGCAGCGGTGTCCGGGGCGTGGGGTTGGGAGCGGAGTTCTGGTGCGTGGCGTTGTGGCCGGTGTGGCCAGTGCTGTGGGAGGGAGAAGGAGGAACGGGCGACGAGGGTACGCAAAAAGCAAGGCCAGCAAAGTGCGACGAATGCACTGTGGGAGGCCCTTCGGTGGGGCCGACTGGCCTCTGGCAAAGTCCTCGTACCCGCGCCAGCTGCTAGCCGAGGCTTGTGGGCTGACGGGGACCGTTCGCTGTGAGGGCCCTAAATGAGCATGACTCACTCTCTCACGCCCTCAGCAGGGCCTTTCTGCGCTCGTGCCAAAGACGCGCGGCCGGGCGGCCTCAACGGCTGTTCGCTGCACTTCCGCCTGTGCTGCGAGTGTCTCCGTGGGGAGCTGATCCGTGGGTGCAGGCTGGGTGACGGCGTCAGTCCTCATATCCTCACATTCCTCAGGCGCGCAGCCCAGCGCGCAGGTGCCGAATGGGGTCCCAAAGCTTTGCTGAGCCTAACGGATATGATACCCTCGAGGCCTGGCTCGCCACCTCCACCCCCGAGCAGCGGTCCGCCCGCTCCAGCAAGGCCTGGGAGACCCAGCAGGAGCTCGGCAACGGCCTGGCCGCCTACATGGCCGCCGCCACCCCCGACCAGCTGTCCGCCAACGCCAGCAAGGCCTGGGAGACCCAGCAGGAGCTCGGCAACGGCCTGGCCGCCTACATGGCCGCCGCCACCCCCGACCAGTTGTCCGCCAACGCCAGCAAGGCCTGGGAGACCCAGCAGGAGCTCGGCAACGGCCTGCCCGCCGCCACCCACGAGCAGCTGGCTGCCTACGGCCGCAAGGGTCACCTGAAGCGGCGCCAGGGCATGTGCCAGTGCGGAAAGTGCAAGAAATGCCGGACCAGGGTGGCCGTGGCCAAGTTCCGGGCCAAGGCTGCAGCCAAGGCCAAGCGTGGCGTTGATGTGTTTGTTTTTAACTTGTGAGGTTGTGGCAGACGCGGCGGCGTGGGCCCTGGCCGGAGAGCAGGGTTGGGAGGAGCTGACGGTGGATCTGGGCAAGGACCCGTAGTGCCGGGGGGCGGTGGCGTGGCGGGGGAGGCGGCGTGGTGGCGGAGACGGCAGGGTGAAGTGGCGGCGTGTAAGAATCCCCAGAGGATCCTTCGGTCGGAAGCCTTGACTGTGCGCCCACTGCAACTCCTGAGGAAGGTTGACTGTGCCTGGCTGTGCCGTGGCGGGGGACGGCAGTGGACGTCGTCGGCGGAAGGCTCCCACGGGACGTCTCGGGGAGGCTCGGGTCTCCCGCCAAACGTGTCGATGCGGCAAAACCCTTGTCTGCCCGACGACGCTTCACACCTCACCCAACACACTGCAAGCCTTCAGCTTGCCTCACTCGCTCACAGCAGTAGTACGTACCAAACGGTTGCGAGCTTTGACGCTTCAAACGTAGGACCTAGCGGTCGCCACGATACATTCGCCGCTGCCCGGGCCTGCGATGCATAGTGTCTTCTGCGTTCGACGTATGTGGAAATGACGAGTGAGTGTTTCGCGGCCTGGGGTGGCATTCCGCCATCCGCGCCGGCCCGCAGCCTAGCTTGCGAATAGCCGGGCATGCAGGAGTCATGTGAGTGAGACTAGGTCGTGCCAGCCTCGTGGCATCCGGCCGCCGCCGCGTCGCATAAACGCGGTTAAGATGCAGCCTCCCAAACTTGAGGCTGAACGCGGCGTCGAGAGGATGCCGCCTCGCGATGTCGACTCGCCTACTCGCCATGGAACCGTTCGTATGGTCACGTCGTCGGCGCTGACCTGGCGGGTTGGGGGCTCACCAGGGCCCGCCCACTGGGCCACACGTGGACGGGCCCCGGCCCGGCCCGTCAGCGCTCCTTCGAGCCCAGTCCACTCCCTTCCCTCTAAGACTCCTCCCTCCCATCGCTCTTCGTTGCCTGCCCCCTCCTCAGACCCGCCAAGCCCGTCCTCCCGGTCGCTCCAGAGCGTCAACAGCCGCAGCGCCCCCACCGGACCCCCTGGTCGCGCTTTCCTGCCCGGCCGTCCCCCTCGTGCCCTGAACGGGGCGGACCTGGACTTCCTTCGCGGAGGCACTCTGGCGGGATAGCAGCTCGTCGTTCGGTAGCAACTAACGGCTTGACTCCGCGCCTCTACGCCGCAAGCGGCGAGCAAGGCAAGGCTCTGGACTGCAGCCCACAGCTTCGTTGCCCCTTCACGTCCGCCTGATACGGCAGTCCTAGGCGGCGCAGCAGGCACAGCGCCGCTTGCGCCTCAGCTACAACAGGCGCGGGCGCCAAGCTCGCGAGTGTGAGTGCACCGCAGAGGCGGCGGTCAGCGGTCGGCGGTCGCAACAATGGGCGGCGGCAGGGGAGCGTCGCCCGGCAGGGCCCTGGGCGCAGAGCCGGGGCCCCACGGCCACGTGCCACACAGCCCTGGCCGCCTGGGCCCCCATGGGGCCCACGGTGGGCCCGAGGAGGCCCCCAAGGCTTTCACCGTCATGATGGCCCGCAACGAGGCGGACGAGGAGGTGGGTGGGGGTTGGGTTGGGTTGGGTGGGGGGGCGGGAGGGAGGGAGGCACTGGGGCTAGGGTATGGGCAGGCGGGCCGGGGAAAAGCCGTGAAGGGGATGGGTGTGCTGGGCCTCGGGGTGTGGTGCTTTGGGGGGGGAGGCGGGGGAGGAGAGGCGCGAGCTTGTGTGTTGGGCGGGGGTTATGCGGGCGGGCAGGTAGGGCCCAACCGACGGTGCCGTGCCCACGCGCGCGCCGCGGTCCGGCATCGGAGTCCATCGTTGCGGGCCGTCAGACTCGGTTTAGTCTCGCTGTGCACTCTTCTCCACATAGTTGCCTTAGGAAGCGAGTAGCTGCTGTGAGCACCACGCGAGCGCGACCGGCGACAGCCAGCGCTGTAGCTTGCGGCTCTTCCGTCCTTGCTGCCCGCTGCCTAGCTACCAAGTGCTTTGACAATGCACTGACTCTAGCCTGACCGCTTGCTGGCCAAGCGTTGACCTGCGCGACTTCGGCGCGATCAAGCCATGGAAGGGCTTGGGCGCCCGCTTGGTAGCCCCGAGCAGAGCTATGTGGCACCTTTTGAGGTCCAGGGCTCGGGCAGGAGCCCCGCGGACGCATCGCGCCGGCAACCTGCTCCTCGCATGAAGCGGCGCCGGGGCAAGCCGCAGGACGTCTTCACGTATGAGCCCGACAAGGTGCCATCCATATGATACGTTACAGTCGGTCACGATTGCTCGGGCTCATGTTTTGTGCAACTGCCATGTGCAGGAAATCGCAAGCTTTGAGGGACTCTACGCTCCCTGGTGGAAGACCGTCCTCTTCTACCTGATCGCGCTGCTCTCGGCGGGGTAAGGGAGGGGCGGGAAGGGAAAGCCGGGAGGTATTGAGGTTTTGGAATACCCTCCCTCCAGGAGCAAGGGCACCTGGGCTAGGGTTCTTTCTACCCAGCTGTGCAGCAGTGCTCCCCACGCCCTCACTGCCAGTATCAACCGCCCGCTGCGGCGCCCACACATGCCCATTCGCGCACCTTCGCTCCAGTGCCACCCCCGCCCTCTTTTCCGCCCCCCTCCCCCAGGCTCTCCCTGCTGGCCTGCAAGTGGTCCCCCCGGCTCTACGCCCTGCTGCGCCTCTCGCCCTGCGCCCTCAGGGACGCGCAGTACGTGCGCATCCGGGTGAGAGCGCCGGACCGAGGGGGTTGGGGGGGTCGGGTCAGGGACACAGGAGCGGCCGCTGAGGAGCGGCCGCTGAGGAGCGGCAAGGCAGTCCGCGCACCCACGAATGTGGGCGCGTCTGCACCCCGCCTCGCGCGCACTTTCCTGAGGCCCCAGCCCTCGTCCTCCCTTTGACCACCCCCCCGCCCCTCCCGTTACCCCCACGACCCCCAGCTCACGGACGGGCGTGTGGACCTGGAGCGTGTGGCCGAGGTGGCGCTGGCGGAGCCGCACGCGGACTCGCAGCCCACGTACGAGGCGGACGAGGAGGCGGCGCCCAGGGGGGGGCTGCTGGACTGGCAGGTGGGGGGGAGGGGGGCTGGCAGGGCGGGGAGGGGTTGTGTGTGGGAGGGAGATGGCCTCGGCTGTCGCAGCAGGGGCGCGGACTGCCAGGGGCCCAGGGGCAAGTCTGCTGCGCGCTGTTGCCCGCCTCCCACCTCCTCCCTCCTGGCCCCCCCTCCCACGCCACCGCCCCCTCCTCCCCAGGTCCAGCGCGTTCAGCGGCTGCTCGAGTACCGCTGCACCCGCTACTTCTACGTGGAGGGGCCCGAGGGTGGGGGTGGGGAGGAGCGGGGAGGGATTTTCCGGGCGTTGGAGAGCAAAGGATGAGGCAGAGCGGCAGCCAGCGAGCCCGATGCGCACCGAGGGGTTGAGGGGGAAAGTAGGAGGGGCGGAAGAGGGAGGGAGGGGGGGGAGCTGAGCACTGCATACGGAGGGGAGCGAGGGAGGGGCGGCAGGGCCTGATGCCGGGTGGTTGCCTACTGGTAATCCCCCCTGACCCCTTGTCCCCCTCCCAGCTGCTGGCGGTGTGGCTCCCGCTCTGTCCGGCCGCGGCTCCAGCGGCACCTTCGTGCCGGTGCCCCCCGTGCCGCGGGGCTTCGTGGAGCAGCTGCAGGTGGGGTGGGGGGTGGGGGAGGGGCAGGGAGGGGTGGGGAGTGGCCGTGAGCGACAGAGAGCGCGTAAGCTGTGTTTGGGGCCTGCTGTCCTGGGTGGGACGACGTGAGCCCTCTCCCCTTCTCAACCCCCGCACCCACGTCTCTGGCCCCTCTCCTCTGCTGTGTGCTGTCCACCCCAGGCCGCCGCCCAGACGCTTGCCGCCACGGGCCAGGCCACGGCGGTGGAGGAGGCGGCCGAGTGGGACCTGGGGGAGCGGCAGCTCAGGTGGGCTGGGTGTGAGCGGGGAGTTTGCAAGTGGCCGCGGCACGTGTGGCCGGTGGGGGCAGCAAGCTGACCCCTCCTCCCGGTTACCCCTTTCCAACCGCTCACCTGTACGACACCCGTACGGCGTCGCAGGTACGGCACCAACGAGATGGCCATCCCCGTCAAGAGCATCTTCACGCTCATCTTCGATGAGATGTGGCACCCCTTCTACGTCTTCCAGGTGTGGGGGATGGAAGGGGGGGCAAGTAACCGACGTCGGCGCGTGGGCTCAAGGATGCCCGGGGGTACGCGCTCTTAGGTGCGCGCTGGAGCCCGTCGCCAACAACCCCCAACCCCCTTCCTGAACAGTACTTTTCGATCCTGATCTGGATCGTGGGCGACGCCTACTACTCGTACGCCGTCTGCATCGCCGCCATCACCTGGTTCTCCATCGTGTCGGCGGCCGTGGAGGCGCACAGGAACATGAAGCGGCTGGCGGACATCGCGCACTTCGAGTGGTGAGGGGCGGTTGGGGTGGGGGCGGGGGCAGGAGCAGGAGGGGGCGGGACGGGGCCCGGAAGGGGGCAGGGAGGGAGATGTGGGGACGCCTGACCGGCGGAGGCAGGTTGAGGGTCGGACGTCGGAAGGGCCGGCTCGGGAGTCTCCGTGCCACTGCCCTTCCTCACCTTGCCCTTCCCACTCCGCCCCCAACCCCACCCCACCCCAGCGACGTGGACGTCATCCGCGGCGGCTGCGTGCAGCGCCTGGCCTCGTCCTGCCTGGTGCCGGGGGACCTGGTGGTGGTGGGGCCGGGCACGCTGCCGGCCGACATGGTGCTGCTGCGGGGGGAGGCCATCCTGGACGAGAACATGCTCACGGGTAGGGGGTGGCGGGGGCAGGGTGGAGGGGAGGGGAGGGGAGTAGGGTGAGGTTGGGGTGGAAGGGCTGGCTGCTGGTGTGGAGGCGGTGGAAAGGGATGGAGTGCAGCGAGCGCTGTAGCCTGGGTCGAGGCCGCTGCAGCCCCTGCGCCTCCCTCCTCCAACCAGCGCCATCCCTTCCATCACCCCTCACTACTCTTGCGCCCCAACCTCCCCCTCCCCCCCTCTTACCCCCAGGCGAGTCCGTCCCCGTCCGCAAGGTCCCCTACAGCCCCACCGCCGACGGCCTGGCCTACCAGCCCGACCGCTGCCCCGGCTGCACCCTGTTCGGGGGCACCCTGGTGGCGCAGGCGCGGGCGGCGCGGGGGCAGCGCGCGGTGGCAGTGGTGGTGCGGACCCGGTTCTACAGCGCCAAGGGGCAGCTGCTCAGGTGGGGTTTAATATGGCAGGGGGGACCCGATGCGGTGGGAGGGGTTGGGGAGGTTGAGGGGGGTTGCACGATGCACCCCACTCGCCCCACCCCCATCCACCTGCCGTTTGTGGCCACCCTCCCCTCCTTAACCACACCTCCTGCCCCCACACCCCACACCCCATTCACCACCACGACCACCCGCAGGTCCATCCTGTTCCCCCGCGAGCACGAGGAGTCGTTCATCTCGGACTCGCTCCGCTTCATCGCCGTCATGCTGGCAGCCTGCCTGGGTCTCTACGTGTGGGCGGCAGTGGTGCTGGCCACCAACGGGGCCAGCCCAGACCGCATCGTCGTGCGTTTCTTCGACATGGTCAGTGGCTTGGGGGTGGTGTGGGGAAGGTGTGGGGAGACTGGGGAGGTCAGGCGCGACGGGCGTAGTGGGGGGGGGGGGGACTCCCGGAGGGGTGCCGCGCGGGTTGGGAGGGCCCGAAACGAGAGAGATCAGTTTTTCGCCGCGCTCGCGGTGGATTCGGCCCGAACGTTTTGTTCAAGCTCGCAGTCTGACACATAGAAGTAGCATCCTGCGTTTGGGGCGCTAGTCGGAGGTCGGCCGTCGCACATCATGCCGACGAGCATGTCCTCGCAACGTCGCGAAAGTTGCCCACCGATGGTTCTTTTAGAATCTCTACTTCATCAAAGATACAAAGGCTATCCTCTGGGGTGCCCAGTCTTGCTCAGCGGAAACCCTCACGAGGATGCCGAGAAACTCGACGTCGCGTCGCGCAACCAGCGACGAGTGGCCCCGTGACACCTTCTCTGACGCATAGTAACACGTGTTGTCTGCATAATACCATGGTTCAGCCCTTCTTGACCCCACCTTGTCGGCCACCCCTTCCCCACCCGACCCAGATCACCATCGCCGTGCCCCCCGCGCTGCCCGCCTGCCTCACCATCGCCACGGTCTTCTCCATCGGTCGCCTGCGCCGCAAGGGCATCTACGTCACCTCACCCGACCGCATCACGCTGGCGGGCCAGCTGGACGTGATCTGCTTCGACAAGACGGGTGGGGCGGGATGGCTCGGGGGAGGGGGGCGGACTGGGAAGGGGAGCGATGGGGGAGGAAGGGGAGCGTGTGCTGTGCTGTGTGAACCCTCCCTCCCCCACTTCCCTCCCCCCCCGACCCACCGGTCTCGGATTCAAACACCCCCTTCCCCGCGCCGCACCCCCCAGGTACGCTCACCGAGCAGGGCCTGGACCTGCAGGGCATCATCCCCATCCAGGGGGGCCGCACGCACAACCTGGTGTCGGCCGTGTCGCTGCTGCCCACCAGCCTGGTGTGTGGGGGGGACGGAGGGGGGAAATAAAGTAGAGGAGGGGGGCTGGCGAAGGGGAAACAGAAAGAGGCTTGTCGCATTGTATTGTTGCCCCGCTGCCTGTCCATGCATGCCTCCCCCGCCCCCTCCTCCATGCCTCCCCCGCCCCCGCCCCCCCTCCCTCCCCCAGGTTGAGCTGCTGGCCTCTTGCCACGGCCTGGCCCGCATGGGGGAGTCCCTGGTGGGGGACCCCCTGGACCAGGTGGGGGGGGGGAGAGGGGTGGGGGGGGGTCAGGTCAGAGGAGCTGTGCTGTGTGTTTTGTAGTTGGTGGCAGGGACAGGGGGTCAGGTCCGAGGGGCTATCCTGTGGTTTGTAGTTGGTGGCAGGGACAGGGAGGAGGGCAGGGCGGGCGAGCACAGGGAGCGACAAGGCAGGGCCCAGCGTCCTACTGCTCCGCTCCTCGGTCCCCGCTGCCTCGGCACTCCCCCTTCACACTCCCCATCCACTCCCCATCCACTCCCTCCTCCCCCCGCAGAAGCTGTTTCTGGCCACCCACTGGGACCTGATCGACGAGCGACCCGACATGGACGGCCGCTTCGGGGGCGCCTACGGCCCCCCGCCGGGGGGCGAGCCGGGACCGGGCGGCAGCAGCAGCCTGGGCGGCGCGGGCAGCATGGGCGGCGCGGGGGCGGTGGATGGCGTGGGCGGGGTGGATGGGCTGGTGGGGGCGGGCGAGGGCGGCGCGCTGGCTCCCGAGCAGGCGGCGCAGGAGGCGGCGGAGGCCACGGGCACCAGCGGGGACGTGCACACGTACGTGCGACCGCCGGGGGCCGTGCACGTGAGTCTTGCGGGAAGGGGGGTGGAGGGAGGGGAGGGCCGGGTTAGATTGTGGGTGGTGGGTTCCTTGGTAGGCAGGCGGGTTTGGGGGTTCTGGGGCTGTTGCGTCACAGGCCGTTCTCCTGCACCTATGCCTCTTCCTTCCCTCCACCATCCCCACGTCCCTCCTCCCCCCCCTTCTCCCCCCCAGGCCTACTCCATCATCAAGCGCTTTGAGTTCAGTGCGGCGCTGCAGCGGAACCTGGTGGTGGTCAAGGCGCCGGACGGGGGGGTGCAGGTGGGAGGGGGGATGGGACAGGGAGGGAGAGCGGCTTGGGCGTGGGCCCCCGCCGCCGTGTGGCAGCGTCGGGCGTGTCGGGGCGCCCGTTTTCGCCTCCCTCTCTTATCCCGTTGGCTCCCCCTCTTCCTCGTCTTCACGCTCTATGCACGCCCTGCCCCCACCCCCCACCCCCACCCTCAACCCCCAACCTTTCCCCTCTGCCCCTCCGCCCCCCCCTCAACCCCCAGGTGTTTGCCAAGGGCTCCCCCGAGGCTCTCCGCACCCTGGTGGACCCCGCCTCCGTGCCCCCGGACTTCGAGGCGCTGCTGGGGGAGACCACCCGCGAGGGGCTGCGCGTGCTGGCGCTGGCGGCAGGGGACGCGGGGGGCGTGCCGGAGGCGCAGCTGCTGGGGTGGACGCAGGTGGGGCCGGGGGAGGGGGAGGGGGAGGGGGGGAGTCCCGCTCCCGAGAGACTGTTGGCAGTGGGGCCGGGGGGGGGGGGAACGGGTATAGGGAACGGGCAATCGGGCCCGGTGGACACAGCAGGGGTTCACGCACAGCGAAGGGACGTCGCCGGGCCATGCACGACGGGGGATGAGGGGGGAGAGTACGGACGGTTCGGAGTTGGGACGGAGAGGAGGGGGGAAGAAGGTGGGGCTGTGGCTGTTGAGAGCGCGTGAGGGGGGGCACCGCGAGCTTGGCACCCCTAGCCACGGCCCCCACCCGCATCCCCCGTCCCCCGTTCCCCTCCCCCCCAGGCCGAGACAGAGGCGGGCGTGCGGCTGCAGCTGGTGGGGCTGGCGGTGATGGCCAACCCTCTCCGGGGGGACACGGCCGACACCATTGCGCAGCTGCAGTACGCCTCCATACGCACCGTCATGGTGGGTCGAGGGGGGTGGGGAGGGGAGGGGCTGGCCTTCGGGGGTTGCTCGGGGAGCTGCGCCGGGCTGGGATCGGGCTGGGCCCCCGCGGCCATGACCGGGTGTCTAGGGCCGCAATTGAGTAGCTGGGTGGATGCATAGGCAAGCTCGTTACCGTCAACCTCCATCCACCTGAGCTCATCCACCATTCCCCGCTCCAACCACCCAGCAACCCACCTGCCCCCTCCCCCCCATCCCACCCCAGGTCACGGGCGACCACCTCCGCACCGCCGTGTCCGTGGCCCACAAGTGCAACATCCTGCCCACGCAGCGACCCATCCTGCTCATCGACGCAGCCGACGCGCCCGTACATACACACGCACACGCGCTGGCAACCCCCGTGGCCCCCGCCCCGGTGCTCATCCCCGGCTCGCCGGGCCCCGGCCCCGCCACCCCCGGCGGCCTCGCCGTACCCGGGCCGTACGGCGACGCTGCCGCCGTACCCCTGGCGTCGTCGCCGGGCGCCGCCACGCCGGGCCACTCCGCGCCGCTGCCGGTCGTACGGCAGCAGCACGTGCTGTCGTACACGGGCGCCACGGGGCCCGGCCCCGCCGGCGAGCCCACGCCCATGGGTGACCCCTCCATCGCCGCCCTCGGGGACTGGGCGGGCAACCTGCTGCGGGACAGCATCGAGGAGCAGGAGGCTGCGGCGGCGGCGGCTGCTCGCGCCGGCGCCGGGGGATCCCCCCCTGGCGCGGACGGCGCGTTCGGCGGCGGCAATGGGGACGGGGGCGGGTTTGGGTCGGCGATGGCGGGGTTCCACCGGGGCACATCGGGCCACCACGCCGTCTTCACCCTCGACGGTGATGGAGAGTCCGAGGGCGGCGCTGGCCCCGGCCCCGGTCCCGCCGCCAACGGCAATGGCAACGGTCTCCACTACGCGCCCCCCGTCCTCATCCCCGCCGCCTCGGACGCCGCCGCTTCCGGCGCGTCCCCGGCCGCGGCCGCAGCCCCGCTGGCGCCCGCGCTGGTCCCCCCCGGCTCCCTCCCCGCCGGCGGCCTGCGCCTCTCCGTGCTGGACGCGGAGGGCAACGTGCTGCCCTCGCTTGCCGCCCTGGAGCTCGGTCCCTCTGGCTACGCCCACTCCACCACCACCCTCTCCACCCTCTCCACCGCCTCCTCCTCCGCCCTGCCCGCCTTCGCCTCCGCCGCCTCCTTCTCCGCCCCCGCCAACGCCCAGGCGCTGCTCGCCCGCGTGCTCACGGGCGACCTGGAGTGCGCGGTCACGGGCAAAGGCTTCTCCTGGCTGCTGGCCGCCCTGGACCCGGGCCTGCTGGAGCCCGTGCTGAGGCGCGCGGGCGTGTTCGCGCGCATGAGCCCCGACAACAAGAGGGACCTCATGCTGCTGCTGGGCAGGTGAGTGGGGGGGAAAGGGGGCGGGTGGGGTCATTTTCGTACACGTACACGAGAAGCAGATAGGGTGGGAGAGGGGCAGGGAAGGCGATCGAGGACCCGAGGGCCGTCCGCGTTGGGTCCTTGGCGAAGCGGGTGTGACGGAGGTTGGGACTGCCCGGGGCTTGACTCCGTGCCCTTCCTCACTTCTGTCCCCGCAACCACACTCTGCCCCCCCCCCTCCCAGCGGCATCGACGGCGTGGAGGGCTGCCCCCGCCTGGGCCTGCGCGTGGGCTTCTGCGGGGACGGTGCCAACGACTGCGGGGCGCTCAAGGCGGCACACGTGGGCGTGTCGCTGTGCGAGGCGGAGGTGGGGGTTGTGGGGGCGGGTGGAGGGGAGGGGGAGGGGATGCAGGGGAAAGGAGGGCGGGGGCAGCAGGGCTGCGGGCGGGGCGGACCCCGGTTCGCTGTACTGTGCGCCTGCCCCCACCTCTGTCCAACCCACCCCACTCAACCTCTGCACTTGCCCAAACTCTCTCTATCCCTCCACCTCCACCTCCCCACCTTCCCATCCCTTCTCACTCCCCCTTTTACCCACCCACCCCAACCCACACTCAACACTCAACCCCACCCTGACGCCCGCTCTCGTCCTTCCCCCCAGGCCTCCGTTGCCGCTCCCATGACCTCCAAGGCCCAGACCATCGCCTCCATGGTGACGGTGGTGGCCGAGGGCCGCTGCACGCTCATGGCCACCTACCAGATCTTCCAGTTCATTATCGCGTACGCCCTGGTGCAGGTGGGGGTGGGGTGGGGGGAGGTCATCTGATGAGGGGGGGGTCGAGCCGGCTGGCGGCAGCGCGCGTCGGCGTTGAGGGGTCTGCCCCCTCGTGCCTGCGTGTCCACCCTTGCACCTAAACCAAGATGGGCCTCTTTTTCCCTCCGCCCTCCCCCCCCCCAGGCCTTTGAGACAAACCTCATGTACACCTACCTGCTCAACCTGGGGAACTACCAGTGAGGGGGAGGGGAAGGAGACGGGGGAGGGGGAGGAGAAGCCGCTTCTCTGGGGCCTCAGGGGGAAACTCCAGCCAGCGCGAGCACGTCTTCCGCTGCCTCTGGCGCCGACTGGCACGCGCCCTCCGATGCCGCTCAGCCTGGACGCCTCTCCCGCTTGAGCACGCCGCCCGGCCCCCCCTTCCCGCCTTCTCAACCGCTCAGCTTGACCCCCCCCCTCACACACACACCCAGGTACCTGATTGAGGACCTGTTCTTCACCACGGTGCTGGCGGCGCTCATGGGCTTCACGGAGCCACGGTGGGGGGGGCGGCAGGGGAGGGGGGGCACGACAGCCGGGGACAGTCGGGGACTCGTGCGGCATGCAGCCGTGCTTGTGGGCAGGGGCTCTTGCCCTCTGGTGCCTCCCTCTGACGCCCCTCCCCTCTTGGCCACTTCCTCCCCCCCCCCGCAGCAAGCAGCTGTCCCGCTCCCGGCCCCTGCAGCGGGTCATGTCGGCGCCCCTGCTGCTGTCCACCCTGGCGCAGTGCGTGGTGGTGGTGGTGTTCCAGCTGGCGGGGCTGTGGCTGCTGCAGGTGGGGGGGCTGTGATGCGGGGGAGGGGGGGGGGAGGGGGGGCTGGAGGGTGCAGGCGGGTTGTGGGGGGGAGGGCGGCGGTGTGAGCTTGCGCCTGGCGGCTCGGCTGCTGCCCTGGCCCCGCTGCTCCCACCGCGCTCCGTCCCGCCCCGACCCACATCGCAATGACGCCCGTCCCACCCACCCCGCCTCCTCATTTCGCCCCCCCCCCCCAGGCCCAGGCGGGCTATGTGCGGTTCATGGGGGACAAGGAGCTGCACGCCACCGTGGTGAGGGGGGGGAGAAGGGGGGGAGAGATGCGCCCAAACGGCTGCCCGGGCAACGGCTGGTCCACATTGAGCCCGGTTTCCTGCATGCACACTCTCCCGAACCTCCTTACCGCCTCTCCCATCCAACTCTCCCATCCGCCGCCTCCACATCGCTTGCCACCCCCACCCCACCCAATCCACCCCACCCCACCCACCCCACTCCGCCCCCCGACCCCAGGCCCCCGAGAACAGCGCCACCTACATGGTGGCTCTGGCTCAGTTCGTGGTGCTGGCGCTGGTGTTCAACAAGGGCATGCCGCACCGCTCGCCGCTGTGGACCAACGGTTGGCTGGTGGCGGTGCTGGTGCTGCAGGTGGGGGGGAGAGGTGTAGACTTCTCTGCAGGAGAAGGCAGGTTCTTGGACGAGACACGATACGCCGTACTGCTAGAGTATCCTTAGGGCGGTAGCCTTCCTTTGGGCGGCTATCCGCCGTTTCGTAGCTATCATAGGCACTAGTACCGATCGGTTGTTTTCCCTCCCACCCATCCGGTGTGGAGAGCGATGGCTACGGCCGGCAACTGCGCCAGATTCATAAGCAGAGCGGAATTGGGAGGCTAGGGCGGAGCGGGAGGCTGGAGCAGAGCAGAGTGGGAAGAAGGAGCAGAGCGGGAGGCTAGGGCTGAAGTTGACAGGGTCGGTTTTGGGGATTGAGTTCAGTTGGGGGGCTAGCAGTAGGTATCGGTTTGTGACTGAGCAGTGGCTGGTGTGTTCAGGGTAGAAGTAGAGTGTCGAGGACAAGAAGAGGGGGTAGTGAGGAGGGGGTAGTGAGGCGGGGGCGGGGAGGGTTAAGGTTGGCGGCAAGAGGGAGAGGGCGGACGAGGAGGTGGAGGAGATCTATGCACGGACACGCGCCAGCATGCCCTCGCCCTGCAGCCACTGAACCATTCAGTCGCTCCCTCGGTCGCAGACCCACTCTTTGCCCCCCTCCCACTCACCGCCCACCTCCCTCCACACCCTCTCCCCATCCCTCACACCCCCCCCAGACCGCCTTCGTGCTCCAGACGCTCTTCTCCGACAACCTGTTCAACACGCAGGTGCAGCAGCTGGTCGGCAAGGAGGACTTCGGGGGGGTCATGGGGACCGCGTTCAGGTGGGGCGGGGGGCGGAGAGCGGGGGGGGGGGAGGGGTATGGGGGGGGGGGGCAGTGGGGCGTGGCGCCTTGAGCGGGCTTGTGGCCGGGCCTGCCTAGGCCCCCTAGCCAGCCGTCTCCGCCAGCCTGACCCTGTCAGCTCATCAGCATCCTCCCCCCCACTGCCAACTCCTCACCACCACCACCACCACCACCACCGACCTCTCCCCCAACCCTCGTTGCCCGCACACCTCACCCCCTTCCCACCCCTCCCCCAACCCTTCCCTACCCCCAGGTGGAAGCTGTTTGGGCTGCTGGTGCTCATGGGGCTGACGGCCTACGCCTTCGAGTACGCCTCCATCGGCCTGGTGCGCCTGGTGGCCTGGGCGCGGGGGAGGGGCGGCGGGGGGGGCAGGGGCAGCGTGCCGGCCACCGTGGTGGGCAGCGTGCGGCCGGGGAGGAAGTAGGGGGGCGGGCGGGGGCTGAGGTAAGAGGGGGAGGGAGGAGGAGGAGAGGGGGGATAGGGGGGGATCGGGCCGTGGATGGGATGGAAAACCGTGGTGGTGGGTGGAGGGGCGGCGTGTTGTGGTGTCAGCCCGGTGATCAGCCCTTCGGCGCATATTGCTGGGAGGGCGCCGCGGGGGGTGGGGGGTGGCTTGTACGGGTACGCCGGGGACTCGGAGGGGGTGGGGCAGGTAGCGACGGCGGCGGGGTGTGCGTGGCGGTTCCGTGGGGAGCGGTTGGCGTGGTCGACAGGGGGGGAGTTGGGGCGTGAGCGGGTGTTTGGCACGTGGTACTCGTACGGAGGCTAGGTGTACTGCTACCGGTAATGTGACTTGCGAGCTCGTATGTAGACTCTCGCTTATGTACGGAGGCTTTGCTGTGTGGCGGGTGGTGCGCGGGTGGCCCTGCTCGCGTGTAACGGTCGTTACGGTCTGGACTGTCTCACTGCCCCTCTCGAAGCCGGCAGCCGGCACGAGCCGTGGAGGCTCGGCACCAGGACAAGAGCTCGTCCTTACACACACAGCAGCAGTGCCACACAGCAACAGCCAGCCGGCTCCTGGCGCTTGCGGCTGGGTTGTGAAGCAGAGGGGTGAACGGAAAGATATTCGCTCATCACCAAACGTGTCAACTCATCCACTGCGAGCTCACACACACACGGGGAGGCAAAGGTTGACCCTCCACAGCCCCCCCCCCCACACTCACACACGCTTGACCCCGCTTGACCGCAAGGCGACCCATGTGCAGAGCTCACACGCACACACACAGGGAGCCCAAGCTCCATCCAAACGTCTTGGCGAGCGGCTGCATACGAAGGCCCCCAGGTGGACCCCCTCACTCCACGTCTCCACCTGTCCTAGGGTTCGTTGACGTATCAACAGCGACCCGGTGAG
Source organism: Edaphochlamys debaryana (assembly GCA_016858145.1). Taxonomy (NCBI): domain Eukaryota; kingdom Viridiplantae; phylum Chlorophyta; class Chlorophyceae; order Chlamydomonadales; genus Edaphochlamys; species Edaphochlamys debaryana. Next base: position 393,824 of record JAEHOE010000003.1, read on the forward strand.
GGGGGGGGGGTCCAGCACACCGGGACCTCTTTACATGTACCGTACCGTACTATGTACAACAACACATTGGCACGAGTACCCACCACATCTAGGTACCACCTAAGACCGAAAGGCCACGCACACATTAGCGCCGACCCCGGGAACTCACGCATAGATAGGTACTGCCCCACAGGAGCAAATCCATTACACATCATCTGATGTACGACACTTGGCTTGCGATCATATCGTCGAAAAGGCCACGGCACTCAGTGCCCAGAGGGAAAGGACGCAAATTAAAGAAAGCAACAGCACCTGCATGCCTGCTGGGTGCTCATGGCCGGGTGAATACCCCGTTTAATCACGTTGAGTTCTGGTGCCTGCACGAGACGCGCGGCACAGCATGGCATGGAAACCCGCACACAGGACCCAGATGGCAAGGGACCGCACACCGCGGCTACTTCCCCTGTCAATTGAAAGACGAACAAAGCAGAAAGGACGAATCATGGCATTGAAAGATCCACCACCAGTACGACACATGACTCACCCTGCTTGCCCTTGCCAACGCCATCCTAGCCGCTCCACGGCTCCACCCCCGCCCACCCCTCCTCATCACCCCTCCTCCGGCCCTCACCCCACAGTAACCGCTACCTCCGCCCCCTCGCCCTCCCCACCACGCCTGGCCGGCTTGCCGCCCACCTCCGCCTCCGCCCTCCCACGGGGCCCGGGCAGGCCCAGCGGGGCCCGCGCCGGGCCCACCCCGGCCTCCACGGAGCGCCGCCACGACGAGACGGAGGCCGACACGTCCGGCTCCCCGCCCAGGGCCTCGGCCTCCGGCTCCTGTGCCCCGCCCTCCCGCCTGCTCCAATGCGAGCGGCCGCTGAACCAGCGCGCAGAGGCCTGCTCCTTCTCCTGAACCGCCTTCCTGCGAGCCTCCTGCCCCTCCTTCTGCCATGTCGCCAGGTCGGGTTGGTCTTGCTTCTGCTCCTCCTCGTCCTCAGCCTCCTCGTCCCCCCTCTCCTGCTTCTGCCCCTTCTCCTCATCGTTATCTTCGCCACCCTTACCCTTCACTTCCTCGGCCTTACCCTCGGGCCCCTCCCCCTCTGCCTGAGGCGTCACGGGCGCGCCCTTGCGCAGCCCCAGCCGCCCTGCCACCCACACCGCCCCCTGCCGGACCTTCTCCTGCAGGCCCCACACCACCCCGCCCAGGCCCCCGCCCCCGCCGTGCCCCCCCGCGGCCCCCTCCGCGTACTCCCTGTGTGCGGCTCGCGCCACCAGGGCCGCGTATGCCACCATGACGGCGGCGTTGATGAGGAGGATGAGGGCCCCGATGGTGTCCTCGGCAGCCTGGGGGGAGGGGGAGTGGGGGGATGAGGTTTTTATATGGGCGGTAGAGCTGTTTGCAACTAAGGAGGAAGGAATCGTGCCCACCCGCGCGGAGGGGGCAGCCGGGATGCCAATCCCTCCTTCCCCCTCCCCAGCGCCTCCCCCCTACCACACACACGCTCGGGTATCACTAAACGCACACCTGGTCCAGCTCCCCCGGCTGGGTGAAGTAGAGGCCCATGGTGATGGTGAGCATGAGAGTGCCCTTGGGAGGGGGGGGAGGGGGGGGAGGGGGGGGAGGGGGGGGAGGGAGAGGGGGGGTGGAAGGACAGCCAGGTCAGCGGGGGCCGGGCAGGCGCGCGGGAGGGCGGCGGGGCGTTAACGACGATTGCTGGGGCCGGGGGACCCGGGCCGCAGCGCCCTCCGTATCCCTTTCCCCACCCTCACCACCCACCAGGGATATGAACGACATGGCGGTCAGCAGTCGGGCGTGCAGGGGGGAGCAGCCCATGTTGAGCATGGCGATAAGGGTCAGCACTGGGGGGGGAGGGGGGGTAGACGAGATGGGGGCATGGCCCCCAAGCGGTCAGTGGGCGTCCGGAGGGGGGAGGCACCAGCCCCGGGCACTTTCCTCTCCCATCTCTAACCCCCCGCCCCCCCAGGCCCCACCCGCCAGCAGCAGCAGCGCCTGTTGGTCCTCGAGCATGGAGCGGGCGAAGCTGGGGGAGGGAGGGGGGGGAACGGGGGGGATCACATGGAGGGAGGGAGGGAGGGAGGTGTCATGAGACAAGGGAGAGGGGCTGTGTTTTGCCACAGCCCAGCCCAGTTAATGGGCCCTATCCGCGAAACCCACCCATCCAGGCCCCCCTCCCTCCCTCCCCCCTCACACGTCCACCAGCACCAGCGCCAGCACCTCCCCCATCATGACGGCCTCAAAGAAGAAGAACCGGGGGCTGGGGGAAGGGCGAGGGGAGGGTAAGGTTGTGCGTGGGGTCCGGGGATGAGCAGGCCGGACAGGCGGAGCGGGGTGTACGGCTGTGCGCGGCGGCTCACCGGTACCGGCGGTACAGGAAGCCGTACAGCATCATGGTACGGCGCTCGTCTGCGTGGGCGCGCAACCGATCAGGGGTTGTTTCGATCACGAGGGTTGAGCATCGCCACAGAGCGCCCGCAGCCACAGTCATCCTTGCTTAACCTCCCCCACGCCCAACCCCTCCCCCGCCCCACCCAGCGTGCGCCGGTGCCGCCACATGAGCCCAAACACCACCAGCGGCGGCGCCACGCAGAAGAGCAGCACACACACCACCCCCAGGGGCAGGTACACGGCGGCGTGCTCCCCCGTGTAGCACTCCTGCGTGTATGTGTGTGTGTGTGTGGGGGGGCAGGGTGTGTGTGCGGGGCTTCACGTCATGCAGGGCACGGCAGCGACGTCCACAGCTTTGGAAGACCCCAAAAGCGCTGGCGGCCCCCGCCCACCCTCACCCTGCCCCCCCACCCCCTCCCCACCTCCCCCCCCACCCCCCACCCCCCACCTGCTCCATGTTCCTCAGCCAGTAGCCCTGCCCCCACGTGGCCGCCTGCGTGCCCCCGTACGCCCCCTCCCCCCGGTCCAGGCGGCGGCAGGCAAAGAGCGACAGCGAGGTCTGCACCAGGCCGGGGTAGAGCACGAAGGAGGCCAGCAGCAGCACCACACCCAGCTGCCGGGGGAGGGGCATGGACTGTTTGGGGGGGAGAGGGAGGGAGGGAGGCGGGAAGGGGGGGGGGAGAGGGAGGGGAGGAGAGGGGGGTGGTTGAGGTGGAAGTGTGTGAGGGGCGTGATGAGGTAGCACGCTTTCCGCTGAGCGAGCCCGAGTGGGCCCTGATCTGCGCCCGATCTGGACCCGCCCTGGGCCCGGCCTGGGCCCGCCTCTCTCACCTGGTCCATGGCCACGATGACGGCGCGGGGTGTCTGCGGCATGACGGCCCTGCGCAGCTGCGCAGAGGCGGCCGTCAGGCGCTCCCTGAAGCGGGCGTAGGAGGCGCGGGAGCCGCGGCTGGAACGGTCGGGGGGGGGCGCCTGGGGGTCCTTGGGGTCGACACCATCGCCCTCTTCCTCTGGGGAGTCCTCCTCGGGGGGGTCCTCAGGACCCGGCTGCTCAGGGTCTTGAGTCGGGTCCTCAAAGGGCTGGCCCTTGCCCTTGCCACCCGCCTCCTCCTCCTCGTCGGCCTCTCCAGTTGCGCCCGAGCTACCCCTGGAGAGCCCCTGCTCGGGGTCCGGGCCCGGGTCGGGCAGGGGGGGGTCGACGTCCGCCCCCGCAGCACCTGCGTAGCTCCAGGACCGGGGCCGCCGGGGAGTGCCCCCCTTGCCCACCTTGGCGGGGCCCCCCGTGCGCCGAAGCAAGGCCTGGTGGAAGAAGCGGTACCTGGGGGTGGGGGTGGGGGGGTGGAGAGGGGCAGGGCTCTGGCTGTGTGGGCAGTGACGGTGCGGTCGTCGAACTCCATACAGACGGGGGACGCGGGCGAGGCGGAGAAACGAGGACGACACTGGTAGCTTGGGGCTAAGAAGGATCGGCAGGGACGGCAGCCCTGCTCGGCCGCAGCCCCACGCACCGCAGTGCCCACAGCCCCAGCGCCGCCGCGGCCGCCGCCAGCGGTGACACCAGCGCCCCCGCCAGCTGCGCCGCCGCCTGCTGGGAGGGGTCCAGCCCGTCCTGGAAGCAGCTGGGGGAGTAGCCGAACAGGAAGCCCGCACCCGTGAAGGCGCCCATGACACCCTGGAACCTGGGGGGAGGGGGGAGGAGGAGGGGAAGGGGGTGCCAGGGGAAGGAGATGCGTGGGGTTGTAATGAGGAGGGCGAAGGGCGGGGTATCGGTGGCAAAACTACGGCAGGTGCACGGGATAGATGGCAGTACGACAGGGTACGGCACTGCAGGTACCTGGAGATGATGGTGGGCCAGCCCAGGTTGAGGCGCGTGATGATGATGACGAACTGGATGTGCGTGATCAGCACCTGCAGCCGGAAGGAGGGGGTCCCATGGTGTAGCGAGGTGACCATGGTGGAACCAGCAAGTCAAGCGCCTTGCTCCCCCCACTCCCCCCACTCACCGCACTCCTCCCCCACACGCAACCTGCCCGCCCCCCCGGGTAACAGTTACATGCAGCCAGCCATATGTAGACAGCCCTACAGCCCCCACCCCGCCCCCACCTGGAGGATGTCGGAGGCGCCCGCCCCCCCCGGCGCCGCGTGGTCCTCCCTCAGCGTGGCCCATGCGGTGCCCGTGATGAGCCCCAGCGTGGCCAGGAAGCCCAGCACGCCCAGCACGCCCGTCACGCCCCCGCCTGCAGGCCGCGGGGTGAGGTGCGGTGTGGTGTGGTGTGGAGGATGAGTGTATGAGTTGGTGGAGGGGGGCGGGACTGTGCGAGAGGCCAGCCATCAAGGCCCCAAAGCCCTTGCTTCCCGCTCTCGGCCTCCCTCACCCGTGCCCTTCACCCCTCCCCGCCCACCCCGCCCCATCCCACCCTCATCCCCACCTCACCCATCCCCCCACCCCCCTCACTCGGGCAGTCGTTGCACTGGAAGTCGGCCGTCAGGTACCGCCCGGGGGCACACGTGGCACACAGCCGCCCGCCGTACCCGTCGGCGCACTGCCGCTGCATGTACGACACGCCCGGCTGGTCGGGCGGCACGCCCCACAGCAGGCAGTACCCCGCCGCCCCCTCCAAGCCCCCCGCCTGTCGCGCCGCGTCATAGCTCGCCAGCACCGCCGCACCCGCCGGCTGGCTGGCGTACCAGGCCCTCTGGCACGCCACCAGGGCCCCGTTCATGTCCACCAGGGAGCCTAGCTGTTCCTCGAGCAGCCGGGCTTCCGCCGCGAGGGCGGGGTTGAGGGTGGACGGGTTTGACACGCAGGCCCTGGGGTTGAGGCAGCGGTGCATGGCTGTGCTGTTGGGGGCCGAGGCCCAGTACCCTTGTAAGGGTGCCACCACGGCCCCGCCCGGGCAGTAGGCGTCGTCGGGGCAGGGAACGCACGCCTGGCTGCCCGCCGCCACGATGCCGCTGTCGTTGCGTTGTACGGCAAAGGCGATCTGGGCGTTGGCGGTTGGGTCACGTGGGTCGAGCCACAGGCCCAACTGCTGGGGGCGGCAGGGCGCGCAGGCGGCGAGGGCGGCGGCCGAGGGGGGCGCGGGGGGGCCGGGGAGCAGTTCGTCCCCCAGCATGCACGGAGCCAGGGCGGCGGGTTGGACGAGCGGCGCGATCTGGAGGGGGGGACACGTGGCACATGGGAGAGGGGGGCGGGGGTCGTTGGCGAGCAGGGATCAAGGGTCAGCGACGTTTGTGCTAGGCCTCCGGTTGGGTAATAGCGCGAAACGTGAGCGTGCAATGAAGGGGCTGGTAAAGGAGAGGTTGGCCACTGCGTGCGCAAAGGCTCAATCCCCGATCCCCCGCTCCCGACCGAGTCCCTGGCTCACCTCCAGTCCGGGCAGCGAGGTGGTCCCCACCAGGCGATAGCCAGCCCCCGCCCACCCCCGCGCCTCCACCCGCTCCCAGGCGGCCAGGCCCCCCTGCAGGGGGGCGGACGCGGGGGAGGCCTGCAGCTCCCCCACGGAGCCGGGGCGCAGGGCCAGGGACACGTCCATGGGCGGGTGGTCTGGGCGGGGGGACAGGGGGCGGTGGGTGGAGGTGCACGTTTGCACTGGCTACAACAGAAGAGGCATGGCCCCCACCCTACTGCACTACTCGATGAGGCGAACGTCTGAGGTTGGCTCACGGTTGGTTTGTCAGCGAGCGCCAAAGCCGCCCGCTCCCTCCCCTCCCTCCCGCCACTCACCCGTCACCCGCAGCCCCGCCTCGTCCACCAGCTCCACCCACAGCCTGTACGACATCCCGGGCCGCACGCTCAGCACGCGATCCGGCGGCACCGCCGAGCCGTTGGCATCCACCAACCGCAGCGCCGCCGGCTGTAGCTGAACAACCGCCGCGAACGCCGCCGCCGCCGCCGCCGTGCGATCGGCCCCGGCGGCGCCGCCACCGCCACTGCCTGAGCCGTCCGCCTGCGGGCCCCGCCCTGACCCCAGCGCTGTGCACTGAGCTACTGCGTCCACAAGTCGGGCCAGGGAGGAGGCGGCTCCCCCCGGGAGGGTAATAGCATTCGCTGGGCCCACAGCCACCGCCGGTGGCGCCGCCGGAGCGGCTGCCGTACCGTTGACCGTTGACTGGATCCCAACCGACCGAGCCCACAGGGCGTCCCTCACCAGCTGGGCGGCGGCGGCGTCCTCCTGCCGTAGCGCCGCCGCCGCCGCCGCACCAGCGTCAGCGTCGCCGCCGGGGCCCGGCTGGGGCACAGCCACGGGTGGGGAGCACCCCACCCACAGCGACGCCGCGGCCCGGTCCTGCACCCAGCACAGCCGGTTCCGACCGGCGGTCGGGGCCCAGGCGGCCGGTGCTGGGGTCGCGGGGGGAACGGTGGCGATGGCGGCAAGGGCAGGGCTGGGGCTGGGGCTGGGGCTGGCGCCGTCGTCGGGGCTGGCGGAGGCGGCGACCACGTCTGGCCGCACGGGCCACACGTTGTGGAGCACCAGCGGGGAGCAGCCGCGCGCCGCGGCCTGCCACAGCGCCGCCCAGGTCTGGGCCCAGGCGGGCCCCGACGCCGCACCCTCATCCCCACCATCGCCCGGTCCTCCGCCGGCAGTAGCCCCTAGAGGCAGGGGCACGACCGCATCGGCAGTGCTGCTGACTCCGGCGTCGCCTCCGCAAGCGTCCATGGCTTGCTGTGTGGCGATGCCCGGTCCGGCGGCGGCAGCGGTGTTGTTGGGGTCGAGGCGGCAGCCTTGGCCCAGCGCCGCCGCCACGCCAGACCCGAGCGCGACGGCGCCGCCGTAGCCCGCTAGGCCCGAGCCGCCGCTGCCGCCGCCGCCGCTTGCGCCGTCGGCGTCGTCGCCGGTGGAGCTGAGGGCCCGATTGGCTGTAAAGTTTGAGCGAAGGATGAGGGCAATGGTAGAGGTTGCGCCGGGTTGGGGAGCGGCGGAAGGTGCCGCCGCCGCCGGGCCCTCGACCCACAGCGCGCCGCCCGTGGCGGCGGTGTTGCCGTACGCGGTGCTGTCGTACATCTCCAGCTGTGCTGCACCCTGGAGGTACAGCCCGCCGCCGCGACGCCGTGCTGCGTTACCTCCGAGCTGCGAGCCACGCACCCCCAGGGCCGCACCCTCCAGGGCACAGAAGGCGCCTCCCGATGGAGCCGAGTTGGAGTCGAGGCGGCAGCGCTGGAGCAGGGCCGATGTGCCGCCGGTCACGTGGACCGCGCCGCCACAACCGGTGCCGTCGACCGCGCCCCCGCCGGCGGTGTTTTGGGCGAGGACGGAGCCGGAGAGGGCGACCGCGGCGGGCCTGCCGCTGCCCTGCTGCTGCTGTTCCTGCTGTGACAAGTGCCTGCGCTGCTGCGTTTGTTGTGAACTGGTTGAGCCACTGCCTGCCTCGGTGTGAACCACCGACAGCGCGCCGCCGCCCGCCCCACCAACGTTGCGACCAAACACAGACCCCGCCACCACCACCACCGGGCCGCTCAGCGGAGCCGATGCCTCGGCGCTGGTCTGGTTGCCGCCGCTGGCTCCCAGCCGCACTTGTACGGCACCGCCATACCGTACGGCACGGTTGTGGTGGAAGCACGTGGACGACAGCAGCAGCCCCGCAGCCGCCGCCGGCGCTGCCGAGCTGGCGGCCTCTGGTCCAGGGACGTCGTCCCCAAGCGCTGCGGCGGCGCAGGCCGCAGGCAGGCTTTCCCCTCCAGACCCTGTCGTCACCACCACTGCTGCAGAGCCCTCAACAAATACCGTGTTTGAGGTAGCGTAGAGCAGAGCCCCGCCGTCCAGCCCCGCCGAGCAGCTCGACACAGCGCAGCCGCGGACCTCGGCCCGGCCCGTCAGTAACGCCAGCGCGCCGCCGCTGCCGCCGCACGCGTTGTCGGCCAGCTCACAGCCGCTCACCAGGACCGAGGCGGGGGCCGCCCAGGCGAGGGCTTCCGCATCAGACGTGGCAATCATGGTCACATTGGCGTCAGGGCTGGGGCTGGGGGTGGGCATGGCGGGGTTCGTGTCGGCGGGGGTGGATGGAGCCACCGTTAGCGCGCCTCCGTCGCCGGCTGCGGTGTTGCCGAGCAGGCGGCAGGCGGTGACGGTGATGGCGGGGGGCTGCCAGTTGGCGGCAGCTGCAGCCGCAACCCGGTCCTGCGAGCGGGAAACAGGGGGCCCAGGGCAGGTGGGCTCAAGCGAGGCCCCTGGGCGGGCTACTGGCAGGCGGGCGCATGACGCAGCACCTCGAGGAGAGAAGCGGAGCAAGTAAGCGCAACGAGCAAGTACGTCAGGAGGTGTTGGGTCCCCGCCGACGGCGCCAGCAAACACCCTGCTCCTGCTGCCCCACCTACCCTCCTACCCGCCCACCCACCTGCAGGGCCAGGTACAGGCCGCCGCCGCTGCCCCTCCGCGCTGCGTTCCGCTCCACCTGGCAGCCCTCGAGCCGCACCCTCACCCCCGCCGCCCCCAGCGCCGCCCACGCGCCACCGCCGTCCAGCGCCGCCGCGTTGCCCGCGACACGGCTCCCCTCCGCCACCTCCAGGGAGCCCACCACACTGCCCAGGAGCATTCCACCCCCGTGGCCCAGGCTGGCCGTGTTGCCTTCCAGGCTCGCGTTGCGTAGCGCCACGGCCTCCGCGGTTGCAACCCATACGGCCCCGCCCTCGGCGGCGCTATTGCCCGCGAGCCTCGCGCCGCCCTCGCACGTCAGCAGGCGGAGGCGGCCGCCCACCGCCAGCGCGCCGCCGCTGCCCCGCGGCGCACGGTTCTCCGCCAGGACCGCGCCCTCCGCCACCCGCAGCTGACCCCGCACGTCACCGCTGACATAGATCGCGCCGCCGGGGCCCTGGGCGGCCGTGTTGCCGCTCACCTCGCTGCGGCCGCTGACGGTGCCGTTGCCAACCCACCCCGCCGCCAGCGCACCTCCCGCGTCGGCCGAGTTGTCTGCCACACGGCTGCCCTCAGCCACGCGCAGCTCCTGCAGCCCCCCTGGAGCGTACAGCGCCCCGCCGGCGACCTTGGCCCGGTTGCGCTCGATCCGGCTGGCACCAGACACTGAGATGCTACTGATCAGCCCCACCACCGCTACCGCGCCGCCGCGATCGGCCGTGTTGTCCGTCAGCTCGCTGCCGCCGCTCAGCTCGAGGGCTCTCAAGGTCCCGGCCACGGAGCAGAGACCGCCGTCCGCCCCCGCGTTGTTGGCGGTGCCGCGGCTGCCGCCGCTCAGCGCCAGCCGCCGAAGCCCGCCGCCGACGCTGACGCCGCCGCCGGCCGCCAGCGCTGCATTTCCGTTAATGTACGAGCGCTCTTCCAGCAGTGCGAGATCGAGATCGCCCTCGACGTTGGCGGCGCCGCCGCGCTGCGCCCGGTTGCCGTACAGGCCCGACCCGCCCCGCAGCACCACGCCAAAGCCCGCTCCCAGCGTGTGCACCCCGCCGCCGCTGCGCCCTGCCGTACAATTACTCACGCTGCTGCCGCCGTTCAGCTCCAGGGACTGGAGCGTGCCGCCCACGTGGGCGCCGCCGCCGTCCCGACCCGCGCTGTTGGCCTCCAGGGAGCTGGAGCCGTCGAGCGAGAGCGCGAGCTCCTGGCCCGTGAAGAAGGCGCCGCCGTCGAGTGCTGCCGTACAGTGTCGTACGGCGCTGCCGGAAGCCAGGCGCGCCACGATGCCGCGGTTGGCGAAGGCGGCGCCGCCACTGCCGTCGCGGGCGGCGTTGGATGACATGAGGGCGCCGCCGCTTAGGTCGAGGGTCAAGTCCTCGGCGGCAAAGACTGCGTTGGGGGGGCGGAAGGCGGGGTGAGGAGGGCCGGGAAAGGCAGGGTGGGAGTCCGTGCACGAGGTGCGGCAGGCACAGGAGCAATCGCCGAAATCCCGTAGTCCAAGCCCCAAGCCCCCAAACCTAAGAGCCCTCTCACTGGCGCCGCCGTCCGCTTGGGCCGTGTTGTTGACGAGGCAGGCTCCCGACTCCATCACCAGCGCCGCAGAGCCGGAGAACTGGGCAGCGCCGCCGCTGACCTTGGCCGTGCTGTGCTGCAGGCAGCCGCCGGTTCGGAGCCGCATGGTGCCGCCGCCGTCTAGCCACAACACGCCTCCCTGGGTGGCGGCGTTGTACGCAATGCTAGCGTTGGCCTCGACCACAAGCTCGCCCAGATCCCCACCCAATGCAACAACCCCGCCAAGTGAAAGGACAACATTGTTCGACGAGACATCGCTTCCGCTGAGCACGATTGCGTGCACAGTCTTGTTGACGTAGATAACGCCTCCGGCGCGTGACGCCGAGTTACTTTGCACGGTACTGTCGTACACGCCAACACGAAATACGGCATTCTTGGAGGCCTCCGAGCCCTTCACGCATAGCACGCCCCCGGCACGGGACGCGCTGTTGCGGCTCACAGTGCTGTTGATCATGACAAACTCTTCGACATGAGAAGCAAACACGACGCCTCCCTGGCCTAGCCCCCCCAGGCCCAAATCCGCTGGGGCGCCGGCGAATCCGTCGAGCAGGCGGGTCCCCGGCCCCACTCGAGCCACGCCCAAACCACCCAATACATACGCGACGCCACCCGCCGGAGGGTCCGAGGAGGAAACAGTCGAGGACTCGCTTGCTGCGCTGTTGGAAATGGAGCTGCGCTCGATCGAGAGATGCGCCAGGGAGCCATGGGAGGCGATCACGCCGCCGGTGTGGGCTGTGGTGCCCTCAGCGTCGAGGCCTCGAATGGTGACAGAATCCCGGCGGGACCCAACCACCGCCAGCAGCGCGCCGCTGCCACCCGCGCTGTTCAGGTCCGCTGCTGTACATTCGGACAGCTGTACGGCAGTGCCGTACGGGTTCTCCGTGCTGTCCACCACGACCGTGCCGTACCCCTCGCGGTTGGCGAACACGCCCCGGCCGCGGACCGCGGGTCCCACGTTGCTCAGGCGTGACGTGGTGCCGTACGCACCGCCGTACACGACACGTGTGTCCCGAAACGTTGCATTGCTGAGCTCCAGTGAGGCTCCGGGCGTGCCGGACCTGAAGCGCGCCAGCAGGCACGCCCAGCCCTGCGCGTTCGAGATGTCCGTACACGTGATCTGGCGTGCCGTCAGTCCGACGGCGTTGCTGACGTGGACAGGGCCGTACACGCGATCTTGCGGCCGCAGGGCGATCTCGAGGAACGGCCCCGACAGGCCCCAGGGCGCTCCGTCCGTGTAGCCGCCCTCAAGCCCCACGCCCACACCGTCTCCGCTTTGCAGCTCCGGACCCCTCAAGCGCCTTAGCACGAGGCCATCGATCGTGACATAGGCGCAGTCGAGACACTGAATGAGGGGCCCGCCGGAACTGAGAGACAGGTCCTCTACGACTGAGCTGTAGAGCCGGAGGTGCCGCACGCCGCGGAGCGTGAGGCCCCAGTCCGCGGCCGATGGGTTGAAGCCCGCCGGCAGCGGAAGCGTGGCGTTCAGGTCCGGGGTTGTGTACGTGCTGTACGGCAGCTCGGACTTGCGTACGACGAGCTCCACGCCGCTGATGTTGCCGGCGGCGGTGCCGTTGCCGGCGGCGGCGGTGGTGGTGAGGGCGTGGAGCAGGGCACCCCCTACCTCCACTCGCAGAGGCGTTACAGCGGAGACATTGCTCGTGTCCAGGGCCCGGCAGGTGATGGAGGGGGCAGTGGGGTTGAGCAGCACGCGGCACTCGTGCGTAGGCGCGGGGGGCACGGCCGCGGCCGAGGCGTTGGCGGCTGCGACCTCAGGAAAGGCTGGGCTGGGCAGGGGAAACGCGGCCGACGCATTGGCGGAAGACGTTCGGGGCCCTGCGTTCGCGAAACCACAAGTACGAGTGAGGCACGGGTAAGCGGAGGGTCCAGCCAGGAACCGACGATTTGAAGTGCACCCGCAATCGGCGCCCAGGGCCCGAGCAGCAGCCCCCACGCACCCGTCAGGCGCACGGCCTGCAGGAAGTTGCCCATCTCCTGGGGCGTGAGGCGGTTGCGGCGGTCCCCTGTGCCCAGCTGCCCTTGCGCATTATCCCTGGGGGGCGAGGCGCAGTGCGTGGCGCGGAGGCGTGAAGGCTGGTCCCCAACAATGCTGCCCCGCCCCAACAGACCCCTGCTGTGCGTTTGCAGCCCTCCCCCGAAGCCCCCACCCCACATGCCCCCCCTCCTGCTCACCCCCAGCACTTGACCAGCCCCCCCGGCTGCATCAGCGCACAGCTGTGCTCGTAGGCATGAGCCACCTGCACACAGGGTGAGCACGTTAGGGCCGTCAGACCCATCGCAGCTAGCGTTCCCTCCCATCACACAGCGCGTCTCGGCTCCCTCGCTCGGACAACTCGACTCCCAGGCCAGGACACTCCAACCTCATGCTAGGGTCAGCGGTCCCATGGCTTCCCCTCATCCCTCATCATCCCTAGCCCAGACTGGGCCCCCCTCACCTGCACGGGGACCAGGCCCGAGCCCAGCTCCAGCGGCCTCACGTAGGCGCCCCGGTTGAGGGGGGTGTTGCCCAGCACCCAGGCACCCGAGTTGGCGAGGGCGCCCAGCTTGGACGCCATGCCCCAGCACTTGACGGCGGAGCTGTCCGCGGGCCTGCGGGGTGGATGAGTGGCAGAACGGGGGTGATGAGGGCAGGAGACCGAGGGCGCTCAGGCCGCTGAGTAGTGCTTGTGCAGACCGGAACGAACAGTCTCCACAGCTTGCATGCACGCACGCACCCGTACAGCGCACAGGTGCTGGAGAAGCCCGCGGACACGGAGGCCGCGACGAAGCCTGCGCCCATGTCAGCGTTCACCAGGGCCAGGCCCATGTCCTGGGGGGACCTGCGGCACGCCAGGCGGAGGGGGGGGGTTGAAACTCAAGCTGTCTCCCATCACAGCGCGCTACGCAAAGGCAGTCCAATCTGGATACACCCATCGGGGTTCCATCCTGCCCCCATCCATCCTCTCACCCACACAGCCCCTCGATAGCAGCCAATGCGAAGCCATCACGCCCCTAGGCATCCACCGCGAAGCCATCCTGCCCCTAGGCACCCACGCACACACCTGCCCACGGAGCTGGAGGATATGTCGCCGTTGCCCAGCTGGCTGAACAGGTTGAAGCCCCAGCACTTGACCCGGCCGCCGGGCTGCGTCACGGCGCAGGCGAAGTCCAGGCCGACGGAGATAGCCTGCGCGTGGTGACACGCAGGCTGAGGGTTTGTGTACTGCTCAGGCTAAAAACGGTACGGCGCTGTACGGTACGGTGCGGTACGGCACTCACCGTTGCTCGTACAGGGCCCAGATCCACGGGGGGCAGCGCGTGGCCCATGCCGGAGGGATCCAGGCCGCGGTTGAAGGCATCGCCCACCTGCGGCGTACACGTGTACAAGTACGGCAGGTACGGCATTAGCCACATGGTACGGCAGATACGTAGACGGCATCAGTGCGTCGGCAAGGGCAGCCCGACTCACGCCCAGCTGGCCATAGCTGTTGCTTCCGAAGCATCTGCGGAGGGGCGGGGCCGGGGCCGGGGCACAGAACCAGCACTCAGCTACCCAACCGACTGTACCAAGTGTGCCACTCGCTCCCCACCGCCCCTGGACCATCCAGGCGTGGCCGGGGCATACAACTGGTAGGGCGCTAGAGGGATCACAACAAGCTCGCTGGCCGCGTGCTTGCGGCATACAACACCTGCTGCACCACCAGTCCCTAGCCCGCTCGCCACACACTTGACCAGGCCCCCCGGCTCCAGCAGCACGCAGGTGGAGGAGCTGCCCGCCGCCACCGCCACGGGGGTGAGCCCCTCGCCCAGGTCCACGGGGGGCACGGCAGCGTCGTCCCCGTCGGCCCACACGGTGGAGCTGTTGAAGCCCGCCTGGCCGTTGTCGTTCTGCCTGCGGGGGGCAAGGGGGCGAGGGTGTTAGCGAATAGAAAACCGAAGGGCAAAGGTGCGCGGTTCGGGGGGCAACGATGAGGCTGTGGTGGGTAGTCTTCAGGTAGTCTTCAACCGCAGCCTGCTTTGGGTCCAAGCAGCAGGTGGAGTACGGTGCGGTAAGGGTAGGGTAGGGTAGGGTAGGGTAGGGTAGGGTAGGGTAGGGTAGGGTAGGGTAGGTAGGGTAGGGTAGGGTAGGGTAGGGTAGGGTAGGGTAGGGTAGGTAGGGTAGGGTAGGTAGGTAGGGTAGGGTAGGGTAGGGTAGGGTAGGGTAGGGTAGGTAGGGTTAGGGTAGGGTAGGGTAGGGTAGGGTAGGGTAGGGTAGGGTAGGGTAGGGTAGGGTAGGGTAGGGTAGGGTAGGGTAGGGTAGGGTAGGGTAGGGTAGGGTAGGGTAGGGTAGGGTAGGGTAGGGTAGGTAGGGTAGGGTAGGTAGGGTAGGGTAGTAGGGTAGGGTAGGGTAGGGTAGGGTAGGGTACAGGTCGACGCGGGGGCCATAGAGCTGCCACGGCCTCCCCAGGCCCCGCCCTTGGCGCCGCGCCTCACCCCCAGCAGTGCAGCCGCGGCTTCTCGCCCCGGGTGATGGCGCAGGCGTGGTAGTGCCCAGCCGCCAGCACCGCCGCCTCCGCGCCCTCGCCCAGCGCCGCCACCTCCACCAGTCCGTCGGGCTGGCCGGGGCCCCCGCGCCGGCTGGGGCTGCTCCCCCAGCACTTGACCTGTGGGGGAGCAGCGGAGGGGAAACATGGGGCAAGCAGGCACGCGGGTCAGCACATAGGCACGCAGGTCTCACAGGAGAGGACGAGAACAAGGCGGGGCAGGGCAGGCGTGGGTCGGGTTTGCACGAGCAGGTGGCACACGTGTGCGGGCACTCCCATGGGGGAGGCGGCTTCCGCCGCACCTTGTGCCCGGGTTGTGTGATGGCGCACGCGTAGCTGAGGCCGCAGGAGATGGCGCTGGCGGTCACACCCGGACCGCCCAGGTCCACCTGGAGGCGGGGAAGAGGGGGACGAGTGGTTAGGGGACGGTTGGTTGGTTGGTTGAGCGTCAGGGCAAGGCAGTAGATATGGGTCTCGTCACAGCAGGCAACTGTACGGCGTGTAACAGTACGGCATACATGCACGGGTACGGCATACCTCGGGCAGGCTGTCCCCCCCTTCCGCGGGGTCGGCGCCCAGGCCCCCGACCGAGGAGTCCAGGCCTGGGGTACGGGGGGCGGCAGGGCATGAAGCGGCGTGCGTGTGCACACAGGCGGCGGGGCGGGCGTGGAATGAGGATCGGAGCTGCTAGCTTCACTCATCCGGGCCCAGCGCACTGCAACCCACTGCTCACCCAGCTGTCCCTCTGCGTTGGACCTGTGGACACACAGGCAGGGGCGGGCGGATGGTTAGGGACGAGTGGCGATTTACCGTGCAAGAATCACGGACACCGGTGGCCCCTCCCCTCTCATCCACCATGCGCGAGTGCCAACGGCTCTTAAACCTGCACTCACCCCCAACCTGCATGCAGGGTGGGAGAAGGCACATGGGTGAGATGGTAGTGATGAACTCCTGACACCCTGCGAGAGGGCCGCCCTTATGCCTGTGCTAACAACTCACCGACGACCCTCGACTACCCCTGCCCCCACCACTCACACTTAACTCGGCCGTCCGCCAGCAGCGCGCAGCTGTGCTCCTGGCCCACGCACACCGACACCGCAGGCACCGCTGCACACGGAGAAACGAGCGGAGGTCAAGCAGCAACGGATGGACCCAGCGCATGGATGCATGCCTTCCCACCCCCAGAACACCGCTTCCCCGCAGAGCCCCATGCATCCTCCCCTGTAGTGGGTACCCCTGCCCCCGCCCCCGCCCCCCCACCCCACCCTGCGGCTCGGGCGGCGGCGGCGGCTCCTTTTCGAAGCACCACACGCCCACGTCCTGGGCGTGGGAGCAGTCGGTGCTGCCCCAGCCGTTGAAGGCGCACTGGGCCAGGGAGGAGTGGCGCCCGGGGTCGCACCGCACGCCGTCCTGCGTGCAGGGGAGCGGTACGGCAGGGTGTACGGCAGGGTGTACGGCATCACGAAGCAAGGCGCCAGCAGCGACGCAGTGCGGGAAAGGGAGAATGCGTGCGACCCGGGTGTGTGTGTCGTACGGCAGTTGCACACGCCGTACCATGTGGATGGGCATGCCGTTGCCCAGGCCGTGCACGTACGACACGCCGCCGCCGGGGAAGCCCAGCTGGCGGCAGACGACGCGCGTGTTCTCGGGGGTCCAGCGGTCCTCGCTGCATCACGAGAGGCAGGAACGGCAGGGGTGCGTGGTCAGCAGGCCCCGGTCGGTCGGTGAGGAGAGCCTTCGAAGCGGCCAGGCCGTGTCACCCGTGTCTTCCCCGGCACCCTTGACCCGAACCCGACAGTTGCAAGCCCGATTGGTCCTCCGTCCCCGCCCCCACTCACCACACGGTCCCCCACTCTCCGCGTGCGTCCGTGATCTCCACCCGCCCCGCCGAGTACACGGGCCCATCCACCAGGCGGACCGCGAAGGGCACCGTGCCTGCTCGCCAGGCGATTAGAGAGGGGGGCAGGGTGGGGACCTTAGCCGCACTCGTACGTCCAAGTCTGTCCATGGGCATGAGCACCCTGCATACCCCACCACCCCGCCCGTCCTCCCCGCTAGGCCATAACCCCACTGCACTGAAGCCCCAAGCCCCCCACCCACCCACCCCACCCACCCCATTCACCCCACCCACCCCACCCACCCCACCCACCCGTGCACATGATGCCCAGCAGCACGGGGCAGAACCCCGGCTGCAGCGCCGCACTGCACTCGGCCCAGCTCCGGGCGCCCACGGGGCAGGTCACGTGCGTCACCACGCCATCCGAGTAGCCGTACCGCAGCGACTGGGCCGTACCCACGGTACGTACGGCACGGCCCGATCTAAATCCCTGCCATCGGCACGCCATGTCTGCCACAGCGTCTGCGCCGCCATCTTGGATCCCGCCGGCGCCCGGCGCGCCCCCAGGCAAACACACGGGGTACCGCAGTACGGAGGCGGTTGACTCCTCGAATCCCAGCGACATGGCGTACAGTACGACATCCGGTACGATGACGCCGCCCTTGTCGGTTAGGCGGCCGTTGGAGAAGGCCACCAGGGTGAGGGGCGCCCAGCCGTAGGTTCCGATGGCGGTGAGGGGCAGCAGCGGGGGCTGGGGTCGGAGCGTGGCGTTGGCGGGCGGGGCTCCTGTCCCAAAGGGAGGAAGCGGAGGGGGGCAGCGGGGGGGCGGGGGTCCAGGTAAGAGGCACGGGGTATAGCAACGGCAGAATCAACACCATGTTGAAGCCCGCCCTTACTGCCTGCGCGTACCTCCGTCGCAGGACAGCCCCACTGCCGACCCCGGGTTGCGGCAGTAACGGCCGCCCCATGCGCCCCAAGCGCACTGCCGCAGCTGGGACTGCGCCCCGTCGCAGGCCACCGCTGTCTGCCAGGGGGGAACGGGGGGTGTGGCTTCTGCACTGCTGTGCCGCTGTCGGCAGGAGCATCACGACACTCACGAGGCGCGTGTCCAACACATCACACCCGCAACGCATATGGCCCCACTCTTGGCCAGGCTGGACGCACGCCGCCCCACGTGCCCCCATGCACACTCACGTGCCCCCCCGCTCACCAGCACTAGGGGGCGGAAGCTGCCGTCCGTTCGGAACCAGGTGAAGGCCGGCGCACCGGCGTCGGCTCCAAAGCCCATCTGGCGGCACGCGACCTCCGTGTTGGCCTCTGACCAGCCGTCCTCGCTGCGGGGGCATTGTTGGCGCGACGGGGGTGCTTGTCTCCTGAAGCTCCATTGACCCCAAGCCCCACTACTCCCGCTCCACGGGGGACGGGTCAGCTTGCCTGTTGAGGCTCCCTCTACGCCCTTCCCCTACCGCCGCAGAGAGACCGACCCCTCCCCAGGCCTAACCCGGCGCCATGCCAGCACCCGTGGGGTCAGCAGCCACACCCCACCTTCCCACCCGCCCCCCCACCCCTCGCCCCGCACGCACCACACTGCGCCCCACACGCCGCCGCCCATGTATGCCTCCAGGCGCCCCGAGCCCGGGCTGGCCCCGTCCGCCAGCCGAATAGCACCCAGCGCAGGCGGCTCGGGCTCAGGGACGGCCTCCCGGGGTGCGCTGTCCTCTGCAGCAGGAGCGGTGGCCGGGAGCAGGGGAGGGCAGAGGGCCAGACGGGGAGGGTGGATAGTGGCAACGGCTGCATCTGTTGTGAGGGCCGCACCCGTGCATCCATGCCTCGCCTGGCGGGCTCAGGTACCGTGACGGCTGCGTGTGCTTGATAGTGTTAAGTCTAACCCCACAGGCCGTTGCTTGACCCCGCCCCCCCCCCCGCGCACGCACGCACGCACCCACCTGCCACGCATACCATGGCCACGAAGCGGCTGCACACGCCCTGCCGTACCAGCACTGCCGTACACTCGTCCCACGAGGCGGCGCCGGCGGGGCAGTCCACGTCAGTCACGTAGTCGCGCGGCGCCCCGACCGGCGAAGGCGCGAACCTGAATGCCGGCATGTTGGTCGTGTCTACGGCAGTGCCGTACGCCAGCCCGGCCCTCCGGCAGGCCAGGTCAGCGGCGCCATGTGATAAGGTTTGGCAGACGGGCAGCCACGAGGTGGCCTCGGCGTTCAGGGCCCAGCCGTACGACAGCTCGCCGGCCTGTACGGCGTTCGTCCAGGAGCCGTCGTTGAGCACTGCGGCCGCCTCGATAAACTGCGCCACGGAGGTGAAGGGCGTCGCTGGCTGGAAAGGTGGCGGCGCGGTTGCGATGCCTGAGGGCAAACGCGAGCGAGAGGGGGTTCGGGGACAGGGCGATGGCAGAAAGGCCGCGACTTAGTCACACGGGGGACGGGGTGTAGGGCTTGGGGTGAGCCAGGCGGGTACCACCTCGGCCTGGCCCATAGGCGGCCGCGTTTCCCCAGCTTCAAAAGCTCCCATAGGCTTTCAACTATCCAAGGAGGCCTCTGTGGGGGTTGGGGCTGCGAGCAGGTGTCGCTTGAGCACCAATCCTCGCGAGATGCCGAGTTGCCGACCTCCGAGTTTCCGCCAAAACACCCCGGCATACTCATAAGCATGACTATAGGCGTCAAATGCATTGCGGATGGACGCTACGGATGCTGGCTGCGCGTGACACGGTTCGGTCAAGGCTCACATTTTGCTTATCGCGCCCCAGCCACGCTCAATAGGCTGCTGTCATGCCCAGAGAACATAGTATGGAAAGGCGCCCCCGCCCTTGAAAACCCACCCCCCGGGACGGCAACCGCGATAACAGGGGTTATGATTTGTCCTCCTGGCGCCCTGGGGGGTTGGCGTTCTAGGAGGACAAATCATAACTGGGGCTAAGGGCCTTGGGGGGTGGGGGACACGGTCCAGACACGGTAACCGTGGTCGGTGCCGCCTCGAGCGCCCGCAAGAACCCTACCTTCGGATATCGTATCGTTCGACGCGAGGTTGCGCCCGTGTGTGCGCTCCGCCGGCTGTCGCTCTGTCCAGGTGCCTGCAGGCGGCAAACATCGACAGAGGGGCGGGAATGCGTGGGGGGTTACGCCGCGGCGTGCGCGCGCGGACGCGTCCCACGAGGTCGCTGAGCCGCGCTAAAGCTTTAGCCGGCTTAAGCCGCGCTCAGGCATTAACGTGTCACCTGGTACAGGCGCTGCTGCGCCCTCGCGGTGATCATCGTATCGCGCCTTGTCGACGCCAGCGTCTTCAGCAAAGCGCACTACTTGAGAGCTTGGCTGGCCTGTACGTTCATTCAAGGTGCTCCACTTGGTCTCCACTGGCTGCACGGCTGCATCCGCCGCAAGGACGCTCGCCACAAAGGCAGCGAGCGCGACCAGCATGCCTCCTGTTGTTCTTCAGTGAATGCACCAATGAGGTTGGCTGCGAACGTACATGAAGCGTGCGCAGTCGCACAGGCCAGATACGTACTATTTTAACCGAGTCGCTGCGACTGTTCGGCTGTATGCGGCTTCGTGGAGCGCTGTTATGTACAGAAGCGCTTGGACCTGGGGGGGCCGAAGGGTTTGACCTCCAGTCGGCCTTCCCGCGAGGTTGTGGCTCCAACCGCCCCAGTTACAGCCGATGCGCCCTTCACCCGCGCTGAGTGCGCCGCCCGTGCTTCCGCCGCTTTCGCTCCAACTTCACCACTATCTCTATCTCCAGGTCACGGTACACAGTGTGCCCCACGGGCGTGCAGCAGCCCCGCGGCGCCTTGCCTCGGGGAGTCGGGGTCCCGCACTCGGACACGGCGTTCGCACGAGTGTTCGTACCAACGTTTCCACCGACGGGGGAATCCCCCTGCAGGCTGCACCCGTGATTGCAGCTGCCGGAACCGTCACCTGGCTATGGCGGAAGCGCCCAAGCCAGCTGGCGGAGGAGGGCGGAAGCTTGCTTGGGGTCACGACGGGCCTCTGACGCCAGGCCCGCTCAGGCCCGGGCACTTCCCCAAAGCCGTTCATGAGAGCCCCGTCTTCACCGTTTCCTCAAGGGAGGTTCCTACAAATGTAAACTGAGGGCCGGTTGCCTCAGGTTGCAAGGAGGATTGTGGCTGCACAGGGCCGCTCGACGCCAGGCCCGCTCAGGCCCGGGCAGTTCCCGGAAGCCGTCCAGGAGCGCTCATCATGGAGGCTTGGGGCTTGGGCTGTCCAAGGTCGCTCCCCGGTCCCCGCCAGGCCCGGGCTGCAGCCTGGCCGGCCTTCTCAGGGGCTTCCCGGGGGCAGCTCGGGGACAAAGCGCATAGAGCTCCGCCCTCGCCCTACGCCCTTCCCCACACATCCTCCTGTGCCCCTGCCCGCTCCCGGGACTCCTCTGTGATTGCGGCTGTCCCCTCCGCCACCGCCGGGATGCACTTTGAATTGGCCTTGCATTTCGCATAACCTCCATCAAGGTAAACCCGAGCTGCCTGCAGAGCTCCTGACAAGTCTCGACCTGGCTTCCGACACGCATCTTCTACTGTACACCTGCTACCGGTCTCCCTGGCGCCAGCCCGCTCGGCCGTCCACAGCCTGTCCTCAACGACACATGGCCCCAGCCCGCTGGCCTGGCCCCGGCCATGCGGCGCACCCTAGGCGCTGCTGACTTGCTTCGGTGCCTAGGCGCCCATCACCCATCACCCATCTGCGCATGCCCCTCGTCAACGCCACGCCACGCTCCAATGGCAAAAGTCAATCGGGCCAAGTCGCCAACCCCACTCCGCGTGGCATGCATCCCACACTCCAGCCCATGGTCAGGCCCAGGCCTTGGAGATCCCACTGCACATCGCCCAGCAATCCCCCATACACGTTCGTGGCGTGGCCTCAGTATAGTACAACCCAACACGTGGCCCCAGGATCAAGGACCGCCATGTGGGTCGGCCATGCCCCATCACGGCTCACGGGCGGTGCGGTGCCGCTGCTCTGCCCGGGCGCACGCCGCCCTCGATGCCCCCGCCCCTGCCCCCTCCCCGCCGTGCTCCTCAATGCTCCCAATGTCTCACACCTCCCTCCGATTCCCCTCCCCCCGTGTGGGTCGGCCATGCCCACTGCGGCCCTCATGCGCCAGGCCAGCCCTGGTGTTGCCCTGCCTATGCTCAAGACGCCCTCGACCCCCCCGCCCCTGCACCCGCCGCCGCCCCTCCGTGCTCCCGTGCGCACCGAGCGCTGCAGTACGCCCCCTCGCCGCAGCCGGGGTACGGCCGCAGCTCCCGCCCCGCCTCGCTGTCGCCGTCCAGGCGGGTGCAGCGCGGGTGGGCGCACGAGGGCAGCAGCGACCGGGCGGCGGACGGGGGCGGAAACACACCGGCGAAGTGCTCGGCCTTCTCGTCCCCAGTCAGCTCCCGGAGCTGCGCCAGCTCCTCAGCTCCGTCCCCGCCTCGCGCCCACGCAGCGACGAGCGGGGCAAGGCGCCGGGCGTATCCATTGAAGTATGGGAACTCGGCCCTCTGTACCGTGCTCGCGAGCTCCCGCACCGCTTTGGGGCTCCAGGCGTGGGCGGGCAGTGTCGCACCCCGGGCCTCGGCCGCTGCGCCCTCCCGCACCGCCCGCCGCACCTCCTCGGGTGCCGCCACGGCTACCAGGACGCAGGACATGGAAGTGATGTACACAGCGATGGAACCTGCCTCCGAGCCGGCATCGCACAGGGCCGTGAGGCGCAGCAGCGATGCGAGCACCTCAACGAGCCCCACCTCCTGCAGAAACAGGCGCCGCCACTCATTGCCGCCGCCGCTGCTGCTGCTGCCGCCGCTGCCGCCGCCCTCCACAGACTCGCCGCTGCCCCCGCACCCGCTCATCCCCGCCATCCCGGAATCGCCCTCCGCCAGCAGTGGCGGCAGCAGCGGGCACCACGACACGGCGACCTGAGCATAGATCTGCGCGATTGGCAGCCACGAGCTCACGTTGCTCCGCCGCCCCTTCATCACTCGCGCTGCCGCCTCGCGCGTCAGGCGCCCCAGCGGCGGCAGCCCCTCCGCGGCCCAGCGCACGAGCAGCAGCCGCAGCTGCTGGCTGGCGCGGTGCGGCTGGGGCTCCATGCCGCATGCAACGTCGCCGAAAAACTGGGCGAGCCAGTTGCAGAAGACAGGGGGCCGCGAGACATCCGCGCGCCTCAGAAGCTTGCAGAACGTGCTGACGAGGGCGGCGGCCTGCGTGGGCTCGCCGTAGGCCAGGAGGCGGCCCAGGAGGACGTCCGCGTCCGCCCTAGAGCAAAACAGGTCCCCCACGAGCCGCGCCTCGGGTCCGTCTGCCCCCTCCCCCGCTCGGCGCAGCAGGCGCTCCAGGCAGGGCAGCAGCCCGGCAGCCAGGGCCGCGGGGAGGGGCTCGGGGGGCTCGGGCGGGAGCGTGTCTGCGGGGTCAGGGAGGGAGGCGGAGGTCAGCGGGTTAGTGGAGTGCCTTGCAGAGGCGGGCTTGATGGGTTGATCGTCCGCTTACACCTGGGGCTGTGACCAGCAGGAGGCAGCAAGCGAGCTCCAACATGCTAGAGCAACAGACAGGCCCCGACTCAGCCCTCAGACCCAGCCCATCACAAAGCCACGAAGGCCACATGCGCATGCCGACCCGCACGGGGCCGGGCCTGACTACCTTCGCAGATCGCCTGCCCCCGCCCCGCACTCACTGTCCTGACGCAGCAGCTCGCCCTCCCCGGCCCGCACGAGCACATCCAGCCAGCGGCCGATCAGCAGCCGGACCGTGTCCTCGGCCCACAGCGCCACAAGAGTGATCGCTCCCACCACCACGCGCCACCAGTCCGCCGCCTGCCGCATGCGGCCCATGACGGAGGGGTCTCGGAGCACGTCGGTGGGTAGCTGACGGAGCGCTTGCACCAACACGCCTTCCGCTTCCTCCTTGCCCAGAAGCAGCTGCAGCGGTTGGGGGCCCTCAAAGCCCCCGCCGCCCTCGCCCGCTGCCGCCCCCGGCTGCGGCTGCGGCTCCGCCCAGGCCCGGGCGGACGCCACGGCCCACAGGGCCAGGCGGAGGAGGAGAGGCGAGAGGGAGGAGTAGTGCTCGGGGAGAGGGAGCGGACAGCAGGCCAAGCCACCAGGCAGGGTGTCGGCAAATCTTGAGAGGAGCTGTCGGTGCAAGACCCGCCTGCGTGACAAAAAAGGTAGAACCCGTGACGAGGTAAAATCGCCATAACGACACAGGGCACAGAGGGTAGGACAACGGCGCTCGCGTGGACAGGAGCACGCGTGATGCACTCGCCTGCCGTGCAGCCCCCGTGCGTTCACCGGCGCGTTGCCATTGGAATCATCGGTGAGCACCGGCATGGCCCCGAGCAGGGCCTCCGGCAGTCCGTACGCCGGTCCTTCGTCCGCGAGGCACAGCGCCGCCAGCCCGGCCGATAGGGCCAGGTGGTGAGCGCAGCGGCCGGACACCGCGGAGCGGAGCCGGGCGGCCGCAGCGGGGCCGCCGAAAGCCGGGACTGCACGAGTCAAAATCCCAAGGGCGCTAATGCAGTTGTACGCCAGAACGCATTGCTCAGCGCAGGTTCTCCACGTGCTTTCCGGTAATCCGGCCGCCACCCCCGCCTCCGCCTCCGCCGGCCCCGCCTGAGCCTCCGCCCCCGCCATCACCGCCCGCGCCAGGTGCTCCATGACACCGCTGTCCGCCAGGGCGCTGACCAGCTCCCCCACGAACACCCGCCGACACACCTCCAGCCGCCGCAGCTCGCGGTCAGCAGCGGCGGCGGGGGCAGGGGCAGGGAGAGGCGGCTGTGCGGCTGCTTCGCATACTCCGCATAAGAGCGTGACCAGCCCGGCGGTGCAGCGGATCAGGTGGGGGTCTCGGCCGGCCGCTGCCCCTGCCCCTGTCCCGGCCACTGCCCCTGTGCCCCCCTGCTCCAGGCGGGCTGTGCCCAGCGCGAGGGCACGGGCCAGGCTGTGGAGCGTCTGCATGCGCAGGAGGGCGCGGAGGAAGGACAGGGGGCCGGCCTCGAGGGGATGTGCTCGCAGCGCGTTCACGAGCGCGGTCGTCAGCTCCGCTGCTGCCATCCCAAGGCGAACTCGTGCGATAGCGACATCCATGCCGTCTGAGCCGCTGGGGTCCGCGAGCCAGCGGCTGCCGAAGGCCATGCAGCGCAGGATGGCTGCAGAGACCTGGGCGTTCGACAGCAGCACCGATGCTGCTTGTGCTGTGACAGCAGGCTGCGTCCAGCTCGCCCGCGCCCATGGCAGCGCCCAGCCTTGGCGCCAGCGCCACAGCCCTATCCGCTGCGGCTCGAACAGCCTCAGGGAGGCCCTCGAGAGCGGCCATGGTGCGCCAGGTTGTTCGGCAGGTTACAGCGACACCGCGTTTGGCACTATAATTGGCCGCGGGGAGTGCGGTCTGCCGGTCTCCTGGCCCGGGTTAGTAATAGGCTTCAGCAGATAGTGTACTGTGAACTAAATTCGTCACACTGCGGCAACAGGACCACCCCGACGGGCCACCCAGTTCCCGCTCCCCCCTCGTCCCCATCCCGGACACGCCCGGACCACCCCGACGGGCCACCCGGTTCCCGCTCCCCCCTCGTACCCATCCCGGACTTCCTCTTCTCTTCTTCCTCTGCCCCCCACTTCTCTCGCTTTCCCTCTACCTGCCGACGAAGGCCTTTAGTCGGGCATGACTGCGCAGTTTGTGGACCACGCCCTTCGAGCGACCCCCACTAGCTGTAACAACGGAGTTGGGACCTTCTCAAAAGCCTCCTAGGATGCCAACCCGGGTGGTGCCCGGGCCGGCCCTCGGTGTGTTATGTCCTCCAGCCCTCCGCCCCCGGGCCCCGGCCCGCGCGAACGCTGGGCTAGCTGAGCAGCCTCAGCTTCATCCAATGTTGTGGCCGCTGTGTGTACCCTGCCGCTGGACATGGGCTCCTGCTCAGGAGGGTGTCGCCGAGGGGGCCATGCCCTTGCTCAGCTGCAGGCATGCAGTCGGCGAGACCCAGCTCCCAGTTCAGGCCCTGATTGTACCGCCCAATCGCCATGTACCGCCCAATCGCCCTCCTGGACACGGACTACCGCCTCCTTGCCCGCGTCCTCGCCCGCCGCCTCCTCCCCGCCTTCGTGGAGGCCATTGACAACGAGCAGACCGCCTTCCTCACCCTTCGCCTCATCTCCGACAACATCCTCCTCATGCAGCTGCTCGCTGAGTCCTTGCGCAAATCAGGCGAGTCGGGCCTCATAGCCTTCCTCGACTTCCACAAAGCGTACGACACCGTGGACAGGCCGTTCCTCCTCGCCTGCCTGGATGCTCTGGGGGTTGGCGATGGCTTTCTTAGATGGGTCAGACTGATCTACACGGGCACCAGATCGGCTGCCTTGGTCAACGGTCAGCTTTCCACCTATAAGGCAGTTACAGCTGGGGTACGACAGGGCTGCCCGCTGGCCCCCCTTCTCTACCTTGCCCCCGGACAAGCCCTGCTCTCCTTCCTCAAGCGACTTGAACTGGGGTTCGCCCTAGCCAACACGCGCCTCACAGCCAGCCAGTATGCAGATGACTACGGACAGATCCTGCGATCCACCGCCCTCGTCTCCGCCCTGATGAGCGCCATGGACACCTTCGCAGCAGCGTCAGGCCAACGCCTCAACGTGGGAAAGTGCGAGCTCCTCCGCATCGGCACGCCGCCGCCCCCGGCCCTCCAGCAGCATCCCCCCCCCCGGACCCCAGGCTGCGGAGCAGGTTGCCGGCCTCCACCTCGCCGCCTCTGCACGCACCCTTGGCGTCACGTTCTCCACACAACCAACGGCGGCCACTCCCCTCCCTCCCCCCCTGCTGGACAAGTTCCTCAGCCGCCTGACTCTGATCGCGAGGATGGGCCTCTCAGCCTTCGGCGTTGCCTCATGCCTGTCCGCCTACGGCCTGGGCACCCTCCTCTACCACTGCCAGCACAACGGCCTACCCCCTCGTACGGCGACAGAGCACCTAGTGGGCACGGTGGCGGCCCTGACCGACCGCAACATGACGCCTGCTCGATACAGGGACAACCCCAACGCACTGCCCGCAGGAGCACCCACGAGCTGCATGTACCTCTCCACGGCAGTTGGCGGCTTTGGCCTGCTCCCCCTCGTCGAGCACACTGGCGCCAGGCACGCGAGTGCGGCAGTCCGTGGCATTCTGGGCGCCTGCGGCCTCCTCCGCTACCGCCCGCCGTGGACCGCGCCGCTCGTCTCCCTGCTCCGCTCAACCCACCCAGCAGCACACCCGCTCTGCCTCCTGACAATGCGGCGCCCGACCTCGTCGATCGGTCTGCGCATCTTGGGGGCCACAGTCCCACGCGCAACCTCACCAGCACTGGTGCGCGTGGCAGGCGCGCTAGCGCTGCTGCCCCGGGCCCAAGTGATTGCTCCCATGCCAGCCGGAGCCTGGGTCTACAATGCACCGCTTTGGGGCAACCCAGCCCTGCCCGCGGGGAACATCGACAACAACGCCCCAAGCTGGGGCCTCGAAGGCGAGTTCACAGATCTGTTCGCGGTTCCGGGACTGCGGACAGTAGGCACGGCAGTCCGCTGCCTAGATGAGCTTGAGCGCATCCGAGGGATGCACGGGCTGGAGGGCAGCATAGGCCGGGCTCTCGCACGGGCGAGGGCCCAGATCAACAGGTCATATACCGAAAGGGTAGTACAGAGCATTTTGGGCACGCAGGTGGGAGCGCTCCCGCAAGCACTCCGCAATGGACTAGACATGGGACAGCGCCTGGGCGCGCTTATTAGCCGGCTCCCGGCCGGGTGGGCCGAAGCAGCACGGGGGGTGGACGATCAGGCGGCCGCCCCAGGGGAAGAAGAGGCTTGGGCGAACATTGCCAGGGGCATAGGCTGGGAGGCCCTTGAAGCGCGCCTTCAGTGCTTTGCCGGGGTGGGGTCAGCCCCGGCAGATTGGGACACGGTGCCTGAGGACCACCCCTTTTTGGCCGTGACTGAGGAGGGAGATGTGCGTTACATGCCCCACGCTGAGGTGATGGATGGTCTTCACTAGATCTCTTCTGGAGCCCGGGTAGGGGCCCTGCCGTTCAAGCTAGGGGGCGGCGTGCTGGCTTGCAGGGGGTAAGCCCGTGAGGTTGGCTGTCAAGCCACGGCGTTCAGCTGCCGTGTACCCCGCTGGGGTCCCTCATTGTAACCACCGAGGACTGGGAGGACGTCAGCTTGGCAAAGATGACAGTTAGCCTGGCCACGCACTTGCAATTGGGACCGGCTCGGGTTAAGCTAGCACGGAAGCATGCACTTTACATTCAGGAGGCGTACGGCACAGACACGGCATCAGCAGAAGCAGTGGCAAGTCTGAAAGCGGTTTGGCCGAGGTTGTGGGGCATGAAGTGGGATCCGGGAAATAAAGAGCCCTTGTGGAGGCTGGCGATGGATGGCTTCCCGGGATTTGGCATGCACCGGAGCCAGTTAGGAACTGAGAACGTGGCGAGGTGTCCGTGTGGGCGGGCCATGGAGCAAGGCGATCGGCTCCACCATTTCTGGTATTGTCCAGCCGCTGTGGCTGTTCGTATGCGCCTCAGTCATGGTATTGGCAGGGCGGTGAAACGACACGAGGTGTGGCTTGCTGTGCCCCCAGAGGGCACCGGGATTCATGCGCGAGTGTGGGACGTGGTGTGTCTGGCCGCGATATGCGCGATGGACCGGGCCAGAAGGTACAAGTATGCGCACAGGGACGCTCAGGACCACTCCTTGATGATGGCACAGGCTTTAGCAGTAGCACGAGGCGAGTTTGAGAGCCGTTTGCAGTGTTTTGCGGAGGTTGGGCTCACGCACAGGGGCTGGGATGAGGTCCCAACCGTGTCAGGACACACTGTGGTTCGTGGCATACCGATGCCGGCTGGGAAGACTGCTCTGAGCGACGTCGCGCTCTGGATGTCAGGAGATGTGGCTCCTCGGCACCGACAAAACTGCGAGCTAAGGCCAAGGGCGTAGCCCAGGACTCGCGGCTGGAGAACGGCGACTGACGGACGCCGTGCGGAGACGCGCTCCGAGTAGATTGTCGACAGGGTAGCACAGAGACTGCTTCGACTGGCAGTAGAGAAGGCAAGGCATGCAACAACTCTGACGTTACAGGTCTCAGTACGCATGAAGCGGTGCATAAAGCGGTGCTCCCGTCTTAACGAGACGGGAGCGGAGCGCTAGCCTATCCTCACCGCGGGCGGAATGAGGCTGCTGTACAGCATGCATGCTGTACCACACAAGTGCATGGCGCACACACAGGTCGTTCTCCCTTGTCAACCTCCACAACTCCCAGCAACCACCGAACTCCTACGATAGTGTGGCAGCGACGATACTGTGCTCTGTCAGCTGTCAGGACACACTATGGTTCGTGGTTCGTGGTTCGTGGCATACCGATGCCGGCTGGGAAGACTCCCCCCCTTGGCGGCTCAGAGCCAATAGAGCTCACTCCTACAGAAAAGCACGCAGTCGAAACCGGCTCGAAGCCATACTCCTAAGTCAGAAGCAGTTCGCTCAACGACAGACAACAATCTCCTCCAGCCAACCCCAGTGGCTCAGCTCCTACCATGCTAACGGTCTCTGCCAAGCGACAGCCTGCAAGACTCATGATCCAGGCCACACCTCCTCAGCTACGCGTGCACCCAATGCTCGGCGCGTCCCTTCCCAATTCCTCGCATCAGCTGCGCTTTCATCGTCCCATCCCGAAACACAATCAGCCAAGCTCCAGGCTTTCTGCCAACGTATCCGCAGGATTCTCCAGTGATGACAGCCAGCCTCTCCTCGTCCAGAAGGCGGGTAAGAAGTGCAGCCCAAGCAGGCGGCGGGGCCATCAGCAAGCGCCGTGGGATTAAGGCCGCGACCAGTGGCACCACGGCGATGGTCAGGGGCAGCCAGAAGGGCAGCAGCTCCGGGGGTGGAGCCGAGATGATGAGCCAGGACTCGCCGGGCGTGGCGAGGCGGCGGTAGGTACCCGGTTGCAGCGGGTCGAGCTTGGGCCAGCCGGATGCGGTGTTGGCTCGGCCCTGGTTCGCGCTGACGGTGTAGCCGCGGGCACGCAGCGCCAGGGCTAAGGTTTCGTCACCGGCGCAGGGGTCCAGAATGACCGGCGAGCGGCTAGCGTCCAGATAGTCCAGGAGAGAGCTCAAAGCTTCCTCAGTGGGCGTGGGTGTGACCGCGTGCGAGAGGGTCTCCGGCATGCTGGCGGCCAGTTCGGGCACCGAGCGGAGCTGCAAGAGGGCAGCGGCTCGGGCGCTCGCAGAGGAGAGGTCCCAGTGGTCAGGCAACGCCAAGGATGCGATGGTTACAGCAGGAACCGCCTCCGAGCACCAGCTGAGAGGGGTTAAGCGTAAAGCGCCACCTACCGGGTATGGCCCTCCCATACCAGCACCACCCTATCAACAGCCAACTGTAGGTCGTTGAACCACTGCTAGGGGGTCGCCGAGGGGAAGACCCCTCAAAACTTCTATTCTGGCGCTTGGCCTACCAAGCGCAATTGTCTGGAAAGCGGTCTGGGCCCGCGAGGGGCCGGTGTTCTGTGAAGGGCCAAGGCACATCCAGGCACGTCGAGAGCAGCCCCAAACCCACACCACCCGGCACAGCGTCACCACATCCCACCAAAATGCCCCTAGCGTCGCACGGGCAAACAGAGGGCCACCAAGACCTCCAGCAGAGCACCACTCGCAGCATGTATGACATCGAACACAATATCACACCTTTCCGCAAAGCCATTCGTCCGGACAGCCCCGCAGATGCCGCACCATGCTAGCTCCGCGTGCGAATGGTTGGGGCTTCTATGCAGCGGCACGTGGGCTGCCGATCGTGGCCTGACGCGGCACAAGGCCCGCCTACCAGCCAACTTAGCTGACACCCTATGGCTCAGACGAGCGTAGTAGTGCAACCACGACCGGACGTGCGAGGAGACATAGTACGCCGCCTTTGAGCTTGTGTCCCAGAGCTCACCCTTACATGCAGTCTCTCCGCTAGCCGTCCACAGCCAACGCCAAGGGCGGGGCCCCGGTGGCGACAGAGAGGACCGTGGCTGCCGGAAGGGTGCAGCCCTTAGCCGCACGCAGAGTCAGCCGCTCCACGGTGCCGTCGGTGTAGCGCGCCTCGATGGGGCGGTTGCGCGGTTCGGCAGTGGTGTAGTGCAAGGTGCCCCGTCGCTCCACGAGAGCGTTGGTGGCGGGATCACGGACCTTGCGGGAGCAGGCGGCTCCCTCGAGTGCCTGGGCTTCAGCGATGCGCTGACGGCCCTGGGCGTTGGGGAACAGCGGTGGCGCCGGCGCCTCGCGGGGTGCGGGCGCGGGTTGCTGGTTGATGGTTGACGGGGTCACGCCGCGGGCGCGGCAGTCAGGGCAGGTCCAGGTGCCGCGGGGCACTGACCTGAGCGGCGGCTGGAGGCAGTACAGGTGCCATCCTGTGCCACAGCCGTCGCACATGACCATCTTAGACTCGTCGCCTGGGAAGGCGCAGATCTCGCATGGCAGATCCAGCGGAGGGATGGCGATGCGGGGATCTATGATCGGGTCCAAGTCTTGGAGGTGGCAGGGGGCAAGGTTGCTGACGTGCTCCTTGCGCGTGGTGCCGTCCCTACCGGTGAGGGTGGCCACGCCTTCAGCGCTGACAGCGACGATGCGCAGCACCGTGTCGCGGACAGGGAGCTGGAGCGTGTTGTTCTGATTGCGCAGGATGACGTACACGTAGTCCCCCACGTTAAACTTGGTGAACCGGGGCTTGTAGCCGCCGGCCCTCACGCGCGCGTAGTTGTGACGGTCGCGCCACTGCGCCGTGAGCAGGTTGTGGCCGTTGAAGGGGGCAGCTTGCTGCACGTTATGCGCACGCAGCATCACGAGTTGATCCGCCCGCTGGGGGTCGAGATCGGGATCTATGGCCTCAGCCCAGAGCTCCTGGGCGCCCAGAGGTACCATAGGCGGGGCCCCGTACATAAGCTCGAAGGGGGACTTGCCGGTCGACTTCTGCGGGGAGCAACGGTAGCCCAGCAGGATCCAGGGTAGGTAGTCGTCCCACTTCTCAGCAGAGACGTTCTGCGCACAGTATTTGCAAAGCGACCGCTTGCAAATCTGCACTACTCGCTCAGCCGCACCGTTGGACTGTGGGTGATTGGGCGAAGTAGTCCGGTGGTCGATGAAGCACTGTTCAAGCAGGGCAGCGAAGGCTCCCTGGAACTCCGAGCCGCCGTCCGTGACCACCTCCGCCGGGGCAGAGAAGCGGGCCAGGACGTTGGCGAGGAAAGCGTTGGCCACCTCCTCTGAGCTCTTGTCTCGCAGCGGAATCATCTCCACGTGCTTGGTCCAGGACTCCACGCACACCGTCACGTACCGATAGCCCGACTGCGTGGCGGTGAGGGGGCCTGCCAGGTCAACGTGCCAGCAAAAGAAGGGCCCTCGGATTGGCAGAGGGTGCAGCTCCGGAGGGGTCACGTTGCCTGTGGTGTTGGCACGGTCGCAGAGCGCGCAGCGCTGTACAACATACTCAACATCTCTAGACATACCTTGCCACCAGTAGCCGTTCTGGATCAGGCAGAGCGTGCGGCGAGCGCCCCAGTGGCCCAAGCGGTGATGCGCCTCCTCAATGATGGCTTGGCGTTGCTCAGGTGGGGGCACCTCACGCATGGTGGCGTTAGGCATGCGGCCATAGAGGCGCTTGACGCGCTCGTCGTACCGGTAGTTGATGGCTCGGCGCGCCACACGCCTGGCTGCCTCACCTCCAAGGCCCGCGGGGCAGATGCCTTGCGAAAGGTAATGCAGCAGCGGCTTGTCCTCCCAGGGATCACAGTAGCGTCCAGCTCCAAGCTCCTGACGATCGGCGATGGCGGCGACGTCGGAGATTAGGGCAGAAGTCCAGCGCTCGTTGGTCTGGTTGCGCTGTACGGCGCCGGTGATCAGGGCCGCAGGCTGGGCCGCTGCATAGTTGTTTTGACGCTCCTCACCCCCCCCCAGCGGGGCAGCCGGCGGTGCCTGAAGTGGAGGCATCCGGGCCATGTGGTGTGGGGTTATGAAGGCACGCTGCAGGGCCTGCGCCCCCGTGAAGAGGCGGGCGGCCGCCGGCGCTTGGAGGCCTAAGAGTACCGCTTCGGGGGCCGTCGGGACGACGAGGGTGCCATCCTCTCGTGGCTCCAGCAGGGAAGCGGGTTCGAGGCCTGAGACGGTGCAGATCTCCTCTGGGTCCAGCGGCGACGGCGGGGCTGAACGGATGGTGGGAAATTCCATGGCGCGCAGGTCACCTGGGGGCAGGACCGTGACCGTGCGGCCCGGCACGTCGCATGCGGTGTAGGGGGGGCCAAGGAGCGCCTCGCAGATGGGCAACTGACGCAACGGCAGGGCGTCAGAGGCTGCGAGGTTGCTCGGGGCCCAGGCGCCGTTGGTGACGATGCGCCACAGGTGCTCGATGGCGGCTAAGTTGGTGTAGTAGTCCCGCAGCGAATGCTGGGGCCTACCCAGCAAGGCCGTGTCTAAAGTCAGACCATTGCCGAAGGGCGTGTCCTCGGTCGTTGGCAGGTTGCCCTCCAGAAGGTAACCCGGGGGAAGGCGGGGCTGCAGCTCCTGAAGACGGCCGAGTAGGTCCAAGACTCGCTCGGGCGGGACCCGGTAGGAGTCCAGGTTGGCCAGCACGAGCCACTGTTGCCCAGCGTTGGCGGAGGCGTTGAGCAGGTGCTCGTTGCTGAGGGGGCCCGGCGGCAGGGCTGCCCAGGGCGCCTCCACGGCGGAGCCGCGGATTTGGCGGGGAAAGGAAGCACGGAGCCAGCCCAGACGGCGGCGCAGCAGCGCCCGCTCCTCCTCCGGCGCGCCCCAGGCGTGGTACTCGCGCACCGTCCAGCCTGCCCTGAGGCAGGCCTCGAGGCCCGTGGCGGCAGAGGTGCCGCACTCGACTACCACCAGCCCGTCGGTGAACGCCCGCTCCAAGAAATGGTGGGAGAGTAGGCTGGTGTCGAGGGAAACCGTGGTGCCGTTGCCCGTGCGGCGAGGCCGAGGGCTAGGCAGGGGAAGCGCGCGCAGCGCGTCCCTGGCTTCACGTACGATGCGGTTGGCTATAACGTTGGCTAGCCGGGTCTGCAGCTGCGCAGCAGTGCAGTCCGGGTCTGATGGTCTCTCAATGGCGTCAGAAGCCGTGCCGTTGCCGCCAGCCAGCAGCTCATCGGGAGAGAGCGTGAGGGCGGAGCCCTGCCCCGTCACGGCTGCCAGGACCGAGAAGTCCTCCCGGGCGCGCTGCACCAGGGCTTGGACAGCTGACATGAGAACGGTGGGCTGCGCTGCAGGCGTTACGGTGGGATACGGGACCAGCTTGGGCACCGGCGGCCGAGGGTCAGAGTCCTCGTCCATCCGCGCGCCCGAGCCGTCAGCGCTCGAAGGCATGGGCGAGCGGCTGAGGGTGTCAGCGTTGTGGTGCAGCTTGCCGGGGCGGTGCGCCACGTTGAAGTCGTATTCTTGCATGAGGAGGGCCCAGCGCGCGTACTGCCCTACTAGGTTTTGATTCTCCATTAGCCAAAGCAGCGGCGCGTGGTCGGTCACCAAGGTGAAGCGCCAGCCCAGCAGGTAGGGGCGTAACATCTTCATTGCCCAGCAGGCCGCCAGCATCTCACCCTTGTACGACGTGTAGTTGCGCTCATGCTGGTTGAGGGAGCGGGAGATGCAGGCGCACATGTACTCGTTGCCATCATCGTCCAGCTGACCCAGCACGGCGCTGATGCCCACGTTGGAGAAGTCCGTATGGAGGATAAGCTCACGGTTGGGGTCAGGGTTGCGCAGCAGGCGGTTGTTGGTGGCAAATTCGGCCTTGAGCCGATCCAGCACCTCCTGGTGCTTGGGCTGCCAGGTCTCGGGGCCCCAGACCACGCCCTTCTTGGTCAGCTCGTAGAGGGGGCTGGCGATGCAGGCGAAGTCAGGGATGTAACAACGGTAATAGTTGCACATGCCGAGGAGAGACTGGAGCTCGGTGAGCGAGCGAGGGGGCTGGATGGCTTGGATAGCTGCTATCTTAGCCTGGACTGGGCGAAGCCCGTCCGCGCTGACCATGTGTCCCAAGAACTCTATCTTGTCAGCCGCCACCACGGTTTTGTCCGGGTGCAGCTTGATGTTGATGTCGGCGAGCATGGCAAGAAACCGGGCCAGATTTTGCTCATGCTCCTCCGCTGTACTGCCTGTTACTGCCACGTCATCCACAAAGATATGTACGACGTCCTGCAGGCCGTACTGCCGTACATGATGACTAAGCACTCGCTGCCAAGCTGCCGTAGCATTGACCGCCCCGTACATCAAGCGCTTGTAGCGATAGAGCATGTTGCACCACCAGAAGGAGGTCTTGTCGCGGTCCTCCTCGGCCAGGGGCAGCTGATTGAAGGCCGCTCGGCAGTCACACTTCGTGATGAACTTGGCACCCAAGATCCGCGCGAACAGCTCCTCCGGCGCCGGGGGACGGAAGTAGTCACGCACGCTCGCTGCATTGACCCTCCGGGCGTCGGCGCAGTACCTTTTATCGCCTGAAGCGTAGGTGCCGTCTAGCCCTTTCTTCCCAGGCATGGTGACGTTCATGGCATACTTGGTCGAGTTGGAGGGCTCGATGATGTCCGCCTCCAGCAGCTCTCAGCACTTGGCGTCCTCGACGGCGCGCTCAGCAGCAGAGTGACGGCGGGGGGCCTCGAAGATCGGGTTGTCATGCTTGAGCTCGATCTTGACTGGACCCAAGTCCCCTCGGTAGCAGCCGATGTCTTTGAGGCTGCGGGCAAAGAGGTGGTCGTACTTCTGCATGAGGGCCTTGATGCTGTCCCGTTCAGCCTCGGTCATGTCTGGGCGAATGCAGAGGGTGTAGCCAGCCGCTTGCTTAACGAAGGTGGAGTCCTCGGGCGGGGCCCGAGTGCCGTCAGGCGTGGTGACGAAGGCAGGAGAGGCCTCAGCGGCGAGGGCAGCCGTCAGCGGAGCCAAGGGGTTGGGGACCGCAGACCCGCCAGGCGGCGCTGCCACCAGCGGTGTCGATTGGGAGCGGAGGCGCACGAGATGCATGGCCTCCTCCAGGGGGCTGTTGGCGGGTGAGAGCTCCAGCTGAGCCCAGCTGGGAGCCTCCCACTGCCCCCCCTGCTGGTAAGCTGGGTGGGGCACGCAGTGCGGGGCAGCGTCAGCGAGACGCCAGCAGCTGAGCAGCACCAGGCAGGTGAGGGCGAAGGTGAACGTCTTGAACGTGTTGAGGCGCCAGCGGTGCGGAGACGCTGAGCTGGTGTTAGTGGGCGGCACCTTCAGCTTGGGCTTGGCGGGCTTGGCGCCTGCCGTCGCCGCCCAGCGCTCCGCGCGGCGCCGCAGGAACTCACGCTTGGCCATGGTGCGGTACTCCTCCCTTGTCCGGTCTATTTCTATCTGTGCCAGAGCGCGCCGCTCCTGCTGGCGGTGCAGCTCCCTGCGCGCATGGCGTCGCAGCCGCCGGTCCAGGCTGCGCGTCACGTGCCGCAGCATCATACGGCCAAGCTGGTGCTGCAGAGTGTCAAGCTTGGCCGCGTAGGCAGCCAGCTCGTCGTCCAGCTCGCCCTCCTCGCCCCCGCTAGTCGAGCCAAAGTCATCGCACTCGCTGTCGGTGGAGCAGGCCCCGTAGGTATCGAGGAAGGGCACCGGGCCGTAGATGGGGCTGTTGGCGATTAGGCGCGACAGGGCACGGGCCCCGTGCCTGCGAGGGATGGAGAGGGCATAGGAGTCCTGGCTGGGGCAGAAGGCGCGCCCCTCCAGGTCGTACAGCAGGTGCACGATGCGAGCGAGGCTCAGGCCGTACGTCTCGGGCCGCACGGTGCAGTACCCGTTGTGCCAGGGAGAAGGTACCATTCCCCCAGCGTTGCCGGGAGAGGGTAACTCACCGTCGCCGTCGACCTGGCTCATGACGATGCGGTCGTAGAAGTCCGTGGCCTTCTCCCGCTTGCGGTAGCGGCCCAAGGGCACCCTGTCGCCGTCCGGAGTCAGGAAGGTGCCGTCCGGCATGTAGAGCCGTGGCCCCGGGTTGCCGCAGGGCTTGGAGCAGAGCGTCACGGGAAGGGCCAGCTTCTGCTGGAGAGAGAGGTGGTGGACCTTGGTGCCGGTTGGCAGGGCGGAGCCCAATGAGGCCGGGGGCGCCGAGGGGCCTGCAGGGGGCGGAGCCGCTGCGCAGCTTGAGGGTGCCGAGGCCGAGCCACCGCCAGCTCCACCAGCGCCGGCGTCGTCATTGGGGCGCCGGGGCTGGGGGCCAGAGCAGGGGCTCGTGACGTCCGGCGCCTCCTCGTCCTCCTCCTCATCGTCTATCACAATCTCGTCACGTGGGGGGAACGGCCTGCCAGCCGTGCGCTCCTCCGCCTCGCAGGCGTCGAAGACCTCGTTCAGCTGTTTGAGCAGGGCCTCGGTGGGCAGGTGCTTGGTCGCCGCCCACCGCTTCACGTCTACCTGGAGCTCGTAGCCGCTGCGCTCGGTGCGGACAAGCTTGCCCAGGGGACCCAGCTGCTCACCCTGTGTCGGCGCGGGGCGCTTGGTGCTGTCGCTCCGGGGCCGCTCCTCAGGCTCAGGGGCAGGGGGCGGCACCAGCGCAGGTGCGGGTGGAGCCGCGGGCGCCACCGCCGATGATGGGTCCGGGCCAGCGCCAGCGTCGCGCAGCTCCTTGGCCCCGCGCTGGAGCATGTCTCGGGCCCGCGCTTGGAGGGCAGCGGACGGAGGGACTTTCGGCGGGGTCAGGTCCGGGCTGTTGGCGCGGCTGCTTGACGGGCGCGGCAGCAGGCGTCGCTGGCCGGGCTGCTTGGGCACTGGGGCCAGAACCTCCTCGTCCTCTCCGCTGGCGGTGTCAGCGTCGGCGTGCTCCGCCTGACCCGGCTGGTTGTTGTCGTCGTCCTCCCCCCCCCTGCCGGGGCTCGGCGTGAGTGCGCAGAAGCGGATGTCGCCGGGGCAGTAGACGTTGGTGAGGCGCAGGGTCGTGGCCCAGGTATCCTCATTGGGCAGCTGGTGCGTGAGCTGCAGGGTGTCGCCAGCGCGGCCGTACAAGCGTACGGCGTTGAACTGGACGTTGAAGTCACGCCCCAGCACCACGCTGTAGGGTAGGTCGTCCAGGCCCAGCACGGGGATGGGCGGCAGGGCAAGGGAGACCGAGCGCATGTAGCTGGCGCCGGTGCGCTCGGTGACGTGGCCATTGACAAGGAGCCGAGTGCCGTGCAGGGTGTACTCGTAGCTGTAGAGCCCTCGGTTGCCGATGGCGCCGCGGAGGGGCCGAGGCTCGTGGTGCCGCAGCCCGTCTCCCTCCACGGTGGTGGGGAAGGTTCGCGCCACGTGGAGCCGCAGCAGCAGCGGGATGCCGGTGAGGCCGTCCTCGTCACTGAAGGTTGCCGGTGAGCTGACGTGGTCCACGCAGACGACCTGGATCTTGCAGAAGCCGCCAGAGGTCCAGCGGTAGCCCTCGTTGTCACCCATCAGCAGCCCCGTGCCGGTGTTGTTGGGCGGAGTGGGCGGCGGAAGCTGGTCTGCCGCCAGGAAGGCACAGACCCAGGGCTCCGCTGCTCGGATTCTCCTTGTACACCGTGCGCGCCACTGACCACTGGACGTCGCCCACCGTGAGCACTTGCGTGGCTCGCACCATGCTGACCACTTGCCTGGGGTTGCCCACCGACTGCGGCTCAGCGACGGCTGGCCGCAGCCCTTGGGCCGGTGCCTGACTTGGCGGTTGGGGTGGTGGCGGCGGCGGCGGCGGCTCCATTCGCTGCGGCTGCATGGGGGCTGCCCGAGAGGTGTCACGTGCCGCCACGGTGGCAAAGACCGTCGTCGAGTAGTCCGTGAGGTTGGCTGGTGCCGGCTGCACATCAAGGGCGAGGCCCGGGTGCATGCAGAGGGCGCGGCCCGTCTGCACAGCAGGCGCAGCCACGGGCTGTGGCGGCGGCGCCGTCTGGAGCGCCGGCTGAGTTGCCTGAGCCGTCACGAGCGGCGGTGGGGCAGCCCAAGCCGGCTGGGCAGCGGGACGGAGACCCGGCGGCAGGTAGGATGGCGCAAGGGAACCAGCGGGTGCTTCATCTCCCCCGGCGCCGGCTTGGAGACGGTGCAGCCCTTCTGCCAGCGCCCGGGCTAGCAGGTCCTGCCGTGCGAGCTCCTCGTCCGAGGGTATCAGGCGAGGGCTGCCGTCCGGGAGGTAGAGGCCCCAGTCCACCCGCAGGCCCTGCTCACTGAGGGCGAGGAAGAGCAGTTGGCACCAGACCGGGTGCCGGTGCCAGAACACGGCGTGCGCGTTCAGTTGCTGGGCGTGACAGGGTGAGCGCCCGTGGGGAGCTTGCACCTGAGCCCGTATCTCCTCGTGCCAGCGGCAGGTGTTGATCAGGTGCTGGGCATCGTGCTGCAGTGACGCATCCAGCGTCAGGGGGTCTTGCACCGGGTCCCACTCGAGCAGACCCGATGATGGGCTGGCTGTAGCCCT
Source organism: Edaphochlamys debaryana (assembly GCA_016858145.1). Lineage (NCBI taxonomy): Eukaryota > Viridiplantae > Chlorophyta > Chlorophyceae > Chlamydomonadales > Edaphochlamys > Edaphochlamys debaryana. The sequence goes on from JAEHOE010000003.1 coordinate 432,867, forward strand.
GGATGCCGAAGGTCAGCGCCACGTCCCTCGTCATCTGCAGGAGTGTGGGACCGCCCAACAGCGCCCAGAGCTTGCACTTGTCCAGGCTGTGGTCCTTCTTGGCTGCGTACGACACAGTCTCCAGGCCGGGGTAGCGGGCGAGCGCCCGGTAGTCTGGGTGACTGGCCAGCTCCGAGATCAGGGTGCAGCAGGTGCACGGGACGCGTGACCCTGAGAGCTTGGAGGGAAGCTCCTTGGTGTGCCGTGGCCACGGGACGGCGCCCGACGAGCCCGGACCAGGCCCGCCGTGCCCTCGGTCCCTCGAGCGGTCGCGGTCGTGGTCCTTGCCCCGATCCTTGCGCCGGTCGTTGTCGGGCTCCTTGTTGCCGCGCGACGGGGAGCGGGAGCGTCTCTGCTCCGAGCTGCGCTGATCTCCACGGTAGCCCCGGTCGTAGTAAGGATCTCGTGGACCCAGCTGCAGTACGGGAGGGCCCCCGACAGGCGTGGCCTGAGGGGGCGGCATGGGAGACCACGCGATGTGGCGTCGTGCTGAGGGGCTCGCGGCAGGCGCTGCCTGGGGACCCTGCAAGGGCACCCGTGCGGCGGGGCCCTTGGGCGCGGGTGCCGGTGGCGTTACGAGCGCCTTGGGCTGCAGAGGCGGTGGCGGCGGGGAGCGCCCCACAGCCGGCGCAGGCGGTGGCGGAGGCGAGGGCTCCGGCACTGGCGAGGGCGGGTAGCCGTACATGGGCGGCGGCTGCGCGTACGGGTAGGGCGCGTAACCGTACGGCGCGTGGAAGGCAGCCGGCGGCGCTGCCGCCGGGGCCTGGGATGCCGGGAAGTCGGTCTTGACTGCGTAGGCGTTGACCCTGCCCTTGCCGCGGTTGTTGTCCTTGGCCTTGACGTACTCCTGCTTGCTGCCGCCCTGCGGCTTGCCGCCCTGCTGGTTGCCGCCCTGCTGCTGCTGCTGCTGCGGTGCGGCGAACTGTGGGTTCTGCCGGAGCAGTTTCTCCCAGGCCTGGCCCATGTCGACCGAGGCCGGGTACCCTTGCAGGGCCGTCGGGTTGCCCGCCTTGGCGTTCTCGGAGCAGTAATCCAGCGAGTGGAACTTGGCGCGGGGGCCGTTGACGCAGGCGTGGTAGGTGCAGGGGCCCTTGGAGCCGGTGACCGGGCCGGGCGCCTCCTTGGGCCAGCGCTGGCGCGACTTGCCCGCCGGTGACTGCAGCTGCTGCTGGTTGCCAAACGGGCGGTTGCCGTTGTTGGGCCCGTGGATGGTGAGCGCCATGCTGTCGAGCTGTGCCAAGAGCCGGGCGAAGTCCGAGTGGCTGGCGGCCGTGGACTCGCCCACGGGCCCGGCAGCGGTCGCCAGGGCCCTGACCTTCTTGGGCGCCAGCCGGTCCGCCTCGGCCTGGTCCGAGCGGAAGCAGACGTAGACATTCTGGCACTCCGAGATGCACCACTCCACGTCCCAGGCGGTGGGGTCGTCGTTGGCCTTGCCCCGGTAGCCGAGCTTGATGTGCTCGTTCATCACCGCCGCCTTAACCCAGTGGGACTTGACGACGGCGAGGAGCCAGCGCTCGGTGCGGGTGCGCCGCGGGTAGGTGACCAGGCTCAGGACGCTGACGATGGCCAGGTAGCGGGAGCCGGCGGCGGTGGGGTCCTCCGTGGTCCAGATCTCGAACTTCTCGTAGTCCGCCTTGGCGGCGGGGTCGTCCCGGCCATAGTCCTCGCGGAGCAGGGCGATGACGTAGTCCATGGCGTTGAGAAGCCCGGGCGGCAGCGCCTGGCCCACGTAGTCCGGCAGCGGTACGGGCTGCGGGTTCGTGGCGGCGATGGCCGCATCGAACTCCACCCGGTGCCTCAGCAGGCGCGGCAGGCCCTTGGTGTTGACCCAGTGCTGCGTGACCGTGAAGAGCCGCACTGAGCCGTCAGGCCCCTGGCCGCCGGCAATGCCAGCTAGCCAGAGCCGGCAGAGCTTGCACGTGTTGTTGCCACGTGATGTCATCTCCCAACCCAGGCGCCACGAGTGGGTCGCTGCGAGGAAGGCAGGGAGAGACTTGTTGATGCTGTCGAAGACAGGGACATGCTTGTTTGACATCTCGTCTTCCGAGTCTGGGTCAGGCGCCGCCTGCCCAGCCTGCACGGCTTGAGGTGCCGGGGCTAGCGGTAGCAGCGGCTGGCCGAGAGGCGGAGGCTCGTCTTCGTCAGACGAGGAGCTAGAGGAGCTAGGGTCTGAGCCTGGGCGCAGCCCAGGTCCTCCCGCGACGGCGGGAAGTGTCCCCGCGGCCCCCGGCTGGGGCGCGTGCAGAGGGTTCGCGGGGACGTGCGACGGGCCAGCCTGACCACCCGCAGCCCCACCTCCAGCTTGGGCGATAGCCGCAACTACGTTGTTGTTGCCAGCGAGCGCTGTTGCAGTGCCTGCAGACGGAGCGCGAGCGTGATGAGTGACGTCGGAGCCTCCAGACGTACTCGCACCCGCACCGGCGTTGCCAGTGGGTTGCTGCTCGAACAGTGGATTACCGTGGAGCAAAGATGCCTGGGCTGGGGCTCGGCCGCGGCCAGGACTTGTCGGTGGTGACTTCGGAGGAACACCTGCGTTGCGGGCGTTGTGAAGCTCAGCGAACCGATGAATAGGCAGGTCCTCTTCTTGACGCTCGACGCGATCGCGATAGCGAGAAGCTCTATCTGCTGCCGGGGGCGGCCGCTTGCCGACGGGCGAAGCGACAGTGACAACCCCTTCGGAGCTGCCAGACGTGGCCTGGGCTCCGGCTCTTTCGGACGCAGTCCTAGGAGCCAGGTCGCACCTTGGGCGTAGCCCGGGTGTGACCAAATGATGAGCAGTCCACTGCGCGTAGCGCGAGCAGAAGACGGGAGCAAAATTGCGAGCTAAGGCCAAGGGCGTAGCCCAGGACTCGCGGCTGGAGAACGGCGACTGACGGACGCCGTGAGGAGACGCGCTCCGAGTAGATTGTCGACAGGGTAGCACAGAGACTGCTTCGACTGGCAGTAGAGAAGGCAAGGCATGCAACAACTCTGACGTTACAGGTCTCAGTACGCATGAAGCGGTGCATAAAGCGGTGCTCCCGTCTTAACGAGACGGGAGCGGAGCGCTAGCCTATCCTCACCGCGGGCGGAATGAGGCTGCTGTACAGCATGCATGCTGTACCACACAAGTGCATGGCGCACACACAGGTCGTTCTCCCTTGTCAACCTCCACAACTCCCAGCAACCACCGAACTCCTACGATAGTGTGGCAGCGACGATACTGTGCTCTGTCAACCGACCACCCTTTCCTAGCGGCCAGGGCGGACGGATCAGTGCAGTATGCAGGCCCGGACGCCCCTTGATGGAGGCGGGGCACACCCTGCGGCGCATAACAAACGGGAGGGAGCCGCAGGGGGGGGGGGGTCGCCCGGCGGCGCATAACAAACGGGAGGGAGCCGCAGGGCAGGGGCGGGGACCGGGTGAGCTACACGTGGCGTTTGATGGGATGTGCACCTTGCGGAAAGGGGACATAGTCCTCTGCGGCGCATAACAAACGGGAGGGAGCCGCAGAGTGGGAGTGAATGTGGGGTCGGGAGAGCCAGGATCGAGAGGTGTACGGCCAACAGTGTGAGCACATGATGAACGGTGAACGGTTACTGGTAGGAGGCGCGGCCGAGGAGGGGCCATCGATACACGCTGAGCATGGTCATTGCGTGCCAAGGACTAAGGTGGGACCTGAGTGTGGTCAGTGCAAGTTATGACAGGGACTTGCGTTCTGGCTTGCAGGGGGCAAGCCCGTGAGGTGGGTCGCTTGGCCCCAGCGTTCAGCGCTGTGACCCCAGGGGGGTCCTTCATTGTAAACACCGAGGACTGATTGGACGTGAGGACAAGGGGAGTGGGCCCAAGGGCAAGGGCCAAGGGCTCAAGGGGTGACCAGCGCACAGGCGCACCCAGGGCGCACCTCGGCTGAGGTACCTCGCAAAGCGCACAGGAGGTCACGGGCCATTTGCATTCATGATTTACAGTCCTTCCCATGACCTGACTCAATCAACCGATCACGGGCCGCGGTGCCCTTCACCACTGCAACCTGTCCCTCTCTAATTCCCCTTCCCGCCCTGACCTAGAGCAGGGTAACAGGAGGCTACCACATCTACACACAAGGTGACCCCAAACGGGCTACGAACAACATGATGATGCCAACAATAGACCAGGTCGAGAGATTGCCTGCCACCTGACATGAATCTTCCATACCCGGCCATGCCAGGGTGGATGCCAGGGTGCACGGATGGCAGAAGCCCTAGTCCCACACATCCCGGATGCCACTCACATCATATGGCACATTGAACTCTGGGCCTTGGGAAGCCCATATGTTGAGTTCGGGGCGCAGACAGAGCCCAATCTTATATCTACAGGGGCCAGGCCCCGCAAGCTTTAGGATATGGCACATGTATTGTCCGGGGTCATTGCCCTAAATGCAAAGTCCCGCGCAACGCCAGCACTCTCAGCACCCTTCTCTCTCTGCGTCTCGGTCAAGGCCGAGCGCAGCTACAAGCCCCTCACAAGCATCATCAACAGTCCCATGCAACACAGCCCTTACCGCCCCGCCGCCTGCCTGGCCGCCATCCGGTTGAAGTGGTCCCCGGCCATCTTGCGCAGCGCCGCAGCGGCCGCCACACCGGTCTTGTCCACCAGCTTGGAGAACATGGAGTTGGGGTTGTCGAGCAGCTGGGCGGGCGGGGCGTACTCCATCAGCTCGCCAGCCTCCATCACCAGCACCTTGTCGCTCTCGATGATGGTGTCCAGGCGGTGGGCAATGGTGATGGTGGTGCGGTCGTCGAAGACACGCTTGATGGTGTCCTGCACGATCTGCTCCGTGTGCGGGTCCATGGCGGCGGTGGCCTCGTCCAGGCACAGGATGGGCACGGCGCGCAGGGCAGCGCGGGCCAGGCACATGAGCTGCGTCTGGCCCAGCGACCAGGCCTTGCCGCCGGTGCCGTCCACGTGGCCGTCCAGGCCGCCAGCGTGCTGCACCTGGCCCTCCAGGCCCACCTTCCGGAGCACCTCCCACAGCACGTTGTCGTCCTGGGGGTGGAAAGGCGGACAGGGGACGGAAGAAGAGGTTTGGGCGGGCATGTGGCAGGCCGAGCAGGGGCAGGCGAAGCAAGGAAAGCGGATGACCGTGTGTGCAGGAGCACGGCAGCGCACACCAGTATCGCCCCATCGCAAGCCTGCGGGCCTAGTTGAACCCCAGCCGGCCCTTCCTGCTGCCCTTCCCCGCCCGCTCACCTCGAACTCTCCGAAGGGGTCCAGGTTGGAGCGGACGGTGCCGGTGAACATGACGGGCTCCTGGGGAATGATGGACAGGCCTGGGGGCGGAGGCGGGGCAGACGGGGGAGAAGGGCATCAGCAAAGAGGCAGGGGAGGGATCATGCTCCGAGCTGCATTGCTTGAAGCATAAAACGGCTAGGACCGCATCGGAAGACAGGCAGCCGCCGGCGCCCAGCCCTCAACACCGTGCTCACCCGAGCGCAGGCGCTTCATGGTGAGCGTCGCAATGTCCACGCCGTCGATCAGAATGCGGCCGCGGCCCAGCTCGAACATGCGGTACAGCGCCAGCAGGGTGGTGGACTTGCCGGAGCCCGTGCGCCCCACGGCGCCGACCTTCTCGCCGTCCTTGATGTTGAAGGTGACGCCCTTGAGCGCCCAGGCGGCGTCCAGGCGGTACTGCATCCACACGTCCTCGAAGCGGATGTTGCCGGTCGAGGGCCAGCGGGCATATGCGGCGTCGTCAACCACAACCTTGACGCGAGAGCTCGTGGGCACGATCTGGCCGTCGGGGAGGGTCAGGCTCTTGGCCACGCCGCCCTCCGTCTTCTGGTCAAAGAAAACGCCGTCGTGGGGCACGTAGTTGGACAGGTAGGTCATGCACTCCACGCTGTTGAACAGCGAGATGGACTCGGAGATGAAGCGGACCACCCAGGTGTAGAACACAAGCATCTGGATGATGTTGGAGAAGGCAAGGCCCACGGTGGCGCCACCAAGAGTGTCTGCGGAGGGAGCAGGCGCAAGGAGGTGAGCAGCGCGGCGACAGACATGCTACGCAAGGGGCAGGCCACCACTGTACACGGGCGATGCAGCTGCCGGCTCCAGCAGCAATCAAGACCGCCCGTCAGCCCGTGGCTTACCCTTGAGGGCGACGGCGAAGGCAGACACCACGCCGACCAGGCAGGCGCCGATCAGATCGCACCAGAAGGCCAGCCACAGGTTGAGCGACTCGGCGTTGAACACGGCGGCGTTGGTCACGTCGGTGCGGCGAGCGGCCTCACGGATAAAGTAGTCCTGCTTGGAGAAGGCCTGAACCACGCCCAGGCCCTCCAGCACCTCAGCCACCAGGCCCACAAGCATGCCACCAGACACCTGCGAGGGAGAGGGAAGGCGGCGGGGCCACAGGCAGCAGAAGGGCGTCAGGAGCTAGGAAATGAACCGGAAGCAGAGGTAACACAGGCCGGATCGCTCTACAGTCCCTGCCCTCGCACAGCCTCGCCAGCCCAGCCTCACCGCGCGGGCCTTCTTGAGGGCGGTGGCGGCGGGGATGTAGACCGAAAGCATGATGGAAGTCATGATGATCAGGAAGCCTGTGAAGGCGCCGAAGAAGTTGATGGTGACGGACACGGTGATGGTGGTGGACAGCAGGATGAGGCCGTAGATGCCCATGAAGTGCACGGCGTCGGGCAGGTTCTCGTCCATGATGTCCTGGTCCTTGCTGAAGTTGAGCAGCAGGTCGCCCACGGGGGTCACCAGGAAGAAGCCCATGGGAGCGTACAGCACGTTGTGGACGGCCTTCTTGCGGATCTTCTCGGCCGAGCGCAGGGTCCACCACAGGAAGGTGGCGCCACGGACAACCATGGTGAAGTAGAAGATGCCGGTGAGCGCCAGGTAGATGAGGCAGTAGAACTTGGTAGCGTCGGGGTCCTGCACGCCCTTGCGCTTGGGGAATTTGAGGTACTCGTCGTTCACCCACCAGCGCACCCAGAAGTCAGACACCTGGCGAGAGGTCTGGGGGATGAGGAAGAAGAGGAAGCACACGAACGCTGCGCGGGTGGGGAGAAAGGGACCAGGGGAGGGACACCTTGGTCAGTAAGGAACCGACATACCCTGAAGGCAAACGGTTGGCAAGCCGGGAGCTCAGTCAAGCCCTGCGGGAGACCGCCTCAGCCCCACAGCCCACGCTAACAGCCCGCCCTGCAGGCAGTCCCTGTCCCGACTCACACAGCAGCAGGTTGCCGTACCACGTGTAGATGAGGGCAGCCCGGATGGCGGGCACCTGCTGCTGGGTCTTCCGCTTGTCCTTGCTCTCGGTCTCGGGCTTGATGGTGGTGGGGGCAAGGGTCAGCTGCAGGGACTGCTGCTTGGCGGGGGCGCCCTTGGTCTCCTTGGGCTTGGGCGGGGCCTCCTGGGAGCCGGCGGCGTGCAGCAGGTGCGTGATGGGCAGCAGCTTGCCCAGCAGGTCCTGGGCCTGCTCGTTCCACTTGCCTGAGGGGCGGGACGGAGGGCAGACGGGAGGGAGACGCTCAGCCGCCATCAAGCCAGCAGGTACGAGCAGAGAGCATGAGACCAGAAAGCAAGGCAGCGGTTGCGGCACTCGATCGTGCCCGGACCAGCCTGCTGCCTGCCCCACCCCTCGCCCCCCGCTCACCGAAGTACAGGCAGCGGCCCTCGTCCATGATGGCCACGGCGTCGCACTGAGGCATGAACTCGATCTGGTGGGTCACCAGCACAACAGCCTTCTTGGCGAACATGCCCTTGATGCAGGCCTCGAAGATGTGGTGGGCGGTGTGGTGGTCCACGGCCGAAAGCGCGTTGTCAAGCAGAACCAGGTCGGCATCGGCGTAGGCGCAGCGGGCAAGGTTCACGCGCTGGCGCTGGCCGCCAGACAGGTTCACGCCGCGGATGCCGGCCCTAGAGGGAGGGCAAGCGGAAGGGCAGCCAGTCAGGCCGGGCCGGCAGGCAGCCAAGCAGGAGGTACCAGCGAAGGGACACAGCCTTCCCCTGCATGCATCGGCTCGAGCCCCTGCCCGGGCTTCCTAGTGCCCAGCCCCTGACGACCCCCGAAGGCCGTCCCCACGCTCACTTGGACTGGTCGCCCTGGGGCAGGATCTGAAGGTCCAGCGTGAGCGCGCAGCTGTCGATAACCTGGTCGTACTTGGACTGGTCCCACGACTCTCCGAAGGTGACGTTGTCGCGGATGGACAGGTTCTGCAGCCACGGGTTCTGCGGCACGTACGAGATGCGGCCGCCGACCTGCGAGGCTCCGTGCTCCTTGACCATGTTGCCCAGCAGCGCCTGGATCAGGGACGACTTGCCGGCGCCGATGCGGCCCACCACAGCCACAACCTGGCCGGGGCGAACCTCGAAGCGGGGGATATGCAGCTTCCAGTTGGGGTTGGCGGGGTGGTGGAACACGGCGTTATCCTGAGGCACAAAGGCACATCACACGAGAGAGGCGGCAGTGTCAGAAGGCGCAGAACGGCGAGAGGTAGTCAGAGGTGAAGGCTACAGAGAGAAGCTGGGTGCAGGGCAGGGTGCACTAGGTCCCGCCCCATAGCTTGCTCACAATGACAGCGCCGGAAGGCGAGGTCTTGTTGACGCCAACATTGGTGGTGCCCTGCTGCACGTCCTCGAGAAGGTAAGCCTCCAGGCGCTGGAGGGAAGCGTTGGCCTCTGCACAGGGACAGAGCGAGGCAGGCGGTGAGGACAGGCTCCATTGCTTACAGCCCAGGTAGCCCGGGCCGATGGCCGCCGGCTCTGCCTTGCCTCCCACTCCTCCTCCCTGCCCGCACTCGCATCCCGGAAAAAGCGGCTCACCCGACACGGCGCGCAGGGCCTTGGGCAGCACCACGAGCGGGAAGCGCAGGATGTTGAAGAGCGAGAGGGTGGTGAAGGCCACGTTTGAGACCAGGCGGGCGGTGGTGAACTCGTAGGTGGTGAAGATGACGAAGGCGGTCAGCGGGGGCACGCAGAACACGAAGGCGATGTTGATGACCTTCATGAAGGCGTTCCAGAACGACAGGCGCAGCTCCTCGTTGCGGACCTGGAAGGAAACAAGAGAGGAACACGAGGGGCCGATGGTCATGAGATGTGAGGTCAAGGTGAGCTGCGCACAGATGGCTCTCGTCGGCGTGACGGCACCTGGATCGGCACCGGCATACATGCCACCGCCCCAAGCCCGCAAACAACGGCCCACCTTGGTGATCTCGTTCTCGAAGAACTGCTCCCACGCGTAGTACTTGACCAGCTTGATGGCCGGAAGCACCTCCTGCATGATGGAGCTGCGGTGGGCCACGAAGCCAGCGTTCTTGAGCTTGAGCTTGATGGTGAAGTAGCCGAACACGTACTGAAGGGGCAGCACGATCAGGATGGCGCCCAGGCCGGGGAGCATGCTGTCGCCGGTCAGGTAGCCAAGCAGGGACAGGATGGCGGCGGCCTCGAGCGGGGCAGTCCACAGGTAGTGGAACTCCTGGGGAGAGAGAGGAGGAGGATTGGGAGCAGGGACGTGCCAGGGGTCAGAAAGCGAGCAGCAAGCGTTCCAACTGAAGAGCGGAGCGGGGCCGCACGCAGACCACGTGGGGCCAGGCCCTGCCCTCCTTCCCCGGACCTTTATCTCATGGCTGAGGCCCTGCCCTTTCGCGCCTTATCTTCCCAACTCAAGACGCATATCCCCGCCCTCTTTTCCCACCCACCTGCGCGCCGTCGAAGATCTTCTGGATGTCCGAGGCTACGAAGTTGACGATGGCGGCGGACTGCTCAGCTCGGACGGTGTTGAGGCGGAAGGCCTTGTGCGTCACCGCCTGCACCAGCGAGGCGCGCACGCGGATGCCGACCTGCATGCAGATGTAGCCCATGCGCTGCAGGCACAGCCCCAGGAACCAGGCGTCGAGGGTGAAGCCGGCCATCAGGCACCAGCCGGAAAGCGTGGGCCGGTAGATGGGGCTGTCCTGGTTGACGTGGGACAGGAGACTGCGGGGCGGGGGCGGGAATGGGGTTGCAAGCTGGGTCAAGCTGGGGAAAGCCCTGAGGCGATGAGGCGCATGCTGATGCTGGACGTCAAATTGCCGTACGCATCCCAAGCCACCAACGTTCCGCACCCACCTGCGCACGAAGTAGAAGGCGCCCATGATGACGAAGGTGGACCAGCCCATCTTGCACAGGCCGGCGAGGAAGTAGTAAGCGCCGAACGCCTTGCGCAGGGCACGCAGCAGAGAGGGCTTCTTGCCGTCCGCCTCCTGGCCTTTGAGCTTGAGCTCGGCGGACCAGTGGCCGATGAACGTGTCGTAGGCCTGGGGGTTGGAAGGGCACGGGGACCAGGAGGGGGGTATCATGTGAGGGCCAGGCAGGTCAGGACCCCGTAAAGGCTAGAGGCTAAAGCTGGTAGCAGCGTTGGAAGAAAGGTGGTTGCAGCGATGGGCGGGGTCTGGGCCAGGCACAAGTCAACTGATGAGGCAGTTGGCATTCTGACGGCCGAGGGTCTGCTGTTGGGAACGTGCAAGCACGCCGACGCGCGCGGGCGGTGGTAGGAGCAACTCACAGCGTCAGCCATGTTCTCCGGCGTCATGCCCATCGCCTCGGCGTTGAGCTCCTTGCCCTTGCCTGCGGGCGGCAGCAAAGAGCGGGGTGACCAGACCGGAAACGCGGCATCAGCCGTTGGCGCATCCCAACGACATTCAGCGACGGCGTAGCAGCACTGCCCAGCCACACGGCTGACTTACGGGCGTCGCCAACGTGCTTGTACATCCATCCGAACGCAAACTTGTTGAAAAAGCCCGCGGTGGGGTCGTGCGAGCGGTCGCTCGCATTTGCCCCGCCCATGGTTGTGCCCCTCGCGCTGGCGCACAGACGAGCCAAAAGCCGTGCTACTTGACACTAGAGAAACGAAGCGTGTATTATGAGGATGGCACGAGCGCGGGACGCTGTGCACGCGGCGAGGTGTTCGGCGGGAGGATGCCTGGTGGGGACGGTCTGAAGCGCTGCAGCCCGAGTTCGGGGCGCGCTGTGGACTACTCTGCAGACCACTTGCAAGCTGACTTATAAGGGGCTTCACAGCGTCGGTGTGGGTGTTTTTCGTTGGCTGCAGTACGGTCGTTTGGGACGATCCTCCGAAACAAGGGCGATCGTGCGCATTCGGCGGCGTTGTGCCTCCGTCTGTGATCCATGGTGCGTGCGGAAACGCAAGCGCTGGCCTAGGGGCGGCAGGGTGCGTGTCGGCGCTCAGCACGCATACATGGCCTTCACATCTCGGGGCGAGAAGACCCCCCGCAGCGAAGCAACTACCCGCAGGATTCAATCACAAGCGTCATCCAAGGCACCGAGCTCACTCAGCGGAGTCGGAGAGCAGCTTATGAGAGGCCGGGTCGGGAACATGCGCGCCGACGTGACGCGAACGACTCGCCGCCGCCTCCGCCATTGTGAAAGATGGTAAACGAACTGACAGCAGCAGTCACTGTGGGGAACCCGGGCGCGGTTGGCAAGTTCACACGCCGCCGGTCGCGCCTCACCTCGGTCTGTCAGTCGGCTTTTGTCTGACCCGTGACTCTAGGAACCACCGCTGTCGGACCAGTGTAATATGGCTAGAGCCTTATGCTTCGCGCGGACCAACGTCGGAGAAGGCTAACACGCTCTATTTCGGCTTCACGCGGCCAGTACGATGCTACCTGCAGCCCGGCGGCTCGCCGCACACAAAGCCTGTTGACCCCACTCCTAAAGGTCGTTCGCGCGACGCTGCTGCGCGCCCACGAGGCCCACGCGTGCGAGCTCACAGTACTCACACGCACTACCGCGCCGGACGCCACTCACCTCGCGCTGTGAAGCACGGGGGGCAGTCGAGTGCGTCGGTGGACATTGCTCCTGGACATCGTGGCCCCGCAGCGGTGCAGGGCTCCTCGGCGCCTGCATTCCAACAGGCAGCCAGTGGAGGGGTGCCGGGCTCGGCGGCTTGGGCGACACGCTGGGCCCAAGCATCCTCGTTGCACCCCCGCCCTCCCCCCGCCACGCCCCGCCCACAAAAGGTCACCGCGTGCAGCCACCCTTCCGTACCCCCTCACCGGCGTCCTGCCTTGCCGGGTCGTCCTTCCGGGTCATGGGCGTTTGGGCTCGCCCCTGCCTGCCGCCCCTGCCTGCCGGCTGCGAGCACAGCTTGGTTGGTGTTGCTGTGCAGAGTGCAGAGCAGGCGGTTGGGGAAAGGAAGGTGTTTGGCATCCAGGATTCAGGCATATGGACCCTGCACACAACACCCAGAACGTGAGGCCTCCTGACCCTGGCTGTATACCCGTTTCCAACTGATTCCCCCTTTTCCCGCTGCAACCCCGCCCATCCCCCCCTCTCCGCCCTCACACACAAAACAGCCGATCCTTCACCTGCTGCACCTCGCTCTCCGAGTTCACGTCAAGCCCCCTCAGGCTGCAGGTCGACTCGCCCCAGGGTGATCCGGGGGGGGTCTGGGTGCGCTGAGCATCCTCGGGGTTGGTCAAGCCGTCTGTGGCTCCTCAGTTGCCCACAGGCAGTGGCCGTGGACCAGTCGGTGCTGATGGCGGACCCGGGGCTGTTGGGCCCGGAGTGATAGCCATTGCTGGTGAAGTGGGTTGGGCGATGGAAAAGAGTCAAGTGACCCCCTGTGGTCATGGGAGCTTGGTCAAGCCGTCGCCCCAGGACGTCCGCACGTCCCCTTCCACATACACCCCAAGCAGGCTCTGGGCGCAACAATTGCTACTTGCCCTGCCCTTTGCCCACCTGCCTGTAATTCGCAACATTCAGGGGATTTCAAAGGCGGCTGGCTGAGGCATAGCAGGGCTCCCACCGGCGCTGCCCATGCCTGTGAGGGTGGTCAAGGCAGGTTGAGGAGGGGCAAGCTGAAGAGCCGCGATTGCTACAGATACAGCTGTGCTTGCCATGTCGTAACCACTTACGACTCGCCGGCAGCGCACTGCAAGCCTTTCCCTGTGCGCGAGGCGATGGCCGCAAAGGTCTCGGCCGAAAGTCCGGGCGAAGACCAGAGGGGTCCGCCAGTCGGGTCCATGTCCAGCAGAGATGAGCTCCGGCCATATGCTCCAAGCGAGGAATTCAAGGTCGCAGGTCCGTTGCGCGCATGCGCGGGGCGTGGCCGAACACAGAGTAGGCCCTCACAGATTATACGAAGGCGCTCCTATGCAGCCCTCAAACTGCAGGTTGACAGAGCGCAGGTGGTGCACAAAGTCGCACAGGCGTGCGACAGTCGTCACGAGCTATTGCACAGTCCTGCAATCTATTTATGCTGAAGTGCTCCGTAGATGTGTCAAGTTGTTGGGAAGAAGGAGAGCCGGCAGCCCGGCTGCGGCCGCTGCGCATGCGGGATGGGATGTCAGCGCGCGACAGCTGGCCCCAAGCTGTTCAGCGCGGGCGTCATTTTGCCTTCGAGAGCATTTCCACGGGCTTCCTACGGAAGCTACTGCTCGCTTAGGCGTGTTGGGCCTGCCACCGCTGCGACAACACATCTTGGACCGACCCACATCGAGGTGCCCTTCACCTTGTCCTGCTCCTCGGGGTCACGGGAGGCGGCATAGCTGCTGGTTGGAAGCGGATGGGGCTGCGCGTGGAGAAGGATCCGCCAGGGAAGAAGACGGCGAAGGAGCTAAGGAGGAGCGCCTGGAGCACTCTGCAAGGCCAAGGATTACGGCAGGCTCCCCTACCCCACGGCTGGACACGAGTGCTGCGGACTACAACTCTCTGCCTCGGAGCCGGGCGGTGCGAAACACCATGGTCGGACCGGTCTAGTAGGGCTGGAACTTTGCTTCACGCACGAGGCTAGCGCTCGGGCAACGGGCATGTCCGGCAGCGCTGCGGCTGCTGACTCGCGGCTTCAGCCGCCCAGGCGCTAGGCCAAGCCATAGAGGAGGTGAGAAGGGGCTAGCCAAGTCGCAGCTCTGTGTGTGGTCTGGAGGAGCCTTCACATGCACCAGGGATGCTGAGCCCTGGGCGCCGGGGCCGGCCCGGCACCAAGCGCATCATAGCACGCTTAGCGTACCAGGGGCAACCCGTACATGAAACCTGCATGACTGCAACCGGCTTCGTCTCTCCCGGGCGGACTCTCGGGGCCTGGCCTGCACGTGCAGGGGTGACGCACGATGGGTAACGCATGCATGTGGTCCTTCACAACCAGAAGACCCCCCGCAGCGAAGCAACTACCCGCAGGATTCAATCACAAGCGTCATCCAAGGCACCGAGCTCACTCAGCGGAGTCGGAGAGCAGCTTATGAGAGGCCGAGTCGGGAACATGCGCGCCGACGTGACGCGAACGACTCGCCGCCGCCTCCGCCATTGCGAAAGATGGTAAACGAACTGACAGCAGCAGTCACTGTGGGGAACCCGGGCGCGGTTGGCAAGTTCACGCCGCGGGTCTGTTCGTCGGCTTTGTTGACCCGTGACTCTAGGAACCACCGCTGTCGGACCAGTGTAATATGGCTAGAGCCTTATGCTTCGCGCGGACCAACGTCGGAGAAGGCTAACACGCTCTATTTCGGCTTCACGCGGCCAGTACGATGCTACCTGCAGCCCGGCGGCTCGCCGCACACAAAGCCTGTTGACCCCACTCCTAAAGGTCGTTCGCGCGACGCTGCTGCGCGCCCACGAGGCCCACGCGTGCGAGCTCACAGTACTCACACGCACTACCGCGCCGGACGCCACTCACCTCGCGCTGTGAAGCACGGGGGGCAGCCGAGTGCGTCGGTGGACATTGCTCCTGGACATCGTGGCCCCGCAGCGGTGCAGGGCTCCTCGGCGCCTGCATTCCAACAGGCAGCCAGTGGAGTCCTCGGTGTTTACAATGAAGGACCCCCCCTGGGGTCACAGCGCTGAACGCTGGGGCCAAGCGACCCACCTCACGGGCTTGCCCCCTGCAAGCCAGAACGCAAGTCCCTGTCATAACTTGCACTGACCACACTCAGGTCCCACCTTAGTCCTTGGCACGCAATGACCATGCTCAGCGTGTATCGATGGCCCCTCCTCGGCCGCGCCTCCTACCAGTAACCGTTCACCGTTCATCATGTGCTCACACGGTTGGCCGTACACCTCTCGATCCTGGCTCTCCCGACCCCACATTCACTCCCACTCTGCAGCTCCCTCCCGTTTGTTATGCGCCGCAGAGGACTATGTCCCCCTTCCGCAAGGTGCACATCCCATCAAACGCCACGTGTAGCTCACCCGGTCCCCGCCCCTGCCCTGCGGCTCCCTCCCGTTTGTTATGCGCCGCCGGGCGAACCCCCCCCCCTGCGGCTCCCTCCCGTTTGTTATGCGCCGCAGGGTGTGCCCCGCCTCCATCAAGGGGCGTCCGGGCCTGCATACTGCACTGATCCGTCCGCCCTGGCCGCTAGGAAAGGGTGGTCGGTTGGGACCTCATCCCAGCCCCTGTGCGTGAGCCCAACCTCCGCAAAACACTGCAAACGGCCCTCAAACTCGCCTCGTGCTACTGCTGAAGCCTGTGCCATCGTCAAGGAGTGGTCCTGAGCGTCCCTGTGCGCATACTTGTACCTTCTGGCCCGGTCCATCGCGCATATCGCGGCCAGACACACCACGTCCCACACTCGCGCATGAATCCCGGTGCCCTCTGGGGGCACAGCAAGCCACACCTCGTGTCGTTTCACCGCCCTGCCAATACCATGACTGAGGCGCATACGATCAGCCACAGCGGCTGGACAATACCAGAAATGGTGGAGCCGATCGCCTTGCTCCATGGCCCGCCTACACGGACACCTCGCCACGTTCTCAGTTCCTAACTGGCTCCGGTGCATGCCAAATCCCGGGAAGCCATCCATCGCCAGCCTCCACAAGGGCTCTTTATTGCCCGGATCCCACTTAATGCCCCACAACCTCGGCCAAACCGCTTTCAGACTTGCCACTGCTTCTGCTGATGCCGTGTCTGTGCCGTACGCCTCCTGAATGTAAAGTGCATGCTTCCGTGCTAGCTTAACCCGAGCCGGTCCCAATTGCAAGTGCGTGGCCAGGCTAACTGTCATCTTTGCCAAGCTGACGTCCTCCCAGCCTATGCCCCTGGCAATGTTCGCCCAAGCCTCTTCTTCCCCTGGGGCGGCCGCCTGATCGTCCACCCCCCGTACTGCTTCGGCCCACCCGGCCGGGAGCCGGCTAATAAGCGCGCCCAGGCGCTGTCCCATGTCTAGTCCATTGCGGAGTGCTTGCGGGAGTGCTCCCACCTGCGTGCCCAAAATGCTCTGTACTACCCTTTCGGTATATGACCTGTTGATCTGGGCCCTCGCCCGTGCGAGAGCCCGGCCTATGCTGCCCTCCAGCCCGTGCATCCCTCGGATGCGCTCAAGCTCATCTAGGCAGCGGACTGCCGTGCCTACTGTCCGCAGTCCCGGAACCGCGAACAGATCTGTGAACTCGCCTTCGAGGCCCCAGCTTGGGGCGTTGTTGTCGATGTTCCCCGCGGGCAGGGCTGGGTTGCCCCAAAGCGGTGCATTGTAGACCCAGGCTCCGGCTGGCATGGGAGCAATCACTTGGGCCCGGGGCAGCAGCGCTAGCGCGCCTGCCACGCGCACCAGTGCTGGTGAGGTTGCGCGTTGGACTGTGGCCCCCAAGATGCGGAGACCGATCGACGAGGTCGGGCGCCGCATTGTCAGGAGGCAGAGCGGGTGTGCTGCTGGGTGGGTTGAGCGGAGCAGGGAGACGAGCGGCGCGGTCCACGGCGGGCGGTAGCGGAGGAGGCCGCAGGCGCCCAGAATGCCACGGACTGCCGCACTCGCGTGCCTGGCGCCAGTGTGCTCGACGAGGGGGAGCAGGCCAAAGCCGCCAACTGCCGGGGAGAGGTACATGCAGCTCGTGGGTGCTCCTGCGGGCAGTGCGTTGGGGTTGTCCCTGTATCGAGCAGGCGTCATGTTGCGGTCGGTCAGGGCCGCCACCGTGCCCACTAGGTGCTCTGTCGCCGTACGAGGGGGTAGGCCGTTGTGCTGGCAGTGGTAGAGGAGGGTGCCCAGGCCGTAGGCGGACAGGCATGAGGCAACGCCGAAGGCTGAGAGGCCCATCCTCGCGATCAGAGTCAGGCGGCTGAGGAACTTGTCCAGCAGGGGGGGAGGGAGGGGAGTGGCCGCCGTTGGTTGTGTGGAGAACGTGACGCCAAGGGTGCGTGCAGAGGCGGCGAGGTGGAGGCCGGCAACCTGCTCCGCAGCCTGGGGTCCGGGGGGGGGATGCTGCTGGAGGGCCGGGGGCGGCGGCGTGCCGATGCGGAGGAGCTCGCACTTTCCCACGTTGAGGCGTTGGCCTGACGCTGCTGCGAAGGTGTCCATGGCGCTCATCAGGGCGGAGACGAGGGCGGTGGATCGCAGGATCTGTCCGTAGTCATCTGCATACTGGCTGGCTGTGAGGCGCGTGTTGGCTAGGGCGAACCCCAGTTCAAGTCGCTTGAGGAAGGAGAGCAGGGCTTGTCCGGGGGCCAGGTAGAGAAGGGGGGCCAGCGGGCAGCCCTGTCGTACCCCAGCTGTAACTGCCTTATAGCTGGAAAGCTGACCGTTGACCAAGGCAGCCGATCTGGTGCCCGTGTAGATCAGTCTGACCCATCTAAGAAAGCCATCGCCAACCCCCAGAGCATCCAGGCAGGCGAGGAGGAACGGCCTGTCCACAGTGTCGTACGCTTTGTGGAAGTCGAGGAAGGCTATGAGGCCCGACTCGCCTGATTTGCGCAAGGACTCAGCGAGCAGCTGCATGAGGAGGATGTTGTCGGAGATGAGGCGAAGGGTGAGGAAGGCGGTCTGCTCGTTGTCAATGGCCTCCACGAAGGCGGGGAGGAGGCGGCGGGCGAGGACGCGGGCAAGGAGGCGGTAGTCCGTGTCCAGGAGGGCGATTGGGCGGTACATGGCGGCGACAGCTGGGTCCCCGCCCTTGTGAAAGCACGAGATCACTGCGTCCAGAAAGCCTGCTGGGGTCGACTCGGTGGTCCCAATGGCGGTGAAGACGTCAACGAGGATAGGGGTTAGCTGTGCTGCGTACGCCTTGTAGAGATCCATGGGGATGCCATCTGCGCCGGGGGCAGTTCCGGGCCGGGCGCCGGCAATAGCTGTGGCTACCTCCTTTGCCAGAACCTCCGCTGCCCCCATCTCGGCTACACGGCTCGGCGGGCAGCGGTTGCCGGCTGCACGTAGGGCGTGTAAGACCTGTGCGCGGGCTTCTGGGTCGGCAGCTGCGGCTGTGCTGACTCTGCTCCAGAACTCTGCCATCACCTCAGGTAACTCTTCGGGATTGGTTGCCTGGGACCCGTCAGGGCGCTGAAGCTGTCGTATGACGCAGCCACCTGAGACGGGGCGGATTAGTCGGGTGATGGCTGGGCAGGGGCGCTCCCCAGTCCGGAGCCAGGCTTGACGTGCGCGGCGGGCCCATGGTGCTGCGGCGCGGAGGCTGGCGGCGGCGGCAGCTGCGCGCGCGGCGGCCGCTGCTGACGCGGCGCTGAGGTCGCCCGCTGCTACGGCTGCAAATGCTGCGCCAGTGGAGGGGTGCCGGGCTCGGCGGCTTGGGCGACACGCTGGGCCCAAGCATCCTCGTTGCACCCCCGCCCTCCCCCCGCCACGCCCCGCCCACAAAAGGTCACCGCGTGCAGCCACCCTTCCGTACCCCCTCACCGGCGTCCTGCCTTGCCGGGTCGCCCTTCTGGGTCATGTCCGTTTGGGCTCGCCCCTGCCTGCTGCCCCTGCCTGCCGGCTGCGAGCACAGCTTGGTTGGTGTTGCTATGCAGAGTGCAGAGCAGGCGGTTGGGGAAAGGAAAGTGTTGGCATCCAGAACTCAGGCACATGGACACTGCACACACGCAAGGCCTCTTGTCTCAATCCGTGCCGGCCTAATCTAATCCCGCCAGGGGCAGTCTCAAATCTCAATCCGTGGCAAGTCATCCCCATCCGGGCGTGCCCTGGTCCAATCCGTCTTATCCGTGCCCAACTATACCAAATCCACTCGTGGGCTCAGCTTTCCGTGCCGACCAAGGTTGGCCCATCTTACAATCCTGTGGGGCATGCCCACCCTCTGCCCGGACCGCCAGCGCACCGCCCCCCTCCTGCCCACATGAACACCCGCAAAGCCCTGCCACGCATTCCGCTGTCCTGCGCCGGCAGTTACTAGCCGTCGGCACCGCTGTGCGCGGCCTGCCCCCACCGGAGCGGCCGTGAGCTGGCCGTGGCAGCGTGTGGGGAGGCCACCGAAAGCTCGCAGGGCCGAGTGTCAAGCAGAGGATGCGGTGATCACAGCAGCAGGATTGCAGGGATCAGTGGAAGGGCGGGGGGAGGTCACGGTGTCAGTCAGGCGGCGCAGGGGCGGAGGGCTCGGCGGGAGGATGTTTGGTGGGGACGGCGGCGACGGCCTGAAGCGCTGCAGCCCGAGTTCGGGGCGCGCTGTGGACTACTCTGCAGACCACTTACAAGCTGACTTATAAGGGGCTGCACAGCGTCGGTGTGGGTGTTTTTCGTTGACTGCAGTACGGTCGTTTTGGACGATCCTCCGAAACAAGGGCGATTGTGCGCATTCGGCGGCGTTGTGCCTCCGTCTGTGATCCATGGTGCGTGCGGAAATGCAAGCGCTGGCCTAGGGGCGTCGGGGTGCGTGTCGGCACTCAGGATGCGATGGTTACAGCAGGAACCGCCTCCGAGCACCAGCTGAGAGGGGTTAAGCGTAAAGCGCCACCTACCGGGTATGGCCCTCCCATACCAGCACCACCCTATCAGCACGCATACATGGCCTTCACATCTAGGACCGAGAAGACCCCCCGCATCGAAGCCACTGCCTGCAGGATTCAATCACAAGCGTCATCCAAGGCACCGAGCTCACTCAAAGGGGAGGTTCTACCTAGCCACCAGGACACACTTCCTACCGCTCGCCTGCACAGAACCGCGCTCGCCCGCCCAATGCCTCTGCCTCCTGCCCTCCAAGGCACTCGCTGCGCACCGCACTTTAAAGCATGTGTCCAGAGGCACAGCACCCGTTGCCTTCCTACCCAGCCCCTCGGTGCGGCCAAGCCACCAGCCACACAAGCCGCCGGCACCCTAGTGCTGCCCAGATCGCAACGCATGTCCATTGTCCAACCCTCGCCCTCGCCCCCAAATCGAGGAACACGTCCCGCTGCGACAGCTCTCTCCACTCCACTCGCCCCCACCTGTCAGCACCATCCTTTCAACTCTGCACTCGGTAACCTGCCCTGCCTTAACCGCACACGGCCCCCACACCCCAACAATGCATCGCCCTGTCTCGTCAACCCGTTGCGGCCCCGCGGCTTGACCACTACCTCACCCGCAGCAGCCCTCGAAGCTCCGCCACCACACCACACAGCCGCTCCTTGAACGCCCTGCGCCCCAGCCTCCCGAGGTCCAACACGCTCGTATCCAGCCCCATATTGGCCGCCGCCGCCACCGCCGCCGCGCCGCCGCCGTTGGCGGCGCCGCCAGCCGCCGCCGCATCGGGCGCAACGAGCCGCGCCAGTGCGGCGCCCACCTGGCCCTGCACACGTGGGTCCGCGTTCTGAACGAGCGCCGTACCAAGGCCTTGAAAGGCCGCCGGCTCGGCTTGCAGCAGGGGCAGCAGCCCGTCCCCCACCAGCTCCACCACCTCGGGCCCAGCGTCACCGAGCAAGGCCACCTCGAGCAACAACGACACCAGGTACGGAGCGAGGGGCCCGCCGCCACCGCCGCCGCCGCTGGCGGGCGCGGTCTGACTAACGAAGCCGCGGCCGCCGTTGAGCAGCGACTGGTGGTGGAACTTGGCCAGGCCCGCCAGGCCCTCGAGGGCGGACTGTACGACAACGCCGTCGAAGCCGGATGCCGCACTGGATCCAGCTGCGGCGCCGCTGGCGGCGCCGCCGGCCTGGCCGGCCGCCGCCGGCGGGCTGATGGCCCCACGCGCGCCGGCCTCCAGGCAAGACAGCAGCGTCGTGAAGTGGGGAGGGGGCAGCGCCACCACTGCTGCTGGGTGGACCTCCGTCATGTACCCAAGCAGGGAGAACAGCAGCCGCGCCAGCTTGCCGCCCGTGCCGCCGCCGCCACCGCCACCAGCGCCCGCCGCCGTCGCCGCCGCCAGCAGCTCCGGCGTCAGCAGCGGCAGCAGAACGTCGAGGCCCGTGAGCACCACCTGGGCCACACCGGAGTCTGCCTCCGCCGCCGCCGCCGCGGCGGCGGCGGCGTTGCCGTTGGAGGCGGCGCGGGGCGTGCCGCCGGCGCCGCCGCCGGCGCCCATGTTGACGCTGCGGGGGGTGGAGCCGGCGGAGCTGTCGGCGCCCCAGCCCTCTGACGCCGCCGCCGCCAGGGCGACGTCGCGCTGCGTGATGTGGGTCAGAAGCTCGAGCAAGGCCTTGAGCTCGCGGGCAGCGTCGTGTGCAGCGTCGGCGGCGAGCGCCGCCGCGCCGCTGGCGCCGCCGCCGCCGCCGGGCCGGCGGCCGCCCGCCGCCGCCTCGGCGGCGGCAGCCACCGCCGCCGCCACAGACACCCGCGCCGCCCGGCCCTGCCGGTATTGCCTGAGCAGGCCCAGCACCCAGCCCATGAGCATATGGGCCTGGTCCGTTGGCAGGTAGCCCACGTGGTGCTCAACCACCGCCGCCGCCAGCTTTAGTAAGCGCCCGCCGACGCCGGGGTGCTCGCCGAAGGCGGCCTGTAACGCCAGCAGCGGCCCCAGTAGCTCCGCCAGCAGGCCCCACGCCGCCACGCGCGCCGCCGGGCCGGCGGAGGCGACGCCGCGGCAGGCCCCGCCGCGGAGCACCTCCAGCATGCCGATCAGCGCCGCCGCCACGTCAGCGCGTGACGTCAGCGCCGCCAGGTCTGGCCGCGCCGCCAGCGACCGCACCTCGGCCGCCGTCGGGCCCAGCAGCCGGTTGATGTAGCCGCTGACATTGGCGGCCGCCGCCGCCGCCACCGCCGCCGCCGCCGCCACGCCGACGTGCGGCGACTCCACCGGCGTCGACGACGGGAACCCGCACGCGGCCTGCGCCAAGCACTGCGCCAGCCACCGCTGGAGCTTCGGCTCCAGGCCCGCCGTCAGCGCCGGCTGCCGCGACGCCATCGCTCCCGCCAGCTCGTTCCAGGCTGGGCTGGCGTCCAGCAAGCACGCGCACAGCGGCCGCCGGCGGGACAGCACCGGCAGCAGCGTCGTACAAACGGCCGCATGCAGGCTGAACTCGCCGGGATACTTGACGAGGCACGTGCACGCCAGCCGCGCGATGCCGTCAGCAACGGACTCGGCGCCGCTGCCGGGCCCGCGCGTGGCGTAGGCCGAGACCAGCGCCGGCGGCAGGCCCTCCGCCTCCGCCTCCTCGGGAAACAGGTACGTGTCGGCCCAGCGCGCCAGAGCCCACACCACCGACTCCATCAGGCGTGGGCTGAGCACGGAAGAGGCGCCGTCGCGTAGGGCCAGCGCGGGCAGCTCGAGAAGGGCCTGCGTGAGGCCCACGACGGCGCCGACGGCGGCGGCGCCGCCGCCGCCCTCCGCCGCCAGCGACAGCGGCAGCGGCATGAGCGGCGTCTCGCCGGCGCCGGAATCGGCGAGGGCGTGGGCCGCCATGCGGACGAGCCAGCACAGGCGCTCGAGGGCCGAGGCCCAGGCGGGCCCGCCGCTGCCGCCGCCCGCCGCCGCCGCCAGCAGCTGCTGCTGCGCCGCCGCCATGGCCGCCGCCAGCAGCGGGAACGCGGCGGCAGGCGCGGCGCGCGCCAGCGCCGCCGCCTCCGCCATCCTCGCGTCCTCCGCCTCCGCCTCCGCCGCCTCGTTCTCCGCCGCCACCTCCTCCCTGTCGTCGCCCTCCCCCGCTGCCTCCCGGTCCGCGGCCGTCAGCGCCGCCTCCACCAGCCCCGAGAACACGCCTGCCGCCGCCTCCGCCAGGCCCGGCAGCGTCGGCGGGCCCAGGCCGCCCACGGCCAGCGGCAGCAGCGCCTGATTGGCACCGGACGAGTCCCGCTGCACCATGAGCGCCCAGGCCTCCACCAACATATCCCGGCATTCGCTTGCCCACTGCTCCAGGGAGTGGGCCGGGTAGGCGCAGCTGGCCCGGATGACCTCCAGAGTCAGCGCCTGGAGGAGCGCGAGGAAGCCGCCGCCGCCGCTGGCGGCGGCGGCGGCAGGGGTGCCGGCGGCGGCGAGGACGTCGTTGCCGGCGTCCTCGAGCATGCGTGGCGGGTGGGCGGTGGCGAGCGCGAGGATGGCCTTGCAGGCCTCCCACAGCGGCGCCTCGTCGCCGGCCGCCGCCGCCGCCACCACCTCCCGCGGCGACGCCACCCACGCCACCACGCACCGCAGCACCGCGCGCAGGTACCCCCCGCGCACGCCGCCGCCGGGCCGCGACAGCGCGTCCGCGCCCTCCCGCGGGAACACGTCGGGCGACAGGTTGCACATGGCGACCACAACCGCGCGCGCCCTGTCAACAAGCTCCCGGGCCTCGCGAGACGACGCCGCGCCAGGGACGGACAGCTGCGAAAGCAGAGCTGCCACCCAGTCGAGTGTGTCCGGGGCGAGGAGCAGCGAGGCCCAATCGGAGCCGGCGGAGGGCGCGGGCGCTTGGGCGCCGGAGCCGGTGCCGGGCGGGCGCGCGGCCGGGGGCCGGAGCGCGGCGGGGTGCGGGGCGGTGGGGGAGCGGCGGAAGTCCCAAGCGAGCACGGCGGCGAGGAGGGAGAGGCAGGCGGCGGCCGTGGAGCCGTCGCCGCTGGCGGCCGCCGCCCGGCCCAGGCCCACGGCGTGGCGGAAGATGCCCTGCAGGTAGTTCTCCTGCAGGTCGGCGGCGCACTTGGCGTGGTGCTCTGCGTGAGACGGAGGAGGGGAAGGGAAGGGGAAGGGGAAGGGAAGGAGGAGGGCGGGGTCAGGACGGGTTGCGGTTGGCGGGGAAGGCTGGGCAGGCGGTAGAGACACCGGGGGAACGGCCCGCAAGCCAGGGCCCACAGGCTGTTGCTGGAGCCCGGAGCAGCGCGGGCAGGCAGACGCACCGAGGGGCAGGCCCAGAGGGCTGGCCGTTGCGACGCAGAACTCCCCCACAGTCGACTCCAAGAGGGCGATGCCCACCAGCCGAGCGGCGGCGGCCGCAGCAGGGGAGGCTGCGGTGGGGGCGGAGGTGGTGGCTGCGTCCAGCTCCCGAAAGAAGGCCTCGCCCTCGCCAGCTTCCAGCCAGCTCCGTTTCGCGAGTACGGCAGCCGCGCTGACCAGCGTTGACCGCACAATAGCCATGCCCGGGTCCTCGGCATGGGCCACCAGGTAGGACAGCAGGTAGGCGCGCAGCCCCGCGCGCCCGTCGGGGCCTAGCGTCGCCCAGTCGCGGACAACGGCCTCGCGAAGAGCTGCTGCAGCGTGGAATCGCGCGTCCAGGGAGGGGGAGCGGTCGAGGATGTGGCGGCAGACCTGGAGCACGCCCGGGGCGGAGCGGAAGGCGAGGAGCGTGGAGCTCGCGGCAGCGGCCGTGGCCGGCGAGCGGAACTCCTCGCACGCCCGCTCAACCGCCGCCTGCGCCGCGTCCAGATCCATCCCTGAGGACTGCGTCACGCCGAGACCAGAGAGGGCCAGCTAGGGCGACCTCATCATCGCGCGATGGATCTGGCGAACTCCGAAATGCGCCAAGGGCCACAGCAGCCCCGATGACAAGGATGTGTTAGCTGTGTGGCTCCGTTACAATGCTGCGCGCAGCTGTGTCCTGGTTCGGGCCTTTGGGATGGCCCGCGTCGTTTCGCTGCAGCCGCTGCCAAGCAAAACACAGGAACTACTGTATAAGTGTCTTATGCAGGATTGAGGGTGGCAAAGGTGCGAGCTGCTGCAACACCGTGTGTTCGTGAGCCGCCTCGATAGAAAGCTCACCCAAGTGCTTGTCGCGTTGCGGTCTAGCTAGGGATTTCGAAGTATTGTATGCTGTATACTGGACTAGACCGGGAGCAGTGTTGAAAGCTGATCGGCGATTCGGGTGCCTTGCCCGCCAAATGCGCGCCCCGTCTCCAGCCCGGCACGGTCTGGACGCCCCTACGGCTACAGCCCCTGGTTGCCCCCCTCGGCAATGCAGGCAGCTCCTGTACGGAGCTAAGTTGGCCGGGGGCCACTGGTGCCGCTCGATGTAGAAGCAAACAGGGGGAGGACAGCAAGGGGGGGGGGGCGGGGCGCACACCGTGGCACACAGCCTTCTTGGTCAGGGGTCCCCTGTTCTTGGTCCCCATCAATGCTATGACCCTACAGTAGTATTCAGAATGCTACATATGCATTCAGACCCTACAGTAAGGCGCTGCTCGGTGCGTGAGCCAGGGGGCTGTGCCAGGCCCATGGATGCAGGAAGGATGCGGTAGGACCCTTGAACAGCGCAGGGGAGCTGGGGACGGCTGGGGCCTGGAAAACGTGGGAGTGTA
The DNA here is from genome assembly GCA_016858145.1 of Edaphochlamys debaryana. Classification (NCBI taxonomy): domain Eukaryota; kingdom Viridiplantae; phylum Chlorophyta; class Chlorophyceae; order Chlamydomonadales; genus Edaphochlamys; species Edaphochlamys debaryana. Next base: position 458,195 of record JAEHOE010000003.1, read on the forward strand.
TGCGTTCAGCCTTACATCTCTCGTACCGTACCCTGCCTTCCCTGCTGTCACCCCAGAGCACCTAGGCCATAGCTGCCCTCCACCTTCAGAACATAAACCCCTTAACGACCAGTGCAGGCATTGTAGCGCAGCCCTCAGCCATGTTCTGCGTTGCTCCCCAGGCCAGCTCTACCCTGGGGCAAGCCCTGCCACGGCCCCAGAATTGCCATGCCCGCGCCATGTGCTCTGCGTCTGAAGGAGCGGGCCGCCATGCCCTCACCACGGGTCTATGGGCCTCGAGAATCGAGACACACCGGCTTGCCTGCCCGCTGCCCCCACCCCACAGCACCCACGCGCCTGTGCCGTCCAACGCCTGGCAAATGCAGCCCAATCACAAGGATGAATCACTTCCTCCCGGTTCCAGTTCCTGGTGCGAACTGCTGGGCACGCAACATAAGCCATACATACAGGTTGCGACGCCACCCTAAAATACATGTACACATATTGGCAACAAACCGTAAACAGTGTTGACCACGTCAATCATGCCCCCATCTGAACCGCTGTGCGGCCTCACCGCCCAACCCCACAGCCTCCTTCCACAAGCCAGAGAGACTCGCCTGATGCCCCTAGGCCGCATGAGCCTCAGGGAAGAGGCAGCAGCCTCGCCATCCCCGTCCCTTAGTCCCCTCCGCCCCCACCACCGCAGCCGCCGCCACCTCCGCCGCCTCCGCAGCCGCCGCCGCCCCCTCCGCCGCCGCAGCCGCCGCCACCCCCGCCTCCGCCGCCGCCGCCTGTCCCTCCGCCGCCTCCGTCGCCTCCGCCTCCGCCGTCGCCCCAGCTGGTGCCGTCTGCAGGCCGGGAGGGGGGAGGCGGTTGGGGGCACGATGTCAGACCGTCGCACATGCACCCCCCGTAGCCCAATCGAAAGCCGGCTAGCAAGAGGGAGCCCCGTATGGCACGTTGGCATGTTGCGGCTTATGCATTACAACAGCAGGCAGCCATGGGAGCGAGGGGGCTGAGCCAGAGCGCCAGCCTTCTCACACCCACATGGCCACATTCCAGCCTCTATACACAGCGTAAGCCGTGCATCCTCGACCCATCCCGCCTGCCAGTCTTTCTTCAGCTTTACCGCCATCCGCCCGAGCTCAGCGCTCTGCGCATCTTCCGCCGCAGCCCCTCCCGTCAGTGCCCACGGCTCACAGCTTAGACACATTAATCCCCATGGTCCGCGAACCGTCTAACCAACACTAGTAAGCGACCCCTTCACATTAAAATGCACTGCTCACACACTGCGTCCCACATTAAGCACCACAAAAGATAGGGCCCACCGCCAACTTCGTAGCCAGGATCACAAAGGAGAGCACCCCAGGCATAAGAGTTCGATAATTCAGCCCATGAATGTGGGGTACGACTTGCCTCAGGATGAAGACGGATCCTCAGTGAACCGATCAGTTTGTCTACAAGTAGTAAGAGTACGACCTCAGCAGTTAGGAGCCCAAGACTTAGCCTCCCTAAGGAGGGAGGAGGCTACACCTCCAGTGCCCTCCTGTTTCCTCTGATCTGCCACCTAGACAGTACTCGCCTGCGAAGGCCCCCAGGGCCCCAGCTCGGCCTCCTCCCGGCCCGCATCCTCCGATCCATAGTCTCCTCCAACCTTGCGGCGGCTGTTTCGCTGCTGCAGTGCCCAAGTACCCGCCGCTCTCGTCGCTCCTGCAAATCCGCCCGCTGAACAGCTCCTGTCGCGGTGCCGTCGCTGCAGCGAGATCGGCCAGCGCCAGGACCACAGACTGCGCCCCCGGCTCCGCGGAATGGCCAATTGAGGGCAGTGGCTGGTACCAGGCCAGGATGACTGTCGCCGCTGGCGCGCCCCGCTGCCGCCGCCGCGGCCCAACTAACCACCGCAGCCCCCTCCACCGCAGCCTCCGCCGCCACAGCCCCCGCCGCCGCCGCCGCAGCCCCCGCCCCCGTCTCCGCCGCCGCCCCCGTCTCCACCGCCCCCGTCCCCGCCCCCACCGTGGTCTCCGCCGTGGCCGCCGCCGCCGTCGTAGGCAACCGTCACTGCGGGACCGCGGGAACAAGACAACAAACGAGGAGATAAGGAGTCGGCAAACAGGACCGGCTCGATGATCAACACAAAGAGATCGGATAAGCGCGGAGCGTGTTGGAATCAAGTCCTGACCGAGAGACAGTCACCACCCCGCCCCTATTCCTCATGTGCGGGGGGAGCTATAATCTGTTTCCTGTCCCCAACCTAGCTTGAGCGGCACTTCACTGTGCGCCTATCCACGCCTCACCCGGTGCGGTGCCGTCGCTGAAGACGACGGGGTTGGTCGTGAACATCTGCGGAGGGAGGGGGCAACCGGGCCCCGGCAGGGGAGGCTGAGGGAGGGGTACTGTGCGGGTCGAGGGGAGCTGGGGAGGCCGTGGGGCAGCGCGGGAGCCCGCTAGACACCCCCCCCAAAAGAGCCGGCTGTCGAGGCCGGAGACTGGCAACCCAGAGTCAGTCAAGCCAGATAGAAGGCTGGCGGTACGACACGTGCCGTACTCACGTAGTCATAGTCGTACGCGTACGCCACCATGAACCACAGCTGCCCAGAGACGTAGTAGTCACTGCGGAGGTGGGGAGAGGGCAACGCGAAGGTGGGGGTGGGTCAGAGGGAGCCAGGGTCGGTCACCTCCACAGCCACCGGCATTGGTAAGCGGCACACGCTGCACACCCGCTTCCCGCCCCCCATCCCTCCCACACGCTTCCACCCCCCCTCCTTCCCCCACCACCAACACACGAAACACATCACACACTGCCTGCCAAACACACACGCGCCCCGCAACACGCACCAGCCGCCGTAGTAGGCTATGCCATCGTTGCTGTTGCGCCGCTTCTGGTAGCGCTTCTGCATCTGCCCCACGCCGCGCCCCTCGGCCGCCGCCCACACCTCCCCGTACAGCTGCTCCAGCTCCCGCGCGCCGCCCGGCCGCGACAGCAGCTCCCACAGCGGCGACATGGCAGCCACACCGTGCCCGTGCCCGTGCCCGTGCCCCTGCCCGTGCCCGTGCCCGTGGCCGTGGCCCGCCCCGGAGGCGACAGCGGCGGCGGGGGTGGCGGTGGGAGCGGAGGCGGGGCTCTGGCTGGTGGCGAGCAGGTGCGCGAGGCCGGAGAGGTACCGCTCCTGTCCGTGGAGGTAGCCCTCCACGTCGGCCGGCCGGGAGGTGGGGCCGCCTGGGGGGGGCGTGGGCGTTGCGGTTGGGGCAATGAACCGGGGGCGGGGTGAGAAAAAGGCGGGGGCAGGTGTGGGGGCCGGTTCGGGTAGGGTGCGGAACAGAGATTCTGCTCGAGCCCCAGCAGCCTGCTCTACTCTCACCCTTGGCCGCTGCGTCCTTGCGCCAGCCCGTGGGCCGCTGGATGATGGCGGCCAGGTAGGGGTGCTGGGGGGGGGGGGGAAAGGGCGCCGGGGGGACGATGCGATGCACGTGAGCGGCAGGGCACCCAGCGTGCGCTCCCCGTTCCCCGTTCCCCGCTCTCCCCCATTCCCCACCGTGTCCTGCGCGGGCAGGTCGATGAAGTAGGCCACGTTCACCATGGAGGAGGCGGTGTGCCTGGGGGGAGGGGAGGGAAAGAGGGGGTCAGCGGGGGCCCCTTGGCTCAGGCGGTCTTCTCGGCCGCCTGCCCACACACTCCTGTGCCGGTTCACTCCTCCAGTGTCCCACATCCCTCAGACCCACCCCCCACACACGGCGGCTCACGACAGCGTGTTCTTCCGCGTGGTCTCCCTGCTGGGCGGGAAGCAGAAGGTGCGGGGGCTGCGGAAGACCTTGTCCGCGCGGCGGCCCGCCAGCCAGGCCAGGTAGAGCAGGTGGGCGCCGGCGCGGGGGACCTGGGGGAGGGGGAGGGGGAGGGGGAGGGGGAGGGGGAGGGGGAGGGGGAGGGGGAGGGGGAGGGGGAGGGGAGGGGGAGGGGGAGGGGGGAGGGGGAGGGGGAGGGGGAGGGGGAGGGGGAGGGGGAGGGGGAGGGGGAGGGGGAGGGGGAGGGGGAGGGGGGAGGGGGAGGGGGAGGGGAGGGGGAGGGGGAGGGGGAGGGGGAGGGGGAGGGGGAGGGGGAGGGGGAGGGGGGAGGGGAGGGGGAGGGGGAGGGGGAGGGGGAGGGGAGGGGGAGGGGGAGGGGGAGGGGGAGGGGGAGGGGGAGGGGGAGGGGGAGGGGGAGGGGGAGGGGGAGGGGAGGGAGGGGGAGGGGTGTAAGTTTAGGGGGAGAGTGAAGGGAGATGGAGGGCAGCGATGCAACGACAGAGGGGAGAGCAGTCTGCGGCGCCAAGCGCCGTGTGGCGCCAGCAGGCATGCACATCTCACCCCGCCTTGGGCTTGGGGAAGGTCACCCCCACCGCCGCCGCCGCTCGCTCGATCGCCGCCGCCTGCTTGGCCTGCTGCGGGTTGGTGTCGTACGACCGCGCGCCGTACGCCACGGGGCTGTACGGCTCGGCCAGGACGTAGTTGGTGGAGCGGGGCAGCCAGGCGGTGTCGGGGGAGTCGTACGGCTCACCTGTACGGAAGGGGCGGATTGAAGGGGGTAGCGCTTATGTCACACAGCGCACCCGCACCCTCGTCCAGCTTCCCGGGCCTCATCGCGTGCTCCTAAAAGGGGAAAGACTTTGCCCCACAGGTACCCCACTTCCATTTAGCCGTTCCCACTTCCGTCCTCACCGTACTGCTTCTCGTACAGCCTGGCGGTCTCCGCGTACGGCGCCTCCATCTCCTCCTCGCTCAGGTCCACGTACTGCGGCCGCCACGGCGCCGAGTCGGCGCCGTACAGCGCCGCACACGTGGCCTCGTACGAGTCCGACAGGCCCATGTGCGTGTGCCACAGCAGCGCGATGTCGGCGGCTGGGACGAGCAGCTCGTACGGGTGCGTCGCGTGGAGCTGCAGGAAGCGGACGTACCTGTGGGCGCAAGTGTGTCGGGTGCGTGGGACGTGGGGACAGAGACTAGTACGGGGGCCACACCCTCCTCCACCTCCCCGGCCTCCCAAAACACCAAGCCTGCACCCGCATCCCCCACCCACCTCTGCCGCGCCTCCTGTATGAACCCCTCGTCCAGGAAGTGTGGCCGCAGCCAGGAGCGCAGCTGCCAGGCGAAGCGGCACATGGAGGCGGCCTGGGGAGTGGGGGGGGGGAGCGGGGGCATGTTTGAGCAGGGCTTTCGGCGGTAGCGTGGTGTGGGCCGGTGCACGGGGTGCAGCGCGGATCGGTCCACAGGGCCCAAAGCCAGCGTGCCTTCACGTGCACGCCTCCGCCTGTCCCCCTCTCCGGGCCCCTCCGCCTGGCCCCCTCCCTTCGAAGCCCGCTAAGTCGCCCCCTCCCACCCGCCTCCCCCTCCCCCTCAGCCCCCTCCCTCCCCCCCACCAGCTCCTTGGCGAATATGGGCTTCATGGCCACCCGCTCCTTGGCCACGTCGTAGGCGGAGCCGGGGGCGGGGGGCGGCCACAGCGGGTGCTTGCTCGCGGCGCCCTTCCAGGCGTAGCGGTCGGCGTTGGAGACCCCGAAGCCAAAGGCCTGGAGAGGGGGGAAGAGCGGGGGAGGGGGAGGGGGGAGGTGTGGGGGAGGGCCGTGGGGGAGGGCCGTGGGGGAGGGCCGTGGGGGAGGGCCGTGGGGTAGGGCCGGGTCAGGCAGGGGAGGGACGGGGCGTGGGGAGAGGGACGGAGCGTGGGGAGAGCGAGGAGGGCTTCTGCGGCAAGCGACGCGGCACGGGGCTGGGTGAGCGTGTGGCTCCCGGGGGTGCTGTAGGCAGGAGGGGTGGCCGCGGAGGAACCGTGACAGGGCAGAGGGTGAGGGGACGAAGGACACGGGGGGCTCACCTGGCGTGCGGAAGGGGTCGTGTGGGTGACGCCCGCCTCGGCCAGGGTGGCCCTGTACGAGCGCGGGTCCTGGCGGTGAACCCACCTATGGGTACAATCAAACCAAGGGGAGGGCGAGAAGACGAACGGATGAAGAGGGCTGGCCGGGCGCGGGGCGGGTTGAGTACCGAGAACGGGAGTTGTGAAGAAGCACAGGGTCGTGGCAGCATGCTGCCATCCGCAACCTCTACGGCTGCAGCCCGATCCCCGAGGCCTTGACCCACCACGCCCACGCCACGTCCATCGGCGGTAGCGCGAAGGTGTTGTTGGTGGCCAGGATCTTGGCCCAGTACCGCTCGTACCGCAGAGCCGCGGCCACGGCGTAGTACCCCTGGTACAGGCCGCCTGGGGGGGGAAGGAAGGGCGGGGGGAAGGCGGGCGGTGGGGAAGGGGAAGGGGCGGCAACGGCGGGGTTGCTGGACAGAGGTGCGTAGGTAGGGTAAGCTGAACGCGTGCGTTGTGGCCTCGAGCTGTTGCGAACTACGCAGCCGCCAGGAGCTGAGAGAGACGCAAGCAGCGCTCGGCGCCATGCCATGTTCTTGCCTTCCACCCCACGCTAAGGCATAACGTCCATCAGGGAGGTCTTGCATACGTTGAAGTCCGCTCACCACGTGGAAAGGAGTCGACCGCGTGCAAAAGCCGCAGCTGGCCCGCGACGCGCGAGGCCGCTCCAAGGCTTGCGGTCTCCAGCAGCTCTGCTGCATCCTTACTTGTAGACATCGCCTCAGCGCCCTCGGGCGTGCCCATTGTGGTCAGGCAGGTGCCCAGGCCATGCAGGCGCTCGCGAACGGGCTGCAACAGGCCCTGCTAAACTGTGGCCTGTAGCCTAGCAGCGCCGTATGGCTGTCGCCTTGAGTAGGACTCTACACAAGCGCAGGTCAGACGCACGCCGGTCTGCGTTCAACCGTTTCTTGGCTGCCGCGATGCGCGTCCAGGCGCTTGTGCCGTGCGTGTGTGGACAAGCTGACAAGAATGCACCACCAGTCGCAGCTAACTTCGGTATGCTCAACGTTGCGAGGGAAGGGGCATGAGAGAAGAGCAACTGCCGTTCTCGCGGGGGCCCGTTCAGCAGCTGCGACCAGCTGCACCAGCTGCACAGCTGCCCCCGCAATGCCGGGCCCACCCCCGCGGTACCCTGGCGAGCATAGGCCTCTGGTCCCTAGTCCCTTGCCCCATACAGTTTCCCCGGCACTGGCGGGCCCGCCACCATGAGCTTTGCGCCACGAAAGCCCTGGTGACGTGGTGCTGTGTTCTCCACGCCGTGACCCCGTTGCCGCGCCACGCTCCTCGTGAAGTGCGCTGCCACGGGCACTCCCTGGGCATAATGGGCTCCCAGTTCAGAGCGTGACACGGTATCCTGGACCTCCAGGAAATGCGCTACGTGCGGCTACCGACCAACTGGTTCTAGGGTAGAGCCTCCCTGACCGACGGCCTGCCTCGGCCCCTTCTGTCTGCGTCTACGTACCGTATTCATACTTCACACTCTGCCTACGCATGGTCCAAGCATGTCTGGAACAGCGGCCCAGGCAGCCAGGACCGCCCGGCACGGCCGGCAGGGCGGCAGCACGTTCCCTTCAAGCCCCAACTCCCGTGCAGCAGCCATGCCCTCCCCGCGAGCCAACCAGCATGCCCCTCGGACGTGCTGCCACATGCACCCTACCCCTACATAACACCTTCCTGCCAACGAGCCAACCTGTCCGCTCGAGGCCAAGCCGAACTGTACCCCCGGGCACCCCCACCGCCCCCCACACAGGCCAGGCCCTCGTCCTCGTCGTGCGGTCCCTGGACACAGGATCCTAAATCTGCGGACTGAAGACCTGCCAGTATGTACCTGACCTAGCATACCCGCCAATGAGCATGCCCCCACCGACCGCCCAAGCAAATGCGTGGCATGGAAGCATGCCGCTGCGAGCTCACATCACACCTTGCGCCAAACACGGGTCCACATACAGGATGACTCATCCTCCCTGCGTCTAAAACTCGAGTAAGCATATGCCAAAGGCCAACTGGAAGAACCCTGGGGTGGCGTGTCAAACCACAGTGGCTCATCTAGCACTTGCCACTAGCCAAGCATTCGGACGGCAAGTATCTCGAGATGGAGCCTGGGCCTTCTGCGAGTGCCGACAGGCCTGGACCGTCAACGCCCTTCCATGAAGGTCCAACAGGGAAATGCCCAAGCGCCAAGCCAACCAATAATAAAGAACGATAAGGAGAATCCAGTCTTCCTGCGTGCATTCGGCACGGCCCCCCGCCTTCACGCCTCTCATACGAGCAATCTCGGCCAGAAGGCATACCCCAGATCCCCGCCCCCTCAAGACCCATCAGCCCACCCATGCCCCCGCCCCCACCCCTCCGAGCGCACCTCAACCCCAGCCTAGGCACTAACCCACCCCCAAGGCCCCGCTCAGCCCACCCTGCCTGCCTTCCACCCCAGCCTTCCTGAGAATTATGCCGACAACAAGGACTTCATATCTCCCATCACCTCCGCAACCCTGTCCCACACAGGCCCAACCCAAACGCCCCCCCCCCCACCTTGCACCCAGCATCCAGCCTCCTCCGCTCCTGCCCAGACCGCAGCCCCCCCCCCTCGTTCCACAACCCCATCTGAGTATGGTCGCCCGCCCTGTCCCCACTCCGCACTACCCCCCCCCCCCTGCACAGCCTCCTCCACTCCTGCCCCCGCCCTTCCGAGGGCACCACCAGGAGACCGGGGCGTCTCCTCCCATCACCTCCGCATCTCTGCCCCACCCACCCCCATCCCCACCGTCCCCCTCCGCAGCCTCGCTTCCCACCCGGTCTCCAATCCTCAATCAGCATTACACCCCCGCACCCACCCCCTCCGGCTCGTGCCCCGCCCGCAGGCTGCTGCGCGCCCGCTCAGCCCCCGCCCCGCTTGGCGCTCCCCGCCGAGGGCACCCAGCGGCCCGAGGGCGCGTTCAGGTTCACACGCACCGTGTGGGCCGCCACGTGGGAGGAGTAGGCGTACACAATCTGGGGTGGGGGTGGAGGGGCGAGTGGGGGGAGGGGGGGCGGGGAGGGGGGTGGAGGCGGGGGGGGAACGGGTGAAGAAGGGGCGGCAGCGAGGAGCCTCTCGTCCGGGACCCTGCAGCGCCCAGCCCTCAAAATGGCGAACTGGAGTCAACTCCCAACACTTGACCTCTCCTGCCCCTGCCCCTGCCCCCGCGCACGCACCTGCAGCTGCGCGCCCACGTAGTAATCCGTACTGCCGTAGTACAGCCCGTTGTTACTAACGCGATCGACCAGCATGGCCTGCTGCATGCGCCCCACGCCGCGCCGGGCGGCGTCCGCCAGCGCCGCCTCGAACGCCGCCGCCGCCGCCTTGACCGCCGCCTTCTCGCCCAGCAGTAGCCACAGCGGCGAGGCGTAGCCGCGGTCGTAGTCGGCCCTCTCCCGCGCCGCCTGCCCCCCCGCGGCGGAGGCCAGCAGGGGGGCCAGGCCCACCAGGAAGCGGGAGTTGCCGCCTGGGGGGGGGAGGGGGAGATGAGGGGAGGAGGGGGGAGGTGTGTGAAGGGCTGCTTGTACAAGCCAGTAAAACGTCAGCTGAGTAGAAAGCTGTGTGTGTGGGGGGAGGGGAAGGTGGGGGGCCAACAACGGAAACCCCGGAGGGGAGGCTTGCAGGCGTGCCTCCACGGTCCCAGCCACAGGCCCCCTCGCGCCCCCGTTCCGCCCCTCCGCCTCTTGAGCCCTCAACCGCCCCCCCCCCACACCGTAGATGGCGATCTCGGGGTCCAGGGGCGAGAAGGCGCCCCACACCGGCCCCGCGCCCAGCCGGGGAGGCGGCGGCGGCTCCACGTCCGGCAGCGGCAACCCCCCCGGCTGCCACAGGCCCCGGCGCCGCGTGATGGCGGCAAGGTAGGGGTGCTAGGGGGGGGGCGGGTGAGGGTTAGGGTCAGGGGAAGGGGGGAGGCAGGGGATCGGCACGCTGGGCTCAGTGGGGAGGGAAACGCAGGGGCTCAGCACCTCCGCTCTTAACACAACGTTCCTCGGCCCCCACCGCGTCCACGGCGGGTAGGGGCCGATGCAGTCTCATCCTGTCCTGACTCCGCACCCATGCCCCTCATAACCGGGTCTACGGCCGGTAGGAGGCGATGCGCAGAAGTCTGCCCCACCCGCTCCCTCAACCCCTGCCCCAGAGCGCGAGGGCAGCGGACGATCCCCGCTTCAGCCAAGCGTGCCGTACTGTGCTTCCTTTGTCCGCCCCACCCGCGCCCATGCACCCCACCGCCCCACCGAATCCATGGAGGGTACGTCCACGAAGTACGCCATAGAGGCCATCACCCCCGCCGCGTGCCTGTGCGGGAGGGGGGTGGGGGTGCAGGGGCTCAGAAGAAGCGGAGCCACTCTTTGTTCCCAAGGCAGCCCCCCAGTCAGACCCCGCCGCTCCCGGCATTCAGCGCCCCTCAGCCAACCCCACCACGCCGACCGCTCCACCCCCCCCGCTGCCCCCGCACCCCAGGGTTTTCTTCTGCGTGCCGCTCGTCCAGGTCCAGCAGCAGCGCCCACACGTGAGCGTGTCGTACACCCGCTCGGCCCGCTGCGCCGCCAGCCAGGACAGGTAGAGCGCGTGGGCGCCGGCGCGGGGGGTCTGGGGGTGGGGGCGTGGGTTCGTGCCGTGTCGTGGTGAGGGGGCCATGGGGAGTTCAGGTGGTAAGAATATGGCCAGGATGAGTTTTGGGAGGCGGTGTGGGGATGAGGTTCTGGGCAGCGAGAAGCGCAAGGGCGGGATGCGGTGGGCAGCGGCACTTGGAGGGGTCGGGGTCGGGGTCGGTGCTTTTCGCCCGGGTCGGGCTCCCCACGACCCTTACCTCGGCCCCCGGCTTGGGGAACTCGAGCCCCATCGCGGCCGCCGCCACATTGATGGCGTCCTGGGGGGGGGGGCGCCGGGGGGAGGTCGGAGAGGGGGAGTTCAGGATTTAGGCCGTACGCCTCACCAGCCGCGCACCCGAGTCTTCGTACTCCATGGGAGAGTCAGCACCCCTGGGCCCCCGCACCACCCGGCCGGAAGGGGGCCTGAGGCTGACCATGGGGGCTCACCACCCGTGCCCCCGCCCGGCCATCCCGCCACCCCGTACCTGCTGAGCCTCCCGATCCGGGTTTACGTCGTACACCCGGAGCGCGAAGGTGATGGGCGACCCGGGCTCAGCCAGGGGGTACGGCGTGGAGCGGCGCACGGGGGCCGTGTTGGGCCCGGCGTACGGCTCGCCTGCGTCGTACGGCACACAGCACTCAAGGCGGGCAGACAGCACCGTTGGGACTCTGGCTTCCAGTTTCTCCGGGCTTCTTTCACAACAGAATTGTGGCCCGGTAACTCACCGTACGTCTTCTCGTATAGCCGCGTCGTCTCCTCGTACGACGCCTCGTACGACGCCGGATCCAGATCCAGGTAGTCCGGCCCCTGGAATCGCACTTGCCCCGTGGCCTCGTCCCGTCCGTACATTGTCGTACAGAGCGCCTCGTACGAGTCCGACAGGCCCATGTGCGTGTGCCACAGCAGCGCGATGTCGGCGGCCGGGACGAGGGGCATGGAGGGGTTGGCGGCCAGGAGTTGCAGGAAGCGGACGTACCTGGGTGGGGGAGGTGAGGGAGCGGGGAGATGAGAGGAGGTGCAGGGGAGGGGCAGAGGGTGCAGAGGGGCGTTCGGCTGCTGACCCTCATTCCCACGCTCTACTGGGGCCTCCCCTGCTCCCTGAAACGCCCTGCCCCCTTGACCAGCCCTCTACCGTTATGCAGCCTCGCGCACCTTCCAGTGCGCCCCTCTCCCTCCTCCCTCCCCCCTCCTCCGGATTCCCTCCCATCCCCCAACCCCCACCCCCACCCCCACCCCCGCCCCCTCCCTCCATCACCCCACCCCCAGCCCCTCCCTCCATCACCCCACCCCCACCCCCTCCCCCACCCCCACCCGCTCCCTCCACCCCCATCCCCCGACCCACCTCCCCCGCGCCTGCTCCATGAACGCCACGTCCAGGAAATGTGGCCGCAGCCAGGACCGCAGCAGCGTGGAGAACCGGGCCATGGAGGCCGCGAGGCGGGGCACGAAGGCGGGGGGCTTGCCCAGGAGCTCGGTCTCCACGTCGTGGGGCGAGCCGGGGGCGGGGGGCGGGAAGAAGGGGTGCCCAGCCGCCACGCGCTCCCACACCAGCTCGCAGTCGTGGCGGGAACCGAAGCTGTAGGCCTGGGAGCTCGGAGGGTGGGGGTGCGGGTGGGGGTGAGGGTGGGGGGAAAGGTGGGGGTAGAAGGTGTGTTGAGGTGCTGAGGTGTGTGGAGGTGGTTGGCGAGGCAGGCAGGGGGAGGAGGGCGGGGCAGAGGGGCAGGGGTGCAGGGGAGGGGGCGCATGCCGCGCGCACCTGGCGGGGCGTGGGGTGCGGCTGCTTGGCTCCCGCCTGGGCCATGCAGGCCGAGTAGAAGGCGGGGTCCTGCCGGTGCACCCACCTGCGCGGGTGGGGGGTGGGAGAGCGGGGTGCGGGGTAACGAGGGTGAAGCAGTAAGCGCTGGGAAAGCAGAGCGGAGAGGGGAGCTCAGATTTTACCGTACCCCACGCGCACACTCGGACAGTCCCTGAATGTGTGTGAGCTGAGAGCGTGCCCACCATGCGAAGGCTACGTCCAGAGGCGGCAGCGCAGAGGGGTTGTCCACGATGCGCATCCAGTACCGCTCGTACCGCAGCGCCGCAGCCACGGCGTAGTAGCCCTGATACAGGCCGCCTGGGGGGGGAAGGAACGGGCGAGGGGAAGAGAGATCTATGGCGTGGCATATTACCGGGCTTCGGGTTTGTCTGACTCTAGGGGTGCTTTCGTGCCCTTAAGCCGATGACTACGCTGATTGCGGACTGGAGATGGACCCTCTCGACATGGTCAACGCTGCTGGAAAGCGTTGTCCGATGAGAGCGGCAGCACGGGGATCTTTGAGGGCTCAGGGTGCGCTGGTGAAGGGCCGGCCTGTGTTCTAGCCGACGAGAGCGGGGTTGGCGCAGGGGGCCGACGGGGGGTCGCAAGCCCGAAGTGCCCGTTGGGCACGGTGCCACGTGACCGCCGTGTGTGTGGCGCCGTGGTCGCTTGACAACAGCAAGGACAAGCTGCTTGCTTGGGCAGAGGCTCGCGTCGCGCTTGAGCAACCAGGGCTTGCAATTTCAACGCAGACGGCCGAGCGGGTGAAGAGGCTTACATTTGACTCAGTTGACTGCTGTAGCCTTACATGAAGGACAAAATGAAGAAGTCTGCGGCAACTCGCAACGCACCTCGAGGAAAGGCGTCGACGGCATGGAGGAGCCGAACCAGAGAAGCGACCCGCTGCGCCGCTTGCACGGTGAGCATGCTGATTACTTGCTGAGCATCCTGATGCTGTGGTACGCCCACATCGGCGCGCATCCCGGGGCCTGACATCGCAACAGAAGCGTAGGGGTAAGGAGGACGCGAGCGGCTCGCCGCGGGACTACATCGGCAGAGCAGCGGAACAAGCAGTGGGCATGATGATGTGGTGTGGGGACGCGTAAACTGTGGTGCGCAGGCAACGACCACCGTCCACGTGCCATCGATCATACGTAGTACGTGCTCTCGCGCCCCACCCCACAGCTCTCATTTAAGGGGCTCGGGCACCAGGGCGTTGCCCTTCTTTGGGAACCCGAGCTCCTGGTTGAACGCGCGCCGACGCCTCTCCTCGTCACCCTTCAACCCCGCCCGCCTTTCCCCTCGACACGGCTGGCCAGCAGGAGGCAGGGCCCCACGCCGAAGATCAGACCGTTGACCAGGGTTGACCACGTGTAGTGCGCGTCACACAGGGACGGCCGGCGACCAGCCCGCAGCTTGCAGGCACCCACGTGTATGCAAGCCCCTCACGGACTCCAGGACCGCAGCAATACGGGAATACGCACCGGTCTGAGCTCCAGGCCAGCTGCCCACACGGCCACACTGCGGCCTCAGGCTTACGGCTTTGAGCTCGAGCTGCTCAGCACCAGACCACACCGCCGCGCTTGGCGCGTCCCTTCGCGTGGCCCTCGCCGCCCCCCCCTCTGCCTGTCGCAGGAACCTGCCGTAGTCGTGCCGTGTGGGCCCTGGGTCGTGTGTATTGACAAAGCAAAATCTGGCCACAGAAAGAATCAGTCGGTGAACCCTCATACACCCTCATTTGCTTGCTCGGCACGAGGCAAGGCTTGGGAACAGATGTGACCAGAGAGGCCCGACACGGACGGTCATGGGGACCGCCAAGCGTGCGGCAGCACTGCGGTCCTCCACACTTCAACCAGGGGAAAAGGCTCCCACGCAGGGTTACCACAAGAGGACCCACAGCTCTAGAGTTCTGGACGAAGTACTGGCGAGGCACCGGATAACCAGATCACCAGTTTCACCAAAGGTTGACCTGCAACCAGTTCGAGGTCAAAATTCGAGCATCGGACCGCCCGCAAAAAGCCTCTCGAGCACCCAGGGTGAGGTGGTGGAGGAAAAGCCCACAGACGCCGCCCCCCGTTCGCGCCTCCCGGCGTACGCGCCTCGTGGCGTGTCGCACGTCGTGCGCCGTACATGGCGGTACAAACGCAACCTCAACCATGTACTACTGTCAACAAGCCTGCCTCGCTGCCCACAGCACGGGCCAACGGGGCTCTGCGGCTCGAACGGCCCGCGCCCCTTCAGATTCATAGAGATAGCGAATCGTAGCCCCATGCGTTGGGTCCTGCTCGCCTCCTGTGTTTCCGCTGCAACACCGTTGCCATCCGTTCAGCGGTCGGCTCTGCTGGTACCGCCAAGTACATGAAGATCACACAGCTCCCGCTGCCAAATATCCCGCCGACGACTACCCCAAACCGTTAACCACAGCCATCTTTGCCCCGCCCACACCTTGCCTGCTTATCGATGCAGCTTACGCCGACCCGCTCGCGCAGGCCTCGCACAGCACCCCCACGTTCCGAGCTCCATAAGTCCCCATTCCCAGCCTACTACGCATGCCCAAAGCAGTGTTACAAGCCACCAAACCCCATATGGCGTCAGTGCGTTTCATTGCCTCCCCGTACGCCAGGGCTCGTATCCGTACAGCTCATCTCTGTTTGCCCCTCGGAATCATTCGTTAGCCCAACAATACCACGGCGCGCAACGTGTGTTGCTCGTGTCATTGCCATTTTGTGACGTCGCCAGAGCAAGCGAATCGGGCCCCTCAACAGCAGGAGCGCCGCGTCCGCCAGGCTGGGTACCGTGCGTCGACCCGCCCACATGGCCCCAGCACCAGGCCAGCGCTCTGCCCTCGAAGCACACTCCTCCCACTCCAGATGGAGCACTTGTGTTAAGCCGCGGGGCCACCCCGCGCCGCGGCCCCTTCCGGCGTCCCAGCGGCGGCGGCGCCGCCGCCAGCCAGAGCCGCCAGCGTCGCCGTCAGTGCTCCCGCCAGGCCGCCGCCCTGACCCAGATCGACATCCACGAGGGAGCGCCTGCCGCCGCCGCCGTCACTGCCGCTGCCGGCAGCGGCGCCGTCGCGGGCTTCGCCTACCGCTGACACCGGTGCAAGCCGCGCCGCCTCTGGTGGCGGCGGCGGCGGCGGCTGTGGAGGTGGCGGCACAGGGGCAGTGGCGGCGGCCGGGGCTGCGGCCGTTGAGAAGGCAGAAGGGGCGGCGGCGGCAGTGGCAATGGCCGGCGCCGGAGCGGCGGCGGGCGTGGCGACGGCCGAGGGCGGCACGTACACGTATGTATCCATGACGCCCTTGCCTGTCACGCAGGGTGGAGGGCGGAAACTAGCTTTCAGACCACCTTGTAACACTTGTAAGGTTACTGTGGATGGGAGGGCATAGAAAGACGCAGCCCAGCCGCCGCGGCAAGGGCTCCGTGCTCCGTTGCCTCCCGGGGACACACGCGCTGCTCTGCTGCTCTGCCCTGCCCTGGGCCTGAGCTGAAGTGCCCTGGCCGCGCCTGCTGCTCGCGAGGCCCCGGCCCCGGCCCCGCCCCCACCCACCCTTGACTTGGATGCCCCCCGTGGGGACCAGCGGGGCGTCCGGCAGCAGAGCCCGTGTGGCAGCTGACACCTGGATCAGGCCTGGGGGTGTGGTTGGGGGGTTGTAGGGGGGCATAAGCAAGGTTGTGGGGGCTTGTGGATGGTGAGGACAGGAGAGTGAAAGGAATGATGGATGGATGAAGATGTGGCTTTGTGGTAAGACGGCAGCAGTGAGCGAGAAGTAGGGGTGCCTGTGTGTAGACTCGCACCGCGGCACACAGTCAGCACACACCCCGGGCGCGCCTGAGACTCCCAGGCTCATGCGAGCAGCCCTTCACACCCCGGGCGCGCCCTGTTCCCGCGGCCCCCGCCCTTGCCTCCGGCCTTGTGTCTCCCCTCCACAGTCCCCGCCTCCTCACCGGGCTGGCAGGTGGACTCCATGCGTGAGGCCGTGTTCATCGTGTCGCCTGGGGGTGAGCGGGTGTGTGGAGGTTCGGTTGAGTCGGGTGAGTCGTCTTATCCTTAAACTGTGTCGTCGAGAGCAGGGAGCTTGTCGCCCGAGCGCATCACATTTGAGGATGCGAAAGCACCAACTTGTAGCCCGGACCGAGCGCGTTCTAAATATCTACCCTTGTGCTACTAACAAAACCAAAGGAAAAGTAGTTGCACCACTTTGTTGCAGGTCGGCGTGGGAATGTGTTTCGTCCCGCGACCATCCTCCGCCCCCTACACCCTTGAAGCTTCGCGAGGAGCGCGCCACACGTCCCCCACGCTTTGCACCGAGCCTGCGCGAATGTCCCGTTGTCCAGGCATTCCAGGGCGAAACCAGCATTTCCAGGCAGACCGCTTCGCCTGCCCTCGTCCCTATGCCAGCCCGGCCCCCGCCCCACCCCGGCCGCCCTTCCCCGCCAGGCCCCTCTCACCATGCGAGAACCCAGGCAGACCCCACACGCCCCTTCGCCACCACACCCTGCCCCTCTCACCGAAAAGCGCAAATTTGGGCATTTTGGTGCCGATGACGCCGCTCACCTGCGGGGGAAGACGAGGCGGTGCGTTGGCGGGGAATGAGCAGCGACGGGCGGGGTGCCGAGAAGTACAGGAGAAGCCCTACCCACCCATCCCTCCAACACGTAGGGCACGAGTGGACCCCACGCCAATCACCCTGTCCATTCCATCATCTCCTCCTGCACACCCTCCCCAGTCATCCCATCTCCCTCTCCCTCTCCCTCCCATCCCTTTCCCCTCTACCCCCTTTCCTCCCAAAATCCGCCATCCCTCCCCCAACCAGCTCCACGCACCAGGGGACCCGAGTGGATGCCCACTCTCAGCTGCACGGGCTGCCCGTTGTGCGGCATGCGCACGCCCCGTGCCGCCTCCAGCATCGCAACCGCAAAGCCAAACACAGCCTGAGCGTCGTCAACCGGCGTGTGGGCGTGGTGGCCGTTGGCGTGATGGCCGTTGGCGTGGCCGATGGGGTGGTAGTTGGGCTGGTGGTTGGGTTGGTTGCCGGCGGCGGGAGGGTTCGGGGCCGGTTGGGCGGGGGAGAGGTTGGAGCCGGAAGCGTGCTGGTGGAGGCCGAGGCGGGAGGGGGCCCGCCGGATCGAGGGGTGCGGCAGCGGGTGATGAAGCGGCGGCGGCGGCGGCGGCCCGGCCAGCGATGCCGACGTCACCGCGGCCTGCCCGACAACGGCGGCGGCGGCGGCAGCGGCGGCGGCGGAGTCAAAGACCGCCGCCGTCAGCGACGCCGTCGGGGTCCCGGCGGAGCTGGTCTGCCCCGACGGCGGCGACGGCGGTGGGGGCAGCGCAGCGCGCGCCGTCGATGACGTCACGATCGGCGGCGGCGGCGGCGGCGGCGTCTGTGCGGGCGACGGCAGCTGGCTGGCGCTCGAGAGCAACAGCAGCTGGCTCGCACTGGTGCTGGCGGCGGCAGCGTACGACACATTGCCGCCGCCGCCGCCGCCGGACAGCGGCGGCGCGTTGGAGGCCAAGACGTGCTCCAGCGCGCTGCTGGCGGCGTTGGCGGCGGCGGCCGCGACGGCGGCGCCGCCGCCTCCGCCGGCGCCGGCGACAACCGCTGCGAAGCCGTCCTGGTCGGGTCGTACAACGCCGCCCGCCACGATGTAGCAATCCCCTGCCGTCTCGACCTGTGGGAACGGCGGGTCCAGCATTGGCGCATGAAGCCAGGCCGCGTGTAGGGCACAGCTGGGGGCTGGGCAAGCAGCCGGGTCCCTATCGTAAAGTACGGCACGCCGTACCTTCCACACGCCGTACTCGTCCACCAGGGCGTCCAGGCGGCTGTACAGCTCCGACAGGAACCCCATTACCTGGGGGGTGGGCGGGGGAGGGGTGAGGAGGTGGTGTAGAAGATGGACCGTCGTGTGTCTAGAGCCCAGGTGAGATGAGCGAGTTGGGGACAGCGGTGGGCGCTGATCGTAGGCACTTGCTATAACTCAGCCGTGCGCACCAAGCAAGCCAAACCCCCCCTCTCACCTCTGCCGCGGGGACCATCTTACTCATTGTGGTGAAACCCACAATGTCTGCGAGCGAGCGACGGTGGAAGGCAAAGGTAGGAGTAAGCGAGTGCCTGAACTAAGGCGCTACCAGGCATAACCATGTCAGCAAGTCTGTACCAAAGCGGGAAGCACGGGCGGGAGCGCGCCGAGCAACCGGCAAGCAACCCAGATAAAACAACGATGGGTCGGTGCCCGCCAAGCGGCCTGCTCCCTCTGATCACACGCCCCAGCGTGGGCTGACACACGCCTTGCTTCACTCGCGGGCGCTCAGGCCCCGGTTTCCGCCGCACGCCGCGCCCCCACCGACCTGTGAACATTACGGTGCAGAGGTCGTGGGCGGTTGCAAAGTCCGCCACGTGGGCCGAAAAGTCCAGGGCTGACACCGCCTGTGGCACGACATGGGAGAGGGGCCAGATGAACGCTGGGGACAGAGGAACGCTGGGGACAGATGAACGCTGGGGACAGAGGAACCGTGCTGGCGAGGTTCGAGCCGTGCCTGGGCCGCGCCCCACAAGGACAGCCTGAGCGAAGTTGGTCGGTTGCCTCGTGTGCCTGTGTAAGTCCGTGTCGGTCCTTTGCCGCCCCCGTGTCACCCCGTGCCCGCGACCAGCTCGGCCCTGAGGTGCGGCCAAGGTGCGCGCTGCAGGCCGCAGGGCCAAAGAAAAACCCCTGTCGTACCTCTCCGTGCTGTATGACAAATTCGAGCACGTGGCGGGGGAACATGTTCTCCAGCATGGCGGTCTGGGCGGCCGTGAGCTCCACGAGGCGCCGCTCCGCTTCCACGCGGGCGGTCACGTCCGTCTGCAGGGGGTGTGGGTGAGGGTGGGGAGGGGCAGGGTGGGGAGGGGGGCAGGGTGGGGAGGGGGGCAGGGTGGGGAGGGGTCGCACTGAAGTGGAGGGGACGGGGACGCCCGGGTGGGCGCTGGCGGAGATGGGGGTGGGTCCGGCAGCAGAGGAGCGCGGCGGCATGGTAACCGAGCAGCTGACCGAGCCAGCCTGTGTGGCAGGCAGACGGGTGCGGCCCTTGCACAGTGAGCGCCTCGCAGACCCCGCCCTACTTGCCCCGCGCACACGCCGCACAGCCCTGCACGACCCGCACCGCACGCTCCGTACCTGGACGAGCAGCAGCATGCGCTGCCCCGTGACGGGGTCCATGAACGGCGCCGCACACAGCTCATGCCACCTCAGCATCCGCTCGTCGTACACCGTATAGCTGCCGGCCGTACGGCCGCCGGGGCCGTTGCCGTACCGGCCGCCATCACGTGTGCAGCTGGCGTTGCTGTGCTGGTGATCGGAGTGCTCTGCGCCCTCAACCTCCTCCCGCACTCGCTCGAGGGGCGGGTGCCCCGCCAGCGACTCTTGAGGGTGCAGGGAGATCTGCCGTACGGGCAGCTGATTAGTCATCGCCACCAGCGGGCCGTACAGTGGCGACTGCGGCACGGGCAGGGCGCCGAAGCCGGCCGGCGGCGGCCCGTACCGCGGCGACAGCTGCGGCGGCAGCCCCGAGTGACTCAGGCTGTGCGCGGGCGAGGGCACGGCGAGTGGCGGCGGCGTGGGGGTGAACCGGGCCGAGGCTGAGGCGGAGCCGGGGGCCGAGGCGCCGGCCGCAAAGATGGCCGAATTGCTCGGCGGATAGGGCAGCATCTCGAGCGCTGCCGCGGCGGCGCCGGAAGCGAAGGCCGAGGCCGAGGCGGACGGGCCCATGGAGACCGCAGCGGAGGCGGGCAAGGAGGCGGCGGCCTCCTCCTCGGTCAGCCGCACGGACTTGACGGAGCTGGGGAAGTTGGGCACGCCGCCCACGTCGAGCAGTTTGGCCAGCTGCGCGCCCGGCGCGGCCTCGGAGGTCTCCGAGGAGGGCCCGGGCGCGGGCGCGGGCGCGGGCGCGGTCCCCGCTGCTGCGGCTGCGGCTGCGGCTGCGGCTGCGGCTGCGGCTGCGGGGGCGGGGGCGTCCGTCGGAGCGTGGGCCAGCAGTGGGGCTCCAGCCCCAGCAGTGGTGCTGCCAAGGGCGGGGCGCAGGGATGAGGCCACGGCGACGAAGGGCGCGTTGTCGCGGCTGGCGCCACCCGCTGACAGAAGTCCAACCGCCGTGAACGTCAGCGACAGGCTGGCACTAGTGCTGGAGTTGAGGACCCCGGCCGGAGCCCCCTCTGCCCCCGAACCCGTCGCCGCCGTCGCCAGCGACGCTGCGTGCAGGGGGGAGCGCGCGACAGCTTCGGCAGCGGTAGCGGAAGCGGTAGCGGTAGCGGTAGCGGTAGCGGTAGCGGTAGCGGTAGCGGTAGCGGTAGCGGTGGCGGTGGCGGTGGCGGCGGCGGCGGCGGCGGCGGGAGGAGGAACGGGAACGGTGGGGCTGGCGGCGGGGAAGCCGTGGGCAGCGGCAGGGGAGGCGGCGGCCTTGGCGCTGGAGGAGCCGTTGGAGAGGGGTGACAGCCACCCGCGAGCCTCGGCCCATTTCTCTTCGTCGTCCAAGCCCCGTACGCCCGCCTCGGTGCCACTTGCCGTACTGCCGTGTGCCGTACTGCCGTGTGCCGTACTGCCGTGTGCCGTACTGCCGTGTGCCGTACTGCGGTACGTGATCATTCCCGGGGGCAGCCCTCCCGCAACAGCAACCGACGGCAGGGCGACGCCATCTTCCGGCGGCCCTGAGCCCGCCAGCGCGCTGCTGCTCGCGTCCAGGCCAGTCTGTACGGCAGCACCGTGCACGGCACCACCTGTCGTACGACACAGCGGCGTCGACATCGCCGCCGACGTGAACGCCGATGCTGGCGGCGCCGCCAGCGCGCGGCTCCCCGACGACGGAGCGCGGCCCAGCGGCGCCGCCAGCGCCGCCGCCGACGCTGACGCCGCCGACACCGTGTGGGCGAGGTTGCCCGTCAGGCTTCTCAAGATCTGCCGCCGCCGCAGCGGCGTGAAGCGACCCGTCAGCGACCCATCCGCCGCCGCATACCCGAGCAGACCCACGCTCATGCCCGTCCCAGTGTTGGACACGAGCCTGCCGCCGGGCGCTTGCGATCCGCCAGCCGCCGCTGCCGCCGCCGCCACGCCGGCGGCAAAGCTCATGGAGAGGGATCTCTGGCTGACGGAGGACGCCAGCGCCAGCGCAGCTTCCATGCTGCTCCGCCGGGGCGTGCGGGTGCGCGTCGGGAAGCCGCGCGCAGCCGCCGCCCCCGCCCCGATCGCGGTCCCAGTGCTGGCGTACGCCCAGGCCAAGCCTGACATAGCGCCGCCGGCGTTGGAGCGGCGGCTGGGTGAGTCCGTCTCCACAAAGGCTGTGTTGGAAAAGCTCTGGCTAAGGCCGCGGCTGGCCCGTGCGCCTGCCGGGAGGGCCCCGGTGCCGGGGCCGGCGGCGCCGGGGCCCGTGGCGGTGCCGGCGTACGGCAGGGTTGTGTACGACAGCGATGCGGAGGCTGCGTGGCGCGACGCCCCCAGGCTGATGTGGCGCAACATCTGGCGCGAGCCGCCCCGGCTGCCCACCTCCAAGTCCAACCCGCTAGCGTCGACCCTGCAGCAGCAACCGACAGGCAAAGTTCTCATGTGTCGGAATCTTGGAATGTTCGTGATTGGAAGCAGGCCGCAGCCTAAGAACCTTCGGCGATACCCCAACCGCAACAACGGGCGCCTCGCCGGCCGTCGCCTCACCCTCCACCCTGGGAGCCCCCGGCCTGCTCCAGGTGTCGCCTCGATACCGAGACCTTGAGCGCCGCCCGCCACGCGCTCAGCTGTAGCGCGTCCTCCATCTCGGCGTGGATCGAGTGGATCGAGTCCAGGGGGCCCTGCATGGGGGCAAGATCCGTATCCTTAAAACAGATCTCACAGCACGTGAAAGAAGTTGAGAAAGAAACGGGACACCGGGTGGCACCAGGTTACGGTTGCCAGCCAGCCCTGCCGCGATCAAAAGCTGAAGGCTGACTAGCGGGAGGCCCTAGCGGTGGGGTCAACGGAGCGTGAGCCAGTTTGATGGGGGTCGAGGCTGGTCGGGCGCTTGTGACTTGCCGCATGCGGCATGGGTGACACTAGCACTCGCGTCCCCTAGGCCGATCCACGGGCGCGGTCGTGTGCTCCAATTGTGAAACAAACACGTCGTGCCTGCCCTCCTCAACAGGCCACGCGGAGAGGTCGCATGTCTCACTCGCCGCACGAGGCCCAAACGCGGCACCCACCGGCTGCATCTGTTGGTGGGGCTGTTCGGTGGAGCGGTGGTGGAGCAGGCTGCTCGCAAGAGCTCCGGTGGCCGGCCCCTGCGCGGAGGTAAGGCCACAGAGATCAACACGGTGCGTACGACTGCAGTACGAATGCAGGTGCGTACCACTGCAGTAAGTACACCATTTGGTACTGCGGAGAAGCACAAGCCAAGTGCTTACTCAGCCAGGTTAAGACCGTGTGAAGCCAAGGGTTGACCCAGTCCTACTACCCCCCTGCCCACCAGCGCCAAACGCACCTCATCGCCCGAGCCGATCCCCCACTCATCATGGAGCCGGGGAAGATGGGCGGTCGAGCACGGCATCGCGCCCGACCCCATGCTGTTCAATATCAGCCCGGATCCACTGCCTGCGTCGTACAGGTTGGATCTTGTCGCGCCGCGGCGCAGCCCGTTGCCGCCGCCGCCGCCACCGCCGCCGCCACCGCGTTCACGTGCCAGACGATGCAGCTTGAGGTGTACGGCATCGAAGGAGTGAGATCGTGGCGAGAGCGCCTCATCCTCGGCTGCCACCGCCGCCACGGCGCCTGCGCGAGGGCCCCGCAGCTGCTGGAGGATGCCCTTCACATTGATGGCTGCCCTGGCGGATGCGGGCCTCCCAGGTAGCGGCTCGACGGCGGCGGCTGCCGCCGCCGTCGCCGTCACCACCCCCGTCGCCGTCACCGACGCCCTGGCGGCGGCTGCCGCCGCCGCTGGCAGCGGCGGCGGCGACGTCGTGCCAGCCCGCTGAGGCGGCATGGAGCGCGTGTAGGAGAGGGTGCGGCCGCCGCCGGTGCGGCTGCTGCTGCCGCTGGCGGCGCGGCCACCGCCGCTGACGGCGCCGCTGGCGGCGGGCGCGCTCAGGCCGCCGGCGGTGCCACTGCTAGGCTCAGGGTCGAGGGTGCCGCCGCCGTCACCACCAACTTCCGACGTTAGGGCGTCCGCAAGGAAGGGAACGCCGACGGCGCCTGACAGGGAGATGTTCGTCGCATCCGCCGAGGTGGGGCCACTGCTCTGCGACGGCGCCACGGCGTGTGGCTGAGCGTACGACCGTGGGGAGTACGACAGATGCTGCTGGCCATGCGATCCGAATTGGGCCGGCTGGGGGCTCGAGAGTGCCAGGGCCGAGTGCGAATGGGGGCGAGTGTTGGCGCGTGCGTGGGGGTGTGCGTAGCCGCCGCCAACGGTAGCGGGGCGCGTTGATTGGACCGTCGGTTGGGACGACGGTTGGGGCGACGGTTGGGCGGAGGCCATGGGCGGCGCGGCGCCTGACGGCATCAGCGGCGGCGCAAGCGGTGACGGCGAGCGGGAGCGCCACGACGGCGACGACACCGCTGGCGCTGCCGCCGCCGCTGTCGCTGGCCTGGCGGCGGCGGGTCCCTGTCGGCAGCCGAGGCTATCGAGTAGTGCGACGGAGCCGCTGGCCCCGCCGCTGGCCGGGCCGCTGTACGATCCAGGGCCGCCGCTGCCGGGCGTGCTGCTACAAGCGGCTACGGCCGCCGCCGCCGCCGCAGCGGCAGCCGCAGCGCCAGCGGATGATGGCGGAACGCCGGTGCCGCCGCCGCCGCCAGGGGCCGACATTCGGGCCTTTATATGTGTCAGTGCCTCCTCCTTGGCCGTCGCCATTGCCGTGCCGTCGCCATCGCCTTCGTCGGAGCCTGCCTGCGCCGCCAGGCCTGCCGCCGCCGCCGTCAGCGGCGTCAGCGGCCGCGGCGGCGGCTGCCACAGCAGGCCGCGGGGCTGCCTGCCCAGGCTCACCGCATTGCCGTACAGCCCCGTGGGCGGCGGCACGTGCAGCAACCGCTTCCACTGCCGCCCCGACGCCCACGTGGACAGCATGTCCTCCACCTGCCCCTCCAGGTCGCAGCTGCAGTAGTACGACACAGTACGACAACGTTGCGGGCCCGGATGAGTAAGGAGGCGGCCTAGCGTGTCAACTACTTGTGAGCGCTACTGCCCATGGCGATCCCGGACCAGTCCGGCTGCCCCTCACCCATCCACGCCTCCCAAAGCAACAGCCCTGCCGCCCGCAGCCGCCCTCTGTCCACATCCCCCGAACCTCGGCCCAGACCAGTCCACCCGCTCCCCATGATCCCCCCAGGCCCACCTGAACAGCCGCCGCAGCACCCGCGACACCCTGAGGCCCCGCAGCAATGACTCCAGGTCCCCTGCCCAGGGCGAGACGTTCTCCACCACCGTCAGGGCCCTCCGCAGCGGCGTGCCGTCCTCGCCCGCCCCCGCCGCTGCATCGCCACCCGGGGGCTGGCCCAGGAGCCGGCCGTGGTAGCGCCGAGACGCGGCGTTCTGGGGGGCAGGGAGGGGTTGATTGACGGAGCATTGGAGATCAAACGGAGAGACAGAGCGGCAGCCAGCGAGTCCGATGCGCACCGAGGGGGCAAGGGAGGAGCGCAGGAGGAAGCCTCGTGTCGAGCAGTCAATCCGCAACGTACTGGCCACCCGGCTCTCTCACTCACGTGCGTTCCGGCCTGACTCCCGTCCCCAGCCCCTCCCGCTTCATCCCTAACAACGGACAACCCCACCAGCCAGCCCCACCACCCAGCCACCCAGCCCTCCCTGTCGTTCCTGCCCATCCTCGCTCCATCGCCTCCTTCTCCCCACCCCACCCCACCTGGTACACCACCCGCCCCGAGCACGCCACCAGCGTCACCGCCGCGTCCAGGTGCGACAGCAGCCCCAGGCTCCGCACAGCCACCGCCCGCGACTGCCGCCAGCTCAGCGGCTGGCGGTGCCACAGGATGACCCCCGGGCGCCGCTCCTCGTCCCCGCCCAGCATGATGGCAGAGGATCGGTCGCCCCCGACCGCCCGACCGCAGCCCGGCATCCGCACCCAGCAGGGGTGCAGACGCAGGCCCTCCAGGCCCATCTCGGCGACGGCCGCATGCCCATGGTGGTGGTGGCGTGGGCTGGGGCCCGGCCCGCACGCGCGCTCGCTGGAGAAGGAGTCATCTGGGTCGGCGCCGGCGCCGTGGCGGTGGCTGTGGCCGTGGGAAGGGCCGGGGCCGCAGCCCGCGCTGTCCGCATCGTCGTCGTCTGAGGCCTCGTCGGGGCTGAAGGCGTAGGGCGAGCCGGCGGCGGGAGAGGTGAGGTGGTGGCGGCTGGGGGTGTGCGGGTGGGGGTGGGAGGGGTGGCGGCGGCGGGTGCCCAGGGGGGGGGCGGCGTGGGGGGGCAGCGGGCCGAAGGCCGCGGGGCCGCAGGCAGACGAGACCGCTAGCAGGGGCGTGTGCGGCCGGCCGCCGGATGTGAGGCTCAGTAGTGCCTCCCTCAGCTCCAGCAATAGGTTCTGCTCCGCGTTCAGCAGTTCCTCCAGAATGAGCCTGCGTCCAGGGAAAGCATACATAGTTGAGGCAACCGTGCTGGGGGCAACGGGGCGGGGACAAGAGCCCCCAGCCATGCCGCCGTGCCGACGTGCCGCCTGCGCCCTCCCCCCAACCCGGCCGCCCCCCTCCGACCTCCGGTAGGCAGCTGGGGACGCTGCGCCCATGTGGGTCGTGAGCGCCGCATTGATTGCCACACAGTCCAGGGCCTGGGCGAAGGCCGAATCGTCGGGGTGATCGGCCGAGCCCTCGGGGCTCAGCACGATTACGGCAGCTGCGACAGGTGGGGGACGGGGAGGGCGGGGGGTTGGGCAGACCGTTTGGGTTGAAGCAGGAGTCATCACGGGGCCGCTCGTGGGCTTGCGGACAGCTGCTGGGGGGCGGCAAGCTGGACGTACGGTCCAACGGCTGGAGCGGGCCGCTGAGGGGCCGCCGAGCCCGCCATGGATGGCGCCAAAACGTGTAACGTGCAGGTTTATGGTGGAGACCCGGTGTTATCTAGGTGTGTTGTCTACTACATGGACAGCATATGCCTGCCTGGCGAGGGGTGCTCGGCGATAAGTCCACAGCGCCCAGCCTCCGCCAAATGCAGTTCCCAAGGCCGCGCCAGAGAAGTCGCGGCCGTCGGGCGTGCTGTTGCACTTGTTGTAGCATCTCGAGGCTGGACGCCCCGAGGCTGGACGCCCCGAAGCTGGACGCCCCGCGCATCTTTGGCTCCTCCGGTTTGTTGCTTTTCATCTTCGTTTGGTCCTTTGAAGCAACAAATAAGAGAACGCAGTACCATCGCGCGCTCTGAGAGGAGAAGCCGACCGTGGCCTTGCCGACGCGGACAGCAGCACACGCGGTGGCGTCCCGGCTAGGCGAAGCATCAAGTCGGTGTTAGCGGAAAGTTCCGTGCAGCCGGCGGGGCGCTACGCGGCGACACCATGGCCGCAGAGGTGGAGCCACACGGCCTTAATATACGCTTATAACGGCAGCGCTAGTATAGCCGTGTATATTGTACGTGTCCGTGCACCGCTGCTGAGGCCGAACAGGTCGCAGACGTGAGCCTTAGTGATATCTCGCTGCGATCCCAAGTGTTCTCCCTCGCACGCAGGCCCGGAGTTACTCCGCGGAGACGCACCTTACACAGGTGAATTTACATATGGCTTGACCAGGTCGTCCACTCGCCGGCCGAACTCACGCTGTGCTTGGCAGACCCTCTTTCGGCTTGAGATAACGATCTGGTCAGCCCGTCCCTCGATGACTCCGCCACCGTATGCTCGGGCACGGGTGCAGATGGCAAGGGTGAAGGGCCGCGAAGGGCCGAGAAGTTCATAGTGGGTTTCCCGGGTCCCTTGCCCTCCATGCCCTGCCTTTTAGGCGGAGAGCCGGCAGCGGGGGGCCTCTCTCTTCACGTCTCTGCGAAGTGCGAACCCTGCTCTCCTCTGTCTCGCCCGACAGCGTAGACAAAAGTCCGGTAGCGTGCAGAGTCATGCATTGAGGCGCACCGACAGGAGTGTCAGCGCGAGAAGGCGCGAGAGCCTGTCCTTACCGGTCCACCTCCGGTCCTCCGCCCTCCCCCTCAAGCCAAGTCCTCAGCCCACCCACTCGAAGCTTTGTAGCTCCTCGCCGCGTGGCCTCCACCAGGGGGGAGGGTGCTCAGCCCACCCGCAGCGCCGCAGGACCCGGTGCATTCCGCCGCCCGCCTGGCCGCCTCCCCGCATCCCCCCCCCCCTCAGGCCGCGTCAGGCCCCTCGTCCCCGTTTCCCATCCCCCTCAGGCCCCGTCAGGCCCCTTGTCCCCGTTTCCCATCCCCCTCAGGCCCCGATCCCATGCGCCTCACGTCCTCACTGCCGGTCCCTGACCCTGTCCCGCCGGTCCCTCTCACGGTCAGGGCCGGTCCCGCGTCTTCTCTCGCTCCCTGCCCTTGTCCTTCTCGCGCTCGCAGTACCGTTCTTCCCATGCCGCTTTCGCTCCCCGTACTTCCAGTGCTTGCCCTTTCTCTGCCCCTGTCCCCTGTACCCTCCCCCCCCTCCGCCCCGCCCTCCTCCCCCTCTGCGACCACGAGGCTTCCCCGTCATGACAAGGACAAGGAGATGGTACGGGGCAGCTGAGGACTGGAGGGATGGGTGCCGCGTCTTGACGGACAGTACCCTAAAGGCGAGGGATGGGTGGGGATGCAGCCAGCTAATAGAGTGCTTGCGTGCCTCTGTGCCGTCTGGAGGCCTCTCTGGGACTCCAGCGGCGACCCTCCCCCCAGCCCCCAACCTGAGCTCCTGCACCTCAGCAACTGTCGCCTCCCCGCTCGCTTTCCAGCTTCCCCTCAGGCTTCCTCCTTCTCCCTGGTCCCGGTCCTTGGAGGCGTACGATGCCGCGCGGGGCAGCAGGCGTTGACAGTGCTGCAGACAAGACCTGGCCCTGCTAGGGCACTTGCCCTCGATAGCCGCAACGCCGTGTCAGTCAGTCCTGGGGAGAGTCTAAACGCTGGACCTCACGGGGGGGAAGCATAGCGCCTGGCAACGAAACTCACCGCCGGCCGGTGGCTTGGGGTCAAAGGGAGAGCTTCGGGTGGACTTGCCGGAGGAAAGGCCGTGCGAGGCCGCGAGAGGTGGGGTACTGCGGGGGAGGCGACCAGGCTGGCACACAGGCACAGCACTGCGGGAAGTTCGGCGGGGCCCGAGCGAAAGCTGTGCCATTGCACTTCTCTTCCAGTACACTTACTACCCTCACTCCAAGCCCGGGCCACTTTGAGCGACAAGCCCAAGCCCGACAATGCGCTCAAAGCCCAACCGGCAGACACCGGAGAGCCGTAGGCCGAGGCTAGCGTAGTACTGAGTGCCTTGACTGCACTTGTCATCACCACGGGCTCTGCTTGCGCTTCGGGCTCTCGCGGTTCAGGTGAGTGCATCGGCATGAGCACCCGCCAACAGCAAAACCGTGCGAACTGGGCACTCGAGTGACTTCGGGGAGCACTCCTTATCACACGGTCGCGGTCTGGGGCTCGGCTCCGGCTTCGGGTCTGCTAACTCGGGCCACCGGGCCCGTCGTCTTCGCAGGCCGTCTCAAGGTGCTCCACCCCCCCCCTGGGCCATGTCCCCTGCGTTGATGCTGCGGCGGGGACTGGGCCTGTCACCCGCCTCCACTTCGCGTGGAGCTCCACGTGAGGCCCTCCACGCCCCGTCCGCTCCACGCCGCGTGCCGGCCCCGCCGAGCCGCCTCCGCCTCCCGCCTCCCACCCGGGCCGCATCGAACAGCGCCGCTCTGCCCCCGACGTCGTAAGTGCTGTTACACTCCCCCCAGCCTGGGTACCGTATGCGTGCTGCAATCGCTCGGCTTTGCTCGCTCACCCTCGCCTGCCGAGGCTGTCTTTGTGTCCATCCATGACCCGCCGTCCGAAGTTGCTCCGTCGCACGCAGCCCCGACGCGACGCCGCGTGGACGCGAGTGGTACAAGCGGCTGTTCGACTTCTATCTGCTGGCTTGGATGGGCCACCAAGTGTGGGCGCGCGCGGTGGGTTGGGAGAGGGGGGAAAAGCACATGCAGCGGTGGCTCGAGCCCCATGACGGCCTGTTCCCCGCCCCCCACCACTGCGCCCCTCCCTTTACGGAGGCCAGGGTGGGCCGGGCTGCTTGCGCACACGTGCTCTGAGACGGACGCCACGGTGCTACGGTTGGTCCCTGCCTGCGCCGCAGGTGGCGCCCAACTGGTCTTACCTGGCCGCCAACGTGTCGCTGATGGACGTGCTGTGCATTGCGACGATGGTCGCCTCGTCGCTGTGGATGCTCCACCAGAAGCGGCAAGAGCTGCAGAAGCGAACCACCACGTGAGCCAGGGCCTTCCGGCTTCTGTAGGGTGTGTCAAACTGCTATCGAATGGTGTGTGGGCTGTAGTCCCTCTTCCACAGAAAGCGTGCGTCGCACACAAACCGCGGGCCGTGCCGCCTCCCTCCCTTGCGTCGTCCGAAGCTTCTGCACCCGCGTGTGGCTGGAGGCCGCGGTGCCCTGGCCGAAGCTGGAGCGGGACGTGTCGACGCTGCTGGAGGGGACGTCAGAGCTGCTAGAGGGGCAGAAGAGGCTGCTGGAGGGGCCGAAGGGGCTGCTGGAGGGGACGTCAAAGCTGCTAGAGGGGCAGAAGAGACTGCTGGAGGGGCCGAAGGGGCTGCTCAGGGGGCAGGCGAGGATAAGCGCCATATTGGAGGAGGCGATCGCCCGGCAGCGAGACGATATTGCCGCCTTGAAGCGGGGCCTAGCTCAGAGGGACGCACACATGAGGGGGGCAGGCGGCAGGTGAGGGGCGCGGCGGAGGGGCCCTGCGTGACGAGGGGGCAGGGGGGCCCAGCGCTCGTGTGCGCATGCGAGGTACGTATGTATGTACCGGCAGGTGGGGCAGCCGGTGCGGGACACTGGCTGAGGTGGAGCATGGAGACCGCCAACCCTCGTTGGTTACAATGAGAGACCCCGGAGGGGTGCACGGCAGCTGAACGCCTCCGGCCCGCTGCTTGGCGGCTCCGGGGGGTGAGGCCATGCGCTGGGGAGGGCCTGAGCAGTGGGGAGTGGGACTGTAAGGCGGGGGGACGGGGGTAAGCTCTAACCCCTGAGCAGTGGGGAGTGGGCGTGGGTGGGCGGGGGTTGGCCGGCTGGGCTCAGCGCTTTGCCCGGGGGTTGGCGCTCCATGGCAGCGCCGTGCTGGTGTGGGCTGAGCCGGACTCACCCATAGGTGCAGGCTGCTTGGCTGGCCACGTGCAGCCGCGAGCAAGGGTTCATCGAATCACGGTAAGGTGTTGGCAGGGTACCCTACGGTAATTGCGCTTGGATGGTCGCCCTCCTTGGCTCGTACGCCCAGACCTGAGAGAGTACGGTGATAGAGCTGCAAAGGTTGCCATGGGCCTGATATCCCCTCTCTGTCGGTTGGGCGCAACCCGGTAACGCGTCATTCCTTATGGGTGCCCTTCCGCGGCTGGCAGCGTATAGCACAGGCCAGTTGCCAAAAGGCGAATCTGTCAGTGAAGAGGGTCCTCGCTCGCAAGGGTCGAAGCGAATGGGCATTGGCCCAGAGTGCCAGCTCTAACGGGGACTGGCAAGGGTGGGACGACCACTGCTGACGGCCACTACCAGGGATAGCAGCTACACTGGGTTTCTCGCGCTGAACTGGGTTGAGGACGTGAGGTCCTGCGTGCTGCAGGGCACGGACAGGGGCAAGAGGCTCCAGGACCGTTCAGCACGAGACCCAGCGGCTCCCAACTGTCCTCCCTCCCGACTGAGGGCGTCTTACAGCGTGCCCAGCGTCCACACTCTCCTTCGCCCGTCTGCCCACTCCCCAGGACAGAGAAGGTCTCGCCACGCCGTCCGGAGCTCCATGAGCGCTCCGCACTCACACGCCGGCCTTCCTCGCCTCGAGCCCATCCCATCAAGGCTCCGCCTTCTGTCCCACCTTGCGGCTCCTCGCCGCGTGGCCTCGACCCTAAGCCCGCCAGGTGCCCCTCAGGCCCCCACCCGCCGCGCGCCTCACCGCCTGTCCCTGTCCCTGTCCCGCCGGTCCCTCTCCCTGTCCCTGTCCCGGTCCTTCTCCTTGTCCTTCTCCCGCTCGCGATCCCGCTCCTTGTCCTTCTCCCTGCTCTTCTCCTTCCCTTCCCGCTCCCTGTCCCGGTCCTTCCCTTCCCGCTCCTTCTCCCTCTCCCTTTCCTTCTCCCTGTCCCTCTCCCTGTCCTTGTCCTTCTCCCGCTCCTTCTCGCGGCCGCCCTTGCGCCGCGCCTCCAGCTCTGAGTCGTCGCGCTCCGATTCGCGGTCGCGCCGGGAGGCCTCGCGGTCCCTGGGGGGAGGCGGGTGGGGTGGGGGAGGGGAAGGGGCGTGTTCATGAGAACGCGGGCAGAGGGGTATGGAGGAGGGTGCATGAGCCTCCCAAAGTCAACGCTAGGGAGGGGTGGGTGAGCAGCAGAATGTGAGTCTGTGGTGTCTGCGTGGCTGTCTGCAAGGGACCCTGTCTATTGGCGCGCGCAGAGCGCCGTCCCCGCGGGCCTCTGGGGCCTGAGGGGTGCCCCCCATCCCCATTTCCAACCACACCCCAGCACGCGCACCTGTCGCGCCCCCGCTCCCTTTCCCGCTCCTCCTCCTTCTCCCGGTCTCGGTCCTTGTCGCGGCCGCCGCGCCCCTCCTTCTCCCGTTCCTTCTCCTTGTCCTTCTCCTTGTCGCGCTCTCGTTCCCGCTGCCCGTCCCGGTCCTTCTCCCGCCCGCGGTCACGGTCCCGGTCGCTCCTGCGCAGGGCACAGGGTCGGGAGGGAGGGGAGGTGGCACCTCAGATGCAGTCCGCAGGGGCAGGGAGGGCATTCAAACGCGGCCCGGAAACTCTCACATCCTCTCACATGGACAAACAACAGGGCAGCAAAAAGCGCGAAGTGCGCCCCTGACGCCCACCCACCCGCCGTCGCGGTCGCTGCCCCGCTCCGCTGCGCGCGAGGGCGCGGGCCCCGCCGCCGCCTCCCCGTCCCCCAGCTCCCCCTCCTCCCCGCCACGGCCCCGCCCGCCCGCCTCGCCACCCGCCGGCCGCGCCTCCCCTGCCACGGCCGCAGCCGGGGCGGGGGCCGAGGCGGGGGCGCGCGGCTTGGCTGCCCCCCCGGGCGGCGGCGGCGGTGGCGGCATGAGCGCTGCGTCGGCCTTGCGTCTGCGGCGGAGGGGAGGAGGGAGGGGTGCGGGTGATGCCGGGGCTAGACAGGGCATCATGGGGGAGCATGGGGGACGTCTTGATGGTGGGACCCGGCTGGGGACCGGGGCAGCTGGGCTGCGGGTGGAGAGAGGCTCGCGTGCGTGGGGGAGCTAGTGGGGAAGGGGGGCCTGGGAAAGGGCACATTCACGCCCCCGCCGGAGCCGCCTCACCTTTGCCCCGCTGCCGCCGCGGCAACCTGGGCGGGGCGGAGGGGTGGGCAAATGCAGGGTGCACCGGGGCAACAGGAGTCAGGCGGCATCAGGGGACATTAGCAGCTGCCCCACCCGCCGACCATCCGCTGGGCACCCTTCGCCAACAGGCCCACCCCAGGCCCAGGCCCGCCCCAGGCCCTCACCGCCACGTCCGCGTCCACGTCCATGGCATCGTCATCGTCGGCCTTCCAGGGGGGCAGGGGAGGGGATGTGTGAGTATTTAGATCTGCATCTGCACCCACTGGAACCCACCCCTCCTCCCCCATTCCTCACTAGCCCTATCCTCACCGCCACGCCCCCCTCAACTCCCCCGCAACCCCTCCCCAACACCCTCCTCACCTCCGCCTGGGCCCCCTCCCCCGTGTCCTCCTCCAGCTGCGCCCCCAGCGACTCGAGCAGCCGCCGCACCAGGCCCCGAGTGCGGTTGGCCTCCTCCAGGCCCCCCTCCGTGCCGATGGAGTTGAGGAACTCGAGCAGGACCTCCCTGCGGTTGGGACGGTTGGGAGCGGTTGGGATGGCGGTTGGGATGGCGGTTGGGGCCATGAGTGCAAAGCGATTGAGCGGTTCCTTCCCAGCCCCTTCCCGGCTTACCCATGCCTCATCCAGTTTCCCCCCCCCCCCCGCCCACCTCACGGGCCCCAGCGTCTGCCCCTTCTGGTGCAGCAGCCCCAGCAGCCGCCGCCGCAGCCCCGCCTCCCCCGTCGCCCACAGGCTGCCGAACACCACGCAGCACTGCTGCAGCGTGAAGAGGCCCGCGTCCATGCGGGCCAGGAGCAGCTCGTCCTCATCGACCTGGGGGGGGGGGAGGGCAGGCGAGGGGAGGGAAGGGGGGGCAGGAGGATTGTGGGTGAAGCTGCCCGTACAGCGCAGGGAGCCACATGCACCGGTTTCCGAGCGAGAGACGAGGACGACCGAGCCGCCCTCCCCCCCTCCCTTACCGTCCGCACGCAAGCACCGATCCCCTTGCACCCCCATCGGAACCCCGCCCCCCCCCCCTCCGCACACCTGCTCGCCCTCCTGCGCGTGTGCAAGGGCCGCCTCCAGCCGCAGCTCCTCGGCCCTCACCCGGGCCTGGTACCTGGGGTGGTGGGGGTGATGGGTTGGGTGGGGGTGTTTGTTGTTGAGCGGGATCGCGCCGACGCCAGGGAATCCTTGCATGGGTGGGGTGGGGGTGGGGTGGGGGGGGGGGGTGGTGGGGGTCACGCTGAACCAGGAACGTGAGGAGCTCCATCTGTACGCGGTCCTTGTCGTTGAACCAGTCCGGTTGCCCCCCTTCCGCCTGCCTGGGTTTTCCTGGATTACAACCCTAAACCTGCCCCTCCCTCCCCCTCCCTGTCCCTTAACCCCCTACCCCCCCACCTGAACAGCAGCTCCATGAGGCGGTCCGTCTTCTCGAACTCGCTCTCCACGAACTTGGCCAGCAGCCGCTCCCGCCGCGCCCCGCCCCGCCCCGCCGCCGGCAGCTGCATGCACAGCGAGGCGATCAGCGACACGCAGCGCTGCTCCACCTCCTGCTCCACGTCGTGCTCGCCTTTGGGAGGGTGGGGTGGGGGAGGAGGGCGGGGATATGGGCATATGCATATAGAACAGTGTATGTGGAAGTCGGGGGGCGCATGGAGGCCCTGCTCCACGTCGTGCTCGTGTGGGGTGGGTGTGGGTGGGTGTGGGTGGGTGTGGGTGGGTGTGGGTGGGTGTGGGTGGGTGTGGGTGGGTGTGGGGTGGGTGTGGGGTGGGTGTGGGTGGGTGTGGGTGGGTGTGGGTGTGGGTGGTTGGGTGCCGACCTGCGGCCCTGCGTCCGGCTCTCCCCACGCCCCCTTCCCTACCACTCACCCAGCGGCCCCTAGACCTTGGCCCTGCCCACGAACAGCCCTCCCCCTCCCCCCCTTCCCTCTCCGCGTAGCAACAAACACCCTCTCCCCCCCCTCCCCTTAGCCCCCCTTGCCTCCCCCCTCCCCCCCCCGTGCTCCTCACCCAGCGGCCCCTTGACCTTGGCCTTGCCCATGAACAGCCCGAACAGCTGCTTGAGGCCCCCCAGGTCCACCAGCTTGTCGCAGGGGGGGGCGTAGCGCGTGGCGGCGTAGTCCAGGCACTTGAGGGCGCCGTAGCGGCACTGGCGGCGGGACTGGAGCATGAGCAGCATGAGCTCCACGCCCTCGGCCTGGGTGGGTGGGGGGGAGAGGCAAGAGGGGGAGGGGGGGTTAGGGGAGGAGAAGGAAAGGGAGGGGGGGAGGGGGGAGGGGGGGAGGGGGGAGGGGGGAGGGGGGAGGGAGGGACTGGAGCATGAGCAGCATGAGCTCCACGCCCTCGGCCTGGGGGAGAGGGAGGAGGCAAGAGGGGGAGGGGGGGGGGGGAGGGGAGGAGAGGGGGAGGGGAAGGGAAGGGGGAGGGAGGGACTGGAGCATGAGCAGCATGAGCTCCACGCCCACGGCC
Source organism: Edaphochlamys debaryana (assembly GCA_016858145.1). NCBI lineage: Eukaryota > Viridiplantae > Chlorophyta > Chlorophyceae > Chlamydomonadales > Edaphochlamys > Edaphochlamys debaryana. The sequence goes on from JAEHOE010000003.1 coordinate 493,330, forward strand.
TGACCGGGTGGGTGGGTGGGGGAGGCAGGCAAGGAGTGCGATGGATTGCGCTTTTGCTGTTCGCCCCGCTGCGCCATCCTCCCTGTCAGCCCAGTTCGCACTCACACGCGCATCTTGCCCCCTCACTCCGGGTTCCACCCGCCAACCCCCCCCTCCCCCTCACCTTGCCGAACGCCACCTTGTGCTCCGGCTGCATCAGGCAGGCGCACAGCACGTCGAAGCAGTTCTGGGGGGGAGGGGAGGGGGGGGATCTTTGACGAGTTATAGGTTCGGGGGAGGGAGGGGAGAGTTTCGTCCAAACTGGAGAGCGGAAGGAGAGAAGGAGCGGCAGCCAGCGAGCCCCATGCGCACCAAGGGAGGGGGCGAGAAAGCAGAAGACAGGGCACTGCACCACTGCGTGACGCCTCTGAAGACGACACCCCATGAAGCACGTCCATTGCCGCGCTGCCCGCCCGCCCGGCCCTCACACTTCCACGCACCCTCACGCACCCTCACCCCCCCGACGCCCCCACCTGCATGTACTCCTCCTCCTCCCCGGGCGCCGGGTCCCGGCTCTTGTACTGCGCTACGCATGTGAGCAGTACATCAATGCCGTTCTCGGCCCCCAGTCGGGCCTGGTTGGCCACATTGCCCTGACAGGGGGAGAGGAGGGGAAGGAGGGGAAGGAGGGAGGGGAGGGAGGGAGGGGAGGGAGAGGGTACGGCTCAGGACGCTGATACAGATCGTAGGGTCAGCGCCTGGGCAAATCCCACACAGCGCCAACCCGCGCCCTGCACCCAGTGGGCAGCCCGGTCGACCCACATCGTACGTACAATGTACGGCATCTGCGATCCAGAGGGCGCATCTGCATGGCGATGGGCCCCAGGCCCTGTGCATGGTGCCCTCACCCCCTTCCCACACCCCACCCCCTGGCCCCCACCCCCTGACCCACACAGCCCTTGCCGTACCTGCATGAGTACGGCAAGCACCTCGCTGGCGTACTGCTTGTTGCCGTCGAACTCGCGCTTCTTGAGGCGCTTCAGCAGCCACGTGAGCAACTTGGTCTTGTCGACAAAGAGGTTGGCCAGATCGGGTTGGATCTGGATCCAGGAGGGCGGGTCGGGGGTTAGTTTGGATGGGGGATCGGGAGGAGCGTGAGCGTGTCGCCTCGGCACAGACCGATGGGCCGATGGTCCGAGGAGACCCCCACACACACGTTGCCCGAAGACACCCTGTCCCCCCTCAACCCCCCACCTCGACCACGATCTCCACCACCGCCAGGCCCCGTGTCCCCTCCCATACACACACGTTATACCCCCCCGCCCAAACCCGCCCGCCCCCCCACCTCGACCATGTTCTCCACCACCGCCAGGCAGTTGTTAACGGCCTTGGCCTCCTCGTCCACGTCCTCACGGAAACCCGCCATGCGCTGGACGAGCAGCTCGGGCCCGTTGGCGTCCACCAGGGCCCCCACCAGGCCCGCGGCCTCCTCGCCGTACTCGGCCGCGGCATCTGAAGGGGCACGGCACGGCAAGGCAAGGCAGGGGATGGGTTGAGGTGCGTGTGGGGGCGTGGCGCGGAAGGAAGGCGTACGGCAAGGCTCTCCCCGGCGAGCCCCACCGGTCATGCCCCTGCCCCCACCCGTGCCCCCATCGGTTTCGCCAGCAGCTCCACCACGTCCCTTCCTTCCCCCCACCCCTACGGCACGAACCCTAGCCCCTCTCCCCCGTCTCCCCCCCTCCCCCTCCCAGGACCCACCCGCCCCCGTCATCTCCGCCAGCAGCTCCACCACGTCCGCCGCCACGTCCGTGTTCTCGTGCCCCAGCAGCGCCAGCAGAGTGGGCAGGCAGGGGCCGTCCAGGAGCACGGGGTAGAGCTCGGGGGAGCCCGCGACCTGGGGAGAGATGGGGTGGGTGGGAAAGGGTTTCCAGAACGATCGTATGGACATCTTCCGGGGAGAGGGCGAACCCTGGCTCTGTAGACAGTGCTCATTACGGACAAGGTGCAGGTGCAGGTCGTTGTTTCCCGCTCACACACGCTCCCCCCCTCCCCTCCCCCCCCCCCCCCCCCCCCCCACCTGCATCAGCCCCTTGATGGCCTCGTCCAGGTCCACCTCACTTCCCCCCCGTGCCGCCCATACACACACACGCTCCCCCCCCCTCCCCTCCCCCCCCTCCCCTCCCCCCCCCTCCCCGCCAACCTGCATCAGCCCCTTGATGGCCTCGTCCAGGTCCACCTCACTTTCCCCCCGTGCCGCCCATACACACACACGCTCCCCCCCTCCCCTCCCCCCCCCCCACCTGCATCAGCCCCTTGATGGCCTCGTCCAGGTCCACCTTACTTCCCCCCCGTGCCGCCCATACACACACACGCTCCCCCCCTCCCCTCCCCCCCCCCCGCCCCCCCACCTGCATCAGCCCCTTGATGGCCTCGTCCAGGTCCACCTCGCTCTCCAGGAAGCGGTCGGGCTGGTCGGCGTACTTCAGCCGCAGACCCATGTTCTCCTTGTACTGCAGGTAGAGGGGAGGGGGGAGGGGAGGGGAGAGGGGCGAAGGGGGGCGGGATGATGGGGGTGGGGTGCACGGGGGAGGGTCCGAAGGGCCAGGGAGGTGGTACCGCCAGCCCCAGCCCCTACTGCCCCCCCTCCCCCCATCGCCACCTGCCACGCCCTCTCTCCCCAGAACGCTTCCCCTCCCCCACCACCCAAGGGCTCGCGAAGGTTCGCCTTCCAAGCCCCCCCCCTCCCTGCAACACCCCCCCACACACACATACCTTCTTGTCCAGGCCGGCCACCAAGCGCCGCAGGGACTTGGCGTCCAGCGCCTGGATCTGTGGGGGAGGGGAGGAGGGGAGAGGAGCAAGAGGGGAGGGAGGGAGGCTGTCAGGAGCGGACCGCCGTGGCATCCCTCGCAAAGGGGCTTCGCTCGAGCTCAGCGGAATCCAGACCTGGAGACGGCCCGGCCTGGAGGAATGGAGGCCGCCGACATGGGCGGAAGCAGACGGCAAGGCGGCCAACTGGCCAATAGGCTTTGCCTCGGTTAGCTAGCTACCGTGGGCACAGCGGAGGAGCGGAATAGGATGGCCGGGGAGCATGGAGAGTCGGTGATGAAGAGTCGGGCTGGCGGTCAACTGAGCAGTAGCCGGCAAGGCGGCCAGCATGGCCTCAGCGCTGGGCGCAAGTCCGTAGCGGCTGCCAGCCAGCCCTGTCCAGCCCCAAGCTTGCCGCGCACACGACCCCACGCCGCCCGGGCGCCGCAGCCGCAGCCCCGCACTCCAGGAAACATGGCCCCACGTGCTGTTGCCGTCGAGGGGGACCCAGGCCCCCCCGGTCTGCCTACCCCGCCCCCTGCTGGAGCAAAAGCACCGCCGCCGCTGCGCCCCTGCACCCGTCCCGCCACCACCCCTCCCAGCCTTGCCGCCTCTGCCGCGTCCGCCCAGCCCCTCCCCCGCCTCTGCCCTCAGGCTTGGGCCCATGCCCATGGACCGCCTTCACTCAGCCTGGATCTGGCGTCCCCCCCCCCACGGACGGCCCCCGCCTCCTGCACCCGTGAGGTCAACCCACCTGGTCAATGTTGGCCTCCTCCTCCGCCTGGCGCAACAGCTCCTCTGGATCCAGCTGTTGCACGGGGGCGCATCTGGATTCGCCGCTGGGCCCCGCCCCGTCGCCGCCCTCCCCGGCCATAGCGGCTTGGTGGGGGTCAAGGTAGTACCTGTTGAGGGGCGGAGGGGGGTGAGATTGAGGATTGAGAGGAGCCGTGGTGAGCTCCAAGATGGGTAGCGGCCAGAGAGGCCGACACGTTAAGCAGTGAGCGGAGAGCAGAAGTGGCCGAGAGGCGTGGGGACGGAGGAGGTTGTGGAGGACTGCTGAGGGAACGGCTAGGCTGAGGGGCGAGACGGGGAAGACGGCGGGTGCCCCTTGTCAGCTCCGCCGCCCCTTGCGCCCGGCAGGGGCATGCCACCCGCAGTTGCCACCCCAGACGGGCATATGTCGCACAGACGGCATCCAGGATGCTTCAGTCGGCGGTGGCTGCGCCGGGATCGAGAATGCGTCCCGCGAGCTCACAGTTTGTCGCAAAGGCCGCTCACCCGAGACCATGCTCGTCGACCTTGAAGACATATCCCGGCTTGGCGCCAGCAAACCGCGACGCCGGCAAGAACTCCTTGCCGCTCGGCGCCGAGAGGCCCTGCAGAGCCGCTTGCAGCACCCAAGTTGCATTGTTTGTAGCCATGGCTAATTTACAAATTGTTCAGCTAGGCAGAAGGGTAGCGGGTAAGAAGGATCGCAGGCTCAGCTGCAAAATGGTCGAGGTCCGGGCCTACACGCCCTCCCGCGTCACGACGGCACATTGCTGAGCCATTTCGTCGGATCGTGTGTTTCAGGGGGTATTTGGTTGTAGGGGCACACTCCTGGGTCCCGACCCATGATTGCACACTGTGCCATGCCGGAAGGGCTTCCAAAAGCAGGGCTTGAGCTCGCCTGCCCCCCGACCCCTACTCACTGATCACCACTTGCTACTCCCATACATAGCACTGCTGTGCTCCGGCGTCCTCTCAGCTCACGCCCAGTCGCGCGGTTGCGTAACGCATCGGCCGGAGCTCAGCCGAGGCACACGCGGCGAAGACACGGACACACGCCATGTCGCAATACCCGCCATACCCGCAGCAATACCCGCCTCCGCACGAGCCCAACTACTACCCGCCAATCCCGCCATCGGCACCCCCGCTCTCGAGCGCCACCCCGCCTTCCCACCACCACAGCCACCACCACCACTCCAATGGTATGCGCCGCTCGCGGAGGACTCTGGGCTCAGCAAGCCGGCTGACAGCGGGGGGGCTGGAGGAGTGGCGCAGGCCCTGCGGAGCACACAACTGGGGGGGGACGCCGTCTTGGGGGAGCGAGCGTACCGGGTTCCCAGATTCCCAGATGTCTGGGGGACAGGAGCGGCGTACAGGTGCTCAGGAGGCCTCTACGGGACGGGCTACGGCTTGGGGAAGCAGCTTTCACGGTCCCAGCGGCAGCATGGGGCACCTAAGCAGGCACAGCGACAGCCGTGGTACTGGCGGGGTCCTAAACAGAGTCAGCGGAGGCCGGGGCCGGCCCCGGCCTTGGAGTGTGGGGGGGCAAGGACCTCGGCTCCTCCGCCGCGCCCGGCCCAGAGCGCTCGGATGGCACGCATTCCTCTGCCCGCCTCAGCCTATCCCACCCGATCAACCCACACGCGCGATGTCCTGCCTTGCAAACAACTCCGCCGCCCCCTCGGCCGCCCGGACACACGCTGCGCAGGGTCCGCCCCGCCGCCGCCCCCGCCCCCGCCCGTGGCGGGCCCCGGGCCCACGGCTGTGTACGTGGCCCCTCCCAGGATCGAGATGCAGCCCTGGGTACGGCAGATCATGACTAACGGGGCATGGGGGGCCCAGGGCTGCAGAGGCAGGGCAAAGGGAAGAGTGAGGTGGTCTTGGGTGCGTGGGAAGGGGGGTACCGGCCTCGGGCGCCGGGCCTACGGTGGCAACCGTGCTGTGCCTAGCCCTCACGCGCGTGCTGTGCCGTGCCGTGCTGTGTGCCCCGTGCGATGGCACGCAGGCAAAGGACGTGTGGCGCTGGCTGGTGGACAACACGCAGGGCGTGGCGCGGGTGGACCTGCGGCGGCCCACGTGAGGAGTGGGGGACGGGGGAAAGGAGGGGGGGGGGGAAGGGGAACTGAAGGAGGCGTTGGGTTCGTGCCAGGGGGGTTGAAACATGTGGACCTGCGGCGGCCCTCGTGAGGAGGAGGGAGGGGGGGCGTGCGTGTTTGCCGCTGAGGGGGGTTGCGTTGCCTCGCCAGTGGGAGTGCCAGTGGGGCTGGGGGCCGGGGAGGATGGAGAGAGGGTGCTGGGTACATGAGGTGGGCAATTTTGGCCCCGGGCCTGGATTGGAAGCAGTACGTGCCGCGTCCGCATTGCAATCACCAGCATCGTCCTCCCGGCCTCGCCCTCCGTGTCATGAGTTGCCCCACCTTCTTTATACAGCTTCGCTCCCCTGCCGCCTCCCCGCTCCTCTCCCTCCCTCTCGCGTTTGCCTCCACCTCCTCTCTCCATTCTCCCTCCCTCACCGCTCCTCCCCTTCCCCCGCTCCCAAAGGGTGCCCCTGCCCGAGCAGTACGACGGAAACCTGCTTGTCGTACGGCCACGTGGGGCGCCGGAGGGCCGCGGGCGCTTCGGGGGCAGGCGCCAGGCGGCGCAGCCGCCCATCATGACGTAAGCGGGTCAGGGAGCAGGGGGGAGAGGGACGGGGGAGAGGCACGGGGGAGGGGGGCGGGGGAGGGGTAAGGGGCTTGGAGGAGGCCTGAGGGTGCGATGGCGGAGGGCGGAGGGCCAGGGTGCCCTGCCTAGCCCACCTGTTCGCAACGCGCCCCTCAACCCTACCCGAAACCGCACCGCCGTACACCGCCGTACACACAGGCCCATGTACGGCCAGGTGGTGTACGACATGCCGGGCAACACCGCCGCCGCCACGGGCAGGAACATGCCGACCGGTGAGTGGCAGGGGTTGGTCGGGCGCGGGAGAGGCGGGGTTCTTCTGGCTCCCGTCTAGCCCTCACCCCACATCGGCCACAGCCTATCAAGCTGTCCTCCTCCCGCCTCCTCCCGCCTCCTCCTTGACCCCCTCCCCCCAAAGGCGCCCGCATCAAGATAACCCGCTCCTTCATCGTGGGGGGCCCCAAGCAGCGAGCCAAGGCCAAGGCCAAGGCCCGGGCGCAGGCGGCCAGCGACGGAGGCAGGGAGGCCAGCAGGTGAGGGGGTGTGCGGGGCGGGGGAGAGAGGGGGCGGCCCAGCGCCACACTGCACCGCACTGCACTGCACCCCTGCGCACCCCGCCGGTTTGCGGGCACAACACCCGGTCGTGCTTACGACGGCTTCGGCCAGCTCCCCCCGCTCGTGCTACCGCGAAGGATGAACCCACTTCTCCCTCCACCCGAGCTCCAGCAGTGACAAGAACCCCCCTCCGCTCCTCCCACCCTCCGCCCCTTCCTCCCTCCCCTCCGGCCCCCTCCCACCCCTGCCACGCCTCCGTCTCCCTCCCCCAGCTCCAGCAGCGACGAGCTGGAGGAGGTCAAGGAGGCGGTGCGGGGGCTCATCCCCGATTCCCTGCGGCGGCGGCTGCGCATGTGGGCGGACAAGCCCCTACTCGACATGGGCGTGGGGGTGAACCTGGACATGGACCTGCAGCAGGTGGGGGGGTTGAGGGGCCCGGGAGATCCGGGATCCGGGATCCAGGATCCAGGAGGAGATTACACGGGCCGGGGAGCTGCTCGGGGGGTGGGGGAGAAACTGGACATGGACCTGCAGCAGGTGGGGGTTGAGGGGTGTTTGGGGGGAAGGGGGAAGGAGGGTTCACGTGGTCCAAAGACACGGTGGTGGGACTAGCGTGTGTGAGGGTGGTTGGGAGCAAGGCAAGGGCAACCCCCGCCGTTTGGCCGTGGGCCTGCTTGGGGCGTGGAGCGTGGGGGCGGGGGCCAAAGGCTTGGTGCGCATAGCTGCACTGCACCAGCGGGCAGCGGGCACATGCATGTCATCACCAACCGCTCCCAACCGCCAGATCCAACCGGTGGCGCGGATCAAGATCAAGGACTTCATGTCCCTGTCGGTGAGGGGAGGGGAGAAGGGCAGGGGGAATGGAGCAGCTCAGGGCTGGGGAGGGCAGTACAGGCCCCCAAGCGCTTCACTGCGCCGCCTTCGCACCTGCCAGCTACCACCTCCGCCACCGCCCCCCCTTCCCCCAACGCCCTTCCCCCCGGCCCCCCTGCCCCCAGGCTGCACCCATGGGCTTGCTCAAGCTCAGCCACAGCTTCCCCATCGGCCCCGTGGCGCTCAAGGTGGGGGGGAGCGGGTGGCAGCGAGGGAAGGGGCAGAAGGGGGACCAGGGTATAGGGAGAGGCGAGAGGGGGCGGGAGCAGGGGCTGGGCAGGGGGGCGCGACGGGTAAGCTGCTGCAGAGTGGGAGGCAGGGATGGGGCGTTTTGCCGCTGTCCCGCTGATGCCCCCCCCCCTCCCCGCCCCCCCCCAGGTGCGCTACGAGCTGCCGCTGGAGCACTCCAAGACCTTCTGGCAGCCCCCGGCCCGCCTGCTGGTCCGGTGGGTGGTGGTGTTTGGAATGCGTAGGGTCAGCGCGTGATAAGTACAAGTGCAGTCGTGAGTGGGTGTGGGTGGTGGTGTGTGTTGGGGGGGGGCTGCGGGTGCTGTTGGCAACCAGGGCTCCTGGAGGGCGGGCGTGCTAGCGGCCGCGGCGAATCGAGGAGGAGCGGGAGGCTCTTCCGGCGCAGTGGGGCCGTAGAGCGCACGTGCCTCCTCCCCCACCTGACCCTCTGCCCCCCCCCCCGCCCCCCTGCCGCCCCCCCCCCCCCCCCCCCCCCCCCCCCCCCCCCCCCGCCCCCCTGCACCCCAGGCTGGACAACGCCGCCGGCTCCGGGGTGCACCTCACCGCCTCGGGCCTCGAGTTCGACGAGCAGGTATGTGTGTGTGGGGGGGGGGGCCTCGAGTTCGACGAGCAGGTCAGCAGAGATCCGTCAAGCATTTACCTTGAAAGCCGGAACCATCCTTGCCGCGTTTGTTATCCTCGAACCACCCTGCAAGACCCGGTTGCGCATTGTTTCAACCCTGCGTCGCGAGTTCGTGTTCCATTTGTCTTCCAAGCGACCAGGCGACTTCCACCCCCCACCTCAGGGCGCTCCGTGCAGCAGAGGCTGTGCACCGCGCCCCGCCCCGCCACCGTGCCCTCACGCCTTTGCCTAATCAGAGCTTGCTCCCCTCCCCCATCGCCCCCTCCCCCCCCACACACACACAGGTGGTTCGCTTCGGCTCCAACGTGTCCATGCGCGCCTCCGCGGCCCTCAACTTCCCGCGCCAGCTGCCCCTGCAGGCGGGTCGGGGGCTGGGGCCGGGGCTGGGGCTGGGGCTGGGGCTGGGGCTGGGGCTGGGGCTGGGGCTGGGGCTGGGGCTGGGGCTGGGGCTGGGGCTGGGGCTGGGGCTGGGGTGGGCGTTGGTGCCCCTAGCTAAGCCCGGCGTGGGTGCGGCGGCTGGGGGGGCAACAGGAAGGCAGCGGGCGGCAGCCGGGACCACAGGGGCAGTGCTAGCCACGGGTAGGCAGGTCGGGTTGGGCGGGTGTCGTGACGCTCCCGCCCCGTTGCCCCTCGGACCTCGGCCCCGCAACCCCGCAGGAGGGCGAGCCGCCCTTCGAGCTGCGCGTGCACCGCCTCAGCCTCAAGAGCATTTGGTAGTGGGCCCAGGCCCCGGGCCCGTATGGGCCGCCTGGGCCTGGCTTGGGCCCGTTCGGGCCTGAGGCCGGAGAGTGTTGGAGGGCGTCGGCGTTAGCTGGGCGAGTAGCGGGAAGGGTAGGGATGGTGGGCTGGGTATGTGGGAAGAAGTAGCAGCACCGGCGGGGCCGGTGGAGACCGGTAGAGGCCCGGAGAGCACTGATGGCAGCGGCACAGGGCGGCACACGGGTAGGGCGGGCCGGGTATGGCGGGGCGGAGGATGAGCATCGTTGTGAGGGCGAAGCAGCCATGCGGCATGCTGCTCAGGGTGCAAGACTACAAGCCGTTGAGAGGGCGGGTTCAACGAGGCCCACGCGGGTTGAACATGGCAATGGTGTACGGGTGCGGCTCAGACGCGGGCCTGGCCGCCGGTCCGTGCGGAACACCATCAATTGACTCGCTGGAGTTTGATAGGCCGCCATGCGATGGTGTGGTGCCTGCTCGTTGCCCCCACAGGATGTGGATGTGGACATGCGGTGATGTTTAACAAATGTATGGCCGCGTGCGGTGTGGCCGTTGCTACTGTCCTCCTGGCACGAACGAAGGGACCTTAGCACGGGTTTATGCCACCGCCGTACCGATGACACCAACGAGTGACCAAACGAACTCGGTGCGTGGGAATTTCCTCCTCGTACGGCACCCGCGCTCAAGTGGCGTCAACCCAGCAACCCTCACAAGCCTACTCATCTGCGGGGCGCCTTTATGTCTTGCCGCTGCGTAGTCAATACAGTAGAGCCACAGCGTTGAAACTGAAAGGTTGGAGCAGGGTTGGACCACAGAAAGTCCAACTTTCTGCGCGAGCTTCCATCAAGAGCGCTCTAAGGCGCTTGTGATTGCTGAAGCTGCAACACACGGTCGTCGCTGTATACTTCTTTGAGGCCGTTGTTCTCGCCAGCTACACGGCGAAGAGTCGCCTCTCTCTAATCCACGCGTGGAGCCATGCGCTGCCTGCGCAAAGTATCATCAGCGGTAGATAGAGGTGAGCGATGTGGGAAACTGCGAGGACCGGGTCGGCCGAATGAGCTGCGGTCGCTCATCGCCACAAGCCCTTGCGCCTACGCTCTAGCTCCTGCGCTGGCACATTACGGTCGTGCTAGTAGCCATGATGATGCAAACGTTATAGACGGCTGGCGACTGCAGGCCATATGCTGATTCCCCATGTTTGCACGCACGCACTGGGCCGAACCGGCGTGAGCGCTGCAATATTACAGGCTCCAAGAGTACTTAGCTGTGCTGACCAGCCTGAACACGGCCTAGACCGGCGGTCTCACACCTCCGCACACGCAAACCCTCACCCACCCGAACCCCCCGGACCCTCCTGACCCTCCGCTCACGCCCTGTCGCCTCGTCCCCGCTCCCCTCCACCCCGCCACAGGCTTCACGCGCTTCTACCGATGGCTGGGCGTGCGCGTCGCTCGGCGGCCCTGGCTGGTCATCAGCCTGGCGGCGCTCGTCACGCTGGCCTGCTGCGCGGGCTTCATCAAGTGCGTGCGGTGCTGCGGGCTTGCCGCAGAGGCGGTCGGGCCGGCTCCAGCGGGCGGCAATGCTGCCTCTGCAAAACCTTTGAACAAGAGCTCTCGTCTAAGGACACGAAACCAGACTGGCCTGCGCCGGCCAGGGCTCAACGACGCTGCTCGGTCGTTGCAAAGCGCTGACACGCAGCCCCGTCCCCCTCCACCACGCTCCATCCCCCCCACAGGTTCTCAGTGGAAGAGGATGCCGAGAAGCTGTACACTCCCCAGGTGGGTTAACGGTTTGCTGGGTCAGTGCTTCTGCCTTGTCCGCTGGCGCCGCCGTCCCCGAGGCCCGGTGCAAGCGCGAGGGTGCATTACCGGCATGTTTCTCCGTCCATCCCGTCCACAGAACGCGCCCTCGTTCACCGATAAGGAGTACGTGGAGGCGGCGTACCCCGTTGACTCTTTGCAGGTGGGGTGGGGTGGGATGGGGTGGGGTGGGGCAGATGAGGCATGATGAGGCTCCGCTTTGCGTGTGGGTGGCAGACGGCGGGAGGCCCTAGCCCTGCTCGACTGGTTCCGGTTCGACCGGGGAGCGAAGACCCACGACCAACCTTCCAGCAGCAACCGGACGCACGCGCGCACTACCTCTGATCCCCTCTGATCTCCTCTAATCCCTCAAAAGGTCAAGCTCCTGGCCCTTGCTGCGGGTCAGACGGGCGCCAACATCCTCAGCAAGCCCTACCTGCAGGAACATCTAGCATCCTACCTCACAGTCACAAACCAGGTAGGCGCGCCGGACGATGGCAAGATGGACAGCCCTTGGCCGTTGTGGCTGCGGGTGCGACCGCTGGCACCGTCTTGTGCTGCAGCAGAAGCACTGATTACGGGTCTTCCCTGTTGCTTTCAACAGACGGTGGTTGTAGACGGCAAGTCGTACACCTGGACTCAGGTTTGCGAGACCGTCTCCCCTACAAACCCCGAGTGCCGGGTGAGCTTGGGGGGCCTGGTGGGGTGCCTCCCGTCACAAGGGATGCCTCGACATGAGCTGGGCGACACGGCCTTGTGCAGGGGGGCTATAACTTAAGCGCGGATTCTCAATGTGCATTACCTGTTCGGCTGCAGGTGGACTCGATCCTGCGCTTCTGGGCCTACGACCCCGCCCGCCTGGCCGCGGATAACAACATCCTCGACACCATCAACAATCGGTGGGGGAGCGGGGCCGCGGGCTGCGGGGGTGCTGGGGAAGGACCGGTTAGCGTTAGGTCATGCCTTGCTTAGTTCGTACAGGCCGGGGCAGCTGCTTGCCGTACGGTGCTATATGCTCAGTGCAGAGCTGTGCGCAGGCCTGCACAAGGAGGAATGGTATCTTTCTATCTAACACTTTCCTCACCTCATGTCAGGTCCGTAACTGACTACCTGGGCCGATCCATCTCCCTGGATTGGGTGCTCGGGGGCGTGCGGAGGGACGCCACGGGAGCGGTGGTGGCAGCCGAGGTCTTCCAGACCGTCATGGACCTGCGGTACGACCCGGTGAGTGCTGCCGTACATGCCGTACAAGTGTACGTGCATGCGAGTTTTGCTCGATACCCCCGCTGGAGTCTCTCCTATCGCCAAGCAAGTTGTACGGCGTCACTGCATTCTGTCCCACCGCCATCCCCCAACCCCGCAGCCTGAGGGCGAGAAGGACGACGAGGTATCCATTGAATACCAGAAGCGAATCACTGAGGTGCGTGGGGCGGTTCGTGTGATTTTGCTGGATGCCCCTCAGGACCGTGGGACGGACTGGGTGGCAGCTGGTGGAGGTGTGAATGGCCGGGCGGGCACGGCAGGGATCCAGTGCAGGCGGGCGGCGCGAGTAGCTGCAAGAAGTGGATGCCGGGGCGCAATCGTCTTACTCGTCGGCTGCCACATATCGTCCAGGTCGGCTACGACACCTATCGCGGTCCGCTGCTGGAGCAGTTCGTTTCTTGCGTCGGAGCGATCGGCAGGGAATCATGTGAGCATCTGGGGCGCGCGTGGGATAACGGGGAACGGGGCGCGTGAGTCAGCATGGCGCAAGGCACTCGGTCCACAGCCGGGGGCCTGGGGCCGGGCTCCGCTTAGCGTTGTTGTTCCAGCCTGCCATACTAACTCGTGCTCTGTGACGTACGTCTGCCGTACGCAGCGGAGGCCATCAACTCTGACGTGTCACGCCTCTCCGTGGGCTACATCCTGCTCATCATCTACACTATCGTCGTGCTGTACCGCAACAGGTACGGCAATGCCGCACGAAGTGTGCTGATGGTGTGGACGTGACGATTCGTGGCCTGCAAACCTTCAATGGAAGCTTGAATCCCCCTCCTCTCACGTCTCACCCACACCGCGTGTCCACAGCTGGGCCTACCAAAAGGCGCACGTGGCTCTCGGATCCTTCCTTGCCATTGGGATGGGCATCGCGGCGGATTTTGGCATGCTGTCGGGCTTTGGAGTGACGGTGAGTCCATTACCGGTACTGGGAGCGAAGCGGCTGGATGGAGGCGGGCCTCTGCTGCTGGCCTTCCTTCGCCAAGTCGCCATGCTGACCCTGCTCCGTCCGGCTCCGCGCCTCCTCGCCTCCAGCGAGCAGGCCCTTGTTCCCGCGTCGCTTGCCTGTGCCAGACTGCCCCAATGAGCCTGCTACCCGTTGTCCGCCTCCTTCCCTCCCTCCCCCTCCCCCCAGTTCAACTTTGTGTGCCAGGTGCTCCCCTTCCTGCTGGTCGGCGTGGGCGTGGTGAGCGGGGCGGAGGGGGACAACGGGGGAAGGGCCAGCCCCTGACCCTGCCCTACACGAAGTTCGGGCCTGTCCCTCGTTGGCCAGGCTGCCGAGGGGACAGGCGCTTACAGCACGCATCGTGTTCGTCGCCCTTCTCCTTTCCGCCTTCCACACTCGTGTCCCTCCCTTCTCAACCCCACCCTCCCCTACAGGACAACACCTTTGTCATTGTCTCAAACTACTTTGACCAGGACCCAGATGCGCCCATCGAGCACCGGTGAGTTTGAGGCGGGGCGGGATGGATGCGATCAGTCTGCGGCTCGCTCTCCTGCTGATACCAGGCTTGCTTTCAAAACACGCCGACACTCCCACAAATGCTTGCCTTGCTTGAGCCCCGTTCACACCTCCTTTCTCCCTCCCTCCCCTCCCCCGCACAGCATGGGCGAGGCCATGGCCCTGGCCGGCTCGTCCATCACAGTGTCATGCATGACTAACGTCATCGCCTTCGCCGTGGGCGCTTACACCAACCTCGAGGCGCTGCTGTCTTTCTCCATCTACGCATCTGTGGGCACGCTCTGCGTTTTCATCCTGCAGGTGGGTCTGGGTGGAGGAGGTGCCTCCTGAAGACAACAAGATCCTGAGCAGACTGAGTCCTGCTAAGGCTAGGCAGCGAGTCATGCGTTGCCGGGCTCGCATCTCAATGCCACCACGTACGCCTGCTCCCCCCCAGGTCACGGTGTTCCCCGCCTTCCTGGCCCTCGATGCACGCCGCGAGCTCCGCAAGCGCCTGAGCAAGGGCGGCTGCTGCGGCTGCGCAGCGCCCGGGCCCTGCTGCACCGACCCCGCTGCGGACGAGCTGACCCTGGGCGCCAATGGCTGGACCCTCCAAAACAACATTTACAAACACGACCACGACCTCACGGACCTCGTTGCCGCACGCGCTGACTCTGGGAGCCGTGTGGGCGTGGAGCGGGGAGGCAGCGGCGGGGGCGCTGAGGGCGAGGCGCCGGGTCAGGTGGCGGCGTCACGCGGCGGCTCCGGAAACCTCAAGCACGCGGCTTCGTCCAGCGACCTCGCTGTCAAGGTGGGTACAAATTACAGGGCTTCTAACTACATGAGCATGGCGGTGGTCTGCGACGGAAGGAGCAGCTATTTTCTCCATCACTGTTTATGAATGCATAACCCTCATCGTTCCCCCTTTTGCAGGTTGTCGTCCGCCCCGCCTCCCCCGAGGGCCGTGCCGCGCTGGAGAAGCAGCTCAGCTCCCAGAAGAGCGCCGGCGTGTTGGGCCGCGACTTCACCACCCCCACCATCTTCGGCTGCCTCTGCCTGGGCAAGACATTCAACCCCCACGACGACCAGCGTGAGTGGGGCGGTGACAGGGACGGGGTATGTGTGCCGTACCTTGTGCCGTACAGAACACCCGCCCGCTGCCTCTGCCCCCGCTCGTCCCGCCCTCAGTGTCCACCAGGCTCGTTGCCCGCTGGCTCCCGGCCGTGTCCCTGCGCACGTGGGGCAAGGTGCTGGTACTGATCCTGGAGGCCGTGTTCCTGGGATTCGCGGTGCGTGCATCGAGGAAGGGGTGGGGGGAGGCTGTGCGGGCTTGGGGGCTTGAGGCTGTTGGGCTCCTTGCACAAGGCGTGAACGTGTGCTTCGCTTCTCGCTTGCAGATCTACGGCTGCACCAAGGTGTACATGGACTTCAACTTCCGCGAGCTGTTCGTTCCCGAGGGCAACTGGCTGCACAGCGCCTTCGCAGTCGAGGACCGCTACTTCGGCGGAGAGAAGGTGCCCGTGGCGGCGTACACTCGCAACACCACAGACGGCCGCTCCTACTTCTATTACCAGGACCAGCTCGCAGCGCTGAGCGTCGACTTGCTGTGAGTGTACGAGGGCTTAGTACAGCGCATGCACGGCTCATGATCACCGAAGCATGCACCTGCCGGGCCCGGCAGTGACGAAGCATCCTTTCCATGTGTTCGTACGCCCGCAGTGCCAACCCGTACATCACGGACTCGCCCAGGATCAACTCGTGGTACGACAGGTTCCAGACGTACATCAACAGCCCCGTCTCGCCGTACACCGGACAGCTTGTGGCGGGACGCGCTCCCAACGAGACGGCGTTCGAGGCGTGGGTGCAGGTGCGCAGGGAGGGAGGGGGAAGATAGGATGGGGGGCGGAGCTGTCGGGCAGAGAAGGTCCCTGTCGCCTGGTCCCACATCTGACCTGATGCAGGGCTAGGGCAGGGCTGTGGGCTGTGCACGCCCCTGGGAAAGGAGTGGGGGGATTGTGGATGGGGGGCGAAGCTTTGGGGCATGACAGGACCCCGCTAACACCTGCCTTCACCCCCGCTCCCCTCATCGCGTTCCCTCTCCCCAGGCTTGGCTCGCTGGGCCCGGCGTCGGCAACACCGAGAATGTGCTTATCAGCAACACGACTGGCCGCATCTATGCATCGCGCATCATTGCGTTCACCGAGGACGTTGTGGTGAGTGAGAGGGGATGTTGCCAGTGTTGCGGAATGCAACGTGGCCAGCGCGCCTCGGCAGCTGCCGTCCGTGTGGGATCGGAGCCAGCCTAACTTTTGCACCCCTCCTCCCACCCCAGGACGGCTCCTGGGCGGTCCGCTGCGTGGACTCGGTTCGAGCTACAGTGGAGGCCGCAGCTCCCGGACTCGATGTCATCGCATGTGAGGGAGGGAGGGAGAGAGGGAGGGAGGGAGCTGCGTGGCAGTCGGGGCTCCGCCCTCTTCGCAGCCTGTGCCGTGACCTCACGACCCCTCCGCAACTGACTGGATTGCAAAACGTTCACCCCGATCCCACCCCCAGTCGGGCCGTCGTTCACGTTCTGGGATGGCTTCCGCACCATCTCGAGATCTACCGTCATCAATGTTGTCATCGCGGGTAAGCCTCGTTAACAGCGCATACCCTGAAGTACCTCTCGGCATCACTGTCCGCCTGGCATGCCCAGGTTTTTGTCCTGACTTTCAGCTCCACCACAACCATTTGCCCTCCCGCTACAGCTTGCGCCGTGTTCCTGGTGACCCTGCTTCTCCTTGCCGACATCATTGCGGCGCTGGTGGTGGGGACCATGGTGGTGCTGTGCGACGTGGGCGTGTTCGGTGAGCGGGGGTTGGGGACGAAATGGCTGGGGTTCTCTGGGCCCTAGCTAGGCGCCGTCGGACTGACTTGCTCATGCCCCATGTCGTTGCCCCAGGCTTCATGTACTACGCGGGTCTGACCTTCAACTCGGTGACGTGCATCGTGCTGGTGCTGGCGGTGGGCATTGCCGTGGACTACTCGGCGCACGTGATGCGGGCGTTCCTGGTGTCGACGGGCACGCGCCAGGAGCGGGCGCACAAGGCGCTGATTGAGATCGGCGGTGCCGTGTGGAACGGAGCCGTGACCACGTTCCTGGCGGTTCTGCCGATGGCGGTGGCTAAGCACTACATCTTCACGACCATCTTCAAGGTGAGCCAAGCGGGCCCTGCGGGATCACAAGCGACAGGAAGGTCAAGAGTTTGGCAACCTGTACACACCGGTCTTGCGTAAGGTCTGCCCTCACCCTGTTGTCCTCTTTTTCCTGACCCTAACCCTCCCCATCCTCTGCACCCCCTCTCTCCCCCCCAGATGTTTGCTGTGCTCATCCTGCTGGCCATCTGGCACGGACTGGTGCTTCTGCCCATCCTGCTGTCCTGGGTAGGGCCGCCCAGCTACAGGGACATGGACGGAGAGGAGGAGGAGGGCAAGGGTAAGGGCGAGGACGAGGCGGCGGCTGCCCACCCTGTCTGAGAGAGCCCCCTAATGCGGAGCAGCTGGCGGACGTGACGCACGCATGGATGAAGTCAAGATGGGCACCTTGCCTAGTAGTAGTTGCCTTCGTGGGCTCGGCCTGCGAAGGGCCGAGGAGCTTGGAGAGGGGTGCGGGGCCCTGTTGTGGTCTGCCGCCGCCGCCTCATTTGTGCATAGCTTGGACTTGGAGAGACGATCAAGGCTTGGGCTGAGGAGAGAACCGACTGATGGGCTTCGGCTGGCCGGGCTAGCTCGGGGACCGCATTCATTGAGTGGAGTGAACAGTGTGCACATGCAGTTCTCGAAAGCATCCGTTGTCGCATACCGTGATAGGACCATGATCCGTTTGTTTGTTTATCAACGCATCCCTGCATGCGCATGGGGGGCCTCGCAAATCAAAGGAACGACAACTTTATCCAGGCATTCCACGCATTCAAGGCTTGTGCATTGAGCGTGACGTGCTGAATTGACCACGGCCAAGGGCGAGGGATTCGTGGCCCATGGCTAGGCAAGAACGGTGGGGGTCTGTGCGGGATGAATGAGGGCTGCCCACGAGGGCTTTCAATGCGGACTTCCGCTAACCGTACATGCAATCCAACCTCTGCGCTTGACATGTGACATGTGTGCCCTGAGACTACCGTATGTCAATGTGTCGGACAACTGCTGCTGCAGCAACTGCCCAGCAAGCGCCGCTCTGAGAAAAAGCCCGTCATCGTGCGTGCTTCGCCCGACGGGTTGCTCCCGTGCCAGCGCTGCTAGCCCCCCACCGTCCCCCAGCTCGGCCCCATGCCCCTCCCGCCCGCTGTCTTTGATGACCCCGCGCCTCTCTCCGCAAGGTAGGGTCCTCCAATGCTTCTTGCCTCAACCGCGCCTTGCCAACCAGTACGTGATTTCGGTCAACCGGGGAATGCGCTCTTGCGCCCCGTGAGGTGGGCCCCGGGTGGGCCTTCGCAGGTCGGTGGAACTCGACGCCACTTGGCGCCAAGGTAGCGCAAGCGGATGCTCGCGGGCTGTGAGGCTCTATGATAGAGGCGTGAACCTATGGAGTGTCAAGGTGCTCTGCCACGGTGGCTTCGCGGATTCAAGGCTGACCATTTTGGGGCTGAGCCACCGCCGGCAGGCTCTGCGGGCGGCGATGCACCCCAGAATAGTATCAGATCTTAGACGTATGCAAGGCATGCAGACTTTCTTGGACAGCTTGGAAGGTCCGTGGTGCTTTGGGCCCAAGTGAACGGGCCCGACCAGATGCAAGTCCGCGCGGATCAAGGGTCCGCGCGGACCCCACTTTGGGGTCAGTCTGAGGTTGTATAGCAAGTACAAAGTGCTGGAATATCATCTGTTGCAACAGTGATAACTGCGGCCCGTGGCAAGTTCTGCACCGGCAAGCTTGTTGGCTGGCGCACAGTAGTGCAGCTGAACCAATTGATTTATCGCCAGCATCAGCCACAACGACTGCAGTAGCCATCGCCTTGCGTCTCAGCGACATTGCTGCGTCAACTGAGTTGCTCGCGACGTCTTCAGACGCGTGTAGCTCCATGCGCTGTCTGCGAGCAGTGTCATCTGCTGTCGACCGAGGTGAGAGTCGGGAAGTTTGGCAGCGTATCGTCGCGCGACCTCTCAGCTTCTGTCCCGCGATGCGGACCCTGCAGCGCTAGACAAGAACTTTCTCAGATGCTGCGTTCTGTGTGCCTGCAGCTTTCACTCGCTTTTACCAATGGCTGGGCGTCCGCGTCGCTCGGCGGCCCTGGCTGGTCATCACCATTGCGGCACTCGTGACTGCAGCGTGCTGTGCGGGCTTCATAAGGTGCGTGGCGCCTTTGTATGAGGCTGTCAAGTATATATGCGCGTCGCTGTGAGCGTGCCGAGGGCAGGGGGCCAGCGGGGGTAAAGGTGCCGCGTGCCAACGCCTCTCTACGCCTGCGGTGTCGCCCTCCCACAGGTTTGAAGTGGAGGATGATTCTGAGAAGCTGTACACACCCCAGGTTTGGAAAGGGTTATGGGACTTGGGGGATGGGTGGGGGAGAGGACAACGGGGTGGGAATGGGAATCACCACGGTACCTCTCCTTGCTGGCGCGTGCCGCATGTGCACGGGACGACCGGCCCTGGTTACCGTATGCAATGAGCCTGCATCCAATCGGCACTGGTACTCACTCACCTGTCTTTCTCGCCATGGCGACTGCCCGTTCCATTTCTGCCGCCAGAACGCACCCTCTTTTACGGACAGGCGGTACGTGGATGCCTTCTACTCGGCTGACTCTGTTCAGGTGGGCACCAAGCGGGGGACCAGAGGAAGGGCAATAAACCGGGGGGCGGCCACAGAGGGCCACTGACGAGCATCTTGCCTGGTGAAGGTCAGCCCCAACCACCTGCGCTGACTTACAAGCAAGATTGAAGAGCTTCAGGGTATACCTGACCTCGCTCTGGCACTCTGACAGGCTCTGGCCGCCGCGTCACCCATTGCATCCGCCGACCAACCTTCCAGCAACCCGACGCACGCGGGCACTCCCTCTGTTCCCCACAGATCAAGCTCCTGGCCCTTGCTGCGGGTCAGACGGGCGCCAACATCCTCAGCAAGCCCTACCTGCAGGAGCACCTCGCGTCCTACCTTACAGTCACAAACCAGGTAGACAACGTGTTGCTCACAGGCCGGCCTGGAGTGCTCATACATCATGCGCGTGCGAGTTCGCAGGACTGGCGAATGAGCAAGTGTGGGCCCAACCGCACGTCCGCACTTTACCTGATACCCCTCCCGCCCACCTCCTGTCTGCAGACCGTGAAGGTGGGCCGCTGGTCGTACAGCTGGACACAGCTCTGCGAGAGAGTGTCGCCGTACAGCTTTGAGTGCCGGGTGAGCGGGGGAGAGGGAGACGAGGATTTGCAATGGGAGAGCCAGGGCGGAGCAGGCGGCACGGAGCGCTTTGGGGTGGGGCCGGGGCATGAACTTCTGCAGGCCTTCGACTTGCTTGCAACCTGCCTGTGGGTTAACCGTGGGTTACTTCGATGCCCTTGCTATAAGACTGCCCGCTCTCTCCACCTGTTCCCCACATTAGGTGGACTCGATCCTGCGCTTCTGGGCCTATGACCCCGCCCGCCTGGCCGCTGATAACAACATCCTCGCCACCATCAACAACAGGTGGGGGAGTGGCAGGGCATGGGCCGCTTTTCGTCTCAGCTCCTATGGGCCGACTGTCTCAGTTCCTCACTCTCAACATCTACTCCCCGCCTCCCTCCCCTCAGCTCCATGACAGACTACCTTGGCCGCTCCATTTCCCTGGATTGGGTGCTCGGGGGCGTGCGGAGGGACGCCTCAGGGGCCGTGGTGGCGGCCGAGGCCTTCCAGACGGTGCTGAACCTGCAGTACGACCTGGTGAGTGCTGCCGTACATATTGGACCCGGGTTTGCAGATCATAGCCTGCCATCCACTGGTCGTACGTCCTAAGGCTGACCTTGTGGCCTCCCTGACCCTGATCCCACCCTCAGCCCGAGTTCCAGGAGCGGGTCACACAGGTCGGCGGAGCGCGTTCGGGATTTGGGTGGCGTGTCATGGGGCTCCCTCTCGCAGCCGCAACACGTTTCCCTTGTTGCCTTCGCCCCCCAGGTCGGATACTACGACTACCGAGGTCCGCTGCTGAAGCAGTTTGTGTCGTCTGACGATGCCATAGACCGGGAGTCGAGTGAGAGCCTGGGGGGGAGGGGGTAACGGGCACGGCTGTGGGGAGCAGTAGCGGGCCGGACCTGGAGGCCAACCGCTAGCCCGCTGTCATACTCATGCGTCATGCCGTACGCAGCCAAGGCCATCAACAGTGACGTGTCTCGCCTCTCCGTGGGCTACATCCTGCTCATCATCTACACTATCGTCGTGCTGTACCGCAACAGGTACGGCAATGCCGTACGGAGTGTGCTGCATGTGTGGACGTCACGATCCGTGGACTGCAATTGCTACAAAGCTTGAATGCCCCTTGCTCCGACCCCTCACCGGACGTCCACAGCTGGGCGTACCAGAAGGCACACGTGGCGCTGGGATCCCTCATCGCCATTGGGATGGGCGTGGCGGCCGACTTCGGCATGCTGTCGGGCTTTGGAGTTGATGTGAGTTGGACTAGGGCCGTCCGTGTTCCCCAGGTCCGCCCGTAGCACCCTCAGCCCACCGGGCGCCCGCGCCTTTCTGTCCTGCTGACCTTCAGTTGCTGAACCGAGCAGCAGAGGCTCTGTCCGGCCCCGCCTCTCCCTCCCTTGTTCCCGCGTCGCTTGCCTGTGCCAGACTGCCCCAATGAGCCTGCGACCCGTTGTCCGCCTCCTTCCCTCCCTCCCCCTCCCTCCCCCTCCCCCAGTTCAACTTCGTGTGCCAGGTGCTCCCCTTCCTGCTAGTCGGCGTGGGCGTGGTGAGCGGGGCGGAGGGGGAGGACCAGGACTGAGGACTGTGTAGCTGTGTGTCCCTACGTGTCTCATGCCCATCCCGCCCCCCCACTCTCCAGGACAACACCTTTGTCATTGTGTCCAACTACTTTGACCAGGACCCGGACGCGCCCATCGAGCACCGGTGGGTTGGGGGCGCGATGGATGCGGGGGCGGCTGGACCAAACACAGCCACACGTTTTCTGGCTCCTTGGCCCTCAATTTCCACCCCAGCTTCCTCTGAGCACCCCATAGCGGATCCTGAGAACCGTTATGTCCATCCGTCCCTCTCACCCCAGCATGGGAGAGGCTCTGGCGCTGGCCGGCTCGTCCATCACAGTGTCATGCATGACTAACGTCATCGCCTTCGCCGTGGGCGCTTACACCAACCTCGAGGCGCTGCTGTCTTTCTCCATCTACGCATCTGTGGGCACGCTCTGCGTTTTCATCCTGCAGGTAGGTCTGGGTGGAGGATGGCAGACGGATTGGATGTCAACTTCCTTGAAGCTGGGATAATAGGCGGAGCCCTCAAACGTCTGCGCAGCAGGACCTGCGTGCAGTCACGGTGCAAAGCGCTAGGGACGCGCTCCGCGCGTGCTTCAGGGGTACCGGGGGCTGGAGGTCGGACGCGGGGCGAAACACGCACATCATCTCCATGCCAAACCGCGACAAAATGTTGCCAGTACTTCTCCATTGACGTTACTAACTTGCATCAGGTTAAATAGCACATCGCGCTCGGTCCGGGCTTGAGCGGCAAGGTCTGACCAAAGTGCCCACGCACCGCCACGTCCTCGATACAGCTGCGCGCAAAGTTGAGGAAGCTACCTCTCTCTTAGCTACTTATAGTACGGTACCTATCGTAGCGAATTATATATAGTATTGGTGCGACCGCGTTCCCAACATGTGGAACAAATGGATTCGCGCCGGGTCCGTAACTTTGTCCGCTTTTCAAAAGACATTTTGAGATAAGCAAACCATAGCTTTTGACAACGCTCGCTGGGCACGCGGCTCACGTTTGTTCGTGGCCCCATGACACCCTATATCTGCTTATTACCCCGCCGCCGCTCCCGCTCCCCCTCAGGTCACGGTGTTCCCCGCCTTCCTGGCCCTCGATGCACGCCGCGAGCTCCGCAAGCGCCTGAGCAAGGGCGGCTGCTGCGGCTGCGCAGCGCCCGGGCCCTGTGCCAAGGACCCAGCCGCCGAGGAGCTCGAACATGGTGTTCGGGGGTGGACGCTGCAAACCAACGTCTACAAACACGCACGTGCAAGCTCAGACAGACGTGTGGACGAGGAGGCTCAGGCGCAGAGGGGAGACAATGGTGGGTCCACGGAGGGCGAGGCGCCGGGGCAGGTGGCGGCGTCACGCGGCGGCTCCGGAAACCTCAAGCACGCAACATCTTCTGGTGACCTCGCTGTCAAGGTGGGTCCGCGCAGTTCAACTTAAGGGCAGGGGGGCAGCGTGAGAGGAGCAAGGCTTTACAACGTTGACCCCGTTCCCCCTCTTAGGTTGTTGTCCGCCCCGCCTCCCCCGAGGGCCGTGCCGCGCTGGAGAAGCAGCTCAGCTCCCAGAAGAGCGCCGGCGTGTTGGGCCGCGACTTCACCACCCCCACCATCTTCGGCTGCCTCTGCCTGGGCAAGACATTCAACCCCCACGCCGACCAGCGTGAGTGGGGCGCTGACAGGGAAGGGGACGAGCGCGTGCCGTACCGTGTGCCGTACAGAACACCCGCCCGCTGCCTCTGCCCCCGCTCGTCCCGCCCTCAGTGTCCACCAGGCTCGTTGCCCGCTGGCTCCCGGCCGTGTCCCTGCGCACGTGGGGCAAGGTGCTGGTACTGATCCTGGAGGCCGTGTTCCTGGGATTCGCGGTGCGTGCATCGAGGGGTGGGAGGAGGCTGTGCGGTTTGGGGGCTGCGGGCTGGAGGGCTCCTTGCACAAGGCGTGGACGTGTGCTTCGCTTCTCGGTTCTGGACTGGTCGTAAGGGTTGAGTCCGTGGCGGTAAATCTACGCCCCGAGGATTCGCCCTCAGACTTTGTATGCTCCCTTTGCTTCCTGCCTCATCAGATCTACGGCTGCACCAAGGTGTACATGGACTTCAACTTCCGCGAGCTGTTCGTTCCCGAGGGCAACTGGCTGCACAGCGCCTTCGCAGTCGAGGACCGCTGCTTCGGCGGAGAGAAGGTGCCCGTGGCGGCGTACACTCGCAACACCACAGACGGCCGCTCCTACTTCCATTACCAGGACCAGCTCGCAGCGCTGAGCGTCGACTTGCTGTGAGTGTACGAGGGCTTAGTACAGCGCATGCACGGCTCATGATCACCGAAGCATGCACCTGCCGGGCCCGGCAGTGACGAAGCATCCTTTCCATGTGTTCGTACGCCCGCAGTGCCAACCCGTACATCACGGACTCGCCCAGGATCAACTCGTGGTACGACAGGTTCCAGACGTACATCAGCGGTCCTTCCTTCCCGTACACCGGACAGCTTGTGGCGGGACGCGCTCCCAACGAGACGGCGTTCGAGGCGTGGGTGCAGGTGCGCAGGGAGGGAGGGGGAAGATAGGATGGGGGGCGGAGCTGTCGGGCAGAGAAGGTCCCTGTCGCCTGGTACCACATCTGACCTCTTGCGCGCTCTGCACATGCTTGCAGGCCTGGCTCATGGGTCCGGGCCGAGCGAACATCGAGAACGTCCTGATAGATGAAGACACGGGGCGCATTTTCGGCTCACGGTTTCTTGCTTTCACGAAAGACGTGGTGGTGAGTTTGACGAATGGAAGGAAGTACGCCCGTCCTTGTGGGGCCGCCCTCAGTCCTGCATACCTGCTCCCGCATTCCTCCCACCCCAGGACGGCTCCTGGGCGGTCCGCTGCGTGGACTCGGTTCGGGCCACAGTGGAGGCCGCAGCGCCCGGACTCGACCCCATCGCATGTGAGAGAGGGAGGATGGGGCGCCCGGGTGCTGAGCGTTCAGCGTTACACTCTGGCGTGCGGGAGGGAAGGCTGAGGCGGCCGGACGCTTGCAAGGGCAGCAGCTGGGGGCATCAGGGTCACTCGGGACTCGGGGATACCCTTCGCTTCGTCCCTCCGCGCTGCAACTCAAACGGTCCCTGTAATGGCGCCCCAGATGGACCCTCCTTCACGTTCTGGGACGGATTCCGTACGATATCAAAATCTACGGTGGTGAACGTGGTGATCGCAGGTGGGTCAAGGATTCCACAGAGCCAAGCGCCCTGGACCCTTGGCCTCCATGCCTCACACCTGCTCATGCACTTCATGCGTCATTGCCCCTGTGCCCCCCCCCCGCTGCAGCTTGCGCTGTGTTCCTGGTGACCCTGCTTCTCCTTGCCGACATCGTTGCGGCGCTGGTGGTGGGGACCATGGTGGTGCTGTGCGACGTGGGAGTGTTCGGTGAGCGGGGGCGGGGGGCTGTGGGGGTGGGTGGGGGGCAAGTAAGCAGGTGCCGACCGGAGAGGTTGAGGCAATTTGCACACGCTGACTCGTTCCCCACCTCTGCCCCACTCAGGCTTCATGTACTACGCGGGTCTGACCTTCAACTCGGTGACGTGCATCGTGCTGGTGCTGGCGGTGGGCATTGCCGTGGACTACTCGGCGCACGTGATGCGGGCGTTCCTGGTGTCGACGGGCACGCGCCAGGAGCGGGCGCACAAGGCGCTGATCGAGATCGGCGGTGCCGTGTGGAACGGAGCCGTGACCACGTTCCTGGCGGTTCTGCCGATGGCAGCGGCCAACCATTATATCTTCACGACCATCTTCAAGGTGGGGCAACGGAGAGCCATCGGCGGCGGGGAGAGGATGGGATGCAACCTGTACAGTACATATCGTCCTTGCGGAAGGTCTGCCCTCAACCTGCTCTACCCCTCCCCCTCCCGCCCCCCAGATGTTCGCTGTGCTCGTCCTGCTGGCCATCTGGCACGGACTGGTGCTTCTGCCCATCCTGCTGTCCTGGCTGGGGCCGCCCAGCTACAGGGACATGGACGGAGAGGAGGAGGGCAAGGGCAAGGGCGGGGACGAGGCGGCGGCCGCCCAGACTGTTTGAGCTGGTTCGTGCGAGCCACGCAGCTGAACAGGCGGTTCTCCAGGATGGTACATACGTGGCGGTCTTGGAGGGGAGGATACCCGGTATACCGAAGACTGGTAGGGACTCGACCCGCACTGAAGGGGCCGATTGCCCGCTGCCCTTGTGGGAACGGGCGCAGGCCGCACAGCGCGCACGCAGACTGCACTGTACTTTTCTTAATACTTGCGCTCTTCCTCATAACTCGTCAGGACTATTCGCTCCTCTGTGCTGTCCGGGCCCGGCCCATGTGTACATAAGATTTTTTGAGCGTGACAGAAGGCAAGATTCGTGGGGTCACCCTCGGACCCGGTGGTGCAATCAAGCATGGCTTACTGGCTTGCTGACGTCTGTGCGCACTTCGGCGGCCTGATACGTCGCACGGTTGTTATGTGCATTGTTATTGATGGAATAAGGTCAGCATACATAATGACAAACACGGGACGCTCCTGACCACCGTCCCCTGCACCCTGGTCATGCCAGATTGCCAGGTGGTGCCAGGGCCAACCTGTACAGGCAGGTACGGGTAGCTTGCGTCTGGCCATTTTGCATTCGCTGGCTGAAGTCCCGGGCTCTCGGCGCGGCGCCTTCCGATTGAGGGGTAGCACGGGTGCCCCGCGGCACATTGTAAGGCGCGCTGTCGGCCTCATGTGATGATGTCCCCAGAACTCCCCACATGCCCCTTGCAGACCCCTTGGTTCAGGCCCGGGGTTGTTGCTGGTTTCTGGTTGCTGATCAGTATGACTTGAGGCATTGCATGCAGCAACCTTGCTTGACCTGTGTACGAGTGATGTGACGTCTGGGCCTGGGCTGGGCTCGGCGGGCAGGGCGGGCGAACTTGGCGTACCGTATACGGACACAGAGGCCCCAGCTTTACTCGTCCCTCTTGGAGTCCACTACCACTTGGCCTGTTGCTCGTGTTTAAACAGAAGTTGCTAGCTGACGACGGTTTGCTTGCGGCGACAATTCTAAACATGCCGAGCTGAGGCCTGCTTGTAAGCACGTACCTTGATGGTCATGATGTTTAGCACATGAGCACTCTCATGTAGCTGTTGAGGGATCCTGGGAACGTTGCTCGCGCCAGGGAGGAGCCCGCGACTCGCGTGCAGCGATGCGCTGCCTGCGCAAGCTTGCATTCGCAATAGACCATGGTGCGACAGAAGATATGGTAGCCAACACTCAAGCTCTAGAAGAAAGTTTCGGGTTTCCGGTTTCAGTGGATGGCCAACAGGATGGCGCTCAGCCTTTACGGGCGACAGGTGCGTGCCTCGTCCATTGCTGAATTCCCGTCCCTGCTTCCCTTGCCCAGGGTCCAGGCGCTCGTACCGATGGCTGGGCGTCCGCGTCGCTCGGCGGCCCTGGCTGGTCATCAGTTTGGCGGCACTCGCGACAGTGGCTTGCTGTGTGGGCTTCATTAGGTGCGTGGTTCCGTGGGCGGCCCTTCTGAAGGCTGGCTGGGCCTGGCGCGGCTATGCGTGCATGCCCCCGTACCCCTCGCTCGCTGGGTACCCTCAGTCCCCAGGCATCATGCTAGATAGTGTAGTGGGCGGACCTCAAGCACCAACCTTGCACACGATCCACCCGTGAGGCCGCCCACCAGCTGCCGCACTTCCTCATGCCATCCTCCAGGTTCGAGGTCGAGGACGATGCCGGGAAGCTGTACATCCCAGAGGTGGGTGCACAGCGGGCCACGGCACGTGCCGGGGTGGTGGGCGGCCGGAGCGAAACAGGGGTTGCGTGGGACTCCGCACGCGGAGACGGGTCACAGAGCGCCGGGCAAGCCGAGTGCCTAGGGCATGCATGGCTAGTAGGACCACTCCCCGCCCATCGAAACCCTCTCTCAGGATCCTCCTTCGTCTCAGGACGCGAGGTACGTGGATGCATCCTACGGGGCTGAACCTGTCCAGGTGGGGCACTGCTGGTGGGATTGGCCGTTGGTGTGATGGCTTTGTGACGCCTGACCTCCTTCAGTTGCCCCCCACACAACGCGCGCGTTCATCCATTTCACGAGGTCCCCACACCCACCTCAATCCCCGCCCCTTCAAGCCTCCCCGCCGGCCCCTGCTGGCCTCTGCCCCCTGCTACCGCATCCCTCGAAAGGTCAAGCTCCTGGCCCTTGCTGCGGGTCAGACGGGCGCCAACATCCTCAGCAAGCCCTACCTGCAGGAGCACCTAGCGTCCTACCTCACAGTCACAAACCAGGTGGGCAATACGTTGTACGCGAGACCGTTGTGGAGAGTTAGGGGGCCAGTCCCAGGATTGGTGCCGGCTGGGTCCGAACACATGTTAACCCCTCCCAACGTTCTGTCTGCAGACAGTCAAGGCAAAGGCCACGTCGTACGCTTGGACACAGCTGTGCGCGAGAGTGTCTCCCTTCAGCCTCGAGTGCCGGGTGAGCGGAAGAGAAGAAGCTGTGTAATGATTCCTTGCATTTAGCGGTCCCGTTCACCTGATCCCAACATCAGGTGGACTCGATCCTGCGCTTCTGGGCCTATGACCCCGCCCGCCTGGCCGCGGATAGCAACTTCCTCGACACCATCAACAACAGGTGGGGGAGTGGGGCCGCGGGCCGAGGCGAGCTGGCCGAGGGCAGGATCCCCTATTGCCTCAACCCGATGGGCGGACCGTCCCACCCCTTCTGTCTTCCCTCCTTCCTTCCCTCCCCTCAGCTCCATGACAGACTACCTGGGCCGATCCATCTCCCTGGATTGGGTGCTCGGGGGCGTGCGGAGGGACGCCTCAGGGGCCGTGGTGGCGGCCGAGGCCTTCCGAACCGTAATGGCCCTGCGGCATGACCTCCTGGTGAGTGATGCCGTACATGCCACAGACCTTTGAGCACGAGGCCCCCGGCGCGCAGCCACGCCAATCTTCCCATCAGACGCAGCTGAGTTCCCCTCCATGCGTCATGCCATCCCCCGCTCTCGGACCCCCAGCCTGACGTTGTGGAAGGTGTCACACAGGTGTGTGTGGTGTGGTCGGTTTGGAATGGCCAGACAATGTATAGTGACGGGAGGAATCTCAACTAACGGCAGATGCATGAAGCTTATGAGCAAACCTGAACTGCAGGTCGGCGGGTTGTGTCGGCAGCACCACGGGCACCGCAGGGAGGAGGGCAACGGCCCCAGCCCGGCCCTTCATGCCACCACGCAGGCCGTCAGGGACACCTACCCTGGACCCCTGCTGGAGCAGTTCGTGTCATGCGGCGAGGTTGCCGATCAGATATCGAGTGAGCAGCTGGCAAGGGGGCCCGGGGATCATGTGCCCGCAGGCGGGTGGGTGGGGTGCGTGTAGAGGGCGGAGCGGAAGATGACGAGCGCGGTAGGCGCCTGGGGAACGGGAGTACAAGGGAAGGGGGAAAGTAGGGGGCGGGATGGATGAGTGAGGGGACGAAGATGGCCTCCGGTCCTCTGGCGGCAGGCCCCTCTGACGCCATGCTGACTGGTCTCAATGTTCGTACGTCTGCAGCCGAGGCCATGAATGATGACGTGTCTCGCATATACGTGTACTGCATCCTGCTCATCGTGTACACCATGGCCGTGCTGTACCGCAACAGGTATGTACGGCGGTACGGGTACGGTGTCACGCACGTGTGGATGAGAGCCATGCTCCTATCGGTTGCCCCTGTACACCCGCGCGTCTCACGCCGTCTCATGCCTGCTTCCCATTCCACCGCCCCTGCCCTGCTCGCAACTGGGTTCCCTCAGTTGGGCCTACCAGAAAGCGCACGTGGCGCTCGGGGCCATCGCTTCAGTTGGCATGGGCATTGCAGCCGCGTTCGGCATGCTGTCAGGATTCGGGGTGGAGGTGGGTCCTTGGGGACGGGGTTTGCTCGGGCAAAGGTTTTGGGTCCCGGGGCCCCCGACCGCGGTAGTTGATCTGCTCATGACACGTGGACTCCACGCCCCTAGCCCACATGAAATGCCCTACCCTCCGTGGCCCCTCCCCTCTAGTTCCACTCCGTGTGCCAGGTCCTGCCCTTTATTCTGGCAGGCGAGGGCGTGGTGAGCGGTTTGAGTGGGAGGGGGCCGCGGGCGGGCTAAGTTTGCTGAAGCCGTTGCCTCCTGTGGACATGCACGGGGGGGTCATGGGCACGCCAAGGGTACATCCCAATCCAAGCAAGTCTATGGCCCCACGCACCTAAAACCTCTTCCCTTATCCACCTCCATCCCACCCCAGGCCCACGCGTTCTTCATCGTGTCACGTTACTTTGACCTGGACCCCGACGCACCCATCGAGTACCGGTACGAACGGATACAGTCAATTCATGCCTAAGGACCTGCCTCCTAAGGCCCCTTAGCCCCTTAGACAACCCTCCTCCTCTTGCTGCCCCCCATGGCCGACACCGTGGCTGATACTGTGACCCCTCCGTCTTCATTCCTCCGTCCTCCGGCTCCCCCTGCCTTCCTTGCCTCCCCCTCAGGATGGGCGAGGCCATGGCCCTGGCCAGCTCGTCCATTGATGTGTCGTGCGCGACCAACGTGGGCTTTGCCGTGGGCATCTTCACCGACCTGGAGGCGCTCCGTTCCTTCGCCATCTATGCCACCGTGGGCATGTTGTGCGTCTTCGCGCTGCAGGTGTGAGACGGACCCTGCCCTGCTAGGTTGGCTTCCCCTTGGGGCAACGCCTCTATCTACATACCTGACGTCCCCCATCCCGCTCCCCCCCAGGTCACGGTGTTCCCCGCCTTCCTGGCCCTCGACGCACGCCGCGAGCTCCGCAAGCGCCTGAGCAAGGGCGGCTGCTGCGGCTGCGCAGCGCCCGGGCCCTGCTGCACCGACCCCGCTGCGGACGAACTCTCTTTGGGCGCTAATGGCTGGACGCTCCAAAACAACATTTACAAACACGATCTCATGGAGCTCGTTGCCGCACGTGCCGACTCTGGGAGCCGTGTGGGAGTGGAGGGTCAGAGGGGGGGCAGCAGTGGGGGCGCGGAGGGTGAGGCGCCGGGTCAGGTGGCGGCGTCACGCGGAGCCTCGGGTACGCTGAACCTCAAAGTGAGTAAGATCTGCCCGCCGCTGTGTTCCTCACCCCCTCTCGGGGCCACCAGCTCACCACCACCCCACCCCATACAGCAGGTTGTGGTCCGCCCCGCCTCCCCCGAGGGCCGTGCCGCGCTGGAGAAGCAGCTCAGCTCCCAGAAGAGCGCCGGCGTGTTGGGCCGCGACTTCACCACCCCCACCATCTTGGGCTGCCTCTGCCTGGGCAAGACATTCAACCCCCACGCCGACCAGCGTGAGTAAGGCGTTGGCAGGGAGTGGGTACGTGTGCCGTAGAGAACACCCGCCTGCTGCCTCTGCCCCCGCTCGTCCCGCCCTCAGTCTCCACGAAGCTCGTTGCCCGCTGGCTCCCGGCCGTGTCCCTGCGCACGTGGGGCAAGGTGCTGGCACTGGTCCTGGAGGCCGTGTTCCTGGAATTCGCGGTGCGTGCATTGAGGGAGGGGTGGGAGGAGGGCTTGGGGGCTTGGGGGCCTTGCACAAGGCGTGGACGTGTGCTTCGCTTCTCGGTTCTGGACTGGTCGTAAGGGTTGAGTCCGTGGCGGGAGGGGCCACGCCCCGAGGATTCGCCCTCAGACATTGTATGCTCCCTTTACTCCCTGCCTCATCAGATCAACGGCTGCACCAAGGTGTACATGGACTTCAACTTCCGCGAGCTGTTCGTTCCCGAGGGCAACTGGCTGCACAGCGCCTTCGCAGTCGAGGACCGCTACTTCGGCGGAGAGAAGGTGCCCGTGGCGGCGTACACTCGCAACACCACAGACGGCCGCTCTTACTTCTATTTCCAGGACCAGCTCGCAGCGCTGAGCGTCGACTTGCTGTAAGATCTGGCGTTGTGAGATCCACATGTACCATCAGTAAAGCCCCGGCTCTGACGGTTCATCCGCACCTGAAGTGCCTGAGTGACGAAGCATCCTTTCCATATGTTCGTACGCCCGCAGTGCCAACCCGTACATCACGGACTCGCCCAGGATCAACTCGTGGTACGACAGGTTCCAGACGTACATCAGCGGTCCTTCCTTCCCGTACACCGGACAGCTTGTGGCGGGGCGTGCGCCAAACGAGACGGCGTTCGAGGCGTGGGTGCAGGTGCGCAGGATTGGAGGAGAACAGTACGGATGGGTGGCGGAGCTGTGGGGCAACACCTGGCCTCACCCCCGCTCCCCTCATCGCATTCCCCCCTCCCCAGGCTTGGCTCGCGGGCCCCGGCGTCGGCAACACCGAGAACGTGCTTATCAGCAACACGACTGGCCGCATCTATGCATCGCGCATCATTGCGTTCACCGAGGACGTTGTGGTGAGTGAGGGGGGATGTGGCGAGTGTTGCGGGGTGCAACGGGGCCAGCGCGCCTCGGTGACTGCCGTCCGTGTGGGATCGGAGCCAGCCTAACTTCTGCACCCCTCCTCCCACCCCAGGACGGCTCCTGGGCGGTCCGCTGCGTGGACTCGGTTCGGGCCACCGTGGAGGCCGCAGCGCCCGGGCTCGACGCCATCGCATGTGAGGGAGGGAGGGAGGGAGGGGGCGGGCCGGCGCCGCAGGGACGGTCGTGAGAGCAGCCCGTTGTCGCTGCCCCCCCATTGCCGGGGTTATTCGGGGTTTACCTCCTCCCGCCGTGGTGGGCGGTGAACCCCCTCGGCACGCTCGTGCGTTTCATTCTCCGCAACTACCTTATCCCGAACTCCTACTTGCCACAGACGCCCCTTCGTTCATTGCCTGGGACGGCTACCGAACCATCGCCATGTCCACGGTCTTCAACGTTGCCATCGCTGGTGAGTCATCATGAGTCACTCCGGGGCAGTCCAAACGGGTGCGGTGACGGTAGGTGGGGCCTCACAAGCTGACGCCGTTGCCCTGCTCCGCGCCCTTCCCCCGTATCCGGCAGCAACCTTCGTTTTTATCATGCTGCTCTTTCTCCTTGCCGACATCATTGCGGCGCTGGTGGTGGGGACCATGGTGGTGCTGTGCGACGTGGGAGTGTTCGGTGAGCGGGGGGTAGGGGCTGTGGGGGTGGGTGGGGGGCAAGTAAGCAGGTGCCGACCGGAGAGGTTGAGGCAATTTGCACACGCTGACTCGTTCCCCACCTCTGCCCCACTCAGGCTTCATGTACTACGCCGGTCTGACCTTCAACTCGGTGACGTGCATCGTGCTGGTGCTGGCGGTGGGCATTGCCGTGGACTACTCGGCGCACGTGATGCGGGCGTTCCTGGTGTCGACGGGCACGCGCCAGGAGCGGGCTCACAAGGTGCTGATCGAGATCGGCGGTGCCGTGTGGAACGGAGCCGTGACCACGTTCCTGGCTGTGCTACCCATGGCAGTGGCCAAGCATTACATCTTCACCACCATCTTCAAGGTGAGCCAAGGGAGAGCCATCGGCGGCGGGGAGAGGATGGGATGCAACCTGTACATATCGTCCTTGCGGAAGGTCTGCCCTCAACCTGCTCTACCCCTCCCCCTTCCGGACCCCCAGATGTTTGCTGTGCTCATCCTGCTGGCCATCTGGCACGGACTGGTGCTTCTGCCCATCCTGCTGTCCTGGGTAGGGCCGCCCAGCTACAGGGACATGGACGGAGAGGAGGAGGAGGGCAAGGGCAAGGGCGAGGACGAGGCGGCGGCTGCCCACCCCGTCTGAGAGAGCCCCACATGGTGTCAGCAGCGGCCCTTCGGAGTAGAGAGCGCTATCGATACCCTTTTTGTGGGCAAGGCAGGGGCATGGATGGTGAGGACGGGCTAGGTGATGTGCGGAGCAAAGCCGTGTCAATGCGTTGCAAGCATAACGGCACTGGAGGCAAGCCAGACTTGTCCGTTGGTCACGGAGGCGTGGCACAGGCTCAAAAGGTTTGCGCGAGTTTGCGCGGGCCGTGCCGCGTACACACGCCGTCCCACTCCGTCCATCCGTGGCCGTGTCCGGCGTCCATGTTCCCCCCCGTGCACCAGCCTGCACTTTCCCCTTCGTAGCAGTGCGAGCACCGAGGGGTGACGTCTTCCGCCCAGATTTCTCGCGCACTGCCACTTAGCGGCGTCAGTCATGTCCCCCCGCCACGTCACGCCAACGACCCGCTCCAGATCTCATTGTGTGAGCCAATTGGCTAGCTTCCTTGTGCTTGTTGTGCGTTATTTGTTTACTGGCATCTGCGCAAGCACCACGGCAACGGCAATTTCAAGTCCAGACCATTGTTTTTTGGCGTCCACCGTCGTCACCTGCGCGACGGCGACTTGCACTAAACTGTATGCGACGTTAACCTAGGCAGCCTTAGGTTTTAGCGATGGCGCCTCCTGCGTCTTCAGCTGTGCACCAGCGTGGACTGCGTGGCTTGCGGACCGGCTTCAGTCGCGTTGCCTTCCAAGCTCGGCGGCCAGCGCACTGTATCCTCAAGCCTGTTGCGGCGCATCCGAGCTCGCTCGGCGTCTCAAGCGTTGTCGAGACTCACTTCGGCAAGGGCACATCGCCAAGCGCTGCGGTAAGCTGGGGCGCATCGGTTCGAGCCGGAAGTGAGTCCGGGGCTGGGCGCGCTTCCTGGAGAGCGTGGTAGGGCGTGAGCGGCAGGCGCGCTTTGGGGCGCGCAAGGTAGGGCTTTCGTGCTTTTGCGGTTCGCGCGACGCGACCTTCCGCCGCGCCTTCCTCGCAGCGCGGGATCGCCTGAAAACATCCTTGGCCCAGTACACCTCGCGCACCAAGCATCAGCGCGCGTTTGTGGCGCCGGCCGCGTCTTGGCGGCCCCGGCCCCAACCGCGCGTCCCCACCCTCCGCCTCCACCAGCTCCCCCTCCAGCTGCACTCCCCTCCAGCACTCCTGCACTCCCCTCCACCTGCACTCCCCTCCAGCAGGACACCTCGCCCGCGCTCCCGTTGCTCCTCTACCTCCAACCCCGTCACCTCAAAGCCGCTTGTACGCCCTACCACACCCCGCTAACCTTTCCCCACTGCAACCCTCCCGCAACCCCTCTTCCTCCCTCCTCAGCGGCCCTGGGACTCCGCCGCCGAGGAGGCTCGCTTCCACATCGAGGCCTCCTGGCTCTCGGGCGGCGACCGGCAGTGGCTTTGGCGGCTGCTGGGCGAGCGGCGGCAGGCCCTGGCGGACGCTGTGCGCTCCCGCCTGGCGCCGCTCCTTCCGCAGGGGCAGGTGTTCAGCCTGGGGCAGGTGGGTCGCTGTGGTGCCACAGCGCTGGGGCCGCGGGTTGGCCGGGTTGGGATCTTGGGTTTGTGGTGAATGGGTGGTGCATGGGCATTGAGGCGAAGGGCAGGGGGGCAGGGACGGGGCAAGTCGGTCCAGGGGAGGTTGCACTTTGAGTCACTTGGGGAGTTGGGGAGGGCTGAGGGTGGTTCTCCAGGCTGTGCCAGCCAGCAACCAACCGGCGCCGTAGCTATGGAGGGCGGTCTTGGGTGCGTCGTTGCATGGGCTTACTTCGTGCCGGTACATCCCCCCCGCCCCGATCTCGCCCCTCAGCTGCTGCTTCTATCTAAGGAGGCGCTGCTGGAGACCGTCCGGCTCCTGCTGGCGTACGAGTACGGCATGGAGCCCGACCACGTGAAGCCGCACATGCGCGTCACGGATCTGTCGTACGATGACGACGCGTACGACAGGTGCGGCGCTGGGCTCTGTGGACAGCCGTTCCATTTCCTTCCTTGCCATCCACTTCTTCCTCACACCCGCTCGGGCCCTTGTCACATCATGATTTCGGCCCTGCACATCCGGACCTTTTACATCCGCTCGGAGTTTACTTTGACCTAGAGCCAACCCGCTACGTCCGACTTTCTGTCACACTCCTGTGTGCACGCATGCCCTGACCACCCCTGCTCCCCCCCCGCCCGGTCATGCACACGCTGCGTGCAGGTTCAGGGAGGTGGTGGGCCGCTGCCTGCCCCTGGGTCGGCCGCCCGCGGAGGGGGAGCTGGAGGCAGACGTGGTGACCATCCAGGTGGGGGCGGGGGACTGGGGGTGGGGGCACGGGGTGGGGGACTGGGGGCGGGGGACTGGGGGTGGGGGCACGGGGTGGGGGACTGGGGGCTGGGGACTGGGGGTGGGGGCACGGGGTGGGGGACTGGGGGCGGGGGACTGGGGGTGGGGGCACGGGGTGGGAGACTGGGGGCGGGGGACTGGGCTGGGGGTGGGGGTGGCCTGGAGGGCGGGGGCGGTGGAGGAGGGGAGCTGGTGCCGTGGAGACATGCGGGGCGCTGCGGGCAGGCAAACGCGCGGGAGTAATGGCGGCGTGGGCGTGGTGGAGACGTTAGGTTCTGGGCCTAGCTGGGCGACTGGGCGGGCGACTAGGCGGAGCCTGCCGGTGGGGGTGGCGGCCAGCCGTCGAGGACGGTCTCCTCCATAAAGCAGATTGCCTATGCCCCCTCGTTCCCCGCCCTTGGCCCCCCAGGATATGTCAGAGTGGCTGTACGACAGGCTCTCGGCGGAGCGGGAGTACTGGGGCGAGTGGTGAGCGCGTAGCACACACAGCACGGCACGCCCCGGTAGGGAGCCGTCGCGGTGGAGCGGCTGGACGCGAGGGGTGACGGGTGGCGTTCCCGGGGATCTGGTGCACAGCTGCTGGGTTGAAGATGCCTGAGAGCCGAAAGCAGGACGAAAAAGGCGTCCCCATGGCCGCCCGGACAGCGGGTAGTGACATGCGAGCTGGCCGTCCGCCGTCCGGGATCACCGTGACGGATCTCGTAAGGAGTGGCAGATCACGAGAGATCAAATTGGTGTCCCCGCCAGTGAAAACGCTGCTTTGCAACAGTCAGACATGGGTAGGTTGACAGCGCTGGGGGCCACCGCTTAGGTCGACGCGGCTGGGGGCTGCCGTGAGGTGGATGCGCATTGGGTTAGCGGCCTAGTACCAAGGAGTGGAAAACCCAAAGAGGAGAGGAGGGAGAGGTGAGAAGGGATAAGAACATGTGTCCAGGACTGCGCGAGGACAGGCGCGAAGACTGAGCCCCCCTCCGCCTCGAAGTGCTCAAAAGGCGAGAGGAAGCGGCGATGTTGGTTTGGATCAAATTGAGCGTTGGGGCTCTGCGCGGTTTGGCACGCGGAACTCGAGGCCCCAGCGCCTGTTGTTGCTTCGATCGTGTACACTACTGTAGATCTCCGCTTCTGAAGCGGGCACGGAGAGAGGGGAGCAAGTTGGGGCGGGAGCATTCAGTACTGGACTAGAACACGCGCCCTCCTTATCGAGAGTGCGGCTGTGTTGGGCCCTAGAATCGTGTCCTTGTTGCACTTTACTTTTGGCCCTAGCTCGGCGATTGACGCCTTGTCCAGCCGGTCGGTTTGCTTCACGTGCTGCTGGCGGTTTAGTGTCGTCTGGGATTTCACGGGAGGTCTGTCTGTTTATGCAAGGGCGCGTCTGGGGCGCTTGGTGTGGAGCTTTGGGCCCCTTTGCTGAGCCCTATCTGTATCATGGCGTTTGTGTTGGGGTACATGGCGTTTGTGTATGTGCGAGACGTACGGTGTACGGTGGCGAGTAGCGCCTGGGTCCATCAATGGGTTTCCTGACTTGCTTAACGGTGTCGGGGGGAAGGCGGGCCATTGCTTGCGGCGGCGGGTCGTGTCGCGGATCAACCCACATCCATCAGCTTGATCCGCGCGCGTCGGCCATGGCGGCCCCCCACGCCGCACAAACTTGGGTTTGGGGTGTATTGGGGTCTTGTAGGGAAAGGTAGGAATCGTTTGGCAAGCGCGGTTGCTTCCATTTGGCGTCTGGCGTGGGGAAGTGAGAGGCCGGTTTGTGGCGGACAGGTCGTAGTAGAGGGAGGAGGGCTGCAGGGTTCGCTGCTGCAGCGGCGATGTTGCCATGTTCAGTGGGGTTTGATATGGGTTGGGCTGTTGGCGAAGGGGGTACGCAGAAAGGAGCACGCTTGTCGAGACGGCATCGGCTCGTTAGGCTGGGATCAAGATTCAAGCGGTAACGGTACCGTAACTTGTCCACTTTCGTGCTGTCCCCCGGCCGTGTCACACAGATCACGACATTTGTGCTCCAGACCCCTGCGGGGCGCTGCAGGGGGGCGTGAGCGCGTGACGAGGAGACCGTGCCAGTGCGCCAGGGACAGGGACCGGAGCTGCCGACAGGACGATGCTTACATGGGCGCCCACGCTGACCAACAGCGCATGCGCTCTCAGGGGCCGCACCTGCACCCGCACCACAGTTCAGCATACGCACGAAGCGTTTCCTCCAGCGGCAGCACCAGACCCCCAGGCCGCGGCACTCAGCAGTCAGCAAATGAGCGGTGAAGAGCACAGCGGCTCTGCAAACGCGGGGACAGCGCTCCACGCTTTGTGGCTGCCTGCCCCGCCCCCGCCCCCACAGAAAGAATGCACTTATGGGAGCTGCATGCTGAAGGGAGCTGCAGCCGCCCATGCGCTCCCTCTGGCCACCAAGCGAGAGAGGAGCCAGCGGTAACAGCGCAAGCCTCACCTCGCGGCAAGGTGGGTCGCAAGATGTCCCCTGCCCTTGCATCCACGGTCAATCCACTCCGCTGCAAACGCGCGCAGCGCCCAGTGCCCCCATGTGCCGCAAGCAATGCGCCCGCGTTATCTACTTGCGAGCTTCAAGCACCCCCCCACTCATCTCGTAACCCGACCGCCAGCGACGCCAAAGCGGCACGCAGGAGCAGGAACAGTCGAGCCTCCGAGCGAAACGACCACACGCCACATAATTCATAGCCCTCAGAAGTGGCAGCCACCCCGGAGAGTGAATTCCCCACCAGCACAGCCTCGTCAAAGGAAACTCAACTAAGCAAGCACACGCTCCTAATGAAATGCCGGTGCCACCACGCCCAACGGCGCAAAACGATGCAACCGGTAACGGAACGCAAGTTCGGGGCCTCTGGGTTCGGCCCAAGGAATCAACTGCCATCAACGCCCAGCCCACAAAGCCGCAACGGAATTTTGGAATGAGGGGCGTGGAGGTCCCCGTTCGGACTGCCCCCCTCTGACGCGCGCATAGCAGGGGCAAATGGAGCCTCTGCGGGCGCAAGCCACCCCCCACCCCTGTCTCCTACTTGTGCCAACATTGCAACCGCAACCGCATCCTCCTCTCCGGTTCGCGTTTCCCGGAATGAAACGCGCAGCCTTTGAGCGAGCTAAGCATCGCAGCGCGCAACGGTCACCCCAGCCGCGTAATGATTGGCATCCAGATGGACGTACCAACGACGCAACCGCGATCAATTGTACAGCCCAATGACGGGCTTGAAGTCCCACGAAGAAACCAAGCCCAGCCGCCTGCCGTGCAGCACAATCCCAACCGGGCAGCCATTCAGGCCTTTCAAATCCAACTTGCTTAGCAAACGCGTTTGCTGCCACACCGTGTCTTGTAAAGCCCCTTCCCAGCAACACTATGTCGGTTTCCGTTAGGAGCACCGTTGTGGTTGTTGCCTTGACCTTGCCCACCACCCCACCCGCCCGGCCAGCCCTCCTCCGGCCCGCCTGCGCACCACATCTCCGCTTGCAAACGTGTAGGCCCCCGGTAGATCGCTGGCCAGGCTTCCCGCTAACAATCTGCCGTTACCACGCAAGCTTTCCACGTCCTCCTCCTGCTTTGCAGCCCCAGCCCGGGCGCCCCAGAACCCCGGAGGCGCAGCGCCACCCACACTCCATCTGCTCAAGGACAGACCCATCCGTGGGGCACGCTCGTCTCCGTCTCCTGCACCAACTGCCCCCCCTCCCGCCGCGCTCCGCGCTCCGCGCCAGCGCCGCGCTCCCGCTCCGCTGCGTACTGCGTCCGCGCCGCAACGGCCTTGTCTGTGCGTCGGCCGCACACGCGTTGGCAACAGTGCATAGGCCCCCCTCCGGCGCGGCCTTGAGCTCACACGGGTTGCCCACCAGTGCTCCTTCCCCCAGCGCAACCGCCGCCGCTACTCTGCTGCCCGCCCATCCTGTTCGCCAGCCGAGCGCAGGCCAGTGCCTCGCCTCCTGCTCGCCCGCCGCGGCCCCGACCGCGGCTCGGGGCCTTAGGGCCTTAGGGCGTCCAGGGCTTGGTCTGCGTGAGGGTGCCGTAGTGCAGGCGGTACTCCCCGGGGGTGTCGATGCGGTAGTTCTGGCCGGGGCCGCCGGGGGAGTCCCTACGGGGGCGGACGCGGGCACAGGGGGGCACAGAGCGTGTCAGGCAGAGGGGTCAAGAGCAGTACGGTGAGCGGCGAACCGCGAGCAGCGGGCGAGGGCGATGTGTTTGCGTGTGCCACGGGACCGGCTGGTGGTGGTTGGCCGTATCAGCCGTGGAGCGTCTGGGTCGGGCTGGAAGGGCGCACGCGGTGCCCAGATCTGGTCAGATGGCGCTCGTAACAACCCCGATCCTCGTCCCCACGTACCACTCGTTGTGGCCGTTGTTGATAACGAACTCGAGGGCCTTGGCCTGCAGGGGCGGGGCAAGGGGAGGGGAAGGGGGAAGGCAGGGTTTGGCGAGGATCGCGCAACTCCCTACAGGGCAAGAGCGCACCCTCATCGCCCCATTGCCGCACCGCACCACACCACCTTGCCCCCACTCCAGCCCCCCGCGCCTGCCCCGCCCCCGGCCCCCCCAGCCTCTCGGCCTCCAGCCAGCCGTGCCGGCCACACAGCCCCCAGCACAGCTCTACCCCGCCCCGTACCGGCCCACTGCCCTACCCCGTCCCACACCGGCCCGATTCCCCTCGCGTTCCCTGCCCCTTTACCCCCGCCACATCGCCCCGGCCCCTGCACACCGGACCCTCGCATTCCCTGCCCCTCTCCCTTCTCCCCTGCCAACTACGCGCCTCTACCCGCCCCTGCCTACCGGCAACTTCACCACGTGCTCCTTGTTGCCCACGTTCTTCATGTGCAGGCCCGGAGGGGTGGTCCAGCCCTTGCCGTCCACGTTGCCCTGTCAGGGGGGAGGAGGAGGGAGGGGAAGAGGGGAGAGGGATGAGGGGCGCATGGAGGGAGTGCGGAGGAGGTGAGAAGGTGGGTGATTGCGAGGTGGGGCTGCCAGGGAGGCCCACCCCTGCACAGTCGAATACGGCAACCCGTACGGACCCGGCGCCGTCCCCTGCTCACGTGCAGGTACACGTTGTCCCACGCGCTGCGGTACGACAGGGTGATCTCGGGAACCCGTGGCGGCGGCGGCGGCGGCGCAGCCGCCGGCGGCGCGGGCGTGGGCGCCGGCGCGGCGGCAGCCGCGGGGGCGGGCGCCGCCGGGGCCGGGGCCGCCGCGGGGACTGGCGCGACGGCGGCGGGTGCGGGGGCAACGGGGGCCGCAGCGGGGGGCGCCGCTGGCGCCGCGGCGGCGGCCGCAGGGGCCGCCGGCGGGGGGAGCGCGGGTGCGGGTGCGGGCGGTGGGGGGAGCGCCGCGGCGGCGGCTGCGGCCGCTCGGAGCCTCTGGACCTCGGTCTGCGGGGCACAGGAGCACAAAGAATGGTGAGCACCCAAGAAGTGGGTCGCAGGGTCGTTCCTGCCCGCTGCGTGTCCGCACCACGGGTAGCACCCTTTGCCCGTGAGCCTTGCGCCCCCTGGCCCTCGCCCAGGCCTCCGCCGGCCGCACCACACGCGCATCCGGGCCCCACCTGACCACCTTTTCGCCCCCCCCCTCCCGCCCCCACCTCGGCGGCCGACTTGGCGCTGTGCAGCATCCCCAGGGACCGGCGCAGCTCCGCGGCCTCAGACTCTGGGGAGGGGAGGACAGGGTATCGTCAAGAAGGTGCGGACGCGCAGGTTGAGCAGGTGCAGGGCGGCACGTGCTAGCACGTCGGATGGGGCGGTGGCCGACCGCTGCTGCTGCGTACGCCCCCCGCGCATGCCTCACAGTACCTCCGCCGACACACCCGGCAGCCTTCCAGGCCAGAAAGATCCTCCCATGGCCCCCACCATGCCCCGCGAGGCCCCGTCCAGGCCCACCGCTGGGCCCCACCAGGCCCACGCCAGGACCCACCCAGCGCGTGGATGCGGTCCTCCTTGGCCCTCAGCGCCTGGTCCTTGGTGGCCAGCTCCATCTCCTGAGGGGGAGGAGGAAGGGAGGGGAAGGGAAGGTTGGGCCTGGCGGTCACTGGGGTCATGAGGCTACGGTATGGCCTGAGGAGTACCCCAGTCTGCTCAACCTCTTCTCCTCCTCGACCTCCGCCTCAGCCAAACTCTGCCCCCTTTCCTGTCTAGTGTTTTCCTCTTCTTCTTGTCGCTGTTCTCCGGCTCTGAAACGCACATGATCACCCGGAGCCCCCCCACTACACCACCACCACCACCGCGACCACCACCACCCGCGACCCCCGCACCTGCTGCGCTATCTTGTCCATGTACTCGAGCCGCAGCGAGTTGATGTGCCGCAGCGTGGAGGCGATGTCGCGGATCTGCAGGGCCAGGCTGGGGCCCTGGGAGGGGGTTGGAAAGGGGGTGGGGAGGGGTGGAGGGAGGGTGAGGGGCGAGTGGGAAGGAGAGGCGAGGAGGGCAGTCCGGGGGGTGGACGAGGCTTCTGCCCTGCCCTGGGCGACGGACACCTGCCTGCACCTGCCGTCCGGTCCGTCCACTACCGTCCACTACCTGCCACCCGCTTCAAAGCGTCCGGCCCCACCTGCCTGAGCCCACAGCAACAAACGCCCCAAGCCTCCTCTTCCCTGCCCAGCTCCTCCTCAACGCTTTCTGCCGCCTCTGCCGCCTGGATGCCGCCCCTGCCGCCGCCCTGCAGCCCCATGCCCACCTCACCTCACCCCACCCCACCCCACCCCACCCCACCACCATCCCCACCACCAGCGCCCCCGCCCTCACCGTGGAAGTGTACGGCGCGATGTTGTTCTCTGCGCGGGAGCCCGGGACCATTAGGTCCACGGCCTCGTCACTGGCCGTGGCCTTGGACGAGAAGCCGTTGACGCCAGCGAGAGCCACCGTTGAGTTGAGGTGCCCGCCGTGGCCGGCAGTTGATGCGGCAGCGCCGAGCTTCTCATGTTTCGCGGTGGAGGGAGCACGGATAGGGCGGGGTGGGGAAGGGCGGCGTCAGACAGCGGGAAAGAGATGGAGATAGAGAGAGAAGTTTGTACAGGCTGACGAGGGTGGGGGCGTCCGGGGGCGCGCAACCATCGGCGGGGTAACACCGAAGAGGACGGAAAGGGTGCAGGAGTCGGAGGAGAGGGCGGAGGATGGGCCGGATGTTGGGTGAAGCAACTCACCTCGAAGAGGACAGGGTCGTGGCTGTGGTCGCTGTGGCCGTGCGGCGGGTGAACTCCATTGCCGCTGCTCGCGGACGTCGTGGTCGAGTCAGCGTGGTTGCTGCCACTGCTCCAGAAGGGCAGCTTCAATCCCGCGGATGGCGGGGCGACCGGCACCCGCGGAGCCGGGACACGCGGAGACGGAGCGACGCTCGGGACCTGCGAACGAGGAGAAAAGTAAGCGGCGTGCGCCGTGGGCGCCTCAAGCGTTATGTGTCGGTGAATTCTGCGGAGGTCGCGCTTACCCGCAGGCGCGGGCCGGGGCACTTGGGTTGCCCCGTTGCCAAGCCAGATCGTTTGGTGCTGTCGACCAGGCCCTTCAGCGACGGCGCCATTCTGGAGGATGGGCTTGGAGGCCGACCTCAAGCCTAGCCTAGCCTGGTCTGCCCGCCTCGTAGCTTCAAGCTATGTAAGGGGTTAAGCAGTGTGCCCAGCTGGGTAGCGAGCAGCGGCTGACCTTATGAAGAGTCGGTGTTGCGCACAACTGCGCGTCACAGAGGCGGAGCGTGCTTGCGGTAAAACGGGTATCAGGCTGTGTTGCTAGTTGCTGTATCTGTGTTTCGGTGGTGCCGGCGGCTCATGACGTTCGGCAGCGCGCTTTCTGACTCGACACCTCTCCGGATCGGCTTCACGGTCCTTCGACCTCCCCGCAGCACCGCGAACCAGCTACTGGCCACCTCTTCGCGCCCTCTTCCGCACAACCGAGCAAGTCTCTGCGACGCAAAATATCAACGCTTCCGCTTTTTGCCCCCGCCGCTTCCCGC
This sequence comes from Edaphochlamys debaryana, assembly GCA_016858145.1. Taxonomy (NCBI): domain Eukaryota; kingdom Viridiplantae; phylum Chlorophyta; class Chlorophyceae; order Chlamydomonadales; genus Edaphochlamys; species Edaphochlamys debaryana. The sequence goes on from JAEHOE010000003.1 coordinate 536,926, forward strand.
TCCACGCCCTCTCGGCCCCCCTCCCGTCTCCCCTCCAGCCCCCTCCCCTCCTGCAGCCCTCCCCGCTGCCCGCCCCGCCCCTCTCCCCCCCCTCCCGCCCCGCTTGCCGCGCCCCCCTGCCGCCTTCTCCCCCCCGGCCCCCTCGCCCCCGTACCCCAACACCACCTCGGCCGGCCCCAGGTACGAGATGCACGCCCGCCGCGCCTGCGCCCCTTGCGCCTCTTCCCCTCCACCTCCCGCGCCCCCACGTTCCCCGCCGCCTGCATCCTCTCCTGGCGCGGCCCCCGGCTCCGCCCCAGGGGGCTGCAGGTCCAGGCGCAGAGCCAGCACCTGGACGCCTGCCGCCGCGGCCTGTGTGTGGAGCGACGTTGGAGGACAGGCACGAGGGCTGGGCGAGTGACACATGTAGGACACAGAGAGAGCGGGATCCTCAGTCCGCTTTGTGACCTACCTTTCAGCCCCTTCACTCCCACAGCCTCATGAGCATCCCGGCTCCTCTTCCGCGTCCCCGTATGCATCCTGTCGATTTCCTCACCCAGCCCATGCCGTCCCTCGCCGAAGCCCCCCGCCCCAACCCACATCGATGGCTATGTCCCTTCATCTTGCACTTGTGCCCCCCCGCGTGCCCACCTGCCGCACCAACGCCGCGTAGGCCGGGTCCGCTGCGACGCAGGGCGCGAACCGGCCGCAGTCGGAGCGCTGGATGGCAAACACGCAGGCGGCCTGCGGGGAAGGGACGGGGGGGAAGGCGGGGAAAAGATACGAATGCCTGAGGCTTTGGAGCCTGGCGGCAATGGGACGAGAGCCCATGGAAAGAGCCCGATGTCAAGGGCGTTCCGGACTGCATTCACGCCTGCGTGAGTGCGTGCCCCTGCCTGCCCGCACAACGTTCCGCTGCGGCGTCACGCCCCCAAGGCTCGCCTCCCCCCACCCCTGCCCGGGCTCGCTGGCTGCCGCTTTATCTCTTCCTCCGCTCTCCAATGCTCCGAAAATCCCCCCCTGCCCCCCCCCTTCCATTCCTGCGCCCACCTCGTGCCCCCCCTTCACCGCGTCCATCAGGTCCCCCACGTGCCTCTGGGCCCGCTCGCTGACCTGTCAGGGGGAGGGAAGGGGAGGGGCAGGGGAATGGAAAGGGAGCGGGTCGAGGTGGGAGACTGGGAGGGGCAGAAGGGCGTGCATGGCAGGACCTTTAGGGGCAACGACGCGCAGGGAGGCATCACGGGACCACCTATTTGGTGGGAGAGCACCGCTGCAGGCAACACGCTGAGCTTCCAGGAGAGTAGTGTGCTGCCGCATCCGTCCCAAGCCCTTCCCCGGCCCCCACCGCGCGCCCACTCCCCGCTGCCGGCTCAGGCACCGCTCCCCGCCCCCGCCGTAGCCCCGCCCCAATGCACCGTGTCTGGGAAGAGCGCGATGCGGGGGGCGCCGGGGTCTGCGGCCGTGTGGCTCGCCGCAGCGGCCGGCTCCCCTGGTGCTGCCGCCGTCGCAACGGCCTCGCCCGCCTCAGCCGTTGGCTGCACAAGGGGGGGGAGGTGAAGCTCAAGGTCGCGTCTTGGCCTCGCACACACGGTGGAGCAGTAGCACAGAGGGTCAGAGGCTGACTCTGCACCGTGCTACAGCCTGCCCCAACGACAGCTCTTCTGCGGCAGTATGGATATGCTCCGTACCTGCGTGGTTGACGCTTGGTACGGCTCCGCGAGCGTGACGGACTTGACCTCCACGTACACGCGCCGGCCGTTGGGCCGCGTCAGCATGAAGTCCACCCTGATCGTGGGCGGTTGGCGGTTGGCGGTCTTCAGTCAAGCCGGCGCTTGTGCTCTGCCCAACCCTCGGCCCCGCCCCCGCCTGCCCTCGCCCCCCCCCCACGTCTCCCACCCCCGCCGCTCGCATGTCGCATTCGCCCACACCGCCGCTTCCCCACACCCCCCGCACAAACAGAGACCCCCACCCCCGCCCCCCCGCCCCGGCCCTCGCTCGCCTGGACCCGTGGCTGCCCAGGGGCACCTCCCGCGCCACCTCGCCGTACTCCCCCAGCTGCGGCAGGCGGCGGCCCTCCAGCAGGGCCCCCACCAGGCGGTTGGCCAGGGCCGAGTGCACGCCCACCCAGGCACCGCCCGGGCAGGACTGGAGGGGGGCGAACAATGCAGGCGGGCGGGCGGGGATAAGGTTCGGTAGGTGTCGGGCGGCTATAATGAGACCGGCGGGTGGGGTAGGGTCACGGTGGAGACGTGCCTCGAGGCAGCCGGTGTTGTTTGGGGCGGTCGGTCCGGACGGCTGAGGCCCTAAGGAGGCGGTGCCCACTCTAGGCCTCTCCCACACTTGCGCGCGTAACCTGCTTCTGACCTGGGCTGCCCGGCGCGCCTGGAGCAATGCCTCAATCCCCGCCCCCGTCCACAGCGCCCGGCCCCTGCCTGCCCACACACCTGTATCATCTCCAGCCCGTGGGCGTACTTGCGGCCGGGGGCGGACGACACGCTCAGCACCACCGGGGCCAGCGGCCTAGGGACGCGGGGGCAGAGGGGGTTATAGTGTTGCAGCTGGAGGCGATGCAGGGCTTGGGGCAGAGTTGGGCAGGGTTTTGGGCAGGTGAGTGGGGACTCATACCATGTGGGTCGGAGGGGTCAGGGACTGCACCCTGGCTGCCCCGAGTCCTCCGACTTGCCGCACAACATTCCGGACGCCTCGGCTTTCCTCGCAGACCCTCCTTCTGGAAGTCTGTCATCCGCCCCCACCCGACCGCCGGCTACTGCCGTGCCTGGCGTCCTCGCCGAACAGTCAATTGCGGTATCCCACCGCACATATGAAAGTATCCTAGCCTAGACGAGCTCCGGAAGCCAACATGCGGGCCCGCCCGTGCTACATAGGTTGCGCTGCCGAGCTCTTCGCCTAGGGCCCGGGGCACGCACCAGTCCAGGAGTCCCGTCATGGGCCCAGTGTTAGGGCAGTGGCACGTCGTTACCGCGGCCGCCGCCTCCGCTTGAGGTGCCTCTCCGTCCATGCCAGCACTCCGCCCCGTTGCAGCGCCTGCCGCTGCTGCCCCTCCGCCGCCACTGGCCCCGCTTCCATCGCTGCCACCAGCCTCTGCCGTGCCAGGCGGTTCCCCTCCGGCCCCCTCCGGCCCCTCCCCCAGAAGGACGTCGGCTAGGAACCGCTTGTACCGGCGCACAAGCCTCCCGCGAAGAGCAGTCGGGTACTGGGGCGCAGGGCGTGTGAGGGAGGCAGGGGAGGGTGCCGGCGCGGGGCGGAGCATGGGACGGGTGAGAAGGGCGGTGGGAACAGGCGCGGAGTTCAGCACGGTGGGGGAGTGGCAGCAGACTCGCGGGAAAGCTCTTGTCTGTGCTGGTTTCCTTGGGGACATATGTCGCCTACTTCCCGCTGCTGATAAGGGGGGCTGCTCCCAGGCTGCTCCCATCCTGCGTTCGGGCTTCCACCTCTCACCTCGTGAAGCACCACTGGCCCAGCCACATCGCCTCTGCTGCTCCCCCGAGCTGTGGCGCTGTCCAGGGGGGGAGGCCTCATGGCGACCGGGGAAAGGAAGGAGGCGGGGCGGAGGGTGCGGGAAGCGTCGATGGGCAACGCAAACCGCCGATTGCCGGACAGCGGCTGCGTCGCCCGACAAGTTGCTGGACACAGCAGCGTGCCTGATGTTCTCGTCACGCGCAGCGCGTCCCTGGTCTCTAAGGCGACGTGGAAGCAAGGCTTGTGATGGCCTGGTAATGGCGGGAACCTCAAGTATTTGTGAAGTCCATTAAATGTGAAGCCGCGCGGTGCCTTTCAGTAAGACCCCATGTCGTTTGGGGTGCGCGAGCGGTTGCAAGGGCGTGTCCGCAAGGAACTCGCGCACGTACTGCCCAGGCCGCTCGTCGCCGCTCGCAGCGCCCGGCCCCGCCCGGCCCCACAGCGGGACCACGCCTGTGTAAGGCGCGTTCCCCTGTACTGGTCGTGAACTCGAGTATGCTCCTGTGCACGTGTGCAAGGGTGGCGTAACAAGGCAGCAGGGGGTTTCGTGTTCAAACGACGGCGCGGGGGAGGCGCCTCCTTAGGCAAGTCCCTAGGCGGGGCAATCTCACACAACCGAGCCAGCAGCATGTCTCCCGCTCTCCCCTTCGCAGCCCCCCCATCGTTCTGGCTACTTGCGTCGTTGCGCACCCGTGCAGCTGCCTGTCACCTGTGTGCCATCGACATCAGTGCTCCTAGCTCACATGGCCACCATCAGCAGCCAACAGACTCCAGCTGCCCACATCAGCACACATGCCTTTACTTACGTGCAACTCTTAAATTGCTGATGTGTATTCTGAACGGGGCAAGGACGGGGGCTCGCGGGGCCACCAACTCACCATCGGCATGCGATAAGGGAGCAACCCCGGGAGACGAAGGAAGCACGTGGAGGTGGGACAGTGCCGGGTGGGTGGGGGGGGTTAGGTTGGCGAAGCTGGGGGTCCGCAAGCCAGAGGTGAAGGGAGGTAAGGGCTGGGGTGTACGGCCAACAGTGTGAGCACATGATGAACGGTGAACGGTTACTGGTAGGAGGCGCGGCCGAGGAGGGGCCATCGATACACGCTGAGCATGGTCATTGCGTGCCAAGGACTAAGGTGGGACCTGAGTGTGGTCAGTGCAAGTTACGACAGGGACTTGCGTTCTGGCTTGCAGGGGGCAAGCCCGTGAGGTGGGTCGCTTGGCCCCAGCGTTCAGCGCTGTGACCCCAGGGGGGTCCTTCATTGTAAACACCGAGGACTGGGGTAACAGGGTGCTGGGGGGCGGCGCTGGGGTCCGCGTTGCTGCTGCCGTCCACCCTAGTCCAGTCCGGCCTGGCCCAACGTGCAGCCGAGGTCTGCTTCCTTGATACGACTTCTGCAACCCTCTAGTATTATGGGGCATCGCGCCTCTGAGGTGTGCTTACGTCGGCGCTCGTTTGGCTCGGGGGCCGGGCCGGGCCGGGCCAGGCGGGGTTGCTCCGCCACGGTGCCAGCGTGTGCTTGCGGCGAAGGCCGTTGCGGCTGCGGCCTACTTATTGCATCGACTTCTAAAGCATAGACTTGGTGGACTCATCTCTGCTGCTGTTGGCCGCATCGAAGTAACTCCTGACGCTGCAGACTTTGCATCAGCAGGGCACGAACTCGCCGAGTCTCAGTTTCAGCCGCTCAAGACACTGCCTTACACTGCACATAGAAGCCCACCATTGCCCCCAACAACGTGACTGGACTGGCAGCGTCGTTCGCAAGCAAACCAAATCTGCCGATGCCAGAGCGTTTGAGCGCATAAGCGGCCGGCAGGCCGTCTCCGCCTAGCCCTGCGTCAGTAGAGCAGGATGACTAGGACGGGAAAGCGGACGCTCTCGGCGTCGGGGCCAGCGTCCACAGGACAGCCTGCTGCGCCTCTTGCCAAGCGGCTCCGCCCCACGCCCAACGAGGATGGCTCGGCTTCTGGAGATGTGGACCTGCTTCAGGGCTTGCCCCCCGAGCTGGTGTTTATCGTGCTCGGGAATCTGGCTCCGAGGGAGTGCCAAGCTCTGCGGCTCACCTGCAAGTCCCTGCGCGACCTCGTCAACGTGGCCGTGGCTGACACCCTCACCGTCACCAACGACATGGCCCAGTACCTGCTGCTGGAGCAAATGAAGCACTCGCGTGCCCAGTCACATGCGCTGAGCAATGGCTGGGTCGCCAACCTGCTCGCCAAGTTCCCCCGCATCAAAAAGCTGGACGTCAAGTGCACCCAGGGCGTCCTGACGCTCTTCGCGCGGCACATGGTCCGCGACTGCCTCGGCAGCCAGCCCCCCGGCGGAGTCCCGCTTTCACGCATTTTCGATCTTGCGGACAACGTCAAGACCAACAGCCGGCGCCACTCTGCTGTGCTCCTGTGCGAGCTCATCAAGTTCAAGGTGGCACAGAGCCTGACGTCGAAGCCCCCCGGCTATGACGCCATGCGCCAGGATGTGAAGCAGTATGTCCGCGCGGACCAGGTGGGGACCTGAAAAGGACGTCCTTCTGGGGGCTCCGTCGGCGTCGCTGACGGCTAGGCTGCTCTTGATGGCCTTGCGAGCTTCCACTGCCGCTCCATGTGGGGCGGGCGACTTCGTTACGCTCGCAACTCTCGAATAGGAGAAAGGGGCTGGTGCTGCTGACGACCGATGGAGGGCTTACGGCTTGGGAAGCCCGGAGAAACGTCGTCTGTCCGCATGTCCGGGCTGGTCCGTTGCGCGCGACCGCTCCTGCCGGCGCGGAGCACGCGCAGCATTTGTTGCAAGGTCATCGCGGCCTTGCCAAGGCGCTGGAGCAGCCGGAAGCCTCACTCTGAAGTCACACTCGCCCACCCGTCCTGAAACTTTACGGCCTTTTTCCCCTCCTCCACGCAGCTGCTCACGGAGCACCGCATTGAGCTGCAGACTCGCGTCATTGAGCTGGTGGAGAAGGTGCTGACGCTGAAAGGGCACGCCGATGCCCGGGCGCACGAGCATTTCAAGTACGCACGCGACACGCTCGACGACTCGCTGCTGCAGCTGGTCTCTTGCCTGCAGCCGCGGCACAGCAAGTATGCTTACCAGCTGCTGGCGAAGGCGGCCGACCCAGCCAAGGCAGCTCGCGGCTGGAGGTACGTACTACACGGGTACCCGAGACTGACTCTCCCTGTGCACCCCGCCCATCCCACGTTAAAGCGCAGCCCAGTGGCTAATGAGGCTGGGTGCACAGGCAGAGGGAGGGGCTGCCGGAAAGCTGAAGCTTTGGAAGTCCAGGAGGCGCACACGTGCTCGCGTTGCCTAACCGGGGTCTGTTGCCTAAGCGGGCCATGCGCGTTCCCACCCGTCGGACAGGTGGCTCTTCTACTTCCTGGCGCGCCAGAAGCAGGCGGAGGCGGCCATTGAGGCGTACAAGGTGGTGGACAAGCCGGCGCTGGCCGCTCTGAGCCCCACCTGCCTCAGCGAGCTCTTCCGCAGCCTCATTGACAACGAGATCACCACGCAGGTGGGAAGCCCGCCCCCTGCACCCTTCCCCCGTTCCCGCCCTCAGCGCGCAAACTCTGGGGCTTGCACGTGGTTTACGGGTTTTAGGAGTTTCGCTCACGTCATGACCCGTACTTACCCTCGCCTGCGTCCGGCGCCTGTGCAGCCCGAGCCCAAGCTGCGCGCCATCACCAGCGAGAGTGGCTCGTGGACAAAGTTCCTGTACCGCGGTAACTTCCAGCTGACGTCGACTCAATCGCGGGAGGGCGCGCTGGAGAAGGTGGCCGCGGACCTGGTTGGCAAGGACTACCTGGACACAGCGGTCAACGTGATGAACAGGTGCGGACTTTGGCAGACTCAAGCGGATCTGGCGGGGCTGCAACATGCGGTTTTGGCATCGTTCGACAGCGGTTGTTAGTCATGGCATTGACTGAAGCCCCTTTGGGCTAGAGTCATTTGCACCGTTTCTGGGGTTTCCTTCCTTACTGCGTTTGCCTGGTCTGCAGGTTCGAGAGCGAGGGCACGGCGCTGGAGATCTGGGTGCAGCTGCTGGGCGCGCTGGGCATCGTACCAGGGGGCGAGGTGCCGCTGGTGGCCCGCGACCTGCACCGCTTCGTATCGGAGCAGGTGCGCGCAAGGGAGGGGAATGCCGCAAGCCTTCAGCTCAGGAGCTGATCAGCAGAGGCTGCAGGGGACGGCTGCCCGGCACACGTCGTGCGGCTGGGTCCGCTCTGCGCTGCTGTTCCCTTCCATATCCTCCGTCACTTCCTCCTAACGGCGTCCCATACTGCCCGCTTCGCCCCCTCCAGGTCCACAAGGCCGCCCTGCTGGCCCTCAACGTGCTGCCCGCGCGGCGCGTGGCCTGCCACGTACCGCTGGTGGAGCTGCTGGTCGCGGAGGGCCACCTGGAGGAGGCCTTCAGCCTCACACGCAACGTGAGCAAGCTGCGCCGTGCAAGCGAGCACTTGCCGCCCCAGACCCAGTCCAGGAGGGAACGGTGCCCTGTAGCACTCGGCTAAACGCAGACGGCGCTGACCCCATTCCCCGGTGCCCTTCTTCCCTCCCTCTTCCTCGTTTTCTTCTTTAGTACCCCGAGGAGGGCGTGCTCGACAAGCACCTGCTGAGGGCGCTGTCCACGTCGTTCGCGCTCGCCGACTGCCCGCCCGGGCAGCTGGCGCCCGCTACGTGCGAGCTGCTGCTGGACGTGCTGCAGAACCGCATCACGGACGTGGCGGCGCGGTCGGAGCTCACAACCATCCTCGTGGCGGCCTACGCTGCGCGCAGGCGAGCGCTGGGGCGGGCAGGCCGGGGGATTGCCCTGACGTTTGATGTGGGTCGGCGTCCGAGGACGCTAGGGCAGGAGGTTTGCTGTTGGCAGAGGCCGGGAGAGTTGAGGCCGGTCAATGAGCGCATGTATGATAGAGTTCTGGCATATTCTGCTCGTGCAGGGACCTGCTCAAGGCGGTGGAGCTGGCCAGCACTCTGGACGCGGCGGCCGCGGCGGCCATGGATGTGGACGCCGGCGCCGGGGGCGGGCCCGCCGTGGAGCCCGTCCCTGCGGCCGCCGCCCAAAACCTCGGGCCCGTCCTGCCGGCTCCAGGCCCTGGAGATGGCGCCGGGCCGGCTGCGCCAGCCGCCGACGCCGCTGCCGCTCCCGATGCGGCCGGGACCGCGGGCCAGAGGCTCGCAGCCATGTGGCGCGGCGTGGCAGCGGCTGCCATTTGGGCCGGCGACGCCAAAGCGCTCCTCACGGCCCTACAACGCGTGAACACGGCCTGGCTGCTGGGGCCAGCCGACGCCGACTGCGGGCCAGACGATGCCGGTGCGTCCACCAGCGGTGGTGACGCGTCCAGGGCGGCTGGAGGTGCGGGGCCCAGCCGGGCTGGCGGTGCTGGGTCGGTACCGCCCGGCGAGGCGCCCGCACCGGCTGAGGCCGGGGCGGCGGGGCCGGCGGCCAATGCAAGCGGTGGCGGCGCAGCGGGGCAAGGCGCGGCACAATCTGCCGCCGGGTCCGCCTCTGGGCCGCCCACCGTGTGGCAGCGCGTGTGCGGCGTGCTGCTGCGCGCGGGCCACAGGTCAGACCTGGAGAAGGTCCTCATGCGGCTGCTGACGGAGCGTCAGAGGGCGCTTGGGGGCCACACGGACCAGCGCGCCCTCGTGGAGGCCACGGCTCGGGCCATGGTCTCAAACGGCGACTCGGTCGCAGCGCTCGCGCTCGCCCGTCAGCTGGGCGGGCACTACTGCCTGTCTGACGCCCCGACGTTGGTCGCGTGCGGGACAGCGGGCTCCCCAGCGGCCGCGGCTCGGGCGGACAGCCCTGGGCCCACGTCGGCGGGCGAGGACGGGGCCTCGGGCAAGCGCGCAGCGGGCGCCGGCGTGAGGCCGTGCTGGTCGATGCTCAACGTCATTCTGGAGGGCTTGATGGCCGGAGGGCAGGTAGACACGGTGGTGCGGGAGCTGCTCGCGGCTGGCGCTGCGCAGTCCAAAGCCTCGGCCCACTCGGCAGGGGCAGGGCCCGGCGGCGCAACGAGCGGCGGCAGCGCCGCCGGCGGTACCTCCGGAGACAGTGCCCTAGTGCTGAGCGCTGCCGCTGGGCGGCTGCGGCAGTCCTTGCTAGCCGACGTGCTGTCGACGCTAACGGAAGCGGGCCGTGTGGCGGAGGCCGTACATCTTCTACGGGTGCTTCGCGGCGGCGAGAACGACGGGCCGCTGCAACCGCCCCCGCCGCTCATCAACTCCGCCGCGGCCCTGCCGCCCGTTGTGCAGCGGACGGGGTCAGGGGCGGGCCGTGTCACTCGGGCAGGCCGTGCGGGCGGCGGCGGCAAGCGCAACCGAAGCAGCGCTGCCGCTGCAGCGGTCGCTGCAGCTGCCGCGGCTGCGGGAGCCCGCGCCGGTGCCGGCCCCGGCGCTGCAGCCGCCGCCGAGGCCTACTTCGACGATATCGCGGCCACCATCGCCGCCGTCGTCATGCCCGGGGCGATGATGCTAGAGGGGCAAGCCTCGGTGACCTCGAACCCGGGCCCGTCCACGGCAGCGGTGGCGGAGCAGGGCAACGGCCCGCAGCCCATGTACAGCCGCCTGGTCCTGGAGGGCAGCGGCGACGAGGCGGCCGGGTCACCTGCCACTCCGCTGGCCGCGGGTCCCCCAGGCGTGCCCGGGCGGCCGCCGGCCGGGCCAGGGCCATGCCGCGCCACCTCGTTCGAGGCTGCCCTGGCTGCCCTAGTCAAGGCGCTACATAAACGCGCTGGCACGGGCACCAATAACTCGGGCTCTGCCGCGGCCAGCGGATCATCCGCCGGCGCGGCCGGCAGCGCAGGCGGCGGCGCGGGCGGAGCTGCGTCGGGCCCACCGCCCGTAGAGCTGCTGTCAGACTGGCTGGAGGTGTGCAAGGCCTGGCCGCCGGGGACCACACGGGACGCGCAGCTGGACGCCCTGGCCCGCCGCGCCATGGACAAGGGGCGAGACATCGACGTCGCGCTCCAAGCCGGGTGGCTGCTGGGCGAGGCGAACCCGCAGGTGCGTTCCGCCACGCCTTTTACCGTGTCAACCTGTACCCGCACGCAGCCTTGCCTTGACAGCGGCAGAGGGTGCTTCCATCTCTGCCCAGTCTTATTCTGTCCATGATATCTCCCTAACGTGCTGCACCCTGCCGCCTTTCTCAACCCCGCAGGAGATGCGGTTCGCCTACACGCATCGCGACCTGGCTCAGAAGTGCATCCAGCAAGGCATGCTGGAGGCGGCGCAGTGGTGCCTGATGCGCATCAAGCTCCAGAACTGGGACGACGCAGGCGACGCCATGGCGCGAGACCTGATGCGCGCCGTTGCGCGCACCGGCGACAAGCCCCTCGCCATGCAGTGAGTCCGCCTTGGGCCGCGGGGGTTGTGTCTCGTAGTTCCCGCCGCTTGGTCGCTTTCCTCAGCTTAAAGCTTCATAGCTGCGTGCGGAGAGGGGAGAGCAGTTTCGCAAAGGGCCTTAACTGAAGATCTAAGAATGCTCCCTGAAGGACGTTGACTCAACACTGGGTTGGTTTGCTTTGCCCCACAGGCTGGCTGCGATGTGGATCACCACCGACGACCAGCGGGCTGACTTCATCAAGACCATCCGTGCCATCCGGCCCACGGCCGGCGCCAACAGCACCGGGGGAGGCGGCGGCAGCCGGGCGGGCTCCAGCAGCCGCGGGAGCTCGCGAGACTGAGCTGCCCCGGCGGCACCGCCCCACCAGGCACGCAATGATGGGGAAGTGGGTGCCCTCACTCCCAGGCCGTTGCGAGTTTCTTTTCGGCGGGGGCGCAGTCCGCCGTGCGGGTGGGAAGGCGTCGTCGCTAGCGGGGGCTGAGCTAGTCTGTTGAGTAATGGGAGGCAAAAGACCGGACCGTAACCAAGTTACCCCTTCCACGCAAGCGCGCGCGCGCGGCTGACGGGACGGCTCGGGAGGATGTGTTTTGGCACGGCCGCAATGTATTCTCAGAATTGAAGACGCGTGCCGACTTGCGGGGTGGCTTGTATGTATGACGGGGTGGGGTGTAGCTGTCTTCGCGTGGAGCGTGGGCGTGAGAAGTGCGCGTCGTCGTTAGGGGCGTGGGCCCTGTCTTGGTGCAGGGTCGTGCGTGATGTGAGGTGCAGGTGATGACGCAACTGAGTCACGAAGGCCCTAAGGAAGCCCATGAGCACCGAGAGAGCGTCTAAGCGTTGGGGCGCAACCGCATGAGAGGCGTGGGGCGCAGGGCTGCACTCGCCCTACCGCTTGGTTGCACAGCAGGGCTGTTTCGGCATGTAGGCGGCGTGGCCTGACGCGCGGCTCGGCCGTTGGGTGTGGTGCCTGCTTGGCAGGTGACATGGTCCCGAAGCCCCTAAAGTTGTCGCTAGTCATGGAGGCAGTAGCTGGTGTCGGCGGGACTTTGCTCTGGGCGTGGTGGCAGGTGTGGTTCGCTGGAGCTTGCGGAGAGGGGCCCGCGCATGTGCGTCCACATGGGCAGGAGCCGGCACGATTGGGGCTGTGCGCAAGTTTGGGAAAGTTTGGGATGTGGGTCGGGGACCAAGGGCTTGCCAAGTATGGGCCTTAACCGCAGGTGGCAGCCTCTGGGCTCTTGCGTGCAGGTGCAGTAGGTGCTATCTCCGCGTTCAAGCGTATCCTTCCTGAACATCTGTTTAGGCTCATGGCTTTGATGCCGCAGCTGTGTGCCCTTGATTGTCCGTGCTGGACCCGTTTGGTGCCGCCAGGGAACTGGGCTTCGATGGTGTGCGTCGGATGGCCCAGGGCGTGCTGGTTCGCTATCAGTGACGCCGCGGTTACGTGCAGCTGGTTACATAGAGAGCTTTCCCCGAGAGCAGGCTGAGGCAGGCGGAGTTGGCCAAGGTTGCTGACGCGGGTGCACGGTTAGTGCGGCAGAGCGTTGCTCCTGCTGGCCCTGCCGGCCGCCAGGCGGGTTCCGTGCCAGTGAAGCCAGGCTCTCGCCCCTCGCGGTGGGGTTCAGGCCTCTGGCTTCGGTGTTCGGCTGCTTGCGGTGAGGAGGCCGTGGTGCAGGGGCGGAGCTCCTTTCGAGAGCCGGCGGCACTCCGCATTCCTAATGCGCGGCTGGGTAGAGAGGCGGGCTGCGGCGTTATGCAGGACTCTGTTGGGACGCGCCCGCCCGGAATCGTGAGTATGGGTATGGATTGATCTGGACTGGTTTGGGTAGATGTGCTGCTTCATTGGGCGAGGGGCTGCGCGAGGGGTTATGTGTTGCGAGGGGCTACGAGCACTGCTGCGAACCTGGTGTGGACACGTTGAACGGTACCGTATCTTCATCATGTGTCAGGGGCAGCAAGATGGCGCCGGACTGATCAGGCGGTGGACACAGGACACGGACAGGTAATGGTGTAGAGAGAAGGGTTGCGATACTGAGGTGGCCGGCTTGCCCGGTGAACCGCTTTTGACACACGCCTCACTCGCCCGACAGCCCTCAGGGCGGCAAACCATACTGTAACGGCTGCGGCCTGACCTTGCGCCGCACGCTTTCCTTGGGTTGGGGACCCCTTGGCAGCAGTCACAGCCTCCTTTGCGCTGTTGCGAGCAACAGCTGAGCACGAATGGAGAAGGAAGGCGGGGTAAGCGGGGGAGCTTAGGCGGGGGATGGGCCCGCCGTGACCTCACGATCCGAGGCCGGCGGTTTCACGCTTGTAGCCCGCCCGCGCGCGACACTCCCCACCACTTTCTCAAAGCGAGCATCACGCTGCTACCTGCCACAGCGCGAGCACGGCCCGAATGCACGCGTCCGTTGGCCTCCGCCCCTCGTGCCGCCGCTTGAGCGCCGGCTGCGGCCGGGCCCCCGCTGCTGCCCCCCCTGCTGCGGCGCGCCCCGTTCCCGGCCTGCAGAGGCGTCGCCCGGCTGCTGCTTCCCCCTTCAACGTCGAGCGAGCGAGCATGGGCCCGCCTCCCGCCAGCGCTGCGCCGGCTTCGTCCGCAGCGGCCCCCGCTGCGGCCCCCGACGTCGCCAAGAGCGCTCCCCCTGCCCCCGCGGCCCCTGCTTCCCCCGCCTCCGTCACCGGCCCGCTGCCGCCTTCGCCCGAGTCTCCCTCCCCGCTTCTGCGGATGCTGCTGCGGGAGGGCCAGCCCGAGCTTGTGGCGGCCCTGGGGGGCGGAGGTGGTGGCGGGGGCGGGGGCGAGGGCGAGGGCGAGAGCGAGGGCAAGCCCGGGGGCGGGGCCGAGGGCGGGGCCGGGGCCGGCGCGGGGTTCTTCCCCGGCTTCTCCCAGCTGGTGGAGCTGCAGGCGGAGGTGCTGCAGCGCCTGGAGGGGGCGCTGGGGGTGGCGCCGGCGCAGACCAAGCACACGGTGCGTGGGGCTTAGAAGGCGGGGGGGACTGGGGGGTAAATCTGCTGGCATGACTGTCCAGCCATAGGGTGCGGTTGGGAAAGCTCCAGCTCTGCCGCTCTGCCCCCGACCCAGCGGGCACCCTCTCCTCCCCCTCCCCCGTCCCCCGCCCCACCCCCGTCCCCCAGGACGAGCACGGCATCATGCGCCTGCAGAGCCTCCGCCCCGGCGCTGCCGTCAACCTCTTCCGCTCCTACCGCGTCCCCAGCCCCGCCGCCAGCGGCGCTGGCGCCTCCACCCCCGCCGCCCGGGTCACGCCCATCCGCACCATGACCCAGCTCTTTTCCCGCTACGTCACACCGGGTGGGCAAGTGTCGATCCTTGGGCCGGTCGGCCCAGCGGTTGTCATAGCTCACGGGCCCTCGCACTCCCGCACTCTACAGCAGCTGCGTGCAGCTGTGTGCGCGGGCTGTGCCGAGGTGCCAACATGGCACGGTTGGGCACTGATGTACCTCCCTCACTCACAGCCGCGCGTGTCCCGTCCGTTGGCTGCCCGCACGCCCTCGGGCTGTCTGTACGCTAGCGACACGTCCCCGCTCCATCACTCAAGCCCTTGCACGCCCGTGCCCCTGCCCCCACAGACGGCGTGGCCCGCATCTACACCAAGACCACCACCTCCACCCCCGACCACTGGCCCACGCCCCAGGTGCGTCTGGCCTGGGCTGTGGGGTCGTATGCTTGGAATGCCGCGCAAAAGGGCCATGGATCGTGATTCCTGTGATAATGCCACCCATGCATCCCGTCTGTTGCTGCTGTGAAACCTCGCTCGCAGCTGGACGTGGAGATCGGCGGCACCGAGCAGCAGCTGATCTTCTACGTCGGCCTGGGGCCCAAGGCGCCCATCAGCTCAGATCTGCCGTACCTGGATCTGTACTACAACCGCCCTCCTCCTCCGCCGCCCTCACCCGCGTCTCCCTCCTCCTCGCCTTCCGACGCCGCCCCGCCCGCGGCCCCTCCGCTCCCCAGCTTCAAAGCCGTGGAGGCGGAGGCGCGGGCGCAGCCTGGCTTCACGCCCTTTGTAAGCCCCAGCCTCTGGGTCCGGGCCCTGGCGGCCGGCGCGCTGTGCTTCACGGTCGCATGGGACGGCGGCCGAGACGCCGCCGCCATGGAGCGAGTACGGCGGTACGCCCTGGCGGTTGCGGAGATCTGGCTGGCCTTCGTCGCCGCCGACGCCGCTGGCGCCGGCGGCGGGGCGGCTGACGCCGACGTCAGCACTGTCGGCGCCGCCGCAACCACTGGCGGGGACGGGTCCGTCAGCGACGGCGGCGCCGCCAGCGGCGGCGGCGGCGGAGGCCAGGCCGCGGCGGGCGGCTGGGCGCTGGCGGCACGCGACGGAGCGGCGGGGGGTGGCGGCGGCGGGGATGCGTTCGTACGGGAGCAGTGGAGGCGCGGCGGCGTGTCGCTCCGGAACCATGTACGGCACGATCCCATGACGCCGCTGCTGTACCCCGTGTTCGGGGAGGACGGGGTGAGTGCGTGGGGCCCGGGGAGGGGTGGGGGTTGCTTGCAGCATGAGCGCTGGGAGCATCCAGCTGCGGCTGTGCTTTGTTGCAACTGAGATGGGGAGACATGGGGAAGGGCGAAGGGATGGAGGCAAGGGAGGGGCCGATACGGGCGAAGGTAACGGCCTCGCGCTTCGCTCCCGGCCTGCAGGTCACACAGTGGATCGAGATGGTGGCGGGAGATGAGTGAGGTGCAAATGCCGTACACCACGATGTGGTACAACAGACCTGCCAGGCGGTGCTCGGCTCTGTTGGCTAAGCGTGAGGCGCTCTGGCCCTCCTATCAGTGCAGTCGTGGAGGCTGGGGTAGCGTTGCCTGCGATCGGTGGGCGGAGGCGCACTGCGGAGGTGGGCAGGAGCACGACAGCGGTAGGCGCAAGTGAAGCGAGCTGATGCGGTAGTTGCCGCGATAGGTGAAGCAATTGCTACTAGTAAGAGGAACAGCGGCAAGGTGTATCAAGCTGTCAGTTGAAGCCAGGCTAGTGCAGATAGGTGCACCCACGGTGCAGATGCTGAGAGCGTGGGCAGAGTGCAGTTGATGGCAGGAGGTGGATGCGGTGGGCCAGGCAGGGGAGTGAAGGGTTGGCCGGGTAGGGTAGTGCCGAGGTATGCGAAGCAAAGGGGGAGCCAGGGGACGGAGCAGTAGTGTCTGTATGCTGAAGATCCTAAGCCGGGATAGCATAGGCTGCCTCAATCCAGGAACGCTTTGTCCAGTCCACAAGTCGGGCTCATGTGGAGCGCGTTGGTGAAGCCATGGGCCTGTTACATGCCAGAAGGCCCCTTGGAGGATACGGTCGGCCTTGCAGCCAACCCAGATCCGATCCAAATCCAACTCATCGCGCCTTGCTCCGATCCTCTCTGCAGCCGCGACTCGTCTCTCCGTTTCTTTGCAACAGGCACGGCGCGGCTTAGGCCAGGCTACAAAGTCCGCCGCGCTCCGAGGGGGCAAAAACGTCTGCCAGCTGATGCACCAGACCGCCTCAAAATCCCCTGCCGCAGCCTCTTCCGAGCTTGGGAATCCTCCTGCTCAATGGCTCTACAGACGAACTTGTCCGCCAACCAACCAACCCGGCCGCCAGACGGGCCTGTCACCTCTGCCGCTGCTGCCACAGCGGCCTCCGCTCCCTCCACACATGCATGATGCTGTTCACACTTCCCCCGTGTGAAGCGACTCTTGTAAACGGTGTTCACGGCCCAGGGCCCCGCGAAGACGCGCCCCTCCTTAGCGTCGCCGAAGCCCGCTGACTGCGTCCTGGCCTCCCTCCAGAGCTCCTAGGCTCCCGGACCAACGCCGCAACACGCCGTCACACCCCCAATCCGCCTCAGCCCCGCTCCTCGCCTGCCTGCAAGCAACTCAACTCTTCAATGCCTCCCCGCCACACACACCTCTCCCCCTACCCCGCATCGCCCCTACCCCCTTGCCCTTCTCCCCACCCTCCTCCACGCCCACGCCCACGCTCCCGGCCGCACCAGCACACACCCCTCACGCCATGGCCTCCCCGGCCGCCGCCGGCGGCGCCTGGCCCGCCCACCCCCGGAAATTCTCGTGCAGCGTGGCTGCGCCCAGGGTGGACGGGTGCTGCTCGCCGCAGTACGTCCCGAGGGCGGCCTCGCTGTTGACGCGGGCCAGGGCGAGGGCCATGGCCTGCGCCTCGGCCACGCGAGTGCGGTCCGCGGCCCACAGCTTGAGCACGGAGGCCTGCGCGGACGGTTTGGGGGTGGGGGCAGATGGTGAGGGATAACGGTGTGGGGGTATGGGTTTGCGCTTGGTTGCCAGGCATGGGCCCAGCGTGCGCCCCTGCCCTATCGGAGGCCCTCCCTCTCAAGTGCCGCGCTCTCGCACTCCTCGCCGGCTTCAAATCGATTCGTCCCGGCCCGGGCTGCCACCCCACCCCCACCTTCAACTCCGGGTCTCTCTCAACCTTCCTACTGCCCCTCCCGCCCTTCCCGCTTATCCCACCCTGCCCCGCCCTGCCCCACCTGCAGCGCCCGCCCAAAGGAGAAGGATAGGGCCCAGGGGCAGCGGCCCGCCCGGCGCGCCTCCCGGTTCAGGGCGTCCAGGTTGCGGGTGGCCTCCTCCTCCGTCTGCCCGCCCGACAGGAACATGACGCCGGGGATGGCGGGGGGCACGACCCTGGGGGGGGGGGCGGGGAGCGGGGGTCAGCGCGCGGGCTGGCAGGCGGCAGCGGGGACGTTCTGTGTGGGGGCCAGTGCCTCGCTGGTGGGGCTCGTTACGTGCTCCCGGCTGCGGAGCACAGCATCCCTCCCCCCTGGCATGACAATTCGCGCCACCCCTGCCCTCTGCCTGGGCTCCTGTGGGTCAAATGCCTCTGGCTTGAACCAGTCCAGGTGCTCCCTCCCCTTCCGCCCTGTTCCCCCAAGCATCGCACTCATGCCGGCACCGCACGCGCACAGCACGCGCAGCACGCACCTCCGCAGCGCCGCCACGGTCGCCGCCGCCACCTGCTCCGGCGCCGCCTTGCCGCCCTCCGCCTCGGCGCCCGGGATGACCATCTGCGGCTTGAGCAGGCAGCCCTCCAGGCTCACGCCGTGCTTCCACAGCGCCGCCACGCAGGCACCCACCACCCGCTCCGTCACGGCGCCGAAGCGCTCCTGCGGATGGGTTTCGGAGCTGTTAAAATCTGTTTACGGGGCGGTCATAGCGTGTCGGAGCGCACGCCTGCGTGGCCCAACCGTCCCCATCCCCATCTCCAACCCGTACCGTCGCGTGCCCCCCCACGCACCTCCCAATGCGCCTCCCAATGCGCCCCCCCCATGCGTCTCTCATTGCCCCCCACCCCCAAGTCGCCGGGTCCCACCTGCGAGTGGCTGCCGTCGATGAGGATCTCCGGCTCCACCACCGGCACCAGCCCACACTCCTGAAGGGGCGCGGGGGAGGGGAGGGGGTGCATGAAGCTGAACGAAGTGCGCAGCCTCGCTCGGGGAGGAGGGGGAGGCAGCAGCGGGGACCCGCCTCCAGGGCCTGCCCACAGCGTACCGCCCTCTCTCCGCACCGAAGTACTGCAGCTCGGTCCAGCGCGAGCGGGACCACGGCCCTCATCGCCTGTGAGCGTTTGGGACTCATCCCCACCCGTACCCCCACCCGCCCCCAGCCCCCGCCTCGCCCCCACCTGACAGATCTTGGCGTACCGAGCCAGGTCGTCAGCGTTCCGCTCCACCGCCAGGTCCGAGGGCAGCGTGTCCGTCACCTTGGCAGGGGGGGGCAGGGGCAGGGGCGGAACCGGTGGGAAACCGCCGAGCCTGCACGCGCGTGCTGCCAAGGAGAGGGAGGAGCACGGGGCCCTGGGGTGCACCGAGCACCACCGCAGCACCAGTAGCCGCGAGTCTCATGCCACGGCCAAGCCAGCAATCCCTGAAGCAGTAGCAGAAACATACCCCAGCGCTGGCCTGGTAGCGTATCCGTTCTCGTACGGGTCCCAGCCACCCGCCCCCTTGAGGCCGGCCGAAGGTTCCCGGCTACAACTCCTGTCCCGCCTGTAGACCATGCCCCCAACCGTCTACACCTGGGAGGGTGCCATGCCCCGACTCTGCCCCCTGTTCTGCACATGCCCCCCTTTCCCCCGTCCTTGTGCATTGCCCTCCGCCGCCGTCCAACACCCTCCACCCCGCCCCACGCCACCCCCTTTTCCCGTGTCCCCGAGCTACCCCCTCCCACCCAGCCCCGCTCCGCCCTGCTCAGCCCCCACGCTACCTTGAGCGTTGCGCGCCACTTGGCGAACCGCGCCCCCGCCGCAGCGTACTCCCGGCACGCCGCCTCCAGCCCCTCCAGCCCCCGCGTGTACGTCTCCCCGTCGCCCCCGTCCGGAAGCGGCGCCAGACCCTGTGGACGTTGGGGCGGGGTGCGCAGGTGAGGGGTTAAGCGGTCCACCGGGGGCTATGGCAGGGCAGAGGACGGGGGCAGGAGGAGCGACCGATCGAGCGAGCGGACAGAATGCAAAGGGGCAGAGAGCGGCAGCCGGCGGGCCGCCACTGGGGCCCCCCAAACGGTACGGCTGCCGTACGCTGCCGTACCTCGTCCACTTTGATGCCCGGCATGATGCCCGCCTCTTTGAGCACGTCAACGAACTTGCGTCCGTCAGCCGTGCTCTGGTGAAGGGGCAGGTTTGCATGGGAGGGCGCAAGAAGCGAGGGCCGAGGTTAACCGATGTGGGGCTAGGAAACTTGCCAGTGGGATGCATGGGAGCAGCCCTCCTCTGACACCGTCCTCCGCCGACGTGTGCGATCGCCACCGAGCTTCGGTTATGGTACTGCCGGCACAGGCATAGCATAGCAACTAGCGAGCTATGCAGGGAGCAGCCCCGAGGCGGAGGGCGGGGCGCCCGCAGCGCACCCGCGCGGCGCCCAAGCCTGTGTACCAGCCCGCCCCCCAGCTGCGCGGGCCGCCTCGCGGCAAGCGCTGCACGTTCGCGGAGTGCTACAGCGGCACGGAGGCTGGGACCACCCGGACTCTAGCGCGGGCCTGCACCAGCGCGCCCCCCAGCTGCGCGGAGCGAGGGACGGGGGACTGCCGGCTGTTGCCGAGGTAGCGGGCTGCTGCCCAACTCAAAAATTGGGATTTTGGGATTTTAGGCAGTCCGCACCTGGTACAACGTCTCCTTGTACATGATCACGCCACTAATGTATTGCCCCATGCCAGGGGCCGTATAGTAGATCTCCCTGTAGGCCCGGCGGATATCCTGTACGGCGGTACGGCAGCAGGGCGGAAGGCAACGATGCGGTGAGAGGCGGGTTCTCAGGATCGAGATACCGTCTCAGCTTGAACACTTGGGCTGGGGACATTGCAATCGCCGCAAGAGGATGATCTGGCACAGCAAAGGAGCCCAGTGCATGGGCCGTGGGTGGGTGCATATGCTTGGAACCCAAGAAGCCGATCGGGATCGGAAGCTTCCGCCTGGCCCGTAACCCACGGCAGCCTCAGGCCCCCACAAGCCTCAACCCCGCTTTTCTGAGTACGCCCTTCCCCTGAAACACCAAAGGTTTGGTCCGAGCAGCTCCTGCAGATGCATCTATCGGCAGCGAGCTAGCGGGGTCATGCAGACTGCTTTGCCAGGCTCGGGGGGAAGGTGCGCTGAGCCTCTGGGTCGCGACCACACGAAGGCCCGTTCGGGCCAACGACACGCGCGGCGCTCGACTCGCCACCGAGCTCATGGCACACAGCGCGCGCGCTTGACATGCGTGGCTCGGTCTTTTGGAGCGCGCCCCTGCAGCTGCACCTAACTTGCAGAGACCACCCTCGCACGCGCAAACGGGCCTCAACGGCGCAGAAGCTACGTCGCGCTGCTTGGTAGCTACACACTTGTAGCAAGGGCTCATCTGGGCTGGCGCGGGAGTGGGCCCCCAGGAATTACCCAATGCGCGGCACTGACCTCCGTGTTTGGCAGGCCCGCCTTCTCCAGTCGCTTGCCAATTGTGCCCGTGCTCTCGTCAGACGCAAGCAGTCCCTTGCCAGGCGCTGCAAGCGCGGCCGCAGTGGCAGCTAGGTCGATTGACGTCGCCATAGTGTCGCGCGTCACAGTTAGGGCCTATACTGTCGAGCAGAAGCTAGCAGTGGGGGCGGTCTAGCACAGTTGCGCAGTGTGTGGGTGATCGCGCGACTTGGCGCTCCCTGGTTTCGCCCGGATGCCCGGCATCGGCCAATGCTGTGAGTTCTCAGCAAGCGCGGCACATCCCCTGAGCTGATTTCCGTATAACTAGCCAAGTGCGACACATAGAACGGCGACCATAGCGACCGGGGACACACCGATCTCGGCATGCCATGTCTCGGGATTGCCCCCGCGCAAGCAACCACAGCCAGACCTGGGGGATGCGGATGCTGCTATGAGTCTAACCGAGTCAGCAGCATCTCTTGTGTGGGGCGGGGCCTTCGCCGCGGCACCGCCGCTGCCACCGTCTCTTCCTGACCCTCTTCCGGCGAGTCGGAGGGCCCCTCGCTACCACTGCCACTTATGTGGCGCCCCCTGCCTCCACCCCCCTGACGCCTTGGCGCAACAGCCGCTACGGCCTCAACAGCAGCGGGCCCGGCCACGTCAGCCTGTAGTCTGTGGCGGCTGCCGAGCCGTGCACTACTGCTGTGAGGCGCACCGCCGCCGCCACTGGCGACCTCCACCGGCCCCTGCCACCGCCGCCGCCGATGTTGCCGCTGCTCCTGCTGCCGCCGTCGCTGGCACAGGGGCCCAAGCTGAAGCTGCAGCCACCCCTGGAGCAGGAGGCGGGTGGCACTGGGAGGAGTGCGGTCGC
Organism: Edaphochlamys debaryana; assembly: GCA_016858145.1. Lineage (NCBI taxonomy): Eukaryota > Viridiplantae > Chlorophyta > Chlorophyceae > Chlamydomonadales > Edaphochlamys > Edaphochlamys debaryana. The sequence continues at coordinate 558,474 of JAEHOE010000003.1, forward strand.
ATGGCAGCTCAGGTGTGGAGTCGCTTGGGCTGTCGGAGGTTGGGGCTGGTTCTGGGGCCAGGCCCACGGGCTTGACCACGGGGTTAACTTCGTGGCCTTGAAGTACGGCATCTGTACGGTGCCGTTGCAAAAGCGCAGGAGCTTGTGAATGCTGGGCATGCCCCTGTGCTCCCTCCTGAGCCCCCCCCCCCCACATGCCCTAAGCATGGGCTCGCCCTTCGCGATACCTGTGAATGCTGAGTGCGGCCCTGTGCTCCCTCCTGACCCCCGCCCCCCTCATGTCCAGGTCCTACGGGGCCCCCAGCTGGCGGCCTTGCCCTTCCCATGGGCAGCCCCGCTGGTGGCCTCTGGAAGCGCGGCCCCACCGCCGCCCCAACCGCACGCCCCTGCAGCAGCTGCACCCCGGAAAGGCCCGGAAGCCACCCCTCCCGCGGTTGTCACGAATCCAGCTGCCCGGCGGGAAGGCGCCGAGACGACGGCGGGCGGCGGCCTTGGTGTGGGCCAGGGTGGGGGTGCCGGGGGTGGGGAGGGCGGTCCCTGCTGCGCCGTGTGCCTGGTGCTGAGGTCGACGTGGGCGGCGGAGCGGCGGAGGCAGCAGCAGCTGTCGACTGGGGAGGAATCGACGGGGCCTGTGGGTGGGCCAACAGGTCACCTCAGAGGCAGCAGCGGCTCAGGGACGGGCGTCGGCAGCGGCAGCGTTGATGACGGCAGCGCAGGAGGAGCCGGCGGCGGCGGAGCTGCGGGCAGCTGGCGGCGCCTGTGCACCTGCCGCCGGCGTGACGGCGGCGGTCAAGTGCGTGGAGGCAGCGGGCAGGGGCTTGGGCCCGACGACGGGGCTGGAGGAGAGCTAGGGGCGGAGGAAGATGATGATGGTGAGGAGGAGGAATGGGGCTCGATGCAGCACCCTCAGATGGCGCTCCTGCGACGTGGCCCGGGGTCCCTGCCGCCATCGCCCGGTCACCTGGGGCCGGGCGGTATCGGCGGTGGCGGGGCCACAAGCCTCAGCCAAGGCCACGGAGACAGAGCCGAGGGCGGGGCGCGGGATGGGCCTGGGGGCAAGGGCGGCGGCGGCCGGGGTGGTCTGTGGTCGCACAGCGCCTGGGCGGAGCGCGTGTGGCACCTGCCGCCACGCCTTGCGCCGCCGGTCCTGCCCCCATCGCCGCCGCAGCCGCCCTCGGCTCTGTTCGCCGCACACCTCCCCCACGTCAACCGCCCGGGGGCCCTCGCATCAGCCAGCGAGGCGTGCGGGGACCGGGCAACAACGGACCCACGTGACGCGGAGGCGGTTGGTGGTGAGAGTACGACAGCAGCGACACGGCCCGATGTCGTGGACTGGCTGTCGTACTACCGTTGGGCACGGCTGCCGCTCGAGTCCCCGGCGGCGCTGCTGCTGCACTTCCCGCTGACGCTGTACGGCGCGCTGCGACGTGTGGACGAGCTGTACGGCGGGGCTCTGTGGGACTGCCGTACGACCGACGTCAGCGGGCGAGTTGGTGGGGCGGGTCAGGTCGTTGCACCCTCAGCGATGGGCTGCAGCAGTGGAGCGGCGATGGCGGCGGGGACAGGCGGCCCGCTGCAACCTGTTGGCAGCAAGCGGAGACGGGAGGAGGAGTCGGAGGATCCTGGCGCAGAGGTAGCACCTGGGCTGCAGCGGCCCAGGGAAGCCACGGCTTCACCCCACCGCGTGTGGGACGCGGTCTACCTCGGTGAGTGGGCTCCGGGAGTGGGAGGTGACCCGCGGTAAAGCTTATGGCGGCGACTTCCTGCACGGTAGGGCCTTCTCTTCCCACTACGTTCTTCCTGAGCCATTGCCGTACCGTACGGCGCACCCGCAGGCCCGCAGGCCGAGCTGGATGCGCTGGACTCCTTCGCCGCGCTGCTGCCCCTGCTGCCGCCCGCCACCACCCTGCGCATGCACATGGTCGGACCGGACGTGCCGTACAATCTGGACGGCTGTACGGCACTGTACGACTCGGACTTAGACAGTGCGGCGGCCATGACTGCAGCGGAGGCATGCGGTCCGCCCGTTCCTGAGGCCGGGGCGACGGCCCGCTGCGTTGGAGCCGCGCCGGGCCCAGGCGGCGGTGGCAGCGCCGGCGACTGCGTACGGCACCAGGGGCACGCAGGGCCGTCGGGGGCGCGACTGGAGATCCTGCTGCACAGCGGCACTCTGCACGACGTGCCCCACCTGCTCCACCTCGTGGGCGCATCCGGGGATGGCGGAGGAGAGGAGGGGTGCGGGGCTGCAAGGCACGTTACGCCCACGCCCACGGCAGGCCCCAGCGGGGGTGTGGTGGGGCACGTGCCTGCTAGAGGTCAAGGCCCGGCCCCAGGCCCGGAAGCGGGTGTCGGGGCCACGCGGGACGGCAGCGGCGGCTGCGGGCTGCCGGTGGTGGTGTTTGGCGCCAATGCGGGGCTGCCGGTCTACCTGTCCTGGCTGCCCACTCTGCAGCTGCTGGCGGGGCCGGGGGCGGGGGCGGCGGTAGGAGCGGAGGCAGGGCCGGTGGCGGCGGATGCGGGGTCAGAGCGGACTCGCCGTGCTGGTGAGGGCGCTGGCGCAGCGGAAGGCACAGCAAAGGCGGGTCCTGGTGCCGCCTCTGGCCGACCCGGTGACCTCACAGCTGAGGCGCCTGAGGGTGCAGCGCTGTCAACAACATGCGCTGGGGTGGCGGCATCGGAGCGGGGACCCAGCCGCTACCCCCGCCGGCCTTTGGCCGTTATGTTCACGGCCTACAATGAGGACGAGGCCGTACGGTCCGAGCGGCTGCTGGCCGAGCTGTACGGTGTACGGCTGGCGCTACCGCCAACCGTCAACCCCTTCCGTCAGCCGTTGGCGTGCGTGGACCGCGTGGGCAACGAGCTGCCGTCGTACTCTAACGGCTTTATGTACGGCTGGACGGTCGGTTGAAGACTCCCATCGCAAAGTGGCCTGACTTGGAGCGGTTGAGTTCTGCTGAGAGCTGGAGAGAAGTGTTTGTGGGGCATTGAGCTGCTGACTGACGGAGCATGACTGACGTGCCGGAGCTGCTTTTGGACTTTTGGCTGTTACACGGACAAGGGCATCAGCAGTGAACTGCAATACGGGCCGTGGGCCAAAGGGACGTGTGTCCAGTGTGGGGCCAAGGGACCCTGACGTTGCGCTTGGGGGTTCCAGGACTTGAGAAGGTTCGCCCGTTCGAAACCCGTGCAAGCTCGGCAGGCGCTCATAACGGTCGTGTAACTGGGTCAGAGTCCTACCCGGACACCAGATCAAATGTTACCGGCTACCCAGATAACCCAGCGGCGCCACTCCGCATGCTTATTACTTGAATTTACAAGCACCGCGCCGCGGGGCAACGCACCTGCCAACTTCGCTCCCTGTACTCGGGAAGCTAGTTACCATGTGATCAGATGGATCAGACCCCCACATTGGCTCGCCCATCCACGATGGGACAGAGCCTTACGGATTGGCCCGAAGACCCACCCCTGGTACGAGTTAAAAATAAGACACTCTTGGTCACATTCCGACCCGTGCACGCCACGTCGGCAGAACCCTCGCGGGTCGCAGCAACGCAGAGCAGCATATGACAAGCTCGCGACCGGTAGACAAGCACCAAGCAGGAGTGGAGTGCCAAATGGAGGATGTCCGGACCTCGTCGGCAAAATCCTCGAGGCCCAAACGCGCACAGCAGCCCAAATTGAGAGCGTAGCTGACAGGCAAACAGTAAGCTGGGGAAGCGCGGTGGCCCGAGCACAAAAGGGCGACAAAGTCGTCGGGCCGCGACAGCCCCTCAGAGTGACATGCTACACATAGAAGAAAGCGAGGAGAGCAAGCCGAGGCGCAGCGCCGCGGCTGGGCACCGAGCGGCTCGCGATTGAAACTGGAGGCACGTCGCGCGACCTGACACCAGCCCCAGCACATCGAGTATCAAATCACGCAATACGCAGGCAAGGCGTTGCATGGCAACTTGGGCACCACAAGTCAGGACGCACCCATGCTCTGCCCGCTTAGCAGCGACGCGACCTCTTGCGACCGCGGCTGGCGCGCGCAGTCATAGTGGTAGCAGAACGGGCTACGGGCAGTCGGGCACGCGGCTCCGGACACCACTTCCCCCCTCGCCCACGGGAAGCCAAGTCCGCGTAGTCCAGAGCGGACAGGGTGCCTGGCCGACATGCAGCCCTGGCCCCTAGCATACTGGCGGACACGAAGGCAGGCACCTTGCTCCCGTGGCTTGGCCCGTGGCTTGGCCTGGGGCGTGACAGCGCGGGCCCTGGGCATGCTGGCCGACATGTCGTCGCACAGCGCGGGCCCCTACGACAGCCTCGAAAGCCTGATCGACAGAGTGGAGCGGAAGCGTCAAGCCCCCCCCCGCCCCGCCCCGCATCCCTTAACTCAGCTACGCCCGGTCGCACCCCTCACCGCGCCCCCTGCCTCTGGTCAGTCAACACCCCTTGGCCCTTAGCCCTTGCCCGGCACCCGGCACCCCTCACCCGGCCCTCAACCCCACCGCAACCACAGCGCCTCCCCTCCACCCTGGCGATGATCTGGCATGTTCCTACCACCAGGTTGTGAAGCACCCTCGCCCCCTTGCCCCCCTGCCCGCTCGCCCCCCGCCCCCCTTGCTTTTCGCGCACCCTCGTCGCCCGTTTCTCCTTCCCCCGCCCCCCACCCCCCGCGGCGCGCGGCCCCCCGCGCCCGTCAGCCTCCCCCCCCGCCCCCCATGCACCCCCCCCCCCGGGGCCCACACAAAGCCTGCTTTTGCCCCTCGCGCTCTCGGGGCCCCTTCCCCCCCCCTTCCCCCCAGGCCCCGCGCCCCCAATCCCGCAAACAAGCCTAGCTCCCTGTGCCCGTCGTGCGCTCTGTGCCCCGCACGCCCTCCATGCGTCTCATGCCTGCACCTCCTCGCACCCCTGCACCTGTGGTTGGTCGATTGTCGCTGCTCCCAGTGGGTTCGCCCGTCGCACGGGCCACGGCTCACTAGGAGCCTGGGGCCTGGGGCTGCGCTCCTGCCTCGTCGTGCAGCGCCCTGGACCGCCTCCCGGTAGTGTAAGCCTTCATGTCCCGCTCATGTGCCCGCCCCCGCGCTGCTGTCTGGGACCATCCAAACGCCTTGGCCGTTGCCCCCACAACGGCCCGGCTACCGTGCGCCCCCCCGGCCGGACCCTGCACCCGCCGCCGCTTCACCCCTGGATTCAGCAGCAACCCTGATGGGCGAGCTCAATCTCTGCGAAGTAGAGGGGTTTCAGCGGTGGCGCCACTCTACAGCAACGTGTACGTGTCCCTGAGCTCACCAGCAAGGTAGCAACCGACGTCTACTGCTCCGGCTTTACCGGAGTGCACGTGTCCCGAGCTCACCAATCGGCATCGCCGCTCCTGTGTAAAGGCATACATCAGCTCATTGCAGCTCGTCCCAGCGCGCGGGCTCACGCACGCAAGTAGCAGCCATGACGCACAGTCCTCCCGCCTCTCTGTTCCAGCGGCCCAGCACGCACCCTCAACAGTCAACACAGCCTGGCCCGGACCACTGGACGTGGGTCACAGAAATATCCATGGCAAGACGGGCCAATGCAGGCCTATGGAGAGCCACACGCCAGGTACGCACTGCGCCGTGCCTCCCTTGGGCCTCGCCGGCGTTGCCCGCACATGTAACCCCTACTTACTTTTCTATCAAGCACACACAAGGGCATGCACCGCATTGACTAGTGAATGCCCACATGCTCGTTGACGAGCATCTGCAGATATATGCGTTGCAGTCAAGCCCTATGCCACACACTTGGTCGGTGTTCACTGCCTGCTACACGTCATGCGTCCGACCTTACTAAGCGCCCAATTGCAACACGCTCGCCTACACGCCATATAGTACTTCATCTCTAACGCGGTGCACGTATCCCGAGCTTGCTGGCTGCGTTCACGCAACCCTCAGTTCTTAGAAGCAACCGTGACGAACAGCCCTCTTGGCTCGCTCTTACGGCGGCCAAGCACGCATCCTCAACACAGTCTGGCCCGGACCATCGGATGGGGTCCCAGTGACATTTGCGATAGCACCGTATCCTGATGAATCAACTGCAGTCATGTGCAAGTGGCTAATGAGTGCCACGCTCGGTACACACAACGCCGTACCGCGCTTGGCCCGCACATGTAACATCACGCCGGTGGTACATTCCCGGCCGCCTCCCCACCCACATCCCCCCTCTCGCTCAGCGTTGTCCGATCCCTCATCCCTCCGCCGCCGACCCCGACCCCGCCGCCGACCCTTCGTGCTCCCGTGCGCACCGGGCGCTGCAGTACGCCCCCTCACCGCAGCCGGGGTACGGCCGCAGCTCCCGCCCCGCCTCGCTGTCGCCGTCCAGGCAGGTGCAGCCCGGGTGGGCGCACGAGGGCAGCAGCGACCGGGCCTCGACAACAGTCGGCAGGGGCCTCCAGCGCTCCGCAAGCACCGCTTCAGCACCTCTGCCCACCGCGCTCCGCAGATCCGCAAGCTCCCTGGAGCCGTCACCGCCCTCAGACCAACGCCTCAGCAACTGAGCCAAGCGAAGCGACGTGCGCTCAGCGGCCCCGTACCCGGCTGCCCGCATCTTCGCCCCGAGCGCCTCCAGCGTCTCCGGACGCCAGTACGAGAGCGGCCCGCCGGCGTTCCGTGCCCCAGACTTGGCGCTGCCCCTGACCCGCCTGGCAGGTCGGGAGCGGGCGGCGGCCACCTCCGCCGCGGCGGCCTCCTGCACCGCCCGCCGCACCTCCTCCGGCGCCGCTAGCACCACGAGGCCGCATGCGCGCGGGAAGCTCCTCCAATAGATGCAGCACCTGGGCTCCCAAGAGTCTGACGCGCCGAGCACGGCTCCCAAGCAGATCAGCACGCGCCCCTCGTCGAATAGGAGTCGCCGCCAGCTCTCATCGGGCCCAAGCGCGGAATCCGTGGCAGCTGTGGCCCCGGCCGCAGATGCCAGATGGCCCCACAGCTGCAAGGGGACGCTGAGCCGATTCATGGCTTCTAGCATGGTGGCCATGTCGACAGACGCCCTGCCCCTGCGGACCTCCACCACCTCCACCGCAGCCCGCTCTGCCATGCGAGACAGCGGCGGCAGCCATTCGGCGGCGGAGCGGAGGAGCAACAGCACAAGCTGCCTGTGCGCGGCGGACATGTGCGGCCCGAAGAAGGAGGGGGTCGTCGTGTGGATTAGGACTGCCGCCCCGAGCACGGAGGCCGAGAGGCGGTCGGGTTGCCGTTCCGCGCGCCTCAGCAGCTTGGAGAGCGTGGAGACTAGGGCGGCGGCCTGGGCGGGCTCCCCGTGGGCGAGAAGCCGGGCGATCAGGACTTCCCCGTCACACCCGGGCTTGAGCAGAGTTACGACTAGGTCGGCCTCGCGCCCCTCCGGCGCCTCCCCCGCTCGGCGCAGCAGGCGCTCCAGGCAGGGCAGCAGCCCGGCAGCCAGGGCCGCACGGAGGGGCGCGGGGGGCTCCGCCGGCAGCTCGCCTGGCGGGCGGAGCACACAGAGCAGGAAGCGGGTGGGATCAGCTCCGGAGGTGGGGCAATTCTGCAAGCTGTTGAACCAAGACGGCCCACAGACCCTCCCCAGCCATATCGCAGCCACCTGAAGAGACCTGCCGGTTAGTGCTGTCCCGCTGTCAGAAGATGCCGGCCAGGCATTACGTCGTCGGTTCGAACCTACGCAGGTCCAACCCCGCCTTGGCACCTAAGCCCTACCTCCCCACTCACCGAGATTGCCCTCGACCTCGACCTCGGCCTCGCAATCGGCGATGAGGTTAGCGAGCACCGTCACCTGCGTGCCGTCGGCCATAGGCAGCACGTGCCGACAGGCCTCGACCAGCAGCCGCCAGCGCTCCTCCGACGCACGCCGCACCCAGCCGCGTTCGTCTGCGAGGACGGCTTGCTTCAGCACGGAATCAAGCAAGCCGAGCGTCAAGAACAGGGTGTCACCAACGTCGTCAAGCCGCAGCACCCGGAGCTGGAGCGGCGGAGGGCCCGCCCCTTCTCCAGCCGCGCCAACCTCCTCCGCCCGCTCCGTCTTCGGCCCCTGCTCCTGCCCCTGCTCCTGCCCCTGCGCCTGCGCCTGCGTCTGCGCCTGCGCCTGCGCCTGCGCCTGCGCCTGCGCCTGCGCCTGCGCCTGCCCTGAGTCTGGCTTCAGCTCCGGCTCCGGCTCCGCTCACGCCTGAGCAGAAGCCACGGTCCAGCGGCCCACGCGCAGGAGGAGGGAGGCCGCGGTGGAGGGCCGGAGCGCCGGAGGCGCGAGGAGCGGGGCGCGCGAGAGGCAGAAGACGAGGTTGACGACCGTTTGCGGCCATGCATCCTGCCTGTACACACAAGTAAGGGAAGGTGTCGGGTAGTGGGAGGGGCAGGTGAGCAGCAATTTACCATATTGCGTGTGGGCGACACCGCAGAGCACCGGGAGTCACAGGTGTGAACACCCAGTTCTCACAGGACGTCGTGGGTTCAGGTGCAGATGCAGTGCCATCCGCAGAGAGGCCCGGCAAGGAGATAGCACCCCAACCCATCCCGCTAAGGGGATACAATGCCCGACACGTGCGCTCACCCGTCGTGCTGCGGCCGTTGGCCCTCCGCGGGCGTGCTTGGCCGGTCGTAGTTAGTCTCCAGCAGGACTGGCATCCCGCGAAGCGCCTCTGGTACCGTAGTGCCACGCTGGATTCGTGACACCGGGTTCGTGAAAATCACAAATCCGGTGGCGGGGCTGAATGGGCACTGCGGGCTGAGCGTGGCTGCCACGAAACCCCATGCACATTGGACCCAAGCACGCAGGGACTACCGGTAGACAGGCCATTCACGCTCACAGGGTTTCGGGTGGATTAAGCATGTTCAAAGCTTGCGACAGACGTTAGCGTGCGCGGTTGCACTAACGGTGCCAGTGGGGGGCTGCAGCTGAGCGCGCTCGGGAGGGATCTGGGGACCGTTTCACGAAACCGGCGTCAGGGACAACAATGTGGGCTGGCCTTTGGCAAGGGCATTCACGAAACGCTGTGCTATCAAGTCAAATCTCAGGGCGTGTTTTCTGTATCACGAAGCCACGTATCACGAATCCAGCGTGGCACTACGGTACTCCTTGCAGGGGCCTCCCGTCCGCGGCGCTTAGCGCCACGAGCCCCGCTGATAGGGAGAAGAGCTGCGCAGCTGGCCCCCGACAGCACAGAGCGCAGCCGCACCGCGGCGGCCGGCCCGCCGAGAACCGGTTGTGCCTCAAGCAGTGCAGCTATCGAGAAAGCATGATAGCTTACTTGGATGCACTGATCCAAGGACCAGCTGACACCTGCGCCTTGAAGACCATGGCTAGACGCCACAAGCATTGACCGCGCCAGGTGCTCCATGACACCGCTGTCCGCCAGGGCGCTGACCAGCTCCCCCACGAACACCCGCCGACACACCTCCAGCCGCCGCAGCTCGCGGTCAGCAGCGGCGGCGGCGGGGACAGCGGCGGCGGCGCGAGTCTGAATTTCTCGCACGACGCTGAAGCCCACGTCGCACAGAGAACTGACGAGGAAGGCCGTGCCGAGGGCCCCGGCCCCATTAGCGCCTTCCCCTGCCGCTGCCCCCGCCGCCCCTCCCGCTGCTGCCCCTGCGTCCCCCTGCTGCAGGTGGGCTGTGCCCAGCGCGAGGGCACGGGCCAGGCTGTGCAGCGTCTGCATGCGCAGGAGGGCGCGGAGGAAGGACAGGGGACCCGCCTCGAGGGGTTGTTCTCGCAGCCGCGGAAGAAGCCGCGGAAGAGCATGGCGGTCAGCTCCAAAGACCTCTGGCCAAAGCTGAGCCGGGCGACAGCGACTTCCTCGTCTGCGCTATCGTCCGCTAGCCAGCGAGTGCCGAACGCCAAGCACCGCGCTATGCTTGCGGCGAAAGGCGGGTCGGACAGCAACGCTTCCGCTTCTTCCGCTTCCTGTTCTGATATATCTTGAGCATGCGCGGGCGATGCTCTTGCAGCTGCTCTCATCTCGGTGGTCAGCTGCATGAGCTCCGCGGCCGTGCTCTTGTCGCCGAGCTGCGACGCCAGGGCCACCACTCGAGCGGCCACTTCCCGTAAGTCAGGCGGGAGGGAGGCCATGGCTACTCGCTGCACTGCTGTTAAGGAGCCGTGGTTTCGGAGCTTCGACAGGTGTCGTTTCTCCGGGGGCAAACCATACGTGAGCACCCGTGCTCTTAGAGTGCTGAATGAAAGTGAAGGGGGAGTATGATATCTATCTGAGTATGGCTCATCGCCAGCATGCCCGTGCTCCACGACTTCTCCGCGGCACTACGCCCCGTTGTCTAAAATGACCCCCCCTAACGCTCTAGCGGGACTGGCGGCCGCCTGCACGCACAACACCGGGGGCCTCGACACCAGGAGCCAGGAAAGTACCGTTTGCGCGCGCGGCTGCCCCTAGGTTAGCCCCTGCCTCGGCGATGCGCATTGATGGCACCCTGCCTTCTTCTCTCGCGTTGCGACAGCGCGCTCAGCATCCCCCTTCGTCATCGTCCGGACTACGCTGCACGGCCCCTGCGAGCACAGAACCCCCCTACTTGTACACGCCACGACGCCAGCACCCAATGCAACAATACCCTGAAGCCCCACTGCCACCCGCCAATGGTGTATGCCTCACTCGGGCGGCCCACGGCGTTGCTAGACAGTGGCACAGCACGGCTCCGCCAAACGCTTTACATCTTGGGCGCCGGCGCGCCGTCCCTGCGCCCGAGGGCGACGGAAGGGAGCGACGGGTGACTATCACTCTGACAACAGCCTCCGACTCCAACCAAGGTCTGTGCCCGCTGAGCAGCGGACACGTGCTGACCATATCACGTGATGCACACCACCGGCGCCCACACCCCCGCTTGTGCACACACCAGCAACTGCATGCGTCGTCCCGCCCTCAACCCACGGTCCAACCCTCATCCTGCATGGCCTCGCCAATTCCCAAAACTGGCTGCGCTGCGCGCTCCCATGACTCCCGCGGGGCCTGCACGCCCGCTGCCATCCTCGCGCTCAGCCGCTGCGCCCTCGCAGCGCCAACTCAACCTGTGTCCCCACAACAGCTCTCCCACCACGCCCGCACACCACCATGCTCCCCAGCCACCGGCCGCCGTGCTGTGCGGCCCTTCGCTGGGCGCCGCGCGGCTTCACGCTATGTGCTGTGCGGCTCGAGGAGCGGATAGCGAGCCCCCACCCTCACCCCCACAAGGGCCGCGCACTCACAGCAGCACCTTGTGCTCCTTGCCGGCCTTGAAGTTCTCAGCCGCCTAGGGAGGGGTAGGGGGCGCGGGCAAAAGCCGGCAAGCGTTTGACTCGTTTCAGCAAACAGCGGTCTAGACCCGGACGCTCAAGCCAAGCCGCATCGCATCGTACGCACCCAGCGCTGCCTTCTGCCGCCCGCGAGCCCATTCTAGCCGGCGGACCCTCAGTTAACCGTCCCCTCCCCCCCCTTCGCTCCGCCCCACGCCCCCCTGCGCACCTGCTCCCAGTTGACCACGTTCCAGAAGGCCGCGATGTACTCCGGGCGGCGGTTCTGGTACTTGAGGTAGTAGGCGTGCTCCCACACGTCCAGGCCCAGAACGGGGAAGAGGGGCTTGGTGTCGGGCAGGTGGGACATGAGCGGGTTGTCCTGCGGATGCGTTGGGGGGCGGGAGGGTAGGGGAGGTGGTAGGCCATGTCAGGTAACAGGAGGGGGCAACGACATTAGGGCAGGAGTGCACAAGACTTCCCATTGCCTTTCGCCTGCGCTCTTCACAGGTCACACGTTCTCCTCCCCACCTTCCTGCCCCCCCTGTCCCGTCGCCAAAGCGCCCCAACCGACCCACCTGGTTGGGGGTGGACTCAATGTGCAGCTTGCCCGCCTCGTCCACGCCCAGCCAGGCCCAGCCGCTGCCGAAGCGGCCCGCGGCGGCGGCGTTGAACTTCTGCGCTCACCGGGGGGCGAGGAGGGGAAAGCACGCACACGAAGACGCAGCCGAGGAAGGTAAGCCAGCCAGTCAGCGGCCACAGGCCAGGAAGGCAGCAGGCCAGCCCATCGTCCCGTCTCGAGTCAGGAAAGCAACATCACGCCCATCAGCCCACAACGAAGCCACGACCCCCCAGTCCCCCACCGTCTTCATCTCGTCCACGGAGCCGAAGTCGGCCTCGATGGCGGCCTTCAGGTCACCCATTGGGCCGTTGGTGTTGGAGGGGTTGGTCATGATCTGGGCGGAGGAGGGGAGGGGAAAGAGGGGTACTGAGGTGGTGGGCGTGGCCGGTGAGCGGTGCCTTCTCAGGGGATCGTGCAAGGTCCCACACGGCAAGCGCATCAAGGCCGCTGACGGGAACCCACGGACACAGCGAGACCCTGTTTCAGCGCCCACCTTCCAGAAGAAGCTGTGGTTGTAGTGGCCACCGCCGTTGTTGCGGACAACGGTCTTGATGTCGGCGGGGATCTTGTCGGTGTTCACGGCCTTGTTCAGGTCCACGATGCTGAAGAAGCAAGAAGGGGGGGGGCGAGCAGGGGTTGGTTAGGGGGATGGAGTTGGGGGCCAAGGCAACTAGGACACGGCGCGCGGGGTTGACACGCAGGCCCCGTCGGATGACATCCGTCATATGGGTTGCCGTGGGAACAGACCCGGAAGGCCCGAACTCATTCCCGCCCGCATACGTAATGCATGGCCAAGCTGGGGCAGCGCGACGGCTTTGCGACGAGGTTAGGGCTCGAGATCAGCATGCGCGACCAAGCGCGCTCGAGGGCAGTATGCCAGTGCCTACATGCTGCAAGCGACTGCATACATGCACAATTTGCCCAGCGGCGCGCGAGGGGCGACCCAGAACGCACCCAACGCTCTTCAGCTCCGGGAACTTGTCCAGGGCCGCGTTGAGGTTGTTCACGTAGGTCTGGTGGTGCTTGGTGTGGTGAATGTTCATGGTGGTCGCGTCGACATGCGGCTCCAGGGCCGCATAGTCGTAGGGCAGCGAGGGCAGCGAGAAGGCCATGGTTGGATTGGCACTCGGCTCTGCGCGTGTGCGACTATGTGAACTCGGGTTGGCTGCTGGGTGAAGAAGCGCCGTGACACAAGGCGAGCGCGTGCGGTGCGCCCTTCTTGAGGCCGGAATGGGCATCGGAGGCTCGCCGGGATCGAAGCGGTTACGCGCCGGGCCCGAAAGTCCTGTGCGCTCGCGCCCCGGCCCCGCAAGCAGCGGTCCAGATGCATGATGGCGACACTGACTGTTGACGGAACGCTGCGAGGCCGCGAGCTACTGCCGCGACACACGAACCCGTCGCGCGCTGGGCGTGCCGATGCCCCGCCAGTCCCCGCCCCCTGCCCTCTTACGCCCCGTCCCTTGAGCAGGGGGGCCCATACTCGCCGGCCCTCGACCAGTCCTTCAGCCTATCAGTCCCTTTCCGCAAGCGCAGAGCTGCTTGCGCGGAGCTGCGTTGAGGATTGGGGGTCTCGCAGCAGACGCAAGGAGCGGGCCCAGCACCCGGTGCGCTTAAGCTGGACAGGGCTGGGTGGATCAAGGCTGGCGGCGCTCGGGACGAGGACGACAACCGAACCAAGCCTAACAAAGCAATGGATACTTGGCATTCGTCAGGCCTAGACTCGCCCGTCATCACAGTCGGCCAGAGGCCCAGAGCCATCGACCAACTGGGCCGCTGTTTCAGGCCCCTGCCGCAACGGCGCCAATTCATTCACCTACTGCATTCCCCCTCATAGTCTTCAACTCTGTGGGTCCAAAGTATTCTACAGTCACCCCACAGGTGCGCACACACCGAGCTTGACGTTGCCCAGTCCCGCAATACGCCGCCCAGCCCTTGCCCCTTCTGCGTCAGCCCCAAGCAACTCACAGGCGGCACAGCCCATACTACGCTGGAATCAAAGCAACCCATATCATGCCGTCAACCCCAAGCCTGCACCGTCTGCCCTACGCCGTCTTCTGCATCCGCGCCAGGGCGGTGCGGAGGGCGGCCAGGGTGGGGCGCTCTTCCGGCTGCGGCACCAGGCACCGCTCCGCCAGCGCCCGCAGCCCCGCCAGCACCTCCGCGTTCCGCGCGCTGCCCACGCCCGGCTTGCCGCTGTGCGCCGCCCGCGCCTGCAGGACCTGCTCCACCAGCGCCAGCGCCTCCAGCAGGCACTTGCCCAGGTGCCACACGTGGGAGGCGAAGCCAGTCCACGGCCCCCGCCGCTGCGTCTGCTCGGGCGCGGCGTAGTCAGCCGTGGTGGGCGTGCCGGCGGTGAGGGGGCACTGCGGGCTGCTGCCGGCGCTGACGATCTGGTAGCCGTCCCAGTCGATGGCGGCCAGGCAGCCAACGGCCGTGACCAGGTCGTTCTGGAACTTGTTGTCGGGCATGACGATGCCTCGGGCGCGGAAGAGCGCCAGCTGCTCCACCTTGGCGACCAGGAGCGAGAGCAGCTCGGACCAGGCCAGGTGGGTGCCGGGCAGGGCCGGGTGCTCGCCCGGGGCGTGGGCCCTGGCCGAGCGCCTCAGGCCGGCGCCGCACGCGAGGTCGTAGATGCGCTGCTGCAGGGTGCCCAGCGGCGCCCAGGCGGTGTAGTACACCACCCAGAACAGGCCGTCCACGGGGCCCTCCACGTCCCAGCCCAGCACAGGCAGGACGGCCTTGGCAGCGGCGGCGCGGCAGGGCCCAGCCTTGAGGGCCGCCTGAGCCCCTGCGTAGCCGGCGAGGTCGGCGCTGACGATGTTGAAGTTCTTGTTGAAGGTGGCGGGGGTCGTGTTGGCGGGGAGGCAGGCCTTCTTGCAGGCCACCTCGACCACCTCCTTGCGCGTCTGGCCCCCCGCCAGGGTCTGTGTGGTGACCATCTTGCCGCGGTACACGGAGCACAGGGCCGTGTCGGTCCCAGGCAGGCACGCCGCCGAGCGCTGCAGGAGCCCCTCGCAGCGGAAGGTGGTGCTGGCGGTGAGCGGCGAGAGAGCGATGCCGGTGCGCTCGCGGATGAGCGCAGTCACGTCATCACGCGTGCGCGGGACGGAGGCGGGGGTCGTGGAGGCGGGAGCGGAGGCCGGCGGGATGGGCGCGGCGGTGTTGACTGGTGAGGCTGCGACGGAGGAGGGAGGGGAGACGCGAGCGCGGCAGTCGGAGGTGGGCGGGGTGGCCGGGGCGGTGGGCTTGGCGCTGAGCAGGGAGGCCTTGGAGGCGGCACCGACGCAGGCAGCGGTGGCGGCGGCCTTCTGGGCGGCCTTGGGGAGCGGTGCCTTGCAAGCCGACGTGGGCTGAGCGTGGCAAGGGGCAAGGGCAAGCGAGGGCGTGTCGTCAGAGAGTTGGGAGAGGCTGCATGCGAGTCCCACCCTCGATTGCTGCTGCTTCTGGACAGAGCTCTGGCAAGTCCATGCAGCTCTGACCCTGCCCATGCATTGTCAACCGTGCCATCGCAGTTGTGCAATCCCTCCAGTCCCCGAGACCCACCTTGCGGGTGGCAGGGATGGTCGAGCCGAACGCCGAGCGCTTGGGTGGAGGGGCACGCCGGGTGGCGGCCGTGGTGGCCGGCTTCGTCACGGAGGACCTGCAAAGCACGGCAAAAGGAGGAAGGAGGGGTTAGGTATGCGAGAGGGAAACAACCAAACGAGGCTGCTCGGCGCTGGCGACACGCGACTCGGGATGCCATCGCGACATGGAACGGGGCAAGCCGTTAACTCATGCTGCGACGGAGCCTCTGCTGACATCCTTAACGTTGTGGTTGTGATTGCAGGGTGATTGTGGCAGCGGCCGGCCCCGAAATGCTCGAGTTGCGCACAGCGCTACCGGCGATCCACATCGGCGGAGGCCAACTCGGCGACCCCACCCCGCCACTGTTCACACCCAAGCTAGAGTGATTGGCAATTCTCTAATTGCTGTATCTGCGACTGGCACCCGGCGATAGCAGCTCTAGCGCCCGGCCCAGCCGCCCTGAGGCCCCCGACTCACCCTTGGCGAGGGGCCACAGCCGTAGGAGCAGCCGCTCCGGTCATGAAGCGGCTTGCTAGCTTGGCGACGTCCTGCTGCTTAGCGCTGGACATCCTTGCTCAAGATGCAGGAGAGTTGAGTCGCGGACAGAGATACGAGAGGCGGCTGAGCCTTGAGTACCGGAAGGGAGGGGAGCTAGATAGCTTGGTAGCTTAGAGATCAAGGTGTGTGGATTGTGGGAGAGTCGTAAGAGCTGGGCCGGCAGGCAGCAGGCCCTCTTGTAGGCCAGCCGTGACTCCTTAGACCGTTCCCCTACTGCGGTTCGTAATTCCGCGCCACAGGCTGCCCCCAGGCGTGCTACTGGGCCGCAAGTAGGGGCTCAAGCAGCTAGCGTCTGGCCTAGCCTAGCGCGGGTGCGGGCTGGGCGCAAGCGGGAACTAGTTTTGCGGGACCCGGTGATCGTCTGCTGAAAGTGCGCTGCCGCCCTGCACCCCCAGCTGCTAGAAGGGCTACGGACAACCTGCTATCCTTTGGTGCAAAGAAAGAGGGCTGGCGCAAGGGGCCTGCAAACGCGGACTTGCCTTGCTGGACAGCCCGCCCCAGAGTGCCTTTGCCACCTTCTCGGGAAGCTCTATCCTCAGAGCTCTATACCATCACGCTGCGCAGCAAACCTCGGGGCGTCTGCGCAGGGAGAGCTCCACAAAGGGCGGTCCAGCATTTCGTCCCAGCCTGACAGGGCACAGTACTGTCGCTGTCACAGTATGGTTGCCGGTTGTGAGTTGAGGTGGGATGCCGGGGATTTGTGGTTGGTCTGCTGGTTTGTGCTGGAGGGTACGTCTAGGGTCGTGACTAGGGTTGTGACACCAGGGTTTGCCTCGTGGGACACGTGGCATGAGCACCTGAGGTACGGCAATGAACCCTTCCGATCGGGGGGACTTAGGCGAACGCCCGGCTTCCGACTGGCAAGTCGGAAGCACTGCTGCTGCTACCACGACGACTGAAACTACTAGAGTGTTGCTGCTCTGCTGCCTCTAGCGCCTGCGGCGTAGTCTCTGTGCCATCCGACGACCCCCGAGGAGCCTTCGCTCGACCCAGCTGCTGAGCCTCGGCGCTGGTCCTAGAAGTGAGCCCAGGCACCGCCTGCGTCTTTGCTCGCCGATTTGCTTCCGACTTCTCTTTCGTCCGCTGGCGCCGCGCGCTACGGACTCCCAGACTCGATCGCTCCGGGCCCCGCCCGCGCTGCGATCTGGCTTCCAAGGAGTCTTCTAGGAAGTCCAAGCAACAGACTGCGTCTGGTGCTGATAGGCGTGGGCCCGCGGCCGCGCCTCTGCCGATTCCTCAGCTCACGCCTGTGTCCACGACCGCGAGTCGAGCTGCAGCGCGCGAGCTCCGTAGACAGGAAGAGCAGGAGGCTAATCTCCCGATCGATCGTTTGGCTGCCCTGCTGAACGCCCGAAACGCAGGTACTCCCATACGCTCGGCACCTGCAAGCCCAACTCGCGGACGAGGCCGCGCTGACCCGCGAGCGGCTACAACTGCTCTTCGCGGCAACCCGCTATTTGAGCAAGACCCCACCGGCTCCGCCGGTGCTGGGCCATCGAACTCCGGAGGCTCCGGCGAGCCTCAACATCGTCGCGCGCCTTCGGCCGACCTCGCGACTGAGGCGACCCGCAACGACGTTGCGGGTCCTTCTGGCTCCAACTCCGGTAGCAGCGCTGCTGAAGCGTCTTCGGGACCGGGCCCCGCCCGCGTTCCCTCTCCGCCAGCCCCGCAGCCCTCGGCTGCGGGGGCTCTACCTGCACTCGCCGAGGAGCTCGGGCATCGCCTGCCGGCACCGCCCGACGCGCCTGGTGAGCAGCAAGATCTCGGCCCGGGCCCCGCCCCGGCCGATCAAGCACAGCCTCCCCAGCCTGTGGCTGCGGGGGCTCTAGACGTAGCACCTGCTGAGGAGGGCGACGGGGAGCAACCTCCTCCCGCCCCGGCGCTGCCTGCGCCGGCACCTGCTGCCCAGCTAGCTCCCCGGGCTCCGCCCAGGTGGAGTGAAGACGAAGACATGGGCGACCGCAACTGTCCCAGCTTCGATGCTAAGCCAACTTCCCTTCCCGCCTTCCTGCAGTCCGCTCGCCTGTTCGTCAAGCAGTGGGCCATGAGCGACCGAGGCGACAACAAGGCCCTGATAGCCGAGCTCATCCTCGCCGGCATGGCCGGTGGGCTCACCAAGGATGGGGGCAACAACCTCAACCTGGTCGTGCAAGGCTGGTGCGCGACCGAGGGCACCGAGGCCCTGACTGAGCACAAGGACAAGTGGACCCTGCTCCACGCCGGCGTCGCCAATCCCCCTGAGTACAAGGGCCAGGCCAAGCTCCCTGACCTCAAGCTCGACGCCTGCGAGTACCTGCTGGAGGCCCTGGCCAAGAAGTTCGGCCGCGAGGACCCCACGTCCAAGAAGAGCTACGACAACTTCGGCGTCGAGCCCCTCGAGGACCCCATGACGGCGGGCGCCCGCTTCCTCTCCATCGTCAGGCCCATCAGCGAGGCCAGCATCTCGAGGCGCGTCCGTACCGAGCGCTGGCTCCGGGCCGTCATGGAGTCGCACTGGGTCAAGGCCAGCTTCATGAATGACACCATCAAGGTCAGCTACCTGGGCAAGGAGGACAGCGACCCCACCGCCTGGGACCTCGCCAAGGCCATCGTCCGCTGCCACGAGATCTACAGTGCCTTCCGGGTCGAGCAGGAGGCCGCCGACAGCAAGGTCAAGGACCCCAAGAAGGTCAAGGCGTTCGCCACATCTGCTGGTCCCGTCTCCGAGAGCACCAGCGCCCCCGGCGCGGGCTCGGCCGACATCGCCCGCCTCTCGTCGCAGATTGAGCGCATGGCCAACAGCGTCTCAGCTCTGGCCACGCACTCCGGTCGCCAGGACCACGGCAAGGGCTACGGCGGCCAGGCGGGCGGGCGCCAGCAGCTGCAGCAGTCGAGCGGCGGCAGCAAGCCCCGCTGGCCCAAGGCGGAGCCCGGCCCCGCCACCGGCTCCACGGGCGACTGCTCCTTCTGCAACGCCAAGCACCACTCGGTGGACTTCTGCTCGGCCAACGCCAAGGCCGGCAACCTGACCGCGCTGCCCGGCCACCCCAAGTCCATCAACATGGACAACGCCTGGGCGGAGCTGGTTCGCAAGAAGCCGGAGTATGCGGCGCTGCTCTCGGCGCCGCGACAGCAGCAGCCGCAGGGCGACCGCCCCCGCAGGCAGGACTACGCCAAGCCCAAGGACAACAACCGAGGCAAGGGCAACCCGCAGCACGCGGCCTACGCTGCAGAGGCCTCGCCGTACCTGCAGTCCCAGGCTCCGCCTGCGGCGCTGCACTACGGCCAGGGTCCCGCGTCCTACGGCTACGGCTACGGCTACTCCACGCCGCCGCCCTTGTCGTACGGCCACAGCTACGGCTACGGCCAGGGTCCTCCGGCTCCGCCCGCAGGTGCCTTCGCGTCCTCGGCCTCCTTCCGGGCCCCGGCGGCCCCGCCGCCCGGTGTGCCGCCGCCACCGTCCTGGCCCATGGGCTACGGGGCTCCACCTTTCTCGCACCCACCGCCATCCTCGTACGCACCGAGCTCGGCGTCCGCTCTGCACACGGACGTTCTCTCGGTGGCCCAGCACCCGTACAACAGTACGTTCGTCACGTACGTGGAGTATGGCTCTCCCGGCGCAGCCCTGGCCACGTCCGCTTCGGTCTCCCAGCTGGGGGGGGGTATGAGCGCGTGCAACAGCGTCGGCAGCTTCGCCAGCAAGGAGACCGGCCCCGCCGTGTCCCCGACTGGGCCGCCAACGCCGATCCAGGGCCAGACCGTGTGGCCACCGCAGGCCTCCTCGACCGCGGCCTTCAACACCGCCAAGGAGCCTATGCCGGCCAGCTTCCGGCAGCTGCCCCCCGGGCCGCTGCCCAGCTCCATGCGCCTGCCGCCCGTGGAGCAGGTCTCCTTCTCGCACATGAAGGACGGCAGCTCTAACGTCCGCTTCGGCCCCATGGCTCCGGGCAAGACGGCGGCGGCGCTCGAGATCCTGGGCAAGATGATGGCCGAGCTGCTGGATCTGCTCAAGGCCCCCGAGGTGATGCCCGAGGCCTCCGCCCTCGCCTGCTCATCTGCGGCCGCCACCGCCGGCTCCAAGATGGAGGAGATCAGGCAGTACCTGAAGAGCGAGCTCGCCAGCTCCCTTCACTACGTCGACAACAGCGACCCCAAGCGCGGCGCTGGCCTGCTCAAGGCCGACGGCACCCTGATCTTCCCTCCCGGCATCGGACCAGACACCATGTGCAACACGGTGGGTCTGATGGTCCAGAGCTTGTATGAGAGCCTCGGCGTCAAGCTGGAGCCCTGCAACGCCGGCGTCAAGTCCCTGCGCCAGAGCAGCCGACCCCTCGGCATCGCCCGCGTGTGGAACGTCATCACACCTGGCACCGCGTCCGAGCTGCGCGTCTGCGGGGACTTCCTGGTCGTCCCCGACGACTGGGCGTCCGGTCTCTTCACCATGCTGTGGGGCGGGCCGCTCTTCCACCAGTGCGGCATGCTGTACGACTACTACCCGCGCCCGCACCTCCGCTTCCGCTCCGGGCTGCACCAGGGCGACGAGACCATCAACGGCCACGTGGCGCTGGTTCCGGCCCCGCCGGAGCTGGAGAAGGTGGCAGCCTCGCTCCGTGCCTGCTACGCCACGGCCCTGCTGCCCTTCGAGCCCTCGCCGCCTCCGGTGGCTGAGGCCAAGGCCCAGCCCAAGACCGTCTCTGTGCGTATCCCCACCATGCGGTTCGATCCCAGCGACTACGCTCGCCCGCTGGCGTCTTCGCTGGGGCTGAGCGATCGCCGCATCCGCATATGGGACTGGAGCCCCACGGACGGCGCCAGCGTGGCCTTCGCCACCAGCCTCGACACTGCGGAGGAGCTGGACGAGGAGGAGATGCTCGTGTATGAGGACGAGGAGCTGGCGGAGGCTGACGCGCGAGGGGAGCTGTCTGGGTCCCAACTCGAGGAGGTGCAGCCGCACCACACCCAAGCGCCGACGTCCGCCGCCTCGGCTCCGCCGAAGGGGGTTCCCGAGATCCAAGCCCTGGCTACGCACGACCAGCCACGGCGTCCCGCCTCATCCCGAGATGAAGGGCGTCAGTCCAACCTCGGCCGCTCCCGCTCCCGCGACCGAGGTGCTGAGAGCCGAGGCCGTGACCACGAGCGTGAGCGTTCAGGTGACCGTCAACCCCGCCGCAGTGGCAGTGGTGGAGCTGGCGGCCGCCGACCTTCGGGCTCTCCGCAGAGGTCCCGCAGCCGATCCCCTGGGACGCCTGGACGGCTCTCAGGCTCACGCCGCCCCTGCACCCTCTGCAGCTGTCTGCGCGAGGCGACGAAGCTGCAGGCTTACCGAGATCTGGCCATCTTCCCTGGTCATGAGAACTACCGAGGTGCTGGCCCCCGGCTCGGCAACCCGCTGCGTTACCCACCTTGGTCGCGGCACAGCCAGGACTACTGCCTGCTGCACGCCTTGCTGGGCGGCCCCACGCTGCTGCGGTGGACCCCGGAGCTCCAGGACTCGCTCAGCAGCCTGGACATCAAGGGCTTCTTCCAGCCCATTAACGAGGTCGATCTGCAACCATGGCCTGAGGACCTGCCTGCGCTCCCCCTGGCCAAGGCGTACGACCGAGGTGACAAGCAGCTTCGCCGTGAGTGCCGGTGGACGGAGGAGGTGCTGGCGCGCATGGGCCCCGACCTAGATCGCCCCAACGTCTCCGTCTACCGCCAGAGTGAGCGCCACATCCACTCCAGTACTCACTTCATCGGTGCTTACATCGACTGGTGCCGTAAGCTCCGGGACTGGCTCGCCTTCAAGGGGCAGACCATCGGCTGGCGGGAGCAGCGACCGCTCCCGGCACCCCAGCCTGCCCCGCCACCGCCTCGCAAGGAGCGCAGCCGGCCCTCCGAGGTGCCCCCTGCCGCAGCCGCCGGGCCCTCGACCTCGGCGACGCCCCAGCGCGACGCCGCGGCGGCGGGTCCCAGCGGCAGCGCCCAGGTGCGCAACCGAGAAGCGCTGGAGGCTGGCGCCCAGGCCCCGCCTGCAGTGCCTTCGCCCAAGCGCCAAGCGACCGCGACTCCCGCGACTCGGGCTCCGCCCGCAGCTCTGGAGGTGGCAGCTTCTGCGGACCAAGGCCCGCGCCCCGCGGGGGCGAAGCCCGTACCCACAGCCCCGGTGTTGGCTGCGGCTCTGGCGTCACGGTACCCTTACCTGCCGCCACCGCTGCCTGCCCCAGCAGTCCGCGATGCCCTCGTGCCTCCGCTACCGGCCGAGCAACCCGGTTCGGACCCCCAAGCCCTGCCGGTCAGCCAGCAGGCCTACATGTGGCGCCGTGCCTCGGCCATCATGGTAGGAGACGTCACCTTCGGTGAAGGCTGCGCGGATACGTATCAGCGCTATACGGAACGCGAAGCCGCGGTCGCCCTGCCGAGGCCGCCGCCTCCCGTCTGCGTCCTGGCATCCGTCTGCTACCACGGGTCCTCACTCACTGACGACGTCACGCCCATGGACCGCAACGACCTGTGCACCGGTCTGCTGTTTGGCGACAACGAACGATCCCGGTGGGAGTCACAAGGCCTCCCCAAGATCGAGATCACGTGCGCTGGGTTCGACATCACGCCGGCGTCGTATAGCGTCGACATGGGCCTCACCGGGACAGGCTGCCTCATGCGGCAAGACCTCTTCGACGGCGTGCCCGTTGCCGTGCTGCAAGACACAGCGGTCGCTACCGCCGGTCTCTACCACGAGGACGAGGGGATCAAGGTCTTCGGAGCGCGCGGTGTCAAGAAGTCGCTCTACTCCACCAAGCGCACGGCACGCGACGTACGCATCTTCATCAACGGCACCCTGGGATGCGACGGCGCCCCAAATGATCCCGCAGCGATCATGGTGCAAGTGCCCGTAGCACCCGTCCTGCCCGTGGAAGACCTACCCTACGGCATCGTGTTTGGGCGCCCATTCCTCTCCCTGCTGCGGGCAAACATCAGCGTCCGCACCTCAGGCGACGAGTACTGGCTGAGCTACCCCGTCGATGACACCGCCTCCTGGCGCACTCGGCTCTGGCTCTGCAACCGGTACACGGACAACGCCATCCGCTTCTGCGCCCTAGCGGCAGCCCCGGCTTCGAGCAAGGGGGGGGTAGAGTCCAAGCCCGAGTCCAAGCCCGAGCCCGAGTCCAAGCTCTCCTCGTCTTCAAACCTGCTCGAGCCGGCCCCGCCGCTCGCGACCAAGCCCGAGGTCTGCGCCGACGCCACCGCGCAGGACAAGCAACCCGCCTCCGCCAACGGTGATCCCGCTCCCGGCCCCGCCGGCGAACGGAGGAAGGAGGAGCTGCCCGACAGCAAGTACAGTGCGACTCCGCGCCAGCTGCCCCTCTGGGTCAAAGCCAACACCCCCGCCAAGCGCAGCATCAACGGGCCCGGCGCCGCCGGTCGCAGCCCCGCTACGGAGCCCCTCGAGACTGGTGAGTCCTCGGCTCCCGGCACCGCCGGTACTGAGTCGCAGGCCAAGGGCTCCAGCTCCCTCCCCAGCTGCGGCCTGATGGACCACGACGTCTACGGCGTGTCCTTCGCTCGCGCCCTGCACCTGCTCTGCGATCTCGGTGCTCGCACTGTTGCTTACGGTGCCACCACCTTCGGAATCTGGGTTCCCCTCCCGCTCTGCCCCAGGGCCATCGCGCGCCTGATCGCGGCCAGCCCTGTCTACGGCCCCGTGCAGCCGTACGACACCTTCGGTGCCAACACCACCGACACCGAGGACGAGGACTGGCACTCGACCAGCAGTGAGGAGGAGTCTGATGATGACGCGGAGCTGGACGAGCAGCTGGATGACTGGATGGAGCACGTCCAGTGGAGGCTGGGCTGCATGATCCTGCGCCGCGTCACGCGCAGCATCAACCGCAAGCTGGCCCGCCAAGCGAGGCGCGAGCTGCGCCGACAGGAGGAGCTGCGTGCGCAGGCCTTCGCTGCTATGGAGCTGGCGCGTCGCCGGTACCAAAGCCTGGTCAAGCGTCAGTTCCTGCAGCTACGGGCGGAGCGCTGGGCGGCCGCGGCGGGCGCCAAGGTGTCCAAGCGCAAGTACGCACCGCCCGACACCAACACCAAGTCGGCGACTCCGGCGCGCTGGCGCCTCAACAGCTACAAGACCTTCACCTTCGCCATCGTGATGCTGGTCTTCCTGGGCTGCTGGCGGCTGTCGGACGCGACGCCCAACTGCGTTCCGCATCCGGCTTACCCTCAGGGGGGGCAGTGGCTGGCTCCGAGCTGGGCGCAGCTAGAGCAGTCACCCGCCACCACCCCGCTGGAGCAAGCCATGCGGCGCATCCAGCTGCGTGACCCGGCACCGCCGGCGAGGCGCTCGCCGCCCCAGGCCCCGCCTGCGGGCTCGCCCTTGGCTGAAACACCTCCAGCAGAACCACCGAGCACCCTTGTCACGGGCACCGCACATGCAAACGCATCTAGTGTAGGGAGGCCTGCGGCTCCGCCGACAGAGCCGCCTGACGTAGCTGCGTCAAGGCCCTCGGCCGCCATTGTCACGACTCCTGATGGGGCTAGGGCACCGCCCGAAGACTCCACCTTAGTTAAGCAGGAAGCAGGCTACACTTTATGCATTCGACCTGATATGACTGAGGAGCAGCGCGATAGCCTCAAGACGCTGTTCTCCAAATATGACCACTTGTTTGCTAGGAGCCTCAAGGACATTGGTTGCTACCGGGGGGAGTTGGGGCCAGTGAGACTCGAACTCAAGCACAACAACCCAATATTTGAAGCGCCGCGACGACATTCGGCTGCCGAGCGGTTGGTCGAGGATGCCAAGTGCCGCGAGCTGTACGACATTATCGAGCCGTCCAACTCCACGCAGTACGCGATGAATGTAACCCTGCCACGTAAGAAGGGAATTGACGGTTCGTACGAATCCAACGAGTACCGCTATTGTGCGGACGCGCGCCGTATAAATGCAGCGAGCGTGCGCGATTATTTCCGGCCGCCAGCGCCGGAAGACCTGTTCGATCGCATCCTGGGCGCGCGATTCATTACTAAGTGCGACTGCCGTGCCGCGTTCAACCAACTGCCGCTCGCCGAGGAGGATCGCGATAAGACCTCGTTCTGGTGGAACAACACCCTCTGGCGGTACAAACGGTTGATGTACGGCGCCGTCAACGCCACGGCAGCTTGGCAGCGAGTACTTTCGCACCACGTGCGGAAGTACGGCCTGCAGGACTGCGTGTACCTTTTTGTCGACGACGCCGCAGTGACCGGCCGTACGGCAGAGGAGCACGAGCAGAATCTCGCGCGGTTCCTCGCAATGTTGGACGAGATCAACATCAAGCTGCATCCCGACAAGACCGTAGTCGCGGCAGACAAGATAGAGTTCCTAGGCCACATGGTGAGCGCTGACGGGCTCCGCCCGGTTCAGGCCAAGGTCGCTGCGATCCAAGCCATCCAGCCCCCTCGCTCGCTGACCGAGCTCCAAGCCCTGCTCGGCCTCTGCAACTACTATCGTTGCTACATCCCCCGCTTCGCCTGCATCGCCAACCCGCTCTACGAGCTCACCAAGAAGGGCGTCACGTGGGGTCCCGAGACCTGGCAGCCGCGCCACCAGGAGGCCTTGGACCAGCTCAAGGCCGAGTTCTCGACCAACGACCGGCTGCTGCGCAAGCCTGATCCCAACCGTCAACTGATCCTGCACACTGACTTTTCCAATGTAGGCATTAGCGCCGTCCTAGGCCAACTGGATGACGAAGGGCACGAGTACATGGTCGCCTGCATCTCGCGCTCACTCAACGTGCACGAGCGCAACTACACCTCCTACAAGGGTGAGATGCTGGCTGCCTGCTGGGCAATGAAGATGCTGCGCCCCTACCTGATAGGCCCACGCTTCATCCTGGTCACCGACCACGCGCCCCTGCTCTGGCTGATGGAGAACCAAAACCTGGTAGGGCAGTACGCTCGCTGGGCGCTCTTGATGCAGGAGTACGACTTCGATGTCGCCCATCGGCCAGGCCAGCTCCACTATAACGCAGACACCCTCAGCCGCTCACCTCTGACCTCGAGCGCTGATGGCTCCGGAGCCCGCATGGACGAGGACTCCGACGCCAAGCCGCCGCCACCTCGGCTCGTCCCGTATCCGACCGTCACGCCCTCGGCGCAACCCACGGTGCTCATGTCTGCAGTCCAAGCCCTGGCGCTGCGCGCTCGAGAGGAGTACTCCCTGCTGGCCACCGTCACGGGACAGGGCTCCGCCCTCGCTCCCTCTCCTGACGAGTGGCTCGCTGGCGGCAACGGCACGGCCTCTGACCCCGCCGAGCGTTTCGCCGACCCCGAGTGCACTGCGGCTCAGCTCCAGACCCGACAGGCCAACCTCACCGCCAACCGCGTCGTGCGTGAGGCCCGAGACGCCCTTCGGGCGACCTCGCTTTCGCCGCCGCGTCCCCGCCGAGTTGCCGAGGGCCGCACCGCCGCCCTCGACACCAGCCTGCTCTCGCACCACTTCTTAGAGCATGCCCTCACGGAAGGGCTGGTAGTCGTGGAGTGCGGCACCTCCGCCGCCACGGGCCTCGAGGCCTGCCTCCGGGCGGGTTGGACCGTGCGCCGTTATCACACCCTAGGTGCGCCCGCGCAAGAGCATTCGCTGCTGCGCCGCCGCCTAGGCTGGCTCCGTGCCTCCTTTCCCCGACAGCTTCGCGGCTCCGCCGTTGAAAGCCCCTGGGCCGCGCTGCCGCCCGGTCCGCTCACCAACGACCACCTCCTTGCTGCTTCCGCCAGGTCAGGGCAGCAATGGTTAGTGCTCGGCAACATAGACTCGACCCTGGCTCCGCCAGATAGAGTGCTAGAGCTCCTTGGCAGGCTCCAAGAGCTGCAACCCCGACTCCCGCCCGGCTTCCTGCTGGAGCGCGAGCCTCCAGCGTCTGCGGACACGCCCTTCGGGACCTGCCTCACGCTGGACACCGCTGCCATGGGCAGGGCCCAGCACTCGCTGCGCGCCTTCTGCACCAACCTCGCGGCTCCCGAGCACCTGCGCAAGGTGGCAACATCCGGTGCCTGGAGCCCCAGCAACCTCTCGGCAGCCGCAGCGGCACCCACGCGCCGCCTGCCCCTCTGCGAGGCACCCCTCAGCGAGCCCTACTCGGCCTGCGACGTGCCGGGTCGCCCCGTCACCGTCTTCCCACCGGGCAACCCCGCCGCTATCCAGCTAGCCTCCACCGCCTCGGCCGTGCCGTCGCCGCTGCTGCCAGAGGAGGTAGCCGCCCTGACCGGCCTGGAGCCTGCTTCGCTGCTGGAGCGGCGCAACGACGGCACCCTCGCCGTGCCCTCCGCCATCGACGCCCTGCAGCAGGGTCTGCAAACTCCAGCTGCTGCACGCATCTTTCTCTGCGCACAAGCCCTTCAACGCGCTTTCGTCACCCCGCACCACATGGCTCGCATGCCACCTCAGCAGGCGCCACCGGCTGCCCCGCTGGGGGGGGGTAGGGAGATTGAAAACAACACAGCGGCGCAGCCTGCAACCCTGGTCACCACCGTGCTGCAGCACCACCAATCCAACGAGCACTGGACTTCTGCCCTGGTCTCGGCCGTCGCCGACGCACAGGAGTCCCGCTACTGCGACCCTTGGGAGGACAAGCAACTGCTCCACTACCTCGCCCAGGGCACCTGCCCCGCCGGCATTGTCGGAGAAGCGGCTAGACGAGTGGCGCGTCGTGCTATCAATTACCGTTTCGACGACCGGAGCAACCGCCTGTACCGCCGTATGCCCAACAGCACCAGGCGCGAAGTACCTCCACCTGAGCGCCGCCAAGCCATCATCCAGGAGGCCCACCACCGCCTGGGGCACTGGGGAGCTCGCCGCACCCTATGCCTGGTCCAGAACGGCTACTGGTGGCAAGGCATGTCCAGGGACGTTGAGTATGTGGTGCAGCGCTGCCCCCTGTGCGATCGGGCCAACACCGTTGGCAACGTCACTCCGCCCGAGCTGCACCCCCTGCCAATCCGTGGGCCCTTCTTCCGCTGGCACGTGGACCTGGCTGGGCCTCTCACGCGCACGAGCTCCGGCTACGAGTACGTCATGGTTTGCGTCGAGGCTTGGACCAAGCACGTGGAGATGATCCCGCTTCGCTCCAAGGGCTCCGAGGAGGTGGCCAACGCTTTCCTAGCCAACGTCCTGGCCCGCTTCTCGGCGCCCGCCGAGGTGGTGACCGATGGAGGCACCGAGTTCCAAGGCGCCTTTGCCGCCCTGCTCGAACAATGCTTCATCGACCATCGTCACACGTCGCCCAACCACCCGCAGGCCAACGGCGCTGCGGAAAGGGTCGTGCAGGTCTGCAAACGCTCTCTGCGCAAGTACTGCGCTCAGTACGCCTCCGCCGAACGCTGGGACGAGTACCTGCCTTGGGTCCTGATGGGCTACCGCTGCTCCCCTCAGAAGTCCACCGGCAAATCCCCATTTGAGCTCATGTACGGCGCACCGCCTGCTGTGCCCCTCGGCGCCGCCGAGCTGTGGGCAGAGGCGATCGACCCTGATGCCGATCCGCAACGGGCCGACCAACTCGTCATGCTGCGCTCACACAACGTGCAACAGGCCGCGCCTTTCAACGGCCAGAACCTGCTGACGGCGCAATGGCGAGACCGCCACAACTACGCCCGCGTGCGAGCTGGCGGTTACAAGCCCCGCTTCACCAAATTCAACGTGGGCGACTATGTCTACGTCATCCTGCGCAATCAAAACAACACGCTCCAACTGCCCGTCCGCGACACTGTGCTCCGCATTGTGGCCGTGAGCCCAGAGGGAGTTGCCGAGCTGATGGGCCGCGATGGCACCATCCGCAAGGAGCACGTGAGCAACCTTGCTCCCTGCCACCTCCAGGACCTGGACCCAATCGTCGATCCCCGCATTGCAGTGCCGCCGCTGGACCTGCCCTGCGAGATCTGTGCCTTCCCAGGCGACGAATCCAAGATGGTCATGTGCGACGGGTGCGGCACCGGCTGGCACCTGTACTGCCTTCGACCCCCGCTCCAGCGCGTGCCCCGCGGCACCTGGACTTGCCCCGACTGCCATGCTCGCGGCGTGACACCGGCAACAATCGATCAGCTGCCTGCCCCCGTACCGCGCGAGACACCGCAGCCGCAGATCTTCCCCTCCGCTCAGGCGCGCCGTCGACTCGGCGAGGCCAAAGCGCTGGAGGGCGTTCCCTGCTCCCGCAAGGTCCGAGACCCCGCGACCAACACCTTCGTGAACCGTAGGGGCACCCTGCACTACAAGTCGGACGAGCCGCACTCTCGCCCCATTGAAGCGCGCTACACTGACGGCACCGCGGAGCGCCTGACTCTGCGAGCAGCCAAAGCATGCGCTCAACCGTCCGCCACGGCCCTCGTCGCGGCGGCTGGGGCCCCGCCCTTAGTCTTGCCCGACACATGGGACCTGTCCTCGCCCGGCGCCCGAGCTGCTGCGCTGTTGCAGCTGCGCTCCGTGCCCGGGCTGGCCTCCAGCCTGCCTGAGTCCTTTTCCACGGGTGCGCACCCTGCGCCCGCTGAGGAGGCGCTCAACCTGCTTCTGGACCACCTGGACGCAAGCCGATCGCCCGTCATTCTGGACCCGTGCGCCGGCGACGAGACCTTGGCCAACGCGCTCCGCGCGAGAGGCTACTCCGTCTGCGCCAACGGGGGCCGGGCCACCGAGGCCCCGGGCTGGCCCCGCTTGGATCCCCTACAACCTGGGACCTACCGCCGCCTCGCCACGCCCGGCGAGTCCTGGCTCATCATCTCTGCTCCGCACCCGGAGCTTCTGCCCTTCTGGCTGCCCCTGGCCGTCGCCATGGTGCCGCTAGTCGTGGCCTTCATCCCACGGCGCATGCTTACGGCCCCGCCGGACGCATGGGCCGCCCTGCTCAACACCTTCACGGAGGACGAGCGGCTGGCCATCATCACTGGAGACACCTGCGGATACGTCAACGGAAAGCCTGGAGCTTGGCTGTTAGTGTTCCGGGATGCGACCATGAGGGCGCAGCTGATGAGGGGTATCGGGAAGGGACGCGCTGGGCACTGGGTGCATGCGTAGATAGGGTGGTGAACGGAGGGAGATGAGTTCTGCTGGCGGTAGCCTGGTGAGGACACTTAGCGAGCATGGGGGAGGATTGAGGTTTCTCTGCTGGAGGGAACTGTTGTGTACAGCCTGAGCGAACTGCTTCTGACTTAGCGTATGGCCTCGAGGCCGCCTGACTTCGCGTTGTTGGCTCTAGAGTCGCCAAGGGGGGGAGTTCGGTCAGCCGGCTGCACTTTGCCGTAGCCCATAGTGTGTCCTGACAGCTGACAGGGCACAGTACTGTCGCTGTCACAGTATGGTTGCCGGTTGTGAGTTGAGGTGGGATGCCGGGGATTTGTGGTTGGTCTGCTGGTTTGTGCTGGAGGGTACGTCTAGGGTCGTGACTAGGGTTGTGACACCAGGGTTTGCCTCGTGGGACACGTGGCATGAGCACCTGAGGTACGGCAATGAACCCTTCCGATCGGGGGGACTTAGGCGAACGCCCGGCTTCCGACTGGCAAGTCGGAAGCACTGCTGCTGCTACCACGACGACTGAAACTACTAGAGTGTTGCTGCTCTGCTGCCTCTAGCGCCTGCGGCGTAGTCTCTGTGCCATCCGACGACCCCCGAGGAGCCTTCGCTCGACCCAGCTGCTGAGCCTCGGCGCTGGTCCTAGAAGTGAGCCCAGGCACCGCCTGCGTCTTTGCTCGCCGATTAGTTCGGTCAGCCGGCTGCACTTTGCCGTAGCCCATAGTGTGTCCTGACAAGCCGCAACGCCTCCAGCCGTGCTCCATACGAGGACCCTGGTGCTTTCCCAAGCTACTGGCTGCTGACAGGACAGCTATGGGAATGCAGGGTGCACGCGCTCAGCGGTGTGACTAAACGGGGCTCGCAGCAGCCCCAAGCGCGGGTGGCTCAGGGGAGTACGCAGGCTGTGTAAAAGCAGCGACAGGTGCGGGTATTCTTCGCTACGAGCGCCAGGTAAGGCCGGTCTTCGCGTTAAGCGGCTCCTGTCCTCTGTGGCGGGATCTGGGCGCGTGGCGCCTTTGCGCAAGCTGCTTTCAGCAGGGAAGGAGGAGCTACAAGAGGTTCGTGCACCAGGCGCTCTAATGGCCCCAGCAGCGCCCTCTAGCGGGCGATGCGCTCGACGCCGCGCCGCCGGTCCCCTGGGTCACTGCCCCACGCACGCCCCCTTACCCGCACGCCCCTTCCCCGCACCGCGTTGCCGCAGCCCCGCCAGCCCCCGCTCCACCCCGGCCCCCACCTGCTCTGCGGTATGGCCGTCGCCGCCCGGCCCACATCAGGTCAACACGCGCCTTGCTTGCTCCCTCCTGCTCCTCCACGGCACGGGCGGCTCCTCCCTCTACAGCTCAAGGCCCGCCTCCCTCCCCACTCCACCCAGCCCACCCCGACATGTCTGCACCTGGCGTGGGCCCCTGTAAACCCCCCTGCCCTTGGCCGCTCTTCCTGTCCCGCTCCTCCGCCTCCGCCTCCCCTACCCACGCCGGACCCCCCTCACCGCCGCCGCCTGCACAGCGTCATGCCGTCCCCTATGGGCACCAGCACCACAGTGACCCGGGGGTCGGTCAGCAGCTTGGCGTTCAGCGCGGCGAGGGCCTGGCCGGCCTTGTCCTCGGGCTGGAGGTGGGTGGGGGGCGTGTGTGGGGGGGCCACACGGAGAGCGGGCGTCAGGTGCCGGCCGGGTCTAAGGGCGGCTGGCGAGGGGAACAGCCGGCCCGCAGTTGCCTTCTCGTACCCATAGGGCGACAGGCACCAACTTCCACGCGCCACGCCCCACCAGGCACCCACCGTGGGGTTTACTACCCGACCGTGGAAGAGCGTGTTGTCTGCGGGGTCCGAGGAAGCGTAGAAAGGTGGTTCCGATGGGTACAGACGTGGGCGGTCAGGGCGCGGGGGGGGGGGGCTGGCCGCTCGTTTCGGGCCCTCCGCATCATCCCCGCCCTGATCCCGCTCCCCTCAGCTCACCGATGGCGATCAGCCCCCCCGGCCGTACAAGCTGCAGCAGCAGTTCGTAGTACGTTTCGTACTGCCGCTTGTCCGCGTCTAGGGAGTGAGGGAGTGGCAGGAGGGGGGTGGCTCAACGTCGAGGGGCCGGCAGGCCGCAGCAGACGAGCCAACACGAAGTATACACCATCTCAAGCCCACCCCTGTCCGTACGGCCGTGTTCCGGCCCTTCCGTCCCCCTCCCCGCGCACCTATGAAGGCCAGGTCCAGGAACCCGGGCCCCTCCCGCTGCAGCAGCGTCTGCAGGGACTCCACGCCGGGGCCCACCATGGCCTCCACCTTGCCGGACACACCCGCCTCGGCCCTGCACCGGTGGCAGGGGGTGGGCGGCGGGGGCAGCGGGGGCAGTGGAGGCAGCGTGGGCAAGAGCAGGGGGACAGGCAGGGCGCGGGCTCTTCATCCAGCCATCCACCTCCCATCCATCTACCATCTACAAACCCTCCGAAACCCGAAGCCTCTAAATCCTCGACCGCAGCCCATACGCTCCCCACGGGAAACAGGACCCGCCCACTGACCGCCCACAGCTCCATCCTCCCCCAGCCCTCTTTCTCACCAGTACTTGCGGGCCATCTGCATGGGTCGCTCGTCCCGGTCAAGGGCGTACACCCGCCCATCCTCGGGAAGCGCCTGTGGACGGATGCGGGGACCGCAGCGGTAAGGTGGATTCGGGGTGTGGGGTGCTGCGCATACAGCCTCTCCTAGCAACTTTCTTCCCTCGAGTGCCCCCGACCCAGCACCGGCCCCAATCTCGCCCCTTCACCTTCACCGGCGTGCCTCTGGCTGCCCTCCAGTGCATCACCAAGCAACAAGTGTGCAGCCCGGATAGATGCAGGTCCCTCTCCGGCAGCCCCGATCCTGTCCCATCCCCTTCATCGGCAGCCCCCACGCGGCCCCTTCCCCGGCAGCCCCTCCGCCCACCAGAGCCATGGCCGTGGACGAGTAGCCGGTGAACACCCCCAGGTCCAGCACCCGCACCGCCCCCAGCAGCTCCACCAGCAGGCCCAGCAGGGAGCCCTGGGGGGGCAAGGGAAGCGGTGGGAGGGAGTGGTGGAGGGAGGAAGGCAGAAGTCTGAGGGGGTTCCCGGGGGTTTGAAGAGAACAAGGTGGCACGAAGCCGCATCCCGGGGGGCGCGCTGCTTAGCCATGATGCCGACGGAGGGCGGGGGCCGGCGAGTGTGGGGGAGCTGGCGAGGGTGCACGGCTTGCTGCGCGTGTCAAGTAGCGCAGGTGCTGCGGCGTCCGCCACCACACCCTGCCGCGAGGGAGGCGCGCGGTCTGCCCCGGTGCCGCACACCTGCTCCGGCGTCACTTGCATATGGGCGCCGTTGACTGTGGCTGTCTCCGCACGCAGCCGCCGGAGGACCTGGGGAGCGGGAACGAAAGCACCCAAGCTCATCCAAACATCCCCTGCCCCTGCGATGCAGGTCCCCTGCTCAGGGAACCCCCCTGCTTTGCTCCATGCCTCCCTTATCCTCCTCTCCCCACCGCTCTCAAACCGCCCTGTACGGCACCGCATCCTTCGCCGTACCTCGGGCTCGCGCGTGTTGCGCAGCACATAGCCGTACAGCTCCGGGGACATGCCCATGGCCACGGGCTGCTTGTTGACCACCTCGCCGGCCACGAAGGTGCCATCGGCGCCGCCGGGAGGGCTCTACAATGGGACGGTGCAGAGGTGGGGTTGGGGAGGCGCCAGGGAGGGGAAGTGTGGGAGGCTGGTACAGCGATGCCGTGGGGGCAGCAGGCGCGCTGCGCAGGTAGGGGAGGTCATGTCCTTCCCTGCATCCCCGGGAGCCCATGGCCTATGACTTGACTTGCCGATGGCTTTGCGGGTGCAGCGCGGGGCACGCTGTGGAGGCCTCGCGGCCAGGGGGCCGAGGAAGGCGACGCGGGCCCCCGTGCAAGTGCCGACCTGCGTGCGCGTGACAATCGGCCGGAACGTGTTAAAGCGACACCAAGCCCAGCTATATCGCAACCAGCAGACTCGCCTCGCAGTCGCCTTAGCCGCGGCGCACCCTCGCGCCGGCATGGCCCAAAACGTCGCCATGCCGAGCACCTTGCCCGCGACTGCTGACGTAGCGTTGCTTATTTAGAGTCTAAGCTATTGCCAGCTTGATGGTGCAGCGTGTGGGTTGGTCGTGCTCTTGGCACGCGATGGCCCAACAAGTCGCTTTCTTTCAAACGTCTCTGGGCGATACTGGGGGAGCGCAGGTGGCCGGGCACTGACTGCCGTGGCGCAGGGGGACGGACGCACGGGGCAACCTCAGGGCGGTATACTGCAGTGCGTTGCCGTACCGTGCCGTACAACCCGTCCAGCAATTCTCCGCCTCCAACAAGACGGACAGATGCAGGCAAAGGCAAAGGATACGTGAAGGTTGCCTCAGCTACGACGTGTGTGGAACAGACACGGCACTTCAGCCTATTCGAGGTCACGGCACGCCCGCGAGTCCCGCCAACCCATGGCCTTCCAAGACCCCTGGACCGTCCTGGATCACGTCAGCCGCCACAGCTCTCACACAAAGCCTTTCTCTCTAATAGTGCGCCGGCTAAAAGGCGTATCAGACCGCCGCCAGCCCCTCACTGCTGGCTCCCGCTGTAGCCAGCAGCGGCGGGCTGTCACCTCCCCGAGGTTCCCAGCCCGTTGCCCGCTCCCATGCAGTACACCTCACTTAAGGCCCGGCACCAGAAAAGCAGCCAAGGAAGAGTAGACAGCAAGTTCAAAGACTGATAGTGCATGGCTCAGCCCCGAAACAATAAGAATAGGCGTCGTCATGAGAACACTCCTGCACCTTCTGCCACAAAGCCTGCACAGTCTGTGCCCCTCTTCAGCCCCTCGTCCACTGCCCCCCGCGCTGCAGGACATGGCCCGCTGTCCGTCCGTACCACTCGCATGTCAGCTTGAAGATGCACCCGCATTGGCGGGTGACGTGTGACGTCCGCCTTGTACCCACGGATACCCGCGTGAAGTCTGAACTAACCCTTCAATCCTCCGCCTGGCCCAAACGGCAGGGCGCGGGCGGCCCCATGCCTCGCCACAAGAGCTGCAGGTCAGGCAGTCCGTGGCTCCCTGCCCTGCCAGGCCCCCACGTGCAGTATCACATCATGATCGCCCTGTCTTAGCACCTCTCACCCTAGATGGCATTGCTTCCCCCCCTCCCCGCCTCAACCCCCTCCAAATAAAACACTCCTCACTCCCGGCGTCCTGAACCCCAGCTGATGCGCCAGAGGCAGGAGCACACACGCAGAACCAAAATCGTTTGCAGCATCAGGCCCTCCAGAGGCCTGAGCATCATTGCCCTTGCCCCTGCGACTGGGGGGCCTCCTTCCACTCCTCGAGAGCATCCTCCGTCATGGCCCGCGCTTTGGCCTCGATGCGCTCCATGTCCCGCTTCGGCCCCTGCTTCATCCTCTGCGAGTTGGAACCAATGACATGAGCAAGGGGTAGGTGGGGCGTGAGTAGCAGCTGAGGGCTGGCCACCCGTCGGGTGTGTGCCCCAGGGGGGGGGCGTGGCAGGCTGCGCGTGTGGTCAGGGGGCCGCACGCTGCCGGTAACCGTGGCGGCAGGCCACCGTGGCGCCGAGTGGCGTCACTTAGTCGCACACACAAGCACCTCCCGCTTTGTGACGCAGCGGAGCGCGTTCTGCGCAGCATCGCCTTCCGAAGGCCATCCCAAATCGGTCGCTCACGTTCCGGATTTCCTCGTCCATAGCTTGCACCCAGTAGATTGTGACTGCAGTGAGCGCGCAGGTTGCGCCGAAGACATAGTATCCGCGTATGCCTCGGGAGCTCATGTTCTTGATTGTTGCGAAGAGGCGGTCGCGGTGGTCGCAGAGAGTTGATATGAACTTGCTGTAAGTTCCTTGAGTACAAGGCAAGCGCGCCGGTACCGGCCGGCGTAAACCATTACCCAACGGTGGGCACCGGCGGCACGAACCATGTCTCCCCGACGCCGCCGGCGCGCGACCCGCCCTGAGGGATGCCCCAAGCCCCACCGCTGCCGGCAATGCTCTGCCCCCGCATCCTCGCAATCACCTTGTTGCCGTTGCCGGATCGGCTGCCCCTTTACGGCCCTCAGTGCTCTTGCTCGGCCTGCTGATTGGTCCGTTACACGCAACCTGGTCAACTCTAGACGTGTCGAGCCAGGCGCATCGAGGTACAGCCCATCATCGCACTTCCTGCATCTCTCGCCCACCCCTCACCCCTCACCCGCCAGTCCGCCTACCCTCCACGCGCCACGCCTCCACCCCGCACCCCTGCCCTGCCCACGTGCCGCTTGCCCCCTGCTGCCAGCTAAAACGACGGGCCAAGTTCCCCAACTGCCGCCCGGTCAGGCTACCACTGCATGCGTCCTACGCCTGTAACGCCTCGACCGCCTCCCCCTCCTCGCCCTCCTCCTCCTCGAACTCCTCCCGGTCCCGCCTGGCCGCCAGCAGGCTCCTGTACACCTGCCGGCTGATGGGGCCGTACCTGGGGGGGGGGGGGGAGCAGAGTGGCAGGGCGAGGAGGCGGGAGGTGAGCAGGTAGCAGTTGGCCTGACAATGGGGCCGGGCTGAGGACTGGTATGCAGTCGACCGTACGCCAGCACACGAAGAGCGATAATCAATAGGATGACTGGAATACTGGAATGCAGGCGAAGGTAGAATGCCAGGATACGCAAGGATGTGGCGCGGAGCTGGGCCTCTGTGTTTTCGACCTGGAAGCCCAGCCTCTACGGTTTGTCAGAGAGGCGTGCGGCCCCCGCCAGGACCCCCTCGCACCTGGCCGCGAAGGCGGCTGAGCATGCCTTGTCGGCGATGAGCACTCGGTCGTCCTCGCGCCGCCGGAAGCCGCCGCCGCCGCGCACCATGGCGCCGCCCTCGAGCGCCTCCTCCTCGGCCGCCAGGATCTGGTGCGGTGACACGGTTATGGCAGTGGTCAACGGCAGCACAAGCCGTGATTGCGCGGACAGCCGGGTAACATGCAAAGTCACGACGCGACGCGAGATGTTGCGGGCAAGGACAAGGCCCTGCACAGCCTCAAGCTCCGCCTCCTCAGATTCTCAACATGTGCGCCCTGCCATGCATTCAGTTCCGCGGCCTTCTGCCCAGTGGCCCCCCACCTCTGCCGTCTCGCGCGCCACCACGGTCCAGAACAGGTGGTCCGCGGAGCCGGGCGCCACGCCGCCCACCAGCGCCGCCACCACCTCGGCCAGGCGCGGCTCAATCTCGCCCTTGGCGCCCATGGCGCTCCACAGCACCGTGTAGAGGGGCACCACCGCCGACTGGGGGGGACGCGTGAGGGGGAGTGCAGGACTCGCTTCGCAGCAGGACAGATGCACCTCACCATGTCAAAGGTGGTGGAGAAGACGCTCGGCAGCAGGAAAACTGCACCTCACTATGGACATCGTACGAGGCCTCCCTCAGCCCTCAACCACTACTATGTCCAACAACATGTAGAACAGGTAGACCTGGCCACGGACCCGAACCTCCACCTGCGCCGTCTCCTGCTGTGCGGGCGTGAGCCGCAGCTTGGCCATGGCTGCGTCCATGAGCTCCAGGTACAGCCCCGCGCGGCTGATGACACTGGGGGCGCAGGCGAGGGGCACAGGGTGCGGTCCAGAATGTTGGAGGTCGGCGGTCAGCGAACAAACGAACCCGCGCGATGTGCAGTAATCGAGCGGGGCCCTTTGTTTGTGGGAAAGGGCTCGCGGATGGGCTTGGCGAGAGGCGGTATGAGGGGCCGCACTAATAACTGGTATCAACTTAATACCCACAGCCGCACCTGGACACGGCCTGGCGCCAGCTGCCCGGCTCTCCGTCCTCCTCGCCCTCCCCCTCATCCTCCGGGTCCTCATCCGTCGCGGCCTGCCTCCGGCCCTTGGCGCCGCCGGCGGCGCCCCCACGCCGCTGCGGTGCCGACTGCGCCGCCCCTGCCTCCTCCGCCTCGTCCTCGTCATCGCCGTCGCTTCCGTCGGCATCGGCGAGGGACATTGCGTTCTGCAAGGGTTGAGGACACGATCATGGGGAGGAGTGTGATAGGGAGCGGAGTCAAGCCGAAAGTCTCGTAGGGCACGTCGGCAGTCCCTGGCCCTGTCCGGGCACTGACCTCAACCGTCAACGGTCAGGTGCAGATACGGGTAGCCTACCCATGGGCGCAGGTGTGCTCTCCGATCACTGCACCTCTGACCAAGACGCCCCGCCCTCCAGGCCAAAAGGTCCCCCTGCCCTTGCCCGCCGCTAGTCCCTGCTCTTGCCTCGAGGTCCTCCCGCAGAGCGGCGGTGGCGGAGGAGATGTCCGCCATGAGCGCCCGTAGCTTGGGGTCCTGAACGCAGAGGACGGTGGGGGAACGGTCAGGAGCGCATGGAGGCAACCATGCGTGATGCCCCTTGCCCTGGAGTACGATACTGTCCCATGCCTCGCAGGTCGCATGGGTGGAAGACAGCACCTAAGTGCGCAGCCCGGGGTTTCACCCCACCATAACGTGTCCTCACAACGTGTCCCTTAGCCCGGTTTAGGTTCCCCGACGTGCAGTCCCCGAACCCACCAGTGCCTCCTCCGCCTGGCACCGCCCGCAGCGGCACACGAAGCCCCGCGCGTCCTCCAGGGCCGCGCGTCGGGCCTCTAGAGGCGACAGCAGAGTCGCCTCCCAGGCCCCCTCGCCCGCACCCGCGCCCTCCTCGCCGTCCTCCCCAGCCGCTGCAGCTGCCGCCGCGGCGGCGTTGCCCTCCGCGCCGCCCCCCACGGGCAGGTACGACACAGTCAGCTCGGAGCCGCGGCTAACCTTGCGGCTGGCGCGGACAAAGAGCGTGTCCCTGTGTTGGCGCAAATGGTGATTCAGCAAGTGTGCAAGCGCAATCCCAAGATTGGCCTGTGTGATGGGCATCAGATAGATACGGTATCTCAAACCGTCGGGCCCACCCACCCGATCACGTAAGCCACCGTGTTTGGCGAGCAGCTGTGGTTGAGCATCGCCGCCTCAGGCCACAGGCCCACTGGGCCCAGCCGTGGCCCGCTTGGGCCCAAAGCTCCCGCTGACGTGTCGCTGCCCGACTCTGCGACCTCCGCCTCCGCCTCCGCGCCCGCCGCCGCCGCCAGCCGCGCCCACACTGCGTCCTCGTCCTCCGCGCCGCCGTCCGGCTCCAGCGCGTTCGCCTGCAGGGTCGTTGAATGGATGCATGGAGCAACTATGTCGGATGCCCTACTACGCTCAAGCGCTGGTGGATGAGGTCAACACCTGCTAAGTCAGATTGATACCTGGGCCTTTCAAGCGCGGTTGACGAGACCTAGACCCCCTGAAGCCCTGAGGGGTACAGGGCTCCTCCGTCTGCAGGCATTGCCGGCCGCATCCGCACCCCAACCGATTGACGCTCTCACCTGTACGCAGTCCGCCAGGGCGTCCGGGTCCCGCAGCCGGTCGGGCAGGGGCAGGGACTGCGCGGGTGCGGGCACGGGGCGGAGGGCGGGGCTGGTGAGGTAAGTCGCAGCAAGTCGAAGGCCCTATGGCATGGGGCCGCTCTGGGCTATTGGGCAACCAACACGACGCGTCAAGACCAGGGAAATCTGATGACGCCTCCTCAGCGTCCGCCCGAGTGCTGACCTTCCCCACAACCCGCACACCCACCGGCTCTCCGTCGGCCGCCGCTCCCGCGCTCAGCTCCGGAGCCTGGGGCCGGGCCGCCGCGCCCTGCGCGCCCTCGCCCTCGCCCTCGGGGGAGGGCAGCCCCACCAGGGTCTGCATCCAGGCGGCCTCGCGGGTGGTGTACCTAGGCGGACGCGGTACATCAGGGGGAGTCGAGTAGGGAGATTGAGCACCGGTCTCCAGGAAAGCAGAGGCCGCATCGCAGAGCTCTGGAGCGCTCTGGAGTCAAGGGTGCCAGCCCCCGCCCTGCTGCTGCCCCGCCCCTGTCCAACCTCGACCCCCCACACCCTCCGCCCAACACCATCGTTTTCCCCCCTCCCCTCCGCCACGCCCCTCCCAAGAGTCACAACCCCCTCCTCTCCCACCTGCGCGCCAGCAGCTGCCGCTGTAGCTCCAGGAACTTGGCATCCGCCAGCGCCTGACCCCCGGCCGCCGCATCGCCGCCCGCGTCGGCGCCCTCTGCGCCGGCGCCCACGCTGTCGTCCCACGCCAGCGCCAGGGGCCGCACCGCCAGCACCAGCTCCCCGGCCGCCAGCGCGCGGCTGGCCACCAGGCCCCTGCCCCGCCCGCCTGCACACATGAAAGGTCAGGCAGGAGAGGAAATGACGGAGCGCTGAGGTCAGAGGTCTTTGGCTGTTCGAGTGCAAGCCTGTTTCGCCCATGACCATCCCCCGAAGCCCTGCGAACCCACCCGCACGCCCCCGCCTGGCGTTTAAGCTCCAGCCGGCCATCCACCAGCCCAGCACACTGCCCCCAGTCAGCGCAATCGGCTGACCAGTGCTCACCCTCCAGATTGGCCACCTGCACCGACCCCACGCGCGGCGTCGCCAGCGGCCCCGGCCCCGGGTCTGTGAAGAGCGCATTCGCCTCCGCCTGCGCCGCCGCCGAGATCTCCGAGGGCGCTGCGCCGCGCGCTCTCGGGCCGCCAGCACCACGGCCTCCGGCCCCGAAGCCGCTCCCTCGACCGCCCTTGGCGGCCCCGCCCTTGCCCTGGCGGCGAGGGCCGGGGGCCCCGGCGGAGCCGGTCGGGTCGACGGCGGCGGCAGGCGGGACTCCCGCGGGGCCGTCAGGGCCTCCGGCAGGCGTTGCGTGGGCTACGAGGCATGCGCCTCGAGGTGTGTGCAGAGGAGGCAGCGGTGGGCATGCGAGGTGCTGTGCCGGGCAAGGCGGCGAGGGCCGCGCCCCTGGGGGTGGATGGGTGCGGGGGCCCGAGAGGATGGCGCGGTTGAGGTCGACCGACCACGAAGAGGCGCGACACCGTGCGAATTATCCCATTACCGAGCCTATATCGCTCCACCGACTGGCGGAAGCCGCACCTGGCCGCAGGTGGGGCGAACAACTCGCCGCCATGCGCATCGCGTTCCGACCACAGGCACACGAGCCGACTCGAGATATTGCTTGCTCGGAAAGTCTAGTCTGGTTCGTGTAGAGGCTAAACAGGCTCTATGCTCTGCACTGCATGTGTGGCAGGGTCAACGCGAGCCCTGGTGCAAAGCACTGTGGTGTCAAGCACGATGCGCAAAATCGTAAAGATCCACGAACATAAGGCAGTGCGGCTGGCGTCGCGGGTCGTGGGGATGCAGGGGTGTGGTGCTGGGTTCACGACACGCCGGACATGCCGACTTGACAGTCAGTGCCCTGGTCCCCTAGGCAGAGTGACTTTAAGGGATAGAAAGTAGGAGGCCGAAACCGAAATGGGTCTGGGCGTGGCAGGGGGGAGGGGTCAGGAGCCTGAACACGGCTGCGAGCACAAATGGGGCGAGGGGGCCGGCGGGGGGAAGGGCTGTCGGGCCCTGGGGGCAGGGGCAATCCAGGGATTGGGTCCCCTAGGGCATGGCGGCCCCTTTCAGTCCGCTTCCATGCAGGGCCATGGACGACCCTGCATTACCAAGGTGTGGCCGCCCACTTCACCGGCGTACACACGCGGGCTCGTTTAGCATCCCGTGTACCAACACGCGACCATCCGCTGCGCTGCTCTCTTGTGAGGGAGTTCTACGAAGTATAAGGCCGTGCATCCAATCAGATTTAGGTACGCGCGTCGCTTGCACGCGTTTGCCAACCCTCTATGCTAGCATCGCCATCAATGGGTCGGGCGACATCTGCGCGACGTGGTGTTCCCCGTACCGTAGCTTTGAAGGCCAACAGCGAAGCAGGCCACGACAGACCATGGGGACATGGCCCGCTGGTGCATGCGCCCTATCCCCGTCCGTCCCAGGCCCTCTACCCATGCCTGGGGGGCCCTATGGAGGCCTCTGAGGACCTCAGAGCATTGCCTGCCCGCCTGCCTACTCACGCTACCTACCCCAGACGACCCCAGA
Source organism: Edaphochlamys debaryana (assembly GCA_016858145.1). Classification (NCBI taxonomy): domain Eukaryota; kingdom Viridiplantae; phylum Chlorophyta; class Chlorophyceae; order Chlamydomonadales; genus Edaphochlamys; species Edaphochlamys debaryana. The sequence continues at coordinate 600,332 of JAEHOE010000003.1, forward strand.
ACTTTCAATTCCATGCATCAGTGGCGCAGGCGTGCTTAGCGGTGGCAGCTCCACACAACGCTCGGGGCCCTGCTTTGGAAGGTGCTGAGGTTCGCCGCCGCCGGATTGGGACATAGGGCCAGGGGACCGCCCTTTCCACCAAGGAGAAAAAGGTGCAACTTATGCCCTCGGTTCGGGTGATGGCTGGTCTTCGCTAGCTTGCCGTACCCCTCCGTGCCGTGGCCGCCCTTAGGAGCCTTCGGCTGCGCAAAGCGAGTCAGGGGGAGGCGTGCAAAGGCGTACTTGCTTTGCAGGAGGCAAACCCGTGGTCTCTCATTGTAACCACCGGGGACTTGACATGTGCCAGAGAACAAACACATGTGCAGGTTCTCCCCTGCCCCTGCAACCCCAGGCTCTCAGGCAGTCTGTGTCGTGGAGGAGCAGGAGGGAGCATGCCAGCGCCTAACTATTGACCCACCGCGGCTCAGGCGGCAACGGCCACACCGCAGGGCAGGTGGGGCACGGGTCGAGCGGGGGGCGCGGGGGCGAACTGGGCAGGACAAGGGAGAGGGGACGGGTGTGGTGGGGGAGGGGAACCCCGCGCACGGGGGCGCCGCGCGTAGGGCAGTGACCCAGGGGACCGGGAGCGCGGCGTCGCACGCATAGCCGGGCTTGCGGGCGCTGCTGAGGCCAGTAGAGCGCCTGGTGTGCCAACCCGTTAGCTCCTTCCCTGCTGAAAGCAGCCGCCCTCGCAAAGGCGCCACGGGCCGCAGATCCCGCCACAGCGCACAGGACCGCCGGCGAATGCGAGCCCGGCCTTACCTGGCGCGCTTAGCACACAGAACACCCCGCACCTGCTTCTCCACAGCCTGCGCATTCCCTTGAGCCACCCGCACCGCTTGGGGCTGCTGCGAGCCCCGTTTAGCCACACCGCTGAGCGCGTGCACCCTGCATTCCCATAGCTGTCCTGTCAGCAGCCAGTAGCTTGGGAAAGCACCAGGGTCCTCGTATGGAGCACGGCTGGAGGCGCTGCGGCTGGGACGAAATGCTGGACCGCCCTTTGTGGAGCTCTCCCTGCGCAGACGCCCCGAGGTTTGCTGCGCAGCGTGGTAGTATAGAGCTCTGAGGATAGAGCTTCCCGAAAAGGTGGCAAAGGCACTCTTGGGGCGGGCTGTCCAGCAAGGCAAGTCCGCGTTTGCAGGCCCCTTGCGCCAGCCCTCTTTCTTTGCACCAAACGATAGCTGGTTGTCCATAGACCTCCTAGCAGCTGGGGGTGCAGGGCGGCAGCGCATTTCCATCAGACGATCACCGGGTCCCGCAAAACTAGTTCCCGCTTGCGCCCAGCCCGCACCCGCGCTAGGCTAGGCCAGACGCTAGCTGCTTTAGCCCCTACTTGCGGCCCAGTAGCACGCCTGGGGGCAGCCTGTGGCGCGGAATCACGAACCGCAGTAGTGCGGAGAACGGTCTAAGGAGTCACGGCTGGCCTACAAGAGGGCCTGCTGCCTGCCGGCCCAGCTCTTACGACTCTCCCACAATCCACACACCTTGATCTCTAAGCTACCACGCTCTCTAGCTCCCCTCCCTTACGGTACTCAAGGCTCAGCCGCCTCTCGTATCTCGGTCCGCGACTCAACTCTCCTGCACCTTGAGCAAGGATGTCCAGCGCTAAGCATCAGGACGTCGCCAAGCTAGCAAGCCGCTTCATGACGACCGGAGCGACTGCTCCTACGGCTGTGGCCCCTCGCCAAGGGTGAGTCGGGGGCCTGAGGGCGGCTGGGCCGGGCGCTGAAGCTGCTGTAGCCGGACGCCAGTCGCAGATACAGCAATTAGAGAATTTCCAATCAGTATAGCTTGGGTGTGAACAGTGGCGGCTTAGGGTTGCTGGGGTTGCCTCCGCCGATGTGGATCGCCGGTAGCGCTGTGCGCAACTGGAGCATTTCGGGGCCGGCCGCTGCCACAATCACCCTGCAATCACAACCACAACGTTAAGGATGTCAGCAGAGGCTCCGTCGCAGCACGAGTTAACGGCTTGCCCCGTTCCATGTCGCGATGGTGCATCCCGAGTCGCGGGTCGCCAGCGCCGAGCAGCGCCGTTTTGTTGTTTCCCTCTCGCGTCCCCAACCCCATCTTCCTCCTCTCACTGCGCTATGCAGGTCCTCCGTGACGAAGCCGGCCACCACGACCGCCACCCGGCGTGCCCCTCCACCCAAGCGCTCGGCGTTTGGCTCGACCATCCCTGCCAGCCGCAAGGTGGGTCTTGGGGACGAAAGGGGCTGGACGGCTGCGACGGCACAAATGACAATGCATGGGCAGGGGCAGAACTTCAGGACCTCACCAGAGGTCTGTTCAAAAGCAGCAGCAATCGAGGGCGGGGCTCGCATGCAGACTCTTCCAACTTTCCCTGACGACACGCCTCGCTTGCCCTTGTCCCTTCCCACCCTCAGCCCACGTCGGCTTGCAAGGCACCGCTCCCCAAGGCCGCCCAGAAGGCCGCCGCCACCGCTGCCTGCGTCGGTGCCGCCTCCAAGGCCTCCCTGCTCAGCGCCAAGCCCACCGCACCGGCCACCCCGCCCACCTCCGACCGCCGCGCCCGCGCCTCCCCTCCCACCTCTGTCGCCGCCTCACCAGTCAGCAAGCCCGCGCCCATCCCGCCGGCCACCGCCCCCGCCTCCACGACCCCCTACTCCGTCCCGCGCACGCGTGATGACGTGACTGCGCTCATCCGCGAGCGCACCGGCATCGCTCTCTCACCGCTCACCGCCAGCACCACCTTCCGCTGCGAGGGGCTCCTGCAGCGCTCGGCGGCGTGCCTGCCTGGGACCGACACGGCCCTGTGCTCCGTGTACCGCGGCAAGATGGTCACCACACAGACCCTGGCGGGGGGCCAGACGCGCAAGGAGGTGGTCGAGGTGGCCTGCAAGAAGGCCTGCCTCCCCGCCAACACGACCCCCGCCACCTTCAACAAGAACTTCAACATCGTCAGCGCCGACCTCGCCGGCTACGCAGGGGCTCAGGCGGCCCTCAAGGCTGGGCCCTGCCGCGCCGCCGCTGCCAAGGCCGTCCTGCCTGTGCTGGGCTGGGACGTGGAGGGCCCCGTGGACGGCCTGTTCTGGGTGGTGTACTACACCGCCTGGGCGCCGCTGGGCACCCTGCAGCAGCGCATCTACGACCTCGCGTGCGGCGCCGGCCTGAGGCGCTCGGCCAGGGCCCACGCCCCGGGCGAGCACCCGGCCCTGCCCGGCACCCACCTGGCCTGGTCCGAGCTGCTCTCGCTCCTGGTCGCCAAGGTGGAGCAGCTGGCGCTCTTCCGCGCCCGAGGCATCGTCATGCCCGACAACAAGTTCCAGAATGACCTGGTCACGGCCGTTGGCTGCCTGGCCGCCATCGACTGGGACGGCTACCAGATCGTCAGCGCCGGCAGCAGCCCGCAGTGCGCCCTCACCGCCGGCACTCCCACCACGGCTGACTACGCCGCGCCCGAGCAGACGCAGCGGCGGGGGCCGTGGACTGGCTTCGCCTCGCACGTGTGGCACCTGGGCAAGTGCCTGCTGGAGGCGCTGGCGCTGGTGGAGCAGGTCCTGCAGGCGCGGGCGGCGCACAGCGGCAAGCCGGGCGTGGGCAGCGCGCGGAACGCGGAGGTGCTGGCGGGACTGCGGGCGCTGGCGGAGCGGTGCCTGGTGCCGCAGCCGGAAGAGCGCCCCAGCCTGGCCGCCCTCCGCACCGCCCTGGCGCGGATGCAGAAGACGGCGTAGGGCAGACGGTGCAGGCTTGGTATTGACGGCATGACATGGGTTGCTTTGATTCCCGCGGAGTTTGGGCTGTGAATTTGCTTGGGGCCGACGCAGAAGAGGCTGGGGTAGCGTATTGCGGGGCACTGGGGAGGCTGGGCAAGAGTTTGTGAGGTACAGCAGGTGCAGCAGGAAAGGACAAAGCCAGAAGGATTGGGCATGATCGGGTGTTGGTGCTGAATTATGACAGCAATGAGACTTTTGAAGAGGCCCTGCAGTTGCAAGTTTGCGGGAGGGCGTGGGTTGGGGGCTGCCCTGTTGGGGTGAGGTCCTAGTGTTGCATACGGTACTGCCGAGTGTTGGGCTCGATGTGGCTCTGTGGCCTGTTCCTCGGAGCGAACATGCCCATGTGTGCATGCACCTTGAGGGTTGAGGCTGACCTTGGATGCATGGTCTACCGTTGCATTGCACGGACGGCTCTGATGGCATCTGTAAGCCACGCTGCGGTCTCGCTGTGTGCCTTCCCTTTCGCCTGGGCATCAGTTGGGCCCAGACCTTCTGGCATCCCCCAGCCGTTGACAGATGTCCTCTTGCAGCGGCCTCCACGCAGTCACTGGTCACACTGGACCTCTTCCTCCGGAGCCCTTACTGGGATGCCCAAGGCTGCCCAGGGAGCTGGGTAGCGTCGGGACTGGCAGACTCTTCGGGACCACACACTACCGCAGTGCCCATAACCGAGCTTCATCTCCAGGTGATGAACGCGAGGTCTCAGTGCGCACCTTATGACTGCTGCCTGCCGACGTCCGGGCAGCCTGAGTTGGGACAGAGCGTCCCACGACATCCCCCCGGCCCCCACGCACAGCGCACACGGCGTTCTCAACGGACCACATGCTCCTTTCCCACCCCTTCCCACCCTGAAAAACCCCTCCTTTCATATGCAGCTTGACTCTCAGCCTGGTATGTCACGGCCTCCCACTCGTGCGGCCGTACAGCACTACCTGCCGTACGCGAACGTGCACATGCATTGGTGTGTGGTGGCCACATTTCCATCTGTCGCTGCTTGCTCACTGCATCTACCACTAGACAGCAGGGCCGCCCCAGCTCGCATTATCACCACTTTCTAGGCCCATCGCGACATCATGGGCTGGGAGTACTCTGGCGAATGGGGCATGCTGGGTGGCTTTCTGTTCGGCAACCTTAAGAATATGCAAGAGGGGCGGGCGTGGTTCAGGCGACCCTGGCTGCACGCGGCCGGCATGGTGACCGGATACTACTTGATGAAGGCCGCCTCTGATTGGGAGGACGAGGCTCTCCGTCGCATCATCGGGCGCTACGAGCGGAAGGGCTATGCCATCCCGGAGGACCGCAAGGAGCTCTTCACGCCCAAGAGCTACCAGTAAACGCGCTTGTCCAAGGTAAGGGGCACAGAAGCTCAAGCATGCATGGCTTCACAAGCATGCTGACTGCGGGGCTCATCAATGCGGGCAGGACTGCAAACGCGCGAATGGGTGCATCAGCGCGTCCTCGCTCGCGCGAACACCTATGGCAAGTCGCACAGCGACGACTGGCCCACGAGAGCTGCCCATGCTGCTAGGGGCTCCGAGTATAAGCCCGGTCGGGCTCTCCGCGGGAGCCCCTACCCGGTGCCCACTCCCCTTCTCTTCGCCCGGCAGCGCGTTCTTCGCTACCTTACAGCCCCCCTTGTAGCTTGCACACCGGTCCGCATGCACATGGCTGCATATGGCTGCCAGCGCGCGTGCGCTAAAGGTGGAGAGGGGCACAGAGTGCATGCCTTCAAGCGTCGACCCCCATGCTTGTCCACACTGACCCTCCCTTGTCCCCACCCGCCTACCCCTGCAGGTGCTTGAAAGGTAGCTGTGTGCTGCAGCGGAGCTTGTGCACGAGCTTGCCGCCGCGGAAGGGACTGCTCGCTGGGCGGATGGACTCTGGCCGGCGAAGAGGATGCGGCCAGGGCCAACGGACAACTCCGCAGCTGGCGCGGGCCGAGGAGGGCGTGCAGACGGGGGTTTGAGACGCAGTTTGGCCTATGTCAAGCGGACGGCTCCCTGTGAGTGGCCCCCAGCTGGCGAGCTGGGGGCTGCCGGCCTGGCTCAGCCTCTGTGAGGAGCTGAGGGTTGGAGCAATGTAGCGCCGGGCTGCTCCCTCGACGGTTGGGGGCCGTTGGACAGTGCTCCCCAGCGAGCAGCCCTGGTCCCTCGGCGGTGCGGGGAACGGTGGTTCCTTGATGGGCTTGCATGGAGTCAGAGTCAGAGTAGGGCATAGGGGCGGAGTACAGTCCGCCCATCGGCTTATCGGAGTGACATTGAGTGTTACTGGTATGGGACTCGGGGGAAGGTGGCCTCGCGGGCTTGGCGGGATGTGTGTGGGGAACAGGTGTCGGGTCGCTTGGTGCATGGCAGTGGTGATCTGGCAACGTGTTACCGTAAGTCAGGTGCCGTGCACGGGTCCATTGCATCGACATTTGCATGGACGAAGAGTGGCCCTCTCTCACATCAGACCTAGTCGATCAAGCCAGCGCAAGGCACACGACAAACCCCTGATGATAGCTGTTCCACAACCAGACCTCTTCTCAGTAGGGCCCATGCCCGCAACTTCAAACCTGTTCTCACCAGCCTCCCCCGCTGCTAGAAGCCGGGGTTTGTCACCGGAAAGTCATCTTCACGGCCATCGCTAACACCTGCTTGCCATGCACAAATGGCAACGCCGCATGCGCCCCCTGTCGCCCCAGACCAGCCACAAGATCAAGAATAAGGACCCCCAAACCCGCCTGCCCGCTTCAGCTAAGGGCCCGACACGGCCAACACGCCTTGAGCCAAACTGTCTCTTGTCGTGCCTCTCTCTAGGGCGCCGCTACATCACACTATCATGCGGCCGCCTCTGTACGATACAAATCGCCTTCACCCTGACTTGCCCTCCCGAGCTGACCACGACGGCAAGCGGCCAACAAAACAGCCGGATGGCAGCCCACTCCTGCCACTCCAAACGTCCCAATCTTCTCGTCCCTCGCTTCACGCGTTGAAGCGACTGGGTCAGTGGTGGTCTCATCCCTCATCGCAAGCGAAGCATTCACAGACAACCATATAAGGAACAGCCCCCCAACGAAAAGGCTCAGCGATTAAAACCAAGCGAACACCCACCGCAGAACACAACCTGCAATCTCTCCAAGCAAAGACGGGGCCCCACCGACTCCCGTTCTCCGGACCCAAGCCTCCAAACGTCCCCACCCAATTGTGTTTCGCAGCGGCTGGTATCCCGCACGCCTAGCAGCCACGTACCGGCAACACGCCACCCCGCAACCAGGCCTTCCCCACGCTCCCCTCCGACCGCCCCTCCACCTCCACCTCCTCCTTCCCGACCTCGTGTTGCTCGCATACCAGCACTTCCTCCGCCGCCTGGAGGCCGCCTCATCACGCCACCGTCACAGGCGGGGGCTCGCCCTCCATGCCACCGGGCCCCGCGGCGCCTGCGCCCGCCGCCGCCTGGCGCCGGCTCCTCGGCCCCGGCCCCGCCCGCATCACCCTCGCCAGCTCCTCAATGCGGAAGGGCTTCACCAGGAACGCCTCAATGCCGGCCTCGCGGCAGCGGTCGTGGAGCGTCTGCAGGGCACGGCGAAACACGGGGCAGAGAGGCACAAGCAGGGTCAGGGCAGTGGTGCCAGACAGCCCTTCGACCGTCGAGGCTTTCATTGCGCCGTGCACCTGAAACAGCCCCAGCGCCTGGAACGGGCGGCTTTCACTGCCCGTAGCTCTCTGCCCTCTTGTCGCCTGCCGCCTCCTGCCCCTCAGGGACCGGGGTACCTCCCGCGCCGCGCGCACCTGCACCGTGTCCGCCGAGAGCGCGATGATGCGCGGCCGCTCCTCGGGCTTGTAGGCCTCCTGGATGCGCTTGGACGCCTCCAGGCCGTCCATCTCGGGCATGTGGATGTCCTGGGGGGTGGTGGGTGGGCGGGTGGGTGGATACGAGGTCACGGGGTTATTGTGGGGCGTGTGTGATAGAGGCAGGAAAGCCAGGCTGCACGATGCGGGCCAAGGGTACGTCTTCAGCACGCTGCTGGCTCGGCGCGGCCAGGGCTTGCCAGCCACCACGCTCGTGCACCAACACCACTCCCCTCAACCCCCTTCTTCCAACCCCTCACCCCCCCTCCCTCCGTCGCCCCCACCATGAGGATGAGGTCGTATGTCTTCTTCTCCAGCGCCGCCAGCACCTGCAGCCCGTTCTCCACCACGTCGGGCGGCTGCACGCCCCTCAGGATCTGCTGCAGCACCTTGAGCACCACCTTCTGGTTCACCTGGGGGGCGGTGGGGTGTGTGGGTGTGTGGGTGCGTGGGTGAGGGTGTTTGTGGCTGAGCGAGATTGCCCCGCCTACGCCAGTGAAGCGAAGCGTGGTGGTGTTGGGTGGGGTGCGGTTGGGGGCATGGGGCGAAAGTGGGATGGGCGTTGCGGTGGGGTGTTGGGAGCACGAGAAGGCGGGGGCCGGGCTCACGCCGCCTCAACAGCCACATTCTGGGGAGAGCGCCTGCACCCGCGCACCTTGTTGTCCTCCGCAATGAGGATCCTCAGCTGAGCCAGGTGCGAGTGCTGCTGCGCCGCCGCCGCCGCCGAAGCGGCCGCCGCCGAGGCCGCAGGCGTGCCGCCGCCTGGGAAGGTACCGTAGCCCAGGCCGGGCGTGGGGTGGCTGGGCGCGAAGCCGGCGGACACTGGCGGCGGCGGGGGCATCGATGGCGTGGGCAGCGGGGGCACTGCCAGCGGCATGCGGGGGACGGCGGCTGCGTCGTCGGGGAGCGAGGGCAGCTCTGGCGGGGGGGGGAGGGGGAGCGGAATGGAGGGAGGGAGGGAGGAATCAACTTAGGATTAGGTTGCCAAGCTCGCCCTCATACACGAACGGTGCCTCGCCTGCAACGCTAAAATGCGAGCTAGCTCGCGGGGACGGTGGCTGCAGGGCTAGGATACACGGGCCAAGTGTGCGCCCCGCACGCACCCGAGTTCTCTGGGATGGAAGCGGGCAGGGGCATGTGCGTCGCACCGGCCCGCGCGGGGGAGCACCGCGTCTGGCCTCCGCCTGCACCGCCCTGCGCCGCCGCGGGCGGCGGCGGCGGCGGGGGCGCGCCGCCCGCGGCTGCTGCCGCCGCCGCCATGGCCGCCGCCGCCGCCGCGGCGGCCGTGTTGCGGGCCATGGCGGCTCTCTCCAGGGCCGAGTTGTCGAGCGATGTGCGGCGGTTGACTCCCTCGGCGTAGTCGTTGCCGCGCTTGAGGCGCCAGGACTTGAGCATCTGGGGAGTAAGGAGTCGAACGGAGAGTTTCGGAGGTGAAGGGTGGAGGGTTTTTCAGGTTTGGGTTGGAGAGCGGTTGCGCGGCAGACGGGGCGAGGGGCAGGGCACGGACCAGCAGCAGACTCAACCGTCCTTCCTTGCCTCCCCCTGCACCCGCGCCTCCACCCCTGCGCCTCCACCCCCACCTGCCCCTGCCCCAAGGCTGTCCCCCCCGCGGCTCACCTGGATGCTCTCCGACGGAATGGGCGCGTTGCCCAGCTTGGGCGCGGAGCTGCCGTTCCACCTCAGCAGCGCCGTGGCCTTGACCATGGCGGCCGCCAGGCGGGAGTGGCGCAGCGGCAGCGCCGCCGCCACCACCAGCGGCTGGAGGGCGGGGGGGAGCGCCTCGCGGTCCCCTAGGACCACCACGGGCCGGCCCTTCCAGCCTGGGGGCGGGTGGGTGGTGGGGTTTGGGGGTGGGGTAAGTGAGGAGGGGTTGAGGGAGGGAGGGTGGGGGCGGGAGAATGGAGGGTGAGGGCGGGAGGATGGGTGGAGCCGAGACAGAGGAGCATGTGGAGAATTGGGAAGGGATTCCGGAGGGCGAAGGGACCGAGCGCGCCTCACCCGCTTTGAGCGCCGGCACCAATCGGTCCATGGAGACCACCAGGATGTCGTACGCCGGCGGCGCCAGCGCAGAGCCCGCCGCCGTCGCCAACCCTGCCGTCGGCGCTGCCGTCGACGGCGCCGCTGACGCGGCGGGCGCCAGGTCGTCGGGGATCCGTGGCGCCGGAGCCGTCAGCGGCGGGGTCGCGGGCGCGCCGACGGCGGCTGCCGCCAGGGCCGCCAGCGCTGACGGCGCCATCAACCTGCCGCCAGCGTTGTTGCTGTTGCTGCCGCCGCCGCCGGGACCGGACCGGAGCGACCCCGAGCCGCCGCTGCCGCCTCCGCCAGCGGCGTCGTCAGGCGCGGTGGTGCCGGCGGCGATGGCGTCAATCGAGGACAGCGTCGCGACCGGCAGGGAGATGGTGAAGGGCCTTGACGCCGCCGTCGTGGCGGAGGGCATGATGCCGTCGGTGGTGACGCTGCGCGGCGGCGGCACGACGGCGCCGCCAGCGGCGGCGGCGGCGGCGGCGCAGGCGTTGTCACGCACCGCCGCCAGGCCCAGCTGGCGGCAGCTGTTCCAGACCTGCTCTGACGTGGCAGGGTGCGACACGTCGACCAGCACCGTACGGCCCTGTAGTAATGCCACGTCATCGGCGTCGGCGCCGCCGCCGAGCACGCCGCTGGCGGCGGCGGAGCCGACGGAGTGTACGGAGCCGGGCGCCGGCGGTGTCGCGAGGCTGGCGGCCAGGCTGGCGGCGAGGCCGGCGTGGGCGACCGGCGGAGAGCTGGACACGCCGCCGCCGGCGGCGGCGGCTGTGGCAGGGGCGTCGGGGGCGGGCGTACCGTCTGCGAGCCAGGGCGAGGTCCGGAGCTCCCGGCCGCCGCGGCCGCTGCCGCCGCTGCTCACGCCCGAGCTCCGGCTGGCGGCGGGGTCAGACCCAGCCGTCGACGCTGGCGGCGCAGGGGCGCCGCCGTTAGACAGGCGTGGCGCCGCCGCCGTCAGCGCCGCCGCCGCGATGGCGGCGACGTTGCCAGACGTACGCTGCTCCTCCGTTGACGTGCGGGGGGTGCACTCGCTCGACGCGGAAGCTGAAGAGACGGTGCTGCGTGACGGCGGCGACCAGGGCCAACCGCTGCCGGCAGCGGCGGCGGCCGCCGCCGCCGCGTCCGACTCCGCCGCCCAGTCCGCCGCCAGCGTGAAGTGGAACGTGGATCCAGCGCTGAGCGTGGATTCGACCCAGATGTCGCCGCGCATGAGCTGCGCGAGGCGCTTACTAATAGCCAGGCCGAGACCCGTACCGCCGTACCGCCGCGACATGGTTTCGGAGCCCTGCCGGAAGTGCTGGAACAGCTTGCGCGCCGACTCCTCGCCGATCCCGATGCCCGTATCCGACACGGCGAAGTGTACGACCATCTCAGGCCGGTCGGATGCAGATGCGGTGGATCCAGGCGGCGGCGGAGCCGCACCCGCGCCGCCGGCCGAGCCCGCGCGAGCGTTACAGGCGGCGGCGGCGGCGGCGGTTGCTGGCGTGTCCTCGCCTTCATCTGGGTCGGGGTTGCGGCACTGGTCTGCCGGCTCCACGGTCACCCGCACCACCACCTCACCCCGCTCCGTGAACTTGACGGCGTTGGACAGGAGGTTGGCCAGGACCTGCGGTTGGGGGGCGCGCAACGAGTCTTGTCAGCAGGTAGCGAGATAGGAATGTCTTGTTAGGGCATCGCAACAGCCCAGCTCCAAGCGGGCCAGGCCCAAACACAGCAATCGGCAGCCGCATGGACCCACCCACCCCAGTCTGCACTCCATCCCCGACCTCCAGCCTCCCCCCCAGTCCACCCCCGCACTCCCCCCCCCGCCACCCGCCTGCCGCAGCCGCACGGGGTCCCCCATGAGCGGCCTCGCCAGCGCCTCGTCCGCTGCCAGGTAGGCCAGCGCCAGGCCCTTCTTGGCGGCCTCGGCGGCCACCAGGTCCACACACGCCTCCGTGGCCTGGGGGGGGGATGGGGGGGCGGAGGAAAGGGATCGGGTGGGAGGTGGGTGGGGGAGGGATGCAGGCGAGAACCGGAAAGGGAGAGGGGGATTTGGTGCTGAGCGGGATCGCGCCGGCGCCAGGGAGTCCTTGCGTGTAGGGGAGCTCGGGGTTGTGGGCGTGGGCGCCCGGACCAAGCCCAGGCCTCGCCGGTTGAGGCTAGCTGGTCGGCTGCTGCTCACCAGTCTCAGGCACAGCGGGCTCCGCTGCAGCTCCAGGGAGCCGTGGTCGATCTTGGAGAAGTCCAGGATGTCGCCCAGGATGCCCTGGGGTGGGTGGGTGGGGTGGGTGGGAGGGGGGTGCATGTAGCAAGAATTTGAAGAGCAAGTGGTGAGAGCGGGAGGTGGTTTGGGGTGTTGGATGGCGTGCTGAGCGGGATCCAGTCGCCTCGCCAGAAAGCAGCAGCGGGAGGGCGGGGTCGAGCGGTGGATGGGTCATGATCAGTAAGGCACAGCTGTCGAGGGGCCCCTAGGACAAGGGCGATGCGGCCCCGTCCGGCCGGTCCCGCCCGGCGCCTCACCTGCAGCGTGGAGCCGCTCTCCAGGATGGTCTCCGCCAGCTCCCGCTGCTCGGGCGTCAGCACCGAGGCCAGCAGCAGCTGGGGGGCGGGCGGCGGGAGGGCGGGAGGGCGGCGGAGGCAGAGGTAAGTTGAGGCGGACGTCGGGTTGAGGCGGAGGGCGAGTGGCTAGGCGAAAGAGGGGAACCCGGGTGGACAAGACCGGCGGCCCAAAGGACTGTGCCGTGCTGAGCAGGCTAGTGCTTCCTTCGCGGGAGGAGGGAGTCACAGGGCAGCGGCGATGCCCATGGCGAGAACCGGTACCGTAGTCAGGCACGCACCTGGGCGGTTGCGATCATGCCGTTGAGGGGGGTGCGGATTTCGTGACTCATGTTGGCCAGGAACTGGGACTTGGCCTCCGCGGCGCACTCGGCCGCCTCCTTGGCGTTACGCAGCTTCGCCTCCGAGTGCCGCCGGGCGAGCTGCGGTGCAAGATGGAGCGGGGAAGGGGAGGGATAGGCAGGGAGCGCAGAGGGGGCGGTGCGAGAGGTGGCGCGGGGAACCCCGGCCCGGTGGCATAATGCCAGCCAGACAGCACCCAGCGCCCCAACCGCGGACGATTCCAACAACCACCCCTGATACCGGCCCCGAGCCAGCCAATCAACCAACATCCAACTACCAACCACCTCAACCGACTCACCAGCTCGGTCACGTCGTGCTGCACACCCAGGTACGCCACCAGCCGCCCGCTGACCGGATCCAGAACCGGCGCCAGCCGCAGCTCGTTCCAGAACCTGGATCCAGATCGGCTGTAGTTGACCAGCTGCACCGTACATCCGCGCCGCGCGGAGATCGCCTCACGGATTCGTGCCACCGCGGCACGGTCCGTGTCGGGCCCCTGCAGGAAGCGGCAGTTGCGTCCGAGCACCTGTGGGGCACGCGAGGGGCGTGGTGGGGCGGGGGCGGGCGCGGGGAGCCGAGGGCGCGGGGAGGGGGGGCGGATCTGTCAGGGCACTGCTCGACTGGACGGCCCAGGCTCCAAGCCAAGCCCGTGCCCCGCCCCCCCTGTCCCAAACCCAGCACCAGACCTCTTGCCTGCTGCGCCCCGGCCCCGGGCCCACCAAGCGCATGGCTGTGCCCCATTGCAGTACTTCCCACCACGCGCTCACGTGCTGCACGCCCCGGTTCCGAAGACCCAACACCAGCCCCCGCCCCTTCCATCCCTCCCAGCCCCGCCCAGGCCCTCGCATTCCGCTCCGAGCCCATCCCGTGCCCTTCCCTCGATTGCACCCCTGCCCCGCCCGCGCCCCGGCCCCTTCCCCACCCAACGCTGGACTGACTACTGGCAACGACGCCTCCCTCTTCCCTCACTCGTACTAATAATAACCCCACCTTCCCAACCCCCACCCGCCGTTTTATCGCTCTTATATGAAATACACCCCCACCACCCCCACCCCACTTTCCCCACTCCGCCGCACCTCCTCCCGCTTGTACCCCGTCATGGCCAGGAAGGCCGCGTTGGCGTACACAATGGGCGCGTCGGGCTGGGCGGGGTCGGCGATGGTGATGCCCTCGCGCAGGGCGTCCAGGGCCACCCCCAGCACCCCCAGCCCCGCTGCGCAGCCCTCCACGCCGCCCTGCACCTCGGCCCAGCCCGCGCAGTGCGCCAGCGCCGCCGCCAGCGCCGCTGGGGAGGTGCGCGGGCCGCAGTCGCCGTCCGCGTCCCTGTGCAGGTCCTCGTCGTCGTCGTCGTCTGGGGCGGCTGGGGCTGGGGCTCGGGCTCGGGCTGGGGCTCCGTTCGCGTGGGCGTCTCGGAGGCGGGGAGCAGCGCGGTCTGCCGGGTCCGGCAGCGGGGTAGGTTGCTGGTGCAGGTCTTGTTGGAGTTGCTGCTGGAGTTGGGTCACCTGCTGGAGCTGCTGCAGCTGCAATGCCAGCTGCTTCTGGGCAGTCACGTCGCTGCGGAGAAGAGGCGCGTGCGAGCAAAGGGCGAGGGCAGTTGGTGGCGTGAGTGCCAAGGGCAAAGGGTGGGGGCAAGTGCGAGAGGCATGAGCCATGCACACAATGCCCTTTGATCGCAGTTGGGTCCTCCCACCTGGACGGTTGTGCCACAAGTTAATCCCGAGCAGCCCATGTGTCCCAACCCACTTTTTAACCGGTACAGTTTTCGGTACAGATGAAGCCGGAACAGGGCCCCACCCTCACGCCCCCCCGCTCACGTGAACATCGCTAGGAAGCGCCGCCCTGCCTGGGGCTGCGGCGAGGACAGCTGCTGCGGCAGGGCTGCCTCGGCCCCCGCCGCTGCGCCGCATCCCACCGGGGCGGCAGGCGCTGACCGCTGCCGCGGGGGCAGTGCAGCGGCGTGCGGCGAGCATGCACTGTCTGTACGGCTACCCGTTTGTGCTGTGATGCTCTGCACGCCTGGACCCACATGAGCCATACCATTCTCCCTCGCCGCAGCTATTGTCGCGGCCACTGCTGCTGCCGCCGCTTCTACTGTCGTCCTGGCGGGGCCATCGGCAGATGGCGTGCTGGCGGCAGCGGCCGGGCGCTCGACCTCAATAATGGGTCGGTCGCCGTCGCTACAAGCGCCGCTGCTGCCGCCGCTGCCGCTGGCACTGGAGTCGCATGGGCCGTTGCCGTGCTGCCGGCAACCGTTTCGGTTGGCGTCGGCGCAGCATGCCTCCATGCTCCCCAGGCTGCAGCAGCTGCCTCCGCCGCCGTGCCCCCGCCGCCACGCATCCGCCTCGCCCTCCGCCGCCGCCGCCCCCGGCTCTGGCCCCGGCCCCGGTTCGCACGCACCCGACTCTAGGGGTGACAGCGAAATGGAGCACCAGATCCGCCGGCCCGACGCGTGGTAAGCCCCGATCTCAACGCACCCAGGCGCACCGGCAGACATAGCGCTCACGAGCGCAAGGGCGCTGGAGCCCGCACCGCCGCTGCCGGAGACGCGCGCCTGCAGTGAGAGGCCGCCGAATCCCGGAGCGACGGGCGAAGCCGGCGGGAGGGTCTGCGGCGGGAGGAGCAGCAGGCGCAGGCCGCCGCGCGCCAGCTCCTGGCGGCTGTAGCCGCACAGCTGTCCCATCGCGTCGTTGCTGTACAGTACGTCACCCAGGTCGTACGCCCGCTCGTCGCAGGCGGGCTGCTGTGCCTGTGCCTGCAGCTGCGGTTGAGAGGAGGCAGGCTGGGACGGCTGAGATGCCAGCTCTGCGGTGGCGGCATCGAGTTCTGACTCTCCGGACGCCGCGCTTAGGAGCACCGCCAGGCTTCCGAATGTTAGGGCGAAGCTCTGAGCGGCAGCGTTGTCGCCACAGAGCGCATCCACGAGCGCGGCATCGAGTTTTTGCGCGGGTGCGCGCAGGACGCACGACGGCTGTGGACTGCGGCAGAGCAGGGCCACCACGGGGCCCAGCCCCGAAGCCTGCCCGCAGGGCTGCTCGGACACAGCCCCAGCCAGGCTAGAGCCAAGCTGTTGTTCAACACGCGCCTGCAGGAAGGGTCCATGAAGGGGCGGCACAGGGTTGGTCGGCACGGGCGGAGACTCGGGGGTGCGAGGGGAAGGTTTCCCGCCGGCACCGTTGGTGCTCGGCCCACGCAGGTCAGCTCTCATGCTTGAAGCGGGTCTCACCATGTTCAGCTACTGGCGCCAATGTGACGCCTGAGCGTAGCCGAGCGGTGAGTTGCAGGATTCGATTGCGGGTAAGCACTCCGCCTGAAACATCGGTGCAGGGCGTAGAAGGGAGTCAAACGCTTGACCCAGGCGCAACTGGCCCCCGTGGGCAACCGGCGGAGCGCGAATACCGTTGAGAATCCTGCATTTTGCGTTGGCAATTCGCCCGGGCGAACCCCAGGGCTTCACAGCGCCACCTCTGAGCCCTAGGTGCACCTAACCAGATGTTGCTCCCAATGGTTCGCGGCGGATGCACAGCCCCGCGAAACGCGGGCGCGTTGAGGGCCCGGCTTGCCTTGTTCGCAAGCCTCGACGCCGAGCTCGCCTAGGCTCGATGGCTTATCGCAACCAGCCTTCGTACGGGGAGGAGTTGCCGAAGGCGGCCCTCCCAGCGCGGCAGAATCCAGGTGCCATGCGCCCGCGCGGGCGCCGGCTCAGCCGCAGTGACTTCCCTATGCTGTTCCTGCTAATCTTTAGGATGGCAAAAGCAGACTCTAGCCTGATGGCGCTGGGGGTCCGCCAGTGCTGCCCTCTTCTTGCAGGCCACAACGACGCTAGCTGAAAGAAGCGAGTGTGCTGTGTCGCTCAATGTTGCTGGCTGCGAAAGTCGTGCCAAACTCGTCCTGGGGAAAAAGACATCGGCGAAGATCTTGCTCCGCGCCTCGATGGCGCTGCGGCCAGCGGGCGCGCCCACGAGCTCATTTCGTCGGCGTGATTCCAAGCGCGCTATCGGGCGCAGCAGCCGTGCGACAGCTGGCCCGGGGGTCGCGGCGGCCAACACATCTCGTGCCATGCCCAGAATTGCGCTGCGCCAACAACCCAAACAGCCCGAAGCGCGAGCAAATCATGCCAGACCGCACGAGCATTATAGGCCCGCATCAACACAAGCGAACTCCTCACCAGCCCGACGACCGAAGCCACGGGACATCGCCCACGTTCGACCGACCGCAAGTGTTGGCCCGACCTGCCCACATGCACCAGAGGCCATCACCCCCGCCCACCCGGCGGACGCCAGAACGCACCCCCTGGCGCCCCCGGCATGGGCCCTTCCTGCCCCTGCCCCCGTGCCAGGCCCCCAAGCGGCGGGCGAGACCCCGCGGGTGCCCATGCCTGGAGTGGTCTTGGCCCCGGCCCCATGCCGGGTGCCACGCCGGGCCCTCTCCCATACATGGAGGGCCCCGGACCCATGCCCCGGCCTGGCCCCATGCTCCCCTCAGGCCACATGCCAGGCCCCGGCCCCATCCCTGGCCCCGGCCCTCGCCCCAAACCGTACCCCGCTTCTGCCCCCGGCCCCAGCCCTCGCCCCAACCCCACTCCCAGGCCCATCCCTGCGCCAGGCCCCATCCCTGCGCCAGGCGCCATTCCTGCGCCTGGCCCCATTCCTGCGCCTGGCCCCATACCCCGCCCTGGCCCCATAAACTGCCTTGGTGCTATCCCTGGCCCTGGCCCTACCCCCGGCCGAGCCTCCATGCCGCGCCCGGGCCCCAGTCCGCGATACATGGCAGGGGCCATTCCTCCGGGCCCAGGCCCGCCTGACCCCAGCATTGTGCTACCTGGCCCTGGCCCAGCGATGGGGCCCGCCCTGGGCCCGGGCCCGGCACCAGGACCATGGGAGCCCAGGCCGCCGCTGCCGGCCGGGCCCACAGGGAGCCCCCGCCCCGCAGGCCGACTCGCGCCGCCTCCCATCGCCCCAGCGGCTGAGGCCCCCGCAAGCGGCGCCGTCGCCGGCCGATGCCCAGGCTGAAACCCTCGCGCGGGTGCAGCGGTCCCCGCCCCAACGGCGGTCCTGGGGCCCGCCGCCAGCCCCACTGGCGGCGGTGTGGGGCTCCTGCCGAGCCCCTCGTCCATTGCAGCCAGTACGGCAGCTGCCACGTCACCTCGCGACGACGAAGGCGGGCCCGGCCGCTTTGCGCCAAGCGCGGGAGCCACCCACGCCGGCAGCGGCAGGGCCGCGGCTGGTGCCGCACCGCCGGCCCCATCGTCGTCCCCGTCTGTCTGACTCTCGATCGAGTAGACAGACACCACGTTGTCGCCCTTGATGAAGATCTGTCCGAGCTGGCGCTGCCGTACCTCTCGCCGCCGTATAAGGCGGCTCCGCGGCACCGCAACCATGCCAGGCGGCGGTGGCGGTGGCGGCGGCTCCGCCACCGACGGTGAGGCGGGGCCACTCCCGCCGCCGGCGCCGCCAGAGGCAGCACCCGCTGCCGCTGCATTTGCGCTCGTCCCGGCGGCTCCGGACATGACAGCGTCCGGGCGCCCGCCAGCGGCTGCACTTGCGCCCGCGGCCTCTGCAGCTGCGGCAAGTGCCTTGACGCCGGCAGGAGAGTCCGCGGGAACCAGCTTGGTCCACGTCTTGACCTCCCGTACGGCAACGGTGTACCGCTCCGTCACGCCCGCCAGCACCAGGTTCATGAACCTGGAGGGTCAGGGGCACACGTGGGGGCCAGCCTGGTCCGTCAGGTGCTGCAAAGCATGGACCCGGGGCGGGTCGTCCAGGACAGCAGTAGCGAGGGACACAAAGCGCGCACAACTGTGTGGCCATCGAGACTACAGCGCGCCTGGCGTCGATCCCAGCAACGCCGGCGCGCAACGGCCGGCCGTGCCACGACGCAAGCCCAAGCGCAGGCATTGGCCCCTCGCCCACCTGTCGTACGCCCGCAGCAATCCCGTGGCCGCGCCCCGCACGCCCCCCGCGTGCCGCGTGGTGACGGTGACGCGGCACTGCGCCTCGTGCCAGCGCCGCAAGGAGTCCATGGGCCCCGGAGAGGCGGCCAGCGCGGCCGCGTGCACCCCCTCCAGCGAGTGCGTGGCCGAGCCCAGGATGCGCTCCCGCTGGCGCAGGGCCGCCTCCTTGAAGGACAGGTGCTTCTTGCGGGAGGCCTGCGGGAGGCGTGGGCGTGAGCGGGGAGAAAGCTAGGGGTGTGCAGAGGTTGCGGGGTACAACGTGTGCAGGGTGCCGTGCAGCGCGCCGTCTCAAAGCGCTAAGAGCCGAGGCTCCTCCAAGCCAGCTATGACTAACCCCAGGTTGTTCATGCGGCCGCACCGCACCTCGCTGGCCCGCTGGGTTTCCTGCGGTATGGCATCGACGTGGTCTGCCGGCAGCAGCCGGCGGCACTTGGCGATGTTGTCCAGGGGCGGCGCCGCGGGCAGCGGAGGCTGGAGCTCGGGCGCGTGCAGCGCTTTCAAAGCATCGAATGAGGGGCTCAGGAAGTCCAGGGATGGCGAGGGCGGCCCGCTGGTGGAGGCGGGGGCGAGGGATGGATCGGGCGGCCCAGGTGGTGCTCGAGTCGGCACGCCCAACGCCCCCGCTTCTGCCTCCATATCTACTCTTCAGTCACACGGGTAGGTGTGCAAGAGGCTCGTGGGCCCTTTGGGGGGGCGCTCAGCCAATCGCGCGCATTTGTGCAGCAGATCGGACGGCACGCAGCGGGCGGGCGGGTGGGTGGGTGGGAAGCACGAATCAAATACAACTTCCAGGTGCGGTTGAACGGAGCTGGGGAGTGGGTGCTGGGGGAAGCGCCCCTGGCTTGCATGCTGTCGGCCCTTTCAATCGCGCCGTTTCCCAGCCCCGAAAGCCCCTTGCCAAACTACTTGATCACCACTCTTGGGCGGTCATCCTCACCCACACCTACCTGTCCATTGTGTAAGGCGCAGCTTCTGCAAAGGCACCTTGTGACCCTCGATTTACCGAGACCATGTCTCGTCTCACGAAGAAGCTCGTCGCGCCAGCCGCCGCAGCGGCACCCCGGCAAGGGCGTTGCTGCCTGCCGAGGTGTCGCCTCACGGCGCCACGACCTGCCGGCTGCTCAGATACTGGGCGCATGGGCACGATGGTCGCGCGAGGGCTTTCGGGCGTCTCGCTGCCGTATCCCACCAACGATCAGCAGCAGGCAAGCAATACGAGGGGACGGCCGACGACTGTTGCAAGTATATATCCCAGCCGTGCCGACGGCGTGTTTCTCTCCTCCGACTCTCCCCTTGGCGCCTCGTTACCCCTGCAGGCCAGCATCACAGAGTGCCTGCAGAGCGTAGTGATGGTGGACAATGAGGCGCACCCTCAGTACACGGTCATCAAAATCCAGGTGCGCCCAGATGCCTTGGCCTGATCACCGGAGGCGGCCGGGCCTGCAGCCAAGGGCCATGGAGCCTTACCGACCCCGTCGTCTCGGCGCTCCCACCGCCCGCCCCTCAGGCGCCTGACACGCCCGGCCTGGTGCGCGTCCTCTCCTGGGTCCTCAACGGTGAGTGCTCACCTGCCCTAGCTCCAGCCGCATGATTACCCCTGGTGCGATACCTACGTCACGATGCAAACACCGCACACCATCATGTTCTGCATTTGCCCGCCCTGTGCCCAGGCATGTCGGTGCGCGTGGCGTACGGGCAGCTCGAGACCAGCTCCGAGGGGGTGGCTACGGATACGTTTTGGGTTACGGACTTCAGGGGCAGGAAGGTGAGGAAACGTGGTCGAGCCGACGCACAGGCTGCGTGGTTTCAGGGGCAGGAAGGTGCACGAAGGCGGGGTCGAGCCGACGGGGCCCAGAGGACGGTCTAGAGGAAGCGGTTCAGAGCAGGGCTGTCGAGCCCGGGCACCCGGCCCACTGTGTAGGTGGCACGTGCATTGTTTTGGTGCCGCCCGCTTTTGCCCTCGTGTTGACATTCACCCCTTGGCCCTGGGCCAATCACCCCTCCTGTGCTCTCTCTGTCTGCAGCTCAAGGACTCGTCCGCTTCGTCGCTCGGCGCGCGGCTGGAGGACTTCCTGATCGTGTGCCAGGCCACCGAGTCAGACGAGAAGGTACCTCAGGGCTCACGTGGCTGGCCACATGGCCACATGTCGGCACCATGAGGCGGTAGCCAGAGGTCCCCGTACAGCAGGCCGAGGGCTCAACCAGTCAGGGCCGGGGTTCTAGGCCTCCGGTAGTGATGGTTCGGGCAAGCATCAGGGAAAGGGCGAAGACCAACTGGGCCGGACTTGTGCGTGCGGTCGCCCGCAGGAGTGGCGGTGCGGCAACATCGAGGTCTCCAACCTGGTCAGCCCCGACATGACTCAGGTGAGACCGGCGCGGCAGCAGCAGCGCCTCAGGTGCCTGGCCACAGAAGAGCCGGGCTCTGAGTGTCTCACCGCGCGCTTCGGAAGCTACCCGCACGCTGGGCAGCTTGCTCAGCAGACCGCCGTGCCCTTGAGCCGGTGGTGGCGTGGCAGGGACACGCGAACAGGGCTGCAGCGACAGCCTCGAGTCCGCAACCGCGAACCGAGGGAGCGTGTTGCGGGCCTGACGGGCAGCTCCCTGCCTGCCCTGGGCCAAAAGGTGACCGCTCCTCTTGCTCCCCCGCACCGCAGGTCATCATCCGGGGCGAGCCCGACGGCACCAAGCCGGGCTTCCTCCTGGAGCTGACCACTGCCCTCACCTCCGTGGGGGCCAGCATCCAGGTGCGTGCGGGGAGCCTGGGGGTTGGGGGCTGGGGATGGATGATAGCGGCACGAAGGAAAGGAGCCGCGAAGAAGACGCTGTGGCGGGAGCGTGGTGCGCTGGGGAGTCCAGTGCTGTGCTCTTGGGGGACAGGAAGGGTGGGCGGGCGCGGGGCTGTCGGGAGCAAGGACGTGGGAAGGGCGGAGGTGGGACGTGTGAGCAATCGCCGAGTCGCGCCGCTCTAGGTCCTGGGCTTGGTGGCAGCGCGGCCAGGCCGCAACCGCCACCCCTCCTACCTCTTAGCGCCCATCTGCTCCATGTCATCCTGCCCTTTTGCTTCCGTCGCCCTCACCACACCTGTGCCCCGCCCGCACTCGCCCCAACCCCAGGAGGCGGCCATCCAGGGCGGCACCGACGTGCCCGAGCCCGCCTGCGACATCGCCGAGCCGGGGCACGACTTTGTCCGGGAGGGGCGCGTGTTCAAGTTCATGCTCAAGGGGCCCACGGGCGGGCAGATGGTGGGCGTGGGCTCCGCGTGCTAGGGAGTCCTCCCATTGCCTCTGTCACACCATCTCGTGTCGTGGCGTGCTCCAGGCTCGCTCCAGGTTTCATGGTTGTGGTCAAGTGTTACAAGGCTCCTTGCCGCCAGTGGCCAGGACATGGAACACCCCCATCTCATCCTCGTCCCCCTCCACCCCCTACCCCCCCCAGGACGCGGATCGGGTGGCCTCCCTCATCTTCACCCTCCGCCTGCTGGAGGGCAAGGGCATCATGCCCACAGTCGCCCCCAACATGGACGCCCTGCTCAAGCTGCAGACCAAGTGCAACTGAACAAACTGTCAACCGCTCGCTGAACGTGCAATCGTCAGATTGCGGCTGAGCGGCATCCGCAGCGGCGCAGCAGCGAAACCCCAGAGCATTCGGCGGTGCAGCTGATGGTCGGTGTGCGGTGAAGAGCCGGGGCGGCAGTGCCAACACCGGGAGGTGGCGCGGCAGGCGGCGGGGGGCGACGGTCTGCTGTCGGGTCTGACGTCCGTTGGAAGGCGGAGAGAGAGGTTGATGCGTTGGTTCTTGGTGGCTTTTGGCAGGCTCGGCTCAGTCCCTTTGTAATGCACAGAGCGACCATGAAGTTGGAAGCCAAGGCATTGCTTGGCAACGCTTTGCACATAGAATAAGCAGGTATGCGCGTATGACATCGGAGTCGTTGATGGTGCCTTGGGATGCACCACAGCCCTGGCATGTGAGTCTGTGGATGTGGGAGTGGATACAGTCTTCAACCCGCCAGGCTGAAGCTGCGTGTGAGTCTGTGCATGTGGGAGGGGAAAGTGTGCAGGCGCCCCAGCAGGCCGACACCTTGTCAGGACTCTCCTGTCGGATGCCCTTTGCGTTGCATTGCTGGGAAGGGGCTGGCGTAACGATTACACGGTGAGTCTCGTATGCTTTCACAATTGCTTAGGTAGGTAGGCACTTAAATGGGTATGAGAAGGGCGCTGAAGCAAGGCCACATCTGATGCATGCGTCGCTGAGGCCTAGTCCCTAATGAACGCGGAGGCCTGGAAGTCCTGTACATACGCTTGTGCCCTGGGCGTCAGCAGACGCTGCTGACAATGTAAAGCATGCTGCAGGACGAAGCCTCCTGAGGAACGGTGAGACTTGAAAGTTGGGCACTGAAGCGTTAGCAAGCTATCGACCACGACCGCCAGCCTCACGCCTGCTCTCCCGCGTCGCTGCCACCCGGCCGCCGCCGCCGGCTCGCGCGAAGAATGCTCATCAGCTCCTTCGCCCCCCGCAGAGCCTGACGGCGGGGGCTCAGCCCAACAGTGCCAGATTTCCCTCCCCTCCTGGTCCGTTGCTAGCAACAGACCAGGGTGGCTGCCCGAAGGCAGGAAAAGGGCTGAGCCCCGTGGTCCCCCCCAGGGGGCCCAATGTCCGAGTCATCAACGCTCTCCACCACCAGCCCGCAAGCAGGCTCGCACCCGGCCAGTAATCCGTTGGAACCCCGCACTACACGAGGTGGTGCGACACGGGGTAATCCCGGGGGGCTTCGCCGCCCGAAGAGCCTAACGGCGGCGGCTCAGCCCAAAAAGCGGATATGGGCTCCTCTCGCCGAACGCTTTCCATTCGAGGCGTGATGTATGTCTGGGACGAATCTACCCCCCCAAGCGCACACCCGTACTGATTTTGTCCATACTTGCCGCCCTCCTCACCCAAGCCTGACTCTGTTGCCTGGCACCCGGCCAGCCACCCGGCGCCCATATCGTACTGCCAAGCCCTGACGTAACCAGGGGTGCCGGCCCTCTCATGCAATCATCCGATGGTGCCCAGGCCGTGTGCAATGAACCCCACATGTTCAATTCTGCCCTCCCGCAGCACGCGCAACCGGCGAGCCCATTTTAGTACCTCGATACCGACGCAGCTTCACACGGCCCCCCATGCGATGTATGGATCTGGATGCCCAAGCCTCCAACGTAACAATCTCTGCCCTCCGAACCGTAAACGCCGTGCACACACCCACAACCCCACGCTAGTCGTCGGTGTAGTACAGCCACCCGCCGTGCAGGTGGGCAGGGCCCGGGACGCTCTGCAGCCCGCTCCACGTCTCAAGCAGGCACCGCAACCGATCGAGCTCCCCGCCTGTGACCCAAGCAGAGGCTCCAGCGCCGGTGCCTTCAAGCACCGACGCGTCGCCCCCGAGTCCCGCGGGGAGACAGACCTTGGGGGAGGAAGTTGGGGGCTGAGGGCCACGGTGCCTGACATGGCGCACTCGGAGGTCTTGCTCCCACCCGCCGGCTCTGTAGCCTCCATTCTTGACCCCGTCTGCAAGCTGAGCCCCTCTGAAGGCTCTGAGCCCGCCCCCCGTGCCCCAGCGCCGCCTTCACACTGTTGCTTGGAGCCCCCTCCTTCGCTACCCTGCGGGCACCAGGAGGCAGGCACTCTGCTGGCTCACCGGTCCCAACCCCAGCACCCCGGCACCCGGCAATCGATACTCCCAGCACGCAGCAGTGAGCACCCAGCTGGCATTGCCGCTCAACGGTGCCAGCGCAGCGCCCATGCCCTTCCGCACCCGACCTAGCCCGGCCGCGCATACCCAACCGCCCCCTACCGCACCCCGGCCAATTCCTTCCCTACGGGCCAGCCGTATGCTTGTTGCCGGCCTGCAAGTCTAGAGATGACCGTCAGCATTGCTCGGGCTGGGCCGGCCTGCTGGCCGTCCGGCACCCAGCCCCCATCGGCCCCCTGCTCCGGCATCCGGTAGGCATGGCCCTCCATGGCTGCATGCCCGCGAGCATACGACTCCGCAGTCACCAGCCGGGGTCGGGGGACACCGCCCCCGTGGACAGCACGAACAGAGGAACTCTTCGGGGATACAGCCCTCGGGGACAGCAGCAGATGCAGCTGCCCCGCACGGCCGACCGCCGTTGTCTGTTGCCTGTTGCATGTTGCCTGTTGAGGACTGCTGCCTCTTGCCTGCCTGCTGGTCTGCCGCCACCACTGGCTTGGGGACAGCTGGAACAGCTTCGGTTTACAGCAAAGCGCAAAGCAGCGCAGTGCGCGATAGCTCGCGAGCTTCAGGCCCCCTGTCGTGACAGTATGAAATGACAAGTATGAACTATGAAGGGCTGGATGGCGGTCTCGGCATGTCTAGGCCAGCGCCGCACGGGTGCCTTGGGAGCTTGAGGGGATGGAGTGGAAGAGAAAGGATCAAAAGCAATGATAGGCCCGGGCTTGCTGTTGCTAGGGGCTTGGTTGGCTGCCTCCCACTGCCCTGCCGTGCCAGACGCGAGGCCCTTGGGGATCGCGCACGCCGGACGCCCGTACAGTGTGTGTACGCGGCGACATGTTCGTGCATATTGTTAACGCTATGACATCGCGCCTGTTGATACCCGACACCACTTACCGTCGTCGCTCGGGGTACTGCTGAAAGCTGTGTGAGGTCAAAGCCTGAGGGACATCCCGCACAAAAATGGGAGGGAGCTAATATTAGCAGCGATGGAGCAGGAGGACGACCCGGAGCTCGAGCTACCTGCCGAGCCAGCGGTGCGCGAGCTTTCAGGCGGGGCATGCCCGAGTTAGGATTGGCGACTGACGCCCTCTGGGACTTCGCAGGGACAATACCCGACGGCGAGAGCCACTCACCAGGAGGTGGTGAATGACCCTGGCCTCTTTTGGGAGACGCTGCGGGAGCTCCACCAAACTCTGGGCACGACGCTGCGGGTGCCGACGGTTGCGGGAAATGTGCTCGACCTTCATCTCTTATACAAGCAGGCAAGCACAGCGCGGGCTGCGGCGATGGTGTCAGGCTCAGGTCGTTCACATCTGCGGACGCTCTGCACCGCAGCAGCGCTCCTCTAAAGCAGTCGTGACGGCACGGGTTCTCGCGATGACCACAGCCAGGGGTCCCAGTCGGGCGACACGCCTTGTTGCTATGTCCTCACCTTGAACTCACCCTGGACCCCGTGCGCCTTGCTGCCACCCGCCCACCTGCCACGCTACTCGGGCCGCCCCCACTTGCACAGGTATGCGCAAATGGTGGCCTTGAGCAGGTCGTGAACGGCAAGCTGTGGAGTGAAGTATGTCGGCCCTTCAACTTCCCGCCATCCTGCACATCCAAAGCCTACACGCTCCGCCGCCTGTACGCCCAGCTGTTGTGGCACTATGAGCAGGTGGGGCCTGGGATGGGCCCTTCGCAGTAGTCTTCATCCAGCTCCCAAGACGTGGCAGTTCAGCAACTGCCCAAGCTCACAAGTCCCACCCGAGTCCTGACATCCTGAACCTGCCAAGGCCGGCCATGTATCCTGCCCAGCACTGTAAGCCACGCTCGCTTCCTGCTTATCCTTCCCCGCCCAGGTGTACCTCCACCGCAACACGGGGCCCTTCGAGTGGCGGCCGTTCCTGGAGGCGCAGCCCAGGGTGGCAGCGGGCCCGGGTGGCGGAGGCGGCCGCGGCCGGGGCACGGGGAGGGGCCGCGGGCGGCCGCGGGGTTCAGGTGCGTGGGGCAGAAGGTGACGGAGGTGATTTTGGGCTGAGGATGCAAACCGCTGGCAAGGGGAGGCGTGAACCTTCCTTTCAGGGCTCAAGCCCCGGACCGCTCAAGCCTTTGTCTGAGCGCAAACTGATTGCCCTGACTCCCCTGCCTTAATGTGTGCCCCCTCCCCTTCGTTTGAAACACGTGTAGGTCGCGGCATGCCCGGGATCCCTGGCGTCCCCCCGACGGGGTCCGTGCCACCATCCGGCGGGGGCCGGGGCCGCAAGCGCACGCATGCGGATGCAGCGGGGGGCGGCGGGGCGCTGTACGGCAGCGAGGATGAATATGGCAGCGCGGACCCGCGCGGCGGATACCACATGCATGCCGCCAACTACCCGTACGGCGGCTACCAACCGCTCCAACCGCCGCACGCTAACCAACTGCACGGCCACGCGGGTGGTCACGGCCACGGTCAGCCCCCGGCCCACCAGCTGCGGGCGCTGGGGGCCGAGCTGGCGGCGGGAGCTGCCGCAGCGGCGGCGGAGGCGGAGGCATTGATGGCGGCCGCACCAGCTCTGGCGCCAGCGGCGCCGGCGGACTCCATGCCCGCAATGCCCGGCGGCCCGCCGCCGCCCTACCCTGGCGTCGGCGGCATGGGCCCCGGCGGTGGACCCATGCGCGGCGGGGCAGCGGATGCAGCGGGCCATGCCCAGGGCGCGCGCGGCGCCAGGCGCGTGCTGACGATGCGTGTGAATGAGGCGCCGGCGCCGCCGGCATACCGAGCAGCAGGGGGCGGAACGGGGGCGGCGGCACCGCGGCCGGCACATGCGGGCATCCCGCCCCAGCAGCAGCACCCTGCCTTTGCGGTGCAGCCTCAGCATGCGCAGCACGGCTACGTGATGCAGCTGCAGACGCAGGGCCCAGCGCAGCACGCACACCACGCGCACCATGCCGCCGACCCACATCACGCCCGGACGCACCCGCCGCTGCCACCTCAGCCCCAGGGCCATCCCCAGTTCCTGGTCCTGCCGCCCGCCCCGGGGGGGCACGGCCACGGGCACGGGCGTGGGCACGGCGGCGGACCCGGCACGCACTCCGCCGGGCCGGACCGTGACTCCGACGGGCCCCGCAGCGCCACAGCTAGTGGCCACTCGGGGGCTGTCCATGCTGCCGGCGGCGGCGGCGGTGGCGGCGGGCCGTACGGTGGCCGTGCACCGACGCCGCCCCGCTCAGCCATGGCGTCGCCCTTCCAGCAAGACGCGGCGGCGCCGCCGGCCCGTCAGACTGACGCCGGGGCCTACGCCCACCACCCAGCGGGAGCCCCAGGCCAGCAGCCGCCGCCGCCTGTGCCGGCTTACCAGCCAGCGCCTCCTCTCTATGACTGGGTGGTGCAACCAGCATTGCAGCCGTACAACAGCGGGGGCGGCGGTGGCGGCGGCGCTGGCTCGGTCGGGAACCCGCAGGCGGCGCCGCCCCGGCAGCCACCTCTGATTGCAATGCGGACGGGCGGCGCAGGGCCGTCGACGGCGCCGGCGCCTGGCACGGCAATCATCGGCACGGTGGACAGCTCGTTCGACTGCGGTTTCTTCGTCACCATCAATGTCAACGGGCAGCAGTACCGCGGGATGTTGTACAACCCGCCATGGCAGACGGGCGGCGGCGGCGGCGCGTCAGAGCTGCAGCAGGCCGAGCAAGCCCAACTGCCGCCCGGCTCCGGCGGTAGCTACCCGGGCGCAGGGCCCCTGACGTACGAGCAGGATCCCGCCGCACAGCAGGCAGGCGCAGAGACCATGGACGAGCAGCCGTACATGTACGACATGGACGGTTACGACTACGGCATGGACCAGCAGGTCGCGCAGCTGCAGCTGCAGCCGCCGCAGCTGCACACCCAGCCTCAGCAGCCGGCGCCACGCGGCGCCCAGCCGCAGGAGCAGCAGCCCCACCAGCCCACGCACCACCACCCTCATCCTCAACCCCAACCCCAGCACAACCCGCACCTGCAGCCTCAGCACAACCCGCACCGGCCGCACCACACCCACCGCCAGGCCCAGCCGGCGGACTCAGCCGACAGCGGCCTGCGTGGCTGCGGCCGCGGCCCCCGCGGCGGCAGCGGCGCGGGCGGCTCTCGCCCTGCACCCATCGACCCCGTTGGCCAGTCCGGCCCCAACCACGGCCCCGGCCACGTCCCGGTGCACGGGCACGGCCATGGGCACCCCCAGCCCGGCGCCCCCACACCTCACAGCGTGTTGGGGCGACTGGACCTGGGTGGGCCTGGTGGCATGGCGAGCCCCAGCCTGGCTGGGCCCACGGTTGCAGGGGCAGGCGGGGGCCCAGGCGGGCCGCCGTTGCGGCGGTTGGCGGTTGCGGACGGCGGCCCCGGCGGCGGTGGGCGTTACTACATGGTGACGCCCGTGCAGGGTCATGCGCCGGCGGCGGGGGCACGGGCAGCGGCGGGGCAAGGCGCCGGCGGGGGCGCGGCCGGCCCGGCGGCTGGCGACGGCTCGGGCGGGGACACGGGGGCCTCACAGCAGGAGGCGGCGCAGGGCGGCGAGGGCGAGGGCGGGGACACGCAGTCGGACCTGCAGCAGGGCGGGGGCCGCAACGGGGCCGGCGCCGGGAACCGGGCTGCGGCGGTCGCGGCAGCGGCAGGGCCGGCGGCAGCCGTGATGGCGCAAGCGCCTCCGCTGCCCCCGCTCCCGGCCGGCCCCCGCCATGCCCCGGCCGTGCCAACAGCGTCAGCAGTGACGGCAGCGGCGCCGGCCCGGCCTGGCGCGTCCCCGCCAGGCAACGCATCCCCGGCGCCGTCGCAAGCCGCCGCCGCCGGCCCTCCTCGGGGCGGTCTCGAGCCCGCTCAGCCCGGCACGGCCAGAGCGCCTCGGCCAGCCACCTCCGAAGCGGCGAACTCATACAGCACCGGAAGCGGCCCTATCGCCGCCGCCGCTGGCGGCGGCGGCCGGTTGCAGCACGCGCCCTTCCCGCCGCCTAGGGCGGGTCACGGCGGCGGTGGTGCTGGTGGCGGTGGCGGACGCCCGATGATGCTGTCCAACTTCCCGCCGTTCCCACTCAACGGCGTTGCGGTGGCGGCACCGCCACCCAGGCCGCCGCCAACCCTGTCGCACGTGACGGCGGCAAGGGGCGCGTTCCACTTCTTCTGTCGCGCCAAACAGGCCGAGCTCCGGCAGCAGTACCCGCACTGGCCCCTGCCCGACGTCAACCGCCGCGTGGCGGAGATGTGGGCCGCCGCCACGGCGGACGAGCGGCTGCCGTACGAACGGCAGGCTGACGAGGACCGGCGGCGGTACGACCGGGAGATGGCGGGCAGCATGGCCGCGATGGCGGGCGCCGCAGCCGCTGGCGGCGGCGGCGAAGCGGACGGCGAGGACGTCGGAGAGACGGAGGGCCTGCCGGCGGAAGAGGACGATGTGGGTCGGGGCGATCGCACCCGGCGGCGCAGCGATGGCCACCAGGCCCACGCGGGTCCACCTCAGGGCATCGCTGCGTCAGCACCGCCGCCACGGTTGCATCAGCATCAGAGGGACGAGCGACGGTCCCCGGGCGGGGGCCACGAGGCCATCGCAGCAGCGGCCGACCCCCATCCGCAGCCCGACTTGCCGGCAAAGGTGCAGTACGGCCGCCACGTGGCACCGGCGTACGGCAGCTGGCAGGCGCTGGCTTCCCCGGACGACGCCATAGCGGCGGCGGCCGCAGCGGCCGATGCCGCCGCCGCGGCTGCTGCTGCTGCCGTCGCTGCGGCTGCGGCCGCCGCCGCCAACGGCCGCGGTCGGGTTCCTGCCTCGCCGCCGCCAGCCGCTGGGCCCAGCGGCGCAAGCCCTCCCATGCCCTCGAGCCATGCCGGCGGCACGGCCGGGACGGACCGCTCGCCCCACAGCAACGCCACACCCGAGCCGTACTCGCAGCCCCATCAGCTGGGCGGCGGCGGCGGCAGCGGCAGCGGCGGCTCGGGCGGCGGAGCCGGCTTCTCTCCCCAAGGCGCCGACGGACGCGGCAGCGGCGGCGGCACGGGCACCGGCACGGGGACCGTCACCGTGACGGCGCCGCCGGGCGGGGGCACGCCCAGCGGCACTGGAGGCACGCCCGTGGCCGTCGCGCGCCCCGCGGTGGCAACACCGTTCCGCATTCTGGCCAGCGGCCTGGCCAACGATGCTACGGCGGCGGCGGAGGGCCGCGGCAGCGGCGGCGGCTCGGGCCCCACCGTCGCGGGCCCTGGCAGCGGCAGTGGCGCGCTGCTCAGCGGCGACTCGCCCCGGCCGCCGCCTGGCTCCACGCTGCCGCTGCGGCTGCGGCGGGTGTCCGGCAAGATCCCACGCATTATCGTCAGCCCCACGGGCCCCGGCGGCGCCGGCGGCCACCCTCAGTTCATGACGGGCCTGGGCAGCCCCCGCGGCTCCCCGCGCCCGATCGGCCTCACCAAACGCATGTCGCTCAACAGCATCGGCGGCCTAGGGATGACGCCCCGGATCTCGTTGAACGGCCTGAGCGGGTGGGGCGGGCTGGGGCCAATCGGAGCCGCAGGAGCCGGCGGCGGCGCTGCCAATGCCTTCGTGCCCTTGTACGTCCATCCGTACAACCCGGACAACGTCGGCGCCGTCGGCGGCGGCAGCGCTGGCCTGGCGGCGCCGCTAGGCGGTAACGGCGAGGACTCGCCCGGCGGCGGCGCCGGCGGCAGCAACGGCGGCAGCGGCGGCGCAGCGCAAATCCCCCTGCTGTGGGCCCACGGCCGGCCCAGCGAAGCCGGCGGCGGCGATCAGGGCTACGACAGCGCACTGTACGGCAATGCGTCGTACGGCCAGGCGCACGTGTACGACCACAACGGCACGGCGTACGTGCAGGACCTGTCAGCTCTGGAGGGCGGCGAGGAGGCCGCTGGCGTAATCTACTGCTACGTGCAGTCCGAGGAGGGCGTGATGGTACGGCAGGCGTTGACCATGATTGACCCAGAAACGTTACGTCATCTGGAACAGCTGGCGGCGCAGCAGGGTGGGCCCGTGGTCCTGGAGCTGCCGCTGACGTCAGGGGCCCCGGGCACGGCTGCGGCGACGCCGGTGCAGCTGACGTCATCGCAGCACGCCCTGCCGCTGCACGTGCACCCTCCGCCGCCGTACGCTCCGCCGCCGCCGCCCCAGCTGCAGCAGCAGCAGCAGTTGCACCACCACGCCCCCAGCAGCCAGCTACTGAGTCAGCAGGCGGTGGGCGGGCCAGGTCCTCAGCCGGGCAACGGGCGGTGAGCCGCTGGCGATTGGGGTGCTTGGCAGAAGTGGTGGGCCATCGTTGGTTCGGTTGGGAAGGCAGCGGTGGTTGTGGACGTCAGCTCTAGTGCCGTAGTGAGCAGGCTGGGGATTGAATGCCGTAGGAATGCCCTGGACCAAGAGCATTCACTGCTTATGGAAGGCGGAGTGTTGTGGGCGGTGGGTATGTTGGGGGCCGAGGAAGAAGGGAGAGGCGAGCGATACAGATGAGGCCGACCGATCCGGACAAAGAATCTACTACACTGCAGGTGTACCGCAAGGGGAGTGGGGATCATGGCAGTGGGGAAGAGGGGCAATGCAGCCACGGCTGGGCGGGCATTCAAGTGCATTCATTGCCGCTTGGGGGCTTCTTATGATTGGTTGGGCACGCCGAGCGTGAGGATGAAAGAGCATTGCAGTGCTGTGGATGTGAGACATTGAAAGTCATGCTTTCTCTTCGTAACAGGACAAGTTTTGGGATCTGGGTGAAGCATGTGGAAGCGCTTGCACCACGTGTATCTTGCTTGGTATGTCGGTACCGGCTTGACCCTCTAGAGTGGAAGACGCGCATATCACCACTTGACCAGACCCGCTTTCACCGGGCGAAGTACGAGTGTGTCAGTGACTAGGCGTACCAGAGAGGCTGGCCTGACAAGTGCGCGCCGATATTGAGCTGGAATGCTGATGATCGAGGAGGTGGTCTACTGGTCGTCGCTCGTGTAACATGATTGGACACACAGGCGTGCCTGGATTTATCCCGACTTGTCCCGACTTCGCAAGTGCCACCGCCGGAGCCTGCCATGCGCCCTTCTCACCCGCCGCCTACCCCACGTGCGCAGCTCAGCACTAGGACCACCCACCCATGGGTCTCGCCAACACACACATAAGCTCAGTCGGGAGCAGTTGGCGCCTCACACCTTCGGAGTCTCGCCGGGCTTTCCGCTTGTTTACGGTTTCCTCGCTTCCTAACACACATAAGCTCAAGTCCCGCGTTTCAACGCAGCACCCTGCCATCAATGCCATGCTTCTGCAACGCGGGCCTGCCCGAGTCACGCATCAACTTGCTTCCCACGTCCCGCGGCTGCAGCCTTCAGCCTCAGTGTCTGTCGCACTCTGGGGTCAACCCGCTACAGCAGTGTGCGGGACTGGGCCAGGCAGAATTGCAGCCCCGGCAACAGCCTCAACGCTCCATCCTGGATTCCACACGGCCCCCACCCAAAACGGTCGCACTGTCCGACCCGCAGGCGCACCCTTAGCCCTCAGGCCTCGCCCGGAGGACCGAACAGACTGCTGTACGGCTGCAGGGCTACGCCCAACCCCTCCGTCCCGGCTGGCAGTACACGCATCCATCCCTTAGTCATCCAGATCCCCTGAGCC
The DNA here is from genome assembly GCA_016858145.1 of Edaphochlamys debaryana. Lineage (NCBI taxonomy): Eukaryota > Viridiplantae > Chlorophyta > Chlorophyceae > Chlamydomonadales > Edaphochlamys > Edaphochlamys debaryana. Next base: position 633,100 of record JAEHOE010000003.1, read on the forward strand.
CTCAGCTCTTGTCCAGACGGACTGGTGCCCGGGCGGCACGGCTGCATCACCACGCCTCCCACCCCTCCGCCCCGGCCGTGGCCGCTAGGACGCCGGCGCGGGCCCCCACACGTTGTCCGCGTGCACCGCCGCCACCAGCTCCCGCACCACCGCTGGAGAGGGCTCCTTGAGGCCCAGACACAGCGTGACCGGCCTGCGGGGAAACACGGCCAGTTGGGTGTGTACGGGTAAAATGGAAGCATGGAGGGGCAATCATGATCGAGCGTCCAAACCGTCCGGACCGGGGCTGACCCGACGGGTTGGCCCCCGGGGGAGCGGGCGCCCCAACAGCCTGACCGCATAGCCGGCAGGTGCCTGTGCACGCTGGATCGCCCCTCGGCCGACGCCGTACTGCACTACGTCTTCCTTGGCCTACTGTGCACCAGCCCTGCTGCACATGCGGCTGCGGGTCCGCGCCTCGGCCTGCCGGCGGGGTGTCCCCACACCCGCCGCGCCCTCAGGCTCAGCTGCAAGGCCCGCTGCAAGGCCAAGGGCCGACGGGCGCACGAGGCCAAGGCCGGCCGCAACTCACTTGCTGTGCCCATGTTGCCCCAGTGCCTCCACCAGCTGCCGAGCCGCCAGCTCCAGGCCCGCGTCGTCCCGTCGGCCCAGCACCACAGAGCTTGTGAACGTGGAGCGCCCCTCCATCGTGGCGTCTTGTCTGCGTTGAGCCAGCAGCCGAGGGAGGTAACGAGACAGACAGGAAGAGTGGACGTGAAGGGGAGGGCGAAGGGAAGGGCGGGGTGGCACGGGCATGCCGCGACGCACCGTGCCGAGACGACGGTGCCCAGGGCACCGACTTGCGTGATGATGAGCAGCAGGTGGTCTAGGTACAGGTTCCATACGAAGTTGGTGACAACGCCGTTTATGAGGCGTGCAAAGACGCGCGAGCGCACTGGGAATCCCTCCGGCTGTTCGAGGTCGGTCTCCATAGCGCTATTGATGTTTGTCTATGATCAAGAGAGGCTCAATGGACGCAAGAGGAAGTCTAGAGCTCGCTTTGAAGGCGAATGACTCGCGGGATCTCTCGAGTTGGGCGTGTTTACAAGAGAGGGGTTGTGATAGTAATACGACAAGTGACACAAAGCACTAACTAAAGCGCTTGTGCGATGAGGAGGTCGCGAGCACTGCACGGACGCGTGCGTAACCCGCGTGCCGGACCCCCCCCAGCCCGGCCGACCGAGGCCGTGCGCTGCACTCTCAAATTCCAGTATTGCGTCGGCCACGTAGTCTTACTGTATCATACAGCTTTCAAGCAACGTTCAGGTCGCAGCAAGAACACAGTCCAGGCCCCATCCATGGTCTCGCTTCCCTCGGCGCCAGCACATCCCTCGACACTCCATTCAACAGAATACCGCACGGGCCAACCGCTCCAACCTGCACCTGGTCTTGATCTAGTGCACGAGGCAAGGACAACGCCTCATGGGTTGGGCGGGCATCTGGGTGGGCCTTGAGATGTTGAGAACTTATTTCGAATGAAGGTCAACGCCTCAACCAGACCGCAAGCCTCACAGCGCCCCCTCCAGAAAGCCGGCCATGCCCCCATCCCCGCCGCCCCATGCACTCGGGCTTCCCTGACCTCCAGCGCCCGCCTGCCCACCCCCGCCATCCCCAGACGCGCCGGCCCCCACTCCCAGAGCCTGCGCCATAGCCGCCCTCAGCTGTGACCTCAGCTGCCCGTAGCCCTGCCCCTCTGTCGCCCCGCCTGTAGTGATGCCCGCAGCAGGCACATCGCTCGCCAGCCCTGCCGCAACAACGTCGCTGCCGCCATCACCGGGCAGGGCATCGCCGACGGCCCCCTGCCAGGGCCACACCACCCACCCCGTGGGCTGGGACTGCTGCTGCCCCGACCCCTGCCCCTGCCCTTGCCCTTGCCCTTGCCCTTCCGCCGACCCCTGCCCTTGGTCCTGCGCCTCTTGCGCGCTCGCCCAGCCCTGCATCAGACGGGCGATGTCGAGCCCTGACCCGAGCCCGATCCCGCCGCCACCCGCTGCTGTGCCGACGCCGGATTCCGCCTGCAGCGCCGCCGCCGCCGCCAGCTGCTGCGCCAGGGTCTGCCGGGTGCTGGCCTGGGCAGCCTGCGAATCGGGCGCAGAGGGCAGCGCTCATCGCAGTCTCTACTGGCAGTCCAGGACAGGGTTACAAAGCGGCGTAGACCACCTGCCTACAGACCCTGGTGAGGGTTTGGCAACCCTTTGAAGTGAGCGTGTGAGCCCGCACCGCCAGGCCGACCCCACCCCACGCCTCCCCACTTCCCACCCTAGCTGGGCTCCGCTGGGCCCCGCTGGGCCCACCCGCCCACCCACTCACCAGCTGCGCCGCCGAGCCCCGCACCACCCTCCGCCCGGTCGCGTCCAGCTCCGGCCGCCCCTGCAGCGCCTCGGGAGTGTCCCCCAGGGCCGACCACGTCCCCAGCCCCAGGGAGGAGGGCGCGTAGGCGCTCGCGTCGATGGTCCCGTCCGCACCACCACCACCATCAGCTGGAGGAGGGGAAGTGGTGGAGGTGGAGGAGGGAGAGGAGGCGGCCGCACCGGCTGCGGCCGGGCCGAGGAAGGCCTGGGCCAGGCGAGCCAGGGCGGCCGGGTCGGACCGCCAGGCGGCCAGACTGGCGACCAGCGGCAGCGCCGCAGACAGGGAGCCCAAGACGCTGGGTCCGGAGGCGTCGGCGTTGGTGCCATTGCCAGGAGGGGCGCCGTTGCGGTTGCTGTCAGTGGCGCTGGCGCTGTTGTTATGGCTGGCGGAGGTGAGGTTGCCGTTGGACGCAGTAGACGAGGTCCAGACCTCGACGGGTGCGTCGAGGGGGGAGAGCTGGGGCGGCGGCGGCGGTGCAGGCGGTGGCTCCGCCTGCGGCGGTAAGTTGGGACTGGCGGTGGCAGGCGAAGCAGCCCCGGCCGAGGCGGCGCCTGGTGCACCTGGGCTTGAGCTGGCGGAGCGCCAGACCACTACGCCGTCCCCTTGGGTCCCGGCTTGTGTCGCCGTGGCTTCGGTTGAAGGTGCCCCGGCCGAGGGGTTCCGGCGGGGGTCGTCAGTGGTTGGGCTGGCGCCTGGCAGGTTGCGGGGTCGGTAGAGAGCCACATCGGTGCCGTCACTTGCCCCCAAGGGGCCGGGGCCGGGGGCGGAGCCAGCCTCCCGGCTGCTGCCGGCACCGGCGGTCCCTGCGCCTCCTAAGCCAGCCCCCAAAGGATCCAGCCCTGCCGTTCCGCTGCCGCTCGTGGACGTCGCTCCAGTGCCGCCCACTGCCCCCGTGCCGGCACCGGTGCCGGTTGTGCCTCCTCCGGTGGTGCCTCCTCCGGTGGTGCCTCCTCCAGTTGTACTGCCTCCGGTCATGCCGCCTCCGATTGCACCGCCTCCAGTCGTGCCGCCTCCGATTGCACCGCCTCCAGTCGTGCCACCTCCGGCCGTGCCGCCTCCGGTCGTACCTCCGCCCCCGCCCACCACGCCACCCCCGCCTGCCGTGCCGTTTCCGCCCCCGCCCACAACGCCACCCCCGCCTCCACCTGCCGTGCCGTTTCCGCCCCCCGCCCCGCCCCCTCCTCCGCCTGCTGCCGCGACGCGTGCGGCGAGCACCGCCTCCTGCTGGGCGGCCTGGACGATGAGGGCCCGTGAGGCGCGGACCAGCTCGAAGGACAGGAACTGTACCAGGTAGGCGTACCACCTGGGCAGGGTGGGGGATGGGGCGGCGTGGTGTTGCGACCGAGCGAACTGAGGTGCAAGGCGGCAAGGGGCTCGAACGGCAGGCGTACCGGTATGGTCTAGGCCGTAGATAGAGGCAAAGAGTCTGAGCAGCTGACTAACGAGCCGAGCGGCCCCCCTGGCCCCTAGGAATCCCCCCGCCCCCGCACACGGTGCACACCTCAGCACGCCGAAGTCGTTGAGCGCCCTCCGCGCGTTCAGGTTGAACCCCAGCCACACGCGGGTGAGGTTGGCCGCCACCCCCGCCTGGTAGAGCGCGGGCGCGGGGCCCAGGTAGCCGCCGGCGGTGGGGCCCAGGGGGATCTGTATGGGGTGAAGCCGTGAAGGGGACTGGTGGCCGCGTTCCTTGCATCCGGGGTAGGGCAGGGGAGTGCGGAGGATGCGCTTCCCTCCCGCATTCGCGGATGCAGGACCATGCCATGTTCCCTGCGCTTACGCACGTCGTTGGGCTGCCCGCACAAGCAGTCTTCCACACTCTGTGTGTCGCCCGAACCGCACAAGCCCACACCTGAGCGCGGAAGTCCACCCCCCGGATCCTGCAGCCCGACCTGCGCAGCACACAGGGGAGTGCAGGGGTTGAGTGCCGAACACACCTAGCCGAGCAGAGGTCCCCCTGTTGTACGGCACACCTGTACGGCAGGTTGCAGATGAGGGGGCTGGCGGTGAGGCGCACCGAGGGCTGCGAGCACGTGACGGCGCCGGTCTTGGTGTCTGGGGGCGCGGGGCGCGGGGCCTGGGTCAAGGGCACGCCCAGCCAACCGGTGCCGGGATAAGTCAACATCACCTGCCCGGTGAGGCATGGGAGCGCCCGCCATGGGTTTGTGTAGCCCAGACCCACCAGCCCTCGTCCCCCGCCTGGGCCACCTCCCATTGTCCCATCCCCTTCACTCGCGTGCGCCGTGTCCACCCCACCTCCCGCCCACCCGCCGAGCAGTTGCCTCCCAACACTCCGAAGCTGAAGATGGGGCCGATGCAGCCCCCCGGCACCAGGGCGCCCGGGGCGGCCACGGGGCTCCGCACCAGCAGGGCCGACAGCCTGGGGCGCGGGGAACGGGCGGCAGCGGGCGAGGGTTGGTCGGCTCGGGGGCAGGCGGCACTCCCTCCCCCTCCCCGCCACTGACTCGCACGAGACTGCCCTAACATTACTCCCCCTCTTCCCCCTCCTCCGCTCCCCCTTCCCCCTCCCCCTCCCCCCCCCCTCCCTCCCAATCCCCCCCACCTGTCCAGCACGTCCAGGCCCACGGGGGTGACCACGGCGCGCCCCAGCCGCGCCCGCGCCGGCTGCGGCAGGAGGTCGATGGGGCGCGTGAGCTGGTTGGGCAGGGACTGGGCCAGGTAGCCGTAGAAGGGGTAGTTGAGGAGCCTGCGGAGGGGAGGGGCGTGAGGAGGTGACGGGGGACGGCAGCCCCGCCCTCAGCTTGTCATGGCCCCTGCAGACCCGGCTTTGGTACCTGTCACCGTCCCCCTCGTGCCCGCTGCAATTTCCCCCCTCAGCATCCCACCGCCCGCACGTGCTTCTCGGCCCCACGCCCCTCACGCCCGGGAGGCCTTCCCCCCATTCCTCGTCGCCACCTCCCCGTTCCCCCTTAGCACCCTCGGCCCCTGGCCCCACCGGTTGAAGATGGCCCGCACAAACAGGTCGTCTAGCTGACCCGCCGTAGTGACGGACAGACCGCCGTAGCCAAAGGGAAAGCCGCCAAAGGTGAAGCCGCTGGGCCCGGGGCTAGGGAAGGTGGGCCCAAACTCCCCAAAGGGGCCGGAGCTGCCTCCGCCGAGAGCGGTGCCGTCGCCATCGGAAACACCGACGGAGGCGCGGGAGCTCCCGGCGCCAGTGCCGGAGCTGGAGTCAGTTTCGAGGCCAGGACTTGGACTGGTAGGGCTGTTGGAGCTTTTGTAAGGGGTGCTATCGGGGGTGGAGGAACCTGGGGGGCCGGGGCGCTGTCCCTCGGAGCGGGCGACGAGTGCGGCCAGCAGGGCGAGAGCGGCGACGAGGCGGGGCAGGGGTGGCGTAGCCCGTGTGCGCGAGTTTCGATATGACAGCATTGTGTCTGTGTGTAGCAGAGAGGGTGAAGGGTCGAAGGCGTCGGTAATGCTGCGGGGGCACGGGTTGGGGGAAACGCGTTGGCGGGGCCGGGGGGGCCACTGCATCGGAGAGGCCAGGGCCCGGCCACACGTTCGGGGGTTCGGCATGAAGCCCCCCGGGTTGCCACCACCTAGCCATAACTCCACAGCGCATACGCGTACCATGTCGCTAGCGAGGGCGTCCCTCGCCCACACGGCCTCGCACGCTGCCAAGGAGCGGCTCTCCGCGGTCGCTGGCATTTCTTGCCGCGTGCCTCTCGCTGCTGCCCGCTACATCCCTACGTCCACCGTGACTTGTGGCCCACTAGCCAGCGGCGTGCCGGGCAAGAAGCTCGCCCGGCAGCTGGCGACGTCCGCAATGCTCGGCGCTAGCAACGGCAACGGTGTCGCGGGCGCTGAGGTGGCAACCTTTGCGCTTGGCTGATTCTGGCACCCGGTGAGTCATTTCGAGTAGTGTGGGTGGCTTAGGCCGCGATGGTTGCGGTGGTGATGTTGGTGAGGAAACGTGGCTAGCTTAGCAGCTGCTACTTCTTGCTGCTTCGTTAGTGGTGGTGACCTGTCACTGCACCCGGCTTGGCCCCACACGCGGAGGAAGTCCCCCACGTCCTCAAGTAGCGTGTGCCTCCCCCCCCCCCCCGCCCCCGCAGGAGGTTTCGTTCGCGAAACTTCCCGGTGTTGTTAAGACGCGCGTGGGCTACACGGGTGGCAAGCGCCCCAACCCCACGTACGACAGCGTGTGCGATGGGGATGGGCACACGGAGGCCCTCCGAGTTTGGTACGACCCCGCCATCATCTCCTACGAGGACCTGCTCAAGGTCCGCTCCTCTTCACGTCATGATCCCCTTGCATGCTTTGTACCTACCTCACATGCATATTCCTCGGGGCAGCTCGTTTTGACGGCTGGTGGGCCAGACCCGTGCAACGGTTGCGCTGGTCCTGAGTACCGTTTTGTCTTCCCCCTCTGCACTTCCGCGCCCTCTATAGATGTTCTTCCGAGAGCACGACCCCACGCGCAAGGCCAAGTGCCAGTATAAGAGCGCGGTGTGGTGGCACAGCGAGGAGCAGCGGGCCAAGGTGCAGGAGGAGGTAGCGCGGCTCGAGGCCAAGTGAGGCGTCGGAGGGGGGCTCAGAGGGTGACAGCCCGAGGGAGTGGGGGCCGAGGCGGGCGGGCGGGCGGGGCCGAGGTGGGGCTCTGCCGAGAAAGTGGGTGGCAAAGGCATGCCTTAGCTGCGCGCGCGTTGGGGCACAAGGGGGCTTGAAGCAGGAGACAGGCTGGATGAGAAGGGGGTGGGAGTGGACCTGAGTTCATCTGGCTGGGTGCGAGGACTGGTTTGCCGAGGACCAGTCGTGACCTGCCCCATCCCAATCTGCCCCCCTCCTTCTCCCCCAGGTTCGGCGTCAAGCTGGCGACCACGGTGGACCCCGCCAAGGAGTGGTACGACGCCGAGGAGTACCACCAGAAGTGTGAGTGTACGGCAGTGACTAAAGGAATCACGTGTCAGGCAGGGGGAGTGGCACCGGGCCGCCGCACTGCTTGCCAGGCACCACCGCGCTTCGGCCTGCTGTCGACCCACATCCCTCGTTCGCCCGCCTGTGCCTTGCTCTGCCTCGTTCCGACAGTCCTGTTCCCTGTGGTCCGGTCCTGAGCCCGAGCGCGCCTCAGCTCCAGATGTGCCCCGCCTCCGCCCCCGCCCGCGGCCGCAGACATCGAGAAGAGCATGAGCCGCCGCGGCGCCGGGCTGTGGTGACGGGCCGCTGACGAGGAGGGCTGGAGGAGGGACGCCCGGGCGTGCGTCTAGGAGGCCGGCGACGCGTGGCGAGGAGGCGGGCCGCAGCGCATGCCACGTCAGCGCCGAGGAGGCGCTGGGGGCATGGGCTGCAAGCCCGAGGCTTGGCAGTTCCAGGGGGGGTGCGATATGACGTGTCCGGTCCCTCAGGGGCGGTGTTCCGCCCCGGGCCGGCACTGACAGGGCCCACGCCGCGCTGCGCCGGGATAACCGGTGCGGTGGGCGCTGGGCCGCAGCCCCCTGGCTGCAGCAAGCACGCCACACGGGCCGCCGTTAAGGAGGTTCGCAATGTTCGTATGATCACTGGCCATTTGATGTTGCTCTGGGCCGCTAGGTCAGAAGCTACGCGGGTTGAGAGTTGTGGGAGCTCAGTGAGCACGTGACGGGGGACGGCGGATGCATGTGCGCGGCCGCCTGCGCTGCAGGCGGGACTGCGCGCAACCCTGTAACCCATCCGGTGTTCACTGCCTGTGCATGAGTCTACCGGTATCAGTTTGGTGCTCCGGACGCACGGGTGTGTGCTGCGAAGCTGCTTTTGCTGTGCTGGGCATACGTAGCTTCCCCTCGTCCCAGCAATCACATCCACCGTCATCACTGGGTCAGCACACCGTATGCTACTGTCAAGCTTACATCAGCCGCGCCTGGACCTGTGCCGGCGCGGCCTTCCATGCACATCACCTCCTCTTGCCCAAGCCGTGCTCAGGGCACCCTTGGCCGCGCAGCATAACTCCTCCTGTCCGATACTTAGCCGCATCCGAATCGCCCTGGTCCGGAACACATGCTCTCCTTGCGCTCCAATCTATATCATAGGTTATCAGGTCGCCGCATCGGCGGCAATTCTCCTGCGCCCCCAAAATTGCGCTGAGGGGAACGCAGTCCGATTCAACATTTGACTGCACACAAGGGCCTTCGGCCCTGATCGCTTCCTATCCACCCTCTCATGCCCAATATCTGACCGCTGTTCGCGTGAGGGCCGCCAGCCGTTCCACACCTTTGCCCTCCAAGTCCGTTATCCGAAAGGGCGGCGCCCGGGGCGAGACGACTCGGCGCAACAGACTCGGGTCCTCGCCGCCCCCGCCGCCCAGACCTGCCAACGGCACTGGCCCCGCCAGTGCCAGCGGGCTCACCATTACCGAGCTCTCATACGCGAACCGGCAAGCGTGATCGCTCCGCTTCATGTTGCCGCTCCAACCGCCATGTACGGTTTACTCGGCGGCGACAGCGGGCGCCTCAACGGGCGCAGGAGCCGGCGCGGGCGCGGGCGCGAACTCCTTTTGGAAGGTGGCGGCGTAGGCCGAGAGGGGCTTGAGGTCGGCAACCTCCTCGAAGACGGCTGCGGGCACGACGCACGATAGGGTGGTTGCACGTCAGTCAGCAAGCCGGGAGAGGGCACGAGATGAGCGGTGAGCGGTCGCAGCCATACCACATGAGGGCAACCCCAGTCCAAACACGCCAGCCAACACGCCAGCCCACAAAATCGTCCCAACGCGCTTACGAGTGCTCGTCACCCCGAAGGCCCACAGCCGCACTCACCCTCTGGCGCACCGCTGCCGCCAGCGCCCACCAGGGCCGTTAGCCCCAGGCCGATGGCGCCCAGAGCCAGGGCGCCGGCGGCAACGGCAAGGGTGTTGTTGAACTGGTCCTGGCCGGCGGAGTCCGCGGCAGAGCCAGCCTCGTAGGCCTTGGTCTGGGGGGGGTACCAGACAAGTAGGGTAGAGTCGGTGGGGACGGGAGGCCAGGAGAGGCAGCCACCACACCACACGACCGCAGCAGCCCTTGCCAGACAACCACCGCGGGCAACTACCCCCGCAGCCCTTGGCCCACGCCCTTCGCTAAGTCACGTTCATCGCTTGCACTCACGACGGTGGGGTACATCTGCGCAGCACAAGGGGACAGGGGAATGGGTGGTCAGCGATGGGCGACTCGGGCCGGCCCAGATCGAGCAGCCCAGACGAACGGATAAGAACGCGCAGAATGCATTGATCGCGTTTATGAGCTGAGGGCCTAGGCACAAAGGGCGAAAACTGATGCTCGCGCGTTGATTCGAGGGCCCACGCGCGCACGCAGCTGATGGCGTCCACCACACAGTCTGGCAAGTCGTCCCTTGCGTGTTCAACGGCATCGGCTGGGCTAGAGGGCTCCCTAGTCCAGTCCCGCTCTGCGACCACTCACGTTGCTCTGGCCAGCCGAGTCCTTCTCCACGAAGCCCTCAGCCTGCAGGTCAAGAGATCGCAGCAGAAGTTAGGGTAGCAGAAGCCCCTGGGGGCCCTGGGGAGCCACGCGCCAAGCATCGGGCGACCACACAGCCCGGCCCGGGCCTCTCACCGTCTTGTTGTTGTTGTCCAGCGTGAAGCGAGGCTCCTCGGAGGTGCGGACAACGACGCGAGGGACGGCGACCGACCGGCGACCCGCGCAGCGGGCCGACGGGGCGACGCGCGAGGTTGAGGTGTTGAGGAGAGCGACGGGGGCCATTTTGCTGTTTGGAGTGCGTTAGTAGAGTTTACCGACTCGAGGAGCAGCAAATAAAAAGTGGTCGGACGCAGCCGTCGCTCCCCCTTTGGCTGGCGGGGCGCGGAGCTTCCGCCCGCGATGGGCACGACCACCCGTCACATGCGCAAGCTCTGACGAACCACCATCACAAAAGGAGTCGGGCCGCTTTGACTCAGCGGTTTGGCTAGTTAGCAATCGTGCAGCGCGAGCCCCGCGTTCGCCAAAGTCCACACGCGACATGCGCGCAACATGCCCTTCGCCAAGGGCCCCACACCGCCACACGCCCCCTGGGCCCGTCACAGCCTTGACCGTCACAGCAAACTTCAGTAGCCGATCAATGAATGCACACAGCTCCTCCAACCCCCTTCCCCCTTACCATCCCCCTTCTTCACGGCTACCAAGGACCCGAACAGACGTCGCAGGGTGGCCTCGCCGACCCGAATCCTGCGCAGGCCTAGTCCCAGCAGGCGCCCCCCGCGCAGCCTTCGCCGCAGTACCTCTTGGTCTTGCCTGCAGCACGAGTGGCGGGGTGGCGGTACATGAGAGCTCCTTCTCGCCCGTGTGCATACGATTACGTACCGGCTGACCGCGCGCTGAGGCCCCCCCCTTAGCAGGCCTGGCACTGTGGCCCTCTTTCCAGCTCCGTCACCGCTGTCAGCTCTTCGTGCACAATAAAACTCACCGCAGTACCCCCATTGACTGCAGCACTGCTTCTTTAAGGGGCACTTGCCGTTGCCAATCTTGCCTGCGGGCCGAGCGGTATGGGATGCGGTATGAAATGAACGCCTGTTCACCTCCACACGTCAGCCCCCACCCCCCCAGTCCTAGCTACGGTATTCGACTTTAAGGCAGCTGCAGGTCCCGTACGGGAATGCGGCGGATTAAGCAGGGGCGGCACCCTCGCTTGGTCACCCCTATGCTTCCGCCAGTCCCCAACAAGCGCGCACGAGCCGCTCTCACCGTCGCCGCACATCTTTCCTCCATCCGTGGGTGACGGTGTTGGCGACGGCTTGGGCGAGCGCTTGGGCGGGGGCGACGCAGCCCAGCACGCGCCGCCCCTGCAATCCTTGGCGCAGTGCGCCCGTGTCGTACCACAGTAGCCCCACTTGGAGCAGCACTCCTTGGCCCCACTGCACCTGCCCGACCGGACTTGGCCTGCACGGGCCATGGAGGAGGTACCGGTGAGCGGTGAGGGCATATCCACCAGGCAGGGCTCATGCAGTGACGTCGATCGGAACAGTCCGGGGTCATGACAATCGCCGGCTGCAACTGCCGCTGAGCTGGACTGTCCGCTAGAGGCGGAGTTACAAAAGCATCCCGCCACTCCCGCTCCCATACCCCCCCCGGCCCGCCACAGCCCCCTTACCATCACCGCATCCAGGGCCTTCGTCAGGGCCTGGGGAAGGGTCGGGGCTGGGGCTAGGCTTCGGGCTGGGACTAGGCTTGGGGCTGGGGCTGGGCTTCGGGCTGGGGCTGGGCCCCGGCCCCGGCCCCGGCGAGGCCTCCGCCGTGACGGCGCTCAGCAGCTGCTGGTCCAGAGAGTCCAGAGTCACGTCCCAGATCATCACACCGCCCATGCCCAGGGCCTCGGCCGCCTGACGGGAGAGCAGCACCAGAACAGAGGGAAGGAAAGTGACGAGGGAAGTCAGCGCTGATGGGGAACAGCTAGGATGTACAACCTCACAACGCTGGGATGTACCGGTACAGGCGTACAGCCTCTCCCGGCCACGCCACCACCCCGGTCTAGACCCGGATAGCTGCACGCCGCAATGGCCCTGCCACAGCCGCCGCGCCGCCCGCTCGCCTGCATCTTGGCCTCCAGGCTCTGCGGCGTGTCGAACCCCACCCAGCGCCTGCCCAGCAGCCAGTAGGCGGCCTTCTCGCCCGCGTCGTAGTGCACGGTGCCGCCGTCCCGGGCCAGGGCCGCCAGGATGGCCCGGTAGGAGGGCTGGGGATGGGGAGAGTCAAGGGGCGGTGGGGGGGAGAAGTTGTGCGTCGAGGAACGGAATTTGGTGTCAAGCGCTGACGGTGCTCGGCTGGATGCTGGAGGCGGCGGCGCGCAGGAGGGCGAGCAGGCAGCGCCTCCACCCTGCAGCCCCGTGTTCCCCGTGTCCTTGGCCCCAGTCCCGCTCCCCTGACACAGCAACCGGCCCCCTCCCTCCCTGCCCCCCCCCCCTCCCGCACCAGGTCCTGCTTGTTGCATGCGCTGTTGGTGACGAGTGAGGGCGCCATGAAGCCCGAGTCCCCCGCGTCCACCAGCGTGTAGCCGTGGCCGTAGAAGGCCAGGCCCAGGACGAGCTGGGGGGTGCGGGGAGGGGAGGGGGCCGAGGAGGGGGCGGCGGGATGGGGTGGTGGGTGGGGGCTCGGGAGGTGGTCGGGAGACGCAGGGAGCGGTGAGGTGGGCCGGGTGTTGGTGGGTGAGCTCGTTGCGGGAAGGCATGCGTGGTTGTGACCTGGATGCGATATCGGGACAGCATGGGCAAAGGGGCAATGTCCGCACCCCTCTCGCGTCTGGACCCCCCCCGCTGGCCCCTACCCCACCCACACCTTGTCCCGGGGCAGGCCCGCCTTGAGGTAGGGCTGCAGGCCCTGGGACACGAGCGTCCAGCCGGTGTGGAAGTTGGTGAAGGGGTCCTGGTAGCACGGATCCGCCAGCTCGTCTGGGGCCGGCAGGGGCGGCAACACAGCCAGTCAAGCCCAGAGCCACAGTGTCAAACCGAGCCCCTGCCCAGTCGGGGCTTCGTTACGCTGTCGGCCGCCTTGCACATTCACCATGGCCCCTCCCCTGTCGCTCGCCCCTGCTGTCCTGTCCAGCGCCCCCTTCCTTTCACCTTGGCCCGCCCCTGCACCCGGGCTCATGCGGGCAGCTCACAGCTCATGATGTTCCATGTGTCCAGGTACGGCCCCAGTCGGACCAGGTCCAGCCCGCCCGTGTCGCCCGCGTAGCCCGGCACCGCCGCCGACAGCCCAAAGGGGCGGCCCGCGCTGTTGGCGCCCAGGCCGTCCAGGGCGGACCGCAGCTCGGCGGCCAGGGACACCAGGTTGGCCTTGTCGGAGGAGGCTGTGTGGGGTGGGAGGAGGGGGCGATGATGGACAGGGATTCGGGTTGGAGCGTTGACAGGCGCAGAAGCGGCCCAGACACCGGCGCCAACCCCTCTTTTCTCTTCCCGCGAGCACCCTCCCGCGCGTACTACAGCACACACCCTCCGCCCGCCCCGCACCCACCCGGGAACTCCCAGTCCAGGTCCAGCCCGTCCGCCCCGCTGCGCGCCAGCCAGTCCAGGCAGGAGGCCACGAAGGCGGCCCGCGAGGGGGCGCTGGCGGCCATGGAGGACCAGATGGCCCGGCTGAAGCCGCCGCCGCCGATGGACAACATCACCTGGGGTGGGGGAAGAGGGGTTGGGCGGGTGGGTGGCGGGTGGAGGAGGGGTGGAGGGCGCAGGGTGGTTTGCGCAGTGGTGGGTTGGGTTGGGCAGGGGTTGGTACCGGGAGCGCCCGGGAGACACCGTGGGGGCGGGTATGGGGGGGGGAGGTTGCGGCGCGGGGCCCTCACCTGAAGGCCTGGGAAGCGCTGGCGCAGACCGACGACCGTGCTGCAGCGGGCGGGCGGGCGGGTGGGCGGGCGTCACGACCTTGCATGGGGCTACGGCCATACGGGCCGAGGGGGCCTGGCCCTCCCTTGAGGTCCCTGGCCGATAGCATGCACGTGTGGCCAGCACCATTAGCAAAGCTTTCGCTCACTCTAGCTGATGCCATGCGTCGTAGAGCGTGTACTCGGGGCCCTTGTTGATGTGCAGGAAAGCGTAGTAGACGTGCGTGACTCCGGTCAGGTCGATGGTGGCGGTGTTAATGTAGAAGTCCTGGCTGGTGCTGCCCGTGTCGAACCACCCGGGGAAGTACAGGCCTGGGTACGGTAGTTGGGAGGGAAAGGAGGGTCAGCTGCGGGCCAAAGGGCGTTCACAATAGGGGGGAGGAGGACACGGACTTGACAGTGTCAGCCGCGGGCCAAAGGGCATCCGCGATAGGGGTTGGGGGTTCCGGGGGTTCGGGCGTCCCGCCCGGAGCGTGTGGAGGGAGAGAGGGACCAGAAAGAGGGCGGGCAGCTGGCGGGCAGTCAGGCACAAGCCGCGGCGTACCCGCGCGAATGACGTCTTACCGACATGTGACATCGCTGCTTCAGCTTGCGAAGCAGAGAGCAACAGCGCAGCGACGAGGAAGCTCCGCAGCATGTCCGACGACATGGCGCGGCTTCTTCTGCTGCCGCGATACTAGTGGCCTCTAGACTGCCACGAGGCTGCTGCGCATATGGTATCACGCGGGATGCGTAGCCAAAATTGCCCTTTTACTGTGTCGACAGCACGGAGGACAGAGCGCTCAGCGAGAATCCAGCTGTGCACAGGCGTAAAGAGGAGCTTGCAACAACCATAACGGCTTGGCGGCAGTGCCATCAACCAGTTCGCCGCGGTTACATTACGGCGATTGACGACGTACCTGCCTGGCATGCACCCCTCCTCATAGTCGACTGGCATGCTTGCTAGAGTTCGCCGGCTCAGCTCTACACCAGCAACAGCATGCCGGCAACTCTAGCTTCAGCCGACGTGCCTACGCCGTGCACCGCCTCGGACCGTGCCGTGCGTGCCGACACGCCGGCCCCCTTGCAATGCCGTCAATACGCGCAAAGATTATCCGCACAGAGCATTCAGTCCGAGCAGCATCCCGGAGCCGGCCTTTCAAGGCTCCCGGCCAGGTCCCGGCTCCTCATTCTTCCAGCGCCTCGGACCCTGCGGCTCCGACCCCTACTCCAGCGCATGACATCAAGTAGGCCGCCCACAGGTCTGCGTAGTTTGCGACCACGCCCTACGACCCTCAACCAAGCGCTGCGCTTCGTCAATGTCATCTACCCCTACTCCAGCGCCTCCCCCCGCTGCCGCCGCTGCTGCGCCACCCACTCGACCGCCGCCTCTCGGTCGCCGCTCCGCTGCTCCGCCGCCCAGGCCGCCGACGCCCAGCGCACCTGCAGCCGGAGGGCGGATGACAGCGAAGTTCAGGGCGCGGGGCAACACGCAAACAGCGATTGGCGACCGCATGCACAACGGCCAGCCAGGGCTGGGGATGAGCAGCGGCGTGGCTTGCGAGAGGCCTTCAGCCGTGAGCCGCGTCCCAACCGGATAGCGTCCAGGACACGAGACACAGAGCACGGGGCAGAGCAGCCTCTGCTTGCACGCAGCCACGCACCGGGCAGCCCATGTCCAGGAGCAGCTGCAGCGCGGGCAGGGGCGCGTCCCTGGAAGCAGGGGCACAGGGCGAGACAATGGCAGGCATGATAATGGGACCGGCAAGCACGGCATTGCAGCCCAAGCGTGCGCACGGGCCACTGCCACTGCACATATATGCTCGACGCACCCCTCCACACCCCAAACAGCCCGGCTAACTACCGCGCCTGAGACTCCCCGGCTCATGCGAGCAGCCCTTTACACAGCCCAAACGTGAGCCCGGCAGCACCCAGATCTGGGTCTATACGTCTACCTGCCACCGCCAACCACCAACCGCCCCACCTGCCCAGGTCGATGGAGTGGATTGAGTCTGCCATCACGAAGCCGCTGTCGTCCCCCAGCGGCACCCCCAGTGCGTGCAGCGACCGCAGCGTGGCTAGGTCGCCGTTGCGGGCGGCCCGTACGTACGGCTGGCCGCTGGCCTGGAGGGGGAGAACGAGATCGCAACGCACGGGTACGCGTAGCTACATCAAGATGACAGTGTGGTTACAACTTCAGGGTTCGGGGTTGCTTAGCTCAAGGGGAGCGCGGGAGGGCAATGACGCAAGGCATGCCGTGTGGTGGTCTGGCGGGGCGGGGTAGGCAGTGCAGCTCACCGGCAGCGGCACGCCCGCCTCGGCCAGCCTCTCCAAAGCGGCCTGCAAACGAGACGCGCGGAGCCGCGGGTCAGGTCGCGATCACCATGGGGTGGCGCCACAACGAAGCATACACCACAGCCAAGAGGACCGGTACTAACACCGGTCACCCTCTTCTTTCCGGGCAGCGCTCGGCTTGACTATCCCAAGCAGCTCCTGCCCCACCTGGCACCCCGACACCGCCGCCTCCACCCACGCTGTCTCGTCCTCCGCGTCCTCCCAGCGGCAGCCCCGCTCGTGCAGCCACCTCAGCAGCGCAACGCTCCCCGAGCCCGCAGCCGCCGCCAGCGCGCCGGAGCCCAGCCCCAGCGCCTCCACGCCATAGGCCTCTTCCAGCCACGCCGCAACCGCCAGGTGCCCGCCCTCCGCTGCCGCCTCCAGCGCCTCAGCCGGGTCCACAGGACAGCCCGCGGCGGCAAGCGACTGCAGAGCCGGCACGCACCCCGCGGCCGCCGCCGCCACCGCCGCGCCGCCGTCCGGCTCCAGACCCCTCCCCAGCAGCCACTGTACGGCAGCGGTGTTGCCGTGTGAGGCCACCCACTCGATGGCAACCGGCCGTAATCGAAACCCGTGATCTGACAGCCATGCCAGCCGGGCCACGGCGTCGGGCCGGGTGGCGGCACAGGCGATTGCTCGCTCCGTGGCGGGGCAGCCCTCCGCCAGCAGCCACTCCACCTTGGCCGGCCAGTCGGGCGTGCGGCTGCCGGCGGCGGCGATCACTGCGTCCGCCTGGTCCCACTCCCGCAGCCGCCCCACGCCGCCCGCCTGCTCCGCTTGCCGCTGCAGAGCCGCCAGGCCGCACCCCGCAGCGGCCGCCGCGAAGAGGGAGCCCTCTGACGTCAGCACGCTACGCGCGGGCTTGGCCTCAATGAGGGCAGCGGCGAGGTCCTCGTGGCCTCCACCGGCCGCGGCCAGGACCGCCCCCGCAGTCCAGGCGGCACCGTGGGCGAGGAGCCACTCGCAGGCCTGCCGCTGGCCCCCACCGGCGGCGGCGGCGAAGGCGGTGGCGGAGCCCTGCGAAAGGGGGCAGCCGCGGTCCAGAAGCCAGCGGCAGGTGTGGAGGTGGCCGGAGCCGGCGGCGGCGGCCATGGCCTCCATGGGTAGCACCAGCCCGGCTGCCGCCACCGCCACGCCCAGGTTGGCTAGGTCACCGGAGGAGGCGGTCAGGCACACCAGCTGCAGGCGCTGCTTCAGGGTGAGGGGCCGGCAGGCTCCAGCCGCTGACCAGTGAGCGACGAAGGCGTGAGAGGGCACCGGCTGCGAGAGGCGCAGCAGGGCCCGGTTCCGGAACTGGGCGGCCGTGGCTCGGTCCACGAGGCGCAGGGAGGCAGCGACCTGGTTGGGCGGCAGGAAGCGGGCGACGCGCTCCAGGATGCCCGGCAGCCAGACGCAGGACGCATCGCAGCATGTTGTGCTATCGTTGCCTTTGCAATCATCACACGGCGTGAGGCGCACGACGGCTGCGCGGTTGTGCGCCATCGCGAATGTCTTCTTCGGTCAACAAATCATGAAGAGGGTAAGTACAATGTGCAGCTACTTGAGTAGTTAGTACTGATAGCAGTGCACGCGCGATGCGCTCGACTGCGACACAGCCCGGCCGATGCGATACTTGTGTGTGTGTGTCGACCCCCTCCCGCCCCTCCCACCCCGCCCTCCTTGCCCTCACCCGGCCCCGAATGCCCCCGCTTCGCCCAAAACATGTTGCCCTGGGCTGCAAGAGTGCCGCATGCATGTACGTAGGCATGCAGGGAAAGCCGGCACGTAAAGATGGACTGCTCCCTCTCCGTCTCCTTCTCGATCAAGCGGACCGAGAGCAGCCATGTCCGCTGCGTGATATACTGCCTGGGACTGGCCCTCTGTGGCTCGATTGTGATGTTCGGCGGGCTTGGCGCAGTGAGTTTGGCTGTGCTGCGACAGCGTGTGTGCGTCTTATAACCGATGCGTTGCTAGGGCGCGAGCGTGGGCCTTCTTCTGCACCGCCGGGAGTGGGTTCGGTGTGTAGCAGCTTCGGAAGCCGCTGTGTCAGTGCCCACCACAGACGACAAGGCTGCCCGCAGCCCTCCGCAGCACCGGACCGATGGACGAGGCGTTACGAGCTGCACCCGGTCAACACCGCATAATGCCGCCTCCGTCAGGCCCCTGCCGTCCTGGGCCGCCCGCGCCCTCAGCGCTCACGCCTGGTCCCAATTCTGCAGCGCCCTCGCCCACTTATGCGAATTGCTCCTCCGGCACGCAACCAGTTTCAGGGCAGCGACGTGTTCGTCCAAGCGCTGGGAAGGCCTTCCCAGGGGCTGTGGCGTGGGGCAGGAGTCAGGGTATTCAGGGGCCCAGCGGTTTGTTGCCTCACCCCCGCTATCGGCCCTACGCCGCCTTCCCTGTTGTTGGGTGCAGGAAAAGTTTTTGGGCTAAGCCTGCTTGCGGGCTGCTGGTGGAGAGGGTTTAGGACTCGAACATTGGGCCCCCTGCCTTCGGGCAGCCACGTCCGTGCCGAAGTCTGGGGCCCCCCGGGATGCAAAGGGAAAAGACTGTTCAATGGAGGCACAAGGCAAGTAGAGGCGCTGTCCAGCTTACACAGCAGACCACGCAAGCACCGTGGGGTATCGGCGCATTCATTATCCTCTCTTCCCGTCATTTCTGGTTGTGTCAGCGGGGTCGGTTAGGTCCAAGGTTGGGGCCACGGACTCCATGGCTGCCTGCGCGTCTCACGCTTCGGCATCACTTGCTAGCTAGACACGGTCGCATGCGCACGCGTTAGGGCGCGGCTTCGTCAAGACCACGGTACTCCCGGATCACAGGGTCAAACCATGAATCGAATTAACATTTATATGGACACGGCCTATACTGAATGGGCGGCAGACCGGCTGCGGCCCTGACTAGCCACCACCTACACCACTCAACCTACAACGGTCCCTTCTCCACATTACTGGGCGACCGTGAGGGCAACGTCAGGCTGGGCCTCGGGAGCAACCTCGGCCTTGGCGGGCTCGATGGCAGCGACGGCAGCCGGGGCGGGCTCAGCAGCCTTGGTCGGGGCGGGCACCGGGGCAGGAGCGGCAGCGGGCACCTCCTTGATGGCCTTGGCGGGCGCGCAGCAGCTGTCGGCCTCGGCCTCGGCGGAGGAGTCCATGCCAAGGACGAAGACCGAGAAGGCCTGACGGGTGGATGACATGGGAGATGAGATCAGCACCAAGGCCTGAAAGAAGGGGTCCTCCCTGCGACGAGATGACGTACAAAGGCAGCACGGCAATTAACACTCTCGGCAATTGCAACGGCCACACACCTGGAAGGTGGCGGTGATGATGCAGCCGGCAACCAGGGCGCGGGCGCGGTCACGGGTGGGGTTGGCGGAGAACTGCGGGAAGGCGTGCATGGGGTCAGCACATGCAGTATTACAGTGTCTTGCAGTCGAACCGATGCGGGGAAAGCAGCCCTGCATCTGAGACCGTGTCGGGCTTACCTTGGGGGTGTACAGGCCGCTGAGGAAGGCGTCGGTCATCTGGATGGTCAGCACCAGGGCGACGACGTTGAGGGCAAGCGCTGACAGGCCCGACTTAATCAGGCGGCCGCTGCTGACGATCCACAGGCCGACAGCGGCGGACACGAAAGCCATCGAGGTGATGTACCAGTAGAAGCGGTAGAGCTGCGAGCATGGCGGTGGAAAAGTGTGGGCCACTTAGAGCGCAGTTACGCCAAGCACAGAGGAGGCGATACCGAGTCACTCGATAACGCGATAGGGCGCGGCTGAAGGCGCACGACAGCGCGTCGGCTTGCGTGGCCTTTGCCAGCTGGCGACCGACCGAAGAAGAACGTCGCCGAAGCCGTCAACCCCCACCTTCTTGCATCCTTGGGCCGGCGCGCCGGTAAATCCGTTCGTGCCGGCGAGCGCGTAGGCGTCGGTCTCATCGCCGGAGCCGCAGCTGTTCTGGAGCTGCGGGGCGGAAGAAAGGGGTGTCGGTCAACGAGTCGCGATTCCTCCCGGCTCGGACTATACCAGCGGCTCGTGCGCAGCCGACACCGCCCGAGATGCCAGTGAGTATAAGCGATGAGACACAGGCAGCTGGGAGCGCGTTTCTCGCAGCGCCGACACAGCGGCTTCCGCACACCGAACCCACTCCCGGCGGTGCAGAAGAAGGCCCACGCTCGCGCCCTAGCAACGCATCGGTTATAAGACGCACACACGCTGTCGCAGCACAGCCAAACTCACTGCGCCAAGCCCGCCGAACATCACAATCGAGCCACAGAGGGCCAGTCCCAGGCAGTACATCACGCAGCGGACATGGCTGCTCTCGGTCCGCTTGATCGAGAAGGAGACGGAGAGGGAGCAGTCCATCTTTACGTGCTGACGGTCCGAAGGAGTTGACCGGTCAAGGGTGCGGAGCGACTGAGCGCGCGCTAGTGAGCTTGTATATATAGTCGGTAGGTGTGAGAGCTCGCAGAAGGGGAATACGCGGCTCGGAGCGCCGTCGCGGCGACTTATGGCGCGCATTCGCGCGCAAGTGGTACGGCAATTGAGGCAGACTCGGCATGCCAACGCATTCAGCGCAAGCACGTGCACCCGAAGCGCTAGCAGCTTGAGCAAAGTCGCTTTTTACGTGTACCGAGACTGCTTGCGCTGCTTGCACTCCGCGGTGGACGCTTCCATCGCGCAGATTCGGCAATTGCAACTCGTGGGGAGCGGACCGTGTTTAGACGCCCTTGCCAATCATGGTACGATTTTTCACGCCCGAGGAGCTGCTTGCCTTCGACGGCAGCGACGCGGACAAGCCTGTCTACATTGCCGTCAAGGGAGTGATTTATGACGTGAGCCAATCGCGGGAGTTCTATGGAAAAGGTACGTGAACGGTGGTGCAAACTGGTGGGCCAAGTGGGGGCTCGAGCGCGATGGAGGGTCTTGCGCCGGGGCCCCAAACCGGTGCCCGGGCACGCACCCCTACGCTTGCCACGGCCCACACCACGCCCCGGCCTTCCTCACAAGCCCCAGCCCCGGGGCAGGCAAGGGTTTGGGTACGGTGACACTTCCTCAAGCCCGACAGCCCCAAACCACATCCAAGCCCACACCCGTGCTCTGACACCGCCCAGTCCCCGTCGGAGCCCCACGCCACGCACCAGTCGCACGCGCAGCAAAGCTGCGACCCTCGGTCCCTCTCGGATCCTGGGTCCCGCTGCATGCCGCTCTGGCCCTGTCGCTGACCCCCCCCCCCCTCCCTGCGCCTCCCCGCCGCCGCCAGGCGGGCCCTACGAGGCCTTCGCTGGCCGCGAGTGCTCCCGCGCGCTTGCCATCATGAAGGTGGACGCCGCCGAGTGCAACGACAACCTGGCGGACTGCACGGAGAAGCAGCTCAAGACGCTGGAGGACTGGTGCAACAAGTTCAACTCCAAGTACCCCATCGTGGGCCAGGTACAGAAGCAGTGAACGCCGGCCAGCGGCACAGGCGGGCGGCGCCGAGCGCACAGCCAGCCCGGGCGCATGCAGCGCGAGCGGCAGTGGCCAGGACTGGCCCACGGCCATACCGCCGTGAGGCCCGACGGCGTTCCGTCGTGCGCTCGATCCGGGGCCCGAGAAGTGTCGCCCTGGCAGGCTCCGTGAAGGCTGTGCTGCACCCGCCGCCCGCTGGGGGCCTGCACGAGTGTGACGGCGGTGAGGCGCAAGGGCCGGGGGCGGCGGCAGTGGCGGCGGGGCGGGGGCATGCGGCAAGCGGCTGTCAGAAGGCCGGCATGGGGGTCCGGCAAGGGTGCTGGGCACGACTGGTTGGGTTGGTGCTCTCCCTGGGCCGCCGGGCTACGGGGCTAGCCGCTGCCGCCGCCTCCGGCCCCGCGCGCCTCCCCCGTTTGGGTTCCCGGCTCCCCAGCGAGGAAGCGCTGCCCTGCTGCACCCAACTCCCCGGCTTGCCGCTCCACTCCTACTGCCCTCACTCAACCCGCTTAGCACCCACCCACCACCGGCATCCCCCTTCCCCCGCCTCCACCCGCCCCCGCCCATGCCCCCAGCTGGACGACGTGGTGGAGGTCCCCCCCGTGGAGTCGCTCCTGCGCACCACCTTCTTCACGCCCAGCCTGCTGGCGGGCATGGCGCTGGTGGTGCTGCTCACGGCGCTGGGGGCCTACGTGCTGTGGTGGGACCTGCAGCACCGGGAGCCGGGGGCGGCGGCGGAGGACCACACGGAGCTGTGAGGGGTGGGGGCCGTGGGTGGGGGTGGGGTGGGGCGGGGATCGAAGGCGGGGCGGGCAGGGGTCGCTGGGGTTGTGGAGACGCGGGCGGATGGGGGCATGGGAACAGGGGTCAGGAGGGTGTGTCGCGGGAGGCTCGCACGACTCGTCAGCGTCTGGCACGGGAAAGGGGCAGGCGCTGCTTGGAACGCTCGTATGTTGATGCTCGAAAGTCAGGGTGCCTTGACGGGGAGGGAAAGCCTCCGTTGTGTTGCATCTGGTCCTAGGCAGGATGCGTGCAGGATGTACGTTGCACGGGTGCGGGTAGCGGGTGAACACCCCAACGCGTGCGAACAAGGCTGGCACACTAGGGGGGTGGGGCAGCGGCTAGAACGGGGGTCTCCGCATGTAAGCTCAGGCCACAGTGCACCGGTCGTGCTCCCAACAACACCAGCGCCCGCCTCAGAAGCTCACCGTTGGTGATACGCCCCGGGTTGGATGGGAACTGGGCAAGGAGGGGATCCTGCCGCCCTTCCGAGCTGTGGATGTGGTCATCAGAGCCAGGGAGGCTGCGTAGGCGCGAAGCAATGACCGTTATCGTCATGGGGGCCAACCATGTACGCACGGGCTGGACGGGGCCCTGGGAGAGGAGGGGATGGGCAGCATTCGCCTCGCAAGTTAAGGCTGCTCGAGCCCCTTTCTCAGCCCTGTCCACTGCATTGCAGTCAACGCGCGACACCTCTGCAGCCATGCGCGCAGCAGCCATCCTCCGTGCCCCCAGGAGCGGTGCGCCCGCTGCCCTGCGCGGCCGCGCGCCGAGCCTCGTCCGCAGCGCCCTCGCCGCTGCGGCCCCGCTCGCCCCTCGCCGCGGCGTGGCCCGGGCGCCATCCGTCCGCTACGTGGCGACTGCCGCGGGCGATGCAGGGCCCGGTGCTGGCTCGGGGGGTGCGCGGTCCGCCGGCTCCGAGAGCGGCGCCAAAATGCCCTCGACCGCCCCTGCCGCAACGCAGGCGCTTGCCAAGGTGAGATCGAAAGGTGCTCTGCTGCTGCTGCTCTGCTGCGAGCGCCGGCAAGGCAACGGTGCCGAATGCCGAATGACCTTTCCTCACGAACCCCTCCTCCCCACTCCCTTCCCCCCGCCCACAGGCGCTACTGGATGCGCTGCTGCAGCAGGCGGCCCTCCTCCCCGCACCGGCCCCCGCCGGAGCGCTGGAGCAGCTGGCGAGGGCGGCGGAGCAGGCGGTGGCGGTGAGGCGTGCGCGAGACGGACGCCCCCGGGCCGCACCAAACAGAGGCAGGGGCCAGCTAGGCACGGCAGCTCCCTTTCCCGTCCTTCCTAAACTCCTCGCCTCCTCCCCTCCTGCCCCCTGCAGCTGATGGCGCAGCAGCAGGCGCAGGACCAGCGGCTGATGGCTCAGCAACAGGAGCAGCTGGTGGGGCTGGCGGGGCGGCAGACGAGGGGGGCTGGGACGTGCAACACTGCATTATCTCCCCTTTGGCGGGGCGGCAGAACTGGGGGATGAAAATGGAGTGACGGCGGTTAGCCATCGGCTTGGGCGGTCGGAAGGGTTTGGGGCTTTTGGCAATTGGGCTTTGCTGCCGACCCCGCCCCGCCCTTCCGCAACGCGCTGTACCGTTGTACCCCCTCCCTCCCCTCCCCCTGGCAGGAGCGGCTGCAGGCGCAGGTGGCGGAGCTGCAGGCGCAGCAGGAGCGGGCCGTCACAGCAGAGCAGGTGGGCGGGGGAGAGGCTGCTTGAAGGAGGGGGTGAGGTGCGTTGGGCTGTTCTTGGTTCGTGGCGTCGCGGTCGGGAGCTGGAGATGAGCGAGAGAGGGAGTTCCGTCCTGTGGCGGATGCACGCACCCACCCGCTTAGCGGCCAGCTCCAGGCCCGGCCTGACCCACTCCTTACCGCACGCCCCTGTCTCTCACCTCATCTATTGCCCCCCCAGCTGGCCGACCGGGACGCCCGCATCGAAGCCCTGGAGGCTCAGCTGCGGGAGGCCCCCGCGAGGGCGCCCTGGCTGCGTTCCATGGTGCGTGCGGGCACGGGTGCATGCGGGGGAACGACAGGAGCACTGACCTGCTGTATAGGGCGCGTCGCAGGGAGGGATCCCTCCGTCCGTGCGCGTGGTCTCCATTTTACGCGAACCGTCGTTTCTGCCTGCAGGCGGTCGGCGAGGCGCTGTGTGAGGCCGTTGAGAGCGGCGACGCTGCCCAGGTCAACGCCCTCCTGGCGTCCGGAGCTGACGTGTCGTACGCTCGGCAGGTGGGTTGCACGAAAGCTTGCCAGTGGACGAAAGCCCCCTCGCTGCAGCCGTGTGTCTGCACTCATCTTCGTCCGCCCCTCTCCCCATCATTCCTCCTCTGTCCTTGCAAGGAGGACGACATGACTCCGCTCCTTCTGGCCGCGAGGGACGGCCGCACGGCGCTCGTGGAGGCACTGCTGGCGCCTGGCGCCGAGCTGGAGGCGGCCCACCCGAACGTGAATCTACGCCGTAGTAGTCTTGCAGTAGACCCCACAGCAAGGCCCATCATTGCATGCCTCTCCGAGCCGCCCCTCTCGTCGCCCGGTCCTCCACCCATCGAAATGAAGTACAGGGCCTCGGGCAAGGCTGTCCATGCCCTAGCCGAGCAGCTCCCTTCTTTCCCACATGCTCTCTTCTTTCCCGCATGCTCCCTTCTTTCCCGCGTGCTCCCTCTTTCCCGCGTGCTCCCCCAGGACGCCCGCCCGCTGCACATGGCCGCCCACGAGGGCCACGCCGGGGTCATACGGGCGCTGCTCGAGGCAGGGGCCCAGAAGGACGCAGTCAGGAGGGTATGTCCGGACAAGACACGAAGGCGGACGCGCATGTATGGCGGATGGGGCATCAGTACGGTAGGGTCATGGGACGTCAATGGCGTGCGTCTCGCTTGGCTCCATGCCCCTCACAGGTGTACATGGCGGGTGCAATGCAACCGCTTCACCTCGCAATTCGACGGAACCATCTGATGGCCGCCAAGGCCCTGCTAGAGGCTGGAGCGGACGTGGAGGCCGTATCAGGGGTGCGCTTTACAATTGCAGGAAGGAATGGGACACCCCTGACTGCTCCGTGTGGAGCTAAGGGGGGCTATCAATGCCCTTGTCCCCTGACTTCTACTCCCGTCCCCTGACTTCTACTCCCGTCCCCTGACTTCTACTCCCGTCCCCTGACTTCTACTCCCCGCGGGCGCGGCCCACACCGTCGTCCCGCAGTGGTTCGACTGGAGCCCGCTGCACTTCGCCGCCGGCTGGAACGGCGGCAACGCGGCCATGATCCGTGCCCTGCACGAGGCGGGCGCCGACCTGGAGTCTAGGGCCACGGTGGGTTCCCGCATCAGTCCAGCATCTCAGATGCTGGATCTGAAGTTACCGGGTCTAGTCTTCACGGCTTCGTGCTGTCGGGCTGGAAGCCAGCAGGCAGCCGCAGCCGTGCACGTGGTGGGCCAGGGATGTGGCAGGCCAGCCACATGTACGGCATCTTGCCATGTATGAGCTGTGTATTCTCTTCTCATCCTCCTCTGGTATCTCTCGCGCAGGACGACAGGATCATGCACGGCGTGCGGCTGTGCACACCGCTCATCCTGGCCGCCCTCTACGGCTTCATGGAGCCAGTTGAGGCGCTGCTGGCTGCGGGAGCGGACACCGCGGCACGTGGAGAGGCAAGAACATGCTGCCTTGTTAGTTGTTGGCCGACGCGGCTGGCAGCTGACACCCCCATGCATGTTCACCATTCCACTCCCCTCTGGGCCCCACCTCCCGCAGGACGGCAAGACCGCTCTGGAGCAAGCCCGGGCCAAGGGCCACACGGAGGTCGCGGAGTTGCTGCAGCGGCGGGGCTGAAGCGAGAGACGGCTGCGCGCTGCTGGGGGGCCTGCGTGCCGCTGGACATTAGGTAGGACGCGTTATATCCTGGTTATGTACAGGGCTGCGGCCAGCGGGCAGACGAGCTGCCGGCCCCGGGGGCTGCGGGCCGGAGCGGCGGCCGGGGCGAGGCACGCCCGCAGCTGCCGCTGGGCACGTGGCACAAAGCCGCATGCTGCTGTCGGGGCCCCACGGGCATCCAGGCGGCGGGTGAGGCGGCCGCAGACCTACGACCCCGCCGTGCTTGGGCCGCATAGGGCAAAGGGCACTTGAGGCTGGGCAGCATCTTGTGGGCGGGGAGCTGGTGTGCAAAGCCGCGGGTAGATTCAGGGCCGTGTAGAGTGGTGACCGCTCTTCCGGGAGGCTTATGCAGTGCTGCGCTGGTGTGGGGTTGTGCTAGCTCGTGGCTCCGCTTAATTGTGCTGGGCTGTCACTTGTTGAGCAGAGGTGTATGCCACCCGTCAAGCTGACGGCACGTGGGCTCACGCCGGGTGTGAGCTGAAGAGGGGCGGTGTGCAGAGAAAGTGGCTCAAGCGTGCGCAGCTTGCGTTTGCACATGCGTGATCTCAACTCTGGCTCAAGCGGAGCGTTGCGGTTGGGTCCCACGCTTACATCTGTGGGCCCAGTCATCATCGCAGCCTCCACACTTCCCAGCGACCTTGCACCGCCCAGGAGCCACATGTACAGATACCGCGGCCCCAAGTGCTAGATCCATGCCGTCCAGCCCTCGTACATCTGCGCCAAGCGCTCCGTACTGGTCGCCTGCCGTACAAGCACCTCCACCTGGTCAGCCACAGACAGCGGCACGCTCCCCGCCCCCGCTGGCTGACCGCCGCTCGCGGCACCGCCACCAGCGTCGGATGCGCCGTCGCGACCCTCCAACTTCGCAACGAACCGACGCAGAGCGCCGGCGGCGAAGGCCCGGCGGCGCGCCTCGTCGGCGGCGGACCGCCGCGAGCGGTGGTGCTGCACATGGTCTGCCGCCGCCGCCGCCAGACGCTGCTGCGCTGCCGCCGCGCCCGCTGGCTTGCCGCTGCCGTCAGCACTGGTACCGTCGGCGCCGCCACTGGCGTCATCCGCCACTTGAGAAGGACCCGCAGAGGCGCCTGCCGGCAGCGGCGGCGTCTGGCTGCCGGGCGTCTGGCCCTGGGGCCCGCCCTGGCCCGGCTGGGCCCCCGTGGGCCCCGGCTGGGCCTCGTCGGCCGCCGAGGCCGGGAGCAGGTGCTTGGACTGCACGGCGGCGGCGATGCTGGCGGCGGCGGAGGCCAGTGCCGAGAGCTCCACGCGCAGCTGGGAGACGGCGCGGGGCAGCTGCACGAGGCGGGGGAGAGGGAGGAGGGCGCAAGAGCACAATTCAGCACACATGTCCCCCCTCGTAGTGCGAGAGAACAGCAGCAGTAGCCGGTATAGTTCGTGCTCAAGCCCCAGCGTCGGCCCCCCTCTCACGGGTTCTTCGCCTCGAGCACACACCGGTACCAAGACCTAAACCCCAGCACCGGGTTCCCGCCCTCGTCTCCCCACACACCGCACGCCCCCACCTCGAGCACTCGGTGCACCACGGGCTGCAGCGCCGCCACCGGCGCCGCCAGGTGCTGCAGCAGCGCCAGGGCCCGCCGCCGGGTGGCCTCCGCCTCCGCCGGGCCGCCGACCAGCTGCGCCGACAGGAAGCCCACCTCCGTCGCCATGGCCGGCGGCAGCGGGCAGGCGGCGTCAGCAGCCGCCAGCGCCGCCGTCGTCGCCGGCAGCGCCTCCGCCAGCGCCTCCGCCGCCGAGCGCGCGGCGTCGTAGTGGCCGGCGACGGAGGCGGCGACGGAGGCCACGTCGGCGGCGGCGGGGTGCTGGGCCGCCACAGAGGTCAGCTCGCGGAGCGCGGGGCCTGGCGTGCGTTTGCGGGTCGCGGAGGGGCACCGCAAGGGCGAGAGCGGTTGGGTACAGAGTCGCGTGAGCAACAGGACACAAGGACACAAGTCGTGAGACCAAGGGACGCCAGAGCACCATGCCTTCAGCTGCCCCGGCCGCGACCGGGCGGGTTGCGGGAGCGCAAGCTGACCACGCAGGGCAAGGACCATCCCACCCCTAGACCCCACCCCGAGACACCCCCCTCCACCCCGCTCCTCACCCAGCCTGCCCGCCAGCAGTGCCATGAGCGCTCGCACGCCCGGCTCCGCCTCCGCCGCCGCGGGGCCCAGGTCCAGGGAGCGGGACACGAGCTGCGGCAGGTGGGCCGTGAGCTGGGAGGAGGCGGCCACCTCCTCGTACTGGGGGGCGGGAGGGTGGGGGCGGGGTGGGGGCGGTAGGAGGGTGGGGTGGGGGTGGGGGTTGGCGGGGAGAGGCGTGGAGGGAGAGGAGGGGGAAAAAAGGACGGGAGGACGCCGTGCTTCCACCAGGGGCGTCTCCCGCCTCCACTACACGACGCGTGCACCCGCCACCCCGCCAATCCTACTCCAGCCACCCCTCTCCACCCGCCAATGTCGCTCACCTGAGCCACCTCGAGGGCGTACCTCGCCTCCGCCGCCCGCCGCCCGCCCTCCGCCGCCCGCTCCGACGCCTCCGCCACCGCCGCCCGCCGCGCCGCCTCCCCGCCCGCCAGCGCCGCCAGCACCTCGGCCCGCGCCAGTGCCTGGGCGTGGGGCGCGAAACCGTCCGCCGCGGGCGCGCCGCCGCCCGGGGCAAGGGTGACGCCCTGGCGGGAGTACTCGAAGGCGAGCAGCGCCTCGGCCACCTGGGGTCAGATGAGGTGGTGGGGCAGTGGGGGGGTTGGGGGTGAGATCTTTGACGAGTTGGGAATCGAAGAAGAAAGGTGTAGCGGCAGCCAGCGAGCCCGATGCGGTTGGGGGTGGGAGGAGGTTCAGGGGCGAAGGAGGACGGTGCAAGGGTGTTGGGGCGCGGGAGGAAATGGGGGGCTGTGCGAGGGGAATGTTCGTTGCTGAGCGGGACTGTACGAGGGGAGGTGGTGGGGTGGAGGCAGCGCTAAACAGGGGAGTGATCGTCAAGAGGGAGGGGCGGGGGGCGCGGGATGCTGACACACGCAGGCATACGCTGTCATCCTCGCACGCCGTGCGACTCCGCACCTGGCACACGCGGGTCTCCGCCGCCCGGGCCTCCGCCAGCCAGGCCCCCCTCCGCGCCAGCAGCCCTTGCGCCCGCTGCGCCGCCAGGGCCGTGTCCACGGGGAACTGCTCGGGGGCGCCGCGGAGCAGCGCCACCACCTGGGGGACGGGGCAGGAAGGGGAGGGGAGGGGAGGAGGGGGAAAGCTTCGGTCGAATCCTCAGCAGGAGGACTTGCGGTAAAGGACAGCGCTGCGCGGACAGGCAGCACACGTGACCATGCAATGACCGTGATGCTTGCATGCCCTGCGTCCACCGCAAGCCGGACACCGCACCCGGCAGCACCCCGCACCCCCACCTGGTTTGCAGCGCTCGCGCTTGCGGCCTCCCACTGCCCCAGCGCCCCCTGCACCCCCGGCAGGCCATCCACCGCCGCCTGCAGCCGAGTCAGCAGCGCCAGCCGACCGGGCGCAGCGCCGCCGCCGCCGCCGGGGCCGCCGCCAGCGGCAGTAGAGCCGCCGGCGGCGCCGCCGGGGCACGCGCCGCCACCGCCCAGGCCCCGGGAGGAGGGCTGCAGTGGGTCGGTGGCTGCGGCTGCGAAGAAGTGGGCCAGGGCCTCCCCTAGGCGGGGGTCGCCTGGAGGCAGCGCCTGTGGGAACACGGGGGGGGGGGCCGAAAGGTAAGGGACGCGCACGGAGTAGTGGTGGGAGCGCGCAGGGGAGATGAGTGAGGAGTGGGAGTTGGCGCAAGCATCGAGTGCTTAAGGACCTCGAGGACGAGGGCTAGGGTATGCCGTATACTGTAACGCCGTACTGTCGTACCTGCAGCAGGTGGTGCTCGTGCAGCCACTCGTACGCCGCCAGGCGCTGCAGCCGTGCGGTGCGTGACCCGCGGGCGTCGGGGCCCGCCGCCCAGCCGCCTGCGCCGCCGCCGCCTCCTCCGTGGGAGTGGGCATGCGTGGGCGGGTGGCGGCCGTGGGCTTGGCCGTGAGCCTGACCGTGGGCCGCATGTTGGGCACTCTCGGCTGCCGCCGCCGCAGCGGCGGCGGTGGGGTCGACGGCAGCGGCGGCAGCAGCCGCAGCGACGGCGGCGGCGCGAGCTGCCAGGCGGTCGACCAGTGCGGCTGCCTCCTCGGGCGAAGCCGCCGCCGCCCGGCCCCGTGACGCCGCTGCGTCTGCCGCTGCCGCCGCGTGCTGCTTCGCCAGCGACGGCGGCGCGCCGGCGGCAGAGCCTTGTCGTACGCCGGCGTCCATGTCGTCAGCCATGCCGCCGCCAAACCCATCGTCCAGATCCAGCTCCAGACCGAGATCCAGATCGTAGCCATCATCGCCGTCAGCAGCGCCGGCGTCGTCGCCGTCGCCGTTGCCGTCGCCGTCAGCGTCGTATGGCCGCCAGCCGACCTCGCCGTCGCCGTCACCAAAGCCGCCGTCGCCGTCGCCGTCGGCGCCGCCAAGGCCGCCGTCGTCGTCCTCCAGGCCGCCAGCGTCCAGCGCCTCCCCTTCGCCCGCGAGATCCGGATCGAAGGCCGTGAACGGAACCAGCTCGGGCGTGTTGGGCGCATCGCTGCCCAGGCCCGCGGCAGCGCTGGCGGCGGGGAAGGCTCCGCCAGGCTTCGCCGCCGCCGTCAGGCGTCGCCGCTGCTCCGCAGCCTCCGCCAGGGCTGCCGCAAGCGGCGGCAGGTGTGCCGTCAGGTGCGCCGCAAGCGCTGCTGCCGTCAGCTCGCCGGCGCGGCGCGCCAGGAGTGGCAGGACGGCGCCGTACGCCTCCGCCAGGGCGCCGTCGGAGCCTGGCGGCGCCGTCAGCTTCAGGCCCTGCACGGCCCGCACCGACCAGGCCACCAGGCACGTGACGTCGATGCAGCGCTGCAGCGGCCGCAGAGGCAGCGGCAGCGCGCCAGCGGCGGCAGGCTGCAGCGGCGCAACCGCCTCCGTCACCGCTTCCCACCACGCCGTCAGCACCGCGGTGGCGGCATGGCCACCTCCGCCAGCAGCCTCCGCCCAGCCCTCGCCGCCACCGGGCAGGGGTGCCGCCGGCGCAGTCGCCGTCAGGTCTGCCGGCAGGCGCGCCGGCCCCAGCACGACCCCGTAGAACCGCCGAAGCGCCTCCGCCACCGCCTCCGCCGCTGCTGCCGCCTCCGCCGCCACCACCCCGCCGACGGCGTCGCGTGACGCCCACGCCGCGTCCAGCTCCGCCAGCTCCGCCTCCGCCTCCGCCAGCTCCCTGCCGTCGTCCATGGCCGCCGCCATCGCGGTCCGACTCCGCAGCTCCGCCGCCCGCATGTGGTACGTCGCATGCAGCTCCGCCAGCGCTTGGGACCGCGCCTCGGCGTTCCTCGCCGCCGCCAGCGTCTCCTCCAGCGGCCTCAGCAGCACTTGCAGGTCCGCCTCGGCCTGGGCCAAGGGTGTGGCGGGCACACCAGCGGCGGCGCCAGCAGGCGTGCTGGCGGCGGCAGCCGAGCCGCCGCTGCTGACGTGGATCTGCCCGGCGAGGTCGGGCACCACGTCTGCCGCCAGGCGCTGCTGCAGCTCGGGCCAGCGGCTGAAGGCAGCGGCGGCGGCCGTCAGGGAACCGTCGGCGGCGCCACCGCCGCCGTTGGGCAGCTGGGAGCGCAGCGCGGGGTCCACCGCCGACACGGCGCCGACGGCGGCGGCGAGGCCGGCCGCCTGGGCGCCGAGGTAAACGAGGTCCGGCA
Source organism: Edaphochlamys debaryana (assembly GCA_016858145.1). NCBI lineage: Eukaryota > Viridiplantae > Chlorophyta > Chlorophyceae > Chlamydomonadales > Edaphochlamys > Edaphochlamys debaryana. The sequence goes on from JAEHOE010000003.1 coordinate 664,866, forward strand.
GCACTGCCGCCGCCGCCGCCGTCGTCACGCCAGCGCCAGGCGACGGCGGCGGCAGGCGCGCAGCGACGGAGCGCGCGCGGCCGTCGGCGGCGCTGACGAGAGCCACCAGGGCTGCCAGGGTTGCAGCGCTGGCGGCAGCGTTCTCCGGCCCTTGAGGTCCTCCGCCTAGCATGAGCGTCAGCTGCCGAGCAAGCGCCTCGGTGGATGCGGCGGGGCCCCCGGCGGCGGCTGCCGCCGCCGCTGCCAGAGCCGCCGCTGCTTGCGCCTGCACTTCCGCCAGCGCGCGGGCCGCCGCTGCCACCGGCGCCGCCAGCTCGCGGCCCAGCACCCTCGCGCCCGCCACCCTGCCCGCCAGCGCCGCCGCCGCCTCGGCCGTCCCCGGCGCCAGCACGACCGCCGCCGCCGTCGCCAGCCGCTGCGACCCACGCAGCGCCTGCCAAGCCGTCGCCACGTCCGTCGGCCGCGGCTCACGTGGGGCCAGCGCCGCCGCCTGCGCCACCGCCGGCATAGCCAGGCCGCCGGCCGCCAGCGCCGCCAGGGACTGGGCCCAGCGGTGGTGGTAGGAGTCGGCCGGGTAGCTGGGCGGCAGCAGCTTCCGTACGATGGTGCCGTACTGCGTCAGCGCGCCGATCGCGTCGTACATGGCCGCCTCGCGGGAGCCCAGGAGCTGCTCGGCCTGGGCGTCGTACTCGTGGCACGAGATGACCAGCTCCTGCGTGGGGGGGTGTGCGCATGCCCTTCAGGATGCCAGGTGCAGACTAGAAATGCAGTTGCATTATGGGCCCCCCGAACCCGCATAAAAGAGACGCACGACGCCCTAGTCGCACCCCCGCGCGCCTCACCTCTGGCAGCTGAGCAAGCACAGACCCGTCGCCTCCCACCACCGCCCGCAGCAGCGGCTGGGCCTGGGCCTGGGCCTGCGGGGCCTCGCCCGGCGGCAGCTCGCTGAGCAGGCCCAGCGGGCCCCCCGCGTCCCGGGCCCGCCAGGAGGCGCAGCTGCCCAGGGGCCCCTCCAGGAAGGCGCCGTCCCTGCAGGGGCGGTAGTGGAGGAGGGACCCGAGGTTCGATAGTGATAGATCAGGGATTCAACGCGCGTATCCCGACTTTCCACAACTCCCGAACTGGAGCCCATAAATCCCGAAGTGGAGCCCACAAAGAATGCAAGCGAGCGCAGGTTGTAGTGGAAATCACCGTTGAAGTTTCAGGGGCCCCTCCACCTAGCTCCGCCGCGTGCATTCGTCAGTGCCCGACAGCTCTTTTCCCCTCACGCGCCCCCTTCCCTCCCTTTCCCCTCCACCCCTCGCCGCACCTCAGCACGCCCAGCGAGGCCGCGTGCTGCTGCGCCCATCCGCCCGCCTCAGCCAGCAGCCCCGGCAGCGCCCCCCGCAGAGCCGCCGCCTCGCTGGTGAGCGACGCCGACTCCTGCGCCGCCGCCGCCAGCAGCGCCCCCGCCTCGGCCTCGGCGCGGTTGGCCGCAGCCAGCGCCGCCTGCGGAGGTGGGGGGTTTAGGGGAAGGGAGCGATTTCGGGGGATGGGTGGAAGGGGAGGGATTACGGACTGACAGCAGAACCACAATGGGTGCGAGCAGCACAAGGCCGGACGCGTGCTAGGCGCGGCAAGCAAACATGCCTTCCCAAAGGAGTCCCGAAGAAGCATTCGGTCCTCAGCGCCACCCTTTCACGTCTCGTGCGTTCTCCACAAGTCGCACCTTGGCCGCCGCCACGCGCGTCTGTGCCTCCGCGGCCGCGCCCCGCATGGCCTCCGCGAACGCGTGCGCCTCCGTGTAGGCCAGCAGCGCGCCCACGGCCCCGGGGCCGTCCAGCAGGGCGGGCAGGGCGGCCTCCAGCGCCTGGAGCTGCCGCTGCGCCTCGTCGGCCCTGGGGGGGGCAGGCGGGGGTGGTGGTGGGGCAGTAAGATGCAGTGAGCAGGTCACGCCGGAAGGCCCGCTCCGGTCCGAAAAGCATTCGTGCCTTCTCCTCATGTTCCGAGCAGGCACCCAGAACACCCGCCTCCCCCCTCCACCGCCTCCCCCCCTCCGCCCCTCCTCCCCCTGCCTCATCCGCAGTCCCCACCTGCTCACGAACAGCCCCAGCGCCACCGCCGCCTCCATGTCCTGCCGCGCCGCCGCGTCCTCCCGCTCCACCGCCCAGTCCACGCCGGGGTCGGACAGGATGGCGTCGGCCAGGCCCACCTGGGGGGTGGGGGCGAGGGTGGAGGGATTGGGGAGGTCAAGAGGACGTACGAAAGGGATGGGGTGAGCGTCACATCAAGTCCGTGTGACAGCATGCAAGCGACATTTCAGGGCAAGGCAAAGCCAGGCCAGGCACGCCCGACGCACCAGCGCCTCCCTCCGGCGGCGCAGGCAGCCCAGCGTCAGCTCGCAGGCGGCCCGGAAGGGGCCCTCCAGCCCCCCCACGCCCAGCGCGGTGCTCAGCATCTGGGTCAGCCTGTGGGGTTTGCGGTGGTGGTGACAGGACGCAGGGACGGAGCAGCTGAGTCGCATCGAGGGGCACGCCTTACTCAGGATGCCCCAGACAGCCGCAAGCAGCCTGGTCCGCGCAACCCAACGGCATCCCTCCACGCCCGAACGCATCCGCCCATCCACCCACCTGAAGGGCACCACCTCTGGCACTCGCAGCTTGGCGCCCTTGTCCCAGCAGCAGTTGTAGTCGATGTGCAGCACACACCCGCCGCCGCCGGCAGCAGCGCCCGTGCCCGAGCCTGCGCCCTCCCCGCCGCCGCCCCCCTCCAGCAGGAGCAGGTTGTCCAGGTGCCGGTCGCCCAGGCCCAGCAGGTGGCCCACCTGGGGGGGAGGAAGGGAGGGAGGGGTGGATCGGAGCAGAACGGGGAGTTGCAGGGTTGCAGGGTTGCAGGGTTGCAGGGTTGCAGGCCCAAGTCCTCCTCCTTGACTTCTCGTCCCGTTTTTAGCCCAGCCCAGTCTACTGCCCCACGCAGACATTCCACACAACATACTTGCCTTCTTCTCCCCTGTCCCTCTCTTACAACCCACCTCCACCCCACCCCACCCCGCCACCCACCATGGACATCGCCCCCAGCGACCGCGCGTACAGCTGCTGCCGCCGCCATGCGCCCGCCGCCGACCCCGCGCCGCCCCACAGCGCCCGCCCCAGGATGGCCCGGGGTGCTCCCGCCGCCAGCGACGTGAATACGGAGCGAAGCACGTCCGCGGGCCAGGCGCGGCGGGGGGTGGCGGAGGACAGACCGCGGTCCTGGAGTGCGGGGTTGCGGGGGTGTAAGATGAATGACTCGTTTGCGGATGGGCTTCATAAACCACAGGCCAGCGGCGGTCGCCCCTCAGCCGCATGCCCTGGCAACAGGGCCTCTGCAGGCGCCGCCGCCCGCAACCGCTTCCTCTCGGCCCTCGATGCCCTCTATTGAGAGTAGCATACACAAGACCTCATCTGGGCCCTTCTTTCTTTTGCCCCGAAGCCAAAGCCCCAAACATGACCCTTTGGCCCTGGGCCCCCGCCCCCACCTGCAGCGCGGGGACCAGGGTGGCATAGAACAGGTCCATGGGTCGGGAGGCGGCGCCGGGCGGCGGCGGCTCCAGCTCGGGGGGCGGCGGCACGCCCTCCGCTGCGGCCTTGGCGGCGCCCTCGGCCCGGGCCGCCGCCATGGCCGCGTGGCGCTCCATGACGCTCCCCTGCACAGGTTGGGGGGCCCGGGGCGGGAGCGGGACCGGCGCTTTCGATATCCGGCACACCTCGTTTCTGCCTCTGCTTTGGTAGTGCTGACAAGACGACCCATGCTCGTAGCGCGCGTGGGCACGAGCAAGCGGTATGAAGAGCAGGCGCAGCACGCAGAGCACGGCGGCACGGTGGAGCACAGCACGCACAGCACGGCGCAGCACGTACCTGCCAGGCCCTGAACACGGCCAGCATGGAGGTGGTGGCGGGCACCCACTGGATGAGGCCCGCGCGGGGGCCCAGGGGGGTCACGGCCAGGTCCCGCACGGCGCCCGGCAGTCCCCGGGCGGAGGCGGCGGGGTCGGCGGAGAGGAGCGAGCGAATGGCTCGGAGCAGCTGGGTGCGGGGCAGGGCGGGGCCGGGCACAGGGAGGCAGAGCGTGAGCGGCCCTCAGCCTCCCGCAAGTCCCATCCTTCCTTGCCGCATCTCACTTCTTGACCGTCACGCTCGACCGTCACGCGACATGATGCCGCCGGGCTTTCCCTCGCCCTCTTCCTTGCCCTCCCTCTATCCCCCACCTGCATCAGCCGCTCGTCTATTCAGCCCCTGCCCAAGCCCCCCACCCGCTGTCCTCCCCAACCCACCCTCCGTCCCCTGCCCCCTGCCCTCCCTCTCGTCCCCACCTGCATCAGCCGCTCGTCCATCCGCAGGTCCTCCCGACCCTTGAGCAGGAAGCCGTAGCGCCGCCCGTCGCTACCCAGCAGCTCCACACGCTTGGGCCGCGTCTTGGTGGGCAGAGCCACCACCCGCGACCCCACGCCCGCAACCGTCACGCCCCCGCCGGGCCCAGATCCAGATCCAGATCCAGAGGGCCCAGATCCAGATCCGGCGGCGTCGGCGACGGTGGGCCAGAGCGAGGGCAGCCCGCCGGTGGCCTGGGCCGCCGCGGCGGCGGCCGCAGCCGGCGGCGGCGGCAGGCCGGCGGCGAGCAGGGCGGAGCCGGCGGCGCCCGAGCCGGCGCCGTCGTGGCATCCGGGCATGGGAACTTCAGAGCCAGCGAGGGCGGCAAGGCGAGGCGACAGCTGGGCCATGGGAGGCAGCGGCGCGCGCTGCTGCCTGGCTGCCGCTGCGGCGGCGGCGCGCAGCGGCGCCCAGGCCGCCGCCGGCTTGGCCCAGTCCGTAACGCCCGCGCCGTCTCGCAGCGCCGCCGCGGCGGCGCGCAGGCGCGGCAGGGCGGCGGCGGCGAAGGCGCGCTCGTGCGGGGTCTGGGCCGGGGTGGTGGCGGTGGCGCGCAGCTGTTTCTCCAGTAGCAGCAGGGCGGGGGCGGTGAGGGTGGTGTAGCGGGATGCCAGGAGCGCTTGGCGCTGGGCGCCGGAGAGGGAGGGGTCGTCGGCGACTCGGGCGGCCTCGGCTTGCAGGCTCACGGCCCTGGGGTGGGGTTGGGGTTGGGGCATTGAGGCGGGCATGAAGCGGGTAACGACGTAAGGGTAGCACCACGCGGCAGCAGGGCGGAATCCGGGCAGCATTGCACAAAGGGCAGGGGCATGGCACTTATCCTCCCCGCCTCTGGCCCGGTAGAGGGGTTTGTTGCCCGACTTGGAACTGGTTGGGGAGCAGGACACCCACCTCCTCGACAGCTCCACCTCGACCTCCGCCAGCAGCCCCGCCCAGCGCTCGTCCCACAGCACCGTCAGCCGCTCCAGCTCGCTGACTAACAGCTCCACGCCGCTTAGTAAGCCCGGCCGGGCCCGACCCAGATCGGCCAGCAGCGCCCTCAGCTCCGGAACCATCGACCCAGATCCAGATCCGGAATCCGGGCCGTCCTCGGCGGCGGCGCCCGCCGCCGCCGCGGCGTCGGCAGCGCGCACCTCCACGACGGCGGGGTACAGCACGGTCGACGGTGCGGCGGCGCCGACGGCGCGCAGCAGCGCCGCCAGCAGCCGCCTGGTGGCGCCGCCGGCGCCTGGCAGCTGCGCCAGGAGCTGCGGCGTCACCGCCGCCCAGGCGCCCGGCGGCACCGAGGCGAGCTGTGAGGCCAGGAGGCCCTCGATGGGGCCCGAGTGACGGACCACGATGTGGAGCACCTGGGAGGAGAGATAAGCCAGGGGGCGTGTCAAGTTACGGGGCGACACTTTGGATCAGAGAGTTCAGACCGGAAGCCAGGAGAAGGCACTGGTACAGGGAGAGTCCTACAGGGCTGCAAATTTGGAGCCCTAGCAAGCTTCCTGACGTCTGGAAGCGTAGCGTGAACGCGGCACCCGTACCTGCAGCAGTACGGGCAGTACGTCCTCGGGACGGGACACCGCCTCGGCAGCGTACGACAGCCGCAGGTAGCAGCAGTACGCCACTGCGGCGGCGCCGTACCCGGCCGCCGCAGCCTCGGCGGCGGCAGCCGCCACGCCCCCCGCTGCCCCTGCCCCTCCAACTCCGCCGCCTCCTGACGCCGCCGCCGCAGCGGCGGCGGCGGCAGCGGCAGAAGCGGCCTTGGAGCGTTGCTCTTTGGTGGTTCGGTACAGGAGGTCGGCCCAGGCCTTCCAGGCGCGCGGGGAGGCGTGGGAGAGCTGCAGCGCGCGGAGGCAGGCGCAGGCCGCCGGCAGCGCCCCCGCCCCCGCGCCCTGGAGCAGGGCCTCGGGCACCGCAAAGGCGGGGTGCGCGAGCGACTGCGGCGGCGGCGGCACGGAGGAGGAGGAGGTGGGGTGATGCGTGGCGAGCTGGGTGAGCAACACACGGCACAGCGCGCGCCAGTCGGCGGCAACCTGCCAGCCCGGGTCGAAGCCCGGCGGCGGCGGCGCGGCCGCCAGCGGCAGCCCCACCGCCGCCGCTGCCGCCGCCAGCGGCGCGGACGAAGCTCGCAGCATCCAGCGGCTCAGCGTCACGAGCGCACAGGCCATATCGTCAGCGTCGCCGCCGGCCTGCCGGCCTGGCGGCGGCGGAGCCGCCGACGCGGCCGCCACCGCCGCCACTAGCGGTGCCGTCAGCGCGGGCAGCAGCGCCCGCAGCTGTAGCTGGACCACCTGACCTGGCTGTAGCCTGCCGGAGGATGAGCTGACCAGGCTATGGGCTACAGCCAACACAGCCCTGGCTCCGTCGGCGCCTGGCCCCATGGCGCGCGCCGCCGCCGCCGCCACCAGCCGCCCCGCCAGGCCCCAGTTGGCGGCGGCGGCGGCGGCGCGGAGGTGCTCCAGCGCCAGCGCGCGGCTGGCGGCGGCAGCGGCAGCCGGGTCGACGGCGCGCAGCGGCCGCTGCAGCGCCGCCACAGTCGCCACGTCACGCAACGCCGCTGGCTGCAGACCGCCGTCAGCTGACAGCAACGCTGCGCCGATGCCGCCGCCGGCGGCAGCACCACTGGACCGGGCTATGAGCAGCCCGGGCCAGGGCCCTCCGGCAGCGGCTGCCGCGGCGGGGGCGCCGCCGCCGCCGCTGACGGCGACATCGAGCGCCCTGGCGGCGGCGCGCAGGGAGCAGGTCTGCAGGAGGAGCTCCCGCTGGGTGGTAGGCTCCGCCAGCGCTGCGGTCCGGACGCGGTCAGAGAGGCGGGAGAGCTCCGCCCCCACGGCCTCCCGCCAGGGCGCGAGGCCAGGCTGCGGCAGGAGCAGCGGCGCCAGAGGCTGCGGCGGAGGTGCCAGGGGCGGGCGGGAGCCATAGGGCAGGGCGCCGCGCGCCGGCGGTGGCGGCTGCATGGCGTGTGACGGCGCGGCGGCGGAGGCGGCGGCGCCGCGCTCCAGGGCGCGCAGGGCAGACAGCAGGGTCGCGGTGGCGTCGCCTGGGGTGACAGGAACCTGTAGGAAGCGAGCGTCCCGGGGCCAGCGACCGTGACGAAGTGCCGTACCATACAAAGCCGTACGCGGAGATGCCTGGCAGATCTGTCTATCAGGCCGCGAACCTGCTCACCAACTCTGCCGCTGCGGTCCCGGGCGGCGCCGTGTCGTGTGCGGCGAGCGGGCCGAAGCGGGCCTCGATGACGGCGGCCGCGCCGGGCCACCAGCCACCCACAGCCGGCTCCGAGGCAGCGGTGCGTCCAAACGCCGTCAGCAAACCCTGCAAGCAATAACCCACGTTCAGGCCACGATCTCACATCGCATGCAAATCTGGTACATGTTGCGTGCTGGGCTTCGACTGCTACGGTTCCTCGCCACCGCGGCTTCGGCCATCGACACGCGACCAACGGTTGCCCTCTCCGCCCAGCTCAGGCCCCCACCCAGCCCACCTGCATGCCCGCCCAGTCGCCGAGTGCCGCGTAGCACTCGCCCACCCGCTCCGCCACAAAGGCCTGCGCCCCCGCGCCCAGCTCCAGCGCCGCAGCGGCCGGGCCCCAGGTGGGCCCCGCCTGGGCCTGGGCCTGGCCCGGGAGGGCCTGGGCCTGGGGTTGCTGGGATGGGGCGGCTGGCGGCGGTGGGGGCGGCGCGAGGAAGGCGTTGTATGCGACCAGGGCCTGCTCGTAGGCGCCGCCGGCCTGCAGGCGCAGGCCCTGAAGCCAGGCAAAGGGGTCCTGCGGTACAACGCACGAGGGGCGCGGAGGGAGGCGTGAGGACTTGATAGCGAGTGTGACTAGCGGGTGACAGCGCGCGGCGGAGGAAAGAAGGAGATGCGGGGAAGATTACAGCCGCCCGCTTGTTGCGCGCCTTGCGCCCGCAGCGGCCTCACCCTGTGTTGGCCCTTGGAGCCAGACCGAGCGCCGCGCGTCGGTGCCCTGCCGCTGCCGCCGCTGCCGGCGCGCGGGGAGGCGCCCGGGGCCGGGGCGCCGCCGGCGCCTCCTCCCGCTGCCGCGGCCGCCGCCGCCGCCGCCACGGCCGATGCGCCGGGCAGGTGTGCGCCCTGGAGCAGGGGCTCGAACTCGCGCAGCGCCCACGCGTGCAGGCCCTGTGCACAAGGACACCGGGCAGGAATGGAGCGCCAGCAGAAGCAAAGGCAGCGGCAACAGTGACCGTGCCTGGTGGACTGTCCACGCCAGCGCCAGCAAGCGGCCTACAACGCTCAGCGCACGCTCAGCCAATTTGGGGCTTGCGCAGAGTCGAGCCCGCTCGCACTGCACCCACACGCGTTTGTAACCCCGCGAGGACACATGTCAGGCCCCCCCTCAGACCGCTGCACTTCCACCCACCCACCCACCCACCCACCTGCAGCCCGTCCGGCTCCCCCATGGCCAGCAGCGCCCCCCCCACCAGCACCAGCAGCTCCACCACCGCCCCCGCCAGCCGGGACAGGCTCGCCTCCAGACCCGCCACCGTGGCACCGGGGTTGGCGGCGCCGCCGGCGCCGCCCCCGTCAGCGGCCTCGCCAGCGGGCCCGCCCGCAGCGGCGGTGGTGGTAGTAGTGGCGGCGGAGCCGCCGCCGCCGGTCATGGCGGCTGTGGCCGCCGCTGCAGCGGCGGCGGCGGCCGCGGCGACGGCGTTGCCTGGCGGGGCTGTGGCGCCGGAGCGAGTGGGAGTGGCGGAGCCGCTGTTCCCACGCCGCTGTAGTTGCTTCAACGGGCCGCCTCTTCGTCCGCCTGGGCCGCCCTCCGCCGCCGCCTCGGCGGGCTCCGCTGGCCCTGCTCCCTCCCTGCCCCCTTGGGCCTTTGGCGCAGCAGCCGCTGCACCTCCCGCACCGCCGCGGTCCCCGGCGGCACCCGCAGCCGCCGCCCGGCGCTCTCGCGCCAGCGCCGCCAGAAGCTGCGCCTGGGAGCGCCGTACGTCCCTCAGCCGTAGCAGGCCGTGGTGGGCGGCGGCGTGGTGGGCGCCCGCAAGGGCGGCCGTGCGGGCCAGCAGCTCCCGCACCCGGGCGAACCACTCCTCGCAGACCTGGTGCACATCATCAGGGCAGAAGGACGATACTTGAGATAAAGCTGAGCCGCAGAGAGCACTGTAGCCTGGGTTGCGACCAAGAACAGCGCTGGCAAAGCCGCAGCACTCTCGACATGCAAACGATCACAGCCTTCATCTAGACTTGCCGCCAACCTTCAGGCCAAGCCTCGAGGGGCCACCGCTGCTCTAGCCCCTCGCCCCGCCCCGCCCGCACCCACCTTCTTGTTAGCCGCAAAGAATGCCAGCACCGGCTGAGGCAGCCCCCCGCCGCCTACCCCTCCTCCTCCCCCGCCCCCGCCTCCCCCCCAGCCTCCCGGCAGGCCCTCCGCCGCGTGCGCCACGCAGCGCTCCAGCGCCCCCACCAGCTCCAGGGCCAGCCAGGCGGCGTCGCGGGAGGGCGAGGGCGGGGCGGAGGGGTGCACGAACACGGGGCAGGCGGAGGCGGAGGCGGCGGGGCCGGACGCGCGGCGCTCCTGGGCCAGCCTGGCGTGGGTCGCCTATGGACAGGGGACGAAGCGGAGGAGGGCAAGGTTGGGGAGTTCAGCGAAGGGCCTTGACCGGGTCAGTGCCTGTGTACTTAGGTGCCCTCCCTACCGACGCCCCTGCTGCGGCTCGCATCGCATGGCCAGCGGCAGGCATCCGCGGCCGTAGCGTGGCCGTACCGCCCCTCCCCCCGCCCCCGCCCGCGCACCTGCAGCATCCTCTCCAGCGCCCCCAGCGTCTGCGTGGGCCCTCCCAGGTGCGTGCGCAGGCGGTTGCCCACAATGAGCTTTGCGCCCTCCTGCACCGCCAGCCACGCAAGCGCGGGGCTGGACCGAAGCAACACGTCCGGCGCCAGCGTCACTGGCGGCGGCGGTGTGGCGGCAGCGGATGCTGCCGCCGCCACCTCTGGCAGCGCCGCTGGCGGAGGCGGCAGCGGCGGCTCCGCCGCCACCAGCCCCAACGCGAGCCGCTGCAGAGCCTCGATCCGGCCAGCGGCGTCGCCGTCGCCGTCGGCGGTGCCGCCGCCACCTGGGGCGCCGCCGGTGGGCACTCGCTTACGGAGCAGCACGCCCGCGGCGCCGCCAGCGGCGGCGGCGGACTGGAAGATGAGCTCAAACAGCTTCGCCAACTGCTGCGGTCGCATGATCTTTGCTGGCGGCGCCGTCGCAATGGAGTCCTGCCAAGTCGGCAACCACGCGCTGTACGACACTGGCCCGACGGCAGCTGAAGCCGCCAGGCTTGCCTCCGCCAGGTCCGCCACCAGCCGCGCCGCCGCCGCCGCCACCTCCGCCGCCGGGTCCGTGCACAACTCCCAAGCCATTGCCGTCAGCGGCGCAAAGCTCTCGGGGCGCGGCGGCGGCGGCAGCTGCCGAGGCGTAGCCGCTGCCGCCGCCGCTGCCGCTGGAGCTGGCAGGAAGATTGGCTGCGGGCTCGGCGGCGACGGCTGCAGGACGCGCGAGACCAAGCTGGCGGCTGCGTCAGCGGCGGCGGCACGGACGGCGGAGGCGTCACTGGCCATCGCCGCCGCCAGCGTCGCTGCCGCCAGGCCAAAGAGCGGCTCGCGGCGAAGCAGGCGAGCGGCGGACCCGCTGAGGGCGACGCTCACCAGCATGCGACGCAGGGCCATCACGACACGAAGCTGCACCGCCGGCGGCGCGGCAGAGGCGCTGGCAGCGCGGCCAGCAACGCCAGCGGGGCCTGGCCCGTCAGCAATGAGGCTGTGCAGGCCACGCAGGTACGCGCCAACGGGCGCCGACAGGGCGGCGTCGGCACGGCCTGCTGGCAGGTTCGAATGCGGTTGGTTCAGGGCTGTCTGACCCACCGTCAGCAGAGGCTGCGGCTGGGCCCACGCCGCTGTAGCGGCGGCCAGCACTGACAGCCCCGCCGCCGCCCATGCATCGCACAGGGCAGCCAGCAGCGACGCCGGCAGCGTCGCCGCCACCGCAAGCGCCAGGCCCGGCGGCGCCGAGTCCTGAGGGGCGGCAGCGGCGGCCTCGCCGTCAGCACCGCCGTCCGTCACGCCGCTGCTGCCCAACGTTTCCGGCGCCGCCGCCACCGCTACGGGCATGGCTGCGCGCAGGGCCCGCCAAGCCAGGGCCTCAACCCCCGCCGCAGAACCCGGTGACAGGAGCGCCTTGCTGCAAGCCGCCTGCAGTACCGCCAGGCTGAACGCCGCCGCCGCCAGGGCCGCCCGCTCATCGCCGCCTTCTGCAGCCGCCGTCGGGGCCAAGCCGCGGCTGACGTCAGCCAGCAGCCAGTCGACGGCGGCGGCGGCTGCCGCTGGGCCCGCCTCCGACAGGATGGCCTGCGCCAGACGTGCCGCTGCCGCCACCGCCGCCGGCTCAGGGGAGGCCCTACGGCGGAAGAGGAAAGGCATGCTCATGCGGGGCGCAGTCAGCAACTGAGTACCGGTTCACACCGTCAGCCCCGCCTTTTACCACTGGCTGCTCCCCGGCTCACCGCAGTGGTGCCACCCCGCGCTCCAGGACCAGCTCCGAAACCAACACACGCCCGACCACGCCCGCTGCGGGCGCCGCAACCCCGCCAGCGCCTCCACCGCCGCTGCCGCCGTCGCCGCCGCCAGAGCTCCCTGACGGAGGCCTTGGCTCCGCCTCAGCGAAACGCAGAAGGCGTGCGGACAGCCCCACCAGCGCGACGGCGTCCGGTCCAGGCCCTGGCGCGCCGGACAAGAGTCCGGCGGCGGCGGCAGCGCTGCCGGTGCTGGCCGCCGGGGGGGTCTGGGGAAGGGCCGCGCCGCCGAGGGCCGCGACAGCCCACTCGAGCCCCTCCTGCAGCGCCCACAGCCGCAGCACCTCCCGGCGGCCCAGCGGCAAAGCAGCCGCGGCGGCAGCGGAGGCCCCTTCCACGTTCGCCAGCCGCAGCCCCGCTGCCGCAGCGGCGAAGCCGACAGGGCCCAAGACATCTCCCCTCAACGCCGACGCCCCGACCGCCACCTCAGCCCCTGGCTTCGTTTGAGAGACAGTCAGGGCCTGCAGGCGCGCTGCGACGTCCTCCAGGCTCGCTCGACCCTCGGCACCGGCACCCGCCGCGGCCTTGCTGCCGCTGCCGCCGCCGTCACTAGCACTGCTGCACACGGCCTCCCACACGTCCTCCACGTCCCTCGCATCCAGCGCGGCCACGACGGACGCTGTGCTCTCCGCCAGGGCCTCCACGCAGCCACACAATCGGCCGGGCCAGGCCGCATCTGCGCCGCTGGACCTGTCGCCGCCGCTGCCGCCGCCGCTGGCGGCACTGGAGCCGGCGGGGAGGTCGATGCCGGCGGCGGCAAGGTCAGATGCGTCTAGTCCAGCAAGGGTCTGTCTAAGTAGCTTGAGCACCGAAAGGAAGCGCGGGTACAGCTGCGCGATGTGGCGAGCGGTGTCGGCGGCGGGCCGGGTGGGCAGGAGCGCTGTGAGCGCCAGCGGCAGCGCCGGCGGCGGCTGTGGCGGCAACGGCGGGGCAGCGGGGCCCTGGTGCGGCACCGGTACCGCGCCGTATGGCGCTGTGAAGGGCAGGGCGAGCTGTGAGGGGTGCACGGCTCCGCTTTGCACCGCGGGCGATGGCGAAGCCAGGCGCGCCACGGGGCGGAGCGAGGCGGCTGAGAGGATGTCTGTGAGGAGCTGGGCGAGTTGGAGGCAGGAGGCGGCCTGCGCGGCGGCCTCGGAGGGGTTGGAGGCGGCGGCGGCGGCGGCGGCAGCGGCGGCCGCCTCGGCGGCGTCTCCCAGCATGTTGGCGGTGAGCGAGGCGGTGAGGTCGGGGTGGCTGTGCCACTGGGGCCGCAGCGCGTGCAGGACGAGGCGGACCTGGTGCCTGCGGGAGCAACGCACAACAACCGAACCAAGTGGGCTTAGTACCGTGTCACCCTCGCCAGCCCCAGCCCCCAGCCCCAGCCCCAGCCCCAGCCCCAGCCCCAGCCCCAGCCCCAGCCCCAGCCCCAGCCCCAGCCCCAGCCCCAGCCCCAGCCCCAGCCCCAGCCCCTGCCCCAGCCCCGGCCCCGCACCTGTCCTGCTCCGCCACGCCCCCGCCCAGCGCCCAGCCGCAGAGCAGGTCGGCCAGGTCCCCGAAGGCCTGGCCCAGGGCCGCCAGCGGCGCCGCGGGCAGTGCGGCCATGAGCGTGCGCATGAGGGGCCCCAGCAGGCGCGGGGGGGTGGCGGGGGCCTCGAGCAGGCCGCACACCAGGCGCAGCAGCGACTGGGCGTACGGCTCCAGGCGGGGCGAAGGAAGTGCCGAGGCGCAGGCGTGCAGCGCGCACAGCGCCGCCTCCTGCGGGGTCGGTGATGTGGGTTGCGGGTTCGAGGTTCAGTGCGCGCGCCGCCCACCCTCTCTACCCAAGCAGTCCCCACCCATCCACCCTGCACCCCGCCGTCGTCCCCGCCGTGGCCCCTGCCTGCCCCTGTCCCTCCCCTCCCGACCCACCCTGGCCTCGGGGGTCATGCGCTGCGCCGCGGGCAGTGCGGAGCCGGGGCTGAGCACGGCCAGGCCCCAGTCCAGAAGCGCCCCGGGGGGCAGGCGCCCGGCCAGGCGGGGCTCCCGGCCGCAGGCCAGGGCCGCGCCCAGGTGGCCCAGCAGGGGGGCGGCCGCGGAGCGCACGTCGTGATGTGGGTCGGAGAGGAGCTGCAGAAGGTGGGGCCACGCGGGCGGCAGCCAGGCGGCTGCGGCGGCGAGGCTGCGAAAAGGTGGTTGGGGGTGAAGGTGGGGTGAGGTGGGGAGACTATGGGAAGCTGGGGAATGATGCGCCCAGGTGGCAGCGGATCCTTAAGTGGAAAGGATCCCATGCCAAACCTAGGTGACTAACCGAGGTGACTAGCCTGGTCAAGAGCTGGCAGACTCTATAGGACTTCCGGGTGCTCCTTTACCCCGGGTCCCTCACACAAGTGTGGCGCCCTTACCCGGGGGCGGTGGTGAGGTCTGCATGGAGGGCCCACAGCCGCTCAACGCGGTGGGCCTGCGGCAGAGAGGGCACTGGTCAGCACAGCTGAGGCCCACCACGCGCCTAGTGTGTGCATTGCAAACAGGCCTCGTGCTTTGGTTCCTGCTGTGTGCTCTCCTCGTGCTTATACGCTTGCTCTGTGCTGTCCTCACCGGCAGCTCGCGCGGGTTCAGGGCGGGGCGGAAGTGAGGGGGGATTTGTTGGGCCATCGTTGGACCCCGGTGCGGGACAAGGCTGTCCGGCCTGTTAGCCAGACTCCTTCAGGCTGGTGCCGTCAGCCCTTCTGCCGATGTGGCATCCGAAAGCGCTGCACAGGACGTCCCCTCCCAGCGGCACCAAGCGCGGAAGCCTCCATGAGCTGTGCACAGCGCGGGAGAACATGTCAAGCCTTCTCCCTGATGCCACAGCCCTTGATCCATACGAGCTTAGCAAAATGCACGCGCCTGTGGCTCCGGAGGCCGTGCCGCAGCGTCCAACTTCTTTGCGATGAGCCCGAGCAAAAGCAGCCCGCAGCAGGCCGCTTAGTGAAGCATTCAGAATAGGCGGTTTAGTGCACAACAAGTGCGAGTGCGGCCAGCCCTGCGCGTTTCGCCGACCGGCCGGATGCACACGAGCTGATGCAGCTGTGTGCGAGTGCCCAAACGGCCTTACACGCAGCGTCAATATATAAAACAATAACAGTACAATGCTCCTGTCACGGGGACCACTGCCTCAAGGCGCCTCGGCGAATAGAGCCGCGCGACAGCCCGCATGCTCGCGCTGGCCTTGCACGCCGCTGTTCGAGCGGCGGGACACGTGTCGTAGACTGCTGTTGACCGCCGCCAACACGGCCGGCCCAGCAGGCGCGACAGCGGACCTCCGCGAGGGCCTGGCCGACGACGGCGGCGACGCTCACGGTGAGCAGCGGCACCACGACGGCTCCGTCAGCTGGTCTTACACACAGCCGCCAGCCCTGGACGCCATCCGTACTGGCCTTATGGCAGCGCCTGGTGCCTCTCGGGCTCGCCAGGGCCGCCGCTGCCCCACAGCCCCAGCCCCCGGACCGGCAGACCGCAAACGCTGGGACGCCCCACCTGCTTGTACCGTGCCCAGCACCCCTGCATCACCGTCGCCAACCCAGAACCCTTCCTTGCCCTTCCCACGCCCAACTCCTCTCCCTCTCCCTTGCCCCCCACACCCCACACCCCACACCCCACACCCTAGCCCCCGCCGTTGACCCCGACCCGGACCCGAACGCCGCCGCCGGGCCCGGCCCCGGCAGCCTGGGCCTCCGCGCCGCCGGCCTGCCCGCCGCCCTGCCGCCGCTCCGCAACCGCGACGGCCCCCTACCCCCCGGCCTCTACGTCATCCCCACGCCCATCGGCAACCTGGGCGACATCACGCTCCGCGCCGCCTCCACGCTGGCCCGCGTCAGCCTGCTGCTGGCGGAGGACACGCGGCACACGCGCAAGCTGCTCAACCACCTGGTGGGGGCGGGGGGGGGGGCGGAGGGGGGGGCGGGGGGGGGGGAAGGGAGGGGTGGGATGGGGAGGGAGGTAGGGAGTCTTGTTTGAACCACCTGGTGGGGAGGGATGTCGGGTGGTGTGGGGAGCAAGCTGCTTAACCACGGTTGATGGGATGATGGGGTTGTGAGGAGGGAGAGAGGAAGGGATTCCTGTCTTGGCTACCCGGTGGGGGCGGAAGGGGTACTGAAGGCTTGAGAGGGAGCGGTGAGAGGGCGGGCAAGGGCCTGGAGTGGCTTGGAGATGGGCTGGGTGGGCTTGGGAGGTGGGGTAAGGGATTCCTCTCCCGAGCAGTAGAGCGGCTGCCAATGAGCTTCATGCGCGCATCGATGGTTGGGCTGCGGGTAGGTGCGGCGTTCGCTTGCCGTCCTAACCATACTGTGCTGAGTGTGCCAGTGGTGCTTGCCGAGCTGACGGTGCTTTGCTGCGCTGTGCTGGCGGCTGTGCGGCGCGCAGGGCATCTCGCACGTGGAGCTGCTGAGCTGCCACGAGCACAACGAGAAGCAGCGCCTGGCCCGGGTGCTGCAGCGTATACAGGGCGGAGAGGTGCGCGCACGGGCACAACGGGCACGGGCACAACGGGCATGAACGTGGGCACAGGGACGAACACGGGCACAGCGCAGGCAGCGCCAAGATGCGATGGGACGATAGAGCGCAAGGCCGCAGACACGCCACCTGAGCTACCACACGCCATTCGCCTTCCCCCACTCCACACACGGCTTTGCCCTGGCTGCCCCGCCCCGCCCTCACGGCCCCGCCCCGCAGCCGGTGGGTCTGGTCTCCGACGCGGGCATGCCCGGCATCAGCGACCCGGGGTCGGTGGTGGTGGCGGCGGCGGTGGCCGCGGGCTGCCCCGTCACGGTGCTGCCGGGGCCGTGCGCGCTGGTGGCGGCGCTGGTGGGCAGCGGCCTGCCCACAGAGGCCTTCACGTTCGCAGGCTTCCTGCCCGCAAAGTCGGGTGAGCGCGCACTTTGGGACGCGCCTCGGGACGCTCTCGTTACAGGCCCGATGGGCTCTTGCAAATTCTACACTGCAGACCCTCTCTGCGCCTCCTCTTTCCTTGCTGTCAAACGGCGAGAGGCTCTTACAGGTTCTACTACCGTACTCCCGACCGCAGCCCCGCACCCCTCTCCTTCCTCCTTGCGGGCACACAGCCTCACCCCACACCACGCCCTCTCCTCCCATCACTCCTGCCTCCAGGCGCCCGGCGGCTGGCCCTGGAGCGCCTGGCCTCCGTGCCCGGCACGCTGGTGCTCTACTCGCCCCCGCACGGCCTGGCGGCCACCCTGCGGGAGGCGGCGGCGGTGCTGGGCGGGGGGCGGCGCTGCTGCGTGGCGCGGGAGCTGAGCAAGCTGCACGAGGAGTTCTTCAGGTGGGGCCGGGCGGGCGGGGTTCCTTCGAGGACCGACCTCAAGGGGGCGGGTGGAGGCTGGCGCGGGGCTGATGCGGGGCGCCTGGGAAGCGGTGGTGGGTGCAGTGCCAGAGCCTGCCACGAGCACAGCGGGGCTGAGCAGGCGCCCATGCGTGTGCTACCGTACCCTCCCAGCCTCCTCTGCCCCACGCCCGCCTCCCCAGGTCCACGCTGGACGGCGCGCTGCGGGAGTTCGGAGAGGGCGGAGCGCGCGAGGCGCGGGGGGAGATCGTGCTGCTCATAGAGGGCACCGGCGGGGGGGCAGACGGCGGCGGGGGGGCGAGTGGCGCGCGCGGCGACCCCGCGGCCGTGGAGAGGGTGCTGCGGGAGCTCATTGCCGCGGGCACGCCCGTCTCGTCGGCGGTCAAGGAGGTGCGCCTGGCTGCACTTTGGGTGCCGACGTGCCGCGCTGGGGATCAACCCTTCCTTCTGCAGAGGCGCCCTGGCTCTGGGGAGCTGGGCACATGGGGCGTGGGCGTGGGCAAAGCGCCTCCCCAGATGGCTGCGCGACTCCCTGCACCGACTGCCCAACCACCTAGCAACCTGGGCCCTGGGGACCACTGCTAACGCCGCAACGACCATGCGTTCACCCAATCCCCGCCCTGACCCGACCGCCCCCAGGTGGTTGCGGACCTGGGCGCCAACCGCAAGGCCGCCTACGCCCTGGCGCTGCGCATCAGCACGGAGCTGGAGCTGGGGGCCTAGGGGGGGTCAGGGGGCGGGGCAGGCTGGGAAGGGGCCGGGTGCTGAGCTGGAGTGGGCCGGGGCTGAGGACCTGGCCCGGTCCCGTTACGCTAGCCTCTGGGCGGGCACTGACGGGCGTGTAAGTGCAAGCAAAGTGATGAGCCTGGCCCAGGCCGCTGCCTGGGAGGGAGCACAACGCAGGCGGCAATAGCCCTCAGCGGTCAGCAGGGGTGTTGGGTGGGGACCCGCAGGGTTGCCCAAACAGCTGGCACGCCCACGGCCCACCACGTCAGACTCGAGCATAGACGTGGGGCGCATCGCGCATGATCGGGGCCCTCCTCGCCATGATGTGATCAAGCAGTCGAAGCAGCGGGGCGTGTGAACGGGGCTCGCTCGCCATGCAATGACGAGCAATCTACTCGCCACCATTGGCAGTGCAATGTCTCGGAGGGCAGGTGAGAAGGGAGGGGGCTGCCGCGCTGAACATAATAGGCATGGCTGTGGAGTGCGGGCCTAGGACAGCATCGTGGGACAGCACCGAGTCAGGGGCCCCGACAACTGAACGACGGTAGTTGTGTGTCCAGGGTCACGGTACACGTCGTGAACTACCATGGGGTTACCCGGTTGACTGGTGGGGGATTACCCTGGTTGACTGCGGAGCCCGACGAGGACTGACGTGGCCAATTCAGATGCCACGCGCGAAGCCGCCACCAAGCTTAGGATTTTACAGCTGTTTTACAGCGCTGCCAGAACTGCATCAGGTCTGCATCAGGTCTCGACGCCATGGCCATGACCTGACCTCGATTACTCATCCGACACGCCCATGCAACACACAGTATACAACGAGACATCCATGCACTTCGAATCCGCCAACAGGCGTTGAAGGTGGGGCGCACATCCCCTTCCTCAGCACAAGAAAGTACGCGAGCAAATCAACCCACGGCAAAGGGTGGCAGGGCGGGGTACCCCGTGCAACAACAGAATCCACATGGGCTGCACATGCCTGCCGGATCAACATTTACCATCACCCACGCACCCCCCAATGCCCAAGAGCCCGCTGGTCAATACCTCCAGTACCTCCCGGCCCCACCGGCCAGTGCCCAACAACCCCGGCTTGCGGCAGCCTGCAGGGCTGACAACTGCCAACCACGCGCTGCAACACGCGAAACCCGAATTCCCACCGGCAGCAAGCTCAGGCACGAAACCTTGCCCCGACCGCCCAGTCCGCTTCAGCATGTGCGGAGACCTGCTGCCTGCACAACGCAGCCTCATGGTCAAACTCGTTGTTATCCCAAACGCGGGCTCCTTGCCCTCAAGAGGAGCCAACACCAGACCCAACCGCCACATCTCAACAAGCACAACGCTGAAAGCCCAGACGCCCTGAGCCAGGTGTGCGCCCAGAGGTTCTGCTGACAATCCAAGCCGGACCCAGCCGGACCCACGGCAGCCGCGGGTCGCTGACCCTTGGCGGCTGGGTGCTGGCAGGGCACCGTCAGGCCGAGGAAGCTGCCGCTATAACAACACATCTCAGAAAGCAACTGACCGGCCCCCGGCATTCAAAGCAGCCGGTAACTGCACCGGCAAATGCACCCTTGCAGCAAGCAACCGAACCACCGACAACGGAGGGTCCCACACACGGTCCAGGCCAGCGGCTCCCGGTACGGCCGGCTCTTTAACCCATGAAAGGGACCGAGAACTTGTGACTGGGCCCTCCTGTGCCTCTTGTGGACATGCACGATACCCACATGGATATCCAACCCGCCGACCCAAACCCAAGCATTCAGCATCAAGCAGCCACACTGGCACAATAGTTGTACCCCACGCACACCGCACCGCCGTCGGCGGCAACCAATCCACGATCATATCTTGCGTCATCATGTGCAACAACTCTGAAACCCTGCTGTGAAAGGATGCCACATGCCGTGTGGACCATCGAGTTACGAACATGATGCCATTCAGTCACAGGCGTACTTCACACTATGCCATGCCAGCTTGGATGCATGCAGCTTGAAGCTCTCGAATCCGCTCTACCCACGTGCCGGACCAGCCGGAGTCAGCAAGCCGGCACATGCGTGCCATGCTCCTCAGCTCCTCAGCCGGCCCCAATAGACAAGAGTGGCTGCCGGGAAGCCCCGCGTTCACATGCGGGCCGCCAAGCCCCCCATGACCGGTTAAGATGCAGATATGCCTTCAGCGCGCCCATAGCTTTGCCCAGCCCCCGGTAGACCAGCGCCACTGTCAGTATGCGTCCATATGCGTCCTGCGCCTATATGAGGCCTGCAGAACCCCACAGGTGACGGCGCCAGTGCATACTACCCCTGCCACTACTGCCACACCAAGTCAGCTGCACGTGCACTGCACGTGCGTTGCGATGCGCTGCATTAGAATGCGTCAAACATTTTGCTATAGCATGATCCCTTTCTGAGCATCAAACCCGAACCCAAGGTGGCCCCCGCACATCTGGGACCCCTCCAGTACCCGAAAGCATTGCTGCGTCACTTGCACAGGCCCTCCAACTCCCCGTCATGCACATAAAAACACTTCACCAGAACGAAAGGTACCCCCCCCTCCCTCGGCATACGCAACAATAAGGCGTCCTTGGAAACACGCAGGCTCCCCTCACAGCGCTTCTCAACCATAGGCCAACCTCTGCTCGCCACGAATTTGTTTGCTGTGCGCCAGGCCCCACCGGGCGGCCCTAGCCGGTGGCGTGGCTGGGCAGTACCGCGTGCGGTCCCATGGCCCTGGCGTCAGGTCGGGGACCGGGCTGGCTGACGGGTGCGGTCGGCGTTGCAAGGGGGACGGGCTGGCGGGAGGCCGCCCCAGCTGCCCCTGACCGCGATGGCTCCAGCTCGGTCGTCAACCAGTGGAGTTGGCTGCCCTGGGGGATGGAGGAGCCTGCTCCGCTGGCCCAGTCGGCAGCGACCTGCGGAGCCACGGCCGCCGCCGCCTGAGCGGCAAGTGCGATCTCTGCCCACTTCTCCGCCGCCTCTTGGTCCTCGGCAGAGCGGCGGTTTGGCGGTGTCACCGGGACGGCGGCAGCCAAGGATTGGGGCTCAACAACAGCAGCCACGGGCAGCTGTGTGGCGAGGTCCAGGACATGAGCTGCGGTGTCCGCCGCCGGTTCGTATGGCCAGCCCATTGTGTTGAATGCCTGCGCGCGGGCCGAGCGGGGTGGGGTTCCCGAACACCACGTCACTAAGCATTAGTACAGAGCCTAGACCTATGTGGGTGGGCGAGGAAGGGCGGGCAGGAAAGCACAGAAGGGTGGGGTAGGCTGCGCCCTACAAGCCCCTGCTGCTAGCTCCAGCTCCGTCCCCGCTGCTTTAGCTCCGTTGCCTTGCTGTGATCTGTGTGCTTCCCGCTCGTCAGTCACCCTCCACGAAGTGCGCACCCACCTCTTCAACCAGAAGCAGCTGTTTGACCAGGTCCGATGCGGCGGGGCGGCGTGCGGGCTCGACGTCAAAGCACTGGGTGGGTGAGTGGGTGGGTGGGCGGGCGGGCGGGTGGGTGGGTGGGGAGGTCATGGCGGTGGGGGACGGGGTGGGGGGTGTTGCTCAGGTGGTACTGTGCAGGACAGGAGCCACGGCAGCAGGCAGTGGGTGTTTGAGACGGGCTGCCAAAAACGAAGCAAGCTCGCTTCCCACCAGCTTCTGCCGTCTTCATTGATCCTGCCCTTCTCCGGCGTAGGCACCCCACGGGCGGTCCCTGCTCTGGACCCACCCCCGCCTCACCGAAAGGACGATCCGCCGCAGCTTGGGGTGCCACCGCTCGTAGGGGCTGTTCTGTGCAGGCACGGGCAGCCGCTGCCCCATCATGCACACCTGCGCGGCGAGGTGGAGCGGCATAACTGGATAGTGCATACCTTGAGAATCTAAAAAGAGAGAGGGGCCTCTTCGGGCCTAGGTCCGAACATGAAAGGTCGCACGCGAGCTCTGGCGGACTTGTCAAGTCGAGGGAGCAGGCTGATGGCGCCCCGCTATCCTGGGCCCACCTGCATGGCGATCTGGCATGGCTGCATCCGGTGCCAGGGCCGCTGCCCCGACAAGAGCTCCCACAGTAGGACGCCGAAGGCCTGTGGCGGCAGCAGGGGCCGGAGCGAAGACTGCAAAGTGAGAGTGAGGCATGGTTGCGCACTGGCGGCAAGGAATGCTTGGAAGCAAGGCGCTTGGCAAGCAATGCGCTGACTTGGGCGCTCAGGCACTGCAAGGCTCATGGCGCTCAACAGCCGCCGGAGGCCGGACCGTCATATATCTAGTCCAGACTGGGACGCGACTGCCAGCCCATCCGCGCCCACATACGGGTGCTGCTAGCTGGGCCGCCCCGCCTGAGTCCCGATCAGCGCGTGCCCACACCGCCCCCAGCCACCCACGTAGATGTCTGCCTTGTGCGTGACGAAGTAGTTCTCCGTGTCGTAGCACTCCTGGGTGTTGGATCGGCACGAGGCGAGCAATAGCGAGGGCCCTAGACTGATGAGTGGCGAAAGGGGCGACGGCCACTGCAATGCGCAGTCTTCTGGTCCCGCTTCCCAAGTCCCGCTTCTACCAGCAGCCCCCGCCTTTGGCTCGTGGCGGCCCACGCACCGGCGCCACGTAGGCCGCCGTGCCTGCCTCAGGTGTCTGGGTTGCGCACACAGTCTCCTGCAAGGGCACAAGGCCGAGACGGGTGGTGCTGATAGGTCGCCCGCTGTATGTCCTACCTGGCGGCACAGAGGAGACACCTGGACGGACCGGGGGCGCTGCCACTATGGGTAGACAGGCGCACGCCTCACCGGAAGCAGGAAGCAGGCAGGGGCGACCGTATGCCAAGCACGCAGCACCCACAGGCCCACACGGGCCCACCTGGATGCGGGCCAGGCCCAGGTCCCCGATCTTGACCACGGGCCTTGCGGAGTCCAGGCCGCTCAGCAGCACGTTGGCGGGCTTGAGGTCCCTGGGCGTGGGTGTTCATGACAGATGAAGGGTTCAGGTTTGATGTGCACGGAAGGGAAGGGCTGGGGGCGTGGCGAGCAAGGAAGGGGCCGGGGGCAAGCCTGGAAGTGCCCGGATGGGTGCCGAATTGACCCTTGCGCGAGTCTCATGCGAGCTTGGGCCCTGCATCCCCACCCCCAGCCCCAACGCACCGTTGGACGACTGCGGTCCAGGCCGCGGTTGCACGACGGCGGGTGGGGGGCAGCGGTGTGCGTCAGCGACTGGACAGATGCGGCAATGCGCCCCATTTGGTGGCAGCGGCAACACGAGATCGCTGGCCTCACCCGTCGGGTGCAGGAACTCCAGGCCCCTGGCCACCTCGACCGCAATGTGCAGCACCTGGGGTTGAAAATGGCACAGCTAACTCGTCAGCAAACCATGGCTCCAGACCCCAACCAACTACCTCAACCCTCCTTCACCCTCCAAACCGACGATGGCTGCACCCCAACCACCCCTGCCCGTAATGAGTTCTCGCTCACCAGCGGCAGGGAAAGCAGGGCGGCACCTCGGCCGGCCCCACCGCCGCGGCCCCGGCCGCTGGGGCCGTGCACCAGTCGGTCCAGGTTGGAGTCCATCTTCTCCATCACGAGGCACAGCCGTGGCGGCGTGACTCAGGCGGCCAGGATGCGCACGATCTGGGGGCAGGCGTTGCAGCGCGCCAGCACCTCCAGCTCCTGGCGGGGTGGGTGGGTGATAGGGGTGGTTGGTGCAGGGCAGGTGCAAGGGATGCGCTTAGATCATGAGCCTTCCTCTGCTGTGCATTGCGTTGCAACGTGCGGGCGAAGGTGCTGAGGCCGCCCCGGCCCCCGCACACATGCCCCCGGTCCCAAGTTGCTACTGTACCCCCCCCGCCCGCTGAGCGACCGACCTGGTTAAAGGACTTGACCAGGTCTTCGGACCATTGGGCAAAGACATCCGATGCCGCAGCGCCCTCACGAGCCGGCAGCTCCTTCGGCGTAGCGCCGTCTTCCCCTCCAGAGCTAGCACCCACGTGCGCCGCCGGCAGCGGCACGGGCGCCGGGTGGCCGCCCTGTACGGTAAGCTGCTTTACTGCCACCCGCTGGCTCCTGTACAGCCCCTCCTGCACCACGCCGTACGCGCCCTGGCCCAGGAAGCCGGGCAGAAGCTGTACGACATCGTCCTCGGCGGCGCCGTCGGAGGCGACGGCTTCAGCTGCCAGGTGCACCAGCCTGGCGGAGGGGGTCAGCTCGCTGTGCGCCGCCACCTGCGCGGGAAGTCAGCGGGACAGGTAAGAGAACTGCTGCTATTGCCCCGGGCAAAACAGGGCTCGACGTTCCTGGAAGCAGCCAGCCTCCACACGCCACGCCCAGACCAGGCTCTTGTCGCTCCCGGGCGCCCCCGTTCCCCCGCTCCCTGCCATATGTGCCCCCCCTGTCCCCCGTCGCCTGTCCCCCCCTCCCTGACCCCTGTCCCCTGCCCCCTGTCCCCTGCCCCCTGCTCACCTCCACATGCAGGTTGAGGCGGCTCGCGGGGGTGCGCATGGTGATGGGGTCATCCCCTGGGGGCATGGAGAGAGCAGCAGGGGGTGAGGTCGGCCGTAGGGTGGAAGGCAGGGGCTGGGATGATCTGAGCATTTCCCCGCCGCAATGCATTCGTACGATGCATCTCAGCCCCCGTCAATCAAATGGATGGCAGCTCACACAAGGGCGAGCTGTGATTGCCGAAGCGCTTGGGCGCGTCCGGCGGTGGGCCGGGCAGCTCCAGGTGCACGCTGTCTGTCGAGCCGAGGGTCTGGAGCTGCGCGTCCTCGCCGCCAGCGCTCCTGGCTTGCCTGCAGGAGTGGCGAAGCGCGGTACCGACAGTGCTCATTGATGGACATGTTGAACAGGGCGGGGCTCTAAGGCACAGGCAACCAGGCTGTGCCCGCCACCGCGATAGCCCTATGCCACACTCGCTCACCCCTTGTGGACAGATGCTCCGCAGCTGCCGCCCATCGTGGTGAGGGCCTCGGGGTCAAGCAGGTCCGACCCCGCGGGGCCGGCCGTCGCCGCCGCCGCCGCCTTGTCGGGCAGCTGCTGCTGCTGTCCCCGCCGCCGCCGGCGCCTCGCGGTGAGCAGCAGCGCCGCCGTCACCCCCCCGGCCAGGAGCAGCACGCCCAGCACGGCTGCTTGGCAGGACAGGGAGACGTGCAGGACCGCGGGTGGATGAAGTGAGGGGCGTGACGCCTCGGGGAACACGGTATGCGCGGCTGGGCTATACATGGGGCCCTATTGCTTTCTTTATGGTTCCCAGACGACTTCCCTGCGCTGTCTGACCAGGTATTCAGCCCTCCCACGCTGTCCGGCTACCATCAGCGAGCGAAGCGATTGCTGGGTGCCCCTGCAACGGCGCCCGTCCACGCGAACACTGCTCACCCACGCACCTCTTTCACCCACCTGTGGACACGATGACCACAACAAGGCTCACGCTTGGGGGGCCATCCCCCACCGGGGCCTGCAGCACGCCGGAGGCCAGGGCCTTGGGTTCCTGGACCGGTGGCGGCGGGCTCCGAGGGCTCATGTTGCCGCCCCGGATCGCTTGCGTGATGCAGCCGATGGGACCTAGATCCCGGATGCAGTCGTCAGTAACCGTTTGGAGGCACAGCATCTGAGGCAAGGGTAGCAAGGGCGGGGTTATGGTTTACGCTGCTCATCAGTCACTCGTGCAGTGGTAGCAGGGGTAGCTAGGTGGGCAGTGCCCGCAGCCTCGGGGAACAAGGGCAACCCCACATAACAGGAGACGGGCAAGCCAAGTTCCCGAATCGGATTGTGATTTGCTTCCACATCGAAATGCTGCTCACCGTGACATTGTAGACAAGGACGACATAGTTGTTTGGCCTGCAGGGTGGTGGGAAGGGGGTCGGAAAGGCGTGCGTTGTTACGAGCCTAGCATGCGCACGGGCGGGCTTCCAGTAGACTTGTGTACAGACCAGCTTGCAGCCACACCTTGCGACGCCGTCAGCGCTGCCCACGTCCGTGCCAATCAAGGCCATGTCATCGATCCGCCGCCGGTCCCAGCAGCGCGCCACGGGCGGAGCATCGGTGCTACCAGACGGCGGAGGGTTGAGTGAGCGAGTGGTTGAGAGGGATACCCGTGCCCACACCTGCCTTCAGGCACCCCCTTCAAGCGTGGTTACGCCACCAAGCTCACCGAAAAGACCGAGCAACACCGCCACCTGGCCCAGCTCCTGACCGCAGCTGGCTGGCAGGTTGTGTACGACAGGTCAACCGTGGTAACCCTGGGCTTTGCGGGGACGCTGTGCCGGGAGGCACGCGGCCTCCTGCAGACTCTCGGGGCCCTGCGAGCCGGACAAGTCTGCACACAGCTCCACCAGGTCGCGGTGGAATACATGGACAACATCTCAACAATGCGGAGGCGGCGTGAGAGACACCCGGCCCGAGGGGGTGTGGGCTAGCCCACACCCACCGCCCCCGCCTCGGCGGGTGGTGGTGGGTGTGGAGGGGCTTGCCCCTTACACACACACGCCCCCTTAATACACGCCCCCTGCCGGGGACGTCCCATTATTATTATTATTATCAAGCGTGGTTAGGTGAGCGCTTCCAGCCTCATTGCGGCATATTGCCAACCGACCTGTTGCTGCACTCGGGCGGATTCGGCACACTCGTGCTGAAGAGCTGCGGGCCAGGCCTGTCTGGCGGCCGGAGCGCCGTCCGCATGTTGGTTGCGAAGAGGTCAGGCGGGAGGCAGGCAGCTGCAGGCAACGGCGTAGGCGGAGCGACGAGGGGAAGGGCCGAGTCATCAGCTGTGTCGGCCACACACCGGTGAGGACGTACCACCATGCAGCACACGGACAATCCCTGCCAATTGCCATGTATGGGACGACATGGAGCCCCGCCACGCAATCAACCCATGCACGTGCAGCAACAGCCGTGGGACTTACAGATGAGCGCAGCAGCGTCTTCCATGAGGGCAGCAGCGCCCTTGGTCCCCGGCGCAGAGCGTTGGAGCAACTCCATACCGGAGCTGCAGGGTGGGACGGCGAGGCACAACGGGGAAAGGCGTTCCATGTGGTGGCTTGGGTGCATGCGTGGTGAGCGAGGTGCTCCTTTCCCACCCATCCCCACCAACTGCCCACCAGCTCTCCCGGCGCCCCTCATGCCCCCTTTCTCTGTTTCTTACCCCGTGTGAAGGTCTCCATCCTGAACCTGTGGAGCACGACCCCAGTCATGGAGAAGACCGCCCCGTCGCCAAGCTGGACCTGGGCGACAAAGGGCGGGAAACGGGGTCGGGTCGCGCACGTACTGCCTGGGTTGAGGAAGTAACCGGCTTCGACCAGCCAGTTCGACCAATTTGGCAGTCCTTACCTTGCGCGAAGCAGGCACCCGCAAGATAGGTGGCTGCTGCAGCTGTGGAGCGCCGGCCAGCGTGAAGTTGGCGGAGTTTCATCGGCATGCCGCCGAAGTCTGAGTCCTTCAATTCTATCAGCGGGCTAGATATACAGGCCACGCACGATAGTCCCGCCTCGCTTGCATGCTGGAAGGCCCTGGCGAGCTTCAGTCCATCGCTGACTGCAACTTGCAGACGGGCAACGCTGAGCTCATGGCAGGGGAAGCTCGGCGAGGGCTGCGCTGCACCCGTAGACAGGACCGACAGCAGCGCGTGGACGCCGAGCAGCAGGACACAAACCCCGCCGTGTCGACTCGACCGTTGCCGCATAGCACAGCAGTGTCGCAACAAGAACGCATCGCATCTAGACTACAGGGGTTTCATGGGTTCGACTGCAGGCGGGCTCTGTCCACTTGGGTTGGTCGCGGGCAGGCTGAGTCTGTTAAGGCCATGCTTAACGCTATCTCAAGTTAATATGCATACAATCACTGCAGGTGGCTCGAGAAGCGCAGCATAGGTCCAACAATTTCCGTCCGTACCATACGTTTCAAATGGTCCGCACGGCGCACCGCACTTGCAGCCCCCGCACCGGCGCACGAACACGCAAAATCCAGGGGGCTCCCCTTGCCTGCTTCACGCCCCCATGTATGGCAGACCTCTGGCCAGAGCCATCACATACAGCAAGGCCTCACGACACGCAGGCCCCCGGCCCCTTCTGCCCCCAATGCCGACAGCGGCTCACTCCTTGGGCTTGGGCTTGAGGAAGGAGGGGATGGGCAGCGGCAGCAGCCCCCACAGCCCGCTCAGCAGGCTGCTGGGGCCCTTAGTCATGCCGTCCGCCAGCTCCTTGGCCAGGCCCGTGGCGCCGTCACGCACCTTCTCGTGCCGCTCGTCCTGGGCGGTGGGGGGCAGCGGGGTGGCGTGGGATGGCGGGGAGTGAGCGGGGTGGGACCCTGGGAGGGGCAAGGGTGGGGTGGCGTGGCGTGGCGTGGCGTGGGAGGGTCAAGTAAGGTTCGCATCAGGTCGTGACCCGCCTCTCCCTTACCACACCTCCCGCTGCTCACCAGCACCCGCTGCAGGGTGGCCCGAGCCGCCATGCGCAGGGCGGGGTCCCGGATGACCTCCAGGTTGGTGGGGTCCTGGAGGGCGGGGCCGTCAACGGGGAAGGGATATGGACGGGCAGCATGTGACAGGAACTCAGACGGGTCACCTGGACTGCTCATACATCTGGCGCCACGTGACTGCTGACCGTGTTGTCCCGGAATTGTCCTTCATCTCAACAGCTGGGGCCCACCCGCCACGCACCACTCATCCCTCCACCCCCGTACACCCACCCGGTACAGCTGTGACAGCTCCTCCCAGCTCAACTCTGGGCCGCCGCCACCCCCCTTGCCGCCCCCCGCCTCCTCCCCTCCGCCTCCGCCCCCCCGCTGCCGGGCGGCTTCAGCGATCTGCGCCTCAAAGTCCGCCACGCCCCTCCGCAGCGCCCGCTGCCGCCCTCCGCCCTCCCACTCGTCCACTGCACGGGCGAGAGGGGGAAAGGAAGGGCTATGGGGACGGGGACAGCGCCGGGGGCAGACAGCAAATGTGGATGGGCGGGGCCAAAGATGACGCCTGTGGCCCTGCGCCCGGGACATAGACCTCACCCATCAGCCGCTGCCTCAAGTGGTGAAGCGACTCCAGGTAACCTGGGGGGCGGGGGGGCAGGGGTGTGTGTACAAACAGGATTAATGATGTGGCCCCACTCTCCCCTCCCGATGCCCCGCTCCACCCTACCCCAGCTGAGCGCACTGACGGCACATGGCTACCGGTATGCCAGGACGCCTCCCGCCCTCCCACACTCCCTCTCCAACTTTCCAAGCCCCACCCGACTGCACCAGGCGGGTGATCTTGGGGTGCAGCTTGGACAGTCCCTCAGCCATGGCCTCCGTCGCCGACCCCTCCTTGCCGCCGCCGGCCTCCTTATCGCCCTTGCCCCCCGCCGCCGCTCCGGCCTCCGTGCCAGCCGGCTTCTGGCCCTGCGCTGCCTCTCCCGCAGCCGCGCCCCCTGACTCTCCATCCCCTCTGTCCTGGGCCCCCTCCTTGCCCCTCTCCTCCCCCTGCTTCTCCCTCTCTCGACGGCCTGCCGATCCCGCCTCCACCAAGCCCTCGGACCGGGCACCCGGCCTGCTGCTCCCGGGCTGCAGGGCCTGCTGCTCCCGGTTCAGGGCCGAGCCCGTGGCGGCCTCACTGCCGCCGCTACCGCCCCCAGCAGCGGCTTTGGCGCCTGCGCCGCCTGCGCCCGTCTCCGCCGCCGCCCGCAGCGCCGCCACCTCCGCCTCCAGCGCCGCCACACGGCTCAGCACGACGTCGCGGAAAGCCGAGTCGGCGCTTTCGCACTCGCGCCCGCTCTCGCCGCCGCCGCCGCTGCCGTCGCCGCTGCCGGTGGCCGGGCCACCGGCAGACGAGGAGGTGCTGCTTGCAGCGCTGCCGCCGCCGCCGCCGTTCCTGACGCCAGTGCTGCCGGTGCCGCTGCCTGCATCACTGCTGTTGCTACTGATGGTGGTGCTGTTGGGGCCGGGGCTTGAGGGGGGGCTGGAGCCGCCGCTTCCCGGCGGTACTGAGGGGGAGCGGGAGGCGAGGGGCGGTACTGGGCGGGAGGCGACTGCAGCCGCCGTGAGAGCCGGCGTGGCTCGTAGGTGGCCAGCAAGGGGCCTGTGGGCAACGAGGGGAAAGAGAATGTTTTGGCACAGCACGTTCCCCCAAAGCCGCCCTGCGCCCTCCCAGCCGCTTGCGTGGGCCGCTTGACGGCTCCCATGCGTACAGCCCTTGCCAGCCGCCCTCACCCGCTGCCTAAGGCCGCAGAGGCCCGCCACGCCGCGGAGCGCAGCATTGCGGCGGCCGCGAACAGTGTCGCTCCCAGAACGAGAAGCACTAGCAGCACAGCTGTGACCTGGGCTAGGAATGGGGGCTGGTCAGAGGCCGCTTGGCTAGCACAGCAGCAGCCTGCAGCCTGAGGCAAGCAAGGCGTGGCCGCGGGTGACGCCAGTGGAGCTGAGTATGCGCAAGAATGCCTCTTCGCTGAGAGGCGCAGTGCTGGGCAAGGCCTGCGGGGTCTGCGCTGCGGAGCTGGACACCGGCACGCACCGACCCGAGGGACCGCTGCCCATGCGGCGCCGGGCGCTGCAAGGCACAGAGCCGCCCCACCCCTCGCTCGCTGCCCCGCTCACGCGCGCCTCCTGCATACATATGGCGCTGCACCGAAGCTGCTCTCTGGCGCAGCGCCCTGCGGCGCTTCTAGAGGCTTCCAGGCGCAGGGCGGGAAGCGTCTCGCGGCGCCTCGCGACGCAAGCCCAGTCAGCGCCAAGGTTGCGAACCTTCCGCAACAAAAGCTATATAGCCATGAGCTCCGCAACGACGAAAGCCCACTCTCAAACAGCAACACTCGCGAACTCACCCTAACGCGCTCGCGCCACGACGCTAGCTAACCCAGCGCTAGCAAAGCTCGCAGCTCTCACTGCTTACACACATGCTGTCGACGCTCGCGCGTCGCCTCTCCACGGCCGGCTCGACGACCTCTCTCGCCACGATGCTCGGCCCCCGCGCCCCCGCCCTGCTGTCGCGGGCCCCGGCGCTGACCCGCCACGCCGTCGCCTCGCCCTCTCCCCTGTCTGCCCGCGCCATCTTCACTCGGGCCGGCAAGGCTCCGGCTGAGGGCGGCTCCAACGCCACCACCCCCGGCCCCCAGCCCGAGCAGCCCCAGTCCGCGGCGGCTGCGGGGGAGCAGCGGCTGCAGGCGCAGGCGCAGCCGACCGCCCCTGCGCCGGGCGGGGAGGAGCAGGGCCGGGGCCTGGACCTTGTGCCTCCGGAGCTGGTCAGCCTCATGCCCATGCCCATGAGGTGAGGGAGTTGAGGCTGGGGAGGAGGAGATGGGTAGCGGGATTCCGCCTCCAAGCGCAGAGGGTGGCATGGCGCAGCAATATCTCGTGTTCCTCTGTGCAACTCCCTCACCCACTCCTCCCACTCGCCCTGTCGTTACCCCAGGCGCATGGCCGACCACATGTTCCAGATGCAGCGGGAGATGGAGTCCGTCATGGGCGCCCTGGGCATGGCCCCGCTGGGCAGCCACCCCCTGCTGGGGCCCTCGCTCCTGGCCGACCCCTTCGACGCATTCTTCGACAGGGCCGTCACGGCGCCCGCCCTGGCGCGCCGCAGCGAGGCGGCCCTGGGGCTGCCGGCGGGCGGGCTGCGGCGGGCGGTGGCTCTGGAGTGGGAGGAGGACGACCAGGGCTACACGCTGAGCGCCGAGGTGCCGGGCTTCGACAAGAGCGAGATCAAGGTGAGCTGGGGGCGAAGCGGCTGGAAGCTTCGAAATGGCGCGAGCGGGGCCTGCCTGTACCGTCCTGTCGTGTCCTCCGTTCTAGCCTCCGGTTGCCGCTTCCTGTCTGTGCCTATCTTTCCTGACGCCAGTCCCCCTCCTCCCTCTTCCCCCTCCACCCCCAGATCACCCTGAGCGAGGACGGCACCCTCACCATGACCGGCGCCCACTCCGAGGGCACCGAGCCGGAGGCCAAGGCGGCGGAGGCGGCCAAGGCGGAGGGCCAGGCCGAGGCCAAGGCCCCCGCCGTTCGCCGCCGCAGCTACGCCTCGTTTGTCCGCTCCGTGCTGCTCCCGCCCGACGCCGACCGCGGGGGCATCCAGGCCTCCAGCGACAAGGGCGTGCTCACGCTCCGCATCCCCAAGCTCCAGGCGCCACAGCCTCAGGTCAAGGAGATCCCGGTGGCCTGAGCAACCACCGATGACTGAGCGGGGGAGGGGCGGACGGCGGGACGGCGGCATGTGAGGCCGGGGACGGGGTACCGCACAAGGTACCCCGGGCTGAGTTCAGCAGAAGAGGTGTTGTACCTGTACTGCCTGTGAGGCAAAATTGAGACACATAAGAGTCGTGGTGACTGTTGAGCCACGTGACATTGACCGATGCCCTTGGGGGTATGGCAGATATGAAGACAGTATCATCACAGGACGTCACGGAACCTTTAAAACCCATGGTTGAGTATACCCAGCCCATATTGGGGCGCGGTAGCGGCCAATCCAGCTGATGTTGTTGTGTTTCTGTATTCTGGCACAGTTTGAAGGAGGGGGCTATTGTTGTATACTGGTCTGATACTGGCCCCCTAGGCGCCGAAGTTTTGAGACTTTTTGTACATGAAGCGGACACTTCTGCGCTGAAGGTTCGGACAAGTACATGCGGTATTGCTTGCGGTGCTAGAAGCGCTTCACTCCATGCGGCATACTGTTGCGGTTCAGTTGTCTGTACGGAGCCGGAGCCGGAGACCAGGGGGCAACATGCACGCCCCTTGACAGTGTTGCAATAAGCGTTAGTTTGGCTCTCTCCGGTACGGGCAGCCAACGGCAGACGGCACATCCCTCGCCCACCGCACAGACAAGTCTTCCTCCTTCTTGCTAGCCAAGCTAGACCCAGGCCAATCGTTATACCAACTTCCAATAGCTCATTCCTGCACGACTACCCTTGCATCACCCAAAGTTTGTCCGCACCTAACGCGCCATCCTGCAATACCAATGACGTGGGGCCAGTTAGCCGCTTACGGGTATGACCCTAGCCTGGCCCCTGGCCTGGGTGTGCTCGTCAGGGCCCTTGACTCCTGCCATCCTGCCCACAACACAAGAGCAGCCTTTTGCCGAGTCCCGGCCTCAGTGCCCTCCCCCGTGCCCCGCCGCCTGCACCATCCGGTGGAACACGCCCCCGCTGCTCTGCAGCACCGCCGGCGGCCCGCTCTCCGCCAGGTCTCCGCTGGACAGCACCACCAGGCGGTCCGCCGACATGACGGTGTCGATGCGGTGCGCAATCTATCATGATCAGGACGCGACCGCAGCCGTCGGCCACGTAGCCGTGCACGGCACGCTGGGGGGCAGCAGGGGCGGGGCGCGAGGAAGGGAGGGCGGGGGGTCAGACGGCTGGGGTACGTAGCCGAGGGAGTCCGGAGGGCCCACGCACCCAGGGCTCAATTCCGCCCCCCACCTGGATCAGCTCGTCCGTGGCGTGGTCGACATTTGCAGTCGCCTCATCCAGCGCCAGGACCGGGGGGGGGTGCAGCAGGGCCAAAGGAGCACGCAGGGGACACGGCTGGGCCTAATGACGGGGCTTCAGGCAGGCGCAGGTCACATGGTGAGCACACCCGCCACAGGTCATGTCAACGCCTGCAGCTGATTCTTCCTCTGCCCCTGCCATCCTGCCCCAGCCCCTCTGCCTCCGGTCTCCCACCTTTGCGTCCTGCAGCAGCGCCCGTGCCAGGCAGAGGAGCTGCCGCTGCCCCACGGACAGGTTGCCCCCCCCGTGTGCGATGGCGGCGTCCAGCCCTCCCGGCAGCGCCCCCACCGCCTCCCGCAGCGGCGTGTCCGAATGCGTTGCGTGGTGCGGCCCCTAGGATGCCCCGTGCGGCTGCTTGTTCCTGCCTGTCACTCGCTCGGCCTCTCCCTCTTTCTGTTGCGTTGCGCACAGCCTAGTTGCGTTCAGCTGCATCCCCCCTCGTCGTCGTCCGGACTACGCTGCACAGCCCCTGCGAGCATAGAACCCCACCGCCTCCTGCAGCTGCACGCTGCTAGCAGCAGCAGGGCAAGTAACCAGGCCGGCAGAGCGATGCAGCGTTACACACTCCCTGGAACTTCATAGTTTTGGCAGACACAATGTCTGGACCGCGTCAGTGGGAGATGTCAAGCGATTGATGGTAGAGCCCCGCCTGCTGATACCGCGCCATGCCTCGTCCTCATCCCTGTATGAATCGCCTGCAATGCCCCAGCTAGTCAACCAAGCCCCCCCATCCTCCGGGCCACGCATCTTCATCCTCCCACAGCAATCCCCGCAATGCCAGCCTGCTGCCTGCTGCCTGCCTGCTGCCTGCCTGCTGCCTGCCTGCTCATGATGCTCACTTTCATACTGCTAGCTCCAGCCGCTACGCTACGCTAAGTCCTTCCACAATCGTCCAGAACTTCATCTTCCTTCCCCCTCTCACAGCATGCTGCTCTATCTTTGATGTCCCTACCCATGGACCTGCCCCTGCCCCTGCGCCTCCGCCTCCCGCTGCTGCTCCCGCTCCACCACCTTGAGGATGAACTTGGTGACCTGCACCGCGGGCGGGGTCCAGGGCGGTCGAATAAAAAAAGGTCAAGTCGCAGGTGGGCAACAGGCGATACGCTACACAAAGGGGGCGCTCACTTGCCGGTTGGAGCTACCTGACGAGGCCACTACCCCAACAGCCCCGTTCGTTACGTGTCCCTGCCTACAGTACAGCGGACCCCGACTACCAAAATCACCACCCCGCCCCAGCGGCGGGCCACCCACCGCCGCGTGCTCCTTGATGAGGAAGTCCGCCGCCGCCGCCTCCGGGTGCGATTGCATGAGCCGCTCCGTGGCCTTTGCGGCGGCGCGGCGGTAGGGCTCGCGGGCCAGCAGCCCCGCGGCGTGGAGCGGGTCCAGCGTGGCGCGCACGAATGCAAGCACCTGCGTGGGTGGGAGGGACACGGCCAGCCGGGAATGGGTGGGAGGCGCGGGGGTGAGGGTGACAAGGGGTTGAGGCGTTGAGCGGAACAGCGTGTGGCGGAGGTTGCGTGATGGAGGCAGCAAGTGCTGCGCAGGCGGGTAGCGAGCGAGGGAGGCCGCGCCGTCCTTCAAGGGATCACGGGACGGCGAGCGGAGGGCGGGCGCTTGGCGCAGCGCAGCCTGCTGCACGCACCTGCCCACGCAGCTTCTGACGGACCTCCGACGCCTCCCACTCGGCTGAGCCTGGGCCAGGCTGACCAGGAGCTGGCGGCGGCGGTGGCGGCGGCGCTGCAGCTCCACCGCCGCTGTGCCGCCGCCGCTTCCCGGCCGGCTGACCCTTCTGCGCCTCCTCCCGCCGCCGCCGGTGCCCCTGCGGCTGTCGCCCCGTGGAGCCCTCCGGCTCACCGGGAGGCAGGGGAGGCAAGTCCTGCGCCGGCGGCAGCGGCGGTGGAGGCGGGGCCGCTGGGGCCCCGTCCTCCGCTAGCCCTGTGGCCGCACCCGCTCCTGTTGCGTCTGCTACCACCTCCCCGGGCTCTGCGACCTCCCCAGGCTCGGGCTGGGCGCTCGTCTCGGGCAGCTCCCCGGGCTCGTGCTCCGCCGGCCCCGAGACACCCGGTGCCTTGGACGCCGCCACCTGGCCCGGCTCCTGCTGCTCCTCCGAATCCACGTCCATGCTGTCCAGGTCTGACTCGGAGTCGGACCCGAACAGGCCCCCGTACGGCGTGGACCGCGGCTCGCTGCCGGCGGCAGGAGCAGGCGTAGGCGCGCGGTCGAGACCGGTGCTCCCATCGGCAGCCGTGCCAACAGCCTGGCTTTTGCAAACGCCAGGCGCGGCGGTGGCACCGGAATCTGGCGCAGGAGGCGAGGATGCAGGAGGACTGGCGGGGCGGCCAGAGTCAACCGCGGGCCCTGCGGGTGCCTGCGCTTCGGCTGTGGTACTATTGTCTGCTGCTGGGGGCTCGGCGCTTGTTGCTGGCTTGCTGTCAGCCGCCTCCGCCGCCGCCGCATCGGGTGCAGCCGCAGGTGATGCTGCGGCTCCAGGCTTGGCTGACCCCGTTGCAGGGGCACCAGGGGGAGCAGCGCCGCCCTCCCCTTGCTCCTCGCCCTCGCCCTCGCCCTCGCCGTCAGCGAACAGGGCATCCACCTCCGCAGCCGTGAGCTCTGCAGCCGCTGTGGGTGCGACCGCCCCGGCCGTCGCCGCGGGCTTGGCAGCCGCTTGCGCTGGGGCCACTGGGGCCTTAGCGACAGCGCCCGACGCAGCCCCCGGTGCACGCAGCTGCGATTGCGCCGCCCCAGGCCGCGGCGGGGCCTGCAGCTTGGGACCGCTGATGGCGGCTCGCGCCGCTGCCGTCGTGATGGCGGGGGCCACCACGACCGAAGGCACTGGCTTGGGCGCCGCGGTCTTGGTCCCCGCCATTACCGCGCCTTTGGCCCCCGCGGCAGCCGCCGCCGCCGCCCCGGCCCTGGCCACGCCCGCGGCAGCCCCAGTTGCAGCCGTCTGGGCCTTGGTGCCGCTGCCGGGTTTTGCGGCGCTGCCTTTACCCGCCGCTGCTCCGCCATACTTCAGTTTGAGGCTGGCGAGTAGATCGTCCGTCAGCTGTAGCCGCTCAGGGTTGGCCTTGTGCTGAGGGACGCGGCGCCGCACACGGTGGCGCGTAGGGAGCGTTAGGCAGGTGTGGGACGAGGACCAGCTAGCAGTAGCAAAGCGATGCGGGCTGCCCGGAGGCTGAATGACCCGCGCCGGAAGCGCAGCCAGCAGCTAGCGCCAAAACCCACGCGCCCTTTCCCCTGTCGTACCTGTCGTGCCAGAGCCTCGTAGGCGAGCTTGGAGGTGACTTGCTTGTACAGCGCCATCTCGTGGGCGGCGGCGGCAGCCACCGCGGCCTTTCGCAGATCAGCCTCCGCGGCCACGGCCTGGGTGGGAGGAGGAGGTCACCGCCCGGGGCAGCGTGGCGGTTAGAGTCTGGCTTATGCGCTGCACAAGCACAGAACGGGTCGCGCTGCACCAACCGCCACAGCCCTTCATCTCCCCCAATGCCCCAACCTTCATCCCAGCCGCCTCCGCCGCCCTCATCCCGCCCGTGCACAGACCCTGACCCCGCGTTTCCCTGCAGATCGAGCACGCGCGCCGCCGCGCCTCACCTGCGCCGCCCGCGCCTCCGGCACCCCCGCCCGCTGCAGCGCCAGCGCCAGGTACCCCCCCGTGAGCAGGTGCGCCGCCTCCTGGCGCAGCAGGCGGGGGATGGCGGAGCGGGGCACGTAGACCACGAAGGCGCGCTCCGCGGGGGGCACGGCCTCGGCCAGGGGCTTGGCGGCGGCCAGCGGCAACGCGGCGGCGGGGCCTGTGGCGGCGGCGGCGGGGGCGGCGGGGGAGATCGGGGGCAGGGGAGCGCGGTGGGGGCCGACGGGGATTGGGGTAGGAAGGCGAAGGAGCGGGTGAACGGAGGAAAGGGAGCTGCACAGACAGGTTGTGGGAAGCAAGAGCCTACGTCAACCTCCCTGACCTGGAGCGGGACTGGCAGCTCGTGCGGGCGGCCGCTGCGGCGCAGCGGCTGTGTCGGCTGCTGGCGCGCTGCCGCCCTTGATGCCACCGTTGCTGTTCCCCGCCGCTGCGACTGCCGGAGAGGGGCTCTTTCCACGAGCGCGCGCTCTCGAGGCGCTGGTAGCAGCAGACGACTTGGGCGAAGCTGAGCCAGGGCCAGGCTCTCCTCCCCCGCCCACACCCGCATCCCCTCCGTCCACCAACGCCACTTCCTTCCCGTCCACCTTGGCAGCCTCCGCCTCCGCCTCCGCTTCCGCAGCCGCCTTAGCCTCGGCCCCGGCCTCCGCCTCAGCCTTAGCTTTTGCCTCCGCCTTTCGCTTGGCCTCCGCCTCCGCTTTGGCCTCGGCCTCCTGCTGCTGCCTCAGCCTCCGCGCCTTGTCAAGCATCGCCTCAGTGGCCCTGACCTGCTCAGCCTTGGCCGCCTCCCGGCCGCGGCCCAGCGGCCTGGGCCCCAGCGCCATCGCCGCCACGCCGCTGAGAGCCGGCCACTGCCGCTGCGCCGCCGACGGTAGCATGGCGGCGCCGGGCCTGGCCACCGCCGGCAGCGGCGCCGGCGGCGGTCCGGCCGCAGCCTCCGTTGCGGTTGCGCCGCCGCTGCCACCGGTCGCGGGCGCTGCTTCGCCTGCGCCTGTGCCGCCGCCGCTCGAGCGCCGCTGCGAGGCCTTGGCCCCGTCTTCGTCGCCAGGCGGTTCTGTGGCGCTGGCGCTATCGCCGTTGGCGTCAAGGCGGGGCCCCAGCCCGGCATCCGGTTCGCTGCCTTCCCCCGCGCCAAAGCTGGGACGGGCCCCGCCGCTGCGGTCCGCCGTTGGGGAGTACAGAGCCTCTTGCCGGGTCGGGGAGTACAGAGCGGCCCGGTCCGTCTCCTCGTCCTCGTCGTCCTCGTCCGGTGCATACGAGCCCGCGTGCGTGGGCGTGTAGAGGTTGGCGGGCGGAGGGGACCACAGCAGGAACTCGACGGCAGGCGGCCGGGACTCCTCGCTTTCGCGCGGCCGGTGGCCGTGCTGCGCATGCGACAGTGCGTGCTGCGCAGCGCGCTGAGCGTGCTGCGCGTGCCTCGCCTGGCGCTGCTGCTGTTGGTGTGCCACGACCTCCCGCCATGCGTTCGTGCGCCAAGATTCGGGACCCGCCGGCTCGGGCCGGCCACGTGGATCTCCCGCGGAGCGACCGTGGTGGGTTCTGGAGGGAGGGGGAGGGTAGCCGACGTGGGAGTGTCGCCCAGGGTAGTCGGCAGCGCCTCTGGGGTCTGGGGGGGCGTACGCGCCCTCCCCCGCATGGGCGTGGGGTGGATGCTGGGGCCACGGGTGAGCGTGGGGCGGCGGGTGGCGAGGCGGAGCGTCCGGGAAGGGCGGCGGGTGGCCGGTGGGGTCATAGTAGGACGCTGGGGCTGTGCCATTCCCCTGGGGGTGGGACTGCGGGTAGGCTTCGTGGTAGTGCGACGGCGGCGGGGCCGTCGCCTCTGGAGGTGCGCCCCACCCGACTGCAGGCGCCGGGGGCTGCCCGTACTGCCCTTGGAGTTGCTCCGAATAGGGCTGGACATGGCCGGAGGGAGCGTACGGCGGCTGCGATACGCCATACGGTTGAGGCGGCGGTTGGTACGGGTCGTATGATGGCTGCACGGCAGGAGACACGGCCGCCACGCCGCCGTGAGCGTCGTACACCACGTGCTGCAACACAGCCGGGGCCTGGGGCTGGCCGTATGACTGGGGTGGAGCCTGGGGCTGGCCGTAGGCCTGGGGTGGAGGCTGGTGCTGCGGCTGGTATGGGGAGTGGAAGCCGTGGGACTGGTGAGAGGGCAGCGGGTGCTGCGCCTGCGGCGGGGGCTGGCGTGGATCGTGGGCACCCTGGTAGGCCGCCCCTGGGTGGTAGGCTGCTGGCGGCGGCGGCTGCGCTGCAGCCTCGGGCGCTCCCGCCGCTTTGCTGGCGGCAGCGACCGCTGCCACCGCCGCTGCGATTGCCGCCGCCAGGCCTTCCGGGTCCTGAAGGAGCATAGAGGGCATCTCCGCGTCGACGCCTGGCACGGCTGAGGCTCCTGTGACCTCTGGGCCGTGTGCCGCGGCCGCGGACGTCGGCGCTGTCAACATAGCCGACGCGGCCGAGGGCATGGGGCCGTCTGGGGCCCCGTTTGCTGAGGCGGCTGCAGCAGCCGCGAGCGGGGGAGCCGGTGTGGCAGACATGGCAGCAGGTTGGCCCTGAGGTACAGCATGTGGCTGAGAAGCGCGCATCATGGCCCGCAGGCTGGCTATAGATGGAGCGGCGTACAGAGGCCCAGGCTCAGAGGAGGCCGCGAGCGCGGGGGCGGTGGCTGCGGGGTAATCGGCGGCAGTTTCGGCAGCTGCCTGGCCTCCGCCCTCCGCCCCCGCCGCCCCCGCCATGCCAACGCCGCCGCTGCCACCCATCTCCAATTGCCCACCAGCACCCTGATCCCTGCATGCATCTGCCTCCAGCGTCGCCATGGCGGGAGTGGGCTCAGCTGTGGCTTCGGCTTGGTGGCAGCCATCGGCCATGGCAGGATTCCTCCCACCCGACCGCGCTCGGTCGATCACCGAGCGCTCCCCCAGTGCGCGCAGCACATAGTACGTGCGTGGCTCATGCCAGGCAGCGATCGACGAGCGCTTAGTCGGGGGCTGAGTCGCGCGCTAATGGGCCATGCAAGACTGTGTGTTTTACGCGCTGGCCACAATGAGTTGCCGTTTGTTTCTGTTGTATGTGTTTATTAGGTCTTTGTACTGCCTTGGCCTGCTCCACCGCAGTCTGGTTGCATTGGGCATGCGGCGAGCAAAGCCCCGCAGACGCCGTCCTTGAGTCTTTATGCCTAGCTCTGCGTGTACAGATCGATACGGGCGTCATCCGCAAGTCGCTGTAGCTTCGCGACCGTGCCTTGTTACGGACCAAGCTATCTCGCGAGCTCTCCTCTAGCCGCAAGCCCCCCCCCCCCCACAAGTGCTTGAGCGGATGTAGATGCCAGCTAAAGCTTTCCCGGGAGATGTTTGGTAGCCCCAGCTTCGCTGGCCCCCCCACTGGGCCCCCGACGGCCCTCTTTACAGGCTCGCCACAGGGCTTGAACCTCTACTATCGCCCGCTGCAGCCTGCGGACACGGATGCCCTCAAGGCAGGCTTGTTGCTTGCGAGTGGGGAGTGTTACAGCATGCTGGGATCGCCCGTGCTTGACGCCCAGCACTCACGCTGCAGGCTGTGCACCACGACTTGTTCCCCATTGACTATGAGGATACGTTCTTCCGGAAAGCGGTGACAGGGACGGACAGGTGGGTTGTCCGACGCGGGGGGTTTCGGGCGAAAACCGTGTGCCTTTGCGTAGGGCACAGTCGCGAGAGCCTCGGGGAGGGCCTCTTGATGGGCATGGAGAACCGTCTGGATTCCATCCGGAATGAGGGGGGGGTCGTCGGAGGGAATGCCTGCGTCTCTACTCAGGCTACCGACCTGATGGGGGGATGATCACTTCGTGACGGCTCTGGGCCGGCTTTGGATGTTCGGTAGCTGCTGCTGTCTCCCGTGTGTGGGCAGTTGGGCTGCAGACCAGGATGCTAGGCAACACTGTATGCAGTAGCCTATTGGGTATTGAGGCCTGCTAGCCCCGCCTTGGCAAACGCATGGTCCGCATCTTCCTTGCCAGTCGCGTTTCACTGCAACCCCACGTGTCACCGCCAGGGTCTTCTCATGGGCCGCCGTACACAATGAGTACGGCAGGGACTACCTGGTGGGCTTCGTGACCTCACGGCAGGTCTACATGTACGAATGTGACCCCCTGGTGAGGGACGGGATGCAGGCGCTAAGCGCGGGGCCAGCTAAGCGCC
Organism: Edaphochlamys debaryana; assembly: GCA_016858145.1. Lineage (NCBI taxonomy): Eukaryota > Viridiplantae > Chlorophyta > Chlorophyceae > Chlamydomonadales > Edaphochlamys > Edaphochlamys debaryana. Next base: position 706,013 of record JAEHOE010000003.1, read on the forward strand.
CAGGGTCGCGATTTCTGCCGTGCAGGGGCGGGGACGCCAGCGGCGCCATCCGGCCATGCCCTCGCCCCACAGCACGGCCCACCCACGCCCTCCAATCCCCACCCCTGTGCATCCACCCAATCCCTTCCTCCCCCTCGTAACCTACCGCCCCACAGGACCGCCAGTTCCTGGGCCTGGCCTCCAAGGCCATCGACGGCCACTCCTGCGTCTACGTGCTGACGCTGGGCGTGGTGGCGGCGGCGCAGCGCTGCGGCGTGGCGCGGTCGCTGCTGGGGCTGGTGCAGCGGCACGCGCTGTCGCTGAGGTGAGGCGGCCGGGCAGGAGACAGGCAGCGGAAGCGTGTGCTGCTGTGGCATTGGCTGCCTTTGGGGCGGGAATGGAAGGCACGCGGTGGAGGTTGCGGTGGAGGGGTCGCGGCATCTGGAGCTGGTTAGCAAGTGCTGATGCGAAGCCCTCGGACCTCCTGGACTCATTCCTCAGGTGCTGCCACGCCGTATTCCTGCACGTGATCTCGTACAACACCGCCGCCATGCGGCTGTACGGCACTGCGGGCTACAAGCCCATGGCCCGGCTGCCCAACTTCTACCACCTGGTGCGTGCCGTACGGAGCTAATGGTAGCGCATGCGGGTGCACTGCTAAGCACTGGCACTCCCCTGCATCCGCCCTGTCCCCACCTCTGCGCCGACTGCCCCATCCCACGTGCCTCGACTCTGCCTGCTCACTGCTGCGCCTGTCCCCCGAGCTGACCGGCCGGCAGCCCATAACTCATCACCGTTCCATGCCTGCCACCAACCCGCGTGCCACAGGTTACGGGCCGGCAGCCCAACCCGGAGCAGCAGTGGTACGACTCGTACCTCTACGCCCTGCCGTTGGCCTCGCCGACTCCAGAGCCCAGCGGACCCGCGCAGTGGGCGGGCGGCATGCTGGGCGCTGCGGTGGCGCCGCTGCGGTCCGTGCTGGGCACCTTCAACGGCTGCATGCCCGTCTGGCTGTGCAGGTGGGGCTGGGCAGGCGGCGGGCAGCAGAGGGCGGGCCCGGGGCCGGGGCCGGGCCACGGAACTGAGGGGCCCTGCAGGATGCTCGTCCGACCGTCGCCCGAAGCCGCCGTTCTTGCTGTTGCGCTGCAGGCAGACGTACAGCACGTTCCTGCCGTTTGCTGGCCCGCCGCTGCCCACCGCGACGAACGCGAAGGCGAGCGAGTTTGCCGACACCGCGACCTCGGCGTGGCAGCAGCCGCCGGGGCGGCAGGCGCCCGTGCACCTGCAGGCCCCACAGCAGCTGCCGCCCCCGCCGCCCCCGTACCAAGCCATGCCATCGGGGGTGTTTGTGGAGCGCCCCGCATCGGTGCCGTTCCCGGACGCACCTGTGTACGGCTGGCCGGCGGCGGGCGCCGCCGGTCCCCTGCCGTACAGCAACGTGAGCGGCGGCGTCCAGCCCGCCGGTGGGATATGTTCGTACAACGGCATGGACGTGGACTCCCCCGCCATGAGCGTGGCGGCGGCGGGGTTGCAACCGCCGTACGGCATGTACAGGGTGGGGTGGGCCACGGGCGGCCCTGGCGGAGGCGGTGTCTATGACGCACCACCGCCACCGCCGCCGCCCTCGCCGCCGCTGCCGCCAGGCCTGCACGCCGACGGCGGGCCAGCAACCCATCGCGTGCCGCACGGGGAGCGGCCGGGCACGCCGCACTCGGGCAGCAGCCAGGCGGGGCCCGGGGCCCACGCGGGGACCTATCAGGCCCACGCCCACGGCCACTCGGGCCATGGCCACTCATATGGTTCCCTGGGGCACGGGCATGGGCACGGACACGCCAACTCGCGCGCCCACAGCGGCAGCAGCTCCCACGGCCACAGCCACAACCACGGGCACAGCGGCCACAGCAGCCACAGCTTGAGCCGTAGTCACAGCCACGGGCATGGGCACGGGCACGGGAGCCACGGAGGGCACGGGCACGGGAGCCACGGAGGGCACGGGAGCCACGGGGGTTACGGTTACCAAGCGCACGCGGGGTCCGGGGGGCACAAGGGCGCGGCTGCGGGGCTGACGCAGGTGCACAGCCGGCAGGGGCACAGCGAGACCTCGCGAGGCGGCGGCGTGCAGGCGCCACACGGGCTGGGCGGCAGCGCGCTGAACGGCGACGGCAGCAGCGGCGGCGGAGGGGTTCCCGCGGGGGCAGGGTTGCAGTCTCAGGAGCAGGAGCGGTGGCAGAAGGACCACTACACACCCAAGCAGAAGCCGAGCGGCAGCGGAGCAGGAGTGGGCGCCGGCACGCTTCTCACATCGCTATTCCGAACCCAGCCGTACCCCCACGGCCGATAGCACCGTGTCTGGCGGAGTGGCTCGATAGATGTGATCGTGCGGATACCAGCCCCGCCAAGTCAGGAGGCTCTGCCTGAAAGCCTTGCGGCGTGGCTTGAAGCTGTCTCGTTGGTGGTGGCACGCGGCCTCGCACCGTGCGACGGCCTGCGTGAGGAGCGCCGAAGCGAGGGGGACCAGTGCTCGGTGTGACGGGCATGCCAATCAAGGAAGCCACGCTGGGCCTTAGCCCAGGCGCCGCAGGGTACCGCGTGGCTGGAAATCTGGTTGAGTAGCTTTGGGACACGCGGTGTTGTGGTGGTGTGATCTGTCGTAGCAAGTATGTGTAGCCACGGTTGTGTTGGACTCGGACAAGGTCTGGCTACAGATGACTCATGTTTCTTTCATGCGATTGGGCTGCATATGGCGAATGGCTCGATCAAGGAAGGCAAGGTGAGATGCTCAGAATTGCGACGGTTCTAGGTCGGTGGAGAGGTACTGAAACGAGTTCTAGCAACGGCTGCTGGGTTGCTGAGATGTGTGTTCACGTTCAACGCCGTGGTTTGGGGGACGCACACGGCCAGATGCGTGGACCTAGCGTCTGCAGGCAATAAGGCTTGATTGGGAGCCGCAGTGTTGGCAACAGCGGGTCCTGTGTCATGAGGGGAAGAGGTCGCTTGTGCGGAGAAGATTCCACGACACGGATGGGCTTCATACGTCGGGAATTGGAGAGAGGGTCTTGAACGGTGGGCCGTTGGATCCGGAACAAGAACACGCACGAATCGACCGTAGGCCATTCATGGACTGTCACATTTGGGTTACTGCCTGCCTGGTGATGACAAGCTCAAGCGTGCATCACGAACAAGCAGTGCAATACCCTTTCGATTTCTCCCTTCTTGCCGTTCTTGGTCCTGGGCCCCTTCGGCGGCGCCTCCCAAATCAGCACCAAACTCTGCCACATGTCGATGCAGTTGATGCACCCGCATCATCGCCCACACTTGCTGGGCTTCTTAAGTGACACCGTATCAGGGCCAGTACCCGAGCGACAGATGTCCGCCCTGCTTCCTTGGTGTGCCTACTGCCTTGCCAGTGCATTTCCCTGCCCGCGATCGACATTATGACTAGGGCTCACCGCCACGCGCAATGCTCGTATCTCCGACCCCTCCAGTATTAGCAATGCCCGTCATCCGAATGCAGAGCTTCTCCATGCACGAACCCCTGTCCCTGCGACAGGGCCCTGCCTTGCCGGTCCTCTGCACTCTTTGGCGCCCCGGCAATGATGGACCCGGTCCCCCTACACCCACTGGCTCACAATCACGGCCGCCGCCGCCGCCCCTGTCAGGAGCAGCACGCCGCGACCCCCCGGCATCATCTCCACCAGCTTGGGCCCCTGGTCCGAGGCGCCGCCTGCTGACAACCCCGCCTGCTTGCCTTCCTCCTCCACCGCCATGGGGCTGGACGCAGGAGACGATTCCGCATCTGCCGTACCGCTGCCGTACCGGCTGGCCCAGGCCATGGCCGGCGGCATCATGCCGTACAGGGTCATGACGCCGTACGTGCCCGCAAAGTCTAGGGCGGCGAAGAAGATGCCGGGGGAGGCGGTGGAGAGCAGAATTGGCGGCAGGACCACGAGCGCGTACCTGCGAGGGAGCAGCGTGTGCAAGGCTCGCGTTACAGCCGCGACCGAGACACAACGACTCCTTACTCCTTACCATCACGGCCGTTACTGATCCCCCCCTTCTGCACTTGGCCGCATGACCGCGCATGCACGCACCTGCCGGCCTTGGGCACGGTCCGCAGCGGCGCGAAGGCGTCCGGCAGGAAGCCCACGGTGGCCAGCACGAAGGCCATGAAGGACGTGGCCACGGCCAGGAACGCAAACGACTCCACCAGCCGCCCCACCACCGGCCCGCCCCCCTTCTGCAGGAGCACCAGCGGGTCCAGCTTGGCCACCAGCTCCGCCTCCGAAGGCTCGACGGCGGCGCTGCTGGCGGCAGCTGCCGCTGCCGCGGTTGCGGCGGCGGCGGCTGCCGCCGCCGCGCCGCTCCCGGCGCCGTCGGAGAAGGCGTCGGCACCAGCGGCGGCTGCAGCCGCGACGCTGGCAGCGTCCGCCGCCGCTGCCGCGGCTGTGGCGGCGGCGGCAGCCGCGGCGGCGGCGGCCGCTGCTGCTGCTGACGCGGCGGCGGCCTCAGCGGCGTTGGCCGCCAGGTTGTCCAGGGAGCCCAGGATGGCGCCGTCCCAGAGCAGGTACATGACGCAGGGGATGATCATGCCCGTGATGATGCAGAACCGGACCTGCAGCGGGACAGGACGCATCAACTCAGTGCAAAAGAGGGCCAAGGCCATGCCTTCTTGGAGCAAGTCCTTGGCTGTCGCGAGCTGACGCGGTGGCTGGTCTGCGCTCTGCGGGCAGGGCGCGGGTCAGTCTGTCCGTCCATACCTTGGACGCGTCGCACTCGAGGTTGTGCACCACCACGGGGATGATGTTGTGGTACACGAACGCAAGGGCCAGGACCTGAAAGGGACGGCAGTTGCACACGAGGGCACGCGGTCAAGGCAGCGCGAACATCAGCAGGAAAGGCCTTGAAAAGGATGGTATGTGCCACACACAAAGGCGGGGACCGGCGCGGTTCAGGCCGGGTGGCGCGGGGCAAGACGCAGGGTGGCTGGGTGGGCCCAGGGCATGCGTGTCCCTCCTAGAGGCGCAAGAGAGGATACCGTACGCCGTAGGCCGCTCAGCTGTGCCCTCACCGGCAGGGTGCCAGGCACCGCGGCCCAGTCTGCGCGGCCCAGCACGGGGAGGTCCACGGAGGAGGCGGCCACGGTCAGCAGGGCCTGGGGCAGGGCGGGGCAGGAGTAGGAGGGAGGAGGGGTTGTGAGCAGATGGCGAAGGCCTCCCGGGATGAGCGAATGACAGGGTCCCACGAGCACGTCACGAGCCAGAGCTGGTGGCTTTGTCGCTCCTCGCTCGCTCCTTCGCTTCCGTCCCTCCTCGGCGGCCACCACTCAGAGGACGCAGACGCGTCTCACAGCTTGGACTTGCCGTGCACCCCTTCGCCGAGGTAATCCTCATGGAGTATCCCTCACATGCCTGTCCGCCCCCGGCCCAAGGCCCCTGCCTCCCACCGCGAACAGCACTGCGTCCACGCCCAGCAGCGTCCCGTTGACCCGGTCGAACTGCGAGGGCGTGGTGCTGTAGCACACGCTGCCAGACACCAGCGCGATGGCCGCTGCAGCCGCGAGCGGAGGCACGCCGGTGGCAGTCGCCAGGATCTGGCTGCCACGCGCAATGTCTGCGTGTTGGCACCGGGCAAGGTTTTGGGGTTGAGGCGCCTCGCCTTTGCGACGGCAACACGTGAGGCTGCCATCCCCTGCCAAGCCACCTCTGCTTGTGTCCCCGTGCGGTACACCCAACAGTAGCAGCCGAGGGCTCCACGCTTCCCCCGCACGCACATGCCACCATGAGGGCGTAGGAGTGGAAGAGGTAGATGCCCGTAGCCAGCGCGCCGCCCACGGGGCCCAGCGTCTTCTCGGCTGCGAGGAGCGGGGGCGTAGAGGGTGATGCATCTGTACAGAGTACTGTGGGCTACTACTGCCGACCCAACTCAGTTTCCCATACTACCATGTTCACCAGCCAACTGTTGGCCAACCGCTGTGCCCATCAAGCCTCCGCCGCCACACCTGTCCGCGATGCCCCTCCGGCGTTGCGCCAGGCACCCGACGCCGGCCAGCACTCCATGACCACCCATGGCGGCCACCCACCTTTGATGGCCACCCATCCCTGGCGGCCACCTGCCCCTGGCGGCCACCCACCCACCCACCCATGATGCGGAACGACACGTTGTCGCTGCCGTACTTGGCCACGGTGTTGATGTTGACCTCGGCGATCAGCAGCCCGGTAGCCATGGAGAAGAGCATGCAGCCCACCAGCGCGCCCGAGGATGCGGCGAAGCCGGAGGCCTGGGACACGCGGAGCGACGGGGCATGGGGGGGGGCGTGGGGCGATGTGTGGGCGTTACAAGAGGGTCGTGGTGGCGGGATCGTGTGGGGAGTTGAGCAAGGCCTGCGAGTGCGTGACCCAAGCAGTTGGGTGGCATGACCGCAGGGAGCACGGAGCACGCTGGGGTTGTGGTAGCGCTGGCCCACCTGCGTCACGGCGGGCAGCGCCAGAATGCCCGCGCCGACTGTGGTGCCTGCGGGTTGGGGGCGCCAGCCGGGGAGGGGCAGTGTCAGCCCCCCATCCAACTCTAGCCGACCCCATCCCACCCCACCTCGACCCCGATTCTGCTGCTTCACTTGCGTCGCGCACACTTGACCGGTCCCTCATAGCCACTGGTCACGTATGGTCGGAGGGTGTCTTCGCCACCGCACACCCACCTGCGACCAGCAACGTTCCGCCCCACACGCTCCCAGGCTCCGGCTTCAAGTCGGGACTCAAGTTGCTATACAACCTTCCATCCGCCAGTGCTGTGCGCTCCAGTTGTTTCTCCTCGACAGCGGCGAGTCGGAGATGGCCCCTAGCATGCTTCTTGTTCTTTACTCCAACGAGGGCCATGCAGCGTGACCTAGTTACAGTCTGGCACGGTGCTAGCAACGGCCGTCGGAGCTGAGAAGTGATCGCTAGGCAAGGCGCAGGACGCCGCAAGCTCGGCGCGGCTGATCTCATCGCAGCGACTACTAGCTAAGAGCTGCAATAGGTAAGGCAGGCAGCACGAGGGTACAGCGACTATGGCGAGTTAGTACGGTGTTTGTCGATGAGGGCCAGCTGTCGGTGTGAAAACGGCGACCTTCCGCTGGCCTGCTGCTAGCCCCCGTAGCTACCCCCGTCATCTGGTACTGCAATAGACGTACACGACAACGTGGTGCCTGCCGTGGCTGGTCTGACAGGCGCGGAGGTGCACCTAGCCCCTATTGCATTCGCCTTCCGCCCATGGTGTCTCAGTGCACAAGCCGGCCGCGCTGTGTGGGCCACGCAGCACGGGTAGGTTCGGTCGAGCGATAGCAATAGTGCATGGATGGGGATACGGGGGACTACCGGAGGGGGCGGGGTTTGGGCCGAGGGGTTGGGGCAGGGGGCTCGGCTGCGGAGTCGCGATGGCGACTACCCTGGGGCCTGACGGCGACGAGGACCTGACAAGGCTCGGCGAGCCCACAAGTCCGCCGCGTCCGCCAACAACTAACCCCTCAAAACGCGCGCAGCCCATGATGCGGCCGAGCTGGCTCGCCCCCGCAGCGCCACCGGCCTCTGCGGCCGTGCGCCGACCCACAGGCGCCAGCGCAAGGGGTAGCGCCAGGGCGGCGTTCCCCGGATTCCGGCCTTTCACGCTCGAAAGTGAAGAGTTGGTGCGCCCGCAGCCTCGCGCTCCCACACAGCCGACGCCGGCCGCCCCCACACACCCCGACGACGCCAGCCCTCCCGTCCCTACCGCCGCTTCTGCCGCGGGCGCCGATGATGCGGCCACCACCAACCCGGGCTCAGCCAGCGAGGGCCCGCGTCGGCTTCTGTCCAGTCAGGACCAGATGGCGCTCCGCTGGGGGTGCAGCGCGGGGGCGGTGCTGCTGCGGCAGGCGGTGGACTCCGGGGCGCTGCGGGGGGCGCTGGCGGAGGCGCTGGCGGCACTGCCGGGGTTCGCGGGCCGCCTGGTGCTGCGAGAGGTGGGTCGGGGCCTGTCATGGTGCGTGGAGCTGACAGCTGCTGGAGTACCCCCTCCCCGCTTCACGTTCGGGGAAGTAGGGACCGTCCATATCCTGGCCCATTATCCACTTACCACCAGTTTGCCCTCCCTCCCTCCCTCCCTCCCTCCCAGGACGGAGGCATGTTTGATTTGGGCTGCACAGACGAGGGCGCGCGCCTGCTGGAGGGCCGCACCGACAGCGTGAGCGTACAGCAGGTATGCAGTTGTACGGCGCCAGTGCTGCTTCCGTGCGACGTTATGATTGCCCTGTGACTGACACGAATGCGTTTGTGCCATACATACGGCAGGTGCTGGACGAGATGGCGGCGGCGCCGTACAGTGCTGCCGGTCTGTGGGACCCCTGGCCGGAGCTGTCGCTGCCGCCCGGCCCCGAGGCCATCGCACAGCAGCGGGTGCGTATACGCAGGCGTGCGTGCGAACCGGCTCCCCTCGCCGTCGCCGTCGACCCGGCAGCCTCCTCCCCCGTGCCTGCACCCCCCACTGAGTGATGCCCTCGCTCTGCCCTGCTAAACCCGGCCCAGCCCTTTCCCCCCCCACCTTCACCCTGCACTGCCCCTGGCCCGCCCCTACCAGCTGCCCCTGGCCTCGGTCCTCCTGCTGCGCCTCTCCTGCGGCGGCTGCCTGCTGGCGCTCTCGGCGTACCACGCTGTGGCCGACTTCGAGGCGCTGCAGACCTTCGCGGCGCACCTGGCCGCGGCCTACAACGCCCGACTGCGATCTCCGCAGCAGCGGGAGGGAGCAGCGGCGAGAGCAGGTGTCGAAGTGCCGACGGCGGGCAGAGGGGAGGAGCAGGCGGGGCTCACGCCTCGCGCCCGCGGTTCGGATGACGGCGGCGGTAGCAACGCCGCTCCGCCGCTGACGGCGCCGCCGCCGGACCGACTGGGCGCACGGTTTGAGCCCACCGCCGTCGAGGCCCTGGCGGCCCCGGGCCCGCCGCCGCCAGGGGTGCCGCCGCGGAGCCTGGACAGCATGTCGCACCTGCGGGCCGCATGGCCCCTGCCACCGGGGCTGGCGGCACGGGTCGTGGCGGCGAGGGCAGCCTACCACGGCCGCTACAGGGGCGGCGGCGTGGAGGTGAGTGATGAGCAGGGTCTGGGGCCGGGGAAAGCAAAGCACCGCATGCCACCTCGGAGGGGTTGGGACGATGGCGAGGGCTACACCTAACTAGCTATACAATTCCCCGTCCCGGCTTTGCCTTCGTGCTCTCCTCCTGCTCACACGCAGGGCCGCCTCCTGACGGTCCCTGCGGAGCGGCTGGCGGCGCTCAAGGCGCGGGCCGTGGCGGAGCTGGCAGAGGAGCGTGCGCGGGACGGCCCCGGCGGCGAGCTGGCGGGTGTGGACTGGGTGTCCACCAACGACGCCCTGGCAGCTCGCCTCCTGCAGGTGAGGGGCTGGGCACCGAATGGGCATTGTTCGTGGCAGGTGCTTCTTTGAGCGAGACTGCACCGGGACTACCGGAATGTGGGTTGACTTCAGGAGGCAGTGGACTGCAGTTTTAGATGCGTGGGCTGTGCGTGAGGTACGTTGAGCTGGGTCTCTGACCCTCCCTCCTGCCCGCCGAACACCCTCCGCCCCAGCTCCTGCACGCGCTGCCGCTGCGGCGCGCGAGGCCCATGCACGCCTTCCTGGCCGCCAACATGCGCCGCCGCCTGCAGCCGCCCCTGCCGCGGGCACTGCTGGGCAACGCGCTGGGGGCGGCCCTGCTGGAGGGCATGCGGCCGGCGGAGCTGAGCCTGGGCCGGCTGGCGGGGCTGCTGAGGAGGGAGCTGGCCGAGTGGGTCGATCTGGGTCGGGCTGCAGGGTCCGGGTCTGCGCATGGGCTGGCTCAAAGCTAAGGGCGGGATCGGGGTCAGGGCCTGGGCAGGGCGAGGAGCCCTGCAGGCCGGGGACAATTCAGCTCTGCCCTGGCGAACAATCGAGTGGATGATACATGCTGCAACCCTCAAGCCCTTCCTCGCCCCGCCGCAACATGGTCGCCCACTTGTAGGCGTACTGCAGCGCACTACCAAATGTCAGTGCACCAGGTGTGTATGCGTGTGTGGGATAGGGCACCCTTACTTCTTGGCTGGACCGCGTGACGATGCGGCTTGATTGAGCGCTGTCTCCGTGGGCGGCTTGGCATGACACTCTCCCGCGCTCGCAGGTGGGATCCGTCGTACGGCAGTACGGGAGCTCGGGCCTGATGATGAGCATGGCGCTGAGCCCTGGCGACGTCACCCGCTGCAACCTGGCGCCCGAGGGCCCAGTGGTGCTCGTGCACTGGGACGTGGACCACGGCCTGTGGCAGGTTCGTGCATGGCGTACGCCTGTACGGCAGGTTGTCACATGGCACACGGCATGGCACTTGGCCACCGTGTCCACACACCGTATCCACACTACTGTCCTCACTACTGTCCTCACTAAATCTACTTCGCTCCGGCCTTGCATCGTCCACCGCAGTTTGGGCCTGAGCGGCCGCTTGCCTTCCTGCCCCTCTCCGGCACGCCCGCGAACACGGTGCGCTACCTTGCGTCTCCTGGGGGCGGCGGAGTGGCCCTGGGCGTGTGGCTGCACCGGCTGGCCTGGGCACAGCTGGACGAGGCCACTGGAGGAGACCTAGCGGCGGCGCTGTGAGCGGAGGAGTGTCCGCACAGTGCAGTGGGCACTGCATGACTCCTGAGGGAGGGCAAGGAGGAGCTAGGAAAGATGTCCTCACATGCATGCATCCATCTGTCGAGCCTGGGGGCGAGGCCTTTACTGAGCTTCTGGCTTGATTTGAAGTAGTTCGCTCAGCTGATGAGGAAGCCCTGGAGACATGCGGTGCTGCTGGACGGGTAGTCTCACTAGTCTGGGAATGTCACTAATGTGTAAGGCCGTAATGCATGGTAACTTGTCCTGCGGGTGCTATGTGGCAGTAAGAAGCTGAGTGTTGTACATAGCCAAAGTCCCAAGAGCTTCGGTGGGGGCAGAGACCGGACATACGGACAGGGCGAGTGAGGTGTGATCTTAAATGGGCTGATGCCATGCTAGCCATGCCGTGGCGGCACTGGTGCAGCCGGTGCCAGCTGGTGCGCGTGCGTGGCTATGCCGTGGCACCTGGAAAGTTGCGCGGGCCTCCCTACACATCTATACCTCGACTGACCTTGCCACCACTTAGCTGCACGTTGAATTGACCCACCACGGCACCAGCTCGACGCACAAGACACCCACCCGCCTGACGTGTGTCGTCCCATTTGTGCAAGCGTCCGCCACACTTCACACCAAACTTCCAATTGCGCACGCACAGCGTGTGCTCCAGGCATAAGAAAGGGCCGGGCCCTCCGTTCGTAAAGCAGCACTAGAAAAGAGTGGGCATCCGGGACGGAGCGGCATCCAGGCATAGAAACTCACACATGTACACTTAGAGGGCTTTACGCGAGCTATGGACTGCTCCCCACATGTGCGGGAAAAGGGGGTTGGGGAGGGGAAAAAACCCCGGATTCCACGGTGCGTGGGGGGGATTAGCCCCTCGGCATATATAATTACCAGAGCCCGCATTTTTGACAGCGCACAGATCGCTTCCAGCTCAGCTGCTATAGCATAAGGAAGCTAGGGGTGAGCCTCCGGGCTGGTGCGCGCGGCCGCCCCCACATACATCCTGCCCGCCTACCGTCTGCGCCTTCCGCCCTCCCGTCGTCCACCCCTCCCTCGCTCAGGCCATCTTCGGCCCCGCTTATTTCGGCCTTAAGACAGAACGTACAGGTACCACACCACCTCTTCTGCTAAGCAGCACCGTCACCCCTCTTTTTGAGTGTCATAATGTTCAAGGCGCTAAGGGGCCAACATCAGTGCGTGCACCTACTGGCTCGTGCCTCTACTCTAGCCGGCTAGAGCCAGGGCATTAAGAACAACATCACCCCCAGGCACGCCATCGGCTCATTACGCCTCGTCCCTTCCGTCCCTTCCCGAGCCTCACATGCCGTTTGCCCGCCTGTCATCCGACCCTCCCTCGCTCAGGCCACCGGGATCTCCTTGACCTGGGGCTGCGGCGCCGGGAGCTTGGGGATGCGGAGCGTGAGCACGACCTTGTCGCTGGAGGCCTGGATGCCATCGCGGTCGGCGTCGGGCGGGAGCAGCACGTAGCGGACGAACGAGGCGTAGCTGCGGCGGCGAACGGAGGGGTCCTTGGCCTTGGCCTGGCCCTCCGCCTTGCCCGCCTCCGCCGCCTTGGTCTCCGGCTCGGTGCCCTCGGAATGGGCGCCGGTCATGGTGAGGGTGCTGTCCTCGCTCAGGGTGATCTGGGGGTGGAGGGGGTAGAGGGAGGAGGGGGACTGGCGTCAGGACAGATAGGCACAGCCAGGAAGCGGCAACCGGTGCCTGGTACGGAGAGACGGAACAGGCAAGCCCCGGGGGAAAGGAGGCTGCAGCTGGGGCCACACACTACAGGATAAAAGGCAAGCCCCCCACGCGCCTGCATGAAGCTACTAAGCTGGCTGCTTCGCCCCCCGCTCACCTTGATCTCGCTCTTGTCGAAGCCCGGCACCTCGGCGCTCAGCGTGTAGCCCTGGTCGTCCTCCTCCCACTCCAGAGCCACCGCCCGCCGCAGCCCGCCCGCCGGCAGCCCCAGGGCCGCCTCGCTGCGGCGCGCCAGGGCGGGCGCGTGACGGCCCTGTCGAAGAATGCGTCGAAGGGGTCGGCCAGGAGCGATGGCCCCAGCAGGGGGTGGCTGCCCAGCGGGGCCATGCCTAGGGCGCCCATGACGGACTCCATCTCCCGCTGCATCTGGAACATGGGGTCGGCCATGCGCCTGGGGGAACGACAGGGCGAGTGGGAGGAGGTAGGGAAGCGAGTAACAAACAAGCAATACGAGACATTGCTGCACCATGTCTCATTGTGCACACGCACCCCCTCCCGCTACCCATGTCCTCCTCCCCAGCCTGACCGCCCTCACCTCATGGGCATAGGCATGAGGCTGACCAGCTCCGGAGGCACCAGGTCCAGGCCCCGGCCCTGCTCCTCCCCGCCCGGCGCAGGGACTGCCGGCTGCGCCTGCGCCTGCAGCCGCTGCTACCCCGCCGCCGCCGCGGGCTGGGGCTGCTCGTGCTGGGCGCCGGGGGTCGTGACACCGACGCCGCCCTCAGCCGGGGCCTTGCCGGCCCGAGTGAAGATGGCGCGGGCGGATAGGGGAGAGGGCGAGGCGACCGCGTGGCGGGTCAGCGCCGGGGCCCGCGACAGCAGGGCAGGGGCGCGGGGGCCAAGCATCGTGGCGAGAGAGGACTCAGAGGAGGTCGTCGAGCCGGCGGTGGAGAGGCGACGCGCGAGCGTCGACAGCATGTGTGATAGCAGAGAGCTGCGAGCTTTGCTAGCGCTGGGTTAGCTAGCGTCGTGGCGCGAGCGCGTTAGGGTGAGTTCGCGAGTGTTGAGACTGTTTGAGAGTGGGCTTCGTCATGCGGAGCTCATGGCTTAAGCTATGGTTGCGGTTCCCAACCTTGGCGCTGACTGGGCTTGCTTTGCGAGACGCTTCCCGCCCTGCGCCTCGAAGCATCTGGAAGCGCCGCCTGGCGCCGCCTGGCGCTGCGCCCTAGAGCAGCTTCGGTGCAGCGCCATACGTGTGCAGGAGACGGGTGTGAGCGGGGACAGAGAGTTTGGGGCGGGGCGAACCTAGGCTTGCAGCGCCCCGCATGGCCCGCGGTCCCGCGGGTTGGTGCGTGCCGGTGGCCGTGCCCTTCCCTCCTTTCCCCTCCGTTCTTCGGCAGCCACGCTGCCCCATCCACTGCCGTGCCTCAAGAGCAAGGCTCAACTTACACTCCGTCCCGCGTGGCCACGCCTGGCCATGGGTACCCTCCTGTGCTACTCCTCTCTCTGGGTCCTTCAGATTCACATACATCTCTCTTACTGGACGGTGACTGCTACCTCTGCGCCCTGTACAGCTGCCCAAGACGGAAGATGCCCAGGCCCTCGCCCAACTCAGGGGCCCTGGCCCAACCGCTGAGCGCGGCGTCTGGCCTCCTCGTCGTTATTTAAGGTATGCGTCACCCATGACTGACGTCCCCGCTGGCCAGGCACTGGCCCTCATCTTTGTACGGCATCCCAGCAGGGCCCTGATGGCCCTCAAGCGTGTCCACCCCTCCCCTCCAATCTAGGGCTTGCGCAGCACCAGCGTGATGTCGGTCTTGCCCAGGCGCGTGTTGTTGGAGTGGAGCGCCGCCATGACGGTCTTGAAATCCTGCGGCCCAATGGGGGAGGAGGGGCAGAGCGCGTGCGCGCCGGTAAGCCTTCGCAGGCGGGGTTTGAGCTCCAGGGGACTGGCCAGCGTCAAGCCGCGCCACCACCAGGAGTTTGTCACTCCTCAGGCCTGTGTTGCCCTGGGCAGTCGTCGACTGTCCAGCCACCTCCCAGGCTCCCACGGCTCCCAGAACACCTCCCGAACGTCAAGCCCCAGCCGCGTGCACCCTCTCCGCACAAACGCGTCGCTGGTTGCGCCCACCTGGCCGTCGCAGTCAAACTCGATTGCCTCCCACTTGTCGTACGGCCGCTCCTCGGGGCCGTCGTGAGCGTACAGCAGTGCATCGGTGCCTTTGTAGAGGTACACTGCGGGGAGGCCGGGTGGAGTGCGGCAAGTGAAGGGGAGCAAGGGCTATGGAATTGAAACTTGAGGTCCTAGCAGTAAGAGGTTCCGGGTCGTGTCAAGGCCTGTATGCGGTCAGCAGCCTCGAAGAGGCAGGCACAGGTCGGGCGCCTGGTCGCTGCTACAGCCCTGCGCTGCATATGGCAGCTGCAACCGCACCTGCGCTGCAAGCGGTGAGGATGTCCCCAACCGCAACCACGCCGCTCTTGGCTGCGTGCCCTCCCGGGGTCACCTCGGACACAAACACTGTGGTGGGTAGGGCGCAAGGGCAGAGAAGTAGGCGTGCACCCTTTTGTACTTCATGCGTTCCTACACCTTGCCCGCCGGGTGGACGCGTACGGCATGGATGGATGTGCGGCCTTTGCAGAAGGCACCCCCACAATTTGGCCCCTCCCCGGCTACTCCTGCTTCAGCTTCAAAGGCCAACATTAAGCAGGCGTTGATCGAGGATGCCATCAAGGTAACCGTGCAGTTCTCCCTATCGACACTGCGTACTGCAAGAGCTCTTTCCCCAACCGCACTCACCGGGGCCGCCGGCACGGCCCTGCTCGAACACCACTCCGATAGGCTTCTGGAGCGTGACCCGCACACAGTCTGGCGGTGCGAACTGAGCAATGTCATCGGGCTTGCTGCAGAAGCAGGAGAGCAGGGGCCGGTCCATGAGGGAGAGACGGGGGCGGGGTGTCAGATGGGACGACAGATGTACGGTAAGCGGGCGGATGAGAGGCGGTGGCGAGGGTGCGTGCAGCCGGGGGTGGAGCGGAGCGGGAGAACAACCTCGCGTCCCGCGACAACCCCCTTAGCAGCGTGTCTAGAGCTTGCTTAACCTCACGCGGCGATGGCTCTAATGGGCTGCTACTCTCTACAAGGAGAGCCCCGGCAGTAACGGAGTTGGATGCTCATGCCCGCTGACCTGGCTCCGACATACGCGACAGGTCTCACGACACTTCGGCTGGGTGCCACTCTGCGACGTTGCACAGTGCGGGTGGGGCCTGCATCGCGGTAGAAGGAAGAGGTTGAGCCCCGGAAGCAAGCAAAGCGACTCGGCACACACGACCGACGAGCGGTACACGTTCACGCGCCTGAGGTCACGGAACGCGCAAGGAGCAGTGCCATTGAGTAGCTTGATCAGTGGCTATGTAGCGGGTGATGGTCTGAAGGGTTGTGAAGCGGCGCTGCGCAAGTCCCGGGCATGAAGTCCCGGCGATGCACCGATGCGCCCGATGTGGCTGAGGCGACGTCTAGCACGCAGCCCGAGCGAGTAACGCTACTATCAGGAGTTAGAGTGTCCAAACCGGTGGAGACTTCGCGGGCCTCGGCGTGCGGGTGCTGTCGAGATGTGTGCACATGTTGGGGGTCGTCCTTCAGGGCGTATCCTCTCTCTGCCGACCAGTGCAGACATGAAGAGAGTCGATCTATTGATGGACAAGACCGGCTGTTGACGCAGTTACATGAGGCACTCACCAACCGTCCGTGCAAGCGGCGGTGTGTGGAAGGACCCTGAGGGCACCGGCGTGCAGTCCTGCACGGAGCCCAAGGCCTCCATCGCTGGCAGCCTTCTGCTGTAGCTAGAACAGCGCATCCCCCTGCCCCTACCTGCCCGTACGTGCCGGACACAAGGCGACATGGGCAGGGACATGTGGGCAGATGCCGGCCAGGTGCTATAGGCTTACTGACTGGGTTGTAGCGGGTAAGGACGGGGGGAGAACAACTTCACAAGACACATGGCGCGCTCCACCGAGTGGCTGCCGTACATACACCGCAGCCGTGCCCTTTCGGGAGGTGTAGCTCCCGAACTCTTGACTGCCGCCTTTGACACTGAATTAACCCACACATGCAGTCGATAGTCTTAGCCGCATGCCTCCCTTCAACGCCGCTCGCCCAGGCTTGTTCAGCGTAGGCAATTTGTTCAGCGTGCCTCAGATAACACCCACGAGCGTACCTGCGCCACCGACCGCGGCTCGCATATACGCCCTAGTAGCGGAGGCGGAAGAAAGCACGGTCGGGGCAACATCCCCGTCGAAACATGTGCGCACGTTGGCTCGCGATGACGCACAGTTCCAGTTACAACAAGCGTATCAGCAGGTCGAGGCGACTGACGCAAACGGAGGGTTGCTGGGATTCAAGAGCTCGTCCGATGCCGTGTTGAAGGAAAGCCGGACACTGCTCGCGGCATCGAAGCATCTGACCCTCTGGATTGCAGTCGTGAAGGCTTGGTGAGTATGCACAGCGTAGGTTCGGGAGCTAGACGAGCCCCTGGGGCTGGGGGCCGGCTGCCCGCGGCCAAAGGGGGGGCTGGGGCTACAGCCTCTAGCGCTCCCTCCCCCTGTGACAGATTATGCCTTGCTCCGCTGCTGTCAACGCACCCAGGAACCTGAACCCGCGGTCCATCCCCCGGAAGCACGGCGCCAAGCTGGCGTACGACTATGTGCTGATCCAGGAGCTGCGCCCGCTGCCGCCCTCTCACCAGGAGATGATGCAGGGCGAGTGCGGGGGTGCGGGCACGGAGAGGGGGGTGGGGCAGTGCTGCGCCGTGGGGTCGCCAGCCGGGTGGCGTCATGGAGGGCGCTCGCCATGGCTGCACTGTGTTGAGTTACACAGTGCAGGCGAGGCATGTAGGGTGTGGGCCGGCACTTGCACGTGGCGTTGCATAGGTGGAGTAAGAACGTCTGGAGGTGGGATGCACCTGCCGGGATTCCATGCTTAGGTTCGGACCACAAACATGCTTACCCACTCCACCGCCTCCTTCCGTACTAGATGTACAGCCCACGCCCAAGGGCGGGGCACTGCCTCCCCGGATCGAGCTGGCCGGTGGACCCTTCGGCGGCCCTTGCGACTCCGGCACCGGGGGGCCAGACTCGGACGGCCCCATGACCCTGTGAGTTTCACATGGTGGCGGGATTCTGAATGCCGAACTGCTGCGCGTCTGATCTGACCGCATTATGCCCGGGACCCGGACGTTTGACACTTCCACCGGCCGTGACTTTGTGCATGCATCGAACCACTGTTGCTCTTGGGCCACACGTTCCATTGCGTCGGGGTCTGGCTTGCCCGCCGCCCGGCTGCCTCCTCCGCAGCGCGCAGCACGAGACGGCGCACCTGCAGCGGTCGGTGGAGGGCGCGGAGGCGCAGCTGCGCACCGCCGCGGGGCTGGGGCTGGTGGCCTCCACAGCCGCGCCGCGGCCGCCGCGCCACATGGTGAGGCAGGCAGGCACCGGGCAGGAGCAGTCCTTCCTTGGCTGCAGCTTGGGCAGGCAGGGGCACAGTCCGGTGCTGTGGAGGCTGATGGGAGCCGTGCTAGATCTCCTGAGCCGTGCCCTAAGCAGCTGCTTGACGCACGGCATGTATCGGGGATATAGTGTCTTGGTGCATACCGTGTGCTCACGCGCGCCATGCCATGCGGTCTGCTGTGTTTCCTGACACTCTGCGGCAGCAGCGCGCCTCGACCCTCGACAGGCTCCCTGTTTGCTCTGGTGCATTTCGCCAACCTGACAGGTGGCAGCGGCGGGCAATGGCGAGCCCCCGCCCACGGCCGTGCCGCAGTTCGCGGTGATGGAGGTGACGCCGAGGGGGCAGGTGCGGGGGGTAGAGGGGGAAAGGGATGCTGTGGAATTACCGTATCCCAATCCTTGTTTCACGGGGGCCCAGCAGCAGCGGATCACCTTTCAGAAACTTGGGCACACGGGCAGGCGGGGTGCTCCAGGCCCAGCGCGTGGCCCCATGGCCCGGCGTGCCCCCCTTAAGAGGTTTGACCACGCTCCCCCCCCCTGGGCAGGTGCGGTCGTTGTACAACAGCGAAGGACTGTACGATGTGGGCATCACGTACCGCCAGGTAGGACGAGCAACGAGCGGGGGCTGGGACCGGCTGCAGGTGGTGTTTCTCTGACAAGGCACACAGCAGTGTGTTCCCGGGCCCGGGCAGAAATGGGAGAGCAAGAAAGGTATGGTGGCACAACGTTGGGCCGGGCTGCTTGCATGCCCCACGTCCTGCTCCTCATGCCGCATGCTTCCGTTTGGACCCCTGGCACGCCTCTCGCCAGGTGGGCGTGGCATGGGAGGAGGGCGGTCTGCACGGCTTCCCCTCCGCCGAGGCGGCCGCCAAGCACGAGCAGGCGGGGGCGCTGCAGCGGAGCTCGCTGCCCCTTGCGGTCGTGGAGCTGCACTCGTGGTGGGTGCAGGCCCCCGGGCGGCGCCAGGCTGGGTCGCATGCCATGCGGTCGTCAGCGTCGGGGTTGGCAGTCGAGGGCGAATCGAGGGTTTACTTGCGCGGGAACCTTGCAGAGTCGACGACATGGAGAACCAGGCAGAGGTGCCGCAGTCGCTTCTGGGCTGTGCCGGCGCACCGTCACCGCTTATGGTTGCTGCGGTCTCCCTTCCCACCCCCTCCTCTGTGCCCGCAGGAACCTGGGCATGAAGGGCCCGCAGGCGCCCCAGCCCGCCAGCGTGCGGGGGCAGTACGACTTTGCGTGCGTGACGAAGCTGCACCCGCTGCGCCTGCCGTCCGACCTGGCGGCGGCGCTGCCGGGGCTCAGGCTCTGGCAGCCCTAGGCGGCGGGGCGCTCCGCGCTGGCATCAGGGGTGTGGATAGACGGAACCTCTGCGCGGATAGCCCTGCACAGGCATGGGCACAGGGCTGTGTCACAGGCCTGTGTAAACAGGTTGTAGAGAGGATGCGCGAATGGAGCCTGGTGCTTGTGTGTATTGCACAAGAGAAGTGTCCAGCTTCGGAATGGTGCGGTTGGGGGGCATGGGGACTTTCCCCCTCATATGTGCAGCATGAGAGCGAGGTTGTGGGGCTCGCTCGCGTCTGCTGGCCGGAGGGGCGCGCACCTGAGCGGTGCATGCGGGCGGACGATCTGACTTCGTGTTAGGGCAGGCGTGTGACGGCTCGGGGACTTGGCCTGAGCAGGCTGAGAGAGAGAGACACTTACACAGGCTGATGGGGGCGGGGGCGTCCAGGTACGCAGCCAAGTCACCAACCACCGGTGGGGCCGCGCCAGGCCAGAGAGCAGAGAGAGCGGAGCCAGACTAATGCTAATACCGGGGTCTGGGTGTAAGCAGACGTGCTATGCAGGCGAGCGCATGACTGCATGAGTACCTCGCAAGTGTGGGCTGATGCGTGTGTAGACTGAGCAAGGTCCGCATTCTTCGTCGCAATCGAGCTCGTTGCTTGCTGGCTGGAGGCTGGAGGGGCGCTCACGTGTACAGCTCCGCTGTATGTGTTGGGCTCAGCCGCTAGGGGCCGGGAAGGGGACGTGGCAGCACAGGGGTCGCTCTGTAAGGTATTACATGCGGAACCGGCAGGTATGGGGTGGACCCACGTGGAATTCTCGGCATCGGATGTGTTACTCCTTGTTGTGGCTTTCGTCTCCACCGCGAGGCGGCGTCTGGCCGCTGTGCTCGAAAGGACTGATTTGGCCTCTCGCCGCCCCATGACACCACATCCACACAATGAGCATAAGGAGGGACACGAAACGAAGCTCACACACACACGCTAGCCCACGACCTCAGTCTCACAAGCTCACAGCGCATATGCCCGAAGGCTTAGGAGGGGGGCAACGGAGGCCCAAACAAGAACATAGCGCAGTTCGTACAGATGCCCGCATCATTAAGTGAGCCCTCGGATACCTCTCCATCGACCGCGTCTCACTATATAGGCCCTCAAGTTCCCTGCAAGTACCATCGGTGTTTATGCACCCGGAGGAGAAAAGAAACGGTGTAACCAAATCCGCGCTCAATGCGGCCAGGGACCGCCGCATGCGC
The DNA here is from genome assembly GCA_016858145.1 of Edaphochlamys debaryana. Taxonomy (NCBI): domain Eukaryota; kingdom Viridiplantae; phylum Chlorophyta; class Chlorophyceae; order Chlamydomonadales; genus Edaphochlamys; species Edaphochlamys debaryana. The sequence goes on from JAEHOE010000003.1 coordinate 726,354, forward strand.
CCTTTCGAGGAGAGTGGGGAAATGCCCGCAGCGTGGCTTGACGCCACGCCCTGCACGCCGTCCCCTGCCCGCCATCCATTTATTTGACTCTCTCAACACACGCGAGGGCACCGCACACCGGTCAAGCACCCCGGCCAATACGAAGGCCAGCGCAAAGCGCGCGCAACCGACAGCCCTCCCGCGTACACCCGCACAGAGGGCAAAAGCAAGCAAAGCCGCCCGCTCGCAGGGGCAAAATCAGACCCGGTAAGTCCCCATACTTACGACCGCGGGACCCGGCAAAAGCGGTGTTCCTCCTGGACCCTACTCCGATAGCTTATGGACCATCAATCGCCTCAAGACCGCTGCAAAAAGGAGCTGAGCACAACCCCACAATTCCTCTCCGCACCTAGCTCTCAAGCACGTAACACCACGTGCGTTACTGTCAATGCGCCGCCCGACGACGAACAACCACAACCAAGGCACACCGTACAGGCCACCTGCCAAGATGCCCATAACAATAGCTATCAACAGGCCTGTCTAGCAGGCCCCAAGGGCAGGGGCCAAGCATCAGACCGCAACGGTGGACGTCGGCCCCACGCAGTAAAAAGCTTAGGAGGCGCTGGTTAATGCCCCAGCGAGCAGAACAACAAGGCAACGCGCTCTCGCCGCCCGCGTGGGCGGACTTCAACGCTTCTTTCTTCTCCTTAGGCCCGTCATCCCACGCCTGTGTGCCCCCTCGTGTCTTCTCTTCTCGGTCTCTTCAGGGGCCCTGTCCTCAGGCGCATGGCGCCAGGCCCCTCGCTCAACAGTGGTAGGCCGCCGCCGCATACACTCGCGGCAGGTGCGGCAAAACCCGGGTGCCACCCGCAGCTCGGCGGGCGCGCCCCGCACAGTTTAGTCCTGGCGTTTTAGCCATTAGAAGCTTCGTTCATTCGGCACTCTCTTTAGGGCAAAGTCAAAACGAGGAAGGCCGCTCATCCCGCTTCAACAAGCTGCGAGGCGCCCCAGGCGCTACATAACCCACTCATGCCAATGCTGCCACCATACCCCCGGTGACAATGCTTGTGGGCCCTCGCAGTCAGTGCACCCCTCAGCGCCTGGGCCTAGAAGGCTGCGAAGCCCTCGCCCAGCGTCTGGGAAATGATATCTACCAGGCTCGGGCTCTTCTTCAGCTGCAGCCCAATGGGGGGCCGCTTGCCTGTGTCGAGCCCGCAAAAAAGGTCCGACTTGGACAGACTCACGGCCGCGCCCGACGCGCCGCCCGACGCCAGGCCGAGGCGCGAGGGCACGGCCGGCGGGGGCGGCATCATCAGGTTGTCGCCGCTCAGGCCTGCCAATGCGGCCATGCCGTTGGTCACCTGGGTGGCCGCCGAGGCGTTCGAGATGGAGGACACGGCGGGCAGCGGCGCCGAGTCGCTGCGCTTCATGTGGGTCAGGTGCTGGACGCTGCTGTTGGAGGCCATGCCGTGCGTGCCGGCGGACGAGAGCGCCAGGCAGCTGTGGCTCATCGGCAGGCCGCCGTTGCAGGCTGACGTGGCCATGGAGGGGCTGGGCGAGGCCCCCATCATGCCCATCGGGAACATGGGCGGGCCCATGAGCGAGCTGCCGGGCCAGGGGCAGCCCATGGGCCCCATCATGCCGCCCATGCCGCCCATACCGGGCATGCCCATGCCGCCCATCCCGCCCAGGGCGCCCACCGCCCCCATGCCGCCCTTGAGGTTGATCTGCACGGGGTTGGTGGGCAGGCCCCACTCGATCCCGGGGATGCCACCGGGGAGGGGCGGCATCTGGCCGGCTGGCAGGCCGATGGCCGGCTTGGGGCCGGAGCTGCTGCCGGCGCCGGTGCCGGGCATAGAGCCGCGGCCAGCCTTGTACTTGTGCGCCAGCGGCCGCGACTTGGGCGCGCCGGCAGAGGCCGTGGGGCACGCGGGCCCAGGCCCAGCGGCGGGGAAGGGCTCCAGCTGCATGGGGTCCGCGGGAGACCCGGTGTTGCTGCCAGCGCCGGGCGCAATAGCAGCCGCGGCGGCGGCGGCCGCAGCGGCGGCGGCGGCGGCGGCCGCAGTCGCAGCGGCGGTTTGAGAGCTGGCCAGGCCCGTCGCCAGGGCGTGCATGTCCTGCAGAGAGGACGTCTCCATGTCCGCGTCATACTCGATTTTGATGGCCGCCTGGTCGCTGGTGCTGGCGTGGCTGCCCGACTCCCCGCCAGAGCCGTGCGAGTGGCTGCCCGACCCGGCCGCGTGGCCCTGCGAGCCCGAGTCCTCCGGCGAGGCCGTGCCCGAGGCGGCCGTCGCCTTCTTGTGCCCAGCCCCTGACGCGTTCGCCATGAGCATCCGGCGCACTGCGAGGAACACAAGGGTTACGAAAAGTCGGTGTGAGAAACGTCGGTGAGAGAAACGTCGGCGCGATTGACCATGGCCTCCGCGACTTTGGCCCAGCCACCGGACCGCAAGGAAACGCGAAGCCCGCTTGCACATACGTCCATGGCTCCAACATATATCGCAATCAGGTGCGGCGCGGGCCAATCGCGCTGTTCTGGGCCGCGTTTTTCCGCTAACTGCTCCGAGTCGTCGCGTGGTGAACCGCATACCAGTTCGCAGGGTCGCTCGCGCGAGCCAGAGCAGCGCGGCTAACATTGATCGCGAAGCCAAAAAGGGGGCATTTAGACAAGCTTCTAAGTCCGAAGTCGCGGCCGCGCCCGTAACAAAACACGGCACGGCCTCGCAGCCCCCGGCCCTTCTAGGCCCCGTATCTCCTCCCCCCGGCCGAATTTGCCCATTTTGGCCGTACCGAGGTGCTGCCAGATGTTTTTCAACTTGAGCGACGAGAGCGGCTTCTCCATGAAGTCGCACGAGCCCAAACGGATGCCAAGCATCACTTCTTGCGGAGAGCTGCTCTCCGACATGAGCACGAGCGGGATTGACTTGCAGGCTTGCACGACAACCGTGTGCTCGGCGGACTTCTGCTGAAAGCACCGGACATCGGCAAGGATGATGTCGCATGTGTTCTCCGGGTTGCTGAGAAACGCTGCGGCCTCAAAGCTGCTGCTGCAGGGCGTAACCGTGTAGTGGACCTCACGTAGCTGGGCCTCAGCCTCGCAGCGGGCCTTGTAGTCCGGGTCCAGCAGAAGGATTCGCAAGTCCAGAGGAAAGTTGGGCCTGTTCGCCAGGCCCGGCAGCTGCTTTAGGTTGGACAGGTTGAGCGCCATGGTTAGGCGGCGCTCCCGAGACCTGCGGCACGATACCAGGGACGGGCGATTGCCTTAGGCAACAGCGTACCACCGCGGGGCTGCATCTTCGCAGCGCTACCCAATTGATGAGCAGCATCAAGCAGCTGGCTGGGGTGCCTGGCGAGAGGCGGTCGGCACCTCGGGAAGCACCAACCTCCTGCCCTCGCTTGCCGCGCCGGGCGCCACAGCGGCCCGCGCAAGCAGTAGTCGCTAGGCGCAGCTATTGCAGCAACAAGGGGCGGCCGACCGCGACTTCGTTTTTCTCGCCCCCTCGAGCCCAGGAAGGTCTGGGTGGCATTCCTGGTTCGGCCGCTTGCACCCCCGCTGGCACCAAATACCACGACTCCGACCGCTCTCCTACAACCGGACAAACTCGCCTTGATGACCAGCGAATGGTTCGCCACTCGTAGAAGCCTCCGGCCCGCAATCGCTCAAGTGTTGCGCGGCGCTGCGCTTGCCGCTGCTCGCTAGACGAATGCGCAGGTCTCGTGCGAGCTACCCTGGTGTCCCGCGCTGCGCAAACTACAAACTCGACTTGTGTGGCTTCACGTCGTCGCCTCCTCCTCAGTGTTGTGCGAGGGGCCTTCCAACTAGCGTGATGTATCCTATTGAGCCATTTGCTATGTATGAAGGTTGTGGCTGTGCGCGCCCCAACGGAGGGCCGACCTTCGGCCCCTTCCATCCCATGTGCGCCCGAGTCGCCGGACGGTAACCGAATCCTCTCCCAGCCTCTCAGCGCGGCATGACCTGAGCGCATTTACATTTACACCAGCGTGCGGGAGCGAGTCCCTTTGCCGGCCACGGGCTTGAAGCAACGGTACTGTGCGGACACGATGGTGGCGCTCTCGCAGCTAGACGTTGGAGGATACAGGGTCAACACATTCGACTATGGGGGCGGGTGAGTTTGAGAGAGACGCAACACCCTGTGGGCGCGGGCTTCTAACGCTCTCTGCGGGGTGGGGCCGGGCCGGGCCGGGGGCCTTGAGGCGCCACCCATGAAGCGCCGCCGCCCTGCCCTCCACCACCAACTTCCCCCCCCCCCAAACGCAGGCTCGCCAAGGACGGTCTGCCGAGCTATCGAGACTGGGTGGAGGTGCGCTCAACCACACTGCTCCTACCAGGGTGCCATGCCTCCCGACAGCCGTGCCGTGCCGCCCCCTGCTACGAGGCTGCGGTGCCTTCCGAGTTCCGACCGTCCCCCATTCCCCTCCCAGGTCTTCCGCAAGTCCATCCCCGCTTTCAGGGCCCATGCCCTCACGGACCCCACCATCGCTGACGCTCAGCAGCGGGCCGAGGCTGCGGAGCGCTTCGCCGCCTCCTTCAACGCCGCTCTTGACCGCCTGCTGACGGACTCGGCAGCAGCGCCGCTGCACTGCCTGGAGCTATGCGCGCTCCGGTGCGCCTGGGGATGTCGGCAGCAGCTCGTCCGTCTAGGCATGGGGCTCGGCGCTTGGGGGTCGGGGACTCGATTGGGGTTCGAGTGGGCAGAGCCTCGGGCTGAGACGAGGTGCTAGGTCCAGTTGTCCGCCGTGGGCCAGTGCCGGTGACCTGACTGCTTGAGTGTTGCTAGCCACGTCTGGCCCGCCAAGTTAAAGGCGGCGTCGCACTCAAGGAATGCGGGTGCCCGCCACCCGTTCGACACCACTCATTTGGCGAGCCCGCCCAGATAACCCGAAGCTCGACCATGTCCACAGAGCCCTCACTTCCAGGACCAGTGTTCCTGTGGGTTATCCGCCCTTTCCGGCCTTTCACGTTCATGCCCGTTAACATCCCATTTCCTCGGCGTTCAGGGAGGACTGCCTACACGCGGCGGGCTTCACAGACATCTTTGCCGGCGTCAAGGCGGAGGAGAACCAGGTGGGCACAGACACGGCGATGGGGGGGGCGCCGCACTGGTCATACGCACGCTCGAAGACCTGACACGGCAGCTGCCACAGTGTGCGTTGTCCATGGCTTAATTGCCCCTCCCTCCAATCGTTTGGATCCCGCCGATCCCGCCCACCTCCCGTGCTGCCCTCAGCGCGCCCTGGCGCTTCTGCCGGGCGTCCTGGCGGAGTTGGACGCACTGGCTAGCGCCGCACAACAGTGAGTCTCAAGAAGAGGATGGGCAGGGACCTAGCACATGCGGTGTGGGTTCGCACGGGCGCCAGGGCACCAGCCGGCACCCGCCGTTACGCGGCGCAACGCTCACCCAGCACGCCCCGGCGCCACACGCGCACCCACACGCGCCTGCCTCACGCCGTCCATGGCCTCTGCCGTGAGCTGCCACTTCCTACTTACCGCCAACCGTCAACTTCCAATCGACCCCGCGCCGCGCCCACGCGCCGCCGCCAGGCTGGAGCTGGCGGTCCGGGGCGTGCTGGCGGGCAACATCTTTGACCTGGGCGCGGAGGCCAGTGCGGCGCTGCACGCGGCGGGGGGCGGTGCGGGCGCGTTCGGGGCCACCCGGGAGCGGCTGCTGCCGCGGCCCTGGGCTGTGGACACGCTGGACGCCCTTCTGGCTGACGTGGAGGCGGGCCGGTAGGGAGATGGAGGAGGGCGGGGAGGGGTACGGGGGCATGTTCGGCATGGGTCGGGGGTGGATGAGGGTGGGGTGGGGTGGGGTGGGCGTGGTTAGACCGCGGCCAGGGTAAGGGGACATGGGGCGAAGCCATACCGTCATCCATCCACGCCTGTCCCCGACTCCTCCCTGCCCCCCCCCCCTTCCAGGCGGTGGCGCCAGGCGGCCCTGTTTGTTGACAACGCGGGGCCGGACATCGTACTGGGCATGCTGCCTCTGGCCCGGGTGCTGCTGGGCCTGGGCACCAAGGTGCGCCCGGCGACGGATAGCGGCGGTGCCAGGGCGATGAGGTCACGCCACGCGGGCCCACTGGGGCCTAGGCGTGGGCCTGGCGAACCCCCATGCCAATCAACGCTACCTCGGCATCGTAGGGCTGGCATTAGCTCTTGGCCTGCACTGCTAGCGGTACTGTACCGGTACACCACGCTGCCTTCCCGCGCCCTCCCAGGTGCTGCTCCTGGCCAACCGGGGGCCCACCATCAACGACGTCACCGCCGCGGAGCTGCAGCCGCTGCTGCTGCAGGCCGCCCAGGTGAGGGGGTCCATGCGGTGGGCCAAGGGGCGTCACACAGATGAGCTCGCCAGGAGCCCCGGTCCGCTGCGAGGCGCCCGGTCGCTGGAAGCTAGGGAGCCGGCTGAAAGCTAGGGAGCCGCTGGCAACGCTCGCTGGCGCTGTGGTGTGTGGCTACTTGGGTGCGGTGCGAAGTGCTAAGGTCGGGCCGTCTGCCCGCCCGCTTCCTGTGTGGCCGCAGGTGGACGCCCGGCTGGCGGGGGCGGTCGAGGCGGGGGCCATCCGCGTGGTGTGCTCGGGCAGCGACATGCCGGTCATCGACCTGACGCAGGCAGGCCCGGGGCGGGAGAAGCGGGGGTCGGGGGGGGGGGGGGGGCACCACTGCTGACCGTAGGCTCTGGCGGGTTCCCGTCGATGTGCGCGTCGTCGCCTTCAAGCCGTGTCAGTCGATAGCCACCGAGACCCGACTTTCCGGCCGGTCCCCCAGCTGTCCCAGGAGGCCGTGGACGCCTGCTCGGCGTGCGACCTAATCGTGCTGGAGGGCATGGGCCGGGCCATCGAGACCAACCTCAACGCCGTGTTCACGTGCGACAGGTGGGGCCGAGGCGTCACGGAGGGTCCTGGTCGGCATGTCCCGAAGAGGGAAGGGGCTAAAGACAATGCAACCACGTCCCAAAGCAGGGGCTCACCTTACGTCAACCCCGTATGTTGGGAGCAAGCGGTGTCAGATGCGCAGCAGGCCTGTGCTGTCGGGACCACGACCATGCCCCCACCCAATCAACGCCCGCAGCCTCAAGCTGGGCATGATCAAGCACCCCGAGGTAGCGGCGAGTCTGGGCGGCCGCATGTACGATGGTGTGGTGAAGTACGACAAGGGTCACAGCACAGGCATGCAGCAGGCATGACGTCGAGCCCGCTAGGCAGGGGGCGGTGCTTTGGTGGCAGCGGGTGGGAATGTCCGTGGAGAGCAGAGCGTGAGAGCGGACAGCGGTGAGAGCGGTGAGAGCGGAGAGAGGTGGCGTAGCTCGTGCAAGGGCTGAGGGTGAAGACTACAGTTGATGGTGATAGTATCGGGGGGCACGACAGCCGTGAGAGACTGAGAGTGAGGGAGGAGGAGCCTGCGACCAGCTCGTGAGCATATGTGACCGCGAGCGCGACATGCGAAGATAAGCGAGCGTTAGATAGGTAGGGTTGGGATGATGGGATCATGCCGTGCTGCCGTGCCCAAGGACCAGGGCTGCACTGGCCGGATTAGCCGGATACCACAGAGAGAGGTGTGCACGTGCTGCGCTGGTGCCTTCTTGGAGATTGTCCCGGCTTGTCGAACGGCCTGGGACTGCGGGCCCTAGGCTTCATGTTAGTCCGGCCCCCGCTGTAAGCCTTCTTTCTCGGTTGGTACGTGCACCAATAGTGTAGGCTAAGCGGCCTGAGCAAGGAGCGGTGGAGGTAAGTCCGGGGCTTGAATGACATGTATGAGCAACAACGTTCGCTCCACTTTATGGGGTGCTTGCACACAGCAAGCTGCCGTACACAAGTACGGTAAAACACGCGCAACGAATGCCCCTCCATTGCACGTCTCTGCATGTGCCTAGGGCTTGGGGCAGCCGCCCGCCCCGTATGTCCGCGACCCACACAGCTCACAGCCCAACATGCAGCGGCATATAGCGTCCGGTGGTCCGTCTTACGCACGCACTCCGGGGTCCGGGATCTGGTATCGCCCGCCAAAACAGCACGCAGCGCACAGAAAGGCGCGCGCAGTTGCAAGAACAAGAATCGGGCACAGGAAGCATGGTGCCCCCGCAGCTAGAATATCAAAGGACAAGCGCAACCAGAAGCATGCGCTATGCGTGCTGAATTCATCTCACTTATCACGCAAGACACATCGCTTACATGCCAAGGGCCCAAGGGCGCGTATGCTGCCCGCCCGACAACGGTGCAAGGAGCCACAACTCATGCGCATACAACGCGCCATATTCACAAACTCCAACTCAACCGCCATGCCGTACGGCAAGACAAGCACCGTACGGCAAGACAAGCATGCATGCTCACTGCCCTGAGCCGCTTACTGCCGGCCAACCATCAGCCAACGCTGTTATGTCACCGGGCCGTCAGTAGACCGTACATCTAGCCTCCCCCAAGCATTGCTTCAGCCCGTTGTCCGTGGTCCGGGCGACGAAAGCTCGTCAAGATGCGTAAAAGAAGATCACGTGCGGGGTGGGGCCACTGGGGCAATGTACAAGACATGGGCGCGCTCCCGGCTCCTGCGCGCAGCCGCCCCCCGCCGCCTCACAGCTAGCCAAGACGAGCAACAGCCTGAAACGCTTCGCTTACGCTTCGCACTCTCTCCGCCCGCGCTCCCGCATCGTATGCATAGCTTCCAGCAAGCGCACGCACTGTAGCAGCGCCTCTGCGTGCTTGCAGCTCGCTTGTGTCTTTATGTTGGCCCAATCAATCCGAGTTCGAGTTCGAGGGTGAGTCAGACGAGGCGCCGGCATCGCGCTCGTCCAGGCGGTTGGCGATGAAGTCCGTCAGGCGGCGGGCGCCCAGCTGCTCGCGGGACAGCTGCGAGGCGCCAGCGATGAGGCCCAGGCAGGACGGCTTGCAGCACCTGCGGGGCGGGGCCGCGGGGTCAGGCGTGCGGTATCAGTGCCAATGTCACCTGCACCCTCCCGAACAGAGCAGGTGGGCGCCGGATGGAACCGACCGCACCGCCCCTCACCAACCCCAGGCAGGCAGCCCGGCTCACTTGCACTCGAAGGGGCTGCTCATGGCCCACTCGGTGGAGGGGTAGAAGAAGCACAGCTCGTCCCCGGGCTGCACCTCGCGCAGGGCCTCCAGCTTGAAGGTGGCGGTGTTGAAGAGCACGTTGGGCTCGCACGAGTGGTTGATGTGCTCCAGCCACTCGGGCGCGAGCAGGATGTGCTTGTCCTCGCCGGTCTGGGTTGGGGCAGGTTGTGAGGCAGGACGGAGAGGGGTTGAGAGTCGAGAGGGAGGATCGAAATGGGACTTGACCCAGATCAGGCAAGTGATGGCGAAGTGTGAGCAGGGTAACAGCGTTGGAGGAGCCCGGCAAGCAGGGAGAGGCGTGCGGAGTCTGCCCTGGGCCTCACCTGCACGGTGAGGTAGGTGGGGTACTCGAGCAGGTCGCGCCAGCCAAACTCGCACAGCACTTCCCCGGCCTTGAATTGCTTGCGAGCGTAGAGAGCGTTGTGGCCTGAGGGGTTGCGAGGAAGCACAAGTGAAGGCCGGATGTGCAACTGTGACACGGATGGCGTAAGGCAGCTGGCTGTCGGAAGTGGCGCAGCTATGTCTCGACATGGTACCGGACGTTGCGGGACCATACCTGACAAGTTGCACTGCCTGCGCTCCGCCCAGTCCGAGACGAAGGTGGAGACGAAGCCCGATGACAGCGGACGGTACTCGGCAGCGCACTTGTCGGCGCAAACCTTCCGCGACGCAGGCAAAGCCTTAGCAGAGAGCTCCTCCATCGAGTGGGCGATAGCCTGGGCGCTCATCCTGTCGACCAACGACTTTGCTGTCGGCGCACGATAGGCCAACCTTTAACCTGCGGCCCGTGTCGGAGTGGGTCGGTCAACGGGCCGGAGGTTGGAGCATCTCGTGTGGCGGCAGGGTTGACAAAAGAGCAACAGAGAATATTGCACCAGCGGAACGCGGTCAAGCTGGCCTTAGACGCGACGGGCCGGACATGCAAGTGCGGGATTCTTCAGCACCTAGTGAAACGGACTAAATATCCAAGTGCATGCGCTGATGCCCACAACACTTGCGCAGTGCGGGCTGAAACAGCAGCGCGGAGTTCGTTGACGCCTAGGCCGCGAGACCGCTACCAGAGAAACGACGGTCTAACGCCAACGCGCTGGCTCTTCCCGGCACGAGTACTACCAAACCAGCGCCAATGCGCTGGTGCTGGCTGGCAGCGCAGTGCGAAACAGCGCGGTCCCGGTCGCGACAATCGCGGGCGGCAAGTCGCTGCGACACGAAACAGACCTCCAAGTGAACATGTAGCCCACCTGCTTAAGCGCTCACGAGCACCAGCGGCGTTCCCCGAAGCTAAGTCGGCGGTCAGAGTGCGCTCCACGCTGGGGCGGGAAAGCGATGCTCAACCTTCTAGACTTGCAATGAGTTCGAGATCAGGCTGTCCGGTGATAAGTATGTGATGTTCATTATGGATAGAAGGGGCTGCGGGGCGCAATGGCGTTATACAAAAGGCACGGTGCATCGATCTGGGGGCATCCGCTTTCAGCTTCCTTCGGGATAAAGCCCCAACGGTCTTCCGACACCGCCCTGAGCCAACATGAGGTGCCTGAGAATGGTATCCAACGCGTTGAGCGAGCTGTCGAGCCGGGGGCCCGCGGGGTTCCGGCGAATTCCTTCGACCAGCTGCGCAAAGAGCACCAAACCAGACCAACTCACACAGCAAGAGTACGTTTGTGGAGTAACTGAGCGATATGCACCTGTCGTGCCGGCAAGCCCGCGCTGCGACCTTCCGCCAGCTGGCAACATGCCGCATGCGCCGGAACAGGCCGGAACCTACCCGTGGAGGTTGAGCGGCGCGGCAGCGATGGCGATGAGGTTTGCCTGCTTCCGGGCTGGGGCAGGCCACGCTTCAGGTCCCGGGCCTGGGTCAGCGGCGCGGCGGTGACGCGGGGCGAGGCCGTGGCGCGCTGCGAGCCCAGGACGTCAACCTCCAGGCGTAACGCGTCGGCGGGGTTGAGCCCCGCCATGACGTTGGGCTCAGCGACTCAAGCTGTTATTAGCGCTTACGAGCAATACCGCCCCGGTAGCCCGCCGCCAGCCTCCGCACCGCCCTGCACCGCTTCCCCCACAAGCCGCGCGCCACACGCCGCAGCCAGCCTACGCACCGTCGTCCCCGCAAGGCCACCCAGCCGCAAGCAGAGCACCCGCAGCAACACCAGCAGCAGCCACGATGCCGCGCACCGTCAAGGTCGCCTGCACTCAGTTCCACGCGGGGGAAGACCCCGAACTCAACGCGGTGAGAGTACACACTGCGCCGGGTCCCGCCCCTTCCCTCGCCGCCGCCGGGTCTCCAGGCTCCTGCTGGCACCGCTATGCCACCGGCCGCCGCCGGGTCTCCCGGGCCCAGCTGGTGCTACCTCGCGCCAAAGCACACACGGAGTTTGGCCTAGCGTCCCTCTCGTCCCCCCTGCCCACACGTGCCTCGCCCCCTCTTCCCTGGAATCCCTGCTGCAGGAGACGGCTGAGCGGCTGGTCCGTGCGGCCGCCGCCGCGGGAGCTCAGATCATCGTGCTGCAGGCAGGTGGGGGCGGGGTTGGGCCGGGCGGGAGGTCGCCTGTGGGCAAGGACGGGGGCGGAGGAGGGGGGCTTGAGGGGCAGAGCGGAAGGGGCGCTCAAGGTGGGGCAGCGGGGGTTGTGGCACACGCGCTGATGTTCCAGCCAGTTCTGGACCCAGGAGCCTGCTTTCAGTGGCCGTTCGTGTGGCTAGCGTGCGCCCACGTCACACACCCGACGCCTGCTTCCCTCCATGCCCCCGGGTCGTCCCCTCCCCCCCTCCATCCCTCCCTCGCCACCCCTGCCCCACAGGAGCTCTTTGAGCGCCCCTACTGGGCCAACGTGCACTCCCAGGTGCGCAGCGCAGGGTGGCTGCGGCGTGTTACGGGGGCCGAGATTGAGGCCATGGCGTAGCTAGCCCTGGCATCGTGTTTGCATTGGATGGCGCTGCCCTCAGTCGCAACGCCAAGAGCGTGACCACATCTCCTCAGCTGCCGCCCTCGCTTGCTTGCCCTTCCTTCAGGACTACTACTCCTGGGCCTCTCCCCTGGAGGGCTGCCGCCTGGTGGAGCGGTTCGCGGCGCTGGCCCGGGAGCTGAGGGTGGTGCTGCCGGGTGGGGTGGGGGGTGGGGTGGGGTGGGGTGGGGTGGCGGGGCGGGAGGGAGCCGAGGTTGGTGCTGCCGGGTGGGTTGCTGAGGGAATGGGTGCACAGGTGCGGTGGATGGTAGAACTCAGGCAGGGTGACGAGCTTGGGGCTGTGGACATGCGTGGCCGAGTCGACGGGGCGGTGCGTGCGCCAAGAATGGTCAAGAGCGCCCTGTGCCCGGACCTCTTTGCCCAGCGCCTCCCCACCCGCCCTTCCTGGCTGCTGCAGTGTCGTTCTTCGAGCGGGAGAACAACGTGTACTTCAACTCGGTGGCCATGGTGGGTCGCACGGGGCGTGGGAAGAGATACAGTTAAACCGAGAAGGGCGACTGTAGGGCTGGCTTTGGTGTCCAGGCCGGGGTTCACCGCGGCGAGGTGTGTGCAGGCCGGCGAGGGGTGTACAGGCCGGCGATTAGGGCAGGAGGGGAGCACGGTCGCGGCTCAGTTGTGGTCTGGGGCCACCTGACGGATGTTGTTGGGCCGTTTGGGCGAGCGTATCATTGTCTGTATTTAGTCTGATCCCCCTTCTGCCTACACAGGGCATGCGCCGACCGTGGTCCGCTGAGAAGGACCCCCCCTCCCCTCCTGCCCCCACAGGTGGACGCTGACGGCTCCGTGATGGGGGTGTACCGCAAGAGCCACATCCCGGATGGGCCGGGGTACAGGTGCGCCTGGGCGGCCCTGGGGAGGGCAGCAGGGTGTGCAGGGTCGTGGGGCAAAGGCTTACGGTGGAGGGGAGTGTGGGCTGGGAAGCGGGCCGTGGGTAGCAGAGGGGCACGGTGTGCGCTGTCGCCTTGCTCAGGCCGCTGCCCCTGCCCCGCTCGGCAGGTGCATGGAGAAGTACTACGTTAGCCCCGGCGACACCGGGTTCCGAGTATACGACACGGCGCACGGCAGGTGAGGCGTTTCCTTCTGGCATGAACCATAGGTCTGTTTGAGGGCATGAACCAGCGGTCTGGCCTGAGGGCATGAACCAACGGTCTGGCCTGAGGGTAGGGTCAACTGCAAGTCGGTCTGAGGGCTGGGCTTCGCGCCTAAGCTGCCACGTCTGCAGCGCCCCTTCAGGCACTCGCTACGCTGCTGGCTGACCTTCTGACCATGCATGCGCATGTGGCCCCTTTGCCCCAGGGTGGGCATCGCTGTGTGCTGGGACCAGTGGTTCCCCGAGACGGCCCGCGCGCTGGCACTCCAGGGGGCTGAGGTGGGCGGGGATGGAAAGAAAGGGCCGAGGTGGGCGGGGATGCAAAGAAAGGGCCATGTTTAGGAGTGACAGGGGGCCGAGGTGGGTGGGGGTGGAGGGAAAGGGCCATCTTAAAGGAGGCGACAAGGGCTTAGGTGGGCGTGGGGGGGGGGGGGAAGATCATGGAGGACCAGTTCAACGTGCGTTAAGGTGCAACACACCCGGAGCGAGCGGGGAGGGCAGGTTCCAGCACCCTGCCAGAGGCGCAGCACAGCGCTCCCAAGCTGCGGCCGTGCTCTCCGAACGTGCACCAGCCGCATCCCTCACCCTGCCGCGGGCGAAGGATGCGGCTTGTGCACGTTGGGAGAGCACGCCCGCGGACTTGGGAGCGCTGTGCCCAATGGGTGTTATGGTCTGCGGGCTGAGTCTTGCTCGCTGGTACATCCTGAGGCTGAGCTCACCCTCCCCGTGTACGTATGTCCTAAGAACGAGCCCCCGATCTTTTCATCGGGAAACGTGTCCTTCGGCTAACGACCCCTCGCCCTGCGCAGGTGATCGTGCTGCCCAGCGCCATCGGCTCTGAGAACCACGAGGACCCGCAGAAGGACTCTTATCCGCACTGGGTCCGCGTGCAGCAGGTGGGCGGGCTGCGAGTACTGAGGGCAACGGGCAGTCTAGGGCTAGGCTGACTCGGGACCGGGACCGGGGCGTATGGCTGGGTTGGGCTTGGGCTCTGGTTCTGCGTGCTCTTGGGTTGCAGGCTCGCTGCATTGCCGCTTGTCCCCGGGTTTCATCAAAACACGCTCTCGAGAGGCTGTACCACCTCCCGCTCACCCCACCATCCCTTACCAGGGTCACGCCGCCGCCAACATGACCCCTCTGGTGGTGTCCAACCGCTACGGCCAGGAGCGCATCCAGGACAGCCCCCCGCAGACCTACTACGTGAGGAGGGCCGCGGCGGGAACCGGTCGCGGGCGCGGGAACAGGACCGGGGCCCGTGTGCTACGCGCCTCGGGTGGAGGCCGCGGGCTCAGCCTGGGTATACTGAGGACTTGCAGCAGCGCTGCCCTGGTGTCAACTGCTGTGCGCCTTCCGCCTTCTCCCTCGCAGGGCGGCAGCTTCATTGCGGGACCCACGGGGGAGATCTTGGCCCAGGTGCGGCGGGGCCAGGGGACATGAGCTGCGAACGGGCTTCTACGCATGTGCAGTGCCGTTGCCCCTCATGCTTCAGCGCGCTCCTCACCGTCAGACAGAGTGCCACCACCTCAGGCCAGGACACGGGCAGCTTTGAGCTTTCCCCTTCCTCCACCCCAGGGCACCCTGACGCACCCTCTCCCGACATGACCGCCTCCGCCCCGGCTCCCCTCTCGACCCACCCCCTTTCAGGTGGGCGTGCGCGAGCTGTCCAACGGCAACCCCCACCCCGCGCCGCCCCTGGAGGAGGGCTTCGCGCTGGCCTCCCTGGACCTGGACGCCATCGCGGCGCAGCGGGTGGCGTGGGGCCTGTTCCGGGACCGCCGGCCCGAGCTCTACGGGCCCCTCACCACGCTGAGCGGCGGCAGGCCGGTGCGCTGATGAGGGGTGAAGGCTTTGAGTGGCGGCTGGCGGGGAGAAAGAGGTTCGGTAGTTGAGGAGGACAGCGGTGGCTGAGGTGTGCAGCATTGGAAAGTTTACGGTAGCACTGAGACGGTAATGCGATGTGAATACCGGCAAGACAGGGTACCTAAGAAGAAACGATGCAGAGGAGGGGAGGAGGGGAAGTTGGACAAAGCGACAAGCCCTCAAGGGTTGCCATGCGGACGTGATCACGCCAACAGTCGGGCGTGTTATTCCCCATGAACTATCAGCTATAAGATGTGGCTATAGTATTTGTTACGGCGGCGGGCTTGTAGTCGAACCGTTGACGAGTTGGCGGTTGCAGCGGACGCGGGGGCTAGACGGGAGGGGAGCAGGAGCGCAGACGGTGGGGTCGAGGCCGTGGGGTATTCGCGGCTAGGCCAGACTCTCATGCAGCTTGTTTGTAAATCACCACAGTTCGAAGTTCCCACCCCGGTGCCCACGGGCGCATCGCCTCTGCAGTGCGCACGGTCTTCAGTCTCCGCTGCGCACGGCCACTACGGCTCACAGTCGCCACCTTCATCCCCACGACACGGCCACACACGGCGGCACACACAGTACGGCACACACAGCACCAGGCGTACCGCTCGCCGGCAAGCCGCTTGGCCGACATGCACAGTCATATCACATTCTTACTAGTATAACCTTGTTAGGGAGCACTTGCTAGATCCGTGCATCGGCATTGCACACAACCCACTTCATCAGACATGTCGCCTACCAGCTAGCAAAGTGTCCCAACGATGTCGACCAAATATCAGACCAGAGACCAGCACCAGACGCAGGTGTGCCAAGGGTTGGCGACAGCCTGCGATAGCTGTCGAGGCAATTGCTGCCTCCGCGACGGACCAGCGCGTCGTGAAGGGCCGAGGAGGCTGCTGGTCCACAGCTCATTACTGCGGGACCATGCTGCAGGATGAGCCGACGGTGCAGCGGCCGGTCAACTCGCGAAAACTTATCTCCGTCCTGCGGGCGGCTAAGGCGCAGCAGGTCAGCGCTTCCGCACGTCCTTCTGACTGGACATACGTAACTGATAGCTCGGGATAGAAACGCAGCGAAAGGGGTCCTTGTTGGGTCGCATGTGCGGTCGAGGTCGGGGCGCGACACCTGACGCCCACAACAGCACGTTCAGACCCTGGCGAGCGCATCAAGCACAACATCCAATGACGTTGCAACCGGCGCCTTGTCTGCAGGACCTCACCGCGCAACCCACCAAGGGTCGCGGCTTATGGCTGAACTCGGCGCTATGGCAGGCTGTCACCAAGCAGCTGGAGACGCAGGCGGGGGCGGGCGGGGGGCGAGGGGGGGGGCACCAGGCGGTGTGCAGGCTGAAGCTCCACGCGGGATATCACCGTCGGGGGACGCGCAGCACAGTCAGGGTCTCGCCTGTGGGAGCCAAGCGCTGGCAGTGTCAATCTGCCGAGGACCCCTTCCCTGCTTCCTTGCAGGTGGCGGAGGTGGAAGCCCTGCAGCAGCAGCTCCTGCAGCAGCAGCAGGTGCGGCGGCTTTCTGCGCCCTTGCTCCAGTTGTTTGCACCGCCCCCACGCGGACTCTGCCCTGCAGTAGAGGAATCGTGTGCCCACATCAGAAGCAAGCCCGGAAGGAAGCGGCAAGCGGGGCGTCATGCATGCCGCCCATGTCCCAACACAGGTCACGGAGGAGCTGCGCGCAGCTGCGGACCAGGACCGCGGCGCCCAGGACCGCAGCATCGCGGTGCTGCAGGCGCAGGCGCAGGAGCTGGGCGCCGAGGTGGCGGCGCTGCAGGCGCAGATGCGGGCGCGGCAGGAGGCGTGGGACCAGCACAAGCGGGACCTGGAGGCGCAGGTGGGGCGGGGCGGGTGGGGGGTGGGACGCAGAGGGCAGGGCCCGGATCGCAGCCCCAGCGACGCCTGGGGGATCTGCGGCCTCGCAGTCTCCGATCCCCGCGCCCTTCCCCTTTCGCAGTGGTCCCCTTCTGCCGCTACGCCCATCCGCAGCTGCGCCTCGCTAGCTGACGCGCATGCTTCGCCCCCCTTCCTCCGCCTCCCTCCGCAGCTGCATCTCGCCAGCTCACGTGTTCTTCTCTTCTTGTCCCCTTTCCCCCGCCCCCCCAGGCCGACCACCTGCTCCAGCTGCTGCACGAGCGCCAGGGGCTGCTGGCGGACAACGACGGCCTGCGGGGGGCCCTGGCGGCGGCGCAAGCGGCTCAAGCGGGCGCGGAGCGGCGCGCGGCGGAGGCTCTGGCGCGGGCCACGGAGCTGGAGCGCATGCACGAGTACATGATGGTGGGGAAGGGCGCATGGAGACTGCGCAGCAAGGCTACAACGGTCTAGTCATCAGGCACAGAGCCGGTGGCATAGCGGCCGGGCCTGACCGGCCTCCATTGCTAGCCGCCCAAGGGGGGGACTGGCCCGAGTGGCAGGGCTAGCCCTCATTGCGCCTCCCTTCCTTGTGATGCCCCGGGCACCTACACGCTCTCTCACCTGCCCTGCCCCCCCCCCCCGCCTCCCCCGCAGGGCAAGGCCGACAACGGGCTGACGGAGCGCGACGCCCAGGCGGTGCGCATCCGCGAGCTCACCACGGCCCTGGCCGAGGCCAAGCACCAGGCCGACACCTACCGCTCGCAGCTGGCCACCCGCAGCGGCCCCGCGGAGGAGCTCACCACAGAGCTCAAGCGCCTGCGGGTGGGTGCCTGGGTTCTGCCGGCGGCCCTGCCACGTCTGCCTGCCACATGACCATTGGAAACCCCATAGCACCGCTGCTTATGCCGTTGCCGTACACCTTCCACCACCTTCCATGCGCCAGGCCGACAACCAGCGGCTGGTTGCGCTGCTGGCCAAGGTGCCCGAGTACCGGGCGCTGGCCGCCGAGGTGGCTGACGAGCGGGGCGTGCACTACCTGCCGCTGGAGGAGTGCCTCATGGCGCGGCACCTGGTGGAGGACCTGCACCCGCAGCTGCTGGACAGGTGGGGCTAGCTGGGGGGGAAAGGGGGAGGGAGGGAGCCGGAGGATGAGGCCCTGGCGAGGGCCCTGTGGTTCGCGAAGAGGGGCTGAAACGGTGTGCCCGAAAGGCGGGGAGGAAGGGGCCCGCGGGGGGTTAACGGGGGTTGAGGGATTGATGTGCAGGCAGGACAAGCGACTTTAACCTGCTCGGGGGCCGGGCTGCCCAGCCCGGTCGGATGTGGGGCCAGAGGTACCCCAGCACGGTGTGGCCAACGTCAAGGATAGTAGCCAGGGCCGGTCAGCAATACCGGTGATGCAAGAGGTCCGGGTATTGTGGTCCTTGCGTAACCGCAAGCGCTTGGCTCTGCGCAGGCCGGTGGACGAGATTGAGGGCGGCCTGGCGGGCGTGGGCCGCCGCCGCGACCCGGACGCCCCCGACCCCTCCCTCACCGTGGTGCTGGACGAGCAGGTGGGCGGCCTCTGCGAGGAGGAAAGGGCTGGGAAGGCAGGGAAGGGGTTGTGTGAAGAACGCAGGACGCTTAGCTTCAGACACCGCCATGCCTCTCACAACATCTTTAGACCTGGTGACCTGTCTCAGGGGCCCGAGCCTCATCCCAATTTAGCTCATCCGTCTCCCACCTCCCCTCTCCCTCCGCTTCTTCTCCCCACCTGCAGTACAACTGGGTGCCCCGTGCGGCGCTGCTGACGGGTGCGGCCATGATGCGGCGCATGATGCCGGGGCTGCCCATGGCGCAGCTGCTGGCGCTGGTGGGGGAGCTCAACAAGGTGGGAGAGGGTTTGGAGGTGGAGGGAGGTGAGGGCACGTGAGATGAGGGGTGGAGGGAGAGGTGTGCACCTGACGCGTGTACCGGTATGCTCACGACAAGGTGTAACATGGGTTATGCCTCGCTTGGAAACTGCACCCCACCGCACTGCCGAACAGATCTGGCGCGACCGCGAGCGGGCCCGGCTGGCCGAGGTGGCTGCGGCGCACCGGCAGGAGCTGAAGAAGCTGCAGCAGACCTTCCAGCAGCGGGCGCCCTACGAGGCGGTGGTGGCGGGGCAGAAGCTCACGGACCTCAAACGCCGCCTGAGGTCACAGGTGCGTGTGTGTGTGTGTGTGTGTGTGTGTGTGTGTGTGTGTGTGTGTGTGTGTGTGTGTGTGTGTGTGTGTGTGTGTGTGTGTGTGTGTGTGTGTGTGTGTGTGTGTGTGTGTGTGTGTGTGTGTGTGTGTGTGTGTGTGTGTGTGTGTGTGTGTGTGTGTGTGTGTGTGTGTGTGTGTGTGTGTGTGTGTGTGTGTGTGTGTGTGTGTGTGTGTGTGTGTGTGTGTGTGTGTGTGTGGTGTGTGTGTGTGTGTGTGTGTGTGTGTGTGTGTGTGTGTGTGTGTGTGTGTGTGTGTGTGTGTGTGTGTGTGTGTGTGTGTGTGTGTGTGTGAGAGTTGTAAGTTGGCAGAGGACGAATGCCTCTTTAAACGAGGCTGACGGGCCACTGCCACCGCTGTGGGCTTGCTGGTGCACCGCAGGCGGCCCAGGCGGCGGCGGAGGTGGCGACGGCCAAGGGCGAGAAGCGACGCGTGGAGGACGACAGCAGGGTCAGCAGCTGAGCATCGAGCGGGGGGGCAGCTGCAGGGCAGGGGCAACTTGCCGGCATCGCCGTTGCAACCTTCCGAAGTCCCCTGACCCCTGTTGTGTTGCTGCTGACCCCCGTGCTGCTTCGTAACACCCCCACACACACACACACCACACATGCGTTGCCCACCACCCCACCCACCACCCCAGGTGATGCTGCACGCGGGCCTGAGCTCCATCCAGGACCTGAGCGAGCAGGTGGCGCGCCTGCAGACGCGCAACAAGAAGCTCCACACCAAGGCCGCCAAGCAGCGGTCCAAGGCGGCCAAGCAGGGCGCGCCCGTGTGCAAGTAAGGCCGCCTGCCTTGCCTTGCCCCGCCCCGCCCCGCCGTGCCACGTACTCACCACCTGGACCTCCGCCCCGGTCTCAATTCTTCTACCTAGTCCCTAGATCTCATCACAGCCGGGTGCCCCTTGCTCACTTTTCATACTCCACCACCTGCACCCCGTGGTCCCCCCCTGCCCGCAGCACCTGCCTGGACCGCCTGCTGCTGCCCGCCTCCGCCGAGGCCGCGCACTACCTGGGCCGGGCCGTGGGGCTGGACTCCATGCAACTGGGCCAGGGGCAGGGCCAGGCGCCGGCCCAGGCCCAGACCCTGACGCAGCAGCAGACGCACGGCGGGCAGACGTCAAGGCAGGGCACGCCAGGGCCGGGGCACGGCACGGGCGGCCCAACCGGAGGCGTGGGCGGCGCCTACCTCAGCTCCGGGTCGCCCTTCGCGCCGTCGCCGTACGGCGCATCGCCGTACGGCGGGGCGTACGACGAGCTGTCGCCGATGCCTGGGCGGTACCAGCACGAGACCGTCAGCAGCCGGGATGAGCGCTGGGAGCGACTCATGCAGGCCGTGGACGAGCCACCCGTGCCCGCCTACCGGCCCCCATCGACAGCGTTCGGAGCCGGTGGCGGCGGCAGCATGGGCCATCAGCAGCCCACGGCCCGAGGGACGGGCACCGCGGCCCTGGCAGATCTGTACGGCAGCAACGCCGCGCTCGTGCGGGTCAACGTCGTACAGCAGTCTTCCTCGCCGGCGCAGTCGCCGGCCCATATGTCGGTCTGGCGGCAGCGGGAGGCTGCCGCTGCTGCTGCGGCCGGCGGCGGCTCTGGCACTCCCACGCGGCACATCCCCATGCCCGCCGGCGCCCAGGACCCTTACCACCCTTCCTCCACTGCCCCTGGTGTCGGCACCGCCGGAGCGCCGCCCTCGACAGCCAGCGCTGGAGGCATGACCACCCTGGCCCTGGAGCACACCATGCAGGGCCTCACCATCACCGCCCTGCCCGGAACACGCGTGGCCGTCGCCGGCGGCGGCAGCGGCGGCGGCGGCGGGGCTGGCGGCGGCGCGGCGCTGGAGTTCAGCACCGCCAGCCTGGCGGAGTGGCGCGGCGCCGCGGGGGCCGAGGCCGGCGGCGAGGCGCCCATGACCCTGCAGCTGCAGATGGGGCCAGGTGGCGGTGTCAGCAGGAGCGGGGCCCCATCTTCTGCGGCTGGGTCGGCGGCCGGCGGGGGTGCGGGCATGCAGGTGGGGGCCGCGGGGACAGGGGCGGTGGCCTGGACGCAGCCGGTGCGGCTGTCCGTGCGCTTCCCGCGCCAGGACGTGCCCACGTCAAGCACGGGCAGGAGCTGAGGGGTGCAAGGCGGAACGGCGTGGCGGAATAAACGAGAAACGAGAGCACCAAGTGGGCCGGGTGATACAGGAGAA
This sequence comes from Edaphochlamys debaryana, assembly GCA_016858145.1. Taxonomy (NCBI): domain Eukaryota; kingdom Viridiplantae; phylum Chlorophyta; class Chlorophyceae; order Chlamydomonadales; genus Edaphochlamys; species Edaphochlamys debaryana. Next base: position 747,590 of record JAEHOE010000003.1, read on the forward strand.
GTGGGGGGGGAGGGGGGAACGCTTCGTGGCCAGCGTGGGTGTTAGGCACCGAGTGCGGATGTGGTCTGGCTGCGTATCAGGGTCCCGCTGACACAGGCGGATCGGAACTGGACCTCTGGCAGGTGTCGTGTTAGTGTTGCTGTGGGGGCGGTGACGCTTTAGGCGTTGAAGAAAGCGTTACAGATGCATGTGTGACCCTCCTATGGAGGTGGTCCTCTTCCCCTCTGCATTTGCCTGACAATGGTACGGACATGGAACTGTTGTTGGCATGCGTGCGACCTGAAGCAACCAGACCTTCAGTATGGGGCCGGTGGGCATAGCCCCCGTATGGCGCAAAGCAAGTCAGTATGGGGTCTCACTTCGCCCACAGGGAGCCTTCTCCTCCTCTAGCAGCACATGCGCACATGTCGAGGGACTTCTCCCCTTCACGACTGACTCCGACAGCGCGAGGGCTCCTCTCCTGTGCTACCACACTGTGCTCCCTAGCTACCTCTTGTGCAGTATGTACGCCAGTACAACGGAGATACACCCGGGTCATGAGCCCGGTATAATAGCATCACTATACAACACAGGGTAATCCCGGTACAAACCCTCGCGTCCAAGGAACAACTCTTGGACCGCAAATACGGCTAGCAATATGTATGATCACGGCACAAAAGAGTAGAAAGAGTCCGACATCAGTACGTGCTCCTACTGGCTCGTGCCTCTCCTCCAGCCGGCGCCGTGCAGTGGCTCTACAATTCAGCACCGAAACAGACACTGCATGTACAGCATGGCTCGCCGTACACTCTCCGCGATCAGCAAAGGTACCCGTTCCCCAGCCTCAAATGCGTCCCTCCTGCAGACCGCACCTCCTTTACTCAGTCCTCGGTTGATGGTTAGGCCACCGGGATCTCCTTGACCTGGGGCTGCGGCGCCGGGAGCTTGGGAATGCGGAGCGTGAGCACGCCCTTGTCGCTGGAGGCCTGGATGCCCTCGCGGTCGGCGTCGGGCGGGAGCAGCACGGAGCGGACGAACGAGGCGTAGCTGCGGCGGCGAACGGCGGGGGCCTTGGCCTTCGCCTGGCCCTCCGCCTTGGCCGCCTCCGCCGGCTTGGTCTCCGGCTCGGTGCCCTCGGAGTGGGCGCCGGTCATGGTGAGGGTGCCGTCCTCGCTCAGGGTGATCTGGGGGTGGAGGGGGAAGAGGGAGGAGGGAGACTGGCGTCAGCAAAGATAGGCACAGACAGGAAGCCGCAACCGGAGGCTGGTACGGTACGGGCAAGCCCAGCGCACGCCTTCTAAAAGCTTCCAGGCTAGCCGCTTCCCCCCCCCCCCCTCACCTTGATCTCGCTCTTGTCGAAGCCCGGCACCTCGGCGCTCAGCGTGTAGCCTTGGTCGTCCTCCTCCCACTCCAGAGCCACCGCCCGCCGCAGCCCGCCCGCTGGCAGCCCCAGGGCCGCCTCACTGCGGCGCGCCAGGGCGGGCGCCATGACGGCCCTGTCGAAGAATGCGTCGAAGGGGTCGGCCAGGAGCGAGGGCCCCAGCAGGGGGTGGCTGCCCAGCGGGGCCATGCCCAGGGCGCCCATGACGGACTCCATCTCCCGCTGCATCTGGAACATGTGGTCGGCCATGCGCCTGGGTGGAACGAGAGGGCGGGAGAAGAAGGCAGGCGGCCCCAAAGCAAAAGTCAAGTCACAATTTAGGTTGCGCCTCCCCCAACACTGTTGCCCTCACGGTATTCACGCCTCGCCTCCACTCACCACTACCATAGTTGCATGAGCTAACCCCCTACTCCCACTTCCGAAATCCTCGCACCTGAAGGGCATGGGCCCCATGTGGGCCAGCTCCGGGTCCATGTAACGGGCCGCGTGCTCCCCCTTCTCGTGCTCCAGGGGGGCAGCGGCAGCCTTGGGCTTGGCGGCCGGCTCGTGCTGCGGGTTGGGGTGAGGGGCACTGCCGCTGCCCTCGGTAGAAGCAGCCTTGCCCTCCTTGCCGGACCGCGAGAAGATAGCCCGGGCCGAAAACGGAGCCGGCGACGCGTAAAAGGTCGGGTGGTGCGTCAGCGCCGCGAGCCTTGGCAGGCACGCGGGTGCGCGCGATAGGATCTGTGCCATGGCCGGGCCGACTGAGGTGGTTGCTGCGGCGGTCGTTGTGAGGAGTGAGGGCGCAAGCCTATGCGCCAGAGTAGAAAGCATTGGTAGTTGAGCTGGGGCCTGGCTGTCGAGAGAAAGATTCACCGAATGAATGGACCGTGCGCGTCGGAACTGCTGCTTAGCTACTGCTTTGGCATATGGGGTTCTTGACTATGTATGAGCAACCAGGAAAGCTAAGGGCGCTTACAAGGGCTCATCCCGGTGGCCATAGTCGCCGTACGGACGCGCTTTCCGGACGCGTCCGGAACGTTCACCCGACACGACGAAACCCCCGCCTCACCCCTTACTCCCCGCGCAGGACGGGGCTGTGCGCGCTGACAGTATTGCGTTCACCACTTTACTGTGCAGTAGTCGGGAGGAGAGGTGAGGAGTGGGGCTTGCGGGGAGGCCATGTCGGGGCGTTCTTCAAGCAGAAGCCTCCTTCCGCGACCAGGGAGCGTGTGTGGGCACAGCCCTGAATCACGAGCCTGGGGACTGTGGCCCCAGACGACTCCAGGTGGGTGGAAGGCTTCTACAGCCCTGAGTGGCGGGACTGGGACGACGCTGGTGGAGGCCACGCCATCCCGGCGCGCCGCTCCCTCGCTGCCAGCTGGGCGGAGGTGGCTTCGGGCGACCTCATCTAAATGCCCGGGCGCCGCCCTCGGGAGCGAGCGGGACTCCCACCGCTCAGGGTCGCAACCCACAACGTACGAGGCATCTTGGGGGGTGGAAACCGTCAGCTGGATCGCCTTACCGCCCTCATGCAGCAGTGGGCGAGGCAGCGGCTTGACGTAGTATGTTTACAAGAGACTAAGCTCCCAGCAGCGCAGACCAACTGGGTGCAGACCCAGATGAGCGTCATTGCAGCCCAGCTCCACGTGGGCGACTGGCAATCCTTTTGGTCGCCGGCAGGCCAGGGGCCACGGGGCGGCCCAGCCGGCGGCGTCGCCATCCTGATACGTAAAGCCTTGATAACTGGAGGAGCTCTACAAGTGCCTGTGGCTCCTTCAACGACCGACACAGAGGGCCGACTTGTGCAGCTGCCAGTACGATGGGGTGGCCACAGCTTCACGCTGACCTGCGCCTACCTTCCTTCCGCCAACCCTTCAGCTCAACGTTGCTTTATTGAGACTGTCCTCGGCCCCAGTCTGTCAGCCACGAGCACCCACCTCCTAGCAGCCGACTTCAACTTCGTCCCCAACCCCGCCCTGGACAGCATCTCGGCGCATGGGCGCCCCGACGATGCCGCCACCACAGCAACTTTCTCCACCTTCTGCCCAGGCCTCGTTGACGTCTATCGTGCCCTCCACCCCGAGCAGCGCGCATACACGTTCACCAACGGCGCCAGCGCCGCCCGCCTCGACCGCCTTCTCGCCTCCAGTCCCCTGGCGGCCCACGTGCCCACCTGCCGCGTGGAGTCAGGCCGCCCCTCTGACCACCGGCTGGTTTCCATCTACATCAACCCCCTTGATACGGCACGGCCCCCCGGGCGGGGCCTCCCAAGAGCCCGCCTCCACTTCTTGGATCACCCCGACCTGCGAGACCAGTTTGGCGACTGGCTCATACAAGCGAGTGCCGCACGCCCAACCACGCCCGCCGAGTGCCTGCAGTGGTGGACCCGCTTCAAGCGCTCCCTCCTCATCAGCTGCAACCGACTCAACCGTATGGCCCGCCAGCGCCGCCTGCAGGCAACTGCAGAAGCAGAGGCGGCTGCCCAAGCAGAAGCCGCAGCATTTGCAGCCGTAGCAGCGGGCGACCTCAGCGCCGCGTCAGCAGCGGCCGCCGCGCGCGCAGCTGCCGCCGCCGCCAGCCTCCGCGCCGCAGCACCATGGGCCCGCCGCGCACGTCAAGCCTGGCTCCGGACTGGGGAGCGCCCCTGCCCAGCCATCACACGACTAATCCGCCCCGTCTCAGGTGGCTGCGTCATACGACAGCTTCAGCGCCCTGACGGGTCCCAGGCAACCAATCCCGAAGAGTTACCTGAGGTGATGGCAGAGTTCTGGAGCAGAGTCAGCACAGCCGCAGCTGCCGACCCAGAAGCCCGCGCACAGGTCTTACACGCCCTACGTGCAGCCGGCAACCGCTGCCCGCCGAGCCGTGTAGCCGAGATGGGGGCAGCGGAGGTTCTGGCAAAGGAGGTAGCCACAGCTATTGCCGGCGCCCGGCCCGGAACTGCCCCCGGCGCAGATGGCATCCCCATGGATCTCTACAAGGCGTACGCAGCACAGCTAACCCCTATCCTCGTTGACGTCTTCACCGCCATTGGGACCACCGAGTCGACCCCAGCAGGCTTTCTGGACGCAGTGATCTCGTGCTTTCACAAGGGCGGGGACCCAGCTGTCGCCGCCATGTACCGCCCAATCGCCCTCCTGGACACGGACTACCGCCTCCTTGCCCGCGTCCTCGCCCGCCGCCTCCTCCCCGCCTTCGTGGAGGCCATTGACAACGAGCAGACCGCCTTCCTCACCCTTCGCCTCATCTCCGACAACATCCTCCTCATGCAGCTGCTCGCTGAGTCCTTGCGCAAATCAGGCGAGTCGGGCCTCATAGCCTTCCTCGACTTCCACAAAGCGTACGACACCGTGGACAGGCCGTTCCTCCTCGCCTGCCTGGATGCTCTGGGGGTTGGCGATGGCTTTCTTAGATGGGTCAGACTGATCTACACGGGCACCAGATCGGCTGCCTTGGTCAACGGTCAGCTTTCCAGCTATAAGGCAGTTACAGCTGGGGTACGACAGGGCTGCCCGCTGGCCCCCCTTCTCTACCTGGCCCCCGGACAAGCCCTGCTCTCCTTCCTCAAGCGACTTGAACTGGGGTTCGCCCTAGCCAACACGCGCCTCACAGCCAGCCAGTATGCAGATGACTACGGACAGATCCTGCGATCCACCGCCCTCGTCTCCGCCCTGATGAGCGCCATGGACACCTTCGCAGCAGCGTCAGGCCAACGCCTCAACGTGGGAAAGTGCGAGCTCCTCCGCATCGGCACGCCGCCGCCCCCGGCCCTCCAGCAGCATCCCCCCCCCGGACCCCAGGCTGCGGAGCAGGCTGCCGGCCTCCACCTCGCCGCCTCTGCACGCACCCTTGGCGTCACGTTCTCCACACAACCAACGGCGGCCACTCCCCTCCCTCCCCCCCTGCTGGACAAGTTCCTCAGCCGCCTGACTCTGATCGCGAGGATGGGCCTCTCAGCCTTCGGCGTTGCCTCATGCCTGTCCGCCTACGGCCTGGGCACCCTCCTCTACCACTGCCAGCACAACGGCCTACCCCCTCGTACGGCGACAGAGCACCTAGTGGGCACGGTGGCGGCCCTGACCGACCGCAACATGACGCCTGCTCGATACAGGGACAACCCCAACGCACTGCCCGCAGGAGCACCCACGAGCTGCATGTACCTCTCCCCGGCAGTTGGCGGCTTTGGCCTGCTCCCCCTCGTCGAGCACACTGGCGCCAGGCACGCGAGTGCGGCAGTCCGTGGCATTCTGGGCGCCTGCGGCCTCCTCCGCTACCGCCCGCCGTGGACCGTGCCGCTCGTCTCCCTGCTCCGCTCAACCCACCCAGCAGCACACCCGCTCTGCCTCCTGACAATGCGGCGCCCGACCTCGTCGATCGGTCTCCGCATCTTGGGGGCCACAGTCCCACGCGCAACCTCACCAGCACTGGTGCGCGTGGCAGGCGCGCTAGCGCTGCTGCCCCGGGCCCAAGTGATTGCTCCCATGCCAGCCGGAGCCTGGGTCTACAATGCACCGCTTTGGGGCAACCCAGCCCTGCCCGCGGGGAACGTCGACAACAACGCCCCAAGCTGGGGCCTCGAAGGCGAGTTCACAGATCTGTTCGCGGTTCCGGGACTGCGGACAGTAGGCACGGCAGTCCGCTGCCTAGATGAGCTTGAGCGCATCCGAGGGATGCACGGGCTGGAGGGCAGCATAGGCCGGGCTCTCGCACGGGCGAGGGCCCAGATCAACAGGTCATATACCGAAAGGGTAGTACAGAGCATTTTGGGCACGCAGGTGGGAGCGCTCCCGCAAGCACTCCGCAATGGACTAGACATGGGACAGCGCCTGGGCGCGCTTATTAGCCGGCTCCCGGCCGGGTGGGCCGAAGCAGCACGGGGGGTGGACGATCAGGCGGCCGCCCCAGGGGAAGAAGAGGCTTGGGCGAACATTGCCAGGGGCATAGGCTGGGAGGACGTCAGCTTGGCAAAGATGACAGTTAGCCTGGCCACGCACTTGCAATTGGGACCGGCTCGGGTTAAGCTAGCACGGAAGCATGCACTTTACATTCAGGAGGCGTACGGCACAGACACGGCATCAGCAGAAGCAGTGGCAAGTCTGAAAGCGGTTTGGCCGAGGTTGTGGGGCATTAAGTGGGATCCGGGCAATAAAGAGCCCTTGTGGAGGCTGGCGATGGATGGCTTCCCGGGATTTGGCATGCACCGGAGCCAGTTAGGAACTGAGAACGTGGCGAGGTGTCCGTGTGGGCGGGCCATGGAGCAAGGCGATCGGCTCCACCATTTCTGGTATTGTCCAGCCGCTGTGGCTGTTCGTATGCGCCTCAGTCATGGTATTGGCAGGGCGGTGAAACGACACGAGGTGTGGCTTGCTGTGCCCCCAGAGGGCACCGGGATTCATGCGCGAGTGTGGGACGTGGTGTGTCTGGCCGCGATATGCGCGATGGACCGGGCCAGAAGGTACAAGTATGCGCACAGGGACGCTCAGGACCACTCCTTGATGATGGCACAGGCTTTAGCAGTAGCACGAGGCGAGTTTGAGGGCCGTTTGCAGTGTTTTGCGGAGGTTGGGCTCACGCACAGGGGCTGGGATGAGGTCCCAACCGACCACCCTTTCCTAGCGGCCAGGGCGGACGGATCAGTGCAGTATGCAGGCCCGGACGCCCCTTGATGGAGGCGGGGCACACCCTGCGGCGCACAACAAACGGGAGGGAGCCGCAGGGGGGGGGGGGGGGTCGCCCGGCGGCGCATAACAAACGGGAGGGAGCCGCAGGGCAGGGGCGGGGACCGGGTGAGCTACACGTGGCGTTTGATGGGATGTGCACCTTGCGGAAAGGGGACATAGTCCTCTGCGGCGCATAACAAACGGGAGGGAGCCGCAGAGTGGGAGTGAATGTGGGGTCGGGAGAGCCAGGATCGAGAGGTGTACGGCCAACAGTGTGAGCACATGATGAACGGTGAACGGTTACTGGTAGGAGGCGCGGCCGAGGAGGGGCCATCGATACACGCTGAGCATGGTCATTGCGTGCCAAGGACTAAGGTGGGACCTGAGTGTGGTCAGTGCAAGTTATGACAGGGACTTGCGTTCTGGCTTGCAGGGGGCAAGCCCGTGAGGTGGGTCGCTTGGCCCCAGCGTTCAGCGCTGTGACCCCAGGGGGGTCCTTCATTGTTAACACCGAGGACTGGGGAACGGGGCCCGATGGGGCTACAACAGGTTGGCTCGTATGTCAACTACTCGGAAGCCAGGGGTGGCCGGGATGGTCTGGGCAGGTGGGTATGGTTGCACTGGCTGCGGTGGGGACACACGGTGAGGATAGGGGTGACCGCGGGGGACCGGGGCCGACGGGAGCAAGCCTCCGACAGACACGGCGGCGAGGCCCACTGAGGTCCAAACTTCATCGGGAGCATGACAGGGGGACTAACAAGACGCGCGACTCGCTCCAGTATACGTTACGCAAACTCTGTTATGGATGCAGCTCGCCTTACCTACGCGTCTCTGGGCCTCTCAAGTTCAGAACGTGCACGTTGCGTTGGCGCGCCTTCCCGCACAGTCGCTATCCCACATGAGTTAGTGGTCATGTCCATGTAGACGCGTCCTTCTGCATGCGCCCTGAGCGCGGGAGGAGGCATGGCCCTGGGCATTGCCAAGCTCAACACGGCGCCCGGCGGTCAACCCGAGGCAAGCCGAGGGCCTAAGCAGCCCCCTGAATCTGGGCTGAGCGCGCGCCCTCGAGTCAGCGTTCCAGCGTGCCAGCGCGAGCAATGCGCTGGGTGCAACGCGGTGCTCCCCAAGTCTCAGTATGAGGAGCACCGGGCGCTATTGCAGCTGTTTCAGCATCGAGCCTGGTCGCTTACGGCGTTCGGCCTCACGGAGTCGACGCCTGCATGCACGAAGCCTGGGACTAAAAACAGGCCGAAATGCCTGTTCTGCCCCGCGATGTTGGAGCGCGTTCAGTGGAATGCGCACTACGCAGCGGCCGTGTCCAATGCGCAGCGGCTTCCTCGAGACGACTGGCCAGAATTCATGTGCCACAGGATCATCTGCAGAGCCTGTGTGAGTCGCGGATCTTACGCCCCTTTGCCTGTGGGGTCTGATGGGGTTGCGGCCTAGCCTTGCCTTGCCAACCAGGTGGACCTTCGCAATCCCCCCCCCCCCCCCCAACGCCCCCCACCCACCCACCCACCCACACACCATGCGCGTCGGAGGCCTTACGCCCGATGAACCCCTTTGCCTGTGCAGAAGAGGGGCTTCGACCGTGACTACAAGGCTCACATCGCGGCCCATGAGGAGTCCTGCATCGGCTTGGAGCAGCGCATGCCCCTGCTGCGGCTCTCATCGTCCGGAGCCATGACCGGAGCAGCGAGCAAAGACGCGGAGCAGTCTCCTCTCCCCACGCCAACCGACCACGCCGAGGTGCATGGCCACCACCACCGCCACGCCAGCTCCTCGGGGGCCTTGCCCGAGCCCGCTGGGCAGCTTGGGGCGGGTTTGGAGGTGCTGGAGGGTGCGGGTCCGTCAGGTGCGCAGCAGCAGGGCTCGCAGCAGTGGCCCCGATTGGACTTGCCAGGCGCCGAACTCGACCTGGAAATGCTGGCCAAGGGCTTGAGCACCGCTGCTGCTGCGGATGAGCTGGCGCTGGAGCCAGCGGCCTCCAAGCTGCAGCAAAGCGGCGCACGCAAGAGGAGGCAGGTGGACTGCGACTTCCTGGGGGAACAGTTTGAGCTGCTTCCGCTGGACGCAGCTGACGGGGCGTGGGAGTGCGAGCTGTCGTCCGCGCTCTGCCCTGCAGCCACCCGCTACTCGCTCGTCCCACTGTCGGGCCTCCCGCTGGTCGCATCCACCCGCGACCTTAACCTCTGCTGGCTCCGACCGGGCGGCCAGGAGCCGTGGCGGCAGCTCTTCAGGACGGAGTGGGACCTCGCGACCCTGCTCGGACTGCCCCAGGCGGGCCCGGACCCGCAGCACTGGGCGCAGCGGGTCGTGGTCCAAGCCTACTGGGAGGTCCAGCTCATCCACAACGTCCGCTCGAACTTCTGGAGCCCAGGCAGCTTCCGCGGCGCCTTTCTGCTTATCCCCAAGGGAGTCTTCACGGCCCGGCCTGCGGTCCTGGCCGCGCCTCCGCCGCCGCTGCCCGGGGGCCCGCTGCCGCCACCGGCACCCCTGCCGAGACCCGGGGCCGTGTACGGCAGCCGCCTGCGAGCCCGAGTCTCCTTCATGTTGCCCAGCCTGCCGGAGCAGCACTCGCAGCTCGTGCCGGCCGGAACGCTGTGCGATCTGGTGCCGTATGACACGCCGCACCTCATCACCGCCAGCATCCACGTTGCCTCCCTGGCCCCGCACGGGCCCGGCGGGTCCCGGGAGTGCACGTACACCGCTCACGTGCTCGACCCGCAGCCGGGGCCTGGCTTGGGCCTGCTGGTGGCATTCTATTCCATAACGGATGGAACCACCGAGCAGGGGCTCTTCCAGGGGACCTACCTGGTGGTCCCCGAGTGGGCGGCGGGGCAGGTGGACGCCATGCAGCTGGGAACCGGGGGCACGCAGGGCGGACCCGGGCGGGGCGGCAGGAGCAGCGAGAATGGCGAGCACGACCCGAGCAACGATGGGGCCGGCGGGGGCCCTGGCACCGCTGGCGGTGACGGTGGCGGTGGCGGTGGCGGTCCCGGCTGGGCTCCTTCCGGTGGCGTCTGGGGCTACGGGGGCGGGAACTACATGCAACGCTCCGCCGGAGGTGGCGCTCCGCACGGGCAAGCGCACGGGCCCGGAGGCGGCGGCACGGCTGCTGCTGCAGACCCGCCGCCCTCGGGTCCGGCCGTGCTGCTGCACGTGGGCGTGGCGGTGCTGGCGGTAGCGGCCAGCGCTGCGTGCTTCTGCCTGTGGCCCGCCCTATTTGCGGCTCTGGGGCTGCTGGCCGCGTGCGTGGCCGGGTGCTCGCCTGGGGACACCCAGCACGAGGCTGGGATGGGGTCCCATGGCCCCGTCGATGCTGACGTGGCGTCAGTGGCGCCAGCGGACGCGGCGGGCCCTGGGGAGGCGGACAGGCCAGCGGAACGGCAAGCAGCAGGAAGGCGGGCCATGCGTCTCGGGGCCCAGGTGAGGCACCAAACATGAGATGTAACCGTTTGCAGGCTCCTAGCTGCTCCCTGCCACCTGCTTCTCCCTCCGGCTGCAGGGAGTGTAAGCTGATCACCCTCTCTTCTTTTACTCCTCCGCACCTCGCAGCACCAGAGCCTGCCCGCGCACGCCTCCCCGGGACCGTCGCCGTTCGCACTGGCACCCACAGCACTCAGTGCAGTCGACATCCGCCGCAACGCTGCGGATGCATCCCGGGGCCGCGGCTCCCGGGCCGGCCCCCAGGCGCACACGAGCGTCGTCGAGGCGGAGGCGCAACCTGCGGCTTCGACGGAGGGTATGGAGGACACGACCGCGGCGACACATGCGCCTGAGGCCTGGTGGCGCCGGCTGTGTGCTGCCGTACCGCCGTACGCCATGGTCACGCTGGTGCTTTTCGTTCTCCTGGGGTCCCTGGCCTTCCTGGGTGAGTTGCACTTGCGAAATTCATGTATCCTGCTACTAGGTTCCCCGATGACCCCTCGTCATGGAGTCATCCCGTGATGGCCCCGCCGAGCTACCAGCGCCTGCCCTGCCCTCACCATTTTGAACCACATGCTCCCCTGGCCTCAGGTGCTCGCTATTACACCGGCATGGTCACACACGACCGCCGCAACTGGGCTGCTGACGTGGCGAGCGAGGCGGCCCGGTCCGTGGAGACGGTCCTGGACAGACTGGTGAGGCTGCGACGGAGGCCCTTGCTCTATGAGGGGCCTGCACAACAAAGGAGAGGGGCTCGGGTGTTCCGTTGTCCTGTCGCACGTGAGCGCTTGGCCAATCACGTGCTGTGCCCCTCTTGCCTACGCTGCAGATCTCGCCCCTGCACGCCCTCGTCTCGCACGTGCGCCTGGTGAGAGGTGGTGGTGGGGAGGGGGGTCGGGGGCCAAGGCACAAGCGTGAGCGCACGCGGCCATTGCGGCACGGCAACGCTCCTCTGCATACGACCCTCGCAGCCTCGAGCTCTGCCCTGATTCATCCGTGCTGCCTCCCCCCCGCCCCGCAGGACCCGCGCTGGGACCGAGTCAACGCCAGCTTCCCCGCGGTTGCTCAGTCCATTTACGAGTGAGTACGCAGCGCAGCCCAGCTCCCTGCCTTCTCGGCACAAGCCTTGATGCGCCCGCTGACATTCGGCAGTGCGACTCGTTGCATTGGATGCTCGCCCATGACTGTGCTCTGTAAGTCGCCAGCCTGCCCCACCCCCTCCCCCGCAGCGTTACGCCCTTCTATGAGCTGGAGCTGTGCCCCCTGGGGCTGGTGGGAGCCATCAGCGTGCGTGAGTGGCGGGGGCAGGGGGCGGGGGGCAGGCGCACTACAGGAGCGTAGGCACGGGACACCGCACCTGCACCTGCCTCACTGGCCACGGTGCACCCGATCTCCCTCGCCTCCATGTCTGTCACTGCTCTCGCCGCCCCCTCCCCCCAGCCTGGCTCAACCTGACGGGCGAGGCGCGGTGGCGGATGTACCAGGACCTGGACTTCGGGCTCGACATGATGGACCCGGAGCGCCCGTCCTTGTGAGCCCGCGGGGTTTGGGATGTGAGGGGGGAGCTCTCGGCGTCTCGCTGTCCTAGTTAAGGGATAGGACGGGGAGGCGGTCGGGCAGAGGTGGGGCAGCAGCACGCAGTGGAACAATTCAAGCCACAACGCATATCCCCAACAACGTTGCGCCCCGCAGCCCGCTGGAGCTGGAGTCCATCACACGCGACGGCAGCGCTGTGCTCATGGGCCCCTGGTACGCCCCGGCCGGGGAGCTGGCGGACGGGGCGTACGCGGTGCGGTACAGCATATGGCAGCCGCCGGGCGAGTGGGAGCAGACCATGCCCACGCCGAGTGAGTCAGGGCCTGGCCGGGGCCTGACGGGACCTGTCTGGAGCGGGGGCGGGCTTCATCGGGGGGTCGAGTGGATCACAATCTAGACCAGCACGCACCCTCCCCACCGGAGCTCGTAACCGCTTGCCCTTCTATTCTCTTTTGCAGACTCCATCGCCGCCTGCCCCGCCGCCGTGTGCACTCGCCCCGACGGCCTGCGCTGGTGGGGCTGGGCCAATGCCGTGTTCGCGTTCCGTCACGTGCTGCAGCGCCTGGCGCCCCTGGCGGATCGGGGGCTGCTGTACAGCCTGGAACCAGATCCGAGATCCTCCAACCAATCCATGCTGGCCAACTCCGAGCGGGTGAGATAAGGTCGAGGGGTACAGATCACTGTGGGGCAAGATCACTGTAGGTCACACGTGCTGTGCCGGATGGAGCGTTGCTGCGGGCGTTGCAAGGTTACTCGTTCTTAGTGACACTGCAAATGCTTCTCCCTGCCAACCCCACAGCTGCCCGACCCCATCGCCTGTGAGCGCGTCAAGATCGATGTGTACGGCACGTACACGTGGACTCTGTGCGTGCAGCCGGCAGCCGGCTTCGAGCCCGCGTGGGGTGAGTGTCACCATTGGGGGCAATGGAATGTGCAGCCAGCCGGGGGATTGAAGGAACCCGTAGAGACATGGCGGCGTAGAGCGTGCTTGAGAACGGCTAGGGACGCGCGGGCTGGAGCAGCTCTCCGCTTCTTGCCTGATTGCCCCGCTCCTTCCCATTTCGCCCCAGCCCCGTGGCTGCATGCGGGTGTGCTCGCCCTGGCGCTCCTCATCGCCGGTCTGCTGGGGCTGCTGCTGAGGAGCCGGGAGCAGGCGCTGGTGGGGCTGGCGGCGTGGCGGGGGTCGGGGCCGAGGGTCGTGGGTCGTGGGTCTGCACAGGGGCGCGGAGTGCCGAGGTTGTGGAGGCGGGTAGACGCGACGGCGCTATGCCGAACGCACCTCAAGGGTGGCTGTTGCAGGCTCAGGGCGCAGGGGGGCGGGCGTAGCAAGGTCCCAAGAGACGTTCCCCTCCCGCAATGCACCGCTCGTCACCGTGGGGTCACCCACCTTCTCACCTCCTCCAGGACGCCAACCAACGCCTCGCCGTCGCAAACGCAAAAGCGGACAGGGCGCTGCAGACTCTTAACGTGCTGTTCGCTGAGATGGGCAAGATCGAGGACCTCGTGACAGCGGTGCAGCGGGGCGGAGGGCCGGAGGTGGTCAAGCTGCGAGGTGGGCGCCTCCTGGGCAGGGAGGGAAAGGACACATATGGAGTGGAAGGGCAGCCGCGTGGATGTGCGCTCCGTGCTCCTGCCTGTTGACCAGCCTGTGTGACCTTACCTTCGCGGTGCAGGCCAAGTGAGGCGCGTGATGCGGACCTTCGAGGAGGCTCAGAGGTGCGTCGACTGGGGCTGGAGAGAGTCTGCGTAGTCTGCGCATCCCGCATGAGGGCCCGCTGCGGAGGGCCACCTCCTCCTTCTTCTGCTCAGACCCTGTAACCCCTTGGTCCCAAACCTGCTGACATTCTGTGACGTGTCCACCACCAACCCACATCGGCCCCCAGCCCAAGCGGCGGCGCTGGGAACCTCGAGCTCCGCGAGCTGATTGGGGAAGGTGCGTTGGCCCCTGCTGCGGCAAGTACCATGTGCCATGTGTGCGTGCTTCTTTGTTGTACCATGCCTGGTGTTCTTGTGGCCTGCCTGCTGGAGTAGCAGTGGGTCACCACTTGGTCTCCCGCTCTCGCTGCGCAGGGAGCTTCGGCCGCGTCTACAAGGCCTACTGGTAAGCCGGGGTCCGTGCAAAGCATGCGGCATCCGCTCTGGCCGTGGCTAGAGGGGTTTGCGGCCGAGCGGAAAGGGGGTTTCGCCAGAGATTGAGCGCCTTCTGGCCTATTCATGTAGAGCACATGTGTGCTGCACTCGCTGCTAGCTGTGGCTCGGTGCTTGCACGGTCTTGCGGCTGAGCGGGATGGCTAGCGGGTCTGACGTGGTCGGTCAGGTCGGGAGGGGGCGGGGCGGCTCACGTGCCATGCCCTTTGCTTGCATTGTCTCTCACCGTACTTACCGCTCGCTGTGGCCCCGTGGTTATGTCGTACTCCCCCGCAGGCGCGAGAAGGGCATCGAGGTGGCGGTTAAAAGGCTGGTGGGTGGAGGCCGCGGCACGCGTGCCATGCTTGTTGATTAGCCCGCCTGCGCAGAGGGGCTTTGGGACATTTACAACATATTGCGTTGCCATCGTGCCACGCAGCGTGGACCCTTTGGGATGAGCGGTGACACGGAGCACGACAAGGAGGCGATCAAGGAGGTAGCCTTTAGGTTATCGCACCCCAACATCGTTCGCCTCATTGACGCCGACGTCCAGGTATGTGCACGGTACGGCAGGGCTGTGTGTCCTGGCCTGTACGACTGACCCTGACGTCTCCCTCGGTTGCCTGCTGCGCAGCCCCTTCCGCAAAGCCTTGCCCAGAGCGGATCCCCCGGTTGTGAGGTGCGTCGGGCAGTGTAACGTCAACCCACAAGCACGTTGTGCCCGTGTCCGGTACTGTAAGATTACTCAGCCCAGGACCCCTCGCCTGTGCCTCTGCAACGCGCCCTCCCTCCCAAACCCTGCCCCCAGGTCCTGCTCATCCTCGAGCTCTGCGACCTGGGCTCCCTCCGCGACGCTCTGGACCTGGGGGCCTTCCGCCTCCCTGCGTCGCCCCCCGCCCCCGACCCCGGCCCAAGCCTCCAAGATCACGCCGAGGACGGCAAACACGGCCAGGCCCAGGCCCAGGGCGAGGCTCAGGCCCAGGCCCAGGGCGGCCTCAACTACCGGGCCGTGCTGGACGCCGCCATTGACGTGGCGTGCGCCATGGAGCATCTGCACGGCCGGCGGCCCTGCGTACTGCACGGCGACCTCAAGCCCGCCAACGTGCTGCTGGCCAGCGCCTGCACGGGCACGGGGGGCCGCGGCGTGGTGTTCAAGGTGGGCACACGGGAATGGGGCTTCGCCAATCGCCAGCGTCCTGGTGGGGCCAAGGAAACACTAGTAGAGGGGCGGAAGGAAATGTCATGCCAAGGCAAGCGCTCGACGAGCCTCGTGCCCGTGCTGACCTCGTGCTCCCCCTTCCGCAGGTTGCGGACTTCTCCCTGAGCGTCACTCTGGAGCAGCTCCAGCAGCTGAGCGAGCAGGGCCCCGCAGCGGGCGGCTCGGCGGAGGTACGGCAAGCCGCGTGCGAAAGGAAAGGAAAGGAGTCGCGGTCGCTCGCTGCGGCTGGTCCCCCTGGTCCTCATACCGGTACGCTCCCTGGCATTTCTGCTGCACACCTTTCCCCCGCCTTGCAGGCGCCGGAGATGTTTGTGGGCGCAGGCGAGCACCGGGCCGAGCAGACCCACGTGAGCGGACTGCGCCAGGTGAGCGTCCTCTGTCATCGTTGCGGGTGGCACCGCCATGGGGTCCCTCCGCCTCGCTACCCTCCAAACGCCGGCCTGGGTGTTTAGGCCTGCAGGCAGCTGTCGCCACGCCGTCCCGGCCTTCCTTCCTGCTCTCCTAGCTTTCTCTGCGCCGCACAACTCTCAACTCCCTCTGGCGGCACAACCCTCCCGTTTGACAGGGCACGCCGACCCACATGGCCCCCGAGGTTCTCCTGTACGGCAAAGTGTCCAAGGCCGCTGACGTGTACTCGTACGGCATCATGCTGTGGGAGCTGTACACCGGGCAGCGGCTGTTCGCGGGTGCGATGGGTTGGGGGGCCGGGTGGTGCTGTGTTCCGCGCTGAGCGCGGGATTATTGCTTCTGGGCGCCCAGTGCTCCACGCCCCCTCCCCTCTATCGGGGCAGGGCACGTCGGAGTCTCAGTAGGGTAACAAGTGCCCTCAACCGCTCCCCGTCCCGCCCCCATTGGCCGCTCCTTCTGCCTCCTTCAGGCCTCCCACAAGAGCGCCTGGTGGCCCAGGTGGCGGACGCGAGCGAGCGCCTGCGCCCCCAGTTCCCGCCCGACGCTCCAGGTACGCGCCGGCACGTCGCGCATTACGCCGCGCGGAAGCGCGTTGGTTGATGTGCCCCGCTTGGTAGTGCCCTGGTAGTGCCCTGCGTAGTCTGCGCCGCGCGGCAGCACGTGCCCTCTCAATCTCACCCCTTTCTCGCTCACCGTACCGCCAACACAGAGGACTACAAGCGCCTTGCGTGCGAGTGCTGGGACCACGAGCTCTCGGCCCGGTAAGCTGCTGACAGGGCACCTGGCCAGCGTGGTGAAGTGTTGATGCTGAGGGCCACCCGACGCCCGTAGTAACTCCTGCCGCCACCAAACCCCTTGAAGTAGTGTGCTTCTCATTTCTCGCGCAGGCCCCCCTTCGCTGAGATCCTGCGGCGCTTGGGGGAAATGCGCGCAGCCCTGCCCGGCCCCGCCCCTCCGCTTCGGCCCTTCTCGTCCCGGCGGCCCGCTGCGGAGGGCACCGCAGCCGCAGAGGCCCTACGAGAGGCAGCGGGGCCGATCCCGCGCACTGCGGCTCTGGCGGGCACTGAGGTGCCAGCGCCGGCCACGGTTTCACGCCTCCACGTGCCCTTCCTGCGCGGGTCGCAGCCGGGGGAGGCCCTGTCAGGTGCGGTTGCGGTGGCAGAGGGCAAGGGGACGGGGGTGGAGGCAGTATGCGCCTAAAACTCGGAGAGGCCTCCGGCTCAGGCGCCCGTAGAAGGTGAGCGGGCGGAACGCAATTCCCATCCACATCCAGGAGCCTGAGTCTATGGCATATGTTCCCCCCCTTGCCACCCAACAGGAGCGGACCTGCTCGACAGGCACGACGCGGCGGCGCCTCCTGTACCTGTACCTGTGCCCAGCGGGCCCAGCGGGCCCCACTAGGTGAATCTTCCCCCCAGCGCTGGGCACGCACTGTGCCGTAGTCCTGCTGCCTCGGGGCCTTGCAGTGAACGCGGGGGGGGGGATGAGTACTCGGCGGCAGTGAGCTCGGAGTTGTAGGTCGGCGCCAATTCGATCGTGGTTACCGGAATTGACTACTACAAACTGCTCAGGGTTAGCAAACCCCGTCGTACGTGGGGAGGGTCTCAGTACTGCTCGTCCGCATTGCCCTGGCCCTGCCCCGCGTGTCCATGACAGGCGGGTGGTGGTGGTGATGATGGTCGCTTGTATATTACGCACTCCTGATCGGATGGATGAACTTTACTGTTGTGCGCTTGACCTCTCTTCGCCGTCAGCCACTCAATTTGCCTGGAATAAGCGGCTCGTATGACAGTTAGATCTCCGTGTAGTTTGCGGGCTAGTATTGGAGAGGGTCGGGGGGGCCACGGCCGACCACGGCGCCCTTTATCGTGCTTTTACATGCACATTACAGCACGTTACGTACCTCCACATTACCTAGGGTAGCGTAACGTAGAGCGTGAGGTGACATAGGGTCACGTCGGGTCACGTCCGCTGGGGGGGAACGTGAAAGGCGTGTACACCCCGCGCTCCCCGTCATTGAACTACGTCAGATACGCGCTATATCGGGGGCCTGTGAAGCGTAACCGCCTATGAACAGGGGACCCTCCCGAGGGTTGAAAGTCTACCCCCTGAGCCACCACGGAGCCCCCGAGCGAGGAGGGCGGGCCTGCAGCTGCCCTGAGCGACGAAACGTCCTCCTCCGTACCGAGCGTGCCCGCTTACCTCGTAGCGCTTCCTCCACGTCCGACTCGCCATGTCCCGAGCCCGCTCGCGCGCCCGCGTACATCTAAGCGTCCCCACGCCCCACGCAGCCTAACCTGTGGATAAAGAAGGCGTGGCGCCGCGGACGTAGGGGCACAGCGTGAGAAGTCGAGGCTTCGATTGCATCCGAGCGGGGTGAAGAGGCGGACGGTGAAGGCCAGCGCGGCCAAGCAACATCGAGTAGGCAACCTAGGGCTCGGGCTATGGAAGTGGGGCGGGCAGCGGCCGTACCCGGGGGCAGTCGTGCCGCAACGTTACCCTACTAACCGCCTCTCAGAAGTTATGGTTCAATACATGGATACTCCGGCAGTACCACACCGACCCTCTGGCCTATGATGCATGACCCTTTGGTTGTGTGGAAGCTTGGTGAACACACGTGACAACGGCTTTCGGGTTTCGAACCCGACCACGTTTCCCCATAGCCCTTCAGGGGGATCCCTCTCTACCCCCTACACCCCCAAGGCTTAGCGCGTTTCGCCCCGCACGTCCCCCGCGGTTTGCACCGTGCCTGCACACCGCACACCTGCAGACACCCTGATCGTCCCCTGCTTGCGCCCTCTTGCATTGGAACTGGAGATGCCCTTGGGACGAGGGGCAGCGAAAGCTGCGAAGCTGTTGAAAGCTGTTGAACGCCGCTCACCCCCACCCCCTTGAACGTGGAAAACCACTGAGCTGCGCAGCAGTCGGGGCTTGCCCCCATCTTCGTTCAGGCGAGGTTGCGGGAGAATTGGGTGAGGCGACACTGCGGGCGCTGCGTCGTGATCGACATGAAGCTGAGACACGGGGTGGTATCGCGTCGCAGGGTCACTCAACGTCAAGGTGGCCTAGCTTCGAGGGGCCAGGGGGGCCAGGGCGGCCAGGGGGTGAAGGATGGTGCCGGGCACAAATGACATGCCGACTGACACGCCTGCATAGCAGAGAATCGCGAATCAAATCGCGTGAGCTTCCGCCCCTTCCCGGCCTAAAAGGCCGGGATAGGGGCAAGCCACCGGGTGGAGAGGATGATGATAAAGGATTCTGGGCATATGGCTCCTGCGCCCCGTGTGCTGCACCCCGACTAAGTGCGCGAAGGGGCTGTGGCTAAGACCTTGGTAGCGCCGTATCAAGCCGTTCCTAGATGCCCCGGCCCCCGAAGGCCCAAAGCTTCATGCAGCGGGCCCGGCCGAGCCCGGCGGGCCAGGGCGGGCCTAGCCCATGACGCCCTCATCCCGGACAAAGAGGCCAGGCCGGTACACCAGATGTACCGGTTCTTGCCGGAGAGCACATTGGTCGACACTAGCGCACACCGCACGTAAATGCGACTGGCCGCAAATGCCAAGGCCAAAGCCTAAGGCGCCCTGCTTCAACTGCGGCCTATCGCTTGACGAAGCTGGGCTCTTGAAGCATCATGCTCGATTGAACCTCTATGTCCACATCGACCCGAAACTGCGGGATGCCTGGGGAGATCCTCGCAAAGTGTGCATAGAGGGGGCGCCCCAGGTCCAACGAAAATGCTCATACTGCAACGGCTGGTACTCCAAGGCACAGCGGAACGCCCACCATGCCGCCGCGATGTTCAACGGCTACGTGCATCTCGACAACATGCCAACGCCGCCCTGCGCAGAGATCCGTTGCAAGAACTGGTCTGAATGTGTAAGTGAATGATATAGAGGCAGCAACGCTATACCGTAGAGGCAACGCTTCGACCCCTTCTGAGCCAAAATCTTGACTCGTCAACGAGCCCTTCCCCCCCTTCGGACCACACAACTCTAGGGGCGTTCATTCGGACTAAGCAGATCCACGGCGCTCAAAGCGCATGAGCGCCTGTGCGGACTGCAGTATCCCTGGACCGATGAGGGGGTGGCGAGCCTCCAAGCGCAGGTGGAGGCAGCACACGCCAACCGGGGCGCGGGCCAGGAGCCGCCGAACGCTTCGTCAGGCGGTCGTGCGCCTTCAGAGAACGAGCGAGGAGGTGACCCCAGCCCTGGCTCGCTTCTCGCCGCCGCGACAGGTCCTGGAAACGCCCCCGCTGCGCAGCCAGGGGCGCTGCCCAGCGGTGGGGGGCCTCTGCCACCACATGGACCTTCGCCGGCGGGTTCGATGGCTCTCCCAGACACCCCCCCGGGTGTGGCACCAGGAGGGCTCTCCCAGAGAGCGAGCGACGCGCTCGACATGCACATGCTCCTAGACTCCCGCCCCAGCAGCAGCACCGCCGACCAGCCTCCGCCGGCTCTGCCAGGCAGCGCACGCAAGAGGACGGCGCTGCCCGTCGAGCCCCCTGCTGCCTCACCCCGCCCCGCTGTTGGAGTGGAGGGCCAGCGGCTCCTGCAAGCCGCAGCCGAGGGGGCGTTCAAATGCGAGGTGTGGTGGCCATTTTATGAGCCTGTGGAGTACGTGGTCTACCAGCTCCCGGAAACCCATGAGGACCTGGCCCTCAGCACCCGCCACCAGCTCCCCACCGGCCCGTTCATGTTTCGCACACCCCCCGGCACCGGCCTGTGGCGCCAGCTCTTCGCAAGCCAGGTGAACCTGCCTGCGGCGCTCCAGGGCCGCATCCTCATCCAGTGCTGGTGGGAGGTGCAGCCCACTCCCAACGCCGGGCATGGCTTCTGGAATCTGGGCAGCTACCGTGGAGCCTTCCTGCTTATCCCCAGGGCCGTCTTTGCGGCCCGCCCCGCGGTCCTGGCCGCGCCTCCGCCTCCGCCGTCCGGAGGCCCGCTCCCGCCACCGGCGGCAACCCTGCCGAGACCCGGGGCCGTGTACGGCAGCCGCCTGCGAGCCCGCGTCACCTTCATGCTGCCCAGCCTGCCGGAGCCGCACTCGCAGCTCTTCCCACGGGACACACCCTGCGTGCTGCTCCCGCACGGCATTGCCGGCTGCGTCACCGCCGGCATCCGCGTGGTCACCCTGGCCCCGAGCGGGCCCGGCGGGTCCCTCGAGTACATCGCCCACGTGCTCGATCCGCAGCCGGGGCCCGGCTTGGGCCTCCTGGTGGCGTTCTACTCCATCATTGACCGAAGCACCGATCAGGGGCTCTTCCTGGGCGCTTTCCTGGTGGTCCCCGAGTGGGCGGCGGGGCAGGTGGACGCCATGCAGCTGGGAACCGGGGGCACGCAGGGCGGACCCGGGCGGGGCGGCAGGGGCAGCGAGAATGGCGAGCACGACCCGAGCAACGATGGGGCCGGCGGGGGCCCTGGCACCGCTGGCGGTGACGGTGGCGGTGGCAGTGGCGGTCCCGGCTGGGCTCCTTCCGGTGGCGTCTGGGGCTTCGTGGCCGGAGACCACATGCAGCGCTCCGCCGAGGGAGGTGCCCCGCACGGGCAAGCGCACGGGCTCGGAGGCGGCGGCACGGCTGCTGCTGCAGATGCACCGGCTTCGGAACCGCCCCTGGTGCTGCACATGGGCGTGGCGGTGCTGGCGGTAG
Source organism: Edaphochlamys debaryana (assembly GCA_016858145.1). NCBI lineage: Eukaryota > Viridiplantae > Chlorophyta > Chlorophyceae > Chlamydomonadales > Edaphochlamys > Edaphochlamys debaryana. Next base: position 768,955 of record JAEHOE010000003.1, read on the forward strand.
CGGCCAGCGCTGCGTGCTTCTGCCTGTGGCCCGCCCTGGTCGCGGCCCTGGGCGTGCTGGTCGGGTTCGTGGTCTGGCGTTACGCAGTGGCCGCGGGGCGCCAGGCTTGGCTGGGGTCCAGGGGCCCTGCCGGTGCCCAAGCGGCTTTCTTGTCAGGGGCCGGCGGAGCAGGCGCTGCGAGGGCGGAGGGGCCAGCAGAGCGGCCCGCTGCTGACGAGGGAGGTGGTGAAGGCGGCCCGACGACTCAGGTAAGGCACAGCGTGAAAGGCATGCCTGCAGGGATGCCAAGCTCCTTGTCGACTCCCTGTCTATCGTTCCTTCTTGTCAACTCTCAGCTCTACCTCCTCCTCATCTCGCAGCGCAAGAGCCTCCGGCTGCCCGCACACGCCTCCCCGGGGCCGTCACCCTTCGCGCTGGCACCCACGGCAGTGGACCCAGCCGCGGGTGGCAGCAGTACTGCATCCCTGGATCTCACTGCTGCGAAGGGGAGCAAGGGAGCAAGCGCCACGACGTCGAAACCGCTGACAGTGGCGCCGCTGGCACCCAAGGCGTCGTGGCGCCAGCTATGTGCTGCCGTACTGCCGTACGTGGTCTTTGCTCTGCTTATGTTCATGTTGCTGGGGCGCCTGGCTCATCAACGTAAGTTGGGCTGGGTACCCACATGGATGGAAATGAAACGGGCTGCCGAACATCAGCAACCAGCTTCTATCATTACCATGAACCTCGCCCTCCACTGGCCGCAGGCGCTCAGCACTACACTCTTACGGCAACGCAAGACCAACATAATCGGGCGGCGGACGTGGCCGGCGAGGCTGCCCGCTCCGTCGAAAGGGTGCTGGACAGACTGGTGAGGCTGCGACGGAGGCCCTTCCGGTTTTAGGGGCCAGCACAACAAAGGAGAGGGGCTCGGGTGTTCCGTTGTCCTGTCGCACGTGAGCGCTTGGCCAATCACGTGCTGTGCCCCTCTTGCCTACGCTGCAGATCTCGCCCCTGCACGCCCTCGTCTCGCACGTGCGCCTGGTGAGGGGGCAATGGTGGGGAGGGGGGTCGGGGGCCAAGGCACAAGCGTGAGCGCACGCGGCCCTTGCGCCACGGCAACGCTCCTCTGCATACGACCCTCGCAGCCTCGAGCTCTGCCCTGATTCATCCGTGCTGCCTCCCCCCCGCCCCGCAGGACCCGCGCTGGGACCGAGTCAACGCCAGCTTCCCCGCGGTTGCTCAGTCCATCAACGAGTGAGGACAGGGAGGGAGGCTGCGCGCTTAGTGACTCCGGTTTCCTACTCTGCTCCTCGCGTGACGTAACACACACCCCGCTTTTGAACATCAGTCAATGCGCATGGTATTAGCGTCCAGGTCCGTTGGCACGGTCCTTTGCAAGCTTTTGCCTCTTGTCTTCCCCCCACCCACCCTCTCCCCCGCAGCGTGACGCCCTTCTATGAGCTGGAGCTGTGCCCCCTGGGGCTGGTGGGAGCCATCAGCGTGCGTGAGTGCCGGGGGCAGGGGGCGGGGGCCGGGGGCGTCCGCACTAAGTGGACTGAACCTTCCCCACGGTTCACGTTGCACCCGATATTCCTCGCCTTCATGCCTGGCCCTCGTGCCTATCGCTGCTCTCGCCGCCCGCGGTCGCCCTCCCTCCAGCCTGGCTCGACCTGACGGGCGAGGCGCGGTGGCGGATGTACCAGGACCTGGACTTCGGGCTCGACATGATGGACCCGGAGCGCCCGTCCTTGTGAGCCCACCGCATTTAGCCCACGAGCTGCTCTGGTATCATGACTTGACCTGGTAGATTGCTGTCCTTTCCCGTCATGTGTACGTGCCCTTTCGCTGCTCGTTGCCTTCAACTCCCCGCAGCCCTCTGGAGCTGGATGCGGTCACACGCGACGGGAGTGTTGTAATCATGGGTCCCTGGTACGCCCCGGCCGGGGAGCTGGCGGACGGGGCGTACGCGGTGCGGTACAGCATATGGCAGCCGCCGGGCGAGTGGGAGCAAACCATGCCCACGCCGAGTAAGTCAGGGCCTGGCCGGGGCCTGACGGGACGTGTCTGGAGCGGGGGCGGGCTTCATCGGGGGGTCGAGTGGATCACAATCTAGACCAGTACGCACCCTCCTCACCGGAGCTCGGACCCGCTTGCCCTTCTATTTTCTTCTGCAGACTCCATCGCCGCCTGCCCCGCCGCCGTGTGCACGCGCCCCGACGGCCTGCGCTGGTGGGGGTGGGCCAATGCCGTGTTCGCGTTCCGTCACGTGCTGCAGCGCCTGGCGCCCCTGGCGGATCGGGGGCTGCTGTACAGCCTGGAACCAGATCCGAGATCCACCAACCAATCCATGCTGGCCACCTCCGAGCGGGTATGGGACAATGGGAGGGTTGTGGGGGTGGAATGGGCGAGCGACGTGGCCCGTGCCGCTCTGCGCCCCTGCAGTGTGCATTGGCGTTGCTGCGCGCGATGGGAGGTTCCTGCGTTTGTTGACATTGCCAATGCCAATGCTCCCCACTCCACAGCTGCCCAACCCGATCGCCTGTGAGCGCGTTGAGATCGATGTGTACGGCGCGTACACGTGGACTCTGTGCGTGCAGCCGGCAGCCGGCTTCGAGCCCGCGTGGGGTGAGGCCGTGGCTTTTGGGGGCCGGGTCGCTGTCCAAAGAATCTACTGAGTGGGGTGGCAGCAACTGGAGTGGTGGAGCGAGGGTGGAGAGGGCCCAGTTGAAGCCCCCACAGACTCTTGAGCCAGGCCCGGGCCTTCCTCCTCTTTGTGGCCCTCCTCACAACGCGCCGCGTGACTGCTGTCAGTACACCCACCGCGGGCTACCAGCAACCTGGAGCTCTGTCCCTTCACCTCTTGCCCGCCCTTTCGGTTCCTTGCTTTCCTCTGCAGGACCCTGGTTGATGGCAGGTTTGCTCGTGGCTGCCGCCATTGGCTCCTGTATCCTGGCCCTGGCGTTGGGGATGGTGAGGCGGGACGAGGCAGGCGGCGGTGGCACGGCGAGGGGATGGCAAGGCAACTTGCGGGAACCTCGTTAGTTGGAGGGCTGCGGGACAGGGGCAACGGCCCAGAGCACGTGGTGGCGATGCTGTTCAGTGCCTTCGTCGCTGCCATGCCTCCCACAGGCGATCAGACGGCCTTCGGCTTCCACGGCATGGCCGGCAGAGCCCGTGCCCATGCAAGAACACCGCCCGCATCAGGTCACCACTGGCGCAGCCGCAGAGTGAAGCGGGAATTAGTAACTGAGAAGGGGCCCTTGGGTAGGGGGTTTGACAGGGTTGTGGGAGTGGGTTTAAGGCAGAGTTTTAAGGAGCAGACCCCGACCCCGGTTGACTCTAGCTCAGGTTGATATCTTAGTTGTTACCCCGTTTGTGTCCAACGGGCCCGTTGTGCTTTGGGGTTGGGCTGTCGGGGAGGTCCGTCTGCCGTGGGCTGATGGGCGGGCAAGGATGGGTGACAGTTGTCTTGGATGCCGGGTTGACTCCTTGGGCAGGGACGAAGGGTGAAAACGTAAATGGGCGGACTTTTAGATGGAGCGGCAGAGTGTCAGGGTCGTTTCAGGATGGCGCCAAGAAGGGTGGCCTGGAGGTGGCAAGGCAGGGATGCGCGGTTTGGGCAATCTGCTGCAGCTGATGTGCGAGCGCCGGGCGCCCTGTGTACCATATCGTACTCTGTTGTACCAACATGTGTTTAATGGCTTTGCTGGTGCGGGGGATTGCTTGTGTTGGCGCGGGCTCGAAGGCACGACGTGCGTCAAGCCCGTCGAGCGGCTCAGGACCAGGGCCTGGCGACGCTGGGCCCACGTCCCCAGCCCCTACGGCGTGTGACGCCCACTGCAATGCGCACGCTTTACCCAGGATAAGCTACATGTAAAGGTTTCAATTGCTCGCAGCCCATCTGCCCTGGGCTGCCGGGAGTCCGCACGCAAAGAGTAACTAGTCACTACCGGTACCTCGCAACCTTGCAACTCCCAATTGTGCGTGGACTTCCCGATACTGCCACACGCGGGAAGCAGTCACGCGCACGCGGCCACTCAACTGCTATGCCATACTTCAGTATGTAAGCCACGTAAGGCCAACAATCACACGCGGTACATACAGCTCACAGTCCAGTTTGTATGAGCCTGGTGCGGCGACCGAGATCTAGCACCCGCGCCCGTGCGCCTGCCCCGATCGCACGCAAAAGTTACAATTCGCACGACCGTAGCATTCAATTACGCATTACTCAGTGATGATGCAAAGATGCTTCGTGCAAAGCTCTGCCTTCCCTACGTACGGCCTCCACCCCACCCTCTCATCACCGCACGCCCAGGCCCCCACACAATCGCATCACCGCTGCGCCGCCGGCGCCCCGCCCGCGCCCGCGCACTCCTCGCAGCAGAACATCACCCCTCCTGCCCCCACCACACCCAGCTCCGGCCCCGCCTCGCCGTCTTCCTCCAAGCGGCTGCAGCCCGGGTTGCCGCACACGGGTACCACGGCGCGAGCCTCCGCCAGGGTCGGTAGCGACAGGGCGGTCAGCTCCGCCTCCAAGCTCCACACCCCCTCACCCATCTTGGCCACGGTCGCAAGCTCCCTGGCCCCGCGCGCGCCGCCCGCTCCGCCGCCCTTCCGCCCCGCCCACCCGGACACGAGCACAGCCAGCGCCTCGGCCGGCTCGGCGGCCTGGGGCAGCTTGAGCGACCGCAGCTGCCGGGCCAGATGGTGGAACAGCTCGGGGCTCCACCGGAAGGCCTCCGGCTCGGCCTCATCCCACGCCCCCGCACCCGCATCCGCTGCTCCGCCCGCTGCCCCGGCCACGGCCGCGCCCGCACCCGTTGCCCCGGCCCCGGACGGCTGCGCCGCGCGCCGCACGTCCTCCGTCGCCTCCCCCGCCAGCATGGCCGCCATCATCACCACACTGCTCATGAAGGCGTTGCAGGGGACCCAGAAGTCGCCCGCGCCCTGGCGGGGCCGCGGCCCGGGCGTCCAGCCCAGCGCCAGGCGCATCACCGCCCCCAGCAGCGGCAGCGAGCCCGCCTCCTCCACCAGGTACTGCTTCCACGCCGCCCGGAACTCCGCCGCGGCGACGCCGCCGGGCGGCAGGGCGGCTACCGTACCCGTGGCCGTGGCCGCATCCGAGGGCCCGGCGCCAGCGGAGCCAGCAGCGCGGCCGCCGCCTGAGCTGTTGTCGCTGCTGCTGCCGCCAGCGGTATCCGTCCTCGCTTGCGGCGGCGAAGGCGTGGGGCTAGACGTCGACGCACCGCCGCCGGCGCCCGATCTGGAGCCCGCGGGCTCGCCGTTCTTGGGGCGGGGCATGGGGGGCAAGAGCCGCAGCCAGCAGAGCACCGGCTGCGTGTAGGCGACGAGGTGGGGCAGCCAGGCCACAACGTCGGTGTGGGAGGCGAAGCGGCCCTCCAGCACGTGACGGGCCAGGGCTCGGCCCATGCGGGACAGCGATGGCAGCCACTCGGCCGCCGCCCGCACGGCCATGGTACGCAGCTGCCGGTCCACCGGCGCGAGGCTGGGCATCAGGTCCGCCGTGATGTCGATGAAAAAGTTGTACGGCGTACTGCAGATCTCGTGCACGTGGCCGCTGGCGGCGCTGCTGGGGTCGGCCGCCACCTCGGCTTCCCCGCGCCGCAGCAGCTTGGCGAACGACGTGACTAAAGCCGCGGCGTCCTGCATTGGGCCGTAGGCCAAAAGACGGGCCAGCAGGATATGGCCGGAGCGCTTGGGCCCGAGCAGCTCGGCGGCGAAGGCGGCCTCGGGTCCGTCGAGCCGGGCGGCCGCTCGGCGGAGCAGGCGCGCCAAGCCGGTGAGCAGGCCCCCACGCAGCGCAGCGGTGAGGTGGGGGGGTGGCTCGGGCGCGATCCGGCCTGGAGGGAGGCGGGTGGGTGATAGAGATGGGCGGTGTCAAGAGGGGCATGTGCAATTGTTCGGTGGGCGATCTGAACGGCAAGACAAGGCGCCATAACGGGTACCAACGGCCCCCTCCCGGCACGACTCCTCCTACTGCCTCTCCTTCCTCATCCTTCCTCCACTGTCCGTACGCCCACAAAATCTCCCCACCCTGCATCGTATTTCACGCTGGCCTCACCTCCGTGCCCGAAGAGCTGCCCCCCATCCACCACGCAGAAGGCGTCCGCCAGCAGGCCCCTGCCGTCCGCGTCCGCCACGGGCGCCACGTGGAAGCACGCCTCCACGGTCCACCGCCACCGCCGCGACGCCGCCCGCTGCGCCCACGCCTCGCCCGCCCGCGCCTGCTTGCCCGACACCGCATCCACGGACAGAAGCGCCCGGGCCGCCAGGCCTGCCAGGTCCTTCTTGGCCAACACCACCTGCAGCGGCGGCGGCGGCGGGGGTGGGGGCGGCTGCGCGCCGTCGGCGTCAGCACCGCCGTCGCCGTCGCCCGGCCCGTCGTTGCCGTGCTCGGCTTCGGGTTTTGGTTCCGGTTCCGGATCTGGCTCCGCCCAGGCCCGGCCGGACGCCACGGCCCAGGCGGCCACGCGGAGGAGCAGCGGCGCGGCGAAGCGGGGGTCGCAGGGCGGCACGGCGGGCGGCGAGCCGGTGAGGGAGCTGACCAGGCCCGAGGGGACCAGCTGGAACACGGTCTGCCTGCGCGGCGGCGGGGCACGAGCAGGCAGCGCTCAGACCGCGGCCAGCCGCATACCCGCAAAGGAGCGTCCAGGATTTCGGGAGGAGCATGCATGGATCATGGCGTGCAGCCCGCTGGTACACATGAACTAGATGAGATCAAAGATGCACCCATGTACCGCCCGGGCCCCAGCCTGACCGATTCGCAGCCCACACGCGAACGCCCCGCCCCATGCCCCCCCCCCGTACCGCCACGCACCTGCCGTGGGCGGCCCGGATGTCCACCGCCGTGCCCCGCTCCCGGTCCACCCCCATGACCGGCAGCGCCAGCAGGGGCGGCGGCAGCCCGTGGGCGCAGCCCCCGTCCGCAAGGCACAGCGCCGCCAGCCCCACAGACAGGGAGAGGTGCTGCGCGCAGGGGCCGCTCATGGCGGCGCGGAGCTTGGCGGTTGCCGCCGCGCCGCCGCCGTTCTGCGGGGCCTCCTCCCATAGGTCCGCCAGGGCCCGCAGCACGCCTTGGAGGCTGATGAGGTTGCTCAGAGGGTCTTTGAGTGGCGTGTTTGCCCGCGCCGCAACGGCCCCGGCTGGGCCTGCTGGGCCCGCTGGGCCCGCCTGTACCATCGCCGCCACCAGCACCGCCCTGCACAGGTGCTCCACCACGGCGCTGTCCGCCAGGGCGCTGACCAGCTCCCCAACGTAAACGCGCTTCATCACCTCCAGCCGCCGCCGCTCTTTCTCGGCTGCTGCTGCTGCTGCACTTGCTGCAGCAGCGGCGGCGGGTGCCTGGGCGCCCCGCTGCGGCTGTGGCTGCGGCGCCGCCTGTTCTTCTTCCGGCTTCTCGGACGCCCCAGAGGCTAGCATGGAGAGATGGAGGAGCAGGCTGCCGCAAACAATTGCGGCGTCTTGGCATGCGATGAGGTCGGGTTCCTGCGTTGGTCGTGGCGGGTCCGGGGCGGCACCGTCGCCGTCGCCAGCGCCTTCCCCGGCGGGCCCGGCGCTGGTGCCTGCCTCGTCGGCCGTGGGCGTCAACGCAGCGGGCTCCGGTTGGAGCAGGCGCGTATACCTCGCAGCGAGAAAGCGGCTGCAACAGCGCAGCGTATCCATGCGGAGGAGGGTCCGGAGGAAGGTAACGCCGACCACGGGAAGGTCCTTCGTCGACGCCAGCGCCGACGCACACAGGGCCGCGGCGGCCACAGACGCGAGACCGAAAGCCTGTCGTCCATGTGAGACGGCATCCGAGCATTCACCCGGGTTCGCAAGCCAGCGCGCGCCGAACGCTACACAGCGAAGCATGGCTGGCGCGAAAGTTCCACCGTCCGACAGCAGCTTCCCAGCTAGAGACACCGCGTCGTATGCCGCTGGTCGTGGAGCTCCGATGGCATGCAGGCTGTTCCCCAGCTCGAGCAGGTCGTCTGCGCTCATCGCCTCGCCCAGCTTTGGCGCCAAGGCCACGACTCGCTCTACTGCTGCTTCCATTTCCAGCGACAACGCAGCAGCTGCGATGTCGGGGATGTTGACGGTACTTCCGCTAGATGAGCGCAGATGGTGCGTAGGCGCACGCCGTTTAGCGCTGCTCGTGAACTACGCACATGTTGCGTGCAGCTTGTAATTGTGTAGGTTGGGGTGCAGACATGGCCTGGGCCTGAGGTGGCCGGCACAACGCGTGTCAGGGCGCGGGATCCCCCGTTCCCTGGCCCTTTGCCCCAAAGCCCATCCCACACAGCCACGTCACATCCCACACAGGGTCCAGTCAGGGCTTAGCTGCCTGGTACTGGGTCGCTCGTGTTCGCTGGAGCGGGCTGGAGGCCCGCTTGGGACCGCACGTCGTGACGCTGACCGATCCTCGCGGCTCTGCCCCGCTATCCCCTGGCGTCAACGCCGCGCGGCGGAGCTGAGAGAACTGTGTTGCTGTGCCAGTCAGCAGACTGCCACATCGCTGGGAGCTGCAGCGGAGAGACATGAGTGCCGTTAAGTGCCGGGGGTTGGGGAGGGTCATGTTGGCAAGGGGCCGAACCCGCGGGGGCAGTCGCGTCAGGCAAGTGGGCGAACCCGCGGGGGCAGCAGTCCTATCCCCGGAACCATGAGTATATGTAGAGCCCGAGTTCTGCCGAGATGTCACTTCCCCTTCCCCCTCCGCTTGACACAATGTCGCAGCACCAGCTCCATATGGGCCAAACCACCGTCAGCGACATCCCGCTCAACGACTCCGTGCACAACCTCCTCGCCGACCAGGGCGCCACCGTGTATGGCAACTCCGCCGCAACTTCCAAGCTCAACATCTTCGGTAAGGGCAAGGCCCTCTCCAGCTGGGCCACCGCCAAGGCCTGCATCCGCGATGTACACGCGGCCCTCGTCGTCGCCGCGATAGTGGCCATCATCGACACCATCAAGGCTACTGGTGGTCGGTGGTCCAAGCTGTGCCTCCGCGGCAACGAGCGTGTCAAGCCTGGCGACGCATTGTCGACCCTCCACAACGACGGCGCATACCAGGTTAGTTTGGTGGCTTCTACTTATATACGTAGTGTTCTAGCTTTCTAGCTTTTGTTCAGTGCCGGGTCGCATCAGTGCCGGGTCGCATCAAGATAACACCTCACGTCCTTCCAACTGCCTCCATGCAGGGACACCCATGGCACTTCCTGCTCAACATCGGCTGCACCGCCATTGACCTCCTTTGCGCCGACGGCGCAGGAGGTTTCGTGAAACACATGCTCATGCCCGGCGCCTTCCTGACATCCTCCAAGGTGACTGGGGACTGGGAGACCATGGAGGACACCAAGGCCTGGGAGACCATGGAGGAGCGCGGCACCGGCTTCGCCGGCTACAAACAGCAGCAGCGCCTGCGCATGTGCATGTGCGGCAAGTGCCGGAAATGCAGGCTCAGGGCCTACAAGGCCAAGTCCCGGGCCAAGGAGGCTGCGGCCAAGGCCGTGGTGGAGGTGGTGGACCTCACCGAGGATTAGAGTGTTTAGGTGCCTCACCGGTCGGTGGGTTCGTTGATCGTGGGTCGCGCGCGGGTGTTCGCATGTCAGCATGTTCAGGAGCAGATGTCCACGCAGCTGGACTCGCCTCTTACGCAAGTGCCGCCGGCGCAGGTGCAAAGATGCAAACGCTTTGGAGTTGCATCTAGCCCTTGCAGAGGCCCAAGCAAGGTCGACGACCTGCCCCGGTGACGGCGGGGGCTGCCAGGGACACACGAACCCGGTACTGCAATTCCCGCGCAGAGCGCCACCACCGACCATCTCCACGCTGAGTGCCTTGCATAGCCCCATATCGCTAGGAAGCTCTAAGTAGGTGCTTGGTGCACGAGAACGACTGGCCGCGGCCGAGGACCGCGCTTCGAGCTTGCACCGAGTCTTTGCACGACGGGCTGGCAGGCTTTGCGCTGTATAGGCGAGGTTACAGGATTACAGTTGATATCTATTAGAGGGCAGTATGCGCACGAGAGCGCCCGCGACATTCCGGTAGCAGACTCGCTTGCCTCAGTGGATCGTAAGCCGGCGCCATGAAGAAGCTCTTTACTATCGCCCCAGAACTTCTGGGGGATGGGAAGGTGCTGTTCGAATGGAGCCCCAAAGGCTCTTTCCTGGGCGCTACGGGAGCCAAGGTGCGCGCAAAGCGGCCGTAGGATGCTTAACTTGACGATGCCTGCGGTGGGCATGAACATGGAGCCTGCGCCCGCAGAGGAAGGTCAACATTTTCGACCGGAACGGGCGCCTCTACGATGAAGTGCACCTGCCGCCTGCGGAGTATCCGAATCCAGACACAAAAGCATGCTGCTGCTGTCAGCTGCAGGTGGGGCAGCGGCGGTGGGGTCGCCGGCACGCGGCACGAACCCAAGAGCCTTGCACCTGACCGTGCGCCTGCCCGCGTGTGTGCAGTGGGACCCGACTGGCGAGCAGCTCGCCATCCTGCCAGCGGGTAACACGTGCGTGTTCATCTGGTCGTCTGTGAGCAAGGAGCTCCAAAAGATTGACTCGGAGTTCAAGGTGAGGGCGCCGCGCCCCTGCGGTCGCCAGACGGGGGTCTCGGGGCCAAACCAGCTGTATCTGGATAGGGATAGGGGGTTGTTGCCTGCACGCCTTCCCACTAGCTACAGAGACATTTATACCTCACAACTACGGAGGCTTCGTGGGGCCACAGCGGATTTAACGGACGGAAATTTGATGTGCGGCGAGAGCCGGGGCAGGCACTGGCGCTGAGCGGGAGCCATGCCTTCGCGGCTGCTGTGCGGCGTAAGCCGGAGCTGGCAGTGCAGTTGCGCGACAGGGGCTCGGGAGCACAGCCATGTGACAGGGGGCGCGTCACGCCTGGGGGCGCTGTGCTTGAGGGCGCGACTAGGGGCGACTGGAACGCGGTCAGCGTGTGAGCGCTGCGGAGTGGAGCCACGCCAAGTAGCCGCAGGGGGGGTGCCCAGCGGGGCGGGGGCTTGATGCCAGAAAGCGGCTCTGTGCCACCCTCCCTTGCGGTGCACGGTGCTGCCTGGGCTAGGGGGCCGGTCGGGGGAGGGGGGAGCGAGCGGGCAAGTCTCGTCAGTCACCACCTCCCGCCCAGCAAACGCGGCCACCAACCTCCTCCGCCCACCGCTTCCTGCCCTTTCCACCCACCTCCCCGCACCAGCAGTCTCCTCCAGCTCCTTCCGCCCCCTCCCCTGCCCGGTCCTCCCCTCCCCCTCTCCCTAACGCCCCTCCCCCTCTCACGCCCCCTCCCTCCCTCCCCCAACCCAACTAAGCTTCCCTGGCGTCGGCGCGATCCCGCTCAGCAACAAACACCCTCCCCCTCTCTCCCTCTCCCTCCCCCTCCCTCCCCCTCTCCCCCCTCCCCCCCAGACCCAGGAGTTCTCCTGCATGGGCTGGTCCAAGAACGGCATGTACCTGGCCGTGGCCACGGCCAAGGGCAACCTCATGATGTACAACGCCCGCGAGCGCAAGAAGACGCCCCTGGTGGGCAAGCACACCAAGAAGATCGTGGCGGCGGCCTGGAACAAGGACAACATCCTGGCCATGAGCGCGCAGGTGTGTGTGGGGTGGGGTGGGGTGGGAGAGGGGGAATGGGATGCCGGGTGGGAGGCGGGGTGGTGGTGTTGTAAGGGGGGGGAGGTTAGGCAGGAGGCAACTGCAACCCGCCCCGTCTGACACACGCTGGCCGGCGCAACCCGCAGGACAAGACCCTGACGCTGACGGACGGCGTGACGGGCGACACCATCAAGACCTTCCACCTCAAGGACACGCCCATGGACCTGTGCGTGAGCGAGAAGAAGGAGGACGGCTACTCCAAGCGGGAGGTGAGGGGGCGGCGGGGCAGCGGGGGCGGTGGCGGGCTGGGACGGGCGGAGGGTGCCGTGTGGAGGGCGGCGAGCGGCAGAGGGGGAGAGGTCGTCGGGCTGCCCCCCTCGCCGCGTGCCGTCGCTCACGCAACCCTGCCCCGCTTTGCTCTCCTTTCAACCCCTCCCCTTCAGGAGAACACCTACTCGCTCAACATCAACCGCAAGACGCTGTACATCATGCAGGTGCGCGGAGGCGCTGCAGCGGCCGTGGGTTCCGGGGGGGGGGCGGCGCCCGAAGCCCAACCACAAGCCCACAAGACGCCCAGCTCCCCCTTGCCCATGTATTCGGAGTCCGGGGAAGCACGACGCCCAGCGGTGCTCCTAATCCCGCTCCCCTCATGCACCCCCCCTCTCCTCCTCTTTCCCCCCACCCCCCTCCCCCCCAGTGCACGGCGGAGGGCGACCGGCCCATCGAGCTGGCCTTCCTGGACACGTACGGCCCCATCGTCAAGCACGGCTGGTTCGGGGACGGCTACATCCTGCTGGGCTTCAAGGGCGGATACGTGGTGGTGGTGTCCAGCCACACGCGGGAGATCAGCGAGGAGGTCTACTCGGGGAAGTGAGCGAAGGGGCGGTGCGGGGGCGGGAGGGAGGGGAGCGGGGTGGTGCGGCGCGGTGCCTGAGCTCGCGGGGTTTGGGAACGCGGCCCTCACCCCGCCTTAGCCTCTCTCCTGACGCTCCCCTCCCCCGTACGCCCTCGCGCAACCCCCTTCCGCCTCCCCCCCCAAAGGCACCTGGACACGCTGACCGACGTGGCTCACTGCCAGTCGCTGGGCCGCATCGCCATGGTGGGGGCCAACTGCATCCGGGTGCTGGACACCACAGGCCAGGTGGGGGGAGGGGAGGGGGGCGGGAGAGGGGAGTGGGGAGGGAAGGGGACCGAGCGCGGGGGCAAAGCGGTCAGGCCGGAGGGGGCGCCACGGGCATTCGGGAGAGGCAGCGGGGGGTGGGTCCCCTTTAGACTATGCGCCAGGCCGTGACTGGGGTGCCGAAGGGGACTGAAGGGCTTACTGGCATATCCCCCCCTCTTCCCCTCCCCTCCCTCCTCTCCCCCACCCCAGGACTATGTGGAGATCAAGAGTGACGCAGTGGACCTGGACGCAAACCAGGTGGGGCGGAGCGTGGGTGGGGGGAGGCATGGGGCAGGGCACATGAGCAAAGTTGGCAGGACAAAGAGATGGGGGCAGGAGAGGCCAGGACACAGGCATTACCGCAACCCACTACGACCACGGGGGGAAGGGCGCGTGCGGAAAGGGCGCGAAGGGGACATGAGTGGAGACGGAGACCAGAATAGAGAGGCCTTTCGGCAAGCTCGTGACCCAGCCCGGCTGCCTCCGGCCCCCTCTCCCTCTTCCCCCTCTCCCCTCTGCTCAGCTTCACACTCTCCCGCTTCCCCTCTCCCTCCCCCTCCTTCCCCCAGTCCATTGAGAAGGTGGGCTGGACCCGCGACGGCCAGGTGCTGACCGTGGGCACGCACAACGGCTACATGCACTCCTTCCTGGCCTCGCTGCCCATGGTCTACGACTTCAACGGCACGCGGGTGCTCTACCTCACCAGGTGGGGGCATGAGAGATGGGGGGGGCCCTTGGAAGAGGGGGGGTGGCCGTCAGGGCGGGGGCGCGGGATGGGGAGAAACCGGCAGGCGAGTTACCGTACCCGTATCACCGTCTCTGCCTGGAGCAAGGGAGCGTAGCGGGGGAAGAGGGGAGTGCGAGGAGGGCGCGGCGGCGAGCGGCTCCTAGCACCACATCTTCGCACTCCACAAACCTCGCCCCCCCCAGCCTGCTTGAGATGACCATCATGGACGTGACTAAGCGCCAGACCGTGGCCCGCATCGAGATGGAGAACGAGCCGGCCTTCTGCGGCCTGGGGCCCGTGCACGCGGCCATGGGCATGAACAACCAGGTGGGCATGCGGGATGGTGGAGGGGGGTCGTGGGTGAACGGCTGCTCGCATGAGCCGAGGGAGGCGTAGGCGCGCTGACTAGCCGGCCGGCCTTGTGTGTTTGGGGGGGGGGGCTGGGGCCAGGCGTGGAGCAGCGTCGGTTGCGCTGAAGGGCTTCATCCCTTCTGCTCCACCCAGTTGCCCGTGTGAGCCCCCTCCCGCTTCCCCCCTCCCCGTCCCCCTCCCTCCCTCCCCCCAGGTGGCCTTCTACGATGTGTCCGGCAAGGCCGGCAAGGTGGTGCAGAAGCGCGACTACGTGGGCACCATCGGGGCCATCCGCCTGAACGACACGCTGGCGGCGGTGCTGACGGGCGGCATGGTGGTGGTGCACCCCATCCTGCTGGAGCAGGGGCAGGCGCCCGACGAGAAGGACGTGGTCATCCCGGGGCCGGGGCAGCCGGCCAACATCACGTGTGTGGCGCTCACCCCGGTGGGGAGGCGGGGCGGGGGGAGGGAGGGGCGGGGGGAAGGGGGCTAAGGGGGGAGGGAAGGGGAAGGGGTGAAGAGGGGGTTAGGGGGGGGAAGAGGCGAGGGGGAAAGGGGGAGGGGATGGTTGTGTCCTGGGTGCGGTGTGGGAAGTGGCTGGAAAGGGCTGCTCAGGCTCGCGGAGGAGAGGCATCGGGCGGCGGCCAGCCTGTCCACCCAGGCTTTCCACTAGAGCTCGATCATTCTTGCCGTAGCGCCCCTCTCAACGCCCCCCACCCCCTGTTCCCACCCGATTCCCCGTACAGACGTTTGTGATCACGGGCTCCCGTACGGGCACGATCTCGTACTACCTCAGCCCGGACGTGTCGCCCGTGAACGAGTACCGCCACGACGAGGGGTGAGCGGCTGAGGAAAGGGGGCGTGGGGCCTTGCTGGCGAGCGCTCAAGGCCTGGGAAGGCACAGACACGAAGTTGTGGTGCAGCAGAAGGGGCAATGTACCTGTGTCCGCCCGCTTCTCCGCCCTGTCTCCTGCCGTACCCCGGCCCTCACGTGTCCCCACCCCTTCTCCACCCACCCCCCTCCCGGCCCCTTCTACCCCCAGCGGCATCTCGCGACTGTTCCCGCAGACCACGGGCGCCCGCATGGTGTTTGAGGACGACAAGGGCGGGCTGCACCTCTTCAACCCCGTCAACGACCACGTGGTGCCCGTGCCCAGCTTCAAGTGAGTCACGCATGACTCATGCGCCCGCAACGCTCACTCAGTATTGCGGGACCGGAAAGCCCCCTGCCGGCCTGCGCTTACCTTCGCGCCTTCGCACCCATTCCAGCCTCACGCCACCCCCATCCACCCCTCCCCCCCCTCCTCCCCCCAGCGGCCGCGCCGAGACGGTCATGTGGGACACCGCCGACCCCAACACCATGGTCATCCACGACGGGTCGCAGCTGCACACCTACCTGTGGGTGTGCTGGGGGGGTCCCCAAGTGCAAGGGTGCTAGAGTTAAGATCTCCCGAACGCGGGTGCCCGTTGAGATTCGGGCGGCTTGCGGTGGGGGCCATCCGCCGACCCACATGAACCCCGCTGCCGCTTCCGAACCCACACCCTCCCCCCCTCCCTCTCCCTCCTACCCTCCCCCCCCACACCCTCCCCAACAGCTACGTGCCCACCAGCCTGACCGGCCCCACCGTGTCCCTCATCGGCAAGCAGCCCCTGGGCGCCACGCACTCGCCGCTGCTCTGCTGCAACGGCGTGGTGGGCTGCCGCCTCAAGTCCGGGGCCATGGACAACATCATCCTCGAGTCACACAAGCTGCTGCAGCCCAACGACGCGGTCGCCAAGGCCGCGCCCGCGAAGCGGTGAGGCGCGGGCTCCTACGCGTGCGAAGTTGCGGCGGCCCAGCCCTGCCCGGTACCCCGCAGATGCACCCACCGCCGCATCCAGCCCCGCCACCGGACCCGGCCGCGGGCCCTTGGCCCCCTCGACCCCGTCTCAACCCCACCAAACCACCCTCTTACCTCTGCTCTTATGATCCCCAATCCCGCCCCCCTCCTTTCTCCTCCCCGTCCCGTCCCCAGCTTCGCCGCCGCGCTCAAGCTGTTCAAGCTGCGCGACGCCATCGAGTGCGCCACGCAGCTGCGGCAGCCCGAGCTGTGGCGCACGCTGGCCATGACGGCGCTGGACGTGCTGGACATCGAGGTGGCCATCAACGCCTTCCGCATGGTGGGGGCGGGGGTGGCGGGGACGAAGAGGGGTGGGGTTGGACAGGAAACGCTGTGGGCCGCGCCCACTAGCCCCTGGGGATGTACAGGGATGGGAGCGGGGCGGGACGGAAATGGTGGTGGCAGGCCGTTGAGTGGGGAAGCCGGCATGTGCCCTGAACCCCGGGCTGCTGCTCACTGCTCCCTCCCTGCTGCGTATGCCTACAACCCCCCACCCCCCTCCCCCCCAGATCGGCGACGCCTCCATGGTGCTCTCCCTGGAGCGCGTGCGGCAGCACGAGGACCGCAACCTGCTGTCGGCGCACATCATGGTGCTGCTGGAGAAGGACTACGGACAGGCGCAGGTGGGGAGGAGGGGGAGGGGAAGAGGAGGGGGAAGAGGAGGGCGGGGGTGGCGGTGGGGTGGGGATACTGGGGGGCTGCTTGTTGCACCATGTTGCACCTTGTTGCACCATCCTCCCCATACCTTTGTTTGCGGCTGCCAGGGGATGAGGGGGAGAGGGGCGGAGAAAGGACAGGTGTCTGCGCACGTGCTTCGCCCCTCTTCTCACCCCTTCCCCCCCCCTCCCCCCAGGAGCTGTTCCTGCGCTCCTCCGTGCCCCGCGCCGCCCTGGAGATGCGCATGGACCTCAAGCACTGGACCGAGGCGCTCAAGCTGGCGGAGCAGCTGGACCCGGACGCCATCGGCACCATCTCCAAGGAGCACGGGGCCATGCTGGAGATGACGGGTGGGGGGGCGGGGGGGGGGGGTTGGGTTAGTGGGGGGAAACGGCTGGAGGGTTGGAGCTGCGGTGAGATTGGCAGGGGAAGGCGGTTGGTGCTGCTCCCCAAGAACAGCCCCAACTCGGCTTCTAGACGTCCCCTTAACCCCAGACTCCCTCACCTGCCACCCCCTGACCCCCAGGCGAGTACGCCTCCGCCAAGTCCCACTACCAGCAGGCCCTGGACGCCCTGGCCGTGGCCACGGGGGCCCCGCAGCCGGAGCTGGAGGTGGCGTGCAAGGCGGGCATCGCGCGGACCACGCTGCAGGCGCGTGCGGACCTCTTTTTGAGGGCTGGCGAGGGGGGCAAATGAGGTCGTTCATGCAGCCCACTCGACCCCTGACACCTCCCCTCATCCTGCTCACCCCCAAACCTCCGAACTTCCACCACCCCAAACCATCGAACTCTTCAGCCGCGCACATATCCGCGTTTCTTTCCTCGGATCCGCATCGCGGGAGACCCTATTCCTCATCTTTTCACCCTTCAACGCCCCTTCTCCCTCCCTCTTGCCCTCCACCCCCCCACCCACCCTCAGCTGGGCGACCTGCGCCAGGGCCGGCAGCTGGCGTTGGCCATCAACCAGCAGGGCCTCTTCAAGGAGTGCGCCCTCATCTTGGAGGGGCTGCAGCAGCTGACGGAGGCGGCGGAGATGTACGAGCGGGCGGGGCAGTACGAGCGGGCCGCCAGCATCTACATCCAGGTGCGTGCACGAGCTCGCGGTCTGCGGCCGGGCCCCTTTGCTCTTCCGGGTGCTGTTGCTGCTGCCACAGGTGCTGCCTTGGGGGCTCTGCGGCCGGTGGCCTCGCCATGCGCTGCTGCCGGGGCCCCTATCTTCTGGGCGCCGCTTCCATGGCTTTGGGGTGCTGTCCGCCACGGCTCGACTTGCCGTCCCGCGCCATGCTGCAGCGCCATCTACAACCGACAAGCCCCACCATCCACCCTCCTTTCTCACCCTCCTCCCTTCCCCCCTTCCCCCCTCCCGCCCTCCACCCTCCCACCCAAACAGACCAAGAACTTCGCCGCCGCAGCGCCCCTCATGGCGCGCATCTCCTCCTCCAAGCTACAGCTGCAGTTCGCCAAGGCCAAGGAGGCGGAGGGGCGCTACGCCGAGGCCGCCGCCGCCTACGAGGCCGCCAGCGACATGGACTCGGTGGTGCGGCTGTGCCTCGAGAGGCTGGGGCAGCCGCAGGTGGGGAGGCGGGGGACGGGGGGCGCGGCGGGGTCGGGCGGCGGGGTGGGGGAGGGGGCGGGCTGACGGTGTGGGGGAGAGGGCGGGACACGCGTTGGGCGGGACTGTAGGAGTGCGGTTTCCCGTCACTCACCCTCGCGCCCTCCCGCCACCCCCTCTCTCCCCTCGCTCCCCCCCCCCAGCGTGCCTACGCCATTGTGCGCAAGACGCAGTCCGTGGAGGCCGCCAACCAGCTGTCGAGGTACTGCCTGCAGGCGCAGGACTTCTCGGTGAGCGGGGCGGCGGGGCTGGGGGGCTGGGGGTGGGGGGCCGAAGCGCAGGTGTGAGGGAGAGACGAGGGCTACGGCTGTCGGGCTGGTTTAGGCAGTGGAAGCAAGAGCCTGGGGTAACGCACCTCTGCTACCCAATCCCAATCTCCCACCACGCATCCTCACCATCCCCCCTTCTTCCTCCCCTCCACCGTCCCCCCCTCCTCTCAGGGCGCCGTGGAGTTCCTGCTGATGGCGGGGCAGATGGACCAGGCCTTCGACATCGCCATGGGGCACAACGAGATGGACACCTTTGCGCGCATCGTGGCGGCCAGCGCCAAGCCGGTGCGGGAGGGCGGGGGAGGGGGTGATGACTCTAAGCGGGGGCAGAGGGGAGATAGACGAGCTCGGACGCCGGTACCACCGCTGGGTTTGTTCTAAGTTCCTGCCGTCAACCACCGTCCTCGCTGACCTGTCCTCCGTGCGCCCCCCTACCCCCCCCACCCCCCCAGGTGGACTACCAGCGCATCGCCCAGTACTACGAGTCCCGCGGCGAGTTCGACAAGGCCGCAGACATGTGGTCCAAATGCGACCAGGCGCCGAGGGCCGTGCAGCTCTACCTCAAGGCAGGAGAGGGGAACGGGGGCGGGGCGGGGGGTGGGGGGTGTCCTTCGGGCCCCATTCGGGGGTGGGCATGGCAGGGGTAGAGGCGCAGGGGGCTGCGTGCTATGGCATGCAATGCGGGTCATGCGGCGCTGTCCTTGCTCACGTTCCCCTCCCTCCGCCTTCCGCCCTTCCGCATGCCATGCTCCCTTTCCCTCCTCATCTCCTTTGCCCCTCCTCACCCGCTCCCCCCTCCCTCCTCGCCCCTCCCCTCGTCTCCCCAGGTGGGCACCAACCCGGCGCTGGAGAAGGCGGTGCAGGTGGTGGAGCAGACCCGCAGCCACCAGCTGGGCGTGCTGGTGCTGGACTATGTCAACGAGGAGAAGGACGGAACCACGCGGTGGGGGAGGGGGCGGGGCGGAGGGGGCGGAAAACCTGAGGGGCTGCGAGGAGCGGATAGGGCAGCGCCAGCCCACCCAGCCTCAACGATCACATGCTCCAGCCTACCGTGTCTGTTCTCCTGACGCGAACCCTGACCCCAACCTTTTGAACCTCCTGACGCTTTCTTCCCCCCCCAGCGACGAGTTCCGCTTCAAGCTCAACATCGCCATGGGGCAGTACCACGAGGCGGCCCGGGACGCGCTGGAGATGGCGAGGTTCGAGCAGGTGGGGCCCTCGTGCGTTTGGGGGCGGGGGAGGAAGGGGGCTGGGGGATGAGGTGCATGCAGCACCTTCGGCGGGCTCCACCCCCATCCCACGTGCCCTTTGAGCGCCCCACCTCCCAACCACCAACGACATCCTAACAACCACCAACCGCTCAACCACCAACCGCCACCAACCGCAGGAGGAGGGCAACTACCGCGTGGCTCACGACAAGCTGTTCGGCACCGTCAAGCAGCTGGAGGCGCTCAACACCAAGCCGCCCTCGGAGCTGCTCCGCGCGCTCATGCTCCTGCACAGCTACACGCTGGTCAAGTCGCTCATCGCCATCAACGACCACACCACGGCGGCGCGCATGCTCGTGCGCGTGGTGGGTGCCTGCTGCGTGCTCTTGGGGGATGGGGGCTGTGGAGCGGAGGGTGGCTGCACGTTGCATTGCCCCCCTGCGTGCCTGCGCGCTTGGGGGCTGGGGGCTGCGTGCTCTTGGGGGATGGGGGATGTGGAGCAAAGGGAAGGGAAGGGGGCTTGCAGCGAGGTCCAGGAAAGGGGGACGGCGGAGGCGAGTGGGGCGGCAAGGCTTCTGGGCTATTGCTTGTTGCCGACACGGTGCTCTGCACGTCGGGGGCATGCGCGTCCGGCCCTGTCCTGGAACGCCACCCGCCTCACACGCCCTCCCCCTCCCACCACCACCACCACCAGGCCCGCAACATCTCCAAGTTCCCCAAGCACATCGTGCCCATCCTCACCTCCACCGTCATCGAGTGCCACCGCGCCAACCTCAAGAAGACAGCCTTCGAGTACGCCTCCATGCTCATGCGCCCAGAGTACAGGTGGGGGAGAGGGGCACGGGTGTGGACCGCGGTAGCGCTGGCGGGGATGGCGTGGGAGAAGCCCTGACGCCGCTGGCCGTTCACCTTCTGCGCGACCCGCTGTAGGCGGCCGCTCCTCTCCCGTACTCCGGCACCTGCGCCCTCCACCATCCCTCCTCCCCTGCCCGCATCCCCCTTCCGGCCCTCTCTTTCACATCCACCCACTCTACCCCCTACCTCCTCCTTCATCTTTCCACGTCCGCCGTCCTCCTCCGCTGCCCCCTTCCGAATCCCCCTCTTCCTCCCTTTTTAACCCTTTTTCAACCCCCTGCCAACCCCCCTCCACTCCCCAGGGACCAGGTGGCCGTCAAGTACAAGAAGAAGATCGAGCTCATGGTGCGCAAGCCCGACAAGGACCCTGAGGAGCTGGAGGAGCCGCTGGCCGACTGCCCCTACTGCAACATGCCCGGCCCCGAGACCGAGCTGCAGTGCATCTCCTGCCAGAACATCCTGCCCTTCGACCTGGCAACGGGTGGGGCGTGCAACTCTGGGGGCCGGGGCCGAGGGGCGGAGCCCTGGGCAGGGTAGCGTGAAGCGTGTGTGCGGAGGCTCTTGAGGAGAGTGTGTCGATGCTATGCGTTGCTCTCTCAAGGCTGTATTCAGCGAAGCCTCGTCCTTGCGCGTGCCTGCCTGCCTGCCTGACTCCCGGCCTGACTCCCTCCGCCCTGCCGCAGGCAAGCGCATGATCCTGTCGGACTGGGCCGAGTGCCCCTGCTGCAAGTTCCCCGCCTCCGCCACGCAGTTCATCCGCATCATCTCGGCCGAGGCGCGCTGCCCCATGTGCAACGACCCGGTGGAGCTGAGCCAGGTGGGGCTGTGTGTGAGAGGGGGTTGTATTGGGAAGGAGGAGGGATGGAGGGGCATTGGGCCTGATGGAAGTATGGCGGGGAGCTCGGGGGCCTCCTCCAGCCTCCCCTCGTCGCCGCCGTCTCTGACCTCCTGCTTCCCCCTGCTCCCTGCCCCCCCGCAGGTCCGCAAGATCCCCGACCCCCTCACCAAGCTCAAGCAGCAGCAGGCCACGCTGCAGTCCGTCAACAGCGCGGGGGGGGCGCAGCAGTGAGCGGACCCCACCGGGCGCAGGCGGTGAACGGCGGCAGCGTTCCGGCAGCCCCGCAGGGTGTGAGGGGCGGAAGAGGGAGCAGGGCGGGGAGGCGGCGGGGCTCGCGCTGGACGTCTGGCCTGGAGCGGGCAGGAATGGAGGAGTATGTGTGCGGGTCCCAGCGTGGGGCCGCAGTCCAGGGTGCAGCTGGGCGCAGACATGGGGACGAGAGGAGCGGAGGCGCCGTGCGCCTGGGCACTTACGACAGCTCCGGGACCCGGTGGGGGCTAGGGCCGGTGTGGAGGGGCGTGCGCGGGAGGTGGCTGGGGTGAGGGGCGGGCTGGTGAACGGAGGACAGTTGAGGCGGAAGGCGGCGCGCGTACACTGTACATGAGGCGGAATACAGCTAGCTGTCGATTTGAGCTTGGACGATAGACGACGGCTGCGTGCGTGAGATGAGGCAAGCAGGGCTTGGGGGGCTGGGTCGGGAGGGGCGCGGATCGGTGGGGTGTAGACTGTGGGATGGAAGAACGCGTGACTGTGCTTGGCGTGGGCATGCGAAGGACAGGGCCTGACGTTGACGGTGTTACGTACTGAAGGAGGCAGACGCTCTAAACGACCCCTGCTGCTTCAGGTCATTGAGTTGGAGCAACTGTTAAGCAAACTCCCACAATCAGCGGACGCGGACGACGTGTGTCTCAGAGGTCTGCCGTTGAGTCTAACCACAAATGACTGTACCCAGCCATGAAGGCGCCTCATTGAGCAGCTTCCCCTACTTCGCATTCCCGTCAAGCAACTTTTTTTTGGCAACTGTGAAACTTCTGCTGGCTAACTTCCTTGGCTCACCCTTCCCATGGCCCTCGCCTCCTGCATCGTTGTGTCACACAAAGCTCCCCATCGTTGCGCATTCTTCCGACCAGGGCCTCGCTCGCTTGTCACCATCGCCACCCCTCACCCCAGCTTTCAGCCGCCTTGCCCCCCGCTCGCTCGCCCTTCGGTGCTCCCGGACCCACGCCACCACCTCCATCCCGTTGACTCCCGTCCGGGCCTCTGCCAGCCTTCCTGCATCTGCCCAGTCCACCTCACAGCCCGCCTGCACCAGCCATTGTTGTTGTTGTTACACGGACATTGTACCAGCCGTGAACCCCCATACGGGCCGTGGGCCAAAGGGGAATGTGTCCAGTGAGGCACGAACAAGGTCAAGGGAATCCAGCCTTGCCGAGGAGCACGGCATGCGGCAGGCGTCTACCGAGCGCCCAAACGACCCCAGGCAGTGTTCACCGCGTCAGGCGCCTCGAAGGGCGCTCTCAAACGACCTATGACACTCGCCAACCACCGCGCTACAACAGAGCCGCCAGCAGCCTCCCACTCAGCAGGGCCTAACAGGCATAATTGTAGCGTTGGCAGCGGCGCACCCGACCGCACGCCCTCGGAGAACAGGTGGCCACTCGCCTGCCCCAGGGGCACTCCCAAGCCGCCCAGGAGCAGTAGCACGTGCCTATCGAGGAACTGTGCAGAGACCACGTACGGCACACCATCGACCGGTTCGGGATTGGGCCCATAGTAAGCGCGGTTACATGGGAAACCTTGTCCCTGGCCAGCCTGGTCTGCGGTTGCCATACATAACCGTGGACCCTCTCTAACCACACCTTCAGGCAGCGCAGGCCTCGGTGAGCAGCCAATCCACCACGTCTGGCGGGGCGCCCTCGCTGCACGCGCCGTCCACCAGCGCCGGCGCCGAGGGGCCCATGGGCAGGCCCAGGCGGTGCAGCAGGCGCATCAGCTGCCACTCGCGCTCCCGCAGCGCCGTGCGGTAGGGCTCGCTGCACGCCTGGTTAGCGAGGGGATAGATGGGCGGTGTCGTTGGGAAGCAAGTAAGGTGCGTGGGCGGAAATGCGCAACGCTACCCCGAACCAAGGGCCCCGACATGCACCTGTAGAGTAGCTGCCATTGCACTCAGGGGGGGGCAGAAGGCGGGCGCCGCCTCAACTTCTCACCGGCTTTGGGCAGCCCAGCTCCGCCAGCAGCTCCACCGCCGCCTCGCACCCCGACTCTGCGGCAGCGGACCACGCGCCCTCGTCCATGCCGCATCCCTGGCTGGCGAGCCACCGTATCTCCTCCACGCTGCCGGTCCTGTAGGAGAGGGGCACCGGTGGCCCCGTGAGCCCACGTTAGGGTCTATCTTGGCTCAGCTGCAAGGCATGCGTTGGTATTCCATTACTACGCCAGCCAGCCCCCCAGCTGCAACACTGGCCTCTGCCGCCCCGTACCCACCGGCACACCCCCGTGAATATATTTGCGGTGTGCACGGCCCCCACATCGCGCAGCGGGCGTCCGCCGAGCGCCACGGCCCAGCGCAGGATGTGCGGGCGCCCGCCCGTCGCGGCTGCGCCCATAATGGCCAGGGCGTCCATGGGCTGGGAGTGGCGCGCCAGGGCCTGAAGCCAGGGGCGAACGAGGGCGTGGGAGCAGCCAGGGTCGTCGAGGGCAGCGGAGCCGAGGACGGCCTGCAGTTAGACCCCGTAGGTGCAGGGCGCAGCAAGCGGACGAGACGGCTGCTCTTAGGACGGCACGGCAGGTGCACAGATCAGGGCAGAAGGCTACCGCGGGGCGGTCTTTTCGGGAGCCATGGGCCCTGGCCGTGCCGTCGTCAGACGGGCCCAAGCAACAAGAGCAACGAGCCGCTGGGAAGCTACGCGTAAGTTATCTCGCCCTGGACCTGCATCGCTCAGAACACTCTCTAGGCTGCGGCGGCGGCGGCCTTTCGTACGTTCCGAGTGCGCACAAGCCCCGGGCCCCCCTGCCACCATCAGATCCTACCAACCCCCACCCCTTTGCCCTCCTCCCCTCAACCCCGAGTACGCACCTCGAGAACCCCAAGCTCGCCCGCGTGCGCCGCACCCCGGCCCAGAGCGATGGCGTCCGTGGGGAACAGGCGCATGCCTCTGCCCAGCATCCACTCGAGCGCCTCCCCGCACATGGGGACCAGGGGCGCCTCGCTGCCCGCCTCCAGGTCCACCCCCTTGCTGCGGAGCCACTCCAGCCGCTCCGCCGCCGCCGGGCCTAGGCCTCGCGCGGCGAAGGTGATGTGCTCGTCTCCCGGGACTGCGCCCTCAGAGACGAGGAGCTCGGCCTTGGCCTGCCAGTCGGGCGTGCGGCTCTGCAGGGCGTACGCAAGGGCTGACACGCGGTCGTCGTCGCTCCAGGCGGCGGGGCTGGTGTCGTGGGCGGCGAAAAGGTGTTGAAGCGTGGCCAGGTCGCAGCCCCCAAAGGCTATGACGAGGATGCGGGGGAGGCTGGGGGCGGGAATGGGCGCATCCGCCGAAGCTGCGGAGACGAGCCATTCGAGGAGGCGGTGATGGCTGTGGTATGCGGCGGCGTTGGCTGCCTTCAGCCTGCCCGTCGCCCGCTGCTCTGCTGGCGCCTGCTCCAGGCACCACTCGCAGCCCACGCGGCTGCCGGCCTTGGCGGCTGCGATGAAGACCCGGACCCAGTCGATGGGCGCCTGACGGCGGGACAGCTCATGACGGAGCCAGCGGCAGCTGGCGAGGGCCCCCGCCGCAGCGGCGGACTCGAGGTCGGACTGGTGGGGGTCCAGGCCCACACCGGTGAGAATGATCTCCAAATTAGCTACGTCGTCCGTCGAGGCCACGCAGGCGATGATCGCGCGACGTTGCTTGCGTGTGAGTTCCCTACACGACCCCGGCGATGCCCATGGGCACTCGGGGAAGGCCCAGCTTGGCACGAGCTCAGCGAGTTGCACCGTTGTGCAGTCAGCATGGCGCTGGGCTGTGTCCTTGTTAACTCGCCGGAAAAAGACGACGGCAAGTGCGAGGCTATACAATCAGTAATCGCCGGAGACCAGATGCGTGACAGGTCAATGGTGCATTCCATCGTCAGGGTAAGATTGGGAAAGGGAAAGGGGCTACAGTCCGTGCCCAAGCTCATCATGCTAGGGTACTCGCTGGTTCTGACGTGTTTGAGACCACCATGACCATAGGAGTGACTTATTCAGGTCGATTTGGCTTTTGGCAACGGCGATGCAGGTGGAGCTGGAGATCGGGCGATACGAGTCGGCCAAGGGTTGAGGCCCGCTGCTTATGCGCGCGTACAGCTCGATGACGTCAGGGCACCGGTCCTGAGTTGTCCTCGTGTTGGTTGCTCGCCGACCGCCAAGGCCCGACGAGGTGTCGCCCCACAGCAGATGGGTCGTACACCATGAAGGCTTCAGATTTTGGAGTCTTGAGACCGACTGGGCCTGAGACGGGCCTAGCGGCCGAGTGTTACGCGGGATGCCACAAACCCGGGCAAAGCAAAGTCGATTGACCCCAACTGCAACGGCATCTACTACCTATTACATCATAACAATACTAATCAGCCTTCCCACGACTGATGGCGGTGGGGACTGGGGGGGGTGCAGGGGTGCGGCGTTTTCCCCCGCCCTCACTTCCCCACCATGTAATGAAGCTAAGCCTGCTCCGGAAGAGCCATCACGCCTCCAATGCAAGCCATGGGCGCACTCAAATCTTAGCAGCACACTGCGTCACGTGCTATAATCGAGACGTGAATGCGGAAGCTAACTTTTGGAGATGAGGCGAAGCGGTATGCGGAATGCCCGGATGCTAGCAGCCTCCAGCAGCCTATGACGTGCTGGGACGTGCAGCCGCTTGCGTGGCTGCCACGGGCAGGTGCACAGAAACATGCACACCCGCCGTGTAGTGCAGCGCACAGCAACGAAGAATCAACCCAAATCAAACCAAACCGAACCCAACACGATTGCCTGCCATCCCAGCGCCTTTTTACCCAGGTGCCCCCGAGCATGAGTCCATGCCTTCCACGGCACAGATGCAAAGCCTGCCGCACGGACACAAGCACACATCTACATGGTGCAAGCTTTGATACTACTGTAAAAGGGCTTTGGAAGGTGTACCCTTTCCTCAATGCAAGCCAGCCGCCCCATGTGGGCCCACCCTGTGCGCCGGTTGGTTTGCAGGCCACTTCATGCCAATGCCTATTTGTAGTACTGCATTAAAAGCATGCATGCATATGGCTGCACGTGCATCGCTGCAAGCCATACCACTAGCCAATCTTGGCACCCGCACGCACCGCACCGCTCGCGCTCCTGCGCCTTGGCACCCCCACGGGCTCTCCGTCGTCCCTCGCCTCCAGCATCGCTCCCCACCGGGTGGGCCGCGCCGCTCCCCCTGCCGCCCCTGCTGCCCCGCCCATGGCCGCACCTCTCGCCGCTGATTTTGGACCCGATCGCGACGGCACGGACAGGGATGAAGCGGATGGCTTGGGGAAGCCGGGCCCCCCGCCTCCAGACTCCGGAGCCACCCGCCCTGCGGCCGCCCGGGCCCTCCGCCAGCTCACCAGGGCCAGGGCCGCGGCAGCCATCGCGAGCACGCCCACCACCGACCCCACCACAGCTGCCACGAGCGTTGGCGTCGCCAGGCCGCCGCCGGCTGCCGGAGTACCCGTAGCTGGGCCAGAGTCCGCCTGCGAGGCGTCGCCAGCGGCGCCGGCTTGCGGTTGGCCACTGCCGTCGAGCGCTGCGTCGGCTTGGGCCTGGTCTGGGCCTGGCTCGACGGTCCCGCCTGGGCCTGTGTCTGGGCCTTCTGGCACGGGGTCTCCAGCGCCGTCTATCGGGGTCGAGGCGACCTTCGCCGCCGGAACCTCAACCGTCACCGCCGTCGCGGCCGTAACGCTCACGACGCTCGTAGCCCCCGTGGTCGAGAGCGATTGCGAGGCGGTGACGGTTGGCGGCGAGGAGCCGAAGAGCACGTAGCCCACCCAGATGTTGGATCCAGGGAAGCACGTGGTGTTGAGGGGCTGGGTCGTATCGATCACCGTTCTGCGCGATCCGAACTGGACCCCGTCCTTGAAGGCGTACAGAACGATGGTGAAGACGCCGGCCGGGAGGGTGTAGGAGCCCCACTGGATGCACCTGTGGGGATGGGTCCGTGGGAGGCGGGTCGGAGTCGGCTTGATGAGGCGGGGCGCGAGAGGCGCCGGATACCGTACAGCCGTGCGCCGTCGGCGGCAATGCTGTAGCTAGCGCCGCGCCTCGGGTCCAGTGAGTTGCCGTACAATTCGTGCCTGTCGCCCTCCTGGCTCTGGGCTTCCCCGTCGCCGCCCCCGCATCACCCTCCCCATGCACTCACACGTAGTATGTCGTGGCCGGCGCAGCCACTCCCGCTGGCCAATAAGCGTATTCGTAGCTGGCACCGCGCGCCGTATTGTCGCCGCTGTAGAAAGCGCCATCGACCGAGGCGGCGCCAGTGCTGTAGGATATCATGTACACAATTCCGGACGCAGGGTTGCGCCAGGCAATGAAGATGTCCAGGTCCGAGGTGGTAGCGGGGACTGCGGCGGGAGGGGTGTCAAGAAATAGGGGCGCATTGAGGGGCATGCTGAAAGGTCAAGAGGATGAGGGTTGAGGAGACACGTGAAGCTGGGGTTTGGGCGTGGAGGCGGTCGCTTTATTTCCATAGCGAGTGGTGCGCCTCACCGCCGTTCCGCAGCCACTGCACAGCGATGCGGAGGGAGTCGGCAGGTGGTGGGGCCGGCGAGGGGGGTGGCGGCGGAAGGGGCGGTTTCGGCGACGGGGGCCTGGGCGGTTGCGGCGACGGAGGCCTGGGCGGCGGCGGCGACGGAGGCTTCGGTGGTGACGGCGACGGAGGCTTGGGCGCTAGCGGCGACGGGGGCCGCGGCGGTTGGGGTGACGGTGGACGGGGAGACGGGGGCGGCGGGGGGCTGGGCAGGCGCGGCGACGGCGGCCGCGGCAGCGGCGGCGATGGGGAAGGCGGCTTGGGGGCCGGTGAGGGCGGCTTGGTTGCTGGCGCACAGTTGTACCGCCCCACCCAGCCAACGGCGGAAGAGGTGCAAGCGCTCAAGTCGGCTGCAGTGGCTCCGCCAAGGATGAGCTTGCTCAGCGTGAGCACGTTGACGCCACTACGAGTAACGGTTAAAACCACGGTGTAGTTGTGCGACGCCGGGGACCAGTTGACGCAGATGTCGTACACACCCGCGTCGGGCGCGGAGGTGTTCCAGGAGGCAGTCTGTCGGGACCGCAGGGTAGTTCAGCAGAGATTGCGCAAGGCCAGCTCTCAGTACCGGTACGTGTCACGTCTCCGAGTACACCTTGCAGACCTTGCTCGATGATGCGCAGTTGACAGGGCGTTCTGCCAGACAAATGTAACGGTAGGATTCCTGCCTAGGCATCAACCAGTGCACTAAACCTCTTGTTACAACAAGCCCCATGCACGCCGCCCGTGGGATGCCTATGTCCCTGCGCCCATTCGGCCATTTCGATTTCCCTCATCCGAACACACTTCCACACCCGGGGAGTTCCCCGCGCACCTCGTAGCTCATGTTCCTGTTGTAGTTATCAAAATCCATGCAGCCCGACCTGGAGGAGTAGGGGGACAGCAGGCTGACATGAAGCAAAGAAGACACGCACTGGCTGAAGTTGGCGGGAGCCGGAAGCCCGCCCGACGGACCCCGCCGTACAATCGTACTACACTGCGTAGGTGCGTACCTGGCGCACTTGTTCTGGTACGAAATGTTGTACCGCACATTGCCCACATTCCAGGCAACAGCCAGGTCTAGGTCATCGTTGACAGGGGCGACGGTGCCTGAGGAAGCAATGTTGGGTACGACGGTTTCGGTGGGACCGGCCGGCACAGCTAAGTGCGGCGCCTTGCTGGAGCCATGGCATCGATGGCCTGGGACGGGGCGCGCGAGCTACCCTGGGCAGCCTAGGCCATGGCCGGCCTCAACCCAGGTATAAGGGTGCGTGGCAGATGTCACGGGCTCCCACCACTCACCCACGCCACGGTACCACT
This sequence comes from Edaphochlamys debaryana, assembly GCA_016858145.1. Taxonomy (NCBI): domain Eukaryota; kingdom Viridiplantae; phylum Chlorophyta; class Chlorophyceae; order Chlamydomonadales; genus Edaphochlamys; species Edaphochlamys debaryana. The sequence continues at coordinate 798,140 of JAEHOE010000003.1, forward strand.
GCGTCTTGATCATCATGGGCGGCCCAGAGGGCGGCGGCACCGGGCGCGTGTAGGCAAAGGTCCTCAGGAAACCGGGCGTGGCGGTCGTACAGGTGTACGAGCTATCCGGTACGGACGTGTTGACGGCCTTGAGGATGGCGGAGGCCACGACCGTGCTGCTGTTGCGGTAAACCCTGAGGGTTACGTTGTACAGGCCGTGTACGATGGTGGAGGCGTTGTACTTCACGCAAACGAAGTACGTGACGGCATCCGGGAGCGTGCCATTGTCCTGGGCCCAAGTAGCCATCTCTGGGGGCCGGCAGGCGAAAGTCGGGAAGTCGGAAGAGGGATGGAGTCAAAACTGATGGACGGGCAGAGAGCGTAGTCACGTGGTCCGGTCCTGGGGCGGGAACAAAGCATCTGCGCCACAGGCATGGACCCGCGACGTACCGAAGGTAGTGCCAGCCCCATTCTGATTGTTTCCTCCGTACACGCCGCCCCGTACGGCGGATGTGGAGTTGGAGGTGATGACGTACCTGCGCGCCGGCCGCGGTGTAAGAGCGACAGGCGGTTAACAAGAGGTAACCCGGGATTCAATGATGAAGGGATGGCCTACCGATCCGAGCCTGTCAGCCTAGACGCGCACCCACGGCACGTCCGTGGCATACAAGCATACTGCCATACCACAAAACTGACGCCCAAGCTAAGCTGTGCCCTCGCTGCTGGCTCCACACCACCGCACCCACACAACCCGCACCCACGTCTTCCCGGCGACGGCCCACGAAACGAAGATGTCAAAATCTGCCTTGCTGGGGACTGAGGGGTGGAATGGAGGGTGCGAAGGTAGGGTGCAGCATGGAGTGGAAGGGGGCTGCCTAAGAAGCATGCTCCCTAGGCTTACTGGGGAGGGTCCCCGGGCGTGGGCACAGCAGGTGAGGCTCTCTCACCTCCCCCAAACGCGAAATCCACTCTGAAGCGCAGCGCGGGCGGCGGTGGAGGCGGAGGGGAAGGCGGCCGGGGGCTGGGGGGCCGGGGGCTTGGAGGCCGGGGGCTTGGAGGCCGAGGGCTGGGGGGCCGGGGGCTAGGGGGCCGGGGGCTGGGGGGGCCGGGGGCTGGGGGGCCGGGGCCGGGGCGGTGGGGCAGGCGAGGGCGGGTTGGGGCACACCGCTGGGCTGGGGGGTGCGAGCGAGGCTGTGGGCGGGGGGCTCGGAGGCCTGCGAGGAGGGAGCCGAGGCCTGGGGCTGGGAGGGCGGGGCGACGGCGGCGGGGACGGCGGAGCGGGGGACGGCGGCGAGGGGCTGCGGGGGCTCGGTGGAATCGGTGGGGACGGGGCCGTGGCCGAGCTGGCTGTGTATACGAACGAGTCGATCCACCCAGGCGAGCCCTCGACACACTCCGCGTTGGGTCCCAAGGGCGTGGTCGTCAGCACTTGCGTCTTGCTCGTCGTGCGTACGACCTGACCCGTCGAGTCGTACACCCGCAGTACGACGGTCGGCAGGGTGTAGCCCAGGGCAACGATCCCCCGTCGTACGACGCAGGCCCTGTACGACGCGGGTATGGGTGTGGGCGCGTCGTACGTCCATACGACCTCCTCCGATCCACGGCTTGTGTCGGGCACGCTGTCTCCCCCGAAAGCGCCGCCGTGCACTTGCGTGAGGCCGTTCGTAATCGTGTGTACGACGCCCGCGTCGGTCCACGACAGGACGAGATCCAGATCCGTGTCATCGGCGGACATGGTTGTTGCCATGCCGTTGGCATCTGCGCACAAGGGGATGCGGCAGGCAGACAACGGCCGGCTGAGGAGACCAGCATCCGGCTTGTCTATGGGTACTGGTATGGGAGATAGATAGGTCGAGGCATGAGGAGGATGAGGTCAAGGCCGGGTTTGCAGAGTGCAGTGGAAGCCATGAGACCCCGCGGGGATCGAAGGAGGGGGGTATCCTCAGCCCACTGTGTCTTCTACCTCCCTCCCGCTCGGCCGCTCACCCACGGTCGGCAGGATGTCGAGTGTGAAGGTCTGCAGCGCGGAGGCCGCATTGCACGGGGACGCCGCCAGGCGTTCGCTCACGAAGCTGCCGGGCTGCGATTGGGACAGGCAGCTGCCCGCGAGCTCAGAGATGAAGCGCCACCTACGATGCGTACGGCAGGCGGTTGCATGAGTCAAGCTTCTCGGGAAGTTTTGGCACGGCTGGACGAGAGCCGCGGCTGCAGGCTGCGGCGACTCACCCTGTGGCGGCCTTCTGGACTCGGAACCGTTCGCCTGACCAGCCGCAGATCCCCAGGTAGGACGGGACCCAGGAGTTGGCATCCGCCAAGATGCACTTCTCTGATGCGTACGTAACATGTGGAAGAGCGGCGGGCAGATAGAACCGCGGTGGGTGAAGAACTCATGTCGGACCGCCGAAAGAGGTCGAGCCTCTGGCCTGAGTGCAAGTCCTTGGCGATGGGCTCGCAATTGTGCATGGCTGGTGCTGAGTGCTGCGACCCACACGTGGCGGCTGATCGTCAGCCAGTCACCCGCCCACCGGTTCCATGCAGCCCCATCCGCAGAGCGCGCACGCACCTGTGCCGTCGAGCTTGATGTAGAACCACAGCCCTGCACGTGCGGACGAGACGGGACGAGCAGGCGAAAGGCAGGGTGGGTGGACTCCCAGGGTAAGGCGCACTCCAGCCGCGTCTAGGCAGGCGAGGCGCGCGCATGCTGGCAAGGCACCGGCACCCAGCAGCAAGGTCAGCAGAGGCTGAGGCTCGGGGTCGGGTCGCCCCTTGCTCACCGCCCGAGTCTCGGTCCTGAGGCACCAACCGCCAGCGCTGCAAGGCCGAGGTGGCGCTGCAGGGCACCGTCAGAACGTCCGCACCGGTCGCCGTGGACTCGGCCTCCTGGGGGTCGATCGGTGGAGTGGAGCGGGCGGACAGCAGCTACTAACACCCGCGCACACGGCTTGTTGAGGGCACGGGTCAGCGAGATTGGGGAGGGCAACAGTGAGCTGCACGGGTGAAGTCACCGTTTGACCTCGCTGTGTACACACACAGCAGCTAGCGCTCTCACCCACCGAGCAGTAGCCGGTGCGGGAGCTGGCGCCGATGTGGGTGACCAGGGACAGAGGCTCGGCTGCGGGCAGGGTTGAGCACGGCGAGAAACAAAGGACGGGGCGTTTAGCCGGCCGATTCGCTTTGGCACACTTGCGCAGGTTTGTGCATGCTAAGCTCATCATCCCACGCATTCCCGTCTTTACGTACACTTGAACCCGGGTCGCACGCACCTTTCACGGGCCGCTGCCACTCCACCGAGAACCTCAGCCGCGGGGGCACCTCCGCAATGGTGAGAATCTGCGCCGCTGCGTCCGGGTTGCACGGGAACAGCCACAGCGGGTTGCTCGGGGCCGAGGGCAGCAGGCACAGGCGGCCGGTGGCGGAGAGGGCGCTGAAGGAGGACAGGGGGACCAGCTGATGGGCGTTGCTGCGGCAGAGGAGGGTGAGTGTCGGGGGACAGGAGGGAAAGGGGGAGATAGAGTTGGTTGCTTCTGGCATGGGATACCCATGAATGGAGCATGACGACGCTCGGGGGCAAAGCAAGGGCGATGCAGTGGGGTGCCTTTGATTGGCATGCCCCAGCATCCCCAGAGCACCTTCCTTGCTCGAACCGTGCTGCGCACCTACATACCGGATGCCAGACTCAGCCCAGCTCCAGCTCCCCAATCCCTCCTCCGTGCAGCCAGGCCCCTTTGCGAATCTCCCGAGCCAGCTGACCCCACCATTTACATACCACCCTGATCCCCCACCGCGCTCTACCCTTACTCACGGGTCAGTTGAGGAGGGGTTTCGGAAGGCGAGCAAGCGCTGAGCGGCAGTGCCGTCACACGGCGCCAGCGTTGCGGCGGACGTGCCCGCGGTGGCTGCGGGAAGGGTGAGGCACTTGCCCGACACTGACTCCCTGATGACGTAGCGATAGCCCTTGGCGGAGGGCACACCTGAAGGGAGGGTTCAGGGGTGAGGATTGCGGGGTTAGAGCGTGCAAGTGGCGAGGGGGAGTGCTGGCTCGTCGTCAGATCATGGTATCCTGTCAGAACTCCAACCACCCCCCATCGCCCGCAGCGCAAGCCCCCTCCCCCTCCCCCCCCCCCCCCCCCCCCACACACACAAGCACGCACCCGGCGTGGGGATGTCTGCAAGCCTGAATCGCTGCGTGGCCGCAGCCACGCTGCAGGCCGCGAGAGCGAGGCCCGCCCCAGCGCTGGCCGCGACTGAGAGGCACATGGCGGGGGCGTGTCTGGGCGCCAGCGTCCAATGGCCCTGGGAGTATTCGGTGAGGGCGAAGCGCTGGTGCGCCGCCCCGTCTGACAGGCAGTCGCCCAGCACGAGGGTGGCGCCAGCGGCGGTGGAGGCGCCCGCCACGCCTACGCATTTGCCGCTGGTGGTCTTGAGGCGGTAGCCCGAGTCGCCTATGGCGGGGTGGGTGGGTGGGTGCAAAGGGAATAAATGCAGCAGGGAAGGGTTGAGGTTCGTATGTGAGCTGTTGCCAGGCAGGTCCGCTTCCGCCGCCGCTTGCTGCCCTTACCTCCTGCCTTCCTCCCCCTCCACCCTATCCTCACCTGCCGCCCCCTCTAGGTAGAAGGACTGCGCATCACCGGTGCCGCACACTGCGTTCTGCAGCTGCAGTCCGTTGGTCTGCGCGGTGCCGGGGATGGCGAGGCAAAGGCTGCTCGCGGAGCCGCCGGTCCGGATGCGCGTGAAGGGCTGACCTGGGGGCAACGAACAGGTGGGGAGGCAATGCGTTAGCTCCCCTGAAACATAAGAAGGAAATCGGTGGTCTTGGACGAAAGCAGAACTCGTGAGCCACACGGACACCGCTCACCCTCCTCTGTGATGGTGAACACGGTGCTGGGGCCCTGCGTGCAGGCGGACGACTGCGCCGCCGCCGTGCCCGAGCTACTGAGGCAAGTGCCCCCTGCCAGGCCGATGGTGTGGGAGAGCGGCACCAGGCTCTGACGCTGGAAGGCCTGTGGGGGTGGGGATGGGGGTCGAGAGGGAAGAGGGGAGAGGGAAGGGGTGCAGGGACCGGTGTGGAGCGGTACAATCAAATATGGTTGCTCTCTTACTGATTGCAGGTATTGCAGGGGCCCCACTGCTCCAGCCCTTGCCTGTGGGCTCCGGCCGCCGCCCTCGCCCCGATACCCACCGGCAGCCTGCTGGGTTGCATGAAGGCCGGGTTGAGGGCGGTCCGCAGAGCGCCGCTGAAGCGCCCCACCACCGCCAGCGCCCAGCGCTGAGGCAGGGCGGCGTCTGCGTCCCAGGAGATGAGCTTGGAGCCCAGCGTGCGGCCCACGACGTAAAATGTGATGGTGTCTCCGGGATTGAGGGTGAGCTTTTGGTGGATGGGAGGGCGGGAGGAGGGCGGTCGAGGGAGGGAAGGGGATGTGGTGGGGGACAAGGACCAGCCAGAACCACAGCAGCACGCACGACGGAGTGCAGCTGACACCAAGAGGGCATGGATGTAGGGCCACGCAAGGCACTTGACAGCGCACCTGGATTCGCTCCACATTGTTGGTGCGGTCCTCGGATGTGGGGCTTGCGGGGTCTGTAGTGGGCCCGGGCGGAGGAGGGAGCGCTACGGTTAAGAGGCAGGCCGGACCGGCCCCCAGCACCGCACCCCCCGCAAGCACTCCGCCTGCTCGGGCCTCCCGACCTGAGACACACCCGAGCACGCACCTCCCAGCGTGAACCGCTTCGTGGCGTCCCCATTGAGTGAGTAGTATAGATCTGTGTGCGACAACAAGGGAGAGGCAATTCACCTTGGTTAGCTTACCGGTCCATACCCGAACTGTAGTGACCCCTGCTTGGCTCGGCACATGCCCGGTCCCTGCCCCCCACCCGCCCAGCCAGCCTCCTGCTGTGACATGCGCCATTGCACCCGTGCGGGTCGCCCACATGCGTTACCGTTAGGCTGATCATGCGCACAGAGGGCTTCAGCCCCGGCCGAGCACTCGCGCCCCTCCCGCTCACGCCCACGCACCCAGGTTGTTGACCAGCTGTTTGTCCACGTAGGACTCAGCGGGGTAGTCGTACCACACCAGAGCGGCGGTTATGACGCTGGGTGGGTGGGTGGGTGGAGGGTGGGCGTAAGGGGGTGGAGCATTCATTGGAGCATGCAGGGTCAGAGCGCGAGGGCTTTGTCGTATGTTTGGCAGGGGCATGAAGCGGCTCTTCGTGATATGGATTGGGACTGGGCGCAAGCAGCGCTTGGGGCGCGTGACTCACCCGCCCGTGGAGCGCAGTCCGGTCAGCGTGATGGTCTCCCCCTCGGCGATGGTCCCCCAGTCCGCCACTTGCAGGGCCATGCCGTCCGCAGTCAGCCCAGGCAGCGGCAGCGAGTCCGACAGGCTCAGGCGGCCCCATCCCTGGAGGAGGGGGATTCAGGCGCGCCGGGGATCTTCGGTCAGTAGCTGGACCGTGTCCCCATTCAGCCCTGTCATGCGGCGCCCCCTAGGCTTTACATCGGCAAGGGACGCCCTGGGATAACACAGCACCATGTTACGGGATGTCTGCTTTGCGCAGGGTACAGGTACACAGGGTGTCCTCTCCGCACCGACTGCTGCCGTACGCACTGCCGTGCTCAATGAGCCCCGCGCAGGCGCACCTGGATCCCATCCGGCGGGGCGCCCAGCATGCGCCCAGCGTTGCGTGCCACCTGGCCCTGGAGGGGTAGTGGGTGTGCGGAGCGTTGAGGTGGTGGAAGCGCGCGGCATCAGGCGAGGGATAAGGCGGGTAGTCCGGTAGCATCCGGTAGTCCAGTAGCATCACCCCCGCCCTTGCCGTCGCCCTCGCTCGCCATCCTGTTCACCCGGGGTTGACCAACCTGAAGGGACGTGGCGCCAGCGATCGCCGTTGCCTGGAGGGCGCGAGCGAGGGCAAACCAAGAATCGCAGTGTTGGAGGGAGAGAGCACCGTTGGGTGCTTGACATGGAGGCCCTTGCGCCGCGGTGCCCCTTTCGGCCCTTAGCGCTTAGCACAAGCTAAGGAATGCCATGGCCCCCTGGGTACGGCGACACTCACTTTGTCCACCAATCCCCAGGAGGTAACCCGAATCAACAGCCCCTGGGTACCAGCACCACGTACCTTGAGCAGCATGCCGCTGGGGGTGAAGTTGGCGGAGGTGGGGCCGCGGGCGCCGGCCGGGTAGAAGCCCTCCCTGCAGGCGGTGGGAGGGCGTGGTGCGGGGACCAGGTTGACGGTGCCGGAAACATCGGTAACCTCGAGTGGAACGCGCGTGAGCGCTACCCGTGCACCCGGGCTCGGTTCGCCCTCCCACCTGAAGTATTGGCGCATGAGCGTGAAGTGGCCCGTTGCCTTCGGGGAACGAAGGGGGGCATGGGCCCGTTAGGGGGTGTGAGTACAGGGCACGACAAGGCCCAGCAGAGCGAAGCGGGAGTAGTGCAGGGGCAGCCCTCTCGAGCTAGCAAGGTCAGTGGGCAGCCGTGTCGCGCGCGCACGCACGCACCAGCGGTGTGGCCATGGAGGTGCCCTGCATGTGGACCAGGGCCGAGCTGCACGTGGCGCCTGGGGGTCGGCGTGAGAGGGGCGAGATGGGGGGCGAGAGGGGGGAGGTAGGAGGGCGGCGGGCCCCTGTAGAGCGTATGCTGGCCGTATGGCCTGGCAGGACGGGGCTTGGCTTCCTCGCCGTGCAAACATCAAAAGTTGTCTAGAGCCCAAGCGCAGCGGCAGCAGGCCTGGCTACAAACTCGCATACCCAGACGGTGCATATGCCCGGCGGGTCAGCTGTGGGCCAAGCGGCTCACTGTTGCGGCTGAGGATGCCGTCACCCTTGCTCGCTGACAGGATGTTGGTGCCTGCGGGGACAGACGCGGCGCCCAGTTTACGGCTCCACGTGGCATTGTTCCCGGCTTCAGCCCACCTCTCGCTTGTATCCCTGGATTGAAGATCCGCAACTTTCCCCATCTCCAGCCCCGCTCCCCGAGACTCGAAATGCCCCCGTCCATGCGAAAAGGCAGCTCGCAACCACCCACCGGGGGACATGAGGTCGGGCTTTATCCGCCCATCCCATGCCGGGCCGTAAGAGGAGAAGTACGCCACCGTACCGGGGCGCTTCATGACTAAGGGGTCGGGCTGGGGGAGAGGGGGGCAGCAAGGGAAGTAATGCACGGGTAGTAGAAGATCGATCATACATGCAAGAGGTGCCGGGCGCGTACAGCTGTCCCCAATCAGCGCCGATTTAGGGATCTGGCGCCTGCTGTAGAGGTCCGCCAAGCTCAGCGCGAGACTCACGGGGGCAGGCGCGTAGATGTGTACGTCTGAGCCCGCGAGTGCCAGGCCGGCCTTGAGCCACTGTGCTTGGCGCTGCGGGGCGGGTGTTGGAGTTTAGGGGGTGAAGGGATGGTGGGTGGCTCAAGCATGCATACATGCATGTCTACTCCGCACGCAAGGCCCACCTGCGTGATGACTGTGTAAGTGATGCCGCTGATAGCGGGGAACTCCTTGTTCGGTAGGTTGGGGAAGCGACTGTTCCAAAAAGCATAGTCATCATCTGCAGAACCAAGGCAAAGGGGGTGCATGGTGTGGGTCTTGATAAAAAGCTAGGAGGCACCCTAGCCACAAGAAGCGCCGAGCATTGCCCATCGCGGCCGGTTGCATGTGAGGCGTCCGACGCACCCGAACCCACGCACTCGTCGGAGCAGACCCGGGCTGGCTGTGTATGCCAGTCATGGCGCCCGACAGCCCACGCTCGCTCCACCCCTCACCCCACCCTCCCAACCGCCCTCCAAGGGCCCCCCTACCCGACCCCATCCAGCGACTCACCCCCGCGGTAGAAGAGCACCGCCTTGGCCCCTGCTGCCGCCGCGGCCCTGGCCTTGGTGGCGATGTCGCAGGACGCCGCTACGGAGGTGTTGAGGGCGACGATGACGGCCCTGCCGGCGTACGTGTTGCCCACCAGTGTGGCGCATGCGTCCTCGGGGCTAGCCAGAACCACCGAGATCCGGCCACCCTGCGCATGCAAGGAGCACAGGGGCGGCCCAGCATGGGGCGTCGGAGCGAGGTCGGGGGTCGGGGGATGCGGGGCGGGGACGCGGGGTTTCGAGTGTGCACTGGGGTTGCTAGTTTTGGAGCGAGAGGGAAGGGGGTAAGCGGGCACGCCCTGCCCTTTGTACGCTCCTTGTTACGCCCGCTGCCCTTGCAACCCACCGCAGTTGAGATGTTGCCGGACCAGGTGTACGAGTCGGTTCCCACGTCGGGAGTAAACTGCTCTCCAAAGGCAGCAGGCAGGGGGCCGGACGCGGGCGGGAGGGAGCAGTCAGGGAAGGCAGGTCCGGGGCTCAGGCCTGTGAACAACTCCAACTAAAGAGGCTGCTGGGAGGAAGGGCCCGCAGGGTAGGCGGGCAGGTCCAATCCGGGGTGCCGTTAGGCTGGGTTAGGCTCATCATAGGCCACCAAGTCTGAAGCGTACTGATGAAGAGCGGTTGTAGACGGCTGCGACAGCCCAGCTCGACTGCACGAGCTCTAGAAAGGGAATGCGCTTGCCCTCGCTCACCGCTGAGGTCAGCTGCTTGGAGTTGGATGTGTACCGGAACAGCAGGGTGTCCTCCCACTCGCTGCCGCCCTCCGGATAGTTCTCCAGCGCACCTGAGGGCGAGGAGACACGGTGCGGGTTGATTGGTCAGGCGGAGCAGCAAGGACGGCAAGCGAAGCATCAGCCGGGTGAGCCGGCCCGCCATGGATTAGATGGATTCCAATCACGCATGAACCCAAGATTCCCCATGACCAACGGCTCCAGCTCCACTCTTACTTCCCCACCTATGGTGACCACGTTCTTGGCCAGCGACGAGCCCGGGATCGTGCAGCCCATCTCCGCAGAGCCGCCTGCAAGTATGATACGACAAACACATCGTACGGCAGCGTCGTAGGCATGGCGCGCTTGAGTGCCCAGGCACGTTATCAGCAAGGCATTCAGCCACGCCAAGTTAGCCCTCGGGCCCCTGAAGCCTGCCTGCGCCTGCCTGCGCAGCCCGATCCAGATCCAATCCTCGACCCAGGTCCAGATCCAGATCAAGATCAAGCCTGCTTACCATCGTTTGCAGCCGCCTGGAGCTGCAGCACCTCTGGCGTCTTCCACATGTGGCGATCGAACTCGCTGGCACTGCAAGCGCAGAGGAAGGGGCGGGGCAAGCGGGAGAGGGAGTGAAGGCGCTGTCCCGCACATGCGACCCGTGGCCATCATGGGGCCCATCCACGAGGGCTCCACGCCCCTTGACACAGGTGTGATGTACGACATCTGTGTCGTGGCTCACGTGTAGCTGTACTGTACTGATGCACGGCCCACATTGGACCAGCTGTTGGTTGAAATGCGGGCTCCAACCGCCTCATGGGCCTTTGGGGGAAAGAGGTGTAGCGAGCACGTGGATAGGGGAGATCGGAGGAGAGGGAAAAGGAAGCCAGCAGGTGAGACACAGGACTGCCGTACATATGGGGTAAGATGAGAAGGCCCTTGGTCTAGAATTATCCCCAAGCAAACGGTGGTCGATCATGCAATCGATGCACCTCCATCCCCGCTTCCCTTATTAGCATCCCCAGAGTAACAGGCAGTCTGACCCTTCGCACACGAAAATCTTTACCTATCTTCTCGCACTTACTGCGTAGAATGCGGTGTCAAAGGGCCATGGCACGATGAAGCTGTTCCCGATCTGTGGCACGGCGGGGAAGGGGCGAGCGGGGCATTGCCGAGAGTTGCGTGGGGTGCGCCGGCGGAGCTGTCGCTTGGGTACTTGGACCAACGGTACTCTTCCTCCGCACTTCAGGTTGGGCGTGGGGGCCATGAAGGTCCATGTTTGAAGGGACTGGGGCCACCGAATTCCTCGCCGACTTTCGCTCCCACGTGTCAACGTTTCGAGGCAAGACAGGTTCCCAACCGACCTGCCCGCCCCTCCCCAGACCTGCTGTCCCGCAGACGCCCGCCAGCTCTCCATGGCACATCCCGCCTCGCTCCTGTACATCGAACCCCCCGTCCGACACGCATGGGCACGTGCACGTGCACGCTGTACGGCATCCACCCACCCCGGCGTCCAGGAAGGAGATCCGGGCCATTGGCGCCCCCCCGGTGCCTTCGTCCTCGCGGAAGCCCGTGTGGCCGGGGCCCGCGGCGCCGGCCACGGAGCCTGCGCCAGGAGGGTGCAGGGTTGCGAGGTCAGAAGGCAGAAGGCTGAAGAGGCACTGGCAGGTTGGGCGCGCGTGCACTGGGCTGCGAGGTACACGGGAGCACGTATCGTGCTCTCGCTTGGGCGCTACCAAGCACTGCAGGAGTGCGCGAAGTACTCACCGCTGACGTGCGTGCCGTGTCCGCCCTCATCGCCGTACGAAGTGATGTTGTTGCCCGCGACGTAATGCATGACCTGAGGCGGGTTCCGGTTTGGGTGAGGGAAGACGGGTATGGAGGATAGAGCGAGAGGATGGGGGCAGGGGCAGCCAGTAAGGAGGTCCGTCATGCAGCGAAATCACCCTTTCAGAGCTAGTCCAAGTGGATGAGTCATCCAGGGTCATCCAAGCTCGCTGCCTGCCGCCCGACGGGTTGGGCGCAACTGCAGAGACCCCTCCCTCCCAATCACCGCTCCCTCCCGATCAAGAAGCTGAAAGCTTCCGCTCGGGCCGGTGCGCCTCCTTACCTTGCGTGCATCGGGTCGGAGCCAGGTCGGCATCTCCGCTGTCACGTTAAGCGAGTCCCTCAGAGCCACTGGGTCGTAGGCGTCGTCCACAAAGTAGCACTGCAAGGAAAGGGACGAGGTTGATGGGGGACCAAGCCATTAAATGCCAGGGGAGATGAGGGGGAAGCAAGGGCCGCAGGGCACAACGTGGCCCATGATCTGAACCCCCTGTCTCATGCATGAATCCAACTATTATGCATACCCAGGCCCCTCCTCCGGCACTCGGGCCCCTGCTCCCTGACTCGCCGCCACTCGCCCTACCTACCTCGCCACCCGCCCGCCCCCACTCGCCGCCCCCGCCTCACATGATCCAGGTCAACGCCCGTGTCCACCACCTGGACGATCTCCCGGTTGCCCATGAGCCCCGCCCGCCAGTACGGCCGGTGCTCGGCCAGGGGGAAGTTTGACCGGTCAACATCCAGGTGGCCTGCGGGGCAGGGGGGGCAGGAGGGGTGGCGCTCAGGAGTTTGTGGTTGCGGGTTGACGGCAGGGTGAAGGGTGAGGGACGGAGCGCCGAAGCTGAGCCAGGGGGTGGGCGTGTCTCGTGTGCTTTGTTCAAGGTAACGCGATGAGCGAGCTCGTCTATACATCCCCACAACCATACCATAGCCTCGCCGTGCCCCACCCACCGGTCTGCAGGGTCCATCCCGCTCTGACGTTGCTCGCTTCTGCAGGATACAGAGTGGGTTGGGGTTGGTTGGAGAGCGGAAGGGTCGGCCAGGGCCGGGCAAGAGGCGGCACGAGGAAGCACCTTGCAACGACCAGCGCTTGTGCAGTCACGTGCAGGGGAACAGGAAGACAGGGGCAGTGCTCGGCATTACGATTTAGTCAGCCCGCACCTGCCCGGTGCACGGGCTCGACCCACACCGTCTCGGCCTTCGCCTGCAGCCACTGCAGCCCCACGTCCAGATCCTGCGGGTGGAGTGGGGTGCCGGTCCGGAAGTGCGCGGACTGGGCTCAGCAAGCCGCTCCTCGCTAGCCCACAACGCTTGCGCTTCACCACTACCTCCCCCCGTCCCCCGACTTGGCGCCTTGAGCACCAGCTCCTCAAGCCCTGGCCCAGATCCTGTCGTACATGCGTCGTACACCCTACCGCGCCTCCCGTACCTCAGCGCACATGTACACCCTTCGCCAGGGCGGCAGACCGGGCAATTGCAGCTGACGGTCGTCAAACTTGGGCCAACACGGGTCGTTAGCGGCGTCGGTCCGCCCTAGGGCCGCCGCTAGGCCGCTGGGCCACTGCTTCGCAATGGCCATCCGCCCCTTGGACGAGAGCGCGGGCACGATCTGTACGTTGATGCCGTACAGGGGCGGCGATGCCGTACCAGCCGTACTGCCCGCACCCGCCGCCAGAAGGCCGCGGCCCGTGGTTCCGCGCCCCGGGTTGGCGCTCTGCCAGGTCTCGAGGCCCGCGAGGCTCGGGTCGACTGCATTCGCATCATCGTCCTCGGCGGTTGCTGAATCGCCGCTCGAGGGCCGGTCCCTGGTCGCGGCCCTGGCCTTGCGGGCGCGGGCTCTCTCGCTGGCGTCCCTCGCGAGGCTTGCCACGTCACCAGGGACCTTGTGGCGGGGGCTGAGCTCGGCCTGGGGAGACGGGGGGAGGAGGTAAGTTGTGGGTGGGGGAACAGGGACGGGATGTCACATTGACTTCGCTCAGCCACTCCGCTCTCACACGCGCAGCACCACTCTCTGCTCTGGCGACCGGTACTGTGCCACGTCCCCCACCAGCAGCACGCGTGACTCACCCCACCCCCTCCCTCGATCTCCCTCTCCCCCCCCCGCCGCACCCACCATGCTGGCTCCGTGCTTGCCGGCTGCGTCCTCTATCAGCCCAGGGGGGCCCCACACCATGAGCGTGTCGTCGGGCACGTACCCCACCACGTGGCCCCCGCCCGACAGCACGTCGTCCCGGAAGGCCCCGCCCTTGCCTGCAGGGCGGAGTGCACGCGCACTTCGGGTTAGAGGCTTGGGGTCAAAGCGCGTGAGAGCGTGTGCGTGTATGCACCGTGACTGCTGGAGCCCATGTCAACCCCTTAGAGAAGGAAGGGACTCTCCCTTATGGCAGGCTCTGCACCGTCACGTGGAAGAAACCACCCGGAGCCTCCCGCAGAAGCCAGTAGTAGGCGTGAAGGGCGGCCGGACAAATGAGGTTTGAGGGTGAGGGTGGGTGCCTCACCTGAATCCACCTTGACCAGCAGGAGCTGAGGGGGCTCGTCCCTGGATGGAGGCACCCTGCGCCTGGTGATCTTCTCAGTGGCAGGCCTGCAGGCATGGGGGCATGTGTGGGGGGGTGCATGGATGGGAGCATGACGCTGCAGTCCAGCGCTTGCGACTCGACGCGGCTCGACGGCATCCAGGGGGAACGCCCGCCGGGTTGGGGGGTCTGGGTTTGCGTGCCCGAGGGACGCGGAAGGTTGGAAAAGCGTCCCAGGGGCCCGAGCTGCAGACGAGCGGTTAAGTTTGCTGGTGCAGCGTTGCACACTCACGTCAGCTCCACAACCCCGCTTCTCAGTTTGGCAAATGTCCCTTGCGCTCCTCCGCTCTGAGCAGCTCCGGTGCGCAGCGCTGCAGCCAGCATCGCAGCTGCTATAATGTTGACTAAGAGTGAACTCGAATGCCTGGCACGCCGCACGCGGCTGGTCGGCGCCATCGTCTACGAGGTAAGGCCGTGTCGCCACACTGACGCCAGGAAGTCAGGTGCAGCCTCCGTATACGCTCGTTGATATCTCAGTGCGCCATATAGCTTGTTGCAGCTGTCATGGTCGCAGAAACGCAGAACGTCGCTGTCGGAACTGCACGAGAGCTTCGCGCGCTCGCAGTTCAGAGCCAGCACAAGAAGGTGGCGCGTTCTCTGGGCCTCCGCGGGGCGGAGCGTTTCAAGGATACTTCTGTGGTGCAGCGAAACACCGCACCTGCGTAGCATCACGGTACGGCGCCCCGGTTACATGTACCCCATGTCATGCAACCGCAGCCATGTTGTGCTCCCTCCGTGCGCCTCCGTCCACCCGCACGTCAGAACCCACGTGTGGCACACAAACCCAGCCGCTTGGTCCCCCGCCACGACAGCAACCACATCGTCCCGGGCGGGCGGGCGGGCCCCTCAGCAGCGCACAAGCTCCAGCCAGTTCAACCATGGCTCGGAGGGGGAGGACCACCCGGACCCGGGCAAAAGGAACGTGGTCACACAGCTCCCACCCTAATCAGCAGCACGAATGCATACTTGCACGCACGCAGAAATGACGAAATGGCGGTCACAAACTATGCATGATCAGGGAGGCTCAGGGCCTTCAGTGCTCTAGATCTTTACCGTTGCCACAGCCACTGGAGCCTGGGACGCCCGCGTGTTGCCTTTCCACACTGCGCGCGGGGGAGCGGCTCCGCCATCCATCAAGCCCCTTGCACGCCACACCAACGGACCCTTGTTTCACCTGGTCACCCGCCTCAAGGGCCCCCCTCCCCCCAGGTGGTCGCCACGGTCGACAGCCGCGCAGGTGGCAGCCGTGACCGTAACCAGGGCAGGACCTCGGCGGCCTCTGCCTCAGAGAGCTCCAGGCAGACACGGACACGCACTCCCGCATCGTCGCCTGCGCCCCCGCCATCACCGGGCCGCACACCCTCCCGCCGCCGCTCGCACGCCTGCGCTCGCCCTGCCTCTCCCTCTCCCATGAGCTGACTCGCTCTCCCCGTCTCCCTCTCTCGCTCTCTCCCTCGCTGTCTCTCCCGCTCCCGCTCTGCCTCGTCCACCGCGGCCCACTCCGCCGGCGTCCGGGCCCACAGCAACCCTCCGCGCACCGACGCCACAAGGCCGCCCGAAAGCCCATCGCTGTTGGAGCGATTGGGTGCGCCCAGGAGCTGGAGCACCGCCGCCACGTCACGGAACGAGGCCTCGGGGGCTCGGCCGGAGTCCCCGGCCTGCCCTATCCGGCCTTGTTCCCGAGTGTCCGTGTCCGTGCCTGCGTTCGCTCGATCCGTGCCCCTGCAGCCTAGGCCTAAGCTCCGAAGCATTAAGCCGGAAAGTAGGGCCTCGGCTGAGGGAGAAGTGGCGGCGACCTCGCCTGAGGCGTCCTCGCCTGAGCCCGGCCTCCGAAGCGTGGCGCCATCGCATGCGGCGAAGCCAGCAAAGCAGGTTCCGGGCCCGGGCTGGGGCTGGGGCTGGGAGCGCCAGGCCAGCTGCTCTGCCAGCCAGCGCCGCACCACCCTCCGCTGCAGCGCCAGGGGCTCAGCCGCCAGACGGTCCGCGCTGAGCGCCACACGGGGGCTGGGCCCCGCAGGCGCAGGCGCAGGGCCGCTGCCGCTGCTCCTAGTAGTGGCTGAGGCGAGGTCGGTCGGGCTCCCGTTGACGATGGCATGAGCTGATGCCGCGCCTTTACCCGAGGCCTTAGCGAGTCCTGCTGCTCGGGCAAGCGCTCGGCCCCCGCTGCAGCTGGCCAGCGGATCCCTATCGCTGTCACGAGAAGTCCGCCCCCAGCCGGCCGCCGCGTCCCCAGCGCGGCCGCCTCCAACGGCGGCCGCCGCCGCCGCCGCCTGTGCCAGCACCCAGCGCGTGTCCCCTTGCAAACCCCCGCCCGTGGGCTCACGCGCCTCTCCCTGCGGGCAGGCCTCCTCCTCCGCCTCCTCCGCCTCTCGCACCGCCGCCCGCTGGTAGGCCTGCTCCGTGAGCCGCCCCAGCAGCGCCATGTCGCCCTCCAGCACCTCCAGGAAGCGGCCCAGCGCCTCGTCCAGCCGCGGGTTGAACCCCGCGCGCAGCATTGGGAGCACCTGCGGCGGCGGGGCGGCGGCAAGAGGTGTGTGTTGCTGAGCGGGATCGCACCCGCCGGGGCGAGGGGCGGGTTGAGGGTGGGTGGGTGAGGATAAGGGTGGGCGGCCAGAGCTACAGAGTCGGGGCTCTGCGTTGATGAGGTCCCGGGCGCAGCTCAGGACGTTTGGGGGGGTGGCGGCGGCAGGCAGCGCTGCGTTACGTCGCAGCCATTCCGGGGGCCTGCCCCGCCCTCACCTCATTCCGGAGGCGGTTGCGGCGGATGTCGTTGAGGTCGTTGGTTGAATCATGGTAGACCTCCAGGCCCAGCCGGGCCACCAGCTCGCCAGTCTGGGCCCGGCTGAACCCCGCCAGCGGCCGCACCAGCCGCACGGCCCCGCCCTCCGCCGACCCGCCCCCAAGCCCTGAACCGCGCTCGGTGTGTGGCTGGTGGTGGGCGCTGGCAGCGGCCTCCTCCGCCTGGGACCTCAAGGAGGAGGAGGAGAAGGAGGAGGAGGAGGCTGCAGAAGGGGTGGTGGCGGCGCCGGCCGAGGGACCCAGGGGTCGCTCCACGGCCAGCGCCACCAGTCCGTCGGGGCCCGAGCCCCGGAGCAGGTTGAGCAGGAGCGTCTCGGCCCTGGGGGCGGCAGACAACGCAACCAAGAGCGAATACACGGAGGTCAGTGCTTGAGGCGGCGCTGCCTGGGACGGGCAGGAGGGCCAAGCGCCAACTTGTGAGACCCCGCCTGCTCATTCCTCATCTTCCCAACCCGCTGATCCCAGAAGCTGCACCCGGGCCCGGGACGGTGCTGTGTACGTCAACCAGCTCTGCGTGTCGGCCACAGCCTCCCCGGCCGCACCTGTCCGTGGCCGTATGCGCCGTGACCACGGCGCCGTACCCGTACTGCCGGGCCATGTGCTCCAGGGCGCCGTACCGCCAGTCCCGCGCCGCGCCCTCGCTGCGGGGCAGGCCCGGCGGCGCGACGGCCGTGTGGCAGGGCAAGCCGTGGCGCGCCGCCAGGTCCGCGACGAAGGCGGCGTTGGCGGCCGAGTCGGGGCGCCAGCGGTGGTCGCAGTGGCCCACGCCCAGGCGCCAGCCAAAGAGCGGCTGCAGGTCGGCGAGCAGGCGCAGGAGGCAGACCGAGTCCTGGGGGCAGAGACAGGCGCAGGGTGGGGTGGGGTGGGAATGTGTGCTAGGCGTGAGCCCTGCAGGGTTGCGGAGTGCAGGCCTGCCGCCTCAAACCCCGACCATTTGCCTTGCCACCACGCTACCTACTCCTCCGGCCCATGCCCTGCGGCTCACACCCGCACAAGCCACGCCCGGTGCCATGCAGAGCTCCCCACGACCCCCACAACCGTACGCCCCGCACTCGTGTGCCCTCACCTGCCCCCCCGACACCGCCACCAGCACCGCCCCCTCCCGCAGCAGCCGCCCCGCCGTCAGCGCCCGCTGCAGCTGCGCGTGCAGAGGCGTCCAGGCGCGCCCGCCCGGGCCCAGCGACACTGCAGGAGCAGGGGAGGAACGAGCGGGGTTCATGGAGGCGCAGCGTAAGCGCCTGGCTGGGGCGTCATCCGGCCGAGGCGCCTCAGAGGCATTGATTGTGGGCTGACGCGGGGGGGGGCAGTCTAGCAGTGGCATGGGCTTGTGTGTGAAAGGCCAGCCCTCACCCTGCTGACGGCGAGCAGCACGGCGCGAGCCAGCAGCAGCGGCAGCGCCAGGGCTGTTGCGGGACGGCGTAAGGGCCGGAGGAGAGCCAGGCCGCGTTTCCGGCTGAGGTGGTTGCGGCTGTTGTGGGGCAGGTCGGCGCGGTTGCGGCGAAGGGGCTGTTGCGGCGCCCAGCAGGGGTCCCGGAGGCGCCGCGACCTGGGTGGCTACGTGCCGCTGGGCTCCAGGCCAGCCACGGCTGAGGACCGCGACCCGGTCGATTGTAGCGCCCGTGTTAGCAGAGGCCGGCCGCCAGCAGATGTGGCGTAATCGCGCGCTGGGCGTCGTGGCGGGGCCCATCGTGGCTGGCATTGCGCCGCCGTCCCTGGTGCGCTGCTCACGGCGTGGGGCGCAAGGGCGTCGACACCACAAGCATTGTCACACTGCTGCTGTCAGTTAAAGCTGGCCAGCGGCGTTGACTTGCTGCACAAGACAAGCGCCGAGACCGGGGAGGAGCTGCCGGCGTCGTGTTTGGGTGTTTGTATGCTCGTTTTGTGCTCAAAGCTGAGTAGCTGATATGTATGGCTGCCGGGTAGGGCGTGGCCGCTGTGAAGCGAAAACCCGTGCCCGCAATGCGGCTCGATGGCATTCGCTCGTGAGCAAGCAAGTCATGCCGTCTCTGCTATTACAGTACCTAAGCGATGAATCACACGCCACCAGCATTTCATATCCACCGTTGTTGCTCCATTTGCACGCGAGAGGCACTCTGGGCCAGCACACGCAGAACCCCATTGACCGCGTTTGCCGCGAATGTAGCTGATAACTAAAGCGTGATTACAATGGAGGATGCGTTGACTGGGCGCGCCCCGCAGCTGTCCTCGGAAATGACTACGTAGAGCGAGCATCCCACGCTTGACCATGGATGGAATGCTGGGACGCACGGGGAGCCGGGACAACCTTGGCGAGGCCGGTAGGAAGCATCTCTGAGAGGAGGCCATGCCGCGCGGGCTCCCATGCCCTCTGCGCTGGGCGTGCGAGACAATCAGGCCCAGCGCCCTGAGTCATACATGCACCTATAAGCGCGTGGATGGGGAATTGGGGCGCTCCAGAGCTTGGGCGGTGGTCCTGCGGTGGCGCTGACTTGCCCCCGGCGTCGCCCGTCCGCCGTGCCTACCCGTGCACAGGCCGGCACAACATGCTGTCGGCGCTGCCGCCTCCGCCCATGCCCCTGGGCGTCCCCAACTTCAACGCACCGGGTGTCAGGTGGGGCAGGAGCTGGTAGCTCGCGCGTATGACCTGCGTGTTTCGTGTGCGCCGCAGCTGGCCAGAGTGGAGGGGGAGGGACGAGGGGCAGGACAACCCCTACTCACCACCGCCTGCACCCCCTCCTGCCCTCCGCCTCCGCAGCAATGACGGTCGGGCGCTGCCGCCCTACGGCCACCTCGCGCCGCTGCCCCGCAAGCCGGAGGTGCCCCCGCTGCACCCCTCGGCGGCCCAGGACCCCTCCCGGTCCTCATCCCCAGCGCCGGAGCCAGCCAAGCGGACGGGTACGGCGCCGGGATCTAGGAGCGGGAGGGCAACCGAGATCGCGTGGCCGACTGGCCGTACATGCTACAGCGGGGCACCGGAGCCCCAGTCTGAGAGCGCCGGCAGCGCTCTAGACTGCTACACCCGGTCGCAGCCTGGGGACCTGTAGAGTACAGAGCCCTCACGATGCCCCTCGGGCCCTGAGGGCTTCAGGCCCTGAGCCTGAGGCCCCTCACCCGTATTCCCTGACCCCGAAGCCCTCCCTCCCTGACTCCCTCGCCTCGACGCGTGCAGTACAAGTGTACCGCAAGCGGCTGTTCGACGCCACGGGGTTGCCGCCGTTCGACTTTGGGTCGGGGCACGTGCCCGGCATGTTGGCGCACCCGGAGGGGGAGGGGCCCGTGCCCAACCTGCCGCCGCGGTCGGGGACCGGGATGCGGCTCAGGTGGGCGGGGCCGCGAGGGGTGGTGAGGGAGGAGGAACTGAGGAAGGGTGTGGGCGGGGTTGGGGGGAGCAGGGACCGTGCGGCTCGGGTCTGGGGCCAAGCGCCGAGAGCTGGAGACTGGAGACGCGTCCCGGGGTTGGGAATGTCGCTGTGTCAGCGTGCGGCTTTGGCTGAACGTGTGGGGAAGAGGAATGGAGCCGCCTCACCGTCCTCACTACCGTCCGCACAGCAGCTGTCTGTTGCACTGACCTCCCCTGAGGTGGTGGCACTGAGGTCGAGGCACCGCCGCCCCTCAACCCGCGATGACCCTCTGCTCCCCCTCCCGCCCCCGCCCCCCAGGCCCGCCCGGCTGCCCGCGGTGTGCTGCATCCCCCCGCCCCAGCCCGAGCCGCTGGTGCCGCAGGACGAGGTCCTGCCGCAGGTGGGTGCCTGGATGTTGTCGAGAAGGGATGTATGATGTGGGCGGGGGTGGTGGGCCGCGGCGGCCTTCAACGGGCCTAGTCCCCGCCCCCATCTCATCACCGCCACTTCTTCTAACACCCACCTGTCCACCGCCCACTTCCTCCTCCCTCCCCACCCCAGGTTCTGCGCCTGCACGACCAGCGCCGTGTGGCCTCCCCCGCCACGGTGGCCAACCTGCTGGTCTTCGACTGCATAGAGCGGCCGCCGGCCTCGGCAGCAGCGGCAGGAGGAGGAGGAGGGGCCGCAAGTGCAAGGAGCGTGGAGCCACAGGGGCAGCAGCAGCCGCAGGGGCAGGCGGCAGCGGCTGGAGGGCAAGGCGCGGGCGGGACGGAAGGGGGCGGAGCGGGGAGCATCAGCGACCCCGCTGGCGCAGGGGCAGGGGCAGGAGGCGGCGGAGGGCCTGGCGGGACGCCCGGCGATGGAGCGGGCGGGAGAGGCGGGTCAAGCACGGGCGCAGGGGAAGGCACGGCAGCTGGGGCGGGGTCCGTCCCCGGTTCGGGCCCGGCGACCTCCGGGGCCGACGCAGCTGCGGGGCCAGGGCCGGCGGACATGGCGGCGGCGCGCGCCGCCGCCGGGCCGCCGTCGTGCTCGTACGACACCCGTACGGCAGGGCCCCGTACGACAGCGTACGACTATTACGAGGACATGCCGGCCTGGTACAGCGTGCGTGGGCCCGATGACCACACGCTGGTGTTCGAGAGCCGGTTCGAGAGCGGCAACCTGCGCCGAGCCATACAGGTGCGGGAGGGGGGTTGGCAGGGGGGTTGGGGCGGAGGAGCACGGATGGGTGGTTGGGTGTGCTCATGAGATGGCTCACCAGCGGATGGGGAGATGGTGATGGGAGCGGTCGGGGGGACATGGGGCCTGCCAACACTGGTACAGGTGCCGGTGGAAAGAGGCAAACTCCGGGGCCAGAGGCGGACGAGTCAAATGGAGAGAGGCGATGCGAGGGACCCCGTGGCGTCAGTGGCAAGAGGGCGGGGCGGGTGGGGGTGTGCGGCAGCGCTGTCCCTCGCTTGTGAGAGGCAGCCGGCAACCGGCAACCGGCACGCCCCTTTCCCCCGTACCCGGCGGTACAGGTGTACCCGTACGAGTACGACCTCATCTTGCGCCCCGACATCAACACGCGGGGCCACACGCAGTGGTTCTTCTTCGCGCTGGGCAACACGCGAGCGGGCTGCCGCTACAAGGTCAACATCATCAACCTGCTCAAGGAGGACTCGCTCTACAACGACGGAATGCAGGTAGAAAGCCTTGGAGACCCCCAGACTCCCTGCTCTTCCTGCTGGCCCGCTTGCTCGGCGTAACAATCTATTGCTTGGGCAACGTCTTCAACACCTCCCTCCATCAACCCCTTGCCCCTTGCCCTCCTTCCCTCCCTCCTCTCTGCCCCCGCCGCTCAGCCCCTGGTCCACAGCGCCAAGGCGCAGGCGGGCCGCGGCTTGGGCTGGCACCGTGCGGGGCAGCGCGTGTGCTACTACGCCAACACCATACGGCGGGGGCGCAGGTGGGGCCGGGGGCGGCGTCAGGGGTGGGTTCAACGGCCTTGCGGGAGACACGGCTTGGCCCCCTTGGCGCACCACGTGCGCAGGCGGAGCCTGGGTCCTGCGGGGTCGGGGTTTCAGAGGCGCAGTGGCGGCCGTGCAGGCAACGGGGCTGGTCCCCCCTGACCCACACTGTGTGCGGAACCCCAGCACTCCAGCTCCAGAGGCGTGGCCGTCCTTCCGTCTCGCCAAGGATGACATTCGCCCCGCCCCGCCCCCCTCCGCCCCGCGCCCCCTATCTCTCGTCCTTTCAGCGGCAAGACGTACTACACCCTCACCTTCACCCTAACCACCGAGTACGACAACGACCTGGTCCACGTGGCGCACTGTTATCCGTACACGTACACGGACCTGCAGCGGTACCTGAGGGTGAGGCGCCGGCCCCGGCCGGCTGAGAGGCGGCGGTAAACCGGCTTGATGGCTCTGCCGCGAATCACCGCCCCTTTCCTCACGCCCTGAACACACTACCACGCCTCCTCCCTCCCCCCGCCTCTCTCCCCTTCCCAACCTCCCCCAACCTCTCCCTCCTCCCTCCCCCCCGTCCCCTCTCTCTCCCTACCCTTCCTCTCACCCTTGTCGACGCCCCCCTGCCCCCGTGCCCCTCCCCCTCACCCCCCCCCAGGCCGTGGAGCTGGACCCCTCCCGGCGGCACCGCATGAAGCGCGAGCCCCTGGCCGCCTCGCTGGCGGGCAACTCGGTGGAGGTGCTCACCATCACAGGGGGGGGCCACGCGGACGAAGCGGAGGCCATGAAGCGGAGGAAGGCGGTGGTCATATCGGGTAGGGGGAGGAGGGGGTTGCCCGGTGTTGGGAGGGAGGTGTGGAGTGATGAATGGGCCACGTCAGGAGCGAACGTTCCAGTCTTCACGTTCCCTTGCCGCCCTTACGCCTGGGGACTCGACGCAAGTCCGCTTCCTCTTCCGCTCCCTAAGCTGCGCCCTCTCTCCCCCCGCACATCCCCCTCCCTCCCCCCTCACATCCTCTCCCCTTCCCCCCCCCCCAGCCCGCGTGCACCCCGGCGAGTCCAACGCCAGCTGGATGATGAAGGGCGTGCTGGACTACCTGCTGGGGCCCTCGCTGGACGCCAAGATGCTGAGGGACCACTTCGTGTTCAAGGTGGGGCCCGCAGGGGCCTGGGGCCTGGGCCTGGGGTGGGCCCGTCGGGGCCCAAGCGCGCGGCCCCCGCTCCTCTCGCCAAGTCGCTCTCACCCAGCCCCCCTTGCACCACCTGCTGACCACCTCGCCGCCTGCCCCTCCCTTGATCCCCTCTGCCGCCTCTGCCCCGTCCACACACACAGATCATCCCCATGCTCAACCCGGACGGCGTCATATGCGGCAACTACCGCTGCAGGTGGGGAGGGAGGGGGGAACGTGTTGGAGGTAGCTCCTCTCGGGCCTTACATGGGCTATGGACTGTGGCTAAGCAACAGCGAGCGCCCTAGGTTAGGGCTGCGGATAAGTAGGTCTGTCCATGCCGTACGCCATGTCCATGCGTCCTATCGCGTGTTTTGGCCGTAACCTCAACAGAACGGCTCATGGTGAGGTCGTGCCCGCAAGCCTCCTCACACCGCCCGTTGGCCCTTGCCCCCCGTCCCCGCCCATCCCCCCCTCCCCCAGCCTGGCCGGTGTGGACCTGAACCGCCCTCCCCCCCTCTAAGCCGCCCTCCCCTCCCCTGCCAAGCTCCTGCCCTGGGAGCAGTTGCGAGGCCATGGGGGCTTGCTCTTTGCCTTCTCACATCCTCTGCTTCCTCATCCCCGCCCTTCCCCCTTCGCCCCTTCCCCGGCCCCGCCCCAGCTTGGCTGGTGTGGACTTGAACCGTGTGTGGCAGGACCCAAGCCGCAAGCTGCACCCCGTCATCCACGCAACCAAGATCTTCCTGCGGCAGCTGTCGGAGGAGCGGGAGGTGGGGGCGGGGGCGAGGTGGGGAGGGGGAAAGCAGGGTTTAAGGGTGGGGGCGAAGCACGCGAGTTTGGCCTGTTGCCAACATCAGTAAGGAAGGAGCGCAACGTCCTCATTCAACCTCCCTCCTTTCCCCTTTCCCCTTTCCACACACACACACCCTTTCTCAGGTTGCCCTGTTCTGCGACCTCCACGGCCACTCCCGCAAGCTGGACGTCTTCATGTACGGCTGCGAGAAGAAGCTGCCCAGGGACGGAGCGCCCGTGTTTCCCGGGTGGCCCGTGCCGGGGTCGCTGGGGGGACAGGCCAGCATACCCACCAGGTGGGCGGGGGGGCTGGGGTGGATGGGAGGGAGGGAGGGTGTGGGAGGGGGCTGGTGGGCGTGTCTCAAGGATCCAGATCCGGGGCGGGGAGGGAGGGAGGATATTTCGCGTATGCCGTGGTGAGGAGATCTGCGGTGGATGGGTGGGGCAGGCTGTGGTCGCCGGGAGGCAACTTGTTGTCGAGTGGTGAACGCGGGAAGTGGCCGAGGGCACCTTCCCCTGTCCCTTCAACCCGCTTCTCATCCACCCCTGTGTTTGCCCTCACCTCCTTTGCACCCCCCCTCCCCAGGTTCCAGGAGAAGATGGTGCCCCTGCTCATCCACCACAACGCCCCCGACCTCTTCTCCTACCGCCACTGCTCCTTCAAAGTGCAGAAGTCCAAGAGCGGCACGGGCCGTGTGGTGGGCTTCCGGGAGCTGGGCCTGGTAAACAGGTGGGGGGGGGAGGGGATGGGGGAAGGGGATGGGGGGATGGAAGGAGCGGTCAACGCCGGAAGGAGGGGGTTTGCATGGAGGAGTGTGGCGAGGAGGCCGGTGCCGGTGGGGGGAATCCTGGGTAGGATAGTGGATCTAGAAGCGGGTGGTAGCTGCCCTTTTCCCCAAGGAAGCGCGCGTTCCCCCTCTTCTCAACCCCTCCACGGGTGAGCCCCTCCCAGCCCTCCCAACCCTCCCCCTCCCATCACCACCCTCCCCCCCCCCAGCTTCACCCTCGAGGCCTCCTTCGCCGGCGCCAGCCAGGGGAGGTACGCGCGGCAGCACTTCTCCACCGCACACCTGGAGCAGCAGGTGGGTGTGTGGTGGGGGCACGGGCTGGCAGGGGCGGGGTTAGACGAGGGACAATGGAGTGGACGGGGGCCGTGGAGGGGGCGTCGGCGGCCCCGATCCCCATCCCCAGCCTTCCCCCTCTAAACTCCTTCCACACACACCCAACACCACCCCCAGGGCGCCGCCCTGGTCGCCGCCCTGCTTGACTACTGGGACCCGGACGCCTACGGCTACGGGGACCTGCTGGGGCAGCTGGACTTCCTGCACCCGGCCAACGGGGACGCGCCGCCGCGGTTCATCACGGTAGGGGGAGGGGGTGGAAGGAGGGAGGGACGGGCGCGGGGTTGGGGTTTGGGGTGGCTAGGTTAGGGGGAGGGGGACTGGGCTCCGGGGACTCCAGGGATTGTGGGGCGGCAAGCGTGCGTGAGGGTCGCCGGCGCCGACCATGCCCTGCCCCATTGCCCCCCCCATCCCATCCCGATGACCGGCTGGTGGAGGCACACGCACGTGCACACACACCCTCTTCCCCCCCCCAACCCCCTATCCCTTCCTTCGCTCTCCGATGCTCCGAAAACCACCCCCTGTCCCAACCCCATCGCCCCCGCCTGCCCCCACCCCAGACCCCCGACGGCCAGCTGGTGGAGGTGGAGGACGACGACGTGCCCACGGACTCGGACGACGAGTCCAGCGACGACGGGGGGGCGAGGGCGCGGGCGCGGACGGCGCACGGGGGTCGGACGCAGGTGCGCAGAGGCCGGGGGCGGGGGGGCCGGGGGGGGGCATGCAGTCCCCCAGGCCGCGTGGGCCCCGACGCACGTATCTAGGATATCCTGAGATGTACCCAATGGCATGTCAACAAAATTGTTCAAGTGCTGATGCCCCCCCCCCCCTTCCCCACCCATCCCTCCGTTCCCCCAGGCCCCCGGCGTGTCCATACCCATGGGCCCGCTCTCCCGCGACCCCCAGTCCGCCGCCTTCATGCAGCAGTACTACAACGCGTACGGCATGGCGGGCGCAGGTGCGGCGCTCGTACCGCCGTACGCCGGGTCCGCCCACGCGGCAGCCGCCACTCGACTGCACCCACCCCCACACGCGCACGCCGCCTGCCTCAGACCTCGACTGGTTGCGTCCGCTCCAGTCACCTCCACCACCCCCTCCCTTCACTGCTTCCTTCATGCCCCCGCTGCCCCTTCCCCCCTTGCTCCCTCCCCTTCCCCCGCAGGCGCGCTGGGCCCCGTGGGTGAGGCTCTGGGCGGCCGCACCGCCTCCCTGCGGGGACCCAACGACCCCCGCCTGGCGGACGTGGGGGACCGGGTGGCCAGCGACAGCGAGGTGGGGGGGGGCGCATGGGGGCATGGGGAAGGGGGGCCTTGGAGGGGGGTGGGGTGCTTGTAGGAAGTGGGCCTGGGCAGGGGGGAAGGGTCGGCAGGGGGAGGCCAGCGACAACGTAGTGCTGAAGGGGGGGGGAAGGGGGGAAGGGGGCTTGGAGGACGGGGGGCTGGAGGGGGGCGGGCGGTGGCCATGAGTCTCCAGGGAGCGGGTCACCACAGGGGCCGGCCCCTTGCACCTGCCTTTCTTAGGAAGGATGGGGGCTTGAAGGGCGGGCGGCTGGAGCCCTGGAGGGACGGGTCACGGTGCGGGCCCGGTGGCTCCGGCCCCAAAAACCTGCCACCCCACCCCCCTCCCTCCCCCCCCACCCCCCACCCCCCAGGTGGTACTGGACCCCAGGAAGGCAAAGCGCCGCGCCCGCGCCGCCCTCCAGAAGGCGCTCCTGCGGGCGGAGCAGGCCAAGGCCGACGAGGGGCTGGCCGCCTGCCTGCCCATGATGGCGGCGCTGCAGGTACGTACGGCGCGTACGGCAAGTACGGCACGTGCGGCGCGCATGACTCATCGCGTACTTGCCGCATTAGTCATGGGGGCGGACGGGTGTGTCCACGGTCAGCGGGCATTGCGGGGACATGATTTGGGCGGGTGCGCAAGTGCGAGGGCAGGGCGGTGTAGCGCGCGCATAGCAGGGGCGGTCTTGACGGGCGGTGAGGGTGATGGACTGGCGTGACACACCAACCCCACCCCCTGCCCCCTGCCCCCTGCCCCCCGCTCCCCGCCCCTTTACAGGTCAACTCCCCCAAGGACCCGCGCGCGCCTCAGTCGGGCGACCCGGTAAGCCGCAGTGCGGGCAGCCGCCTCGGGTTAATGGGAATGGGAGTACGGTAGGACGTCCGTTCGTACTGCTCGTACTGATATGACCATGTATAGTCCACCTCCTCCACCCTGCGCTCTGCCATCCTGCTCCACACACATCCCCCACACCTCCTCTTCGCCCTCCAACCCCAAACCCCAAACCCTCAAGGCTGTGTGCTATTGACCAACGCCGTCTAGCAACTGGGCCTACCCCCACACCCCCACCATCCAGACATCCTCACACCCGGTCTCACGCCCGCCCGCCCGCCCACCCCCCAAACCCCCAACCCCCAGGGCTTCGCGCTGGTGACCAACGCCCACCGCACCGCCGTGGACCCCCACGGCCACCCGGCGCCCCACCGCGGCCGCGCGGGGGGCCCCAGCAACAGCGGCGCCGCGGGGTGCCCGGGGGGGCAGCAGCACCGGGCCATCGAGTACGCCAAGCAGCGGGGGGTGTACCGGGGCGAGGCGCCGCAGTGGTGAGGGGCGGGGCGGGGGGCGTACGGGGCGTGGGAGGGGGAGGGGAGGGGGCCTGGGAAGGGCGGGCGCTGCCTCGTTGAGGGTGGGGGAGAAGGGTGTGTAGAGGGGGCGAACGGAGCTATGCAGGGCCTGATTGCCAGCCTCTCTGGTGGGGAGGCCAACCGTCCGATGCCGTAACGTGCCATCACCCTCCCCGTCACTCACCCCCCGCAGGACCGTGCCCGGCCTTAACTCGGCGTATGACAACCCGGAGGCGGCTGCCGGCAGCCCACCCTCCCCGGGGCAGGGCGGCCTGGGCGCCCCCGCGCAGCCGCCCAGCCCCCAGCCGCGCGGCGGCGGCGGAGGCGGCGGAGGCCTGCTGTCGAACTCCACCACGGGCCCCGCCTTCGCTGCCATGATGCTATCCCCCAACAACCCCGCCTCCGCCGGCGTGAACCTGACAGGCGGCGCCGCCGGGCCTGGCGGCGGCGGCGGCGGAAGCGGGAGCGGCGGCGGCGGCGGCGGGCCCCACAGCTTTTCCTCGCAGCCGCATTCGGTGGGAGCGGGCGGCCGGCCGCCCGCGGCGTCGCTGGGCGGGGGCCGGCCGGCGGCCTACGCCTTCGCCGCGTACGGCGGAAGTCAGGCGGTCGCGAGGGAGGCACGTGAGGTACGGGAGGAGTACTACGCGGTGGGCATGGGTGGGCCCCTGGCGCCCGACGCTGGCGGCGCCGGCCGGCCATCATCCGGCACGAACTTCCAACGCAACCTAAGCCCCCTCCAGGGCGTCTCGCGGCCGTACACCGGACACGCCAAACCCCAGCCCCGGCTGTCGGGTGACGCGCCCGGGGGCGGAGGGGGGGCCGGGGGCCGTAACGCTCGCGTGTCGAACGCGTCTCGGTCGTCGGGCGCGGGCAGCGGGCCGATGCCGGAGGACGCGGACGGCGGTACGGCAGAGTACGACGCGCCGCACGGAATGCCGTACGGCGGTGGGCACAGTACGGCGGCCGCGGCGCTGTCGTACCACGATCCCGAGCGGCTGCGGCGGGACCGGGAGGAGCTGGAGCAGCGGGTGGCGGAGACTGTGCTGACGGGCAGCCCCCTGTTCCAGCGGTTTTGAGCGGGCCGAATGCGTAGGCGGGTTGAGGGAGAACGGTGGCGAGGGGGCCGCATCTTGCACACACTGCGGCGTGAGGCGTTGGGGTGATGAGGACGGGGCGGGGGCGGGACGACGTGCAAGCGTAGTGGCTGGCTGTGAGCCGTACGTCGGTCCGTGCCCGTGCTCACAGCAATAAATTGCACCTCGGCTTAGACTGAGCCATGACGGGCGGTGACCCAGGACACGTGATCACACGCGGCACCTTGAGCCTGCGAGCCGCAGCGCGGCGAACTAATTGTGACTGGGGTTGACTCAAACTGCGCCGACAATATACGACGTGACTGCTGCACCTATGATGCCTTGATGAGTTCCTGCTTACTGACCTGAACCTTGACCGTAGACTGTTGCTGCCTCTGACCGCCATGACCGGGGTGACTGCTCTGGGGTCTGGGGCTGTGTCCTCCTGTGCATTCCCTCTCTCTGGGTCTCTGTGCACTGTGATGGCCAGGCTGCTCCAGGGGCCGTATCAACCCTCACCTGGATCAAGGGCCGTGTAATGATGTTCAAAATGTCACGGCTTCAGTTGCAGGACCTGGGGGCGAGCAGTCTGCTGTCTTTCCTCGGACATCGGACCCTGTACCCTGTAGTTTGGTACTGACGGGTGCTCTGACCTCCACGCTCACGGCTGAACTGCACTCCGCCAGCACGACCAGGCCCACTGGCCCGCTCCGGCCGTTGCCGGCTGGCGGCCAAGGGAGAGAGGGCGGGGGTTCTGTGCTCGCAGGGGCCGTGCAGCGTAGTCCGGACGACGACGGGGGATGCAGCTGAACGCGTCGATGTAGCCGCTGCCGCAACGCGAGAGAAGAAGGCGGGGTGCCAGCAATGCGCATCGCCGAGGCAGGGGCTAACCTAGGGGCAGCCGCGCGCGCAAACGGTACTTTCCTGGCTCCTTGTAGTAGATGCGTCTTGAAAGGCAGGTCTAAACTTGACAGGAACCCCACTCTCGTGCGTCATCGCCTCCGTATCCGAGAGGCGGGGAGCGTGTTTGCTACATTCTCCCCCCCCTGAAGCGAAAGTCCCGAGAGCGTTCCCGCCAGGGCTTGAACCGGTGTTCTGGGCAGTGGGTGTGCCACGTCCACGTCGTGTGCGGGTGGGCCAGGCCCGCCGCCAAGCCACTCTCGAACATTTTCTCATGCCGCTGCCTCATCGTATTCTGCGTATCCGTCTTAGATCGAACCCGCAACCGTATCCGTCGGTGCGTTGGGTCCAGATCACCGCTACCAATGTAGTAGATGCGTCTTAAAAGGCAGGTCTAGACTTGACAGGATCCCCCCTCTCGTGCGTCATCGCCTCCGTATCCTTGAGGCGGGGAGCGTGTCTGCTACACTCCTGGTGTCGAGGCCCCCGGTGTTGTGCGTGCAGGCGGCCGCCAGTCCCGCTATTAGAGCACGTTGGCCCACCTGTGATCAAAGTGAAGCGCAGCGTCGAGTCAGCCTGTGGTGTTGCTAACAGTAATAGTGCGGTGCGTGTGCAGAGAGGGCGGCGGGGACAGGGGGGCGCGAATCGGGTTACGGCGTGACCTCACGTGTCATGGCTCGAGCCCGCGACATACACACATAGCGCCGTTACTCCAAGAGTATATGATAGTTGTTAGCGCATTTGGGCCAGCGAAGGGCCCAAACTCGCCAAAAGGTCGCGCAACTGCTCAGGCCAGAGCCAGGCCGTTGCGCTCTCGCACTACCTAGCACGCTGACTGACAGCGTACGAGGCGCACGAAATGCAAAGGTAGGACCCTCGGGAGTCGTCCGTTGATCCGTGCGCAATCGCGCGCGAATCCGCGAAGCAGCAGCGCAAACCCCACGAAGCACGATGCTAGGCAGCCTCAAGTCTGCCCTCGGTGGCTCACGAGTGAAGCTGTGGAGCGCGAACCCGGCCATCGACCGGGAAACCGGCATGTCCACCCAACTGGGCCAGCCCACCCGACCGACCGGAGAGCCTGGCGAGGCGGCAGCGGACCGCGGCGGCGACAGGTGAGCTCCTTGCATGATGGTCTGACGGCCTGGAAGCACACATGTGGGCTTGCGCCAGCAACTCCTCAGTTGGTTGGCCAAGGCCAAGGGGCCAGACTGCTTTAGCCCACCTGGCCCGTCTATCCACCTCAGCACCCTGCACCCACCTCTGTCCCTCTCCTCAGCCCCACACTAGAGGAGCCCTCCCTGGTGGAACAGCACGAGGCGGCGCGACTGCAGCACGCACGGCGCCTCCGGGAGAACCCTTCACTCGCCACCCGCGTCTTCCACGTCCCGGTCGGCCGCTTCTGCCGCCTGCCCCTCTCCGACCTCGCCCCCATCTCCCTGTCCGACCTTCAGCCCGGCGCCCTGCACGTGGGCAAGTACGTCATCTGCCGTACCCTCGCGACGCCCTTCAGGCTGCGCGCCGTATTCACGGTGGTGCAGGGCCTGACGGGGCCGCAACAGCGGCTATCGGTCTACAACCTCGCAACGGACCCAGTCGAGATCTCGCCGGGCTGTAGCGCGGACTTGTCCTCACACCTCCTGCCCCGCGGCAGCGTCATCGCAATCAAGGAGCCGTGGCTCAAGCGGGGCTCTGCGGGGCCCATGTACGGCATCCGCGTGGATTCGCCCCTGGATCTGCTCGTCCTGGACGACCTCACCCACCCCCTCGTGGCAGGGACCCCCTGGGCCCAGCTCGTGGCGGAGTCCCCGGCCGGGCGGCGCAGGGCGGAGGCAGCGGCGGTGGCGAGGGTGGCTGGTGGCAGCGGGGCGGGGAGCGGTGGAGAGTGCAGCAGCAGCGGCGGGGAAGACGGAGAGGGCGACCTGGCGGAGGCTGACCGTTCGGCAGCGGAGGCGGCAGCGCGGTGGCACGAGGAGGGCAATCGGCTGTACGGCGCAGGCGCTCACGTGGACGCCCTCGCTTGCTACCAGGAGGGCCTGGAGGCTCTGCGGCCGCTGCTGACGAGGCTGGAGGCGGCGGAGGGCGGACGGGGGGCAGCGGGGCTCGAAGGAGTGGGGCTCCCGGGCTCCAGCAGTAACAGCTGCGACAGCAGCGGGGCGGGCAGCGGCAGCAGCGGCGGCGGCAGCAGCAACAGCAGCGGCAGCAGCCTACTCGGCAGCGCCCTCCTCCCGCAGCTGCTCCGGCGGCGTCTGGCCCTTCTGAGCAACTGCGCCGCCGCGTGCCTGGGCTTCGGAGACCCCGCCTCCGCCCTGCGCTGGGCGGACCGTGTGCTGGCGCTGCAGCCCGCCCACCCCAAGGCCCTCAGCCGCAGGAGCGCAGCGCTGGCGGGGCTGGGCAGGTGGGGCTCTCCCCTTGGGCTGGGGTCTTGAGGCTGAGGCAGGTGGAGGGCGTTGGCTGAGGGGAGGCGTCGTCATATCATTGGCGAAACCTCTTGTCGATCTCTTTCGCTAATCTTTCCCGCGTTAACCCTCCTCTTCCCCGCCAGGTACGGCGAGGCGGCCGAGGCCTACCGCTCCTTCCTGGCCGCAGCGCCCCCCGGCCCCCGCGAGGCCCCCGCCTGCCGCCTGCACCTGTCCCGCCTGCAGCAGCGGCGCTCGGAGGCGGAGGCGGGGGCGTACGATGAGGCGGGCATGGCCCGGGAGGCGGGCCGCAGCGCAGCGCCCCGCCTCGAGGCCGCGGACTTCGTGGGGCCGGTGGCGGTGGCGGACATGGACGCAGGCGGGCGCACGGGCAGGGAGGCGGAGGCGGTCGCAGTCAGCACGGAGGGCAGCACGCAACAGGCGGGAGCGGCAGCAGGGAAAGGCGCGGAGGCTGCGGGCGGGCAGCAGCGCAGCAGGGGCCGGGGCCGGGGCCTGGTGACGACCCGGGCCGTGGCTGCGGGGGAGCTGCTGCTGGCGTGCAAGGCCGACGCCGTGTGCTTCCTGGGGGAGGTGCAGGCACCCGCGAGCGCGGCAGCTGCACCCACCTGCTCCTCCCTCGTGTCCGCACCCGGCTGCTCAGAAGAGGGCGGCCCCAGGGGCCTGGCCCACGCCCAGCTCGACCGGGACCTGGTCCCCAGCGTCTTGGGCTGTGGGCGCCTGGCACACCGCTTGGCGCACCTGGTGGGGGTCAGCAGGCGCCGGCCCGTGCCCCCCCTGCCCGGCCCCGAGTGCGACTACGGTGTGGCGTTAGGAGTCGAGGGTGGGGCCGGGGGCGGCAGCGGCGGGAGAGGCAACGGTGCGGCCTGCAGCGGACGTGCGGGTGCGAGCGGTGGCAGGTCAGGGAGTGCAAGGGGGGTAGGAGCGGGGGCGCAGCCGGGGGCTGGAGGAGGTGAAGGCGCACCGCTGCCGCCCCTGGCGCGGTCCAGCTGCGGCCCCGGGAATGGCCAGGAGGACGGGCAACGCGCTGCGGAGGGGCCAGCCAGTACGTGTACATGTGGCGGCGGCATGGCAACGAGCGAGGAGGGTCCAGTGACCACCGCGGCAGGCCAGACCTCGGAGCCGGCGCGTGAGCCAGGGCCGGGTGAAGGGCCAGCACAGGCGGACGGCGCCAGCCCCACTCCGCTGCTGCCGGGTCTGGACGGGTGGCTGCGGGAGAGCGGCCTGGTAAAGGTGCGGCATCGGGGGGTGGGGGGGCGGGGCAGGGGAGGGGAGGGCTGCAGCAGGTGGGGCTCTGCATGCAGAGAGGCCAGACGAACCGGGGGCAAGCACGCGGAGCACTGGCGCCCTGCACCTTGCCCATTGGCTCTGACCCGCTCCTTCCCCGCCCTCCACCCTCCATCCTCCATTCCTCCACCGTCCACCCTCCCTGCCGTCCAACAGGTCTCGCCCGCGGGCCTGGCCTGGGTGGACGAGGACGCCCTGGCCCGCGTCACCGCCCGCAACGTCTTCACGCCCCACGCCCTGCCCGAGCTGGTGCTGGGGCTGCGGCCGGCGCAGGGGGCGGAGGGCGGCCGGGCCCACGCGGCCGCCTACTGCCAGGCCAGCGGCGTGTGGAGCCTGGCCTCCTACATCAACCACGCCTGCGTCGGGACGGCGCACCGGTGGGGCTGGTTACAGAGGTTCCACGGGGGTAAAACATATCGTGTGTATGGTGAACATGGGGGCCCAGGGGCCAGGGGGTGTGCAAGAGGTGGCCGCATGGTTGCCATACTGTAGGGGGGGATGGCGTTGTGCGCTGCTGACAGGCTGGGATCGAGCTGGCAGCAGCAACCGTCTGCTGCAACTGGTGTACTCTTGGTCGTGTGTCGTTGTGCAGGTACTTCATCGGTGACTTCATGTTCGTACGCACCGCCGAGGACCTGCCCGCGGGGACAGAGGTGGGCCACCGGCCATGGGCGCGGTTGACAGCCGTGCAGCCCTGTGTGCCCCGCCGTCAGTCCATCTCCACAGAAGTGCTAGCCTCAAGGCACCGATGCCCCTTCCTCCACCCCTGCCGCTCCCTCCCAGGTGACCCACTCCTACGTGGACTCGTTAGATTCCCTCGAGGCAAGGGCCAGGGCAGGACCCAGAGACCGGGGGGGCACCCGAGGGGTGCACTGGCGCGGGGGCTTCACAACCGGAAGCCTCGTGCGCACAGCATTCCCTGCAGTGCCCCTGCCCCTCCATAGCAAGATGACCGAAGCTTACTCGCGCGGGGTATCATTACCAGACGCCAGTACCGCCAGTACTGATAGTAGCCCCGAGGCTTCCGCCGAGCTCCCGGAGGCTGATACGGTGTGCTGAGACGCCCCCCTCTCTCCCTTCCGTGTAGGACCGCACTGCAGCGCTGCAACGACACGGCTTCGTGTGCGGCTGCGAGCTGTGCCAGGAGGACCGGGCGTGGGGAGCGCAGCAGCCTGAGCAGGTGAGACCCGGCACGGGCAGCGTCCAGCGCGGCGAGACATGGCTTGGGGCCGGGTAGGTCGGAGCTGTGCCCCTGGGAGGCGTTCGAACACCGTGTGGTTATGAATTGGGCCTAGCCTAGAGGCATCTGGCGGACAATGAGTGCCGGAGAGATCACGGCCACGCGGGGGCCTCCTGCCCTCGACTCGCAAACTTGGCCACCCCACGATCAAGCCTGGTCCTACCCCCTTGCCCCGGTCCTCTCCCACGGTCCTCTCCCCTGGTGCTGGCCCTGCCTTGGCACGCCCAGGCCCGGGAGGCGGAGGCCGCACTGGCCGAGTACGAGGCCCTGCGCTCCCGCACCGCCGCCGCCGCCCGCAACCCCGCCCGCGCTGCGGCGCTGATCGCGAGGCTGCAGGGCGTGGTGGCACGGCTGGAGTCGGCTCTGCAGGTGGGCACGGGCGGCGCGCAGCTGCACTTCCGCCCGGACTTCCCCAGTGTGCATACGTGTGGCGCGGAGTGAAGCTTCAGGGCTCGCCGTCATCAGCAGTGTGGAGTGCATTTCCAACTGCACTTCTGCCATCGGGAGGTGCTGCTCATGCTGGCCCCCCCGTGCCCTTACGTCTGCCGCCCCCCTGCCCTGCGCGGAGTGCTTATCCCTAGGGCTCGCCGTACGTCATTGAAGCATGAGGGAGGCGAGGTGCTGCTGCTCAGTCCGCACCCCCCTCCCTGCCCTCGTCCTCCCTCGCAGTCCCGGCCCCGCTGGCGCTTGGCGGTCTTCAACCCCGCCTCGGAGCTGGCGTACTTGCTGCAGACCGTGGGGGTAGGTCTCTCTGCATCAGGGACCGAAGGACTTGCCGAGGTCAGTCCGTGGACCGTGGACCGTGAAGATGCGCGTTTGCCCAAGACGCACACGCCGGAGCTCCCTGCGAACCTACCTGGTCCCTCTCTCCACTCTCTCATGATCTCGCATGATCACCCCTGATTGTTCTGCCCCCCTTTACAGGACGTGCGTGGCTCCGTCGATGCGTACCGCAAGGCCTACGCCTGCCTGCACCGGGGGGCCGCCCCCGGCTTGCCAGCAGGCGGGCCCGAGGCAGCTCCGGGAGCACAGGGTGCGGCGGCAAGGGGAGCGGCGCCCGCGCCCTTCGTCATCTCACCCACGGCCACGCAGGTTCGTGAGGGCGGGCCGGGCCAGGGGGGGCCACGGGCGAGTTCAGCCGAGGGGACCGCCAGCGGGGTCGCGCCTCACCATACGTTTCACCCCCCCTCCCGCAGCTGGCTGTGTCGATCGCTGCGTCCCACGTGCGGTTGGGGGGCGCAGAGGAGCACCGGGCCGCCCGGCGGTGGGAGGCAGCAGCGCGCGCGCACTGGCGAGTGCTGTACGGCAATGAGGCGCTGTTTAGTCAGCGCTTCGCGGAGCCTCTGGAGCTCATCAAGCGGGCCAAGGCGTGACTACCGTAAGCATGCGACTGTAGGCAGGCTGCGGGTGTGGTTTTTGGGCTGAGCCCCCGGCGCGTAGCGCCTGGCGCGGAGCGCCAGCCGGGGAGGCCCCCCGGGATTACCCCGTGTGGGCGTGCGTGCGTGCGTGTGTGCCTGCGTCACGCATGAACCTGCGATTCACGCCCAGCCCGCGACGCCACAAGGTCGAGTTTCCTGGGCTTCCTGGGCTGGGGTCCAAAGCAATGCAGGCAGGGGTGCTCATCAGCGCTGCTACGGCACCGCACAGACGTGTGCGTGAACGCTGGAAAGAGGTTGGCGAGAGGTCAACGAGGGGCCTTTGACGACCAAAGCGAGTGCCACTTGCAAGTGGGGGCGTGCGCGGTATGGGGGACAGGGGAACGAGCGGTCGGGATTCGGGACCGGTAAGAACCTGACCGAAAGAGAGGATGAGGCGGGCGTGTGATGGGGAATGAGACAGAAGTAGGGGGTCGTTACTGGGCTCGGGAATCTGTAAATCCTGTGGCCTCGATCGTACTTGAGGCATGCCCGTAACTCCATTGCAGGCAGGGAGGAGCACGCACTTCATTGATCTCAGGTGCACCCCACAGCGTGGCCGTGCACGAGTGCTCGAAGGCGGCATCTGATCAGCAGGCCTGATGTGAGGCTGGTACAACGTTCCTACGGGGGGGGGCCAAGTTGTGGCTACACTACTACTATTCTGGCTTGCTGTCGGCTTGCAGATGCGGGATGCTGTTGGGTGCGGGAGTGACCATGCTACGTGCCTGGACCCCCCCCCCCCATCAGCCTGTGTAATCTCTCCCTCTCCTCTGCTCCTCCGGGCCGACGCAGGCTGCGCTCAGGCTTCCTACCGCTAAAGAGGCAGTTACGTTGATGACTTGGGTGCTCGGGCTCATGCGAATCCTGGGACACAACGCGTTCTGGGCCCCGCAGGAATAATCCTGTTGGAAGGCTCTCGATTGGGCGGTTGGCGGCATGGGAGCAGTTGGCCTCGATGCGAGGGGACTCTTGTTCACGGCCTGAACCGCAAAATTGTGGCCAGAAATCTCGCCAGTAGTTCCGTAGACGCTCACTACACGCCCAAACATGCTGGCTCGCGCGCTCACGGCTGTGTCGCCAGCATTGCGGGGTTCCCTGCACGTGAGGCAGACTTGTTTACCGCTTTCTCGCGTTGCACAGCGGAAGAACGTGCTCGCACATGCCAGTGCGGCGAGCGGAGGTGCGGAACAGGACGCCGTGAACGTCTTCCTTATTGATGGCAAGGTCAGTCTCGACTTTGCCCCGTTGACTTAGTAGGAGTCAGTTCCGCGGTCAGAGTGGAGCCTCCCTGCGATGTCGCTGCGAGTTACTGCCAGCTGTCCGACGCCCTCGCCCTCGCTGCCGCTTCCCGCCATCCCCCCACACCCCCTTCCGCCACCCCCTCCCGCGGCACCTCCCATCCCCCACCCCACGCAGCTTGTGGAGCGCCCCCTGGGTGCCGTACAGCGCCTGTCCAAGCCCCTTCAGGCCGCCTTTGTCGCCGCCGTGTACGGCGCCCTGGGCCTGGGCACGTGGGCCTGGTGCGCGCACGTGGGCCCCGCCATCGCGGCCGCGGCGCCCGGCCTCCACGCCTTCTTCGTGGGGACCCGCATGGCCTGGCTGGGTGCTCTTTTTACGGTGGTGGGGGTGGCCCACTTCACGGCACATGACGTCATAAAGTCCATGTACCCCAAGCAGGGTGCGGGGGGGGGGGAAGACGACCGGGGTAGCTGGATGCACGCAGGCTTCCCTGGACGCACGTTGCATGGGCCCCTAGCAGGGTGAGGACTTACTGGCGGTTGCAGGGCCGGAAGAGGGCCGCCTGGGCTGCAGCGCGCTGACGGATGAGGGCAGCCGCTGAGGAACTCCGCATTCTCCGGTGTCCGTCTCCCTGTCTAACACGCGGACGCCCCATGGCCCGTCGTCTAGGCTCGTGGGGCTTTTGGAGCCTGCCCGGCTCGGCCTCCTTCCACACCAACTGGACCGGTGAGTCCCTGCCCCCTGGCTGGCGCCCCCGGCCTGGCCATTCACCCATACTCACGTCACCTCCTTTCTAGACCCTGATACCCGTACCCACCCTGCTGTCCGCAGGCGTGGCCGAGGTGCTGGGGGGCGGTGCGCTGCTTCTGGCCTGGGCGGTGCCCAGCCTGCTGCCCAAGCTGCCCGCGGGACTGCTGCCGCTGGTCAACAA
Source organism: Edaphochlamys debaryana (assembly GCA_016858145.1). NCBI lineage: Eukaryota > Viridiplantae > Chlorophyta > Chlorophyceae > Chlamydomonadales > Edaphochlamys > Edaphochlamys debaryana. The sequence goes on from JAEHOE010000003.1 coordinate 836,354, forward strand.
GTGCCTGTTCGCCCTCACGCTGGCAGTGTGGGTGGCCGGGAGGGTGGCCGGGAGGGCAGTGTGGGTGGGCGGGAGGGTGGGGAAGCCGGGAAGCCGGGGGCGGTGGTGTTGGCCGGCGTGGAGGGAGGCCCCCCGGAGGGCGTGCGGGGCTGTCAGGGTGTATGTCTCGCGTGGGGGCGTCTTCCCCTCATGTCCTTACTCCTCCTTCCCACCGCCCCGGTGCTGCCCCACGCCCGCAGCACCCCCGCCAACATCTACATGTGCACACACAACGCACCCGGGCCCTCGCCCGCGCTACTGCCGTGGCCGGTACGTGGGGCGCGGCTGGGCGCTGGGCGCAGCCCGACGGCCAACGGCGAGGGAGCGGGTCCTCGGTCAGGCTTCGCCTTTCCAGCCGACAGCCGTGCACGAATTGCATGTGTTGGCCCAGACCCCAGAGCCCAGTCCCCTGGTCATCCCTCCTTCCATCCCGCCGCCCGCGCGCTGCAGGTGCACCTGTGGCGCTTGGTGATGCAGGTGCGAGTCACCGCAGAGATTATTCTAGACAACGGGGCGTAGCCGGGGCCGGGGCCGGTATGCGAGGGTGCGTGGTGCCGTCCCCCCATGCCCGCGACCGTCTGGCTCCGCTGTGAAAAGGGCCACCTCCCATCAGCTCCAACCTGGCAACCCCTACCCCTGGTGCCCGCCCCACCCCGGTTGCACAATGCGTTGACCTTCCCCATGCGCGCGCCCCTCCTGGACCCCTGCACATGCAGGTCGTCCTGCTGAGCTCCTTCTGGGACATGGCGCACCCCTGACGCGGCACTAGCCCCTTTGTCCATAGAACCTAGTTGTCACCGTCTAACCGGCAGAGGATCAGGGATCTGCGCGTCCTCCAGTACACGTGATGAATAGGAGTGGCTGAATGAGGGCGGAAGGCTCTGTGGACCGGTTGCAGCTGAGCCGGGGGGGAAACGGAGCTATGCCTGGCGAGTCACGTCTGCGGGCGAGGGCTGCTGAAGGTGCTAGTGGTGGCACTGACTGTGGGAGCGCGGGGTGGCAGATGATGTGCCAAATCGTGTCGGCACCGCGTCGGCTGATCAATGTGTCGATGACGGGGGGCAGACGGCTCAGCCGAGTCGTGCAATGTGGGAGGAACGCACAGTCATTACTAAAGAATCTATCTCAAGGCCTTGCTGTAGGGAAGGCCTCCGATCGCATGGTACCCCAGCCAAGCCATGGATGCATTTTGGCTGCGCTGCCCCGTAGTTGGGATTATTCTTCCGGTATCTCATAAGCCCACAGTCCGCTCAAGTTTACGGTTGGCTCACACCGGCCCTCCCGTTGTCCTCGCCCAACCTCAGCTCCTAGGTCGCTCAATGTTGGGGCGCTGACCAATCATCCATCGAACACAATGCGCTTCACCACAGAACCACGCTGCTCCCCTTTATCCGCAGACAACGCCCTTACGCCCCCCGTCGCACGCATGCGAGGGCACAGACTCCCGCGCCTGCCGCCTCACCCCAGCCACAGCGGCCACAGGAGCCACCGGAGGAGCAGCCAACCTAGGCCGGGGTGCGGACCGTGCTCCCGCTCAGCCTCCACGGCCTATGCTCCTCGCTACGCGCCTGCGGTGCAGACCCAGGCCCCACAGCTGATGCTGTCACAGGGCCGCTGCGCCGCCGCCGCCAGAGCCTTCCTCCCACGGCGCAACAGCCGCAACGGCCAACCACAACGGCCACCTCAGGACTGCAGATCCAATCCCAGATCCGACAAATCACCGAGATCCGCGTCCGATCTCCGACCCAGATCCGCGTCGACCAAGATCGAAATTTAGATCCACGCCTCGAGCACCCCCAGATCCGCCATCAAGCATCCGCAAGCTGCACTACCCTAGATCTTGTTGCTTACGCCTTGCCGGCCTTGTCAAGGGCGAAGCCCACGGCGGCGTACCAGGCAGCCATGGTGAGCACGCGGGGCAGGAAGAAGCTCATGACGGGGGCGTGCGCGGCCGCCTCCAGGATCACGCCGCCAACGCCCAGCACGATGAGCACCGAGTTGATGGGCAGCTTGGGCAGGCCGTTCTCGCCAATGGTCCAGCCGGCGCCGGACGAGGCCTCGTTCGACGTGTCCACGACCTGGGGGAGGCGGGAAGCGGACAGCGTGTTTCAGTGCGTGTCCAAGAGGTGAGGGATGCCAGAGGACTGCGGGGAGCGGTGCAGCACCCCGAGTCCATTCGTGTCCTTGTTCACGCGTCGGTGAGGTGCGACATGCCGTAGGCGGGGGGGCCCCAGAACCTGTCGCACCTTGAGGGCGGTGGGGATGAGCTTGGTGAAGGGCACACGGATGGCGGCGCGGCTGTCCTCGGCCTTCTTGGCGTTGAGCACGGTGCCCTCGGGCGCCAGGGTGTTGGGGTCCACCGAGGGGGCCGACAGGATGAGCGTCATCATGTAGGCCACGCCGCTGCGGGAGGGGACAGCAGGGGTTGGCAAAGGAGCGCGCAAGGATGTGTCAGCTACCTCTATCCGGCAGCGGCAGGGCACCCAGGCAGCGCCCGCACGCCCCGGCACTGTAAACTCCTCACTCTCTTCCCCCTACGGACCCTCCCCCAGCCCCGTCCTCTCACCAGGCAGCGCCCACGGGCTCGGCAATCAGGTTGAAGATGACGTTCAGGCCGGGGATGGAGTGGGCAATGGCGTCGACGGCCACGGCGGCGCCGATGGGCAGGGCGCCGTCCACGGTCTGGATCTTCTCAATCTCCTTGTCGCGGTTCTCCGCCGTGTAGGTGGTCACGGCCGCGACGGCGGCGCCGGCCAGGCCAGAGCCCAGGATGTTGATGAAGAAGTTGGTGTCATCGATGGCGCGAGCGGCCACGCGGCGGCTCGACACGGGCGCGGCGCGGGCGCCGAAGGTGCGGCGGGCGCCGGCGGCGCGGGCGGGCAGGGCGGTCTTGGCGGCCAGCATTTTTGCGTGGGGGCTCTCCTGTCGGGAAGACAAGGTGGGGTGGGGGGCGGAAGTGAAGGGCACTGTACACAGAGAAGCAGAAGCTGGAGGTGCAGACAGCTGCGGAGGTCGTGCCCGCGGGAAAGTGCGGGAAACGGAGCCGGCAGGCAGTTGCGGCCGCTAGCCGGGTGTGCCGGTTCTGACAACCGCTGCGCAGCGCGCTGGTCGCTATGGACGAGGAGAGGAAGCGTGAGCTGCACGGGGCTGCTGCGGCAAGCAGAGCTGCGGCGTCTCGGGAGGAATCGACCGAATGTGCACAGTGAGTGCCGCAACCCCCTGGAACAAGGAGATCCCTGCCAGCCGCTTGATAGTTACGTCACTACGCTGCAGAGGCCGCTGCAGGGCGACCTGATCGGCACTGCTGCGACGCGTTCAAAGGCCGCGCCGAGAGCCGAGCATGCCTCGGCGCCGCAACAAACGCTGCTCCTCGTCGCTAGCTCTCCGGAGGCTCGGGCGAAAGTTAGATCTCTGCCTGAAGCGCGGCCCCCTCGTCGCCCTGGCTATTGACGCGCTGCTCACCTGAGGTGTCGGGAGGGCGCTGAAGCCGGAAAGATTCACGCCCGTGGGCTTTACAAGCACGACTCTTGAATTGCAGAGAGAACCTGGTATGCCGGTGCAGCGGTCGCGGCACCAACTAGAGGAAAATGCAGCTTGATCTCGAATGCAGCTGCCGTACGGCTTCGTCGTTTCGGCTCGCGAGGCAGCCGTGGTAGGCGCGACATACCCTATTACATCGTCGGTATCGGGCAGACTCGTCAGCGTGAGGTGGTGGTCCGCGGGGTCGCCATGGCATGCCGACATGTTGCGCTACCTCGGGGGCGCCCCCACTTCGGTCTGGCTGGCTGCAACACCTCATCAAAGCACTGTCCATTCGGAAGTCCATGAGTGTAGAAAAAGTCCTAGGGAAGACTGCGTGTTGGGGCGCGGACCGGCGGGAGTGGCGAGCGTGCGAAGTCGCGCATACACGGAGGGCACTCGGCACCTGGACGCGTCGCGCTGCCGCTCGCCTTGCCCTGACCCCAGGTCCCCAGCGCAGCAGAAGAATGCGTTGCCGCGTTGACGCTTGCAGGGAAGGGAGGAGCACGCAGGGCCGGCCGCACCACCGGCCCGAGCTGTCACCCCAGATCTGGCCTGGCGGTCCGGAGCCAAGCGTGCCATCGTGCACTGCGCTGCATTGCGCTTTGCTTTAAACCCCAGAGCTGCTCTAACCGTTGCCTGCGCTGTCGCCTTGCCGGTTAGTGGGTCAGACCCGGACATCCGCTTGCACATTGCCCTTGCCTGAACCCTAGAGCTGCCCAATCCCAGCTGAAGCCGTTGCCTCAGGCTACCACGCCTCTGAAGCTGCGGCTGACATGCATGAACCGGCCACAGCCTGCGCCCTCCGCCGCACGTTGCATTGGCCCCCTCCACATTCAGCTTGCCGACCGGTATCACGACGTCGCCCAACCTGTGCTGAGAGCCGTGCTTGATCTGCACGCGGAGCCTAGCTCCTCCTTAGCCTGCCCACTGGGGGACTCAAGCTGTAGCATCCACTGACCTCAGCCTGGCCATCGCCGCCAGCTCATTTCTGAGCAACCGCTGCCGCAAGACACGAGCAACCCCAACGTACAGGGCACGGGCGTGGGCACGGGGGCGGGAGCAATAGCAGGGAGCATCTCTTTGCGTTTGGCCTTTCTTACACACCTGGACCCGCGACCGTTTCCAAGCGCGCACACGCTACTCCTCCCTCTGGCGACCTCCGCGTGCGCCCCAGCGCAGCCCGGCGGCCCCGGCCGCCGGCCACCCTGCACCGCACTGGCTCAGGCAGCCGCCACGGCCGCGGCACGAGCCGCCAGCCGCACAGCGGGACTGCGGCCACACCGACCCAGATGCCGCCGGCGCGCCATCCCATGCGCGCGCCTCTCCATCCCCCAGAGGCCCCGCCAGCGCCAGCGCCACAGAGAACGCCAGCGCCAGGCAGCCCCAGGGATCCGCAAACGCGCCGCTGCCGCCGCCTCCAGCGACGGATCCGAGGGACCCGAAGGCAGCGACGGTGCCAGGGCGCAGAGGGCGTACCGCTTAACGGTACGACTTCTGGAACCGGGCGCGGGCGCCGCGGCCACCGAACCTGGGATGGGATGGAACAGCAGCGATGGGAGGAGGGAGCTCAGTACATGAATTGACGAAGGGTGATGCCGGCAGCCGGCATGACAGTCTGCGTCCTGGCCTACCCTCTGCCATGCTGCGCTGCGGGAGGCCAGGGTGTGCCCGCTCGTCACAGACCCGCCCTCGACCACCCAGGCCGTGCCCAAGCGCAGAGGCACTCAACGCGCCGGCACGCCGTGCTTTCCCCGGCATCAGCCATCGCAAGCTCGCATCCCAAGCCTCCCGCCCTACACCTGGGGCCCCTCCCGCACTCCGAGCCCCTCGTTCCTCCTCCCTACTGCACCCTCCCAGCCCAGCTCCCCCCAGCACCCACTTCTTGGGCTCGCAGCGGCGGGGGTCAGCCACCAGCAGCGTCCTGTCGAACTGCGGAGGCGAGGAGGGGGTAACGTACGGTCAATAGTCTACTCAAGACGACGTTCAGCGCACACCCGCCAGGCACCACAGGTGTTCGTTCCCTTCAGGATCGCAGCACCCAGCACCGGCTCCAAACCTCTTCCCCCGCGGCCCTCCGGCTCGCCCACCTGCAGCAGCGCGTCCTTGATCTGCTGCTTGCTCTGCTCGTCCACGTACTTCTGGTAGAAGGCAACCACGGCCTTGGAGATGGCCTGGCGCAGGGCTGCGGGCGGGGGAGCGAGGGGGAAGATTATTCAGCGGAGCCATGGCGCAGAGCTGGGATGCTGCATGGAGGTTATAGCCCCTGATAAGAGTGGGCCGCCCGTGGCGACCGACGACAGCCAGCAGCAGCTGGGCACCGGCCCTGCCTCTAGCCCGCCGGCTTGCGGCACAGCGCGGGCCGCTGCTACGCCGCCGCAGCTGTCCAGAGCCCGCGCCGCCTGCTCCGCCCTCCGCTTTGCAGACGCAGCCGCGACTGGGCCTCCCCCCCGCCGCCGGACTAATCATTGTCCATTGTGCGGCAGCCGCTGGGTGCTGCGCCAAGCCGGCTCCTGAGTGCGCCCTGCCCCGTGAGCCCGCCTCGGCATCACGGTCTTGCCGCTGCTGCCGTCGCTCCACCGCCAGGGCCGACCTCGCCAGTGGATACCCCGGCTGCTCAGCACTCCGTGGGCCCGTTGCCCGTGCTGCGCTCTCCCCCGCTCGCGCCGGGCGCTCCAGCGAAGGAGCACGCCTGTATGCTCCGCCGAACACCGCTGTGGCCGCTTCCCCAGTGCCGCTGCCGGGATGCTGATGGGCCGTCCTCCCCGGCCCGCCAGCTCCCGCCATCTGGCCCAGCACTGCACGCCGTGGAGGTGGTCTGTGGCACACCACCCGAGCAGCTGCAGCCGCGGCCGATCCTGGCAACGCCGTTCGCACGGCAAAAGCTCCTTCGCCGCCCTGGCGCGTCCGGCCCGCGGGCCACGCAACACCGCCCAGCGCCTTCCCCTTCTCTCCCTCCGCGAGCCCCAACCATGCACCCTCACATCACTCACCGTAGATCTGCGAGACGTGACCACCACCCTTCACGCGCAGGCGGATGTCCAGGTTCTTGACCTTCTGGCGGCCGATCACCAGGATCGGCTCGAAGACCTTGAAGCGCAGGCCCTCAGGCTTCACCAGCTCCAGGGGCTGGCCTGCGGAGCCGCGAGCACACACACAAGCACACATACCAGGTTCCGTCAGGCCTGGCTGCCGGTACCGGTATGGTTCACCGCAGACCCGTCACCAACCCGTGCTGAGGTTTGAGCCCAGGGGGCTTGCGCGACGGCGTGCACGAGCGGGCTGAGCTGGGCTTCGCAGGCCCCCTCGGCCGTTGGACGCCGCTGAACAGGTGGCAAGCGCCCTGGACTGTGAAATAGCACGAGCGGCTGATGGGCGGAGGCCGCCCGATTGCGGGGCCAACTCCGGGCTGGCGGCCAACTTGCAGCGCAAGAGCGCAGGCTGCTTCCGACCGCAGTCGGCTCCGCAGCCGCTGCCTTCCCCCGCCCGACGCTCCAGTATCCCATGTGTCCCATGTTGACCCCCTGCTCCAGCGCTGCACAGACAGCGCTCCGGCCCTTCAGTCCAGCGGCCCCCTGAGGGTGGCCCTGAGGCTGGCCAGCAGGGGCGCCAGAGAAGGGGTCGGCGCCCCGCCTATCCGCTGACCAGACCGAGCCAACCCACGCCGGCTGTACTGTACTGCGCCAGAGAGCTCATGGACCCGCTGTAGACAGTCAGCGGTCTCCAGCGCGCAAAGCGCGACCGCAAGGGAAATTGGCAACTCCCGCCCGGCACCTCCCAGCTTCGCCTCCGGCTGAAAGAAGGTCCAGAGACAACAAGAAGGCCATTCCGAGGAGGAACGGCGCTGCTCCGCGACCAGTACTCCACCGCCGCCTGTGCTGCTCCGCCGCCTCCGTGCCGCTGTGCTGTCTTGTTGATCACCTCTATAGCGAGGTGCGTTTCGCCGGTGCATCCCCCCTGCCACCTGTCACCCTCCGCCTCCACAGCAATCTCCGCGCTCACCATTGAGCTTGATAAGCCCGCTGCCCTGCTTGCAGTAAGCCACCGCCACGGCGGTCTTCTGCAAGTGCAAAACAGCGCGGGGGAAAGGTGTTCAGCAGCGACGACAGCACGCAGTCGGCCGCCGCAAGGAGGTAATCGGCCGGACCCCAGACGCGAGAACTGCCCCGCACCTTGCGGCCGAAAGTCTGCACCGACTGAGCTCCACAACCACGATGGCGACCATGTAAGGGGGCCAAACAAAGCCGTCAGCATCTCAATTTGGCGGCAGCGCCCTAGCTGCAAGCTAAATGACACACCTGCGTCGCCATTTTGGCAGCCGCTTTTCCTACGCAAAGAGAGAGGGCGTAAAAGGGCTGGGAGCACCGAATACCGGCACCCCGCCTGCGGCCGTACCATAAGGCCCTTGTTATTTTGGGGAGGAAGCAGCCTTTTGTAGTTTAGCCTTCTATAGTTGCTAAAGAGGCATGCTCGGTTTCACATAGAGCGACAAGGGGTCCTCGGGGGCGCACGTAGGGAGAATTGGCCATGTAGCTCAGCGGAGTACGCAAGTCGCTTCACCGAGCGGAGCGCGACGACAATGCTTCGTGGGCGCCAGCTAGCTGAGGGCAGCCGCGCCGGGGCTCCGACGTGCTGCTCGGAGCTCAGGGGCCTTCCCACCCGTGTGCGGGCGCAAAACACACGGCGGTGCCCGGGTGAACCGCCCTCCACGTCCAGCCCGCTGTTTGGCCAGCCCCGTCAGACTCGGCGGCAGTGTCACTGCTGCTGCGAGCTCACTGGTGCCAGCGCTGGTGCCAGCGCTGGCGCTAGTGCCGACGCTGGCGTTGACGCCGAGAGCTTGCAGGAGGCCGGGCCCTTCACCGCCGCGGACCGGGCCTTCATGGCCGCGGCCCTCGAGCAAGCCTACGCCGGGGCCGCAGCTGACGAGGTCCCCATCGGCGCTGTGCTGGTTGTCGGAGACCGTATCATCGCAGCAGCACACAACCGCACACACGCGTTAAGGTCGCCTCTGGCGCACGCCGAAATGCTGTGCCTGGCGAAGGGGTCCAGCCGGTTGCGCGCCTGGCGGCTGCTGGATGCCACGCTGTACGTCACTCTGGAGCCCTGCCCCATGTGCGCGGGGGCGCTGCTGCAGGCCCGTGTTGCACGTGTCGTGTACGGCGCCCGCCAGCCCCGGGTGGGCGCGGACGGCAGCTGGGTGCAGCTGTTCCCGCGCCAGGAGCCGGCGTCTGAAACAGCGGCGGCGGCGTCCGGTGGGGCCCGTGGCACCGCCAGCATGGGGACTGGTGGCGGCGCGGGCAAAGCTGAGATTAGCGATGCCGCCAACACGGGGAGTAGTGGAGGCAGGAGTGGCAGCAGCTGCGGTTGTGGGGCCTCAAGCCGCGCGCGGGACGGGGGCCAGAGCGTGGCGTTGGAAGGGGAGCAAGACCCCGGGATAGGCGAGCCGCCACCCGGCCACACGGGTCATGCAGCCCCGGGCGCCCCTCCGTCCCGGCCACACCCGTTCCACAATAGCGTGGTGGTGCAGGGGGGGTGCAGGGCGGAGGAGTGTGCGGATGTGGTCCGCGCGTTCTTCCGGCGGCGGCGGCAGCAGCGGCAGGCGGCGGCGGCAGCGGCGGTGGGGCCAGAGTCTGGGACGGGGCTGGGGACAGGGACATTATCGGAGTTTGAGGAGTTTGGGTGAGCGTTGTCCTCGTAGGGCGGAAGGGCTCCCAGTACTCTTGTGCGTGTACGGCTTAGGATGGAGGTGGTAAGGTGGGTGGAAGCGCCTTGCAGTTTGGCGGGCTCGGTAGCTTGGATCCCTTATTGCATTGTGGGGGCTGCAGGCATGCGTGGAAAGCACTGACTTGAGCAATTGTGTGTGGCATGCGGGGGAGCGTGCAAGGTGGCCACTACGTATGGAACCGCTGGAAGAGGTTGTTGCTGGCCATGCATGGGGCTTACTGCTCGAGGTGAGGGGCATAACAGGAGCCCCCGACCTAAGATGGCTAGTTGTTAATGCTGTGAAGTCAAAGGGACATCTGGGTGCAGACTCACAGAGCGCCTTCGCAAGCTGGCACGGGGCATGCAGGTAGCGGCATGTGCAAACCATGTTACAGCGCTCAAGGTGTGTGATGCATGCGAGCTCTTGAGTCTTGACCTGGTGAAGATGTATTGCTGTCCCAGCGAGCGATCAAGATCGGGTAGCCACGATTGCTTTCCGCTATGCTCAAGGCGCTAGGCTCAACTCAACACCACTCCGGTGCCTAGCAAGACCTCAGCAGCGGCCCGGCCCCAGCCCCAAGCCCCGAGGGTGTGGACCCCCGAGGAGCCCTGCCTGCAACCCGCGCCTCAAGCAGCAAGCAACTACCAGTAATCACCCCTTAGCGCGCCCCCGCAAGCCTTGAGTCAATCCTTAATCCCGCAGCCCGCAGGTGTCCCGGCGTGTTTGCCGTAACCCCGTGACCTCGCGACACCACAGCGCCAGCAAGTCCTTACAGTCACTTGCAGCGCACATTCCTACACCTCAGTCATCCTTACGGATCTGCGATCCCCTCCCACACTGCAACGTCGACAACAACGCTGGCTTCGCCACGCCACTCCCTACAGCCAATCCTCCCGAGCGTCCTGTGCCGGCACCTTCTCCACGAACGGGAAGGCGCAGGCGCGGTGGTAGCGCGAGTTGGCCGCCGCTGCGCCAAAGAGGCTCGAGGATGCACCGATGTGCTGGACGAGCGATGCGCCGCTGTCGTACGCCGCCACTCCCATGTCCTCGAGACACATCTTGAGCGGCCAGTCCTGTCAGGGGCGGTTGGGAGAGACAGCAGCGAGGGTGAACGGTGAAGTGACGGTGGAGGGTGAAGGCAAGGGGGGCACCGCGAGGTAAGGAGAAAGCTTGTGAGGGCAGACGCAGGCAGTTTGGGGCCAGTGGGGAAGACGCCGCTGCGTTGAGGACGAGGACTTTGCAGGCCGTAAGGCCACAGCGTAGGCCCGCCGTGTCGTACCTTGTACCGCCGCTGCCGCTCGTACTTCTTCTGCAGGGGGTCGGGAGGCGGGGGATGCGGGCTCGTGCACCAAGAACCACACTGAGCCAGACTGAGCATGAAGCATCTGGTGGTATGGCCGTGGTATGGGCGGGTTCGCGACGGCACGGGGCCGGGGTACCCGAGGAAGCGCGTGCCACCCACGGCCCCACACGCTGCGCTCTCTCCCACCCGCTTCTACTTCCTCTCCTTACCTGCGTATACTGGTAGAAGCACTCCGCCAGCCTGGGGCGCCCACCACACGGAGCATCGTGAAGTCAAGGCCAGGCGCCTCATCCTCCAGGCTGTACCCCATGCACTCCCCTCAGGGGTCACAACCAGAAGTATGTCCACACCTTCAGAGCACTCGCCTCGCCCTCCCCCCCACCCGCTCTTCCTCTCGCGCTCACCTCCGTCGCAGCCTCCCATCCGAAAGGTACAGCCCCTGAGCTCCCCAGCGGTACGCCCGGGGCTTGGCACGGTACCCCCGCAGCGCCGGGTCCTCTCCCCCGCCACCCCCATCCGTCTCTCCTTTCCCCGCTCCTCCATCCGATGCGCCAGCCCCGGCCGCCGCTGCTCCTACGGCGCGACCCGGAGCCTGCCCTGACGTCTGGCCGTCGACCCCGCGCCCCGCGCCTTCCCCTTCTCCTGTTGCTGCTGCTCCTGCGGCTGCTCCTGAGCCCCCGGGTGGGTCGTCAGGGAGCAATAGCACCGCCGCGCCCGGGCCCGGCCCCGCGCCCGGGCTGTAGGGCCGCGGGCCCAGGCGCCAGGCGGTGCGGGAGGCGTTGCAGGCGGCCGCCTGCGCGCGCACGTCCGCCACGGGCAGCGGCTTGCCGCTGTTGATGTACAGCCTGCGAGATTTGAGGAGGGTGTTAAAGGGCCGGGCCGAGGACGAGGTTCGGCTTCGGTGCTAGTGTGGAGTCATCCACTGTGGCTGCAAAGTCGCGGCATGCGTTCCCAACGGGGACTCCGACCCCTGCCACTCACTTGATGACGAAGGGGCGGTTGCCGCTCCGGCGTGCGGCGTCCCTAGCCACGTGGTGCATCTGGGTGGGCGGGTGGTGTCGGCAGCGCGCAACCCTAGCATATGCCCCACGGTTGCATCCGACTAGCCGGGCCCAGGCCAGCAGCTACCTCTGCCTCCGCACTTGGCGCTCGCCTGACACCCGCCCCATGAGCGCCCACCCCCCGCCCACCTTCCTAGGGAAGTCGTCCGCCAGCCACACGTCATCCTCCAGCAGGAGGGCGGGCAGCTGGCTGGATCCCGTGGGGACCGCCACACGGCCCAGTGGCCGCATGCCCATGCCGCCAGGGTCTGAAACCTCGGGGCTCAGGCTTTGGGCCTGGGCCTGGGCCTGGATCTGGGCCTGCTGCGGGCCCTTGCGCCGGGCCTTGCTTCCGCTGGTGGGTGTGGAGTTGGTGGCGTCGGGTGCGGCGGGGGCCTTGCCGGGCACAAAGTCGGGAGAGTGGAGCAGCCTGACAGGGTTGGGGAGGGGCAAGACGACGGGCCGGGTGGATGCTTGGAGTCGGGCGGACGGGCAGGCGCAGCACGCGAGCTCAAGTCCGTGCCCCGCAACCGAACATGAAGAGTGAGCCCATCCCGGGACCCCTCAGGCTCTCACTGGTAGAATGTGTTTCTGGCACGCATGCTGGCGGAGGCGCCCTGCATGTCGTACACGCTCACGCGCACCTGGGGCGGCGGCGGAGGGAGGCAGAATGTCATTGACGTACAATAAGGGCGCCTCAGCGCGAGCGTAGCAGCAATGCCGCCACATCCACTCCCCCCTTCAGCCCCCCCCACCCGACCCATTTCCCCCGCAAACCCCCCCACTGGCGCAATACCTGACACCCCCCCCACCCTGCTGGCCATGTGCGCCAGGTTGTGCACCAGCGACACGTTGAGCAGCCGCGCGTCGCTCAGCAGTAGGTGCAGGCGCGCCGGGCCGCCGGGGGGCGCCAGGCAGCCCGAGGCCAGAAGGCCCGCCAGGGTGGAGGCGAAGGTGGCGCCGTACTGGGACCTGAGAGGGAGAGGAGTGTGATGGGAGGGGTTGAGCAGGAGGGAGAGAGGAGAGGAGGTGGGAGGGTGAAAGGCGTGACATGGATAGGTGGAGCTGGTGAGGGAGCGCAAGCTGTGGCGGTAGGGTGCCGGAGGGGAGAGGCGAGGGCGCTAGGGTTTAACGCCTTTCCGTGTGCGCACCTGAACCCGGAGCTAAGGGCAACGTCGTACGAGAACTGACCGTACGGCGGAACCTGTACGGCAGGCGGAGGGTGACACAATCAAGGGAAGGGGCGCCACAGCGTTTGTCAGACCCACTGCGCCCACCCCGCCTGGCCCCGGCCCGCCGCACCTGCACCGGCGGAAGATCTGCAACGCTCCACAGCCGCCGCTGCTCCAACCGCTCAGCCGACAGCGGTGCCGGCGCCGGGGCAGAGCTGCTCTGCGACTGCTGTTGAGCCTGCGCCTGAGCCGGCTTGCGGCTGGCCGTTTTGCCACCACCATCACCGCCTGCAGGTGCCTCAGTCACGCTGCTGGCGCCTGCACCCTGCGCCGCACGCCCCAGCGGGCGGCGGGATGACGAGGCGCCGTCAGCCCCCGCAGCGGCAGCGGCAGCCAGGCTCGAGCCCGCCGTCGCCCCCGCCGCGCCCGTTACATCCGCGCCCTCGAGCTGCCGCTGCCGTGCCCGCGGCCCCTCAGTGGCGGTACTGGCTGAGCCGGTTGTCGAGACCGCGGCCTGCGCCGTCACTGGTATCTGCTGCTGAACTTTACTCTCGACCTGGGCTGAGTTGTGGTGGTGATGAACACCATGGGACTGCGCGTGCGTCTGCGGGTTGGGCTGGGCCTGGGCGTTGGCGTTGGCGCTGGACGTGTGGGGTGCGCCCCCGGGGCCGGCCAGTGGGTCCGCTTGGGTAGGGGTGGCCCCGGCCCGCAGGCCCATGCCCAGACCCGACCACGCGCCCAGGGCCACAGCCGCTAGGCACAGCGTCAGCAGCAGGGCCCGAGGCGGCATGGGGAGTGGAGGGTTCGCAGTGGGGCAGTGGGGCTTTGTGAGGTGGCTCTCCAAGGGAAGAGGAGTTGCGGAGGGACGAGGTCTTGCGTGGGTGACGAGGGCGGGAGAGTCGGGTGCTGGATGGGAGCAACAACGAGCGCGGACTGCGGCGGCCACAGTTGAGGAGGGAGGGGCGAACCAGAGGCGTGGTGGCTGCAAGACTTAAAGCTGCGACGGAGAGCGCTGGAGCGAGGGTGCGGGCCTCTGTGGCGCGGCAGGGCGGGGGACGGAGGGCCGCCGAGGGGCTGCTTTGGTTGAGGACGCCTGGTCAACGCTTGGAGGCACTAGTTGACGTCTCCGCCATACGCGTGGCTCTGCAAACAACGGCCAAGATGCGGGTCAGGGGAGATTCGCAAGAGGCTACAGCAGTGGCAGCACCAGGGCGCGGGAACAGGGTGCACGGTGGGGCTTTCCGCAGGGGTACCTAGCGTTGAGACCGAGGCCTCACCGGCGATGCTCACGGGCACCAGGTGCGGGCGCTGTCGTCGCGGTCGTTCCTCCAGCAATGTATGTATCCGTGTTTATCGTCAGAAGGACGCTGAAGAAGCTCAGGCCCAAGTCGGAGGAGACGTCGTGCAGGCCGGTCCAAGTGCGTGCCGCAAGTCTCGGACTGGCACGACTCGTCGGCTCCACCTTTCCGCTCGGGCGCTGCTGGATTCCGCATAGCTTCTGTGACCGCGAGGAGCTCACTCGTCTGTCAGCTCAGCTACGACGTGTGATCGTCTCCGCGGTGCCGCCGCTGCCGTGATAGCTGTCTGCCGCCGATGTCGGAGCCCTATCCACAAAGCTGCGCCCAAGCCCACGCTCTTCCGGGCAACTGGCCACATACCCTGGATCCTGAAGCTCCAGGCTGTCAGATAGGTCTCCATATGCGGGCCAGGTGGAGCCGCGGCTGAGGTCGCCGGCGTGCCGGCCGGGGCTGCCGGGGCTGCCGGGGCTGCCGGGGTTGCGTGTGGCGGGGGCCGCCTTCGTGAGCTGCCAACCTCGTCTGCCAGAAAGCCATACCGCGTCTCGCAGTATGTGCAACCGCGACCGCCGGCGCTTGGGCTGTCGAGGCGTCCGCGTCGCGACCCCGCCAAAAGCATCGGCAGAGCGGCACCGACAGCTCGGCAAGTACGCGCCCTAACCCGGGCTCTAGATCAAGCAGCGAAGTGCGTTTACAGCCACGCGCTCTGCGATGGCGAGCGCACAAAGAAAGGGGATGTGCGCACATGCTCACGTCGTGCCGCTTTTGTCATTGACCGCTTGCACGAACTGCAGGCCGCATCACACACTTGAGCTGCATATACTAAAAGTCGCACGACGGGAGGGCGTGCTACCCTTGGTCTTGAAGGAAGGGCTCGCCAGCCAACCTTTGGCCTAAACCACCTTGACGCTGCGAGGAATAAACACCAGTGGCCAGCAGTTGCTGAGATCACACGATATGCGCCTCCGGGCGAGCGGAGGGCCCCGCCCGCATGGCGCCGCGCGGCATGCGCAAGGCGCGCTAGAGCGGCCAGCGGCGCCAGCAGTGGCCCGTACCTCGCCATGTGTAGCCCGGAGATCACCTTGGGTGTGCCGCTCACAGAGCGCCAGCACGGCTGGCGTGTCGGGGCCGCTGCCACCACCCACCCCACCTGCAAACCCTCCCGAGGAGCCCGTGGAGGAGACCTTTGCCACCAGCAGCGGCGTCGTGGAGCTGGTGCCAAACGCCGAGGTAGATAAGGGAAACTGCCACCTGGGCTGTTATATCCGCTGCGAAGGGACATTAGGGTTTCGCAGGTGCGGGCGTGTTGTGTATGCCCGATGGGGGCTGCACCGCGGGGCGCGAGGGCCTTGCCTGCTGGCTACGGCGTCCAGCGCTGCTGCCTGAGGTGCTGGACTTCTGGAGCTAGCGCGCCCGGCTTGGGCCTGGGAGCCAGGGGGAGGGGGCTTGGACGCGGGGATGCGAGCAGGACGCTCAGGCCAGGTGCTGGCGGCTTAGCCCCCACAGCCAGCATACGTTGTGCATCTCTTCCCAGTCCGCTATCAAATGCTGAGAAGACAGAAACGGTGGAGGCCTCGGTCCGGCGCGGGCAGTCCATGTGCCCTTCGTGGGCTCTGCGGCGGCGAGCCCAGCGCTGAGGGGGTGCTTGACGTCTCCGGCCCGCGGGCAGCTGCCCGAAGTCGAGCCCTCACCGGCCCCGGCCGCCAGGCCCGCTGCCTCGCATAGCCTTCTCCATCCCCGACCCTCTCCCTTCCGCGCTCTCCTCCCGCACGGCGAGGCACACGTCCACTCACCCTGCTCCCTCCCTCCGCCCCGCGCCCCCTTTCGCTCTTTGATCCCCCTCCCCTCTCGACCCCAGATTGACTTCCTGGGTGAGAGCACGGAGGGCGACCTGCACCTGCACCTGGTGGACTCCCTGCGCAAGGGCAAGGTGGGGGGGGGGCGGAGGGAATGTGTTTGTGTGGGTGAGGGGGCGGAGGGTGGTGGTGTTCGTGGGGGGAAAGCGCTGCTTGCAAGGTGCCGGGGCCAGGGTTGTGCGCGGGAGGTAGGGAGAGAACAGCCAAGTGTGGCTGCAGGCAATGAGGGCGAGGTCGCGTGGGGGGTGGGCTGCGCGCGGCCAGGCAAGGCAAGGCCGGGTTTGGACATAGCCTTCTGAGGAGGCGCCCATGAGCCCTGTCTCCACTCCCCCCAACCCCTCCACGCCCAGATGGGCGTCATCAACGTGTTCGGCATGCAGTCCCTGGACGACATCTACACAGTGCCCCTGCAGCGCCTCAAGCAGGCCACGCAGGTGGGGAGGGGGGCACGGGGGGGGGCAGCAGGGGCAAGAGGGCTGGGGGAGGAGGGAGGGTTGGGCGCTTCTGTGGAGGGAAGGCAGAAAACGGTGAGGGAGAGGGAAGGGCTCGAAACGAGCAGCTAGCGACCCCCCTCATGGTCTTATCCTCTCCTTTTCCCCTCCCGCCGCTGTGGGCTTGGCCTGGGAAAAGAACCGTTAGGAAATGGAGGGCTGGAACCGAGCTTGCTAGGCTGAACTGCACGGCGCCGCTGCAAGCTCCCCCATGACCCTTCGACTATCGCAGCCTCCCTCGTGCCGCGAAGCTTGCTGGACGTGCTCCCACTATACAAGTCACCCCTGCCTCAAACCCCTTCCCCCCCTTCTCCTCTTACCCTCCCTCTCTGCCGCAGAGTGTGCTGGACGTGCTGGACGTCCCAGAGTCCTTCCCGGACGGCAACCCGCAGCGGGCCATCTACTGCTCGCGCACGCTCAACCTGCGGAGCATCAAGGCCATCGGTGGGGGGCGGGGAATGGGGGCGGGGATGCGGAGACGTGGGTTGCGAGGTGGTGTTTGGGGGGGGAGGGTAGGGCGACAGGGCTGGACAAGACGGGTGCTCGTGTGTGCAGGCGGAGCCCCTGACATGCGTCCATCAGGCAGACAAAGATGGCAACGGCGCTGAGCAAAGGCATCCAGATAATCTCTTGCCCCCCTGCCTTCCCCCTTCCTCCTGTCGCCGCGCCTGTGCCCCGCGCCTGCCCCAGGCTACGACATGGTGAGCGGCGGGGCGCATGGCGAGCCTTGGGGGGGGAGGGGTACTTGGGTTGCCTCGGGACATGGGGGCCGGGACGGCAGCCAAGTGGCCTGGCCATCACTTCTCCCGCGGCGATAAAGGAGCCAGGAGGAGGGCGTGATGGTGTACAGGATGATGTGACGGTGTATGATGTCCTGGGCATAGTTGCTCCTGTGACAGGGGAGGATGCTGGCGTCATGCTGGCCGCCTTCCTCCCCCCTCGCCCCTCCGGCCCCTCTAACCTCTCCCCCCGCCCCTGTCAGGACTACACGCTTATCCACTACGACGTGAACGCGTGGGAGGGGCGGGCGTACGAGTACGGACTGGAGACGCTGAGGCAGCAGGTGGGGGAATACTGCGTGCAAGGTTGAGTGTGCTACGGGCGATGAGGAGAAGTGATAAGGAGGGGTGATGAGAGGGGTGGTGTTTTAGGGTTTTGTGCTTGCAAAGTTGAGGGCAGGCAACTACTGGTGATGACAAGGGCAGTGTGAGGAGGTAAGGGCGGAGCCGCGCTGTGCTCACCTTGTCCTCCGTGCATCCCGGGCAGGGCGTGCCCGTGGACGGCCTACGCTTCGATCCGGATCTGGTGATCCGCGGCCTGATCATGGACAAGGAGTACGGCAACCTGATCAAGGTGGACCGTTTCGGGTAAGCCAAGGAGGGGCGATGGAGGGGCGACGTCAAGTTCCCTGGGGGCGGCGGGGCGTGCTCATCCTCAGGGGTCACGTGCTCCCCTACCCCTTCCCTTTCCATCCCTCCCTATTCCCCCCCTCTCCGCCCCAGGCTGGTGAAGCGGGCCATGCACGGCACCCGCATGATGAACTGGCAGGCGGGTGTGGGGAGCGGGGGGGGGGAGTTGGTGCAAGGGGGGTTGAGGGAAAGTCCGAGTGGGGGACCCCCCCAACCTGCCTTGTGGATGACCCCGGGCTGCTTGCACCGGCTGAGTGCGGGGAGTGCGGGACCCTGGGGCCGTCCCCACCTTCTGCCACCTTATCCCTGCCTTCTGGCACGTCCATATAACCCGCAGGAGATCCGTGAGCTGTACGGCAGGGAGGTGGTCAACCTGCGCAACGAGGGCCGCTGGGTGTTCCTCAACACGCTCTTCTCCGTGTCAGAGGCCGTCATGTACATGCAGGTGTGGGGGGGGGGCGAAGCTGCGGGTTGGGTTGCTCCTTAACGCCCTGCCTCCTCGCATGCCCCTTTCCCCACGCCCTCACCCTTTCACCCGTACACCCCTTCACCCCTTCATCCGCCCAGCTGGTGGACCGCCTGGACCTGGGCATGTTCCAGGTGGGCCCGGGTGGGCCTGATGGGTGGAGGGTGGGGGTTACAAGGGGAGAGGGTGCACTGTGCGGTGCAAGAGCGAAGGGCAGCGCAGCAGCCATGCGCATGGAGGGTGGACCCCTAGAAACGGCGAGTTAAATGGGCGCCCGTCAACACCCTCCCGTGTCCCCTTGCCTCGACGCCGCCAACCTTCTTTGTCCTCAGGTCGGTACGGGCAACATCTCGTACCAGGCGCTGTACGGCATGGTTTCCAAGGCGCTGTACCGCACGCACGTGGAGGGCAAGCTGAAGGCTGAGATCATTCAGGTGGGCTGGGGTCAGGAAGTGTACCGGCCATGTACCGGTACCCCCTCAACCTGCCTCCGCTGCCCGACGCGTCGGCAAAACACACATGCGCCCTTTCCCCCCTCCACCCCCTCCCTCTCCACCCCAGGCCCCCGAGCGCTACGTGGAGCTGGACCCCGAGATGGCCCAGACGCTGCTGGACCAGCGCGACAGCGGCAAGCAGCTGCTGCTCATCACCAACTCGGACTACGAGTACACAAACAAAGTGGGGGGAGGGCAGGGGGGGAGGGGGGGAGGGGGCTGGGTCTTGCTCCCAGCATGGCCGATGGGGATCGCAGGGGAGGGGCATGCGTGGGGGATGGCTCGAGGGGCTGGCTGGGTCGGGCTGATGGGCTGCGGTGTTGGGATGATGAACTGACAGCATCCCATAGACATGCCCCCAAGCCACGGCACTGCATGCCCCCACAGCGTACTGTGTGTACTGAGACCCAGTCCGACCCCCGCCCGCCTCCCCAGATGATGTCTTTTGCGTACGACCCCTTCCTGCCCTCGGGCATGCGCTGGCGGGACCTGTTCGACATGGTCATCGTCATGGCCCGCAAGCCCGACTTCTTCAACTACAACATGAGCCTGTACGAGGTACGGCACTGCGCCGTACGGCACGGGGTGCAGGTGTACGGCAGCGCGCAGCGGGCGTGCGGTATGACGGTCGGCCCACACAGTGAAGAGAGTGGGTGATGGAGTCGCTCCTTTTCCCCTCGTCATCGTGTTTTTGGCCCGCCCCCACAGGTGGTCACCCCCGACGGCCTGATGCGGCCGGTGCTGGGCGCCTGCAAGGGGGGGCTGTACTGCGGAGGGAGGTGGGCCGGGTCGGTTGAGGGCCTTTGTGGTGTGGAGGGGCTGGGCGCAGCGCTCGGGTGCTCGGAGGGCTAGCCCAGGGTTGCGGTCTGAGTCCCCAAGTTTTCTGCCTCCTGCCATGTCTTGCGTGTCCGCACCGGTCGGATCAAAACCTATGTCGTCACCCGTCTCTCCGCCTCCTTCCTCCGCCGCCCCCCTCAGTGCCCGCATGGTGGAGAAGGCGCTGGGGGTGGAGGGGGACGACCTGCTGTACGTGGGGGACCACATCTACACGGTGGGGGGGGGGGGGTGAGGGGACAGAGGGGGACGGGGCGGGTGGTGTTGGTGGTGTCTGGTGTCTGGTGTTGAGCAGAGAAGGGAGGCCTTGCGTGGGGGAATAGCGGGGTTGTGCGGGTCAGCAGCTGCTGGGGGCGGAGCCGCGAGCCGGCGCTTGCCCACCTTGTGGACTCCTCTGCTGTGCCGCTCTCCGCTGTGCCCACTTTGGCGGAAACACATGCTGTGCTCGCCTCCTTCCATCCTTGCACAGGACGCCGCACTCGCCAAGATCAACTTCCGGTAAGCGGGCCGGGGGGTACGAACAACGAGGCCGCACCTCTGCAGCGTTCAGCAGGAGCACTCCGCCTGCCGTCACATGTCCTCCGGCCTTCCCCATCTGGCCCAAGCCTATTTCAAGTGACCCCCCGCCTCATGCATACCTCGGCCAAGACACAGACGTCACCTTCTGACACACGTCACCTCCCGCTTAGCCACAAACGCCCCTAACCCCAACCTCGAACCCCTGCCAACCTCGAACTACCCCCTCCCCCAGGTGGCGCACGGCGCTGGTCATTCGCGAGCTGGAGCTGGAGATCGATGCGCTGGCGCGGGGGCGGCCGCACCGCGACGCGCTCAAGGAGCTGATGACTAAGAAGGAGCTCATCGGGGACGTGTTCAACCAGCTGCGGCTCAGCAGACAGGTGGGGGCCGAGCGAGGGGTGAGGCGTGAAGCGTGAAGCCGGCGGGAGGGGCTGACACGCTTTAGTCGGCAGATGTAGCCGGGAGTCTGGAGTGTTCAGGGCTGCTCATGTAAACGATAGAATTGTGGGCGCGGCGGGGAGCCGGCCAGCCCGAATCCCGAAGCCCGAACCTGCCCCGCCCGGATCAATGAGCTTGAGAGACGAAAGCCCAGAAGCCCGAACCCATCCCGCCCATCCCGCCCGAGCTCAACTCTGGAGGTTGGAGTGTTGGGACCCTGCTGGCTCTGACGCCCTCCGGCGCCCTGGAAAGTGGCGATAGATGGCTGTCTGGAGTCTTGAGGGATGGACCCTCTTCCCACAGTGGGCTAGTATAGCCCTGGGGCCTGATGACCCAACTTCTCAGCTCAACTCCTCCCCCCTTCCCCGCCTACCCCGCCCCCGCGCTTGGGTCCGCTCCAGCGCCCGCCCTCCTCTACCCCATAAGTCCCTATCGCTTGGCTTTACCCCCCAGCTTCCCCCACCTGCTCCGCGCTCCCTCTCCCACTTCCACCCCCAGCGCTGGGTGCACGGCCATACCGCCAACGCCTCGTTCGAGGACGAGGAGGGCATCAACGAGACGCTGGCACAGCTGCTCATGGTGGGAAGGCCGGGGCAGGGCGTGTGGGTGCGTTTGTTCTTGGGCATTTGGGCGATCCCTCGCCCCTAGCCATGCCCCTTTCTACCCCGACGCCGCTTCATTTCCTCCCCTCTCTTCTCGCCTCCTGCCCCCCGCCCCCTCCCCGCCCGCAGGTGATGGAGCACCTGGACGACAAGATCGGTCCCATGCTGGAGCGGGACGGAGAGCACTTCAACAAGAGGTGGGGTGCAGGGGAAGGGGAGAGGAAGCACGGGACGCCAGGGGTTCGTTGTCATGGCGAGAGCAGCTTGCGGTAAAGGTGAAGCAAGCTGTCTGCACTTGCCGCACCGACTCACACGCCCCTCTGTCCCGGTTCAGGTGGGGCTACCTCTCGCGCGCGGGCCTGAACGACAAGTCGCAGCTCAACCGCCAGATCGAGAAGTACGCTGACATCTACACCAGCCGCGTGTCCAACTTCCTGCGGTACACGCCGTACCAGTACTTCAGGTGCGCGGGTTCGTACACACTCGCCCCATGCATCTTCGCCACTTCACTGCCGAACTACGCCGGCGCGGCTTTCCACCTGCACCCTTGCCTGCCATGCCCCGCCACGCCCCCGATACTGTTCCCTCGTAACCTGCGCCCGCTGTTTCCCCTCTCGCACCCCACCTCCCGCCCCCACCCCAGGTCTCCCTCGCAGTCTCTGGCGCACGACCGCAACCTCTCCCGCTACTTCCAGGTGTGCATGGGTAGGGGAGGACGAGACGGGGCCGGGGGCGCACCAAGCTGGGGGGCTAGGTGGCGGCCATGCATGGGTAGGTGGTAGGGCGGGGCGGGAAGCGCACCAATAATGGAGACCAGGGTCGCTCTCCGTACACACATCCGCACGCAGGCTCCTAGATGGCCTCTCACGTCTCAGTCTCGGCCCGATGTGAGGTGCTGACTGCACCGTACGTGCTAACACGTGCCGTACATGCCGCTGTACTGCTTGGACCCCGCAGAAGGTGTACTCCAAGACGCAGACGGCCGATGACGTGGCGGCCGCCATCGCAAACAGCAACGGCCATTCCAGCGGGAACGGTTACGGTTACAACTCGTACGACCCGGGCGTCGACTCAGACCCCGAGCACGAGCAGGACATCACGTAGTTCTGCGGCCTGCCGTGCTCGTCACATGACAGACCTGACTGCCGTACGCACGCGCCTCACGCGTACGCTCAGAGGAGGAGGAGGAGGAGGAGGAGGATCAGCCCTCGTTGGTTGCCACGAGCGACCCTATACCGAGGGGTACGCCAGGAGCAGGGACTGCGCCAGCTCAGGCGCTCCGCTGGCGTTCGTACGGCAGCTCTGATCTTGCGTGTCTGTGCGTGGGGGCCATGGGCAGCGGGAGCAAGCGGAAGCCGAGCGAGCATGGCAGGCGAGGGCGGTGCCTCCTTCTGCGGAACTCACGGAGCATCTGCGCTGCCAATCGACGGCTGGGGGGGCGTGGCAGCAGGGCAGCGGCACTTGCCCCGCAGGGCCGATCACCCGGCAGGACTGAGCATGGGCGACCCGGTCCCTCAAGGGCGTCCATTACGTCCATTGCAGCGCTGTCCGCTGGTGCCTGGGGCTGCTCGGACCCTTCATCCGAAGTCTTGTTGCATTTTGAGGTTATGTTGGGGTAGGTCTGTGTCAAGGGGTAGTGTCGTGGCTCCAGCGATTCAAAAGGTAAATTGTGTCCCCTTGGGTGGTTAGCGTGGCGCGTGTGGCAGAGATCCGAGAAGAAGAGAGAAGAATGAGAGTGCAGCGTTTGTGGGTTCGCTGGCGATGGGGTGCTGTAGGGTCGAGGGAGGGTAGAGCGCGGCCGGCATACTTGGAGTTAAATGCCGCGCAGGCCGGGCCGCTGGTAGCTGTGACTAGGAAACGCGATTGCTTGCTTGGTTGGGGAATCCATGCCCCTCTTGGCAGGATTCACTGTGCGTGTGTGAGCGCTTGGGGGCGAGCCTAGCTTCATGACAAGGAGGAGTCCGGTTTGTAGTCTGCAGGCTGGAGGCTGGAGGCGGGTAGCTGCGCTGGTCGGAGCTCCTCTTGCATGGACATACAGCTCTATGTGGGTGGATGGAGGCATAGGGCTGCCGGTGGCTGGGAGGGAGGCCACATGGAGGGGGGCCTGGTGCGGAACTTGTGCGGAAGTAAGGTGGGGTGCGCCAGCTGGGCAGCGCGTGTGGGAACCTGCGCAGCTCGCAGGGCTGCCACCTGAGCGGAAGAGGTAGGGCCATCACGCACCAGAGGTATCAGATAATAGAGGACTCGCACGTTTGGCGGAGTGGCTCATTACATAACACACGTGGCTGCCGGCGGGGGCCACACCAGCCAATTTGCAATGTAAGGCACATGTACGTATGGGAACCACTATGCAGTAGGCGTGGAGGACCACGACTCAGACCGACCTGTACATGCCCCTCTCGACTCAGCGCTGCACATGCTTTCGCCCGCTTCCAGGGGACCCCTCCTTGATTCGATCTTTGGAAGACCAGGTTGGCAAGGGCTGAGCCCCAAACCCCGGGTGAAAGATGAGCATTGGTCGCGGCGCTGGGTTGGCACCAAGCAGCGCACACGCTCACTCTCACTCACACTCAACAGCGCACACCGATCAGTCTCAGCCGCGAGCCAGCCAGCCAGCAAGTCTCAAGGCGGATTCACTTCGGTGCACTGTCCAGAGACGCAGCTGGACCACGGAGGACAGTCCCCTGACACGATGCACGGGTTCTTGCATATCTTGAGGTAACTGTCGTACGTCTGGCCAACTTTGCAGCTGCATATGTACCCAGCGAACACGTTATTGTTAGGGTTGCAGGTGGCGGTACCGCATGGCAGAAGTCCGCATGGGTCGTCTGCATAAGGTAGGGCTGGAAAGACGGTGTGTGATGAGTGTACCGCTCCGGAGCACGCAAGGCCTCCGTCCAGGTGGGGTTTCGCACTGATCCGCCCTTGCTCGCCAGCCTTGCTTGCGCCTTGCCAGCATTGCGCAGCCCCAAAATTATGTCATGCTTACTGAGTCTGCATGCCTTGTAACTGGAGTCGTAAAAGTAGCCCGACGCGCAGGTGCATGAGTAGGATGCAGTCGTAGTTGCGTAGCAGTTGGCGGAGCCGCATGGGCGGCTTGCGCAGGGGAAGGCTGCTCGATTCAAGCAACACGGACGCACAGGTATTGGGCAGGGGGTAGCGCCGTACGTCGCTAGCAGCGAGGATGAACAAGCGGCATGGCTAAAGAAACTGATGGATAATCTACGTCCTTGCTGTCGCGCGCCACACGCACCTGGGGGGCACGAGCTCAGGGCCGCGCTGGGCCAGCCCGTGGTCGCATCATCGGTACGGCAACCCTGCTTTGCGGAAACGATTCCACGGTTGCCCGACGTGTCTCTGCACACCCACTCCAGGCTGCCATCGTAATCGCAGTCAGACGTGTCCATGACCGCACCCGCGTGGGTGCACCAGGCAGACGGCTTGGGACAGCCTGCGGCGGGTCAGCAACCAACTGAAGTGCGCTCGCATGCAGCAGCGAGCCTCGATACATTCCACCTTGGCGTTACCGCCGGTAGTGCTTCGCCCGGTAATGTATTACCATACATGGTTTGACATGCTGAACACATTGGGGTACCTACCGGGCAGAGGAGACGGCGGAGCAGGAGACGGGGGTGGAGGGCGAGGCGGGGACGACATGAACTTTGCGGGGCAGGAGCTCAAGGGGGCACTGGGCCAACCCGTGGCCTCTCCATCCGTGCGGCAGCCCCAGGAGAGCTGCACAACCCCACGGTTGCCGGACCAGTCGGTGCAGACCCATTCCTTGACGTTATCGCCATCGCAGTCTACCGCTTCCAGGGTTGAACCAGTGTGGGTGCACCAGCCAGACGGCTTGGGGCAGCCTGCGGCCGCGGGGAGGGGGGTGGCGTTGGGGCAAAAGCAAGGAACTCCCAGGGGGGGGCGTAGGAACGCCGGAGACCCCGGACATCATGCCCCCAAACCCCCGGGCCCCCCCCGGACCTGCTACTTACCCTGCCGTACGGCACACGACACTGCCTAAATTACAACTGCTACGGATGCTTGCGATGCTCCGTATCGCTCTGCATTGTCTACTGTGGTTTGCCACCATGCGGCAGAGTGCACATGCATCCCTTGGCAGCAATTTGCAGTGCGGGGGGAGCGGTTTCGGGTGCGGCAGGGTAGCGACATGCCGACATTGCGCGCGAGCCCCAAGCGCAACTGACCCCAACTGACTGTCTGGGTCCAATAAATACTGGAGGAGACATTTTGGCCTTTCATTCACATGTCCGCCGTGGGGGGCGGCCGGGGCTTGCAGATGAGAGAGGGAGCCTTCGCGCATGATTGGCTCAGTGCGATTTCATATTGAAGCTAGGCAACAAGGCTGAATTCATACCTGATGCGGCCCGCCCCCGAGGATGGCAAAGCTGCGACGCTGAAGCGAAGACGTCGTGCGCATATTTGGAACGTTTGATCCGCCAAGGCTTGACCAGCAGCTTATTGCATACTGCACCCGACCGGGGACACCCGGAAACGTAGAGGAGGAGCTGCACGACTTGATTGCACAAACGCGGTATGCGCACCCTGACCGCCCGCGACCCCCTTCGATCAATAGCAAACCATAAACGCTATTGTTTGGCAATCGTGAGAGCCTGTGAGGTCGCCTGTGAGGTCGCGCGGTGCTTGCGGTCAGCCAGCTGTCGAGGACAGCTGTTAATGCCGACTTCCCTCCCAAAGACCATCGACGAGTACAGGACTAGCAAGGTGAGTAGATATGTGTTTCGCCCAGTGTCAATCCTCCGGCCCCTGGTGCCCCAGTAGCTTGGCACGGAGCGCGCCAGAGCGCGCATACGGCCCCGCGCTGTGCATTTTGCCCGCACGCATGTGTTCCCATCGTTCCCATCCAGGGCTCGGCCGACCCCTTGCGGTAACGGTGCTGGGTTTGATATCTGCTGATTTGGGGTTCCCGATCCTAATGAGAGGCACGGAGGGGCCAGATCCGTTCGGTCTTCGGTGTGGAAGGGTCAGGACGGCCTGAGGACGGCGTGCCCTGGCGAGCAGGGCCTATGGACGAAGCCCAGCAACGCACGGACACACCTTGACGAACCCCAGGGCCGCCCCCAGCCTGCCCAGACCTACGACCTACTCCAGACTTTGGGGGCCCGAACGTTGCAGTGCACCCTCACTTTCCAAACCTGAAAGCTGTTTTGGGCTCGCTCCTCCTGCGCTCCTCTTGCCAAGCTCTTTCCTTTTGAGGCGTGCATACCCCTCGCTAGCTCTTGCTCACCGTTCACGAGGCTGATGCTGTTCGCATACGCGCCACCGCAGATGTCCGCCTCGTTGCCCCTGCAAATCGTCGTACAGGCGGAGCTGGTGCCGAGGGATACGGCCAGCGTGACGTTGTTGCCGGCAAAGCAGTACCCGCCGTACTGTGTGCCGTACACGAAGTAGCCTGACGGGCGGGGCAACCATTACTCCGAATGGGAAAGAAGAAAAGCATGCATGTGTACGGCAGTCCGCCGCGTTGAGTGCCCATCAGTACAAGGCTAGGGCAGATGGAGGGCCCTAGCCTTGTACTGATGGGCACTCAACGCGGCGGACTGGGGGCATGGACTGCGCTCTGCTATGATGCTCACCCGCGCTTAGTGCCATCTGCTCGCACTTGGCATTGGTCATGCTGCTGTCAGAGGCTGAGTTGGGGGCCGGCAGCCAGTACGGGAGCATGCGGGCTGAGCTGTCGTTGTAGCAGGTCCGCACCAGGGCGGGAGGGTCTGCAGGCAGCATGCAGGCCCGACGGAACATACATCATAGGTGACGCGGACTAGGTAGTGAGCAGCGCCAGAGGAGCTAAGCAGCAGTTATACATACAGCCATGCTTACCCCTGACCGTGAAGAGGCTGTTGGTCATGTCGCCTCCGCACATCTCTGCCGCGTTGCCCTGGCAAGGTGTGGTGCACGCAGCGCTTGCGCCCCGGGCCATTGCACGCGTCAGGTTGGTGCCTGCCCAGCACTGAAACCCAATCTGGAGCCCGTACACGGTCTTTTCTGGGGGGGGAGGGGGCACACAATGGCAGGCCTGTTGCCAGTGCCCCTAGGGGAGGCGGGCCAGGTGGGGCATGGCGACAGGCTAGAGGATTGATGCGGCACCCTGGGCACATAATATATAGCTACGCTTGAAGTACTGCCGGCTGCTTTGGCACTCCGCCATGACAACATGCAAAGGCTTACCCCTCTCGCGGGCCAGCCGGGCGCACTTGCTCCGCGTCAGCGTGGCATCGCTATTCGCAAGAATGTACGGCAGCGCGCGGTTGACGTTGTCCGCGTAGCACCCTTGGTATGCGTCACCTACGCCAATACGAATTATGCGTGTGCACAGATCAGTACAGATGTGCGTCAGGCGGCAACATGCCCTGTTGCCGCAGCAGCTGCCCGGGGCTGCATGCAAGCTAGCGCATTCCGTGTTCCGTCCCGTTGCTCCCATCCAGCGGCGAGGCTGGAACAACGGTGAGTACTCTGGGGGCACCGACCCTCACCGACCGGTAAAGGGAGACGGCGGGGCGGGAGAAGGAGGCGGGGATGGGCCGGGCGGTGAAGGAGAAGGTGGGGGCGACGTGAACTTCACAGGGCAGGAGCCCATGGCCGCGCTGGGCCAGCCCGTGGCCTCTCCATCCGTACGGCAGCCCCACGAGAGCTGCACAACCCCACGGTTGTTAGACGTGTCGGTGCAGACCCATTCCTTGACGTTATCGCCATCGCAGTCGACCGCTTCCAGGACAGAACCGGCGTGCGCGCACCAGCCAGACGGCTTGGGGCAGCCTGCGTCGGTTGGCAGATGACACATGCAATGGGGAGGGCGGTCAAGGTAACGTTAGCTAGGGACCAGTAGCAGGTTGGTGTACCACGCTTATCGCAAGAGGCATGGCTAGATTACCCAAGCAACAAGGTAACACCAGGTGGTCTATGCGCTGGCTCTTGCTCACCGTTCACAAGGCTGATGCTGTTCGCATATGCACCACCGCAGATCTCCGTCGCCGGGTTGCCCCTGCAAGCCGTCGTACAGGCGGAGCTGGTGCCGAGGGATACGGCCAGCGTGACGTTGTTGCCGGCAAAGCAGTACCCGCCGTACTGTGTGCCGTACACGAAGTAGCCTGACGGGCACGAACGGGCACATGCACGGCGGGGCAACCATTTCCGAAGTGGCGAAGGAGGGAAGCATGCATGTGTACGGCAGCGGTCGGGGGGGGCCCTCTATCTGCTCCTGGCAATGTACTGAAAGGCACTCGACGCGGCGGACTGGGGGTATGGGCTGCGCGCACACGCCGTTGGCGCCGCACCTGCGTTCAGTGCCATCTGCTCGCGCTTGGCATTAGTCATGGTGCTATCAGAGGCCGAGTCGGGGGCCGGCAGCCAGTACGGCAGCATGCGGGCTGAGCTGTCGTTGTAGCAGGTCCGCGCCAGAGCGGGAGGGTCTGCAGCACCATGCAGCAGGCCCGACGGATCATCATAGGGGACGCGGACTAGGTAGTGAGCAGCGCCAGAGGAGCTAAGCAGCAGTTATACACACATGCCATGCCTACCCCTGACCGTGAAGAGGCTGGTGACCATGTCACCTCCGCACATCTCTGACGTGTTGCCCCGGCAAGGTGTGTTGCACGCGGTGCTTGCGCCCCGGGCCGTTGCACGTGTCAGGTCGGTGCCTGCCCAGCACTGAAACCCAATCTGGAGTCCATACACCGTCATTCCTGGGGGGGGGGAGGGGGCACACAGGGGCACCACGGGAGGGCGGGAGGAAGGGCAAGTGGACAGGGCACGGCGACAGGCTCGAACCAGCTCGAAGTCCGTATGGGTTGCGCCATGTCATTTGTCGCCCTCGCCGCGAAACACGCCCTAACGTTTTGCATTGATGCTAATCATGTCCCAAGGGTTTTGCATACCGAGTTTCAGGGGGAGTTCGGAGGTCGGCCCTCGCACACATTTAAGGCAGCATGTCCCTGAAATGCGGCGCAGAGCGCCTGCAGATGATTCGTATGATGCCTAAGCAATAGCTGATGTCGCTGGCAGCGCTTCTGGGGCCCTATGCAGTGTCCATGTCCTTGGCCTTTGATTGACTGTGACGAACTTTGCCTGCCGCCTTGATTGCTAGCGCGCTATGCTAGCAATCCGGCTCACCCCTCTCGCGTGCCAGCCGGGCGCACTTGCTCCGCGTCAGCGTGGCGTCGTTGTTCGCGAGGATGTACGGCAGCCCGCGATTGATGTTGTCCGTGTAGCACCCTTGGTATGCATCGCCTAAGCGAGGGGTTCACATGAGCGAGCGATAACAACGTCATTGGAGTTGGGGACAGCGTGGTGATGCCCAGCCCTGAGCGCACCGTCTGCGTGCAGTGATCGTGCGTGACACCCTACCTGGTGCGGGTGCAGGGGAGGGGGGCCGCGGGGACGGCCGAGGCGGCGGAGACCGCGGCAGGGAAGGTGGGTTACTTCCAACCTGGATCCAGCCCCCAGGAGGCTCCCACTTGGCGGGGCAGTAGCTGTCGGGTGCGGAGGGCCATCCCGTGCCCGCACTCGTCGCCGAGCAGTTCCGCGCCAGGGAGATGGCGCCTCGGCTGCCATCGTTCAGGCTGGTGCAGACCAGGTCCTTGATTCCGTCGCCATCGCAATCGGTGGCCTCAAATAGCAGACCCGTGCCGTTGCACCAGCCAGCGGGCCGGGCGCACGCTGCGTTTCGGTAGGTGGCGGAGGGAGCGGGGATCAGCGAGGACGGCCGCGCGTGGCCGCGTACTGGCACCTGAGCTAGCCCCGCCCCTTTCGGCCAGCCGACAGCCCGCCGAAACGACACCATCTGCTGCTGCCCAAACTCGCTCCACCCCTCCCTCATCTGACTTCCCATCCAGGCCCGCTCACCCGCGCGGACGTAGAGGCAGACGTTCTGCCGGAAGTGGGTGCCGCCTGCCACCCCTGACATGAGCCGCCCGGCGCTGCTGAAGGACTTGCAGCTTCCGGCCCGCGCCGTGCACTCCTTGAAGGCGGCCGTGGCGTTGGCGGCCGTGAGCAGGTCGTCTCCGTAGTGGTCGGCGTCAGGAGTGGCCACGAAGCCCGCAAAGCCGGGGCAGGCTGGGGGATGCAAGGATGGCGGCAAGGCGGGCCGAGGGGTTGCATGAAGGTTGCAAGCCACCTGGCCACCTGGGTTCAGGCATGTATGTGGTTGAGGCCGGGGCCGGCTGGGGTGGGCTGTTGGGCGGGTGTGGCTAGTAGAGCTCACCCTGGGGTCGACCCGACACCACCTGCTGAGTGCTGACCCGACCCCAAGCCACCCCAGGCATGACCACAGCAGAGTACGCACCAGCACTCTTCGTGTAGAGGCAGACGTTGGTTGCGGTGTACGTTCCACGGACGGTGGAGAACAGGGCTGGTGCTGGCGACCTGTTGTTGAGGCCCTTGCACGTGGCATTGGCCTTGCACTTGGAGGCTGCAATAGCCAGAGTGGCGTTGGTGGGGGCCCCGAGCGCGTCTCCCCAGTGGTCCGTGTTGGGGCTGGTCCAGAAGCCCACAGAGGCTGGGCACGGGCCTGCAGGAAGTAAGGGGCGGCCACGCCGGGCGGTGTGTGGTGTGGGGACTCAATCGCAAGACAGACGAGTACCGGGGAGCAGGCCGACAGGGCACGGTAAGCCCAAGCCCAAGCCCAAGCCCAAGCCCAAGCCCAAGCCCAAGCCCAAGCCCAGGTACCGCTTACTGTTCTTCACGTACAGACATGCGCCCACGACACCCGCCGGCACTCCGACTGCGCCCGTGACGTTTGACTTGAGGACGCTCGAGCTGAGGGGCTGTGCCGCGCTGGCCCCCGTTCCGGTGAACACAAAGCCCTTGCAGGTCGGGTCGGCGGTGCAGCGCTGCACGCCCTCCTGGATGGGGCCCACTGTGGCAATGGTGTCCCCCGAGCGGTACTGGTTGGGCGTCTCCCGGTAGCCGGGGTAGTAGGGGCAGGCTGTGCGGTGGCGGGTGGGGCAGGGTGGGGCAGGGTGGAAAGGCGTCAGCACAGTCTTGGATAGCAAGGGACTGGCCTCGAGGCAAGATACGGTACGGCATTCGTGCGCCCTCCGCCAGGGGCACATGCCAAACACATACCGATGGCTGCCTTGGTGTGGAGGCAGTTGCCCAGCGATGCCTGGGCAGTGGTGACGTTGGTCTTGAGCTGAGCGTAGCTGTTGAAGCCCCGGCACTGCGCCTCGAGGCTGCAGGTCTGCGCCGCGTGCTGCAGGGAGGCCATGGCGCCCAGGCTCAGAAGGTCGTCGCCCTTGTGGTCGAAATTGGCCCGCGCGTTGAAGCCGACAAAGGCGGGGCAATCTGCAGGGGCGGCGGACGCGGCGCAGGCGGGCGGGCGGTGCGTGTGTATGTTGCTCATCAATTGAACGCCGCCGAGGGGGTGCGCGGGGCTGCGCACAGGGGTCGTGCGAGCAGGGGAGCGTGCTTGATGTTTGCTTGGGTGCCGGTGGAAAGAGGTAAAAGTCAAGGTCCCAATAGAGCTGCCGGGGACCAGCGGCGGGCTGCAAACGTCCGGCACGCGGCGGAACGGAGGGAGCTGTCGTCTTCGGCATTGCGCCCCTGCTGCTGCATGCTCCCTGCCATGCGGTGATGAACTCACTGGCGTTCTTGACCCAAAAGCAGTAGCCGCTGGCTGGGCTGTAACTCGCATTAGTCTTGTAGAACGAGTTGCTGTTGAAGGCCCGGCAGCTGGGGCTTGCGGCGCACAGGCGTGCCGCCTCGTCGATCGTGTTGGCCTGGGCGATGTCGTCCCCATAGTGGTCCACGTCTTGAACGGCCGTGAAGCCAGCATAGGTGGTGCAAGCTGCGAATGGGGCGGAGTGGGTGGTGGGGAACGGAAACGGGACGGCAGGGGTAACAGGGTTGATGCCGGGGTGCCGCGCGAGGTCGGGTACGTGTCAGTCATGGCGCGCGGCCAACGAGAACGTGGTTCTGACCCGTCATTATGTTCAGGCTGTGACGAGTAATAATGGGCTAATAACACGAGTAGTATTTGCGAACTCGCGCGACCGCCGATTACGCATGAGACGAGACGCCAAAACCCGCGACTTTTATGCCGCCGAATGCAGCACCGATAAGCGTGCGAGCCAGAATGACTCGTGCACCGATGAGGCGCGCGCTGCAGGGGCTGGACAGTGATGGTTGACTCGCCGTTACGCATACACCTCGCGCCTACCTCCACGGCCTGGCCGCGACACGCCTAGATACACGCCGCGAATTCAGCGGAAGACCCCGCCACACCTGATGTCGCAGCTCGTAGGTGTGACACCAAGAGCACCACGACGATGGGCACCAGTTTCGGCGAGCGAAGCCGCCGCCGCAGCGAGTCCATCCTGCTGCCTCGCAGGGCCTCTTAGCGCTAAGCAGAGAAGCTACAATGTATCGAGGTGGGTACCCACGCGGGGAGTGGAATAACGCATGAAACTTGTCGCGCCGACGTCCCGCCATACAACGATTCGTGCTGCCCAGCCCAGCCTCGCTAGACCAGCGAGTGATGCACGCTATCACCTGTTGTGTGACCAAACGTTTTGGCTATGAACCCGGCCGGTCGGGTCAGGGGGCGCCAGAGAATGGCCCGTTTGGCTCGCTCCTGACGCTCCTGACACGACTGGTTCTGTCTGCGGGTTCTGAGGCAAGGGCAACGGAGAGGAGGATACGGTGTCGACAAAGGTAAGATAGCGGCAAGAGGAGAGCAAGCGACTTGGGCGCTGAATCAAAAAGAGTAGCGGCGGGCCAAAACCACTACCCCGCCCTGTACAGTCACGGTGCCGAAGCGCTTCGGCTTCGAAGCCGAAAGATCCCGCAAGAGCCGGTGGCGTCAGCCCCTTGCCTTCCTCTTGGCTCTCCGCTAACCCCTGTTACCCTGCCTCGTCTCTCTTTGGCTCTCCGCTAAGGCCCAAGGGCCCCAAGGCAGGCCCTCGCTTGGATTTATCACCTAGACAAGCCTCCGATGGGTACAGCCGCTTATGGCGCCCCAAGGCATGCATGGCCGTGCACGCAACCACACGCACGCGTCGATATCCTGGAGAGCGCTCGTGCACCCGCCCCGTCCAGTTTGCACTGCACTGCACGCATCCGCATCGAGGGAGATCCCACCACCGATGGAGGCTAGCAGGACACCGTGCAAAGCATTATATGTATCCTCGCGCACCAGCCACGGCCATCACAGCCACGCCCTGCGCTAGGCGTGCTCTACGCCTGGCGCCTTCATGCCATGTGAGCGCTGCTGCCCCCCTCGTCGCCCGGCTCGATACACAGCAGCCCGTCCGCCAGCCGAGCAAGGAGCGCCGCCGCCAGGGCTCCGCTGAGGAAGCCTGCCGCGACCGAGCCTGAAGCCTCATCCTCCCGCCCGGCCCGGGCCTCCTCGTTCAGCACCCGCCGCCGTGCAGCAAGCAGCTCGTCCAGCCCGTACCGCCGCCGCCGGTCCCCGCCACAGCCGCCGCGCTGCACCCCGCCTCCCACCTCGCACACCTCCCAGCTCGGGGCCTCGGCCCGCCCGCTCCCTTCCTCGCCACACTCCTGCTCCGCGGACGTAACGGGCGTCACTGGTGCCTGCGAGGTCCCCGCCACCACAACAACTGAGTCCCTTGCAGGCGGGTCCGCTGCCACTGGGGCAACCTCCGCCAGGGCGCGCAGGCGGGCAAGGCTGGCTGCCGCTGCGCCCCGCGCACGGGCCAGACCTGCAACCCCCTTGGCGCCTCCGCAGGGGCTCGCCTCGGCCCCGGCAGCCGCGCCTCTGTCCCCGCCATCAGTTGCCTGCGCTCCCGCGCTGACACCCTCAGGCGGCGGCGACGGCGGAGGAGGAGGCGGTGCAGGGGACGAGCGGGTCGGGTCCAGGAGCTCATCGTCCTGGCTCTGCAGGGCGTCCAGGACCCGGAGGGCGGCCTCGCACACCACCACCGCTGTGTCAGCGGAACTCGAGCCCTTGCCTCCCGGCTTGCCGCCTCCCTCCCGCTTGCCCTTCCCGCGGGGGTTGGGCGGCTGCTCACTGGACCCCTCGAGGCCCGGCGGTTGCGCCTTGGCCCGAGGGCCTGGCGCTGGGGGCGGCAGGGAGCGAGGCGGCGGCGGCGGCGCGGGCAGGTGCGCCGCAAACCCGCGCGCCGCTGCCACGACGGCAGCGGCTTCCTCCATGAGCGAGCTGTCCGCTGGAGGCTCAGCCGCGGCAGCGGCGACGGCTGCCGCCTCCGCCAGCGCACAGACCGCCTCCGCCAGCGCTGCCGCCGCCTCTGAGACCGCCGCAGTCGCCGCGCGGCCGCTGCGGCGGCGGTTCTGACGGTGGCTCTGGCCACCGGCGCTGCTTGGGCCCAGAGAGCTGCCGGCGCCATCCGACAGGGCCCCGGCGTCAGGAGGGCCCGCGGCAGCCCCCTCCTCGGCACCCGCTGCCATGCCCTTCAGCCCTGCTCCATCGTCCATACCGTTCGGGGCACCACCCGAGCCGGCAGCCCCAGCGGTCCGGTCAGCAGCAGCGCAAGGCGCAGAGGAAGAGCCGTCACCCCCGCCCCCGCCGCCGCCCCCGGCGCCGCCAACGCCCCTGCGTGGCCGAAGTGCCGCCACAGCCACCGCCGCCGCCTCCCGCAGAGCAGCCCGCGCCACGCCCACTGCGCCCGAGTCAGCGGAGAGCACGCCGCACGCATCGCA
This sequence comes from Edaphochlamys debaryana, assembly GCA_016858145.1. Taxonomy (NCBI): domain Eukaryota; kingdom Viridiplantae; phylum Chlorophyta; class Chlorophyceae; order Chlamydomonadales; genus Edaphochlamys; species Edaphochlamys debaryana. Next base: position 871,188 of record JAEHOE010000003.1, read on the forward strand.
CGCGGCCGCCCAGCACGCCGCCGCGCGGCTCTTCAGCTTCTCCTCAGCCGCCGCATCGGCTTCCGCCCGCGACTGAACCCCTGCCGTCGCCACGCTGCTCGCCGCCGCCGCCGGCCGCCGCGAGGCCGTGACCTTTCGCCTTCCAGTCGGGCCGGCGGCGGCTGGGCCCACGTGGTCCCGGCCGAGGTACACGCGGTTCGCCGCCAGGAGCGCCATCATGTCCTCGTCATCGTCTGACTCATCCTGGTAACCCGCTTTGTTTGCCTGCGCCACCGCCGCCGCACCGTTGACGGGGGCGGTGGCGGCGCTCGAAGTGCTTGCCGCCGCCGGCCCCGCCATGCCAGCGGCGGCTGGGCCGCTGGCGGTGGCGGCGCCCTCGTCCACAACGGCCGCTCTCCACGCAGGGTCCCGAAGGAGCTCCCGTGCGCATCCGAGCAGGGAGGCACACGAGTGGACCGCCGCCGCCGCGCCGCCGCCGCCGCCCACCGCCGCCGCGGCGGCGGCGACGCGCGAGCAGCCGCCGTCCGAGCGAGGGAAGGCCGGGCCGCGGGGGGCACCGCCCGCGTCGGTTGGGCCAGCGCCGCCGGTGCCGCCGCGGCTGAGCTCCAACAGGGCGCTCCGCAGGAGGGCGGGCAGCGCCTGCGTGACACAGGTTCCGCCGGTGCACCAGAGCGCCTCCTGAAGGGTGCGGTGTGGTTGGGCGCAGGCGAGGTCGAGGCAAGGTCGAAGCCGTTTGAGCAGGGCAGCAGGGACCTAACATACCGGCTAGGCGGTCGGCAGACAACATCACGATAGCGTGAAACTGTGAGGTGTATGCGTAGCCTTGGGCCCTTCCAAGGACCCCTTGTGGATATCAAGCGCCCCAACGCACCTGCTCGGCCTCCGCCTCCGCCTCCGGTGCTGCCCCCATCACCGCCTTCGCCGCCGCCGCCCGGCCGGCCAGCAGTGCCGCAGTGCCCAGCGCCGCGCCCGTGCCCGCGGCCCTCAGCGCCTGAGCCGCGTGCAGGGGCCGCCCCTCCGCCAGCAGCTGAAGAGCCAGGGCCTCGGGGGGGACCAGCCGGGGCGCTGGGGGCGTGGGCTTGGCTTTGGGCTGCGATTGTGGTCGGGTGGGCGCAGGGTCGAGCACCGCTGCTGCCTCCGCCGCATGCAGTTCTGGTACGGCTGCTGCAGCTGCTTCGGAGTTGGCCTGTGCCTGCTGGCCCTGCTCGCCGCCCTCCGCCTCCCCCGCTCCATCGCCCGACACAGGCAGCTCCTCCACCCGCAGCTGCGCCTGCGCCTGCTGTGGTGGCTCCTGGACGAGCTTCTCCTGCACATGCACCTGCTCCGCCACTTGCTCGTGACATTTCTCCGGCTGCTGTGCTGGCTGTTGTGCTGGCTGTTGCGGTGGCTGCGTCGCGGACTTCAGTAGCTGGGTCAGGAGCTGGGCGCAGGCGGGGTCGGCGGGGTGCAGGCGGCAGCGCGCCAGGCCCAGGGCCTCCCGGTGCAGGCCGTTGCGCCTGCGAAAGAGTGAGAATGCGCAAGGCCTGAGTCGTGATGCGAGATCCACGGTTGATGAGAATATGTACTGACATGCACGAGGCCAAGGGCCAACCCCGAGCCGCGCCGGTCAGCCGCCGGCAGCTTACATGTACGCCTGCACCGCAGGCCAAACGTCGCCCACCGCCAGCCAGTAGCACACCGCCCAGTGCAGGTGCCCCGCAGTCTCCAAGCGGCAGGCGCGAGCGCGCATCGCCTCAGCCCACAGGTCGTAGCCTGGGAAGGGAGGGGGAGAGAGCCCGGGAGGCACGCGGGATGGATGGATGGGGATAGACCTGACCGGAGACCAGACAATCGATCGCGACGCTCGGCACATAGCTTGAGCTTGTGCTCCAGCGCCAAACATGCCGTTGCTGGCCTGTGTGTGATGGACCTACAAAGCAGAGTGGCGCGATCGCGAGAGCTCGCACCTTGTGCAGGAGCCGCTGCTGCCAAGTGCGATGTCCAGCATCCTTCTCCTCTTAGAAGATTCCAGGCGGTCTGATCGCGCCCCGTGAAGACTAGGTGCACAGCCTGCGCTGCAGATGGTGGTGGCGGGGCCGCCATGCTCTCGGTCTTCGCCACCGGCTGTTGACGTTGATGTGTTAAGCAAGCGTTTTAGATGAGTAGGAATGCATGTCGTGTGCATTCGAGACAGCGTGCGGGTCACTCGCGTGCCCAAAACACAACGCCCCATCGCCGGCCCCCCGCCCCCCGCTCCCCCACGCCAATCGGTGTGCGGCGGTGAACCCCCTCGACGGCCACGACAGCCTCTGAAACCTGCTTCCCCGCAGCTCCATGAGCGTTCGCTCAGCGGCCTGACGCCCGCCATGCTGGCCTCTCCCCGCCTCCTACCACCCGCCGTGCCCTAGCGCACTCCTTTCCCTTGCACTTCTGCTTTTACCCCCCCGGCTTGTACTTGTACCCACCCGGGCCTCGACACCAGGAGCCAGGTGAGCCAGGAAAGTACCGTTTGCGCGCGCGGCTGCCCCTAGGTTAGCCCCTGCGTCGGCGATGCGCATTGCTGGCACCCTGCCTTCTTCTCTCGCGTTGTGACGGCGCGCTCAGCTGCACCCCCCTTCGTCATCGTCCGGACTACGCTGCACGGCCCCTGCGAGCACAGAAACCCCCGGCTTGTACCCTGCCCCCCCCCTGCTACTGTGCCGGGTCCCGGGTGGCAGTGTGCAAGGGCAATGGCGCACATAAAACACCAGAGACGAGGTGCCACGCCCCGCACACAGGCGGCCCTTGAAAGGATCAAAGCCAGGCCACCAAGTGCGAGAGAACCTTAGGGTAAAGCCCCGAATCGCGCTGGTGCGCCCAAAGGCCTGCGAAAGAGCGGATAACGCCCGCACAGAGACCTGCACGAGAAGCCGGGAGAACCGGAGACGACAACTTACACCGCCCACAGCCGCGCAGAGCCAGCTAGGGCCCAGCCCCGCACCAGTGGTACCACCCAGCCAGCCACCTGGCGCCGGCACGGTCCGCAGCCCGGTCAGCTAGGGTCAGCTGCAGCCAGGACGGCGCATAGGGAAGCAACCACGCGCCGCCCGCAATGTGGTTAAGCTCCGCCAAGGCGTCCCAAAATGCCGCCGGAACACACGTCGACTCTCTCCATCCGGCCCCTGAGTCCACGACCAAGAAGTGTCCACTCTGCTTCACCCTGCTGGTGGGTCGGTGGTGCCGGGCACCACGCTACCTGCCCCACGATGACCCTTGTGCCCCCTTCCCACTTTTGGATACCTCTGCAGCTGGCCCCTGGTTCCCAGCCGCCGCCTCCCTATCTGCCTCACACGTCTCTCCTGTGTCCCCTTCGCTCCTCATCACTCCGCTCCCCGTCCACCTTACGCCTGCAACCTCTCTCACCGTTGCACGTTGAAGGTCCTTGTGCCCCCAGGCTGCCTTATACCGCAGACACGCCTGGTCCAATCTTCTCTCTTCCTCCCTCATCAAGAGCTAATCAAGGCTAGAAGTCACTTACAATCAACGCACGTACGCTAAACGCAAAGCACAGATGAAGCGATCCCCGCGGCTGGCCAATGACGGCTCACTCCCTAGGGGCTGCACCAACAAAAGATAAACAAGCAACGAGGCACGCGAAAGAATACGCAGACGATCGGACAGGCCAAGAGCCATCGAAACGAAGGGTCACGTGTCAGAGGGGTGAGAGGGGTCAGCGCATACCGGTAAACCACCAACCACTTCACCCATGCTAATAGTGATGCACGCATCCCGGAAACAATGAACCATGAACCGAATCAGCGCAATGTGGCTGCCAAACAATCGACTGCATGGGCCAAATGCAGCCTAGCGACGTACTACAGCAGCTACCCCTCTTGGGACGGGGGTGCCAAGATGCGAGGCAAGCGAGCTCAGCATATCCGCCCTCCGCAACCAGCCCGGTCCCGCCTGCCCACCACCATTCGCGCACCGGTACCTCTACCTGCTGGAGCCCTTGAGCCGCCGCAGCAGCGCCGCCGGCTCCCCGAACCGCGCCTCGAACAGTGCATCGCTCTGCGCCCCTGCGCCGCCGAAGCCGCGCCGCCAGTCGGCCCGCGCCGCCGCCTCCCAGCGCCGAGCCCGCGCCGACGCCTCGCGCCCGCTTGGCCCGCCGCTTCCCGCCGCCCGCGCGTACCCCACCGCCAGGCTCATAGCCAGCTGCGCGGGAGGGAGGGGAGCACAAGCGGAGGCACATGCGTCGGGGTCGCGCGGCGACAGGAGGGGTAGGGTTGGCAACATGCGGGCAGAGCACGGAAGGTCTACCCAGCGGCTTCCAGGCTGAGCCCAACGTGACTCAATCGCTGCGGCTGCCTCCATCCTTCCAGTCTCCAGGGCCGCTGCAGGGCGCCTTGCTCCCTCGGGCCCTTCCCACCCTGCGGCCGCACCTGTGTGGCCATAGCCAGGGAGCAGCAGGGCCCCTCCCCCTCCCCCGAGCCGCCCCGCCACAGGCAGGCGTACAGCTGCTCGTAGGCAGAGGCGGCACCCGGCTCGTCCTGGTGGAATGGAGGGGCCGAAGCGGTGGTGAGGATTGAGGGGTAGGCAGATGGGGCAAGAAAAGGTGCAGCCGGGGGGCCTGAGGCAAGGCAAGCGTCTCGGTAACTACGGGCGGCATCCCCTGCTGGGATTTCCTCCCGCCTCGGGCGGTGCCCCGTCACCCCCCCCCTCACCCCGGCCGCCTGCAGCAGGAAAGCTAGCATGCCGTACGGCTGCACCAGGGCCAGGCGCCAGCGGAGGCCCTGGGGGCACATGGGGGGTAATGGCGAGGGGTCATGGGAGGGCCGGGCGTTGTGTGCTAGGCGAGGGCGTGTGCATGAGGGGATCGGCTGCAAGTCCCGCCCAAGACTCCAACCTGCGATGCTGCCTCCAGCCGCGTCAGCAGCCCCTGGAGCCGGGCCGCCACGGGCGCGACTACGGCGGCTGCACTGGTGCCCCCAAGCCCACGGCTTGCCGCCGCCGCCGCTGCCGCCGCCGCCGCTGCGTCCACGCCGGGCTGCAGCGCCGCCACCTCAGCCAGAGAGCCCTGCAGCTCCAGGGACTGGCGCGTGGGGGAAGGACAGGGAGGAGGGGACCGGGAGAAGGGAGGGAGGATAAGGGCGTGAAGGAAGGATCTCTGCATTCTACGAGGAGGGAGGAAGCACGGGAAGCGGGTGGAAGCACAGGTGAGGATGGAGTGTTGCTGGCTGGACAGCAGCAGAGGACTCCGGTACTGGCCGGTGCAGGCAGCGGACCTCAGCAGACCCCGCGGGTTGTGGTGGAAACGTTGGTACAACAAGCACCTCCTAGAGTGTCCCCAGAGGCCCGCGCCGTGCTTCATTCCCTGCCCGCAGCTCCCACCTGATCTGGGTGCGCCTCAACCCAGGCCGCCTCCTCGGTGCACAGCTCGCAGGCGCACGCAAAACCGTACTTGGCGAGCGTGCGGGCGCGGTCGTGGGCGGGGCTGAGGGCGTCGATGTACGGCATGGTGACCTGGCAGCCGTGGGTAAAGGGGAGGGATGGGCGAAAGGGGGGCTAAGGAAGGAATGGCGAGGCCCTGTAAGAAAGGAACGGGTGTGGCGGGTGCGGGCCAGTCAGGTCAGGAGCGTGGTGTTGGGTGCGTGGGTGGATGGTGGGGCGCTTGGGGGCGCGGGCGGTTTCGCTCCTGCGCCCACGCACCTCGGTGCTGGCGGGGATGTTCGTGGTGGCGCGGATGAAGATGAAGTCGCCGATGAAGTAGCTGGCGGGCGGACAGGCGGCGGGGAAGCGCAGGGAGGGGAGGAGGATCAAGGGTTTACGTGCGTGTGGATAGCGCCACAGTGCCAGCATAACCCCTTCATGCCACCCTGTCAATTAGACCAGAACCGCAGCGAGCCCGTGCTATCTGCTACACCAAACCTATGCAAGTGATGCACCCCCGTAGCCCTGGTGCCCCTACCCTACCGGTGTGCGTTGGCGATGCAGGCGTGGTTGATGTACGACGCCAGGCTCCAGATGCCGCGCGCCTGCATGTACCTCGCCTCGCCGCCGGCGCCAGGTGCGTCCCCAACCCTGGCCCCGCCAGCGTCACCGGCAGCGCCATTGCCTGTGACGTTGGATGCACGAGCACCGTTCTTCCCACTCCGACTGCCGGACTTGCCGCCGCCGCTCTTGTTCATTCCGTGGGGCGGAGCTGACGCGGCAGCGACGGGTGCGGCGCGCAGCTCGGGCAGGGGAATGGGGGAGAAGGCGTTGAGGGAGGTAATGCGGGCAACGGCCGCCTCGTCGACGCTGACCAAGCCTTCGGGCGAGACCTGCACCAAAGGCAGGACAGATGCAAGCGTCAGCGCAGACTGCAAGGAGCGCCATGGCTTTGGGGTATAGTTTGAGGGCATGGGGGAGTATGCGTGTTTGGGAGTCCGCCCGCACCTTGAGCAGCCCGCTCTCGCTCAGCCAGCCCCAACCGGCGTCCTCGTCTGCCTCCTCGCAGCCGCCACACTTCGCTCCTGGAGGTGCCGCCACCGCCGTGCCGTAGCCACATGCAGGGCTCGGAAGCGGCGGCATCACCTCGACGCCTTCGCACCCGCCCCCTGCGCCGCTCCCCGCTCCCACAGCCCCAGCCATGTGGGACAACCGCAGGGCCAGGCGGGCCCGGGCCAGGACCGCGACGGCCAGGTCCCGGTCCAACTGCTCGTGCGTTGGGCCCCTCGGGGCCTCGCTGGGCCCACCGTCAAAGTACCCAGGTGCTGCGGTGGGTGCTGCTGCCGCGCTTGCGGGCGCCTGCACCTCCCCCAGAAAGCACACGGCGTCGGCCTTGCACGCCAGCAGCAGCTCCCCCGCAGCCACGGCCCGGGTCGTCACCAGGCCCCGGCCCCGGCCCCTGCTGCGCTGCTGCCCGCCCGCAGCCTCCACGCCTTCCCCTGCTGCCGCTCCCCCCTGTTGCGTGTTGCCCTCCTTGCTGACTGCGACCGCCTCCGCCTCCGTGCCCGTGTGCCCGCCTGCGTCCATGTCCGCCATCGCCACCGGCCCCACGAAGTCCGCGGCCTCGAGGCGGGGCGCTGCGCTGCGGCCCGCCTCCCGGGCCATGCCCGCCTCATCGTACGCCCCCGCCTCCGCCTCCGAGCGCCGCTGCTGCAGGCGGGACAGGTGCAGGCGGCAGGAGGGGGCCTCGCGGGGGCCGGGGGGCGCTGCGGCCAGGAAGGAGCGGTATGCCTCGGCCGCCTCAGCGTACCTGGCGTGGCGGGGAGGAGGAGGGTTTGGTGGGGAGGAAGGAGGATTATCACATGACAGCCAGAAAGATCGACACGAGGCTTTGCCCATGCTATGCAGCCCCACAGCCCCCCTTAAGCCTTCCACCTTCCTCGCCCCACCGTCCCAGCTCCCAGGCCCCGACCCACCTGCCCGTCCCCGCCAGCGCTGCACTCCTGCGGCTGAGGGCCTTGGGGTGGGCGGGCTGCAGCGCCAGCACACGGTCCGCCCAGCGCAGGGCGGAGGCGGGGTCTCCGAAGCCCAGGCACGCGGCGGCGCAGTTGCTCAGAAGGGCCAGGCGCCGACGGAGCAGCTGCGGGAGGATGGCGCTGCCGAGTAGGCTGCTGCTGCTGCTACAGCCGCTGCTGGTGGTGGTGGGGCTGCGAGGGGAACCAGGATCCTGCACGGCACCGTCCGCCCCCGGTCCGCCCTCCCCCGCCCCCAGCCGCGTCAGCAGCGGCCGCAAAGCCTCCAGGCCCTCCCGGTAGCAAGCGAGGGCGTCCACGTGAGCGCCTGCGCCGTACAGCCGATTGCCCTCCTCGTGCCACCGCGCCGCCGCCTCCGCTGCCACACGGTCAGCCTCCGCCAACTCTCCCTCTCCGTCTTCCCCGCCGCCGCTGCTGCTCTCTCCACCGCTCCCCGCCCCGCCGCCGACCGCCACCCCCGCCGCCTCCGCTGTCTCCGCCCTGCGCCGCCCGGCCGGGGACTCCGCCACGAGCTGAGCCCAGGCGGTCCCCGCCACGAGGGGGTGGTTGGGGTCGTCCAGGACGAGCAGATCCAGGGGCGAATCCACGCGGATGCCGTACATGGGCCCAGCAGAGCCCCGCTTGAGCCACGGCTCCTTGATTGCGATGACGCTGCCGCGGGGCAGGAGGTGCGAGGACACGTCCGCGCTACAGCCCGGCGAGATCTCGGCTGGGTCCGTTGCGAGGTTGTAGACCGACAGGCGCTGTTGCGGCCCCGCCAGACCCTGCACCACCGTGAATACGGCGCGCAGCCTGAAGGGCGTCGCGGGGGTACGGCAGATGACGTACTTGCCCATGTGCAGGGCGCCGGGCCGGAGGTCAGACAGGGCGATGGGGGCGAGGGCGGAGAGGGGGAGGCGGCAGAAGCGGCTGACGGGCGCAAACCCTGGCGCCAGGCCGGGGTGGCGGGTGAGTAGGGACGCCAGCTCCGTTTGTTCAGCGATGTGCTGACGCAGGGGTGCGGGCTCGTTACTCTCGTTAGGTCCCGGAGCAGCTCGTGGGGTGGTGGCGGCTGGTCCGGCACGGCCGGGCTTGTCGGCTGCAGCGCTGCAGTTCATCATGGATGCCTTCAGGGCTCGACGCAGCTCGTCGATGTCCGGGCCCTCCATCCCAGGGAGCAGGACCAAGTTGTCTGTGTTCATCTTCAAAACTCGACCGCCTGTCTCTCTCTCCGCCAAGGAGCAGCTGGGCGCGAATGCTCTACCCGGGTCGAGCTCCCAGCACAATATCAAGCGTTAACCAGGGCCCAGCTATCGGGTCTACTAGATATGGGCGCAGTGGTTGGCTTTGCGAAACAAGACGACGGCGCGGAGCTGATGGATGTTTACGTGTTATATAGCCTTTCGACTTCGCCTAGGAGCGTGTGGACCGGCGAGAGCGATCGAGATGTAGCGTAATGTGCTATTCTGCGGTGAGCAGGGGTGACCTTAACAGCTGCGGGCCATTCCCGCGGGATGCGGAACAAGCAGGGGGATGCGCGCTCAGCGACGCCGCGCGCTCAGCTACCCGGGAATTCTTGCGTTTGAAGAAGACCTTCGCATCACAGAAACAGGCGGACTGAGCCCGGTCATCTTGCGCCAGCCGCACCGCGGATGTTGCAGGAATGTTACCTAAAGCCACGCCGCAAGCTTCAAACAGACAGACCTGATGCAGCCTTCGTCAGCTCCGCAGGGCTCGGCGCGCAATGCAGCTGCGCCGAGCCCCTGTCGGACGGAGTCGCGCCGCACCTTCGACCACTTCGACGCGCTCTCCCCCCCTCCTGCCCACACCATCCTCGGCCCTCCCGCACCCGCTCTGCCTTTCCCCATCCCCCAACCCCAAAACCACCCCCACACCCACAACCATCCCCTCCGCCTCCGGCCCACTACCGCTTCCGCTCGCGCTTCCATACAAACACCTTGGCCGAGGGCCCCTCGCCCGGCTCCACGCCCGCCTTGGCCAGCTCCTTGGCGCCCAGCTTGCGCTTGCGGCCCTTGCCCATGAGCAGCTTCTCGTAAGCCAGCCGCTCCGCCACCGCCGCCACCTTGCCGCGCCGCTCCTGTCGCTGGGCGAGCTCCTTGTAGGCGGCATACTTGCGCCTGCGGGGTATAGGGTGTGGATTGTTGGGGGGAAGGGTTTGGGATGGTGGAGGAGAGGGTGGGTGGGTGCAGGTGCGATGGGGCAGGGGCGGGGGCAGGCGGGGCTGACAGTTACCGTATCGACGGAAGGGCGGCGGGGCGGGTTGCGAGTTGGCTGCTGCAGGACCCATGCGCCTGGAGCGAGCTGCATGCCCGGCGCAAGCAAGCAAGCTCGCGAAGCTCGGGCCAGGGAGCCTGGCGTTGGGGCGGCATCCCCCGCATGCGCGTGCCCCTGTGCGCCCAAGACCGTCCCTCCACCAGCCCAGCCCCTGCCCTGCCCTGCACTTCCTCCCAGTAGGCCCCTGCCCCTGCCCCCAGTAGCCCCCTGCCCCTCCCCCTCCCCCTCTCCCTCCCCCCACCCACTTCTCCACGCTCTTGCTGGCGCTGCCCTGCACCGCCCTGCGGTCAGCCAGCTGCTCCTTGCGCGGGCGGTTGAAGGTGCGGTCCAGCAGCTCCGCGGGCGTGTCAAAGTACTGCAACGGGGGGGATCCGAGGGGGGAGGTGTGGGGAAGGCGTGCTTCACAGGAGCTCCTAACCAAGTGGTGGCCCCAGAGCAGGGTGACCCATGCTGCCCCCATCCTGCCGCCACTGTCACCCCAACCCCTGCCTCCCGAGACGCTCACTACGCCCCGTTGGCCCCTACCCCCAAGGCGCTCAACAAGGGCCTCCCTGCCCCCCACACCCACCTGCGCCGGGTCGAAGCGCTGCGCCTCCGCCTCCGAGTCCACGAACACCGTGTGGCGGTGCCGGGGCAGGGAGGCATCGGTGGCGGCGCCGGCGCCCGAGGCGGCCGCGGCGGCGCCCGTGCGCTGCTTCTTGGCGGGGGGCGCGGGGGCGATGCCGCTGCCGCAGGTGGCGCCGATGAAGTGGAGGGACTCCTGTGGGTGTGTGCGAGCAGGGGGGCGTGGTGGAGAGGAGAGGTGACATGGAAGAACAAGTTACAGGCGCAAGGGAGGTGGCGGTTGTGCAGCACGAGCAGCGAGCCGCCATGCCACTCCATGCCAGGTGCACCCCCAACTCCATGCCCCTGCCCCGGCCCCAGCCTCAGGCCCCCAGGCCCCAGGCCCCCGCCCCCCCCCCACCTGCAGCCGCTCCGCCTTCTTTCCGTCCGTGGTGGCCTTCATTGACAGGTACTTGACGTCCTGGCTCTTCATCAGCCGCAGATCGTCCTGGCTGTACTTGTTGGCCTGGGTGAGCCTGGGGGTGGTGGTGGGGGTAAGGTGGGGAAGGGGGAGCGAAGGGGGGGATGGGTGGGTGAAGAGAGGGCGTAGGGGCCCAGCTACACACCCTCTTTCCACCCCCGATCGCCAGCCCTGTACCCCTGGTGAGGCCGGCGCAAGACCTCACCCCAACCTGCAGCCCCGCGGCTCCCCATCCGGCCCCCCTCCCATCCGACCCCCAACCCAAAGCTCCACCTCCGCCTCCCACCCTGCAGCCCCGCCCACGCGACCCCACCCACCTGCCGTCGTGCACCCCGTCCTTGGTCCGCTTCTTCTCCATCGCAAAGTAGAACTCATCGGGGTTGCGCTCCTCGGCCTTGCGCTTGAGCGTCTAGGGGGAGAGGGGGAGAGGCAGGGCGTGGGTTGGGCGGGAGAGGCTACAGCCGCATCCAGCCCAGCGCAGAGCACCCAAACCAAAGTGTGTGAGGGAAGCTGACCCGCTGGGCAAGCAGACCCGCTGGGGGTGCAGCCCCGACCGCCCTTGTAAGCGGCAAAGCCAGCGCTTGGGGCAAAAACCGGACTGGCCTGCCCCGCAAACCCCGTGTCCCGGCCCCCAGACACGCAGGCAACAACCCCGGACTTTTGAGGCCAGCTGCATTTGACGGTTTCTCTCGTGGTCTCCCTCGCAGTCTCCCTCGCAGTCTCCCTCGCAGTCTCCCTCCCAGCCACAGCCACGCCCTGGGTGCGGGGCGCCGGGCGCCGGGCGCGGGGCGCGGGCCGCACCTTGAGGACCTTCTCCTTCTTGTGGAAGTTCTTTGCGCGCTCGACATAGTCCTTGTGCTTCTCGAGCAGGCCAAACTTCTGGCGTGCGGCTCTGTTGGGGGGTTGGGAGGGGACGGGCAGAACGAGAGCCGGGAGTGGGCTGACGTGGGCTCTTGCAGGCAAGGCACCCTGCCAACGGCCCGCCCCCTTGCCCCACTCCCCCAGGTTCCCCTGAGCCTTGCTCCCTGTCTGCCTGCAGACCCTCAAGCCCCACTATGGCGCTCCCGCCCTCTCACGCTGCCCGGCTGAGCATCTCTGGCCCCTAACCTCTCTTCAACGTCGCTCTGACACCCAGCCAAGAAACCCCCAAGCAAATCCCCAAGCAAACGGGGCATGGTCCGGGGCGCCCGTCCACCCTAGAGGCCCTCACGCCCTGGGGCCCTACGCCCCCAGCCCGCATCCCTCGTAGGCCGCCGACCTTGCCCACTCCCCCCGCCGCATCTTCTGCCTGACCGCAGACCCTTGCCTCAGCCTTGCCACTTCCGCCTCACGCGACCCCTATCACCATGGGTCCCTGCCCCTCACCAAGCCGCATCAGCCCCCCCTTGAGCCCTACAGCCCGGGCCGGCCCGGGTAGTCCCAGAAGGCAGACGGTATGCACCCTGCGGCCCGCACCCTTACCCCACTCTCCCAGGCCCCCCTGAGCCTCCAGACCCTCAAGCTCCATCTTCTGCCCCCTCATGCTGACCCCATGAGCATATCGGGCCCCCAGCGCCCCGCCTTCCAAACCTCAAGGACGCAGGGCATGGTCCGGGCTGGCGGATGGCACCCTGCCCGTGTCCTCCCAGTTGAGCAGCCCATCAGCCATGAACTTACGGTTGAGAGCGCTCCTTGTGCGTCTTCCGCTTGATAGCATTGGCTAGGGCCGTCATTTCTGCTAGTTTCCTGCGGCGCGCCCCCCACGGGGCCGCCTACGCACTTTTGTGGTCGACAAGTTCGTCTAGTTGCAGATAAGCAAAGGAGCGTGCTGCGCAGGAGTGCCGGGGTGTCGCGAAGTTTGGCGGACAGAGCGCCTCTCACGTTCGGGTGACTATATTGGTATGGTATAGACCCAAGCAGTGTCACGAGCTGAGGCCGAGAGCGCACAACCCGAGTGGGCCGAGCACCCGCATCGGCGTCGCTCGCGCTCAATCCCAGGGCGTTTAGCCTTACCCACAGCCATATACACTTTGTCTGCTACTCGCATCAAGCCCCACTGGGCATATAACACCAGGCTGCGCCGCCGTTTCCGCGACAGCTGCGCGCGGAAGCAGACGCAGCGATGGCCAGCGCTGTGGTCAAAGCGCTGGTGGCTGCTCGGCAGAAATGCCTGACAGATGTAAGCGCGCAAGCGTCGGGAAATGGGGTTGATGCAACTGCACAAGCCGCGTGTTGCGCGCCAATCCCACACAAGCTGGGTGATCAGGGCGCTCTGCGGCGAGTACATCTGGTCCGCAGACGCCCGCCCGCCCGCCCGCGCGAGCACACCACGCCAACCACCTATAGGCCCCACGCCCACGCTCCCCCTCCCCTCCTCCCCTCCCCTCCCCTGCATTCCCTTCGCCCTTTGCAGGACGAGGCGTACTGGGACCCAAAGCCCGACTTCACGCGCCCCATCTCGGCCCGCAACGAGGCCGCGGCGCTGTCCTGGCTGCTGGACCACCAAGCGGGTGGGTCGGGGCGGTGCTGTCTCCAGAGCGGCAGGCAGGGGCGGGGCCGTCCCAACGCTTCACGGAGATGCGGAGTCGGCTCCGACCCCAGCCCCGGCCCCGCGAGACCTCTCTACCACCCGTTACCCCCACCTCCCTCCCACACCGCCCCCTCCCCCCCACCATTTCCCGCAGTGGTGTGTCGCGGCGGCCCCGCTGACGTGGCCGAGCTGCGGGCGCTGTGTGCCGCCTACTGCGCTGCCCAGGGCGCCCGAGCGCCCCCGGAGCAGGCGGGGGAGGCGGAGGCGGAGCGGGGGGCGGCGGCGGCGGTGGCCCCCGCTGCAGGAGCTGGGACAGGGGCTGGGGCGGGCGTTGGGGGTGCGGAGGCTCCGTCCACGTCTGGGCGGAGCTTCGAGGAGGCCTCGGCGGAGGCGGCACTGCAGCGGTGGGGCCCGGGGGGGCGGCGAGGAGGGGAGGGGGAAGCTGGAGGTGTTTGGGGGGAAGAAGATGTAGAGAGAAAGGCTAAGCGCGTGTGCTAGGGCGGGGTCTCAACCTGCGGCCGGGCTGGGCCCAGGGGCGAGAGCGGCGGGATATGGGAGCCGTGGGCCTGGCTCGGGGGCCGGGCCGTGTGCGGGGGCAGGGACGGTCGAGTTAGGGGCAGGGTCTAGCGCTGGACGTGGGGCGGCAGGGATGAGAGGCGGGCCCTTGAGCTGGATGTGGATGCCGAACAACTAGCAGCAGATTGCGCAGCCAGCCTCTGTCCCCTTGACGCCTCTCAGCCGTCGCCCTCCCTCTGCTTCCCCCCCGCAGGTGGTGCACGGACAAGGGCGTCAAGGGCCCCGCCTCGCCCGCCCTCTTCGGCGCCGCCCCCTCCCCCCTCCTCCCCCTCCTCCCCCTCCTCCCCCTCCTCCCCCTCCTCCCCCTCCTCCCCCTCCTCGCCGCCGCCCCTGCGCGGCCTCCGCGCCGATGCCCCCGTGGCCCCCGGGGACGTGGTGCTGGCGGTGCCCAGCGAGCTGCTCATCAGCTACGAGTACGCCAAGGAGTCGGACCTGGTGGGCCCCGGGTAGCTACCGGTAGTGGGCCACGTGGGGGGTGTCGGTAGCTTGTGGCGGGTGTGTGGGCGTGCCCGCAGCCCACAGGGGCCGTGCACCGCCCAACACCCGATCACCGGGGCTGACGTCCGCCTTGCATCGCCAGCATCGGCCATGGCCCCACTGCTGCTCAACCTTGCGGCCCCGCGCCACCCCGTCCTGCACCCTATGGCTGGTCTCCCTCCGCCGCCTTTCCCCTCAGTCCCCCCTCCCACCTTCCTCCTCTGATCACCATGAATTCTCTCCCCTCCTTCGCCTCCATCTCCATTCCCTCCTCCCAGGGCAAGGTGCTGTGCGCGCTGCCCCTGGGCCTGGGCGACGACTCGGTGGCCCTCGTGTGGACCTGCGTGGAGCGCCACGAGCCCGAGGCGGCGCACGCACCCTTCTGGGGGGCGCTGCCGGAGCGCTTCGCGACGGGTGGGTGGGTGGGGCGCGGGAGAGGGGGCGAGCCATTCTTGAAAAGGATGAAGAATGAGTCTCCGGGTGCGTGGGTGTGATGAGGTGACCCGGGAGGGGGTGAGGACTACGCAAGGGCCAGCGGAGGGTGTGGCCGTAGCAGGCGCGCAGTCGTGTCCGCGGCCGTTTCCCGTTGCGTGGGTTCGTCCCGCCCACCCCGCCTGGTAGCGACACTGTGACGCTGGACCTGGCCCTCCCGCATCCCCCGCGCCCCTCCCCCCGCCACCCCCCAGTGCTGAGCGCCGCCGAGGAGGACCTGGAGCTGCTGGAGGGCACACCGCTGGCGGGGGAGGCGGCCCGGGCGCGGCAGGTGGGGCCCCGGCGCCGGGCTGCGGAGGGCTGCGGGCCCCCGAGGGTGGCTGGGGCCCATGCAGCGCTCCCGGGGGGCCAGGCGAGCCGCATCCTGGGGCCAAGGGTGCAAGCGGCCTCGTCGCATTCCGTCCTTCCTCCCTGCATCTGTTCCCGCCACCTGCGCCCCGACGCACGTGCTCGCCAGCCCATCCGCAACAGAGCACTCCTATGCCATCTTGTGGTGCCGGGGGGGTGGGGCCACCGAGAGAAAGACCGTACGGTACGGCGAACACGGTCTTCCTCACGAGCCACAGTTTGCTGTTGTCCAGCTGCGCTTGGACGCATGCACCAGACCTACAGCTTCCTATGACACTCGCCGGCGGTGCTCGCTTTATTAGGGTAGTCCGGGGCTTGCGCAAGCAACCAAGGATGGCCGACTCTGACGGCGAGCCACCTCGCAGGAGGCGCAGGCGTACCAAAGACTCGGGGTCTACGCGAGGCTCAGCAGCCGCAGGGGGCGCTGGAGGCCTGCGCGTCTTTAGCTCGCTCGTCGTTGAGCAGATACGCAGCCGACCAGTGACGACGTACAACGCCGTGGCGGACGCTCTGTGCGCCCCACCCCTCCCGCACCCCTCCCGCACCCCTCCCACACCCCTCCCACACCCAATTCCACCCCTCCCGCACCCCACCCCACCCCTCCCGGCTCCGCAGCACATCCGCGAGGCCTTCGACGCCTCCGCCCCCGCCTTCGCGTCCCTGCTCAAGGCCTACCCCGACTACTTCAAGCCCGAGTGGTTCACGTGGGAGGCCTACGTGTGGGCCGCGGAGCTGTGGTACTCGTACGGCATCCAGGTGCACCTTACGGGGCTGCCCGCGGGGCAGGAGGCGCCCACCCTCCGATCAGGGCAAGGGTACCCACCCACCCACATCCCAACCTTCCCTCGGAGACAACCATCAACGCGCCTGGCCGACACACCCCCACTCCACTCCACTCCTACTCACTCCCACCAGGTCCAGTTCCCCGGCGGCGACATCCGCACCTGCCTGGCCCCCTACCTGGGACTCATGAACCACCACCCCCTGCCCCACGTGGTGCACTTCTCCAAGGTCGACCCCGCCACAGGCTGCCTCAGGTGCGGGGCCTGGGGATGGGGTGCGGGCGCGGGGACGGGGTGAGGGGGAGGACGGGTCGGGGGTGCGGGTGCGGGTGCGGTTACAGGCGCTGGCACGAGTGCGTGGGCGGGGGCTTTGGCGTAGGTCCTGGCTCGGGAGCGAAGGCGTGGGACGTAGGGCAGGGGCGTTAGGTGAGGAGGAGGGAGGGGGCGCGGTCGGACGGGGCCCTCCTCGTGCTGGTGCGGGTGCTAGAGAGGGCTGCAAGGGGTGGAGGGCGCACAGGAGGGCGCATGGCGGGGAGGGTGCAACAGGGATCAGTCGGATGGCCCCACACCGTGCACCCCGTATTAAGTATTCGCGCCCGTTCTCGCCCCGCAGGGTGCGCGCCTTCCGGCCCTGCGCCCCCGGTCGCCAGCTGTTCCTCTCCTACGGACCTTACCCCAATGGCAAGGTGAGCGCCCCCAGCCAGACCTGACGAATGGCCGCGAGTTGCCGTACGCCAATTGGATCTAGAGTCATGTGCCGTGGTTTCAAGCCTAGTCCATCCCAAGGCACGATTCCAGGTACCCACGCACCACGGCACTGCGCCCCGTTGCCTAAACAAACCCACACACCCGTCCGCCCCCAGCTGCTGCTCTTTTACGGCTTCGCGCTGGAGGACAACCCCGCGGACGAGGTGGAGCTCGTACTGCAGGTATGACGGTACGGCAGACGTGTACAACCAGCGATTTTTTTGCGTACTATAGTACACTTGCGTACTATTTAAATAGGACGGCTTCCGTGACGCGTACTATTAAATGCTCGAGGGGTCCTGGAAAGCGGTCCGAGAGTACGCCCGGTTCAGGTGGGTTTGACACGGTTGGGCCCTGTTGGGCCGGCCGTTTGTGGTACTAGGGTAGCTCCCACGGTCTCTCAGAAGCGCCACTTGGAAAGCAGCAGTCCTGCAGAGTTCTTCTGGCAAGTGGCTGCAGCCTCAGCGCGCCATTAAGGCTTCAAATGCGATCCGAGTGGGGCCTGGGGGTCAATGCAACGTGCAGCTAGCCGGGTCTGGCCGCCTGGGGGTGCGCACACTAGTGAAGTGCGTCCCTTGCTCTCTGCTAGAGCCCAGCGGTAGGTTCAATGGAGGGCATCGATTCTATGCAAATTTCTGCGTGTTTTTGAGCCCCATATTGCCAAAATTTCTTCCGGGGGGAGGGCCCCCCGGACCCCCCCGGTTGGGGGCGGCTTCGTCGTCATGCGTACTATATCAAGGCCTGGGAGGCCGGTGATAGTACGCACCGCGTAACGAGCATGGGGAGGGGGCAATCTGAAAAAAGAATCACTGTGTACAACTGTACACCTCAGCACGGCAAGGCCCTTGTCGCCTACCGTATGCATCCCCGCTTGCACCGGCCTCCAATCTCACCTCCCCACCGCTCAACCCTCCTCCAAACATCTCCAGGTACCGACGGGGCCCTCCGCCACGGACCGCCGCGCCATGCTCACGGCCGCCAGTCTGACCTGCGAGCACCGCCTCCGCTCGTCAGACCGGCTGGCGCCGGCGCTGCTGGCGGCAGCGCGCGTGCTGGCGGCGCCGCCGCCCCACCTCAAGCGCCTCCGCGCGCTTCCGCCAGCGGACCTCAAGGCCAGACTGCACGCGGCGCCGGGTGCGGTCGGGAAGGAGGAGGCGGAGGTGGACGCGGCGGCGATGAGGCTGGTGGCGGCGGCGGTGGGGGCGCTGCTGGCGCCGGCGGAGGCGGCGGAGGTGCGGCTGGCGGAGGCGGCGCCGCAGGCCGCCGACAGCCCCGCGCGCAAGGAGCTGCGGCACTTCGCGCGGGTGTACGCGAATGGGGTGGTGAGGGTGCTGCGGGCGGCGAGCGGGGCGGTGGCGGCGGGGCTGGCGGCGGTGGAGGCGTTGGCGTAGAGGCCTAGAGGGTGCTGGGTATGTGTGAGCAAATAGGCAGGTGCGAGAGACGGTGAGCCTAGTAAACATGCATCTGGGCTGAACCACATTCAGAAACACGGCCAGAATGGTGGGTCCAAAGTCTGGACGTGGCCTCCCGGGCTGACGCCTGGTCGGCCAGAACACGAATTCCAACCGGCGCGGTCCGGCAGGCCACGGCAGGCCCATCCTCCCTGCCCCACCCCCACGCACTGGCACCCGACGGCGCTGCACCTGTCTGTGGAACTCAGTAACGCACGACACGGTCATTTCCTTCAGCAGTAGCGCAAGCCCGCACAACGCGGGCAACGGGCTGAGTGTACAACGGGCTGAGCGCACGAAGAGACGGTTCAGGTGAGACGATTGAGGTGCGGCCGTATGGTACGGCAACACGGTCTTCCTCACGAGCCACAGTTTGCTGTTGTCCAGCTGCGCTTGGACGCATGCGACGGACCTACAGCCACCTATGACACTCGCCGGCGGTGCTCGCTTTATTTAGGGCAGTCCGGGGCTTGCGCAAGCAACCAAGGATGGCCGACTCTGACGGCGAGCCACCTCGCAGGAGGCGCAGGCGTACCAAAGACTCGGGGTCTACGCGAGGCTCAGCAGCCGCAGGGGGCGCTGGAGGCCTGCGCGTCTTTAGCTCGCTCGTCGTTGAGCAGATACGCAGCCGACCAGTGACGACGTACAACGCCGTGGCGGACGCTCTGTGCGCGGAGATGGGCGCGGCAGGGGGCCGCGACAACGGAAAGTCGATTAGGAGGTGAATCAGAATGCTCGCATTCTAGCCTGCGAAGGGGTGCCGCGTGCCCCGCAGAGCCGCACCGTGTGCCCCCGTGCTGTTCATGGGTCTTGAGGACGTTCGCGGAGGCTGGGGCCCGTCCTGCGCACGGGCCGCCCGCCCGAGCTGCCGAAAGCCTGAACGTCGCCTGGTTACCCTCATCGCGCATTCAGGAGATGCTACGATGCGATCAACGTCCTGCTAGCTTCAGGACTTTGTGAGAGGCGCGACAAGAAGAGCATCGTATGGCGAGGGCATGCGTCAGTGGAGCAGCAGCGCACCTCGGCGGAGCTGGACAGCAAGCGGCAGGCGCTGGAGGGCAAGACTGCAGAGCTTGATGTGAGGCAGGAGGGGAGAGCTCCAGACGAGCCCTGCCAGCCACGGCGTTGGACTGCACGCTGGCCCGACCCCAACCTCGACCCCAACCCCAACCCCGACCCCGACCCCGACCCCGACTTCCCCACAGGACCTTAACCAGCGGCATGCTGCCCTCGAGGCCCTGGTCGCTCGCCGCGCCTCCCACGCGGGAGCAGCAGCGGGGCCAGGAGCAGCAGCAGGAGGCGGCGGCGGGGGCGAGGCCAGGCCCAGCGCCAGCTCGTCGGCTGGGTCCGACTCGGGGCGGCCGGAGCCGCTTCGGATCTCCCTGCCGTTCATGATCGTACAGGTACGACACTCCTACCACCCTGTCGCACTGCGCTGCACGTCTGCTTCCCAGCGCGGCCGCTGCCAGCAGCCCCCCGCCCACGCACCATGCCAGGTCCCACCCCTGCGTACCCCGACCCCCGGCACGCCCCACCTGCATCCTGATTCCGATACTGTGCCCACACGTGCGCCTCCCCTCTCGCCACTCCGGCGCGCAGGCCCGCGCCGGAGCCGAGCTGCACGTGCGCATCGCCAACGACCGGTCGCAGGTGGTCTTCGAGGCCTCGCAGTGAGCCGGGGGGCGCCCTGCTTTGGGGGCGGGACCTGGGGACTAGGGACTGTGGACCGGGAACTGGGGACTGGGGCCGGGGCCCGGGGCGGCGGCGGGGCCTGACGGCGGAAGGGAGTCGTCGCGGCGTAGACTGAGTTGCAGGGCCTGGGGATTCCGCGGCTGAAGGTCGCGTTCCGCCCACTGCCACGCTGCCCCAGGTCCGACCTGCAGGTGCACTCGGACCACGGCGTGTTGCACCAGCTGCACCGCGCCTGGCAGCAGCCGCCTCCGCAGGCGCAGCACGCACCGCACGGGGCGCAGCACGGCGCTCAGGGGCCCCAGCACGCTGTTGGGATAGCGGCGGCGGGCGTGGGCGCGGGGCCAGGGCCCTCCTCGACAGCGGCGGCAGCAGCGGCGGTGACAGCGGCCAGGCCAGCGGAGCCAGGGCTCGATACGCGCGCGTCCGCTGCCGAGCGGCTCTCCGACGGGGGCCTGCCTCGGGCGTCGACGGGGGGCGGCACGGCTCCGCTGCCCACGGCGCCAGCGGCGGCGCACCCGGCGGAGACGCTGTCCACGGCGCAGCCGCCGCCTCCGCCGCCGCAGCCGCCCCTGCCGTCGGCGCACCTGATGCAGCGTCAGAGCTCGCATCCCTTGGGGGCCGCAGCACCGCTGCTCGGGCCCGCGCCGGCCGGTGCCGCAGCGGACGCCGGTCCCGCAGGCGCCGTGGCCCCAGGCGCGCTGCCCTCGGCGGGGTGTGCCTCGACGCTCAGCCAGGGCGCGCTGGCTCAGACCCAGCCCCTGCCGCTACCGCACCCGCTACCGCACCGCTCTCGCCACCCGCTGCAACGGCAGCTCTCGCTAGTCAACCCGCCGCTGCCACCGGACGGGGCAGGAGCTGGGGCAGGGCCGGCGGGAGCGGGGGCGGGGGCGCAGGCGTCCGCCGGCCTGCCCTGGCCCCCGCTGACCTCGCAGCCCCTCAACCTGCCGCCGCTCTCCCAGCCGCCCCCGCTGCCCCAGCTCCCGCCCCTTCCCTTCGTCCCCCACGCCCACGCCCACGGCCCGGCTCGCGGACGGACGCCCTCGCTCCCGCCAGGCGCCGGCACTGGGAGTGGCGGCACCGCCCTGCGCCCCCACGACTCCGCCTCCCTCGTGTGCAGCGACGACATTGGGCAGCTGCTGGGTCTGACCGTGGCCGCGCCGCCGCCCGCGCCCTGCCCCAGCGTGGCCCTCGGCCCCGCCACCGCCTTCTTCCTGCCCTCGGGCCTCGAGGCCTCGGCCAAAGCCTCCGGCGCGGCGGCGCGGGCGGAGCCCGGGGCGGCGATCTGGGTCAAGGCGGAGACCAAGACGGAGCCGGAGGGAGCGGGGGCCGGCGTAGGGCCGATGGCGGGGTCCGCGGAGGGCGTGCAGCCGCACCCGTCCAGCGCGGGCTCGGGCGCGGCGGCAGTGGCGAGCTCCGCGCTCGGGGGGCCGGTGCCGGGCGAGCCCGCCACGCCCGGGCCCTTCCTGCTCAGCCCCCACGCCGGCCTGGGGCTGCCCGGGTCGCACCCGTTCGGCTCTGGCACGCCCCACCATGGGCTGCTTGGAGGGCTGCTGCCGCCGCACTCGCCGCTGCCGTCCCTGTTCACGCCACACGCGGGCGCAGGCGGTGGGGTCGGGTCGCTGCCTTCGCTCTTCTCGCCGCACGCCGGGGCGGCGGGGGGCGGCGGGCCGGGCGTGCTGTCGCCGCTGTTCACGCCGCACGCGCTCAGCACGCCGCACGGTCCCGGGCACAGCGCGCACAGCACGCTGGCCAGCATGGTGGCGGAGGAGCTGCCGCAGCTGGGTGAGTTGAGGGAATGGGGCATGGGGAAGGGGGAAGGGGGTTGGGAGGGTGACAGGCAGGGGCCAGGCCGGCGCGGGAGGTATGGGTGGAATTGAGGGGACTGGATTGTGGGCTGCAACAGGCAAGGGGCCAGCACCCGTGGGAACGGGGGCGACGCAGGGCGAAGGTGCGGAGTGCGGCGGGCGCTGGTGCTGGTGCTAGATGCAGAGGCCGCTACAAGGGGTCGTGGGGTATGCAAGCAGCCCCCGTGTCCCCACACCCCAACTCCCGCCTTCACTCCCTTCCCGCCTCACCCCCAGCCGCCCTGCTGCCGCTCATCTCGGACGACCCCGACCCCCTGACTCCCTTCGGCCCCGCGGGGGGGCTGGGCTCCAGCAGCTTCGGCGAGGGCGTCCCCACGTACCTGGGATGGCCTTATGGAGCAGGTGTGGGGCGGGGAAGTGGGAGGGGAAGGCTGGCCCTAAGGAGCAGGTCGGAGGGGTAAGGATGGAGGGGGAGGGGCACGGGAGGGGCTTTGTCCTCAGGACCGGGTGGCAGATGGAACGGGGGAAGGGAGGCCACCACGAGGCGCCACGGTTCTATGGGGGCCTGTGTGCTGGGGGAAGTGCGCAGTCAGCTGGGATCAACGTGGGACAGAGGCTGCACCCTCAATTGCAGCCTCGGTGGGCTGGGAACGGCCGAAGGGACTTGTGGGGCAGGGCGTCACCCTCGTCGGACTTGCCCGACTCTGTTTCGAAAGTCACGCTGACTCTTCCCGTCTGTCGCGCATCGTGACCTGCAGGCGTATTCGAGACCACGTCCCCGTCGGCCGCAACCCATGGCGGGGCGGGGGCCGGAGCAGCGGGCGCCGGTGCTGGCCCCTCCTCTGGCGCGCCCGCACCCGCCACCGTAGCCGCAGCCGGGGGCTCAGCGCCCGGGGCCGGGGCCTCAGGGACCGGAGCCGGTGGCAGCTGCGCCGGGGGCGGCGGGTTCGCGCCGGGGCAGTGCCGCGGTGTCACGTGCAAGGCGGACCCCGAGGGCCCGCTGCAGCCCACGGCGGCGCACGTGGGGGTGCACGTGGGCTCGGGTGCGCAGAACTGATGGCGGCCTGGCGGCGGCTGGTCCGCCGAACGGTGCGCTGACGGTCTGTGACCACGTGTGGCGGCGGCTCAGGCGCTGACGGCGTTGGCGAAGGCGGGGAGCAGCATGCACCTGGTACGTACCCGCATAGCCCTCATCACCACCAAAGCAGTGGATGCGGGCGAGCGGCACCTGGGTACTCGAGGCGGCGCCTGCTATCACTGTCTCATGCCGGCAGCTTGCTGGCTTGAGCTGGAGCTTGCTTACAGAGCGCCCAGCCGCTGAGGAGGAAAGCCCACGCACGGCAGAGGGGTGCTGCTGAGGTGGGACACCCCGTGGCAATAATGACAGTGAGGTGGGTGGCTTGCGCTCTTTCTTACTGGTATCTTGCCCCTCTTCTTTCTCTTGGCGGGTCCGCGTTTGGCCAGGTCGCATCACAGTGCGTAGCTAGCAAGCAGACAGGGCTGTAGGTTGCTCAGTGCCGCATCATAGAGAGAGCCAGGCCGTCATCAAGCAGGCTTGACGGGTCATTGGCCTCAGCTTCCTTGTGCATGCGCTGTGTGGTTGCGCGGGGCGCATTGCAGAAGCAGAAGCACAGGTCGTCCTGGGCAGATCGACTGTTCGTACCTCCGGTCAAGGAATCAGGACAGTCACAGGTCATTCCTTTGTTGTGGTCAGGACTGTGCAGACAGGTTCTAGTTTGCGCGCGGCCGGGCCTCGGACTTGACAAGAGAGGTATCTCGATGTGCGCGTGATATGTAGGTGTAGTCTGGCCGTCGCGTGCCGTTACTTGCCGTGTGCCGGCATGCACGCTTCGGTACATGGTGCTGAAGTGCAAAGATGATTGGTGCGGTTTCGTGCGACATAATCTGGCCGTGAGGCTTTCGCCGGCCGTACGTGTGTGCAGTTTTGCGGGGGGCACAGTCACGAGCCGATCTCGGTCGCATTGTACATGTGGGGTTGCACGGATGAATGCGCCTGTCAGGGCTTGGCGCTAGCTGGTGAACCGTTGAGTAGCGTTACCGTACAAGGCTGGTAGCTGCTTGGGCCACTGAGACATGGGGTCGCTAGGCGTGCAGACAGCTGGGCGAAGCTGCTGCGCGGGATGGTGCGTGGAGTCCCGCATGGTCAACGGTGCAAGAGCAGAACAAGGTGCAGAAATGAGCTTAGAGGAACGTGTGGGAAGACAGGCTCGGAAAGGGCGACGAGAGGGCGTAAGGGTTATCCCGGCCGCCAGTGCCGCGGTGAAGAGGTTACTGCGTTGGCGTCAGGCGCATGTTAAGAGGGTTGATGAAAGCAAGCACAGCTTGGCGAGGTCACGCTTGGCTCCGGGCCCCCACTCACCGCGGTGGCCATGTCGGAGGGTTGAGGAGGGAACGACGCTGCTGTGCGGCGAGAGTTTGGGCGAGGTCCGTCAGGGCACAGCTGGGAGAGGCATTGATGGATCTGGCTTGTATGTTAGAGGGGCCTAAGGACCGCCCTCGCCGCCGCCTTCCCCCTCGCCGCCGCCGTCCCCCCCGACTCTCGCAACTGCGGCCGCCAGGGCACGTGCCTCGACGTCGTTGTTGACTCAGCAGAGTGCTACTACGTCGGGCTGTTCTTGTACTGCCCCGTACAGCTGACGTACCCGCGCTTGGGCAGCTCGTGCTACTACGACTCGCCCAACCGTCTGCCTAGCAGCGACACGGACTACGTCTGCAGCGGAGATCGCGGCAGCGTGGTGCTCACCAATGTCGGCAGCAGCCTGCACCCTGGTGGCATAAACATCGAGCAGTTCTGGAATAACCCATCCAAGACCTACACGCAGTGGGCTCGCTGGTCGCGCATCAACAACGACTCGTCGACGGCGCTCTTCTCAATCATGTCGGGCTCGCAGAGCTGCGCTGCTTCTGGCCGCAGCCTGTCGCTGGAAATCAATGGGCTGGACGCAACTTGCACGGCGCCTCGCATCGACGCCACATCGGGCGAATACCTGGGCTGCAGCACCAAAAACGGTACCATCAACAACGAATGGTAAGCGTAGCGAACTGCCTAGCCCGCCCAGGCGTGAATGAACTCGATCGCAGCGTCCAGCTGTCAACTCGCTGTTCCTTTCCGGACGCCTGCCCGCAGCCTGTGGAACATCACGGTGCAAAAGCCCGGCGGCCCCATGTGGAATGGCCAGAACTGCGTCCGCGACGGCCCGTCCCGCCCGGACGCTCCCGGGCTGTCGGTGTTGATTTCGCCCGTGTACCTTGCGCGCCCTCCACCGCCACCTTCGGCCCTGTCGCCCCCACCGCCCCTGCCGCCGCCGCCATCCCCCTCTCAACCTCCGCCTCCGCCGCCGCCTCCTCCTCCTCCTCCTCCGCCCCACCCGCCGTCACTGCCACCTGCGCCCCCAGCGCCGCCACCACCCTGTCCACCAGGGTTTGGGTACTATCCTGAGAATATCTTAGGGCTGTGCGTAGCGTGCAGCAGCGGCGGGGCCGAGTACGGGGTCCGGTACTCCACAGGCAGTACGCCATGCTTGAGATGCCCTGAGGCTCCCTGGGCGCACTGTGCCACACCGCCACCCAGCCCCGTTCGGCATGAACTCAGTTTCTCTTATGTTTGCTACATTCAGACCGGCGTGTTTTACCAGTGCGCTCAAGGTTGCGAACCCGCCGGCGGCTGGGCAGACTGTAACCAGACGCCCTCCGACGGCTGCGAGGTACGCGTTGCGTTGACAGCATCGAGCCAGGCTGCTCGTGAAGGCCATTTAGCCATCGTGCACCCGTGCTTGCAGTCGGACACGCGCTCGGACCCAAGCAATTGTGGAGGCTGCGGCAATGGTGAGTGAGGTCTCGCCCACTTGCATCAGCTAGGCGCAAGCTAGTATGCTTCCCGTCCGTGCCCTTTCCGCAACTGCCCACCGCGCCTGGACCCCGCCCCATCCTCTCACATGCCTTCCCAATCACAAGTCTGCAACCCGGGCTGGACCTGTGAGGCGGGAGTCTGCACTGCGCCCCCTCCGCCGCCACCGTCACCACCTTCGCCATCGCCCCCGCCTTTCCCGCCGGCGCCGTGCTCACCAGGGTTTGGGTATTACCCCGATGACCCCGCGGGGCCGTGCAAAGCCTCCAACAGCGGGGCTGAATACGGTTTAACCTACTCTACAGGCAGTACGAAGTGCTTGGCATGCCCTTCCGCTTCCTGGGCGCACTGCCGTAATC
The DNA here is from genome assembly GCA_016858145.1 of Edaphochlamys debaryana. Taxonomy (NCBI): domain Eukaryota; kingdom Viridiplantae; phylum Chlorophyta; class Chlorophyceae; order Chlamydomonadales; genus Edaphochlamys; species Edaphochlamys debaryana. The sequence continues at coordinate 897,013 of JAEHOE010000003.1, forward strand.
AGCCGGCCCCCGTAGCCCCCGGCCTCCCCGCTACTCCTGTTGGTGGCTCGCCATACTGCTACACAGAGACCGGCGTATTTTACCAGTGCGCTTATGGTTGTGCCGGCAGCTGGGCAGACTGTAACCTAACGCCCTCCGACGGCTGCGAGGTACGCGTTGCGTTGATTGACAGCATCGAGCCAGGCTGATCGGTAAGGCCATGTAGCCATCGTGCATCCGAGCTTGCAGTCGGACACGCGCTCGGACCCCATGAATTGTGGAGCCTGCGGCAATGGTGGGTGAAGTCCCGGCGGCGGCACGCTGCCACCTACCACACCTGACAACATTGGCTCATCATCGCTTTCCGGTCCCATTCCCCGCCAGCCTGCTCCACAGCAATGGGTTGGACCTGCGACATGGGAATCTGCACTCCCCCACAGCCCCCGCCCCCCATGCCATCTCCGCCCTCGCCCCCTCCAACCCCGTCGCCATCTCCGGACCCACCGCTACCGCTTCCATCACCGTTACCCTCACCGGATCTCCCTACTCCTCCCTCGCCCCCACCTCCAAACCCTCCCCCTCCATCCCCAAGTCGTCCACCTCCGCTTCCACGCCCTCCGCTGCCCCTGCCGGGGGCAGTGCCGCCCCGGGCTCTCCCGCGATCCCCGCCACCGCGGCCACCTCCTCCATCCCCTCCCCCGCCATCCCCTCCCCCGCCATCCCCTCCCCCGCCATCCCCGCCTCCACCGCCGACTCCGGCCCCACCACCCCCGCCACCACCCTCGCCACCCCCAACACCGCCACCTCCGCCGCCCCCTCCGCCGCCCCCCCCGAGATCGCCCCCTCCGCCGCCACCCCCAGCATTGCCCCCTCCACCGTCATTCCCAAGACCGCCGCGGCGGCCGCCGCCGCTGCGACCCCCCTCACCGCCGCCATCTCCGGACCAACCGCTTGCCCTTTCCGTCACCGTTACCCTCACCGGATCTCCCTACTCCTCCCTCGCCCCCACCTCCAAACCCTCCCCCTCCATCCCCAAGTCGTCCCACCTCCTCTTCCACGCCCTCCGCTGCCCCTGCCGGGGGCAGTGCCGCCCCGGGCTCTCCCGCGATCCCCGCCACCGCGGCCACCTCCTCCATCCCCTCCCCCGCCATCCCCTCCCCCGCCATCCCCTCCCCCGCCATCCCCGCCTCCACCGCCGACTCCGGCCCCACCACCCCCGCCACCACCCTCGCCACCCCCAACACCGCCACCTCCGCCGCCCCCTCCGCCGCCCCCCCCCGAGATCGCCCCCTCCGCCGCCACCCCCAGCATTGCCCCCTCCACCGTCATTCCCAAGACCGCCGCGGCGGCCGCCGCCGCTGCGACCCCCCCTCACCGCCGCCATCTCCGGACCAACCGCTGCCCTTTCCGTCACCGTTACCCTCACCGGATCTCCCTACTCCTCCCTCGCCCCCACCTCCAAACCCTCCCCCTCCATCCCCAAGTCGTCCACCTCCTCTTCCACGCCCTCCGCTGCCCCTGCCGGGGGCAGTGCCGCCCCGGGCTCTCCCGCGATCCCCACCACCGCGGCCACCACCTCCATCCCCTCCCCCGCCATCCCCTCCCCCGCCATCCCCTCCTCCGCCACCCCCGCCTCCGCCATCCCCGCCTCCACCGCCGCCTCCGGCCCTACCACCCCCGCCACCCCCGCCGCCTCCACCTCGGCCGCCCCCACCCTCGCCACCACCTCCCCCACCTCGGCCGCCCCCACCTCGGCCACCGCCGTCGCCACTTTCGCCGCCAGCACCGCCGCCACCCTGTCCGCCTGGGTTGGGGTACTACCCCGGAGACCCTGCTGCTGGGCGATGCCAAGCATGCAACGGCGGGGCCGAGAACGGAACAACCTACTCCACAGGCAGTACTCCGTGCTTACCGTGCCCCGTCGTCAGCGGGAAGAACTGCCGGTCCGCCAACTGCTTCTCGGCGAACGGCATCTTCAACTTCTGCCAAACCTGTGACCCAGCCTACCACGACTGCACGAACCCTTCTGACGGCACCAATGATGGATGCGAGGTATGTCGCTCGCTGCTCATAGCTGTGCACGGCCGCCAAGGCAACTCGGCTTTCCACGCAGGCCCTCGAGTCCACTTACAACCGTTGCCCTGCTTCTGCCTGCCTCCGCAGTCTTACTGGCTCACCGACCGCAACAATTGTGGGCAATGCGGTAATGGTGAGTGGCAGGGTCCAGGGTCCCCCCCCCCCCGTAACCTTGTCCCTGATTCTCATTCTCCCCCCCCCCCCGCCCACTTCGTTCTTGTGCCCCCGCGCGCCAGCTTGCTGGAGTGGTTGGCCCTGCAATGCGGGAGCATGCTCTGCTCCGCCGCCGGCGGCCTACTTGCCGGCCCAGCCATCGCCAATGCAGCCTGTAACGCCCTAATATCTGCGAGGATGCTGCTGAGTGCTGCCCGCAGAAATCCTCGGCAGGTACCTGCTTGTAACTTTGTGTGCAAGGCAGGGTGTCCCCGTGTTCCGCGTTGTCCTCGCGCGCAGTACACGCACGCATGCTCCTCATGCAATACCTCGCACAACTTGCCTATCGAGCCAGCGCAGTCCGCACGACAGCACTGGCCTCACCTAGCCACCATGCATGGAGCATCGACAGTTCCCCCGCCCACACCCATCACGGCAGCCGCCACCACTGGATAGCAGCCGTCCACATCTTCCCGGCTTCAACAACCTCCCCTCCAGCTCTTGGCCGCCACACAGCTAGACTGGACCCCTTGGCTGCAGGCGTCGGCAGGTCTATGCCGCCGCTGCCAGAGCCCCCTGCCTCCCTCAGGCCAGCCTCCCCCCATACACCAGACCAGCGTCGTCATCATCGGCCACAAAACGGGACGCGCTTTGCATGAGCCCAGCACGGAGCCACGCGTAGATCGGCATTCACAACGATGGCAAGAAGCGAGGTGGGACGACGACGGCAGGTGCGCGCCAGGGGGCCCGGGCCCCCAAAACATATCTTCCTCTTAGCAGCAGCCAGGGGGCCACGGATTGGCGTGCCGTAAGTCTCCGCCCCGGGCCTATGCCGCCGCCAAGAGCAGTTCGCTACCGCCTCGGCAGCTCCCAGCCTCCATCGCCTCCCCAGTCCAAGGCTGGGAATCCCCCCAGTCAGGCGGTCGACGCGCCATGCCTAGCAGCTCATGCCGTCGCCACGAGCAGCCCGTTGTGCTTGAGCAGCGGCGCCGTGGAGGGCTCGCGGCCGCGGAAGCGCTTGAACACCTCGGCGGGGGGCACCGAGCCGCCCAGTGCCAGGACCTGGGGGGGGGGAGGGGAGGACCGGCGGGACGAAGGATGGTTTGCAAGGGCTTGTATCGAGAAAAGCAAGAGGCGGGGTGCGTGACAGGGTGCAGGTGGCACTTGTTCGCTACCCCGCTCGACGAGTCCTGCCCCTGAAACTCTGGTTTGCCCGCCCCTGCCTGCCCCTCCCTCCCCCTCACCGTGTCCCGGAAGCGGGCGCCCGTTTCCCGCACCGCGGCATCATTGTCCAGGCCCACCTGGGGGGGAAGGACAGAGACGGAGGGGGGGAGGACAGGGATGAGCAGCAATGCAGGGTAGGTGGGCTGGTCGGTATGAGGAGAAGCGTGCACACACGGGCACGGCTGTGCTGCGCTCCAGCTGTACCGCCCTGCGTCACACGCCGGGCCCCTCTAGGGCTCCATCCATGCCACCAGCCCCCCTTTTCCCTTCCCGTCCCCTCACCTCCTCAAAGGCGTTGAACGCATCCGCCGACAGAACCTCAGCCCACTTGTAGCTGGGGGGGGGGCGGGAAGATGAGGGACGAGAGAGGCCGGTCGGTGAAATGAGCGGAGTCAGGGGCCTTAGCGCGGCGACACGGCGAGGACGACACCTCTGAGGCGCATGGCGGGATGCTCGTTCCCCAGCTCGTTCCCCAGTTACGAAGCCCACACCCTCTTTCTCTGCAAGCCCCGTTCAGCTCGTCCTCCCCATTCGACGTCAGTCCGCTCCGCCCCCACCTGTAGTACCCCGCCGAGTACCCCCCCGCGAAGATATGTGAGAAGGAGCAGAGGAAGCGGTCCTCGGGCAGGGGGGCCATGACCAGGGTGCGCTGGGCCACCTCCTGGTCGATGTCGAACACGGTTTTGCCCTGGCCTGGGGGGGGGGAGGACGCGTGGGTGGGGGGAGGGTTGTGAGGACAGATGGGGAGGGGAAGGTTCAGGGGCCGAAAAAGGTTGTCATGGGCCATGGGCATCACGAGCCCGTGCACTGCTGCGCTCCCCTCTCCGTGCTGCTCCGTCCCCACTGACCCCCGCCCCCTCCATCCCTCCACACCCCATCTGGCCTGAACCGCGCGTGCAGCTCCTTTCCCTTCCTCCCTTCTGCTGCCTCCCACCCATACCCTCTCCCTCCACTCCCTCTTCCCCCCACGCCCCCACCCACCTGGCCTGTACCGCGCGTGCAGCTCCAGGTCGATGCACGAGAAGTGCAGCTGCCGCAGCATCATGGTGCCGGAGCGGTAGTTCTTGGCGGCCTTGAGCCGGGCGTAGAGCTCCTCGGGGAGGGGCTCGCCTGGGGGGGGGTCGAGGAAGGGGAGGGAGTGAGAGGGATGGGGACAAGGCCGGATAGAGAGGCAGGTTCGAAGAGGAGTGGGACAGGTACCTGGTGGGCTGCTCGCCACCGCTCCGACACATCCCGCACCCCCTTCCTCACCCGACTCGTAGTGCTTGGCGAAGGAGTAGAGGGTGTCCCGGTCGTAGCACCAGTTCTCCTGGGGGAGAGGGGGCGGGGGGACGTGGTCAGCATGGGATACCTGAAGCCAGGGTGATTCGTTTGATGCCACACGAGGGGTCGTGGGGGAGCAGTCCCACCGCGAGCTCCGTTGCGGACCCCCGCCCCCCCCCCCCCCACACCCTCCCCACCATGAACTGCGAGGGCAGCTCCACTGCGTCCCACTCAATGTTGCGGATGCCGCTGGCCATGCCCTCGCGAACCTGTGTGCGTGTGTGTGTGTGGGGGGGGGTCCGGGTGTGGGTAAAAGAAGGGGCAAGGCGTAGTTTCGAGGGAGGAAAGGTGGTGACGCGTCGGGGATGGCGGGGCAGCAAGGAGCGAGGACGGGACTCAGGGGGTGCAGCAGCGCAGCATGTGTGTGTACGGCACGTGTCGTACGCACCTCGGTGAGCATGTGCTGCAGCGCGTGCCCGAACTCGTGGAAGAGCGTCTCCACCTCCCGGAAGGTCATCAGGCTGGGCTTGGTGCCTTGGGGGGGGGGGAAGGGAGGGAGAGAGGGAGGGAGGGAGGGCGAGGTCAGTCTAGCGTTGTTCGACCGGTCGGGGGGATGTTATGCAATGGAGGTCACATGAGGGCGGGCGTCGGGCTTACTTCCTGTGACGTACGCCGGAGCGGGCGCAGTTGTGGTTCGGTTCGGTTGGGTACGGTGGGGTGCGGTGCGGTGCGGTACGGTGCGGCGTGGTGTGCAGTGCGAAGAAGGCCATTGAGATGCGGTGCAGAGGGGTCAGGCAGGTTCGGAGCGCATGCGTGAACAGGACACCCTCACCACCCCTTGCCCACCCCGCGTTCCCCATATCTGTCTCCACCCGCCTCCATGTTCTCTTCCCTGCGAAAACCTATCCCCCTCGCCCTCCCTCCCCCCCCCTCTCCACCCCCCGGCCCCCCTGCCTCACCCACGGGCTCCATCTGGTTGCACACCATGTGCGCCACCGGCAGCCGCACCGCCTGCCCCGGGGCCGCCAGCAGCGCCGACTGCCCCACCACCTCGGCCATCCAGGCGCCCCCGCGCTTCTCAGCGGGGCGGGAGTACGAGTCCAGGTAGAACGAGGCCTTGGGCTGGCCGTCGCGGAGGACCTTGGGGGAGGGGGCGAGGGAGAGGAGGAGGGAGGGGAGGGGGGTGGCAAGGCGAGTCGCTGTGCATCCTCCACCTTGGGGACCCTGCCCAGTCACGCACTCCTGCCAGCGCTTGGCAAGGGTTCGCAAGACAGCATCCCCGCACCTAGCCCACAGCCCCACTCCTCCGACTCCTCTTCCCACACCCCCCCCCCTCCCACCCTCCCCGCACCCCACCCCCCCCCCACCCTCCCCCCACCTTGAAGAACCGCACGTCCGTGTGCCACACGGGCGCCTCTCCGTCCGCCGGGACCACCTCCACGCCAAACAGCCGGTTGGCCAGCTGGGGTTGAGGGGGGAGGGGAGGGGGCACAGGAGCTCAGACCAGGAGGCAAAGTCACTATGTGGTCCGCTCGTGCGACCGCTACGTGCTGCCTCAAGGCCCCGTCATCCGTCGCCCCAGCGCTCCTCTCCACCCCCTCCCTTCCCCCTGCACCCCCCGCCCCCCCTCACCCTGAACAGCCCCTCCAGCACGTTGGGCAGTGCGAAGTAGGGCCGCAGCTCCTCGTCGCTGATGTTGTAGCGCGACTCGCGCAGCCGCTCGGCCCAGAAGGACACGTCCCACCTGGGGAGAGGGGGGGGGCAAGCGGTCATCGGGACGAGGGATCTGACAGCGTTCGACTTGCTTCCACAGGTCTCGATCCCCACCACGGCTCCCGACCCGGTAGGGGCCCTTTCCAAGACCCACTGCCCTTGAGTGCCGCTGTCCGCCCCGCCCCTCCGCATCTGGCAGCTGCAGCGCCCCCGCCTCGGGCCGTCTGATAGGCCCACCACACCCGTCCCCGCCCCGGTCTGTCCCCCTTCGCGCCCCTCCGCCGGGCCCACCCCTTGCCCCCAACGCGCCCACCCGCCTCCCACCCCGCCACCCACCACTCCAGCTTCCCCTCAAAGCCCTGGCTGTTGGCGAAGGCCTGCACCTCCTCCTTGTCCCGCCCCGCCGCCGCGTGGGAGGCGGAGCGCAGCTCCTCCAGCAGCGCCTCGGCCTTGTCCAGGTCAGCCATCTGGGGGGGTGGGTGGGAGGGGGGATAGGGAGGTTGGGAAGGGGTAGGGTCGAGCTAGCTACCTACACGCAGGCAGGCCCTTGGCTGTGCTGTAGCTGACGGTCCACAGCCCTGCGACCCCTCGCACCGCACCTCACGCACACGACAACACTCCTGTTTCCCCTAGCCAAGCATGCCAAAACACATACCGCGACCCGAGCCCCCCCCCTCCCCCAAAGCCCCACCTTTGATGCCATGGACAGGTGCGCGAAGGTGGGGAAGCCCAGCAGCTGCGCCTTCTCCTGGCGCAGACCCAGGATCTTGTCGATGAGGGGGCCGTTGTCCGAGTCACCCACAGAGGCGCGGCTGATGTAGGCCCTGGGGGGGGGGAGGGGGGAAGAGGAGGTAGGGGAGCGCGCGGTTGGGACGGAGGGCGAAAGGGCGAGGGGTATTGCCCGAGCTGGCATGGTTTTGCCCCGTCCCCCTCCCCGCTCCCTCTCCCTCCACTGCCTCCCTCTCCCCCCTCCCAGCCCCAACCTCCCTTTCCCCCCACCCCTCCCCACCTGTACACCTCCTCCCTCAGCGCGCGGCTCTTAGCGTGCGTCATGACGGGGAAGTAGGAGGGGAAGTCCAGCGTGATGAGCCAGGGGCCGGCCTCGGGGGTGGCCCCCGCGTGGCCTTCGCGCGCCGCCTGCTGCGCCGCCAGGCCCAGGGAGGTGGCGGGGAGGCCGGCCACGTCAGCGGGGTCCGTCACCAGCTTCTTGAAGGCCTGGGGATGGGGGAGGGGGGAGGGGAGGGGAAGGGGAAGGGGAGAGGGAGGGGGCGGGGGGTTGCGGTCGTGGGTTGGAGGGAACGGGGGTTCCGTACGTCGGGGCACAGTCGTTGGTCAATGGGGGGCCCCAGTTCAAGTCCCTCACACCATCCCCACATTCCCCTCCCCTCTCCCTCCCTCTCGCCCCCACCTTGGTTGCGTCCAGCACGTTGTTGGAGAACTTGGTGGCCAGCTGAGTCAGCTCCTGCTGGATGGCGTTGAACCGCTCCTTGGCCTCGCCCTGGGGGAGGGGAAGGGGGGGCCGGGAGGGGAGAGGCCCCAGGAAGGGACCACCTGGGGTCCCGGGGCATGACGGCGACCGGTCGCAGCCGGCAGCGGGGGGTCCGGATCGCGGGGGCCAACCCGACCTCCGCCCCTGATCCCTCAGCCCCCTCTCACACCACCGCTCTCCCCTTCTCCTCCCCCTCCACCGTCCTCCACGAGCGCCCCTTTTCGCCCCTTGTATCCTCTCTCCTCCCCTCTCCCCTCCTCTCGCCCTTCCATCCCCTCCCCTCCCCCCATCCCCCCCACCTCCCACCCCCCCACCTCCAGCGCCACGCCCCCCAGCACGAAGTCCCGCAGCTCGTTCTCCACGATGCGCCGCTGCGAGGGGGAGAGCGAGCCCCACTCGGGGCCGTCGCGGAGGGCGCGGAAGGCCTCGTAGAGCGGGCTGGGGGGAGGGGGGGGGGAGGGGAGGGGTGAGGGAGGCGAGCAGGATGGGTGGGGCGCGTGGGGAGGGGCTGTAATGGGCTGTTTCCCCCCCCCCTTTCACTCGCTGGACCCCGTCGAGCCTTCTGCCCCTACCAGCCTCCCCGCCCCCACCCCCTTGCAACCCATGCCACGGGTCCCCGTCGCTCCCCCTTCCCCCCTCCTCTCTGTGCTCCCCCTCCCCCACTCCCTCCCTTCACCCCCCACCCCCACCCACCGGCTCTGGCTGAGCCTCAGCGACAGCTTCACGTTCTCCGGCTGCACCTCCTCCACCGCCGCACGCAGCTCGGGGGAGTCCTTGACGCCCTGGGGGATGGGGGGGAGGAGTGGAGGGAAATGGAAGCGGGGTTTGAGGAGGGCAGCCAGGGTGTGAGAGAGCGGCGCAGTAGGGTCCGGCGTGGGAAACGGGGCGCGGGGGACGGGCGTTCCGGCGGTGCACCCAGGCCCAGCCAGACCCATCCGGGCCCACCAGCCCGATGCCGTACCTTGAGGTGCGACACGATGCCCCACACGCGCTGGTGGCGGTCCCCGATGCGCTCCAGGGGCTCAACCAGGCCCTGCCAGGTGGGGACCACGGAGGCCTGGGGGGGGAGGAAGGGGTGGAGGGGAGGGGGAGGGCACAGGGGCCAGGGGGGTGAGGTGCTTTTCGCTGATGAAAGAGCGCAGGGTGGCGCACTGCTCCGACGCACCTCCTGCCCTCCGACTCAAACCCCGTCACAACCCATTGACCCCGCCGCACTGGCCCCCACCTCACCCACCATCATCCAAATCCCCGTCCCCACAGCTTAACCCCCACACACACCATCACCCCTCCTTCACGTCCATATCACCCACCCCTCCCCTCCCCACCCACCTCCAGCTTGTCAATCTCCGCGTGCAGCTCCGACAGCAGCTGCCGTACGCCCGGGACCACGTGCTCGGGCTTGATGGCGTCGAAGAGGGGCAGGGACACGTCCTGTTGGGGGGAGGGGGGAGGGGGGAGGAGGGGGCAATGGAGGGAGGGTAGTGAGGATGGGGGGCAAGAGGGAGGGGTGGGGCAGGTGGCAGGATGAGGAGGCAGTGGGGGGGCTACGCAAGCTGGAAATCCCGGGGCAGGGGACGAAGGGATGGGCCTGAACCGGGCTTTGTTGGCAGAGTGCAGCCCAAAAGCACACATCGGGGACTGGTTCATACGGGACGCGTAAGCAGCAAGGGGAGCTTCTCAAGGCGTTGCTACGATCGGTCTAAATCTGTCCCCCCCTTTCCAGGCTGCACAGTGCTGACAGGGCTGCCACAAGGGGTCTGACGAGATGGTACTGAGGGCGCGCCGGCGGGGCTGGGGTCACTCACCGCCAGCAGGGGGTTGGGGGTGGCGGTGGCCTTGGTGTCCACCACCGCCTCCACAGCGGCGGCCTCGGTGGAAGTGGTCATGGCGCGGCTGTGGCGGAGGAGGGCAGGAAGGGGGGAGAGATTGGGGGTGAGCGCGAGTGGGTATTGCGAGTGTGGGCGTTGGCGGGTGTTGCAAGGGATGTCGAGGTCGGCTGGAGCACAGCAAGTGGTTCGCGTCGCCCGCCGAGGGAGCACGACGCGTCCCTGGCATGCAATACAGACATTGCTGTAAGGGACCGGCGCCGCGTCGCGCGTTAGAGCATCCGGTGCTGTGGACGTCCGCTCCTCGGGCTCCACCACGCCGATTGAGAGCCGCCGGCAGCGAGTCGCATAGACGACTCGCAATGAGAGGGTTTAAGATGCTGAGAAAGCCGAGGGCCGGCCCCACGGAAAAGCCCTGGCCACAGATCCCCCTCCAGCAGACATTCGCTGATCAGCGGGTGCACCTGCGCGTTCGCCTACCTGCTAGAGAACAGGCGCTTTGGTCCGTACGCTGCGGGGCGATGCAGGCCGAGGACCGCGGATGCGACCTCCGGGTGAGTGGTGCTGGGCGCGTTCACCGACGAACGAGGGGTATGGGCCGCAACGGTGACGGAGCGAGCAGCACGAGCGGAGCGTTTGCTAGCGAAGCGAAACACGGTCTGAGAGCAGCGACCGAGCATGGCGAGCGGCAAGGGTGGCACGCAAGGCGTCGTGTACGCGGTGCTTAGTGTCTGTGAAGTGCAGGCGCACAGAGTAGCACTCGAGGTAGCAATTGGGAATGGTGGCCTCGCCGTGCTCCTGACCGCCTGCATCGCAACAACACGCAACCCAAGCCACACGCGCCTCGGCCAGCCCGCGACAGAGTCCGACCTGACATACGCCGACCGGCCTTGCGTTGCTGAGGCAGGCAAAGTTTAAATCCCAGCAACACGGCACAGATGACCGGGTGGGCCGGGTGCACGGTTTCGGGATTCCCGGCGACCATGGCGAATCTGACGTCGATGGACAGCTGCCCTCACCTCCCCCAGACCGCATCACAACGCTGCCGCAGCCCGGCTTCCACCTTGAACTTGCGGAGACTGGGCCCACAGGGTCGAAGGGGGCTTGGGCAGCTCAGCAGCCGTGCGGCAGTGGAAGGGGCAGGCCAGGGCAGGCCTTGGGTCAGCAGGGGGCGGGGCCAGCACACGCACCGGGCGGAGAACACTTGGGGCCGGCAGACTGAGCCGACAATCCGGACAGGGCTGAGAGGGATGGGCAGCCCCACGCATCCAGGGCTGGCACAGGCGGCGCGGGGACCTTGCGCGCATCGGCGTCCATTGCATCGACAGCTCCCCGCACTTCCCCCAGGCGACTTGTATTCTGCAGGGCCGCATCAGCACCGTCCGTCGACTAAAGACTGCGTGCACGTGTAGGAACACAGCGCCCAGGGCCCCTGCTGATGGGCGGCGGGAGGGCAACGCCGTGGACCCGCGCGTCAGGGTATGGCACGCTTGGGGCCTCTCAAGGATTCGGCCCGCAGTGCACCCAATACTGCACATCCGCTTCCATACAAGTTGCTCCCACCCCAAACTTGGCTCTGCGCTTGGCTCACGTTGCAGGCGTTGTCTTCACATACCTCACACAGTTTCCGCTTCTCGGCATAGCTAGTGGCGCACATTTTATTCTACGATGGATCAAGGCAGGCCACGAGGTCAAGTGGGAGAGCATAACGCTATGTCGCGGCCGTCGGCGGGATCGTCAGCCGCGCACGTCGACGCCTCGCCCGCCTGGGCGCCCGCGACGCTCGTGGGCATTGCAGCGCACCTTCGCCCCAACGAGGCAGCATGCCTGCGCTTTGTGAACAGCACAGCGGCCGAGACTCTCCGCGGGCGCTCCGATGTCCGCCTCTCGCAACCGGTGCCCGGCTGGGCGTTCACGGACTTCTGGTCCGCACCGCGTGCGACGAAGCACCTTACCTGGGCGCAGCGCCGCAAGCTCGTCGATCTGGTCGTGACCAGCGGCGACCTGCCGAACGTCCACCTGGCCCTGGCGGCAGCGGGCTTCAAGCCGCTGCCGCCTGTAGGCGAGGCGCCCTCCGACGACGTGCGGCGGTCCCTACTCGGACTGCGGCCCAAGACGGAGCTGCTCTGGCCCGACATCCTGAGCGCTGCAGCCCGGTGCGGGCAGCGGTCTGTGTGCGAGTGGGTGCTGGCCCACCAACCCAGCCTGGCGCAGGGCGGCAAGGGGAGCAGCGCCTTCTTGGCCGCATACCACGCCGCCCTCAAGTCCCACACCGAGCTCATGCACTGGCTAGCGGACAGGACGGTCAACACGGGATCCGTCGGCGGAACCCTGAGCCTAGCCGCGCTTAAGGGCTGCGACCTCCCCACCGTCAAAGCCCTCCGCGCTCGCTACGGCGAGCCGCCAGACGCCTGGAGCGACGACGGCTGGACCGAGTCCCCTGACTGGGCCTTTGGCAGCCGCACCCCGGACTGGCTGGACAAGATGGAGTGGCTGGTCTCCAAGGGCTATCACCTGGAGGACCCATCTGTCTACACGTACGTAGACTTTAAGCGGCCGCGGGCCCTGGAGCAGCTCGCCTGGCTCAAAGCCAAGGGGGTGCCGCTGCACGTGGAGGGGTGGGAGTGGATGCACGGCTCCCTGCTTGGCGGTGCCCTGCGCAAGGGCAACACGGCCGCGCTGCAGTGGCTGCTGCGGAGGGTGTGGCGGCGATGCGGAGGGTGTGGCGGCGATGCCAGGGGAGCTGGCACAGTCGGCCCAGCAGGCGGCGGAGCGGGGGCACATCGGGGCCCTGGGGGCGCTCCAGCGGGCGGGGTTCGCGCTTGAGCTGGGGGGCCTTGCGGAGGGCGCCGCCGCGGGCGGCCAGGTCGCGGTGCTGGAGTGGGCGTGGAGCGAGCTGGGGCTGCGGGACCAGCCGGGCGCCCTGACACCGGCCGTGTTCGCGGCTGCGGCCAAGGTGCGTGTACCGTGCATGCGGGCTGCCGGATGACTGAGCTGCATAGGACACGGTGCGTGGGCATCCATGGCGCATGCATTTCACGCCAACTCAATGGATTCGCCCCTGCAGGCCGGCAGCCTGGAGTGCATGCGGTGGCTCGCCAGCCAGGGATGCGGCATGGACGAGGGCGCATGGTCCGCTGCCGCGGAGTCGGGGTGCGAGGCGGCGGCGGAGCTGCTGGCGGAGCTGGGCTGCCCCATGCCGGTGAGCGCCTGGTGGTGGTCCTGTGCGCGAGCCGCCGGCCTGTAGCCTTGGCGTCTTGGCACGTGCTCCCAAACAAACCGTGCCGCAGCTCTGTGCTCCACCTCTCCCCATTCCTTGACCTGCCCGCAGGCCGGCGGACAGCCCTACCTGCCGGCTCTGCAGGAGCACGACTGGCGTGTGCTGCCCATGCTGCGGCAGCTGGGCGTGCCCTTGGACCCGGTCGAGCCACCCCGCGGCCCATTTGCGGATTTCGAGGAATTCGATTCACCAGGCCCCGAGGACGCCGCGGCGTCACTCTTCGCACTGGCCTTGGAGGCGAAGGCTGGCGAGCGGGTCTCCGCCGATGCCGCAGAGGTGCTGGCATGGGTGCGGGAGCAGCGGGTCGTTGCGGAGGCTGCGGCCGGGGGGGGGGGGGGGCAGGGGTCGGACGCGTGACGAGGTAACGGTACCGACCCGAGTACCTTGCGCTGTTGGCAGCACGAGCGACAGCTGAGGCTGCTTCGCGAGGCAAGCGCCGGAGGCCGTATCGAGAGGCGGGGATGCAAGCTCGTCACAGAGCCATCCTGAGCGCCGGGGCTGTTCGTCTCTACAGCGGGGCAGCGGGGCTGGGGGACGTGAGGGGAGCTCCGGGTGTTGCCGTGAACTGCTGGGCCCATCCGCTGGCTGTGTTGTGAGACACGCGCGGTGTCAGATTCATGCAGAGCGCAAGGTGTTGCGGCAGGCTGTGTTGCTGACAGTAAGCCTGGAGGCTTTGACGTTTAGGGTTGGACAGGGTACACGCTACCGCCTTGCAGGATTGGCATATTGCTAGGCATGTCACGGTATCCACGTAGGGCAGTTCATCAGGCGGTGGCGGAGGCAGGAGGCCTGGCATCTGGGTGCCCGGGCTGCTGGGTTGTAAGGTCGTCTGGTTGTGTGGTGCGTTCAACAAAGGGCCTCTGACCTGGGACGTGGGGAACTGTTTGGCCAACCGCGACTAGGTGGGGAAAATGGCGGGAAACCGTTGGCACGACTGGATCGCGGCCTCAGGACCCTTCGTGACTCGTTGCATGCGCGTAGCACGCAGCTCAACACTGTTCTAATACATAGGTTATTTCCCTCGCACCTCCACGCGTCCCGCCCGGGCGAAGGTCGGTACATGCAAACGTCCACAAGCGCTTCCGCAGTCAGAGCTTGACCCCGCATACTCATAACGATCCGCTGGTTCCTGTTTGAATCAACACTTCAGCTGGTGTGCAACAGCTCGGGAGTCGGACGGCATCGCCTGGCCATGCGCGCGTGGAGGCGCCCAAAGCGGGAGCCGCTTGACGCAGAGCCAGCTCGCGCGCCTGAGCATGCAGGTCCTGAAGCTCCCACGGTGACAGGAGGGCCTTCGGACCCGTCCCAGGTGTGGATACCCGAGATCGTGGAGCGCATCGCAGCCAGCCTCAGCCCCAACGAGCTGGCTTGCCTCCGCCGTGTCAGCGTGGCTACAGCCAAGCTCTTTCCGCGGCACAGAGAGCTGCGACTGTCCCAGCCGAGCCCCCGGTGGGCCTTCGAGGAGCGGTGGGGCGCCCTCCGCTGCACCCGCAGCCTGAGCCGCACGCAGCGGCGGCTGGTTGTGACCCTCACGGCCCGCAGCAACGACCCCGGCAACCTGGAGGTCGCGCTGGCGGGCACAGGCCTCGAACCGACCCACGACAACCTCTGTACCGCGGCCGCGGCCGGTGCCTTGGCAACATGCCGCTGGCTAGCCGAGCCAGGGCAGCTGCCGGAGCCCGTGCGGTGGGCTGCTGTCCTCATCGCCGCCGCGGGGGCGGGGCAGCGGGCGGTGTGCGAGTGGTGCCTGGCGAGCCGGCCGGGCGAGGAGGCGCACGAGGGTCTGGACGAGGCGGCCCGGGAGGCAGCCGCAGCGGGGCACGAGGGGCTGATGGAGTGGCTGGTGCCGCTGGCGGAGGCGGAGGCCACCCTGCAGGGGCGCGAGCTGTGCGTGGCGGCGGTGTCGGGCTGCCGCCTGGTGACCGTGAAGCGGCTGTGCGCACAGTACGGCAGTCCGCAGGCGTGGGATGGGCCTGCTGGGTTTCCATTCTTCATCACGAGCGCCCTGCATGGCGCTCTGACCTCAGCAGTCGACTGGCAAGCCAAGGCGGAGTACCTTTTGGTGCGTGGCGCCTCAGTGGGCAGCCTGGATATGTACGGCTACGGCGGCGTCGCCACAGAGGTAGGCTCACTGGGGTTGCTGCGGCAGTAGGGAGCCGCTGCCACCTGACCCACATGCCGGGGGTAATTGCGGCAGGCAGAGGCGCGGCCGACCTACCCACATCGCAAACGCCACGGGTCCAGCAGACACAAGTCGACCGGCTCCGCTTCTGTGACGTCATTCACCAGCCCGAACTTCACCGAATCCGTCTTCACCGTACGCAGGTCATTAGCGAGGAGCCCGCTGACGTCACGGAACGGTTTCTGTGGCTCTACGCGTGGGGCTGCCCACATCCCAGCCACCTCCCCACTCCCACGCGCATAGCCACTCTGGGCGCTGCGCTGTCAAGCGGCAACTTCTGGGCGGTGCTCTCTTTCCTTCATAGCGGGATGCAGCTGAGCTCACGAGAACTGCGGCCTCTGGTCGAGGATGCGGCGCAGAAGGGCCACGCCTTGGTCTTTGAGGCGCTGATTCAGGCGGGCCAGCACGTGGGTTGGGAGGGGGTGAGCGCGACTGGGCTCGCTGCCCGCGCCGCCTATGGCGGACACGCCGACCTCCTGCGGCAGTTTCTAGAGCTGGGGCCGCTGTTACCCCGTCCCGCGTACCTCACGAGGGCGGCCGAGGTGAGTGGGCCTGCGCAATGTGTCGCCGGGGCCTCGTGGAGGCTTGCATGTTGGATGGATCCCGTCTGCAACATTACATGCCTCGGTTTCAACAAGCTCCCCCGCCCTCTGCTGCTTCAGGGCGGCTCCGTTGAGTGCATGCGGATCCTCTCCGAACGAGGCTGCGCCCCCGAGGCCGGGGCCTGGTCCGCGGCAGTCACGGGCGGCTGCGAGGAGGCCGTGGAGTTGCTGGCGGAGCTGGGCTGCCCGATGCCGGTAAGCATGCGTGTTGCCTCTGTGTCTCAGGCGCGCATCTTGCACTCGGTACCTCAAGGTACCTCGAGGACCCATCCATACTACCTCTTATACAACCCGTTCCAGCCAAGTGTCAAGTCAAGTCATGCTGTCGCCCTGTTGTTCTGTCCGCCCTCCCCAGGCGTCCGGAAGCCCCTACCTCCAGGCCCTCAACAAGGCGGATTGGCGCATGCTCCCGGCGCTGCGGCGGGCGGGCGTGCCGTTCAGCGCCCCGGGCCGTGAGAACCGGCTGTTCCTGCAGGCCGTGGAGGCCGGCGCGCCGCTGCCCACGCTGCATTGGCTGCTGGGCGAGGGCTGCCCCGTGCGGAGCTGGGCGCAGGCCCTGGAGGCGGCGGAGGAGCGGACGGACCGGGGCAGCGAGGCGGTGGTGATGTGGGTCGAGGCGCAGGCCCGGAGGCACGCGGCGGGAGGCTGAGGGTGCGGGCGCTGGGGACCTTCAGGTTGGGGCCGTGACGGCCAGCGGCAGGCACTCTGCCAGGTCAAGGACATATAATTGGCTTGCGTGCGTACCATGCCTGGCCACGGACGGGGTGCATTGGTTGGGCGCACAATCTGTCGCATCAGCCTGCTGATCTTACCTGCAACATGGCCAACAGTTGACAGCAAGCCTGGAGGCCAAGGCTCTGAGGCCTGTATGGACGGGTGGGAACATGCGTGTCCTAAGCCGGGGGAGGCGGACGGAAGGGTTGGATGGAGGGCAGAGGCAGGGGTGGAAGGAAGAGCGCTATGGACTTAAGGCGTGCCGGGGAAGGTTCACAGGGCAAATGTGCAACAGAGTAGCAGAGGTGCGCTTGCACCATTGCGGCCTGCAAGCGTGCGGGCTGCGGGCCGTCCAGCTGACGCTCCCGCTTCGCCTAGCGCATCACGTGTTGCGGGCTGGCACAGGCAGGCTATCATTCGCGTGTATGCATGTGTGGTGGGGCCAGCAGCACACCCCTGCCACCACGCCCCTGGCAGATGGCAGAACGGGCCAAGCGCACGTCACAGCACGGTGCATTATTCCGGCCCTTGGACAAACAGCCGGATCCATGTGTGCCAGCGTGGCAGTTCAAACAGCAGACTACCTCGAGGCTGGTCTCAGGGCCGCTGATGAGCCGTGCTTGCAAACTGGTGCGTGTGGCGACCTTGCGAATCGGTAAGTCCGCCTGGCCACTGGGTGAGGGCCACCTGGACGCGGCCAAGCGTTTAACGTGTATGCAAGCCGACCGCGGCTGACGTTGGCGAATCAAGCACGGTAGGGGCACTGCCGTATCGATCACGGCCACCACGATTAGAAGTCAAAGAGCGCTCCTGCCTGGGGTCGTCGTCCCTACCAACCGCTCGCTTGCTTGCTGGTTGCTGCAGCTGGCGCCACCAAGGGCAGGGCGTCCGCCACCCGGCCACCCCGGCACGCCCCTGGGCTGCATTGACCCTGCGAGAGTACGGTACCCCACCCGGCCTCCCCCCCCACGGCCGCACGCGTCAAGTCCGCCCGGGCTACACTGGAAACTCAATTGCCTCGCCAGGACAAGCGATTGCCTGCGGCCCATGCTTCCGCCATTTCTCAGTCTCCTGCCACGGCTGGCACAGGGCCGTCTCCAAGGTCAGAAGGATTGCCATTTGCCCATAGTAGCCCCTTCCCTCTTCCATTACATATCCAATGCCTACAGCCGGATGACGCAAGGGCTGGGCGTGAATCGCAGGTTCATGCGTGACGCAGGCACACACGCACGCACGCACGCCGACACGGGGTAATCCCGGGGGGCTTCGCCGCCCGAAGAGCCTGACGGCGGCGGCTCAGCCCAAAAAATGAAGGCTGAGCCCCCAACCCGATCTGCTACCGACCCATCCACCAATTTGTCGGGGGACTCGCACCCCTCGGTACAAACTCAGCTGTCCGGTGCCGGAGTCCACGCAGACCTTCAGATACTGAGGATACTGCTGCCTGGACCAGAAGCCCAGTCGCCTCAGCGCGCACGCGCCCCTCCTAGGGCACGTCACTGCAGCACCCACATCGGCACATCACCGCCCAGCCCGGCCGCCCATAGCGTGGACCACATACCGCATCTCAGCCCACAGCCCGCGTGAGTCAAGCTCCACGCATCCGTATCAGCGCGTCCCCGCGCCTCCTCCCTGCTGGCCCCTCGTGCCCCGCGGCGCAAGCAGGCCCCCGCCCGCCGGCCGCATCGGCGGCAGCCCCAGCCCCACGCCCTGACCCTGCCCTGGACCCGGCGTGGCCCCCGGGCCCTGGCCCGCTCCCCCAGGCCCATTCAGGACCAGCGCAGGCCGGCGCGAGCCCAGCGCTAATGCCGCAGACACACCGCCCGCCGGCGCCCGCGGCTGCAGCAGCTGCGGCGGCGGAGGCGTCTGGCCCTGGCCCTGGCCCTGACCTGGGCCGTGGCTGTGACCGTAGGCCGATTGCGGCTGCTGAGGCTGCTGGTAGCTGGACTGGTTGTTGTTGGCGTGCAGCAGCTGCTGAGCGGGCTGGAACGTGTGGTGCTGATGCTGTTGCGGCGGTGGCTGTTGCGGCTGTTGCGCGTAGCCCTGCTGCTGGTGCGCCGGATGCGGCCGCTGCGGCTGCAGCAGCTGCTGCGGGGGCTGGAGCTGGGCCGGCGGCGGAGCCTGGCCGCCGTAGCCGCCGCGCGCTCCTGCCCCGCCACCTGCCACAGGCCCCTGCTGCCCCTGCCCCGAGGCCTGCCCCTGCCCCGGCGGCAGCTGCAGGCCCGCTGCGTGCAGGGCGTCCAGCGCTGCGTCCCGCTCCCGCCGCAGCGCCTCCGCCTCGCCCCGGGCTCGCATGAGCCGCGCCTTCCACGCCGCCTCCGCCTCGGCCGCTGCGCCCCCGGCCGCGGCAGCCGCCTGGGCCGCCGAGAGCTGTTGCTGCGCACACGGATAGGGCGGAAGTTGCGTTCAGCCCTGCCGCGTGCGGTGCTCGTGACGGTGTTCCCGCCCTTGCCTCAAAGTGCCGCCAAGCCACTCCGCCCAAACGCACGCCCGAACCTCCCAGGGCCCCAGTGCAATGCCCGCGAGTACCCGTACAGATCCTGGCCTCGCGGCCTCCGCCCCTCCCACCTGCAGGCCGCTGCGCTCCCTGCCCCAGCGCTCCTCCGCCGCCTGCTTGTCCGCCAGCAGCGAGTTCTTGAAGTCCTCCAGCACCGACAGCCGGGAGCCGTCTGGGGGAGGGGATGACGATTGGGGAGAAGATGGGGATGACGGTATGGTGAGTCAACGGCCCACGTTGACCACTGCCCTGTAGGGCCCTGGTGTGGTGGGCAGGCGGTAGCGGGCAGGGGCGTAGGACGGTCTACGGCCCGTTGCAGCGCTGCCCTATCGGTGGGGCTGGCCGTGCGGCGTCGTGGGGAAGCATTGGCATTATGGCATGTGCGCGCAGCTGACCACTCACAGCTCTCGTGCAGCGCCGTCGCTTGCGCCGCCGCCGCTGCCTCGGCCTCCGCCAGCCGCCGCCGCAGGTCCGCAGCCTCAGCGGCGCGCGCGGCCCGCTCTGCCGCCGCCTCCGCCGCGGCGGCAGCCGCCTGCTGCTGTGACTCGGCCAGCTGCCGCCGCAGCGCCGCTGATGCCTCCTGGTGTGCCTGTTGGGGACGGCAGGGGAGTGACGACCGGGTGCGTGGTGTACTTATGCCTGCCCTTGAGGCTTCACCACAGACCCCAAACCGCCCTCCTCCCCCTCCTCCCCCCACCTCCCCCCCCTGACCCACCGCCGTGTCCTCCAGCAGCCGCTGCTGCAGCCCCGCCAGCTCCAGCAGCGTCGCGGCGTGAGCGGCCGCCGCGCTCACCTGCGCGCGAGGTGGACGGCACAGGGCAGCACGCACGCAGCGAGCATCAGCGCACACCGCGAGCCCTACACGCAGCCGAGCAACAGCACGAAACAGCAGCTGCAGGGCAGGGCAGCAGGGCGCGAGATAAGCTGCATTACCGAAAGCTCGCTTACCTCTGCGGCCTGCGTGTTGCGCCTCGCCTCCAGCGCCTCCAGCAGGTGCGCCGAGGTGGCTGCCTCCCGCTCCAGCCGCGCCTCGGCCGCCTGGCGCCGCGAGGCCTCGGCGCCCGCGGCCAGGCGCCAGCAGTCCCGCTCCTCGCGGTCGCGCAGGCAGGCCTCCTGCAGCTGCCGAACGTCGTCCATGGCGGCCACGGATGGAGCAACTGTTGGTGCTGTGAGGCTAGGAATGAGCTGCATGAGGTGGCTGCAAAGCGATCGCGGTGGGACCGGGAGGCCGCTTCCCGCCAAAACGTAGCATGGCGGTCGCCTGTGTCCATTGCCCTCGGCAAGCGCTCCGCACCTATCCGCCCCTCTTCTGCCCTTCACTCCGCACAAGCTAGCACGGCTGGAAGGGGTCACCACTGGAACCGTTGTTAAGCTCACCCACCAACGTAGAGCACTACTGCGCGGCACAAATGCAAATCCGACCAGATGACAGATCAAACTATGGTAGGCCCTGTAGGCGTCAATCAAGGGCTTTTCAAACGACACGGCCGCGGTCTAGGCTCACCTCTCACTCCGCTCTCGTCTCGTCAGGCGCGCAGCCATCCGACAGTACAGACTCCTTCCGGTAGGCGCGTGCCCTTCGGCTCTCCGTACGCCTTGGCCTGCTGGCCTGCGTTGAGCTGTCTTGATTGTCCGCTCAGCTACTCCACAGACCCTGAATGTAAACCGGTAGTCGAGGGCGAGGTCTCAGCCAAGAAATGATTACGATGAGCCGCGATTGGAAACCACAAAAAGATCCGACATACCAATCAATTATACCCATGGCAGGCCCTGCAGGCCAAGCGCTACCCAGCACATGCGCGTTCTAAGCAGCTCACCCCCTCGCTCTGCAATCCTCTCGTCAAGCGCGTAGCCATTGGACAGCACAGACGCCTTCCGGTAGCGGTCTGCCTGTCGGCTTTCCACATGTCCTTAACGTCCTGAACTAAAGGTCCTGAACTGATTCGGTAGCACCATAGCATGTTCACTGTTGGCCGCACACGGCGGACCGCTCATGAATGGCCGCTGCTCTCACCACAGCCTCCGCTCGTTCAGCGCTATGCATCAATACTTCACAGCCACTCTTGCGCTGCTCCTCGCCCCTCCTGCTACAACCCCCCCTGTCCAGCCGGTCCGCCGGTTGCCACGGCGGCAATGCGCCGCTCATATGGCCGCCAGGGCCCGCCAACGGAAGTGGTGCGCTGACACATCGCCCTGTAGTCCAGGCCGCTCACAGGTTGCCCTTGACGTCCAGGTAGCTCTTGAGCATGTCGTAGCTAGCAAAGCCTGCGAGGAACAGCAAAGGGCAGCAGCACATAAGCGAGGATCGGTGAGGCAGAGCAGTCCTCGAGTTCCCAACACCACATGAGGTCCCCAAGCAGCACCCGGCCGGCGCACCTATGGCCGTGGAGGGCACGACCTTGATGTAGTTGAGGCTGAGGCCGCGGAACAGTCCCCGCACGCCCCCCGCTTTCACGATGGCGGCGGCGGTACCGAAGGTGGTCAGCTCCGCCGAGGAGCCGTGCAGGCCAGCCACCTGCGGTCAAGGAGGGTGCACCAAGGGTCAGGGCGGAAAGTGTACAGCACAGCGCGCCAGGAACAGTAGGGAGTGGGCGCAGCACCCGTGGAGTTCCGGACAATGGGCTCAAGAGCCGCAGCTGCTATGGCCCAGAACGGCCAGAAGGCACCAGCGCCCGACCCACATCAAACAGCAGCGCCCATCCTCGAGAACCCCTTGCTTGCGTCCCCAGTTTTCCCCGACCCGCGCTCCCACCTGCATCTGCCGCCGCACCACGTCCAGAGGGAACGTGAGCGTCTGCGCCAGCAGCCCAGACACGCCGCCGAAGACCAGCATGTACGGCAGCGGCAGGCGCTGCTGCCCGTGCTCCCCGTGGCGGTTGTGGGCCGACCCAGATGGCTCCGTGCTGACGTGAGTAACGGTGTGGCCGAGTGAGGGCGCCAGCACGTCCTTGTACCACTGCTTGCTCAGCGCATAGAAATAGAACTTGAGCCCCGCGTACGGCAGGATGCCGTACAGCGTCGGCATGAGGCCGCGGTACAGCCCCGTGACGCCCTCCGTACGCAGCGTGTAGATGGCCATGTGGCTGATGCGCCGCTGCTGCGCCAGGTGCCCAGCCGACCCTGCGTTGCCCGCCGCCGCCAGCGCCGCCGACCCCGGCCCCATCCCCGCCGCCCCCAGCCCCGCCGTCGCGGCGGCGCTGCTCATGGCCCCGTGCCCCCCGTGCGTGCTGGCGCCTGTCACCACACCAGCGACTCGGCCCGAGGCACTGGAGGAAGCTGACGAGGTGCTACAGCCCGAGGAGGACGAGGCGGAGGCGCCGGAGGCCGACCCACATCGCGTCTGCGCCGTCACCCAGGCCAGGCGCGTCCGTAGCGTGTCTAGAGGGTAGGTGAGGAGCGTGGCGGTTGCCCCCGAGGCTGCGCCCGCCAAGAGATCCCAGCCCGCGCTGAGCCGCTGCGTGCCCTTGCGGTGCCCCGCCGCGCTCAGCTGGCGCCGGAAGAACTCGTACGAGGAGAAGGCGATGGCAGAGTACGGCACGATGCGGACGCAGCAGGCCACGTTGCCGCGGTACAGGCCCGGCACGCCCTCGGTTTCGAGAATGTGCATTAGCGTGGCGCCCGGGCCGGCCCGCGCCTTGCCGGTCTGCGGTAGGGTCCAGCAGGGGGACGGGCCATGGGGTCATGAGGAGAGGGAAGGGGCGCTGGGACAGGCACAGACCCCGAGTACAGGTGGGGTGCCGGCTGCCTGGGCTTGGGAGGTACGTGGGCGCTGGGCTGGACTTGAGGGCCTAGGCTGGTCGACGCAAGGGGGGACGTGGAGGTTGACCTTGAGGGCCGATGTACCGGCTGCCCATCTCACCTGTATGAGGATTTTTGTCCGCTCCAACGGCGCCACGCTTGTCTTCCCTATCGCTCCCGCCAGGCCACCTGCCGTGAGCTCCTGCGGTTGGGCAGCGCGTTGCCGAAGGAAGGGTCGCGCGCATTGCCCCAGCGCCCAGACTAGACAGGCCCTGGTCAACTCTATGCTTCCAATAGGGCCAAGCGCCTTGCTCACCCGCGCGAAGTGGGGCAGGGAGCGCAGCTTGGCCTGCAGCGAGTCAACCCGCTCCTCAGCCGCGACCGCTTCCATGGCCGTGGCTACTGCTACTAGTCCTACTGGACTCGGCTGTCGGCTCGGAAGCGTGTTTGTTGGGCAGGGTAGGCAAAGTAAGTGCCGCGAAGCAACGTTGACAAGGAGCGGTAGGCGGTATTGATTGCTCGTGTGTATCTACAAGCTACTCTGTTGCCAACTTATGGCACAGGGCCAGAACAACAAGTCGTGCCCCTGTCGCGTGTCGCCTCGACACGCCCTCGCTAACCCCCCGCCCCCCGGCCCCCTTCGCCGCCTTCCCGTCAGCCCGTTCACCGGTCCCGCTGGTCCGCCCCATGCTACCCCCGCACTCAGCTCTCCAAATGCTTTCCTCGGCAGCCTTTGGTGTTCTGCGTTATGCATTCCGGCTGGCACCATGTCGGAACTGCATCGCGAATGCATGCACATGCCTTGGCGCAGCTGCGAGCGCCGCAGCTGCGGCTTGGCATAGCAGTTTCCCTTCTGCGACCTTAAGTGACACGCACAGGCGCGCGGAATCACACACGCGCTTGTTTCGACGCACTGTGCACGGCTGCATTCGCGTCGCAGCGCTGCGTGCTGCCTTGCCTACTAGCGTGACAATCTCAGCTGCATCACCTCTCGCGGCTAGAGCAATATATTAACACCAGCTTGCGCCGGCTGCGAGAGGATAAAGTTTATCGCCCGCGCAATGCGGACAGCGACGTGCAACGCGAGCAGCGCCTGCAGCTCTAGCTCGACGCACACGAGCATATGGCGGTGTGGGAGAGCGGCTGCGGGCGCAAGGCGAGCAACGGTGCTGCGGCGTGCTGGGCCGGGGCCGGGCGGCAAGCCAGACCCGGATGACCAGCCCCCGAAGACGCCCATGAACGCGCTGGAGGCCACCATCCGGTGAGGGGGCAGACAGGGGCCCTGGTGAAAGCCCCCTGAGGCGGCACGAGAACGGTGCAATTGCACTGGGGAAGGGAGAGGGCGGGGCCGGGGCTAGCTGTGCCGGGGCGCCATGCATGTGGGGCGACACGGGCCCGGCCCGACACCTGATGCATGGTGGGGCAGCACCGCATCCCCTGTACACATGTGACGGCCGCAACGGCCCGCCTGCCCGTACGCCCCCCCTCACCCGCCCCCTCTCCTGAAGCCGCAAGCAGCGGCAGCTTGAGGCCACCATCAAGGAGCTGGGCATGGAGGCGTTGGACGAGCGGCTGCAGTCGGCCACCTCCAGTGAGAGGGGGGGAGAGGGGGGCGCATGTGGTGCGGGAGGGGAGTGGGGGCGGGTTGGTGTGCAGACGGAGGAAGGGGACCCGGAGGGTGATCATCGACGGAGGAGGGAGTGCTTGAGGAGAGGCGGCGGATAGGCGAGGGGGAAGGGGATGGTTGCAGTAGGATGGTTGCAGTAGGATGGTTGCAGTAGGCCATGCGACGGGTCTTGTAGTGCTTTGTGGGGTTGAGGGCATAAAGGAGGTGGACGGTACTTGGCCGCAAGGTCGGGTTAGGATTCCAGTGGCGAGCACGCGAGCTTCGGCGCAGACCCTCAGGGGGCCAGAGAGCTGCCCCACATCCCTCCTCGTTCAACCCCCAGCCCTCTCTCCTGTCCCCTCCGTAGTGCCCGCCAACCCCCCCTACCGCCTGTCTACCCTCATTGCGGAGAATGTGCCGCAGGTGAGGGTGGGGAAAGGCGGGGCCTGGGTGCCGTGGGGCGAGCGGACGTGCGGACTGGGCCCTTTCGCAGGGAGTCGCATGAAGGGGGTGGGGGGGTGGCGACCTCCGTACAGGACGGATTGCGGCTCTGACGAATCGGCCACAGGTCCTCCAGTGCCGTTAGCTTCACCACTGCACAGTCGTCGGGGAGCTTAGTGGGGGAGTAGTACGGGACCCTGCCCGAGTTAAGGGCACCGTAGTCGCAACCTCCGGCAAGGGCAGAGCGGCTGAAGCACCCACGCGGGTTTGCGGAGCAGTTTCCAGCGGGCCTATGCCCTGATCGCCTGTAAGCTTTAGCACTCGGGGAACTTACCTATTCTCTCCGTGGACCGTGGATGAGCCCCTCCCGCGCCCACCCACCCCAC
This sequence comes from Edaphochlamys debaryana, assembly GCA_016858145.1. Lineage (NCBI taxonomy): Eukaryota > Viridiplantae > Chlorophyta > Chlorophyceae > Chlamydomonadales > Edaphochlamys > Edaphochlamys debaryana. Next base: position 922,182 of record JAEHOE010000003.1, read on the forward strand.
CCCCGGGCCCCACCCCCAGGGCCGTGCGGTGTTGGTGTACGAGGTGGCCCGCGCCACCCCCGAGACCACCTCGGCGGAGCTGGCGGAGCTGGCCAAGGCCTACGTCAAGGTGGGCGCGGGGCCGCGCGATGGGCCCGGGATGGGCCTGTGAGGGTCCCGCGTTGGGCCTCGGTGGGGCCCGCTCGGGCCTCCATTGCCGCACGCATGGGAGCAATCCGTGGGAACAACCCCTGTCACGCTGCTCTCGACCCACATCCGCCCAGCCCGCCCTTCCCTGTGCTTCTCCTCCCCCCTTGCTCCCCACACCCTACCCACACCCCACCCCCTCACCTCCAGCTGGGCGGTGCCTCGGCCCTGGCGGTCCGCACCGACTCCGACTCCACCCCCTCGGGCCTGCGGGACCTCTTCAGCGTGCAGCAGGCGGTGCCGCGGGTGCCCGTGCTGGCGAGGGACTGGCTGCTGCACCCCCTGCAGGTGGGGGGGGAGGGGAGAGGGGGAGGGGAGGGGACAGGATGAGGGGTGTTGGAGGCGGGGCGGGAGTGCGCCGCCTCGTGCCAGTGAGGGCGCAGATTGATGGGGGACATCCGGGTACCCCCCATGGGGCCAGGGGGGGAGGTGCGAGGGTGGTGGGAGACGGGGATCATGGGCTCCTCCATTCCGCAGATCTTAACCCCCACCTGCACCCCCCCTTTACCCCCCTCCCTCCGGCCCGCAGGTGTGCGAGGTGAAGGAGGCGGGCGCTGCGGGCGCCATCGGCATCATCAACCAGGTGGGGTGGGGGCTATGGCAGCAGGGCAAAGGGTGGGTAGCGAGTGGGAATTGTCGGCCTCCTTTCCTTCGGCTCCTGTCCAACCACCCGCCAACCACCCGCCAAATACCCCTCCTTTCCTCTGGCACCTGCCGTTTCGGGGGAGCCGAGTGGGGGCGGAACGTCTTTCTATCCCAACCAACCACCCGCCAACTACCCCCCAATCACCGCCAACCAACCACCCCTCCCTTCCACCCCCTCCCCCCCCCTCAGGTCACGGGCCGTGGCACGGGCGTCATGTCCTCCTTCTCCGCCGCCCTGGGCCTGGACGCCCCGGTGGAGGTGGTCAACGCGCAGGAGGTGGCGGCGCTGAGCAGGATGGTGAGGGGGGGGGGCTTACCGTAGGAGGGAGGGAGGGGGAGTCGTGTCGTGTCTTCCTACGGTTTCCCGGCCCTGCTCCACACCTCGGACCCGGACGCACATCTCCCACCTCCCTCTCCTCTGCCCCGCCTTCACCTCTCCCTTTCCCTCCCCCACCCCTACCCTAACAACAACTAGACGCTCTCCCGCTTCAAACACCCCCCTACACACACACACCCCAGGGCGTGGTGTTCTTCTGCATCAACGTGGGCGTGGGCCTGTCCCTGGCCATCCCCGGGTTCGCCAACAAGATCGCGCACGGGCTGCTGGGGGAGCTGCCGTTCGGGGCCATCAGCCTGGTGGGGGGGGAAGGAGGGTGCGGGGAGGGGAGGCGGGGAGGGGAGGGGAGGGGAGAGGAGAGGAGATGAGGGAGGGGAAGGGCAGTGCGACGGGAGAGCGAGCGCTTGAGGCTTGTGCGGAGCTGCCCGGAGCGGAGCATAGCTGGCCGTGGACCGCTAGGCAACATCGAAGCCCTCGACCTAACCCCCTCCCACGCCCCTCCCCCCTGCTCCTCTTCCCCTCCACCCCCCTGACCCAAAGGTGGGTGTGCGGTCTCTGGAGGAGGCGGCCGCCGCGCGCCGCTCCGGGGCCGACGCGCTCCTGATCAAGGCCGAGATGCTGCAGTCGTACGGCACCGATGTACGGGCGCTGGGCGACGCGCTGCAGTACGCCGTGACGATGGATGACTAAGCCGTGCATGGAGGAGCCTTGCGTGGAGGGGATCCAAGATGGTGGAGGGGGGCGTTGCCCCGGGCCGGCGGTGGAAGGTGGCGGAGAGGGCCGTTGCTTTGTGTAAGCGTGCTGCGCGGCTGTGCGGCGGGGGCGCAGCGCGGGAGGAAGAGGGCAAAGTGACGGGCTAGGGCTGGGGTAAACAGGGGTCATAAGGAGGGCTCGAAATGCATCGCAACTGTGTGGCGCTCAGTGAGAGCCGCTGTTGCATGGTGCACATGCGGCATGTGCAGGGGTCCAGGGCTGTGTCGGCATGTGCAAGACAGTGCCTCAAGCGGGGGTGTGGACCGTGTGACCGGCATGTGTCCGTCGTCCAGGGACGGTGCTTGCACGTGCGTTGCAATGGCGCCAGGGGCTCCGGACCGTCGGCCGCGGCCTGCCTCGATCGAAGAATGAAAGCTCGCAATTCTGCAAGTCAGCCCTGTGATACGTGTAACGTCCAATTACTCAAAGGGAAGCCATCGACCCGCACACCGAACCCTTATGCGCGCTCACACTCGGTGCTCCCCCTCACTCCCCAGCCAATCCTTGTCCCCCCCTTGTAAGACCCTCCCTCAGGCGGGTCCCTAGCTCTCCTCAGCCCCTCTCAGCCTCCCCCCACCCGCCCCAGCTGCGCCTCTGCCTGTGCCTCCATGGCATCCCACACCGCCTCCACCCTGGACACCAGATCTGGGGGAGGGAGGGGAGAGGGCGTGGAGCAGAGACAACGCGGCGAGGGGGAAAGTAAAAGGATGCCGGGGAAGGAACGCTCCCCTACCCCTTAATTCACGGCCCCAAGAGCCAAGCGCCTTGCTCCGCTGCCCCCCCCCCCGCCCCCGTGCCCTACCCCTCCCCGGCCGCCAACCCTCTTGCCCCCTTCTCGCGACCCCCCTAGCCCCCAAACGCCACCCCCCGCACCCGCGAAGTCGGGCTCTAGCAGGAAGCGCTGCAGAGAGGGAGAGAGGGAGGGGGGAGATAGATAGATAGGTGGCGCAGGACAGGTTAGGGTAGACCAGGCCACAAGGGGGGAGGGAAGGCTAGAAAGGGATGCAAGCGCAGGGCAGGAGGGCCAGGTAAGTCAGTTGGAGGGCTCACGGGGCCCCCTGTCGAGCCGTCTTGCCGAGCCCCCACTCCCGCCTGCGCCCCTAGCCACTTCCCAGCGCACCTCGACCGCCGCCCGTATCTCCAGGTCCGTCAGGGCGCCTGCGGCCGCCGCCCCTTGGTGCCCCGGCCCCGGCCCCCCGGCCGCAACCGCTGCCCCAGGTCCCCAGGGCTCCGCCGCTGCGGCTTGTGTACGGGCCGCCTGCAAAGAGGAGTGTCAGGAAAGCTAAGCGCTGTCGAGGACGGACCAGCCAATCAAACGCAAAGGCTTTGAGGGCAAGGAGCTGCTCTCGCAGCCCAGATTCACCCCGCCCGTAGTCTGCGGCGAACGCCCGACGCCACACAACCAAGCGCTTCGCTTCGTTGATGTTTTTTCTACCCCGGATGACCCTATGCATGCTGAACAGCTAGCGGCTAGTTCTCAGCCAACGCCCCCCCTCTGCACCGCCTACCCGCTCCCGCTCCGCCGCCGCCAGCTGCCGCCGCCGCCGCTCCGCCGCCGCCGCCGCCGCCGCCTGCTCCGCCGCCGCCGCCCTCCGGATGACGCCCTCCCGCTCCCGCACCGCCGCCTCCAGAAGGGAGGCGAACGCACGGCCCTCACCCGGGCTGTTGAAGCGGAAGCACAGCGCCGGGGGCGGAGGGGGAGGGGGCGGCGTCGCCGGTTCGGCCCCTATTGCCGGTTGTGCTTGTGCGTCGGTTGAGGCCCGAGGTGCGGACTCGCTACTGGCAGCGGAGGTTGCGGCGGCGGCGGCGACTTCATCGCCGTCGGCTGGCCTGGCGGCGGGCAGTAGCAAGAGCAGCCAGGGCTGGCCTGGTACTGCTGGCGGCGCCGCCGGAGCCGCCGCCGGACCTGAGGCCGCCGCCGCCAGCGCCGCCGCCAGCGGCAGCGGCGGCGGCGGCGGCAGCAGGCGCACGAGGCCTCCGCCGCTGAAGAGGTCCTGGCGCCACAGCACCACACCGTCCAGGACCACCTGGCGGGAGGGGGCACGGAGGAGAGGGGGGAGGAGAGGGGTGTGTGTGGAAGCAGTCCGCAGGGCCAGGGCCACGAGCGGGAACCTGACCGCCTCCCGGGTGGCAGGGCCCTCCAGGGCCAGGGGCTAAGGCGGGAGCTCGAGCGCCTCCCCCCGTCCTCCGCCACCTTCTTGAGCCTTCTTCCGCTCGCCCGCGCCGGCCCTGTCAGCAGCGCCGCCCCGCACTGCCCTTTCAACTCCCAATACCCCTCACCCCACCCACAGCAAGCCGCAACCTCCTCCCCGCAATTCCCCGCCCCAACACCCGCCCTGCCCCCGTTCTTCTTCCTTCCATCTCACCCGCACACCCTATCAACTCCCAACCCCACAGAGCCATCACCCACCCACCTTGACCTCCAGCTCGCCCCCCCCCGCGCCACTGAGTGCCGCAGTGAGCGTAGCGGCGCCCCGGCTGCCCACCCACGTGCCCCGCAGACCGGCGCGGTTGGGCGCCGCCGGCAGCGCCTGCGGAGGCCCGCCCGCCCCGCCGCCGCCGCCACCGGCGCCGGTCCCTGCAGCGCCCTGGGTGGTGGAGGCAGCAGCACCCGGGGGTGGGGGAGGGGGGTAGAGGGCGGTGCGCGGGGGGCGGGGGAGGAAGGCCGCGACGGCGCCGGTCCAGCTCTGGTGCAGCGACGTGGGTGGGGGCGGGGGCGGGGGCGCCGGGGCGGAGGCGGTGTGTGGCTGCGCCTGGTGCCCCGCCATTGGTGAGAGTCTCCGTTGGGCAGGTGCAGGCTGTTGCGAAGGCTCCTAGCGAGGCGTAGCAAGCTCGGTGTGTCGCGGGATGGCTGTGACCCACGGACCGCGCGTCTGTCGAGCCGAGGCCGCAAACGCCCTTCCGACAGCGCGCACGGCCCAGTTTAAGTGAAGTTCAACGCAGTGGAGTGGTGAGTTGTGGAACTGGGCGCAGCGAGGGCTCATGTGCTCGATGCGAGTTCGCAGCAGCGGTTTGCACGGAGCTCGCGACTGCTCTCCCCGCCCATTGAACGCGCCCCCACTTATCTCGCCTACTATTTATGTTTACATAGACGTGCCGACACTCGCCGAAAGCAGCTGTCGCGTCTCGGACGCAGCAATTCTGCCGATACTCCCTACTCAACCCGACCCTCGCTACAAGCAGCCACCCGCATGCGTCTGCGACCTTTACTAGACTCCTCGAGCCGCTTCGCCCCCGTTAGCGTGCCGGACCTGCTCCCGCGGCCAGCAGTCCGAACCGCCCGGGCGCCATCCCAGCTCGCCCATCCCCACCCCGACCTCGTCCTCGTCCTCGCCCTGCCCACCTCACAAGCACAACCCACGCCTTCTAAGGCACCGCCTGCTGTCATGTCGACCGCACAGCCCACCTCAGCCGGGGCCACCGCATCCGCTCCCGGTGCAGTCCCGGCTGCCGCGGCCCCGCCGGGGCCGGCACTGGTCCCGAATCCGGATCCGGCGGTTGCGGAGGCGGAGCTGGCGGCAGCAAGGGCCGCCTGGGCCGCGCTACGGGAAGTGGATCGCCTTACAGGTGGGCCTGAATGGGGGCCTTGGCGGGGCCTGTCCTGGGCTTGCCGGGGCCCAGCTAGGGTGGGCTGGCGGGGATGTTTGATGGCGGTCGTGGGGCCCTCCACGTCATTACGTAACCCCTAGGGACTAGCTTACGTTCATATGTTTAGACTTCTGTCAGTAACGGGATTGGATCTCGTGTAGAAGCCTCGTTCTTGCCCTGTGAACGGAGCCTCAGCTTGCACTACCCTTCCCGCCCTCCGTCCCTTCCCAACCGCCACAGTCCGGGTGATCGTGGACAACGAGACTGACGGGCTGTCCAGCCCCTGCCCCATGTGCGACCCCCAGCTGGGCCCCGAATGCCGTACGCCGTACGTCACGGAGTTCTCTGCGGGGGTGCAGGCGAGTCGGCGCTTGGGCGGGAACGTGGGAGAATGCTGAGCCGCAGGGAGGCTGCGTGAGGCTCCATGGGGACTGCAGGCGAGTCGGCGCTTGGCCGTGGGGAGGGCATGCGGCCAGGCGCAGCGAGGCATCGCCTGGCGGCGGGGACCAGGGCAAGGGCAGGGACACGAGCGCATAGACCCTGCCGCAAGTGGTCCCTACCTGCATGGCTACCTGCCGCACCCCTGCCGCCCCCTCCTCCGCCCCCCTCCCTCCCCCCCACAGAGGGTCCTGGCCGGAGTCGACCCCTGCCTGGACTTCCGCCGTGTGGCCATGGGGGGCCACGGCCTGTCCCTGCTCATAGAGGCGGAGGTGGCGCAGCCGCCCCAGGCCCAAGGCAAGGGCTCGGCCGCACAAGCTGGAGCCGCGGACGGTGCCGGTGCCGGGTCCGGTGCCGGGGCCGGGGGCGTGTTCCGGGTGCTGTTCGATGGCGGCCCCCGTGAGGAGCTGTGGCGCGCCAACGCCGAAAGCCTGGGCGTGGACCTGGGGGGCGTGGGGGGGGCCATGCTGAGCCACTGGTGAGGGGGGGAAGGGGGGAGGATGGCAAGGGCCAAGGGGGTGTGGGGTGATGGTGTGAGGGGCAGGGTGGGAGGAGTGGGGAGTGAGGAGTGAGGAGGGGGTGTAGCGGGTAGCAGTGCCAAGGAAACGATCCCGGCACTGGGCGGTGCCCTTTACCCTTTTGTGCCGCCAGCCACTCCCCCCGCCGCCCTCCCACCTCCCCCTCCCCACCATGCCCCCCACCCCCAGGCACATTGACCACTCGGTCGGTCTCATTGAGGTGGCCAAGGCGGCCGCCGCCACCCGCGCCGCCGCCCTGGGGCTGGCGGCCGAGAGCGCCGACGACTCCCTGCTGGCCCCGCCGCCGCCCTTCGTGTTCGACCTGCACCCCGACCGCCCCGTGCGGAGGGGCTTCATGCCGCTGCCGGGCAGGCCCGTGCCGCTGAACGAGGTGGGGGCCGTGAGGGGAGGGGGGAAGGGGGTGTGGGGTGGAGGGGAGGTGGTGGTGGTGGTGGGGTAAGGCAGCGGTGGGGTGGGTTGGGCAGGCTGGTGGGTTGGTTGGTCTGTGGGCTCCGAAGAGGGGGGCAAGGGGCAAGGGGTGGGGTTGGGAACGGGCTGGGGAGAGGCAGGGGTGGGGCGGGGCAAGCGGGCAGGTGCCACTCAATGAAGTGGGGCGTGGGCCGCACGGGACTCCAACCACTCCACACACTCCACACTTTGGCTCGCACCAATCCGCTTCAATCCTGCGTCCACCCCTTCGATCCCCATTCCCTCAACCCGACGTGACCCTACTGTGCTCATGTCCTCATCCCGTCGTTGCCCCTCCCCATCGACCCCACTCCCCTGTGAGCAGGACCCCACCTACGGGCAGCTCTCCCCCCCCGGGTGCGTCGTGGAGCTGCACGCGGAGCCCCACGTGATGGGCGGGCCCGCACCAGGCCCAGGGCCCGCAGGCCCGGCTGGGCCCACGTCGGGCCCAGCCCTGGGCGGCGTGTTCTTCGTGTCTGGATCCATCCCCCGCCGTACGGCATTCGAGCAGGGGCAGCCCGGTCACGTGCAGCTGGGGGTGAGGGGGGCAGGGGGGAAGGAGTTTTGCGGGCGGATGGATGCCCGGGGTGAAGACGCGGGTCCAGAGTGCGGACGGGCCGGGGAGGGTGCGTAGGGGAACAAGGGGGGAGGAACGGCCGCAGCAATCGGCAGTCTGTCCCGTACCACCAAGCCGCTTCCCTTGGCTCCCTTGCCCTCCAACCCCGTGACCCCCAGTCCGACGGCACGTGGCGGCCCGACGTCTTCCTCATGGACGAGCGCTACATGGCGGTCAAAATCCGAGGTGCGCTGGTCAACGCCGTACGTACGGGAGTACGGTGGTCCTTAGCCCGGCTGCTTCGCTCGCGCGTCCGCACCTGCCCGTACGGGTCCTGTGCCGCCTCTGTACGATCTGTACTACCCCGTACGGCCGTGCTTGTCATCCGGTCCAGTCCGGTCCGATGCTCTGGTCCCGTCCTGAACTGTCCGATCTTGTCCGGTCCGGTCCGGCGCTGCCTCAGGCCGCGGCGCTGTGGTGTTCACGGCCTGCTCGCACGCGGGTGTGGTCAACGTGGTGGGTGGGGCGGGGGGTGGGGGGGTAAGGGCGGGCATGGAGGGAGCGTGTCCAGAGAGCAGTCCGGTAGCTTGTGGATGGAGGGCGGGCATGGAGGGAGTGTGAAGGGCTGCTCGCTTGAGCCAGGGAGTCGGAGGCGCGGTTAATAGCCGGCCAGCCTGGAGGAGTGTGTGGCCACCCAAGAGAGGAGATCGCTAGATCCCATACCCACGCGCCGTGAGTCCTGTGCTTGGCCCCTGCCTCCTTCCATTCAGCCCGCCGGTTTACATGCCAGCTTGCATCCGGCCCCACCCCCACCAACTCGGGCCGTCGGGCGGGTGCAGGCATGGAGGGTGCGTGCCCAGAGTGTTCTCCAGCCTCAGTGGGGACGCCGCTGTGAGCAGGCCGCGAGGTCCCAGGCCTACGGGGGGCGGGCCGAGGGGGGCGGGGGTACGGAAGGGGGTGAAAGAGTGCCAGGGGCAAAGGTAGGCCAGGGCCCGAGGGAGGGCGGAGTCACGCCCGGGGGGCGGGTGGCGAGTGTTGCCCTGCCGCAGGGGCCAGAAGAGCAGCGGGCACTCCACCGGGGCCGCCCGAGGGCGTTGAGAGCAGGCAGGCGTTACCCAGGGCTCCAGGGCACTACTGTGGCACAGGACACGACCTGAAGGGGCCCTGGTGGCCATGGCCAAGACCCCGCTTCCTTGATCTTTAGCCCCCGCCCTGCCCATACGACGCCTTGAAGGGTGGCGAGGTGCGGCTGCTGGCTCCCTCGAGCCAGCCCGCGCCCATGCAGCCACCTCATCCCTCTCTTCCACTTCCCCACCCCCTGACCCCTGGCCCCAGGTGGAGAGCGTCGCGGAGGTGTCGCAGAGCCCCGTGGCAGCAGTCATGGGCGGTGAGGCGGGGGGGGGGGGGCTTATGGCCTAGGGGGGGGGGGTCCGTGGGGCCACCGGTCTTGAGCCTATTGCTTGCGCCGCCCCTTCGCCTGCACCCCCATGCCCCCCTTCGCCGCCTCCCACCTTTGCCCCAATCTCGCCTCCCTCAGCGTCCCCTCGTTGGCCCCCTTCCCCTTCCCCGGGCTTCCACCTGGCTTCTCGCGTCCCCTTCGGTGCCCTCTGCAGCGCCTCCGTTCACCTCCTACCTACGGCAGTCTCCCTCCTCTCCCTCTTACCTCCCTCCCCCTCCCTCCCCCCTCCCTCCCCTCCCCCCCAGGCTTCCACCTGGCCTCCCGGCCCATGGAGCAGCGAGTGCCCGAGACCGTGGCGGCGCTCCAGCGGCTGCTGCCGGGGGGCCTGGTGCTGGCGGGGCACTGCACGGGCTGGAGGGCCAAGGTGGGGCGGGGAGGAGGGAGGGAGGGAGGGAGGGGAAAGGGCGGGAGGGGGAGGAGGGAGGGAGGGGAAAGGGAGGGAGGGGAAAGGGGGGGAGGGGAGAACTTTGGGGTGAAGAGAGGGAGATAGTTGGCTCAGCAAGGGTGGTCCGTCCGACGTGTGCGGGTGAGGGGGGCCTTCCGAGCACCGCAGGGGAAGGACCTGCGCGAGGAAGGAACCGGCTCGGGCGGTGGGTGCTGCGGGGAGGGGCGGGGGCACAAGCGGGAGCACACACGGTGCGCCGTAATGTTTTGGCCGTATTTTGCGTAATAGCAAGGATAGTAGGGCCATGGGCAGGCGCGTGGTGGCTTTGGAGAGCGGGTGTGACCCTTCTGCTCGTGGCCTCTGCCCCTGTCCCTTTCTTCCGCGCCCTCTGCCCATCTCCTCCTCCACCCCTGCCCCTCGGTCGTCCCCAGGCGGCCCTGGCGGGTGCGTTCGGCGACCGCTACCAGCCCTGCTTCGTGGGCGGAACCTACGCCTTCCTGGCGCCCCCCCGGTTGCAGGACAAGGCCCCCGCCTGAGGAGAGGGGGGCCTGAGACGAGGGGGCCTGAGGGTAGGGGCCTGAGACGAAGGGGCCTGAGGGTAGGGGCCCAGGGCGCATGAGCTGCGTCTCCCCCGAGGCCCGGGTGGGTGGGGGCTGGAGGGCAAAGAAGCGGATGACTCGGGCCAGGCGCGTCAGCGACCTGCGCTGGGGCCTGGGGCCAAGCCCTCGGGGCAGGAACGAGGGGCGTAGACGCGTAGCTGCTGCGGGCACGGCGAAGCGGGGGCGGTTGAGTGGATGGGCCGAAGGGTGGGGGCACTCGAGGGCCATGGCCAGGGCTGGGCGCGAGGACGGAGTGGCACTGTGGCAGGAAGGCGCTTGAGTGGTGAGGGGGCGGGGGGGGGTCGGGGAGGCGCCATGGTGGAAGCGTTGTGCCCCGAGGGAGGCCTGCAGCTTTACAGGATTACAGCAACTGTGCGACGTGAGGTCACAGTCTGGTCCATGCCTCCCTGGCCCGGACTGCGTGTTGTCGGGTGGGTTAGGGCCTTGGGGGTTTGGGGTTGGGTTGGGTTGGGTCGGGTCGGGTTGGGTTGGGTTGCTGGGCTGGGCTGGGCTGGGCTGGGTTGTCCCCGGCACCCTGTTACCCTGTCTGTCTGTACATCTGTCTGTCTGGCTGTCCTGTGCTGCAGTGCAGTGCTCTCACGCCTTTTGCCAAGGCGGGGCTCTCAGGTGGGACCCCGGCGTGGGGAAGCGCCTGGCGTGACATGGGTGAAGCCTTGCGAAGTAAAAGAAGGCGGCGGAGGAGGCGGGCGGAACGTTGTTTGCTGGCAAGTGGACCGTGCCCGCAGACTCCAGGCCGCTTGAAGGTGGTCTGATCTGTAGCCATAGGTGTGATCAGGTAGCGCATAGGAGGTGTCCTTGGGGGTACAAATGAGGAGGACAGGGCTTGTGTGTATCGGGGGGCGGGGGCTGAAGCGTTGAGGAGTACGAGGAGGAGGAGGAGGTGGAAGGTTGCTTGCTGGAAGGCAGTATGGCCAGGGCTGAGGGAATGCCTAAACGGGCTTTGGATCGGCATCCTAGGAGGCTTTTGAGAAGGTGGCAACTACGTTGTTACACAAAGCAAAGAAGGGGGTCAAGGCCAGGCGCGTCACACGGTCAGAGACCTACGTAGAGGCCTGGGACAAGCCATCGGGAAGCGTGGGCCGTGGTTTCTGGCGCCATGGCGAGGCGGAAAGGGGCGCGGTTGAGTGGACGGGCCGAGTGTAGCGAAATTATTGGCTGGGTAACCTGAGGGTGCTGTACTCGCAGGGGCCACGCAGCGGCGGGTGGTCTTAGGGGTGGTCGAGGGCAGCCGATGGATGGCCGGATTCGTGGCGATGGTCCGCGGGTCGGCTCGCGACCACACCGAGTGCCATAAGGCCGGAACCCACATGCTCTTTGGGATAGAATGTGATGAAAGAAAGCAGATGCAGTGCGCACTGGCCGTTCGGGGTGCTCTCTCGCGCGCAGCGCAATGCGCTGTACGCCGACGACCGCGGAAATTTAGCGCCGACGCCGCTGCAGGGTCGCTCATAGCCCCGACTCACTGCACAGTCTTGCTTCGGCCGAATAGGCCTTTAAAGCTTCAAGAGGATCGTCCGGGGTGCTCGGTGCCACAGCTGTGGCCTGGGCTGAGACTCAGACCCGTCGAACCTGCCCAGGGTAATACCTGCGAAGGGAAGGCGATCCTCATAGCCCACTTAGCTCAGAAGGGAGGGAACTCGAGAACTGTTTCGGCACCCCTTGCGGCACTACAAGCAAAATGGCTAACGAAGCGGTCAGCTACGCGGTGCTCGGCACCTACCTGCTTGTGGTCCTCGGCGCTGGTATTCTCGCGGCGCTGGCTAACCTGCGCCGCGTCCAGCATGGAGGCGATGAGGTGCGTGTCTGCGCTGGCCGGCTAGTGTTTGCCTGAAGGAGGCACCTTCTTGTCACTAGGAATGGCAGGGCCACTTCCTAGAGACCGGAGGCACTAGGCGGGGCTTGGGGCGGTAACGCTCTGTGTCGGAGGCTGGGGCGGCTGCTGCGCGTCCGACTTCGGCGACTGGCCACGGCCTGTCGTCTGGGACTGCTCTGAGGGTGTGCATGCCAACGATACGAGGCCAAGACTAACGGGATGATAACCTCGTGGGCTTGGGTTGGCCAGCGTTTGACCTCGCCGCAATTCTCGCTTGCATCCCCAATCTTCAGGTTCGCGAGCACTACCTCGCTGGAAAAGGATTAGGGACATTTGTATGGTTCTGGACCATGATGGCGACGCTGTTCTCGGGCTACTCTGTTTCCGGGTGAGGGCCGACAGACCGCAGGCGCGCCAGCGCAGCACAGCACCACCTCCCCCGCCCGCTCACCACGTCCTGCCTATTTCTCTTCATCCCGTAAACACCGCTCCCTTCCTTCTCTTTACCATGATGCAGTATTGTGAACGAGGCCTACAACACCGGCTGGTCGGCCACCCGCTGGATTCCCGCCGGCGTGGGGCTGTACATTGCCTTCGCCATCATGGCCCCGCGCCTGCACTCGCTGTCCAAGCGCCGCGGCTACTTCACGCTCTCCCAGGTCATCCACGACCGCTACATGCGCCCGGGCGACAAGTGGAGCAACTACGTGAGGGCGGCCTCAGTCGCAGTGGCTGTTGTTTGCCAAACGGGACCCCGGGCCGTCGAGCCCTCCCCTCCCTCTTGACCAGCGCTGGCGCCTCCCTCTCTGCTCAGCCCCCCTGACCTCCCCTGACCTCCCCCCCCCACACACCCTCGCTGCAGGTCGGGCACACGCTCGCGCTGCTGTCGTTCTGGTGCCTGCAGGTGCCCGTCTTCACCTACCTGATCACGCAGTTCCAGTCCCTGGGCCGCGAGGTCTCGACCTTCACCGCCGGCAGCATCACCGCCACCACCGCCATTTGCGTGGCGGCCGCTGTGCTGCTCATCTGTGACCTGCTGGGAGGCATGCGTGCGGTTGCCTGGACCGGTGAGAGCGCCTAGCGGGCCGTGCAGCCAAGGGCTGGGCAGCGGTCATGGGGCCGTGCACAGCGGGCAGGAGGAGGTTGTGTGCCGCAGCTGGGGCTGCCGGGCCGGGTGGGAGGGGCGGACTCGAGGCGAGCGTGGTAACGTGTAGGGCCCGGCTTGTTGTCTCACTGAGTATGCCTTCGTCCCCCGACCCCCCATGCCGCCCCTGCAGATGTGATCCAGGGTATCGTGCTCTTTTTTGGATCCATCATCTTCCTGATCATTCAGGGCACCGAGCTGGGCGGCCTGCAGGCCGCGCACAAGGTGTGGTCCAACCCCGCCAATGACAAGGCGATCCCCCGCTACGTCACCATGCAGACCGTGCCCAACGAGGTGAGGCCCGAGGCGTGGGATTCGGCATGGGGCTGGGACGGATGGGGCTGGGACGGATGGGGTTGGTGGTGGTGGAGGGAGCCGACCCTGGCTAGGGGGTTGGTGACTGTGCAGGGCCGCGGAGCCCCACCAGGTAGTGGCTTGACTGCACCTGCCGCTGCGCCCTGGTCACAAGGGTGTGGGGTGCTGGTGGCTAGCTCGCTTCCGTTGCTGAGTGTATGCGTTTCCCAAATGCCCCTTGCCCACCGCAGCAAGGCATTGTGTCGTACTTTGACTTTGTGGCCAAGACCACGGTCGCCGCCACCATGTTCCCCCACCTGACGGCCCGCCTCTTTGCCGCGCGCAAAGCTGACGTCATCCGCCGCGGCATGGCCACCATGGTCTTTACCTTCTTCGTCGTACAGGTCGGTGCGCGGCGTTGAAGGGACCGCAGCGGCAGTCGCGATGCTACTCGGTTGATAGCTGCTGCACAGAGGCTTCACAGCCACAGAGAGATAGAGTATATATAGATGGAGGCTTCAGAGCATCAACACCGGCCGGCCTCGCCCCCAGCGCCTCGCTCTGGCTGACGCGCCTCCCTCCCCAAACCGTACGGCCCGATCCATTGCCGTACAGCTGTCCTCTATGATCACCGGCTGGACGGCCTCCGCCGCCATCCCCAAGCTGCCCCCGGGCAAGTCGGCCTTCGGCGCCATGCTCCTGCTCGTGGCCAACGAGGGCGGCGGCCAGGCCTTTGCCTCCGCCCTGCTCCTCGCCTCGGCTGTGTGCGCCATGATGTCGACCGCCGACTCTGCGCTCCTGGCCTGCTCGAGCATGTGGGTGCGCGACATCTACACCAAGTACGTCCGCCCCCACGCCAGCCCGAGGGAGCAGCTCATCTTTGGCAAGATCATTGCCTTCGTCGCCCTCGCCATTGGCGTGTTCCTGGGCAACTACTCGCTGGTGCAGGGCAAGCCCGACCTGTCGGGCCTGTTTGCACTCCAGAACACGACCCCCATCCACGTGGTGCCCGCGGTGAGGCCCCCGTGCTGCTGGATTCTGGATTGGATGGGGTTGCATGGAGGCGATGGCGCCCGTGGAGGGGTGCCCGCGTGGAGACGAGGCCGCAGTCTCGGGGTTGACCCCCTGGCGGGGTGTCGGCAAGAAGGGTTGGTTCTTGGTTGTCGGCCTTGTGAAAGCCAGCACGAAGCGAAAGAGCCGGCCGCTTCACCACCGCTGTGCCGTGCGTATCCTCCGGACGCCCTTCAACAGCCACACAAACAGTTTGGGAACCCTCCGTGACGCGTCCACCGCAGATCTGGCTGGGCCTCCACTGGCGCGGCCTGCGCGGCGAGGCTGTGTTGGTCGGCATGGTCTGCGGCCTGGGCGTGACTCTGGGCATCATGTTCTCGGACAAGAACGTGCTGCTGAAGAAGGGCAGCGACCTGACCGCCATGGGCATCTCGTCGGCCTGGTTCGGTGAGTCGGCTTGCCTTCATGTACCGGTAGTTCGCTTGCCCCCTCGTCGGAGCCCGTTGTCTCCGCATGCCGACCCATGCCCTCCTGGCTGCCGTCTGCACGCGCTCACCCGTCGCGCCCCTCGACCCCTCTTTACCGGCACCACTCGCCCTGCCCTACCCTGACCCTTCTTTCCCTCCCTCCCTGCCGCAGGCTTCGTGGTCAACTTCGGCCTCACCGTCATCATCGGCCTGGCCCTGCAGTACTACTACCCCCCGCTGCCCGAGCCGCTGCCCCTCATCGAGGACGACCTCGACAACGAGTCGGAGACCAGCTCGGCCGACACCCCCTCCCCCACCACCGAGGCCGAGGCCGCCGTGGCTAAGGGCATCGAGGCCCCGCCGCCGCCGCCCATCCCCGACGATGTGCCCGTGGTCGGCCCCGCCGCCGTCTCCCACTTCGTCCAGCGCCCGCTCGATATCGGCACCCACCACGACCGCACGCTCAACCCCTACATGTGGTTCTTCATGTTCCTGGTCCTGCTCTTCACTGTGCCCTTCTACCGCGTGCCCATGTCGTGGGACGGCTACGTGGGCGCCATCGGCGCCTGGCCCTTCACCTCGCTGCTGCTGTCGGGCGTGCTGGCCTTCCTGGGCTCCTTCACCTACATCTACCTGTGGGAGGACTACAAGCCCGTCCGCGAGGCAGACCAGATGCCGCACGACCTGCCGCCGGCCCCGATTGTGGCCGTGGGTGCGCCCGAGATGCTGCCCCCGGCGGAGGGCGCCCAGGCTTGGACCCAGGCGCAGGCCCAGGATCAGCCCGCGGAGGGGCAGCCGGCGGTCGCCATTCAGGCCTAAGCTCGCACGGGCGGTGGAGTGAGGCCGGCGGGTTCGCGATAGCGGGCGAGACCGTGGTGGGGCCAGAGGCGGGGCGGCGGATGGCGGGCCGAGGGTGCGGGGGCGGTGGTGAGGGCGGGGTCGAGCGAGGGCTGAGGTGCACGGTTCGCGGCGTGGTGTCCCAGAGGATTGGAAGGGTTTGCCTGGGGGTGAGTGCGGCGGCGGCGAGGCGGCGGCGTGGCTCTGCAGAATAGTTTTTTCGCGGTGGGCCCCGGTTGCCGGATTCGCAATCGCTGACATTGCTCCCCTAGGCATGCATCTCAGGAGAACCTTGCTCGAATGCTCGTTAAGCACGTATAACCCTCGATAAACGCCCAGTGGCGCTGCGATTGTGTCCCGCTGTGTGCGTACGTGTGCTGTGTGTCTATGTGTGTGCTATAAAACTGCCAGTACATTGTGGTTGTGATCAAACGTGACTCACGACTGTTCGGCTTGCACGTGTGCAAGTGCGGCTTCCGTGATTCAAATGCGTGTGTGTTCTACTAGCTTCACTGGCCTCATAACTCTCTGCCACCAGCACGAGGCTATCGCTGCGTGCAGGCTGGTCCCTTTCTGCGTCAAGAGTGCTTTGTTCGTGTGTGCGGCTATGCTGCTTCTGTTGAATTCCACTAGTCGATGTCCTGCTGTCGAGTCGTCAGGGCTTGCCTCCCGGTCGTTGACAGCACCTATGAAGTTGTTAGGTGGCGCCAAACCCTATCGACTAGTTCAGTCGTGCTGTCTGTCGCCTGATGAAGCCTGGTGGTTGTCCTAACCGGAGGCTGCCAAGGCCAACGGCCTCCCCGAAGCGGGTCACGGTGTGGGATTTACGTCGTACGCACGATGTAAATCCATGTGGTGCTGACTCTTGCCTCGGGCTACGGACGGGTCACGGATCCATGCGGCAGGAGGAATTTGGGGTTGGGGACCGGCCGAGGGCTTGCGCAACTGTGCCGCTACAGCTCGAACGGCTCTATCTGGTGCCGGTAACACTGAGCAACGGAGTCACAATGCCCTCACGCCCAGGGCATGCAATCCCAACAGAGAACAGGGCCACAAGCCAACTACCGGTTGCAGACGGCACTGGGTGGCCACCCGCCTGCCCTTGCCCCAATCCTCCCGCGCTTTTTCCTTTTCCTTCTCGTATCCGCGCCCCGCTTGTCCTTGGATCTCGTGTCGTATCCGTTGTTGGTGCGGTAGTTGCAACACTTGCGAGCCCGCGTGCCGTGGTGCGGGCTGGTGGTGGAGAGGGTTGAGGGCTGCACGGAGCCACACTCGAACATTGGCCCCCTTGGGGGGGACCACGGGGCTCAGCCCTTTTCCTGCCTTCGGGCAGCCACGTCGTTGGGTTCCTTGCCCCAGGCTCCCCCCTGTGACGCCTGTGAGTACAGTGCCCCGCTTTCACCTGGACCCTTAGTCAGATATCAGGCCTGTCCTGACCAGCTCAAGCGGACGCCAGGTAGGCTCAGGCAACTGAGGCAAGCAGTCTCATTATCTTGCATGCCAGCCACGCGCGGCTTCCCCTCGACGTGCCCTTCTCCTGCCTCCTGCTCCCTTGCCCCCGACAGCGACAGCGACCAGCTCCTTCCGCCTTATGACGTGCATAGTACTAATGAAAGCACCCTGCGTGCGCACACGAGCCTCCCCAGCGCAGATACCGTTCGGTAGCGAGGCTCGCCAACCTGCGCCCACATTCCCGCAGCACACATACCGGCACGGTAAACTTGCTTGCGACTTGCTGCCTAATCTCATGTATCTCTGTCTGCCCTACACCTTGAAGACCAGTCGACACATTCGCCTGCTCCATTTGCCGATCAAAATGAGGAGCACGCCGGCAGCCGTACGCCAATGATCACGAACCGTAAGTGGTAACCAGTAAGCACGCAATATCGCCCATGCCTTCTGCTCTGCCGCCCTGCGTCGCCCAGCCCCAGCTATCCTACCCTCGTCTCATGAAGTTCGGGATGAGCCCTGCCCTGCCCTGCTCATTCCCTGGCCCTGAAGTGGGCGTGCAGTAGCCCCCCAGCCCCGCCACAACCGCCTTACCAAGGCCCCCATTGGATACATTCACGCGCTTTTCCCCGTGCTCTTTTATCCGAGGGCAGCAGACCTTGAGGCCCGTGCCCTGGCCAACCCTGACCAGCACACCCAGAGGTTACGCACACGCTGGCCTCCGCGCGCCGGCCGCCCATCTTCCTTCCCCCTTCCGCCCTTGGGCGCGGTGGCTCACACCTGGCCCGGAATGGCTTGCGCAGACCGGCGGGCACCACCACCCCTCCTGGGGTGGCCACTGCTTGGGCCACAATAGCCCGGCGCCCCCGCGCCGCCCGGCCCACGCCATCACGCCCGCCACTCCGTCAGAGCGTCAGTGCAGCCGTGTCTCCCGGGGCCTCCGCCCCACAGCCTCGCCCGGCGCCCCTCCGCGGACTGATGGCCGCCGCTCCGCCACGACCCCGCCAGCGGTGCCCCCCGGGGCTCCCTCAAGGGGCGCCGCCCCCCGCCCCGCGTGCCGGCTCCAGGGCTCCCGGCCGGAAGCAACGCCCCCCCCCCTCAGCGCCGGCCGCCAGTGCCGGTCGCCGTGTGGCTACTCCCTCCTCCCCCACCGGCTCCTCGTGGCCGCGCAGGGGAAGCTCCGCGCTCCGGCTCCGGCTCCGGCTCCAGTTCCGGATCCGTGTGAGGGGCGCCGCGCCGCGCCTCCCCGGCTGTGCCTCCGCAGCGCCTCCATCCCCTTACGTCGCCGCTCCCGGGTCCTCGCTGCCGTGCGCGCGATAGGAGCAACGGCAACTCGGTCCCGCTGGAGAAGGGCAGACCCCTCCGGCTCCGCCCCCTCACTCGCAGAAGTAGCGGTTGCCGTAGTTGCCCACGCCTGGGCCGCGCGGGGGGGCAGCGGGGGCAGCGGGGCAGGGAAGGTGTGAGGAAGGTGCCAAGCGGGTAGCCCGTGCCAAAGGGTCCCGTACAGTCTCCGCAGCACGGCGCCGTGCGCCACCCTCCGTGCACCTCCTACCGTACCGCTCGAGCATCCACGCTCCCATGGCCACCGCGCGGCCAGCAGCTACCACTTCTTCACATCCCCTCTTCCCCCATCCAACCCCACCCGCGCTACCCCTCCTCACCCCCCCCCCCTCCCCTCCCCTCCCCTCCCCCCCCCCCCCACCCGGCACCAGGTTGTACTCTGCGTCCACTGCGTCGTCCACCTCACTGGTGATCAGCCGCACGGCGGGGTACGTGCCGCACACTGGGGGGCGGGGGGAGGGGAGGGGGAGGGGAGGGGAGGCGCGTCAGCTAGCCATTAGGAAGACGCACACTAGGGGGGCGGGGGGAGGGGAGGGGTGGTGAAGTGCCAGGGGCTGAGCGGCAGGGCGTTGCGGGGGGCAAGGGGATGGAAGGTGGAGGAGTGTGTGTTGCGCTGAGCGGGTCGGGAGGCTCTGGACTTGACCACCCCTTACACAATGCCTCCATCCTCGCCTCCACCCCTCCCTCCGTGTCCCCTCCTCCTTCGAGCGGGCCTACGACCCTGATCGCCTGTAAGCTTTCAGCACCCCGCCCCACCCCCCGCCCCCATCTCACCCTTGTGGATGCCCTCGGGTGCCGCCATGAGGGTGAGGAAGAGGATGCGGTCCTCAGGCACGCCCTTGTCCTTGAGGATCTGGGGGTGGGAGTGAGATGGGAAAGGTGAGACGGCGTGGGCGGCTGGGTGGGCGGATGCGTGAGTGGGTGGGATTACGGTGGCTTGACGGTGAAACCGGCGAGGTGGATAACGATGGGGTGGGAAGTGAGATGGGGCCGGGTGGGTGGGTGGGTGGAAGTTCAAGTTGCTTTCCGGTGGTACAGGAGGGGCGGCTTGTGCGTGTGTGACCCGCCGAGCACCCGAGGGCCGCAGGGCTGCGGCACCAACGCTAGGCACAACCCCCAGGGGGCACCACCCACGTGGCCAGCCTCCGTCTCCCGCATCCTCTCCTACCTGGATGGCCTTGACCGCCGTGTTGCCGGTGGTGAGCATGGGGTCCAGCAGCAGCACGTGGCGCTCGGCGATGTCGGTGGGCAGCTTCTCGTAGATGACGTCGTTGTGGTCCGTGTGCCTGTGGGGGGGTAGGGGAGGGGGGAGGGTGATCTTTGACGAATCAAAGTTTGGAGAGCCCAGATGGTATGGCGGCAGCCAGCGCGCCCGATGCCCCATGGGGAGAAGGGGGGGAGGTGCCTGGCTGCCTGCAGTCAGGAGATGATTGACGGGGGCCGAGGGGGTACGGCGCCGAGGAGGGGGCGGGAGGGGGGCACACCCTGGGGTCCCTTGTTGCTGGCTGGCTGCATAGCGGGCGCGCAGAGCCGGCCCTGCGCGCCCCCCTCCCCGTCGCCTCTCCCCCAAGCGCCCACACGCCCTGCCCACCTCTGCACCAGGATCTTGCCGATCTTGATGCCCTTGCAGCACGCACGCAGCGCCGCCTCCATGGCCTGGGGGGGGGAGGGGGGGAAGGCGGTGGGTGGGAGGGGTGTGGAAGGTTGCAGGAGCGTGGATGCACCACCTCCTGACCCTGCCAACCCCAACGAAAGATCCGCCCGCCGCCTTGCAATACACTCCACCCTTCGACACCCCCCGCCCCCTTCCCTTCTCCCTCCCCCCCATCCCTCCGCACCCACCTCCCCCGACCGGATGATGGACACCCCGCACAGCTGCCTCGCGAAGGCCACCCCGTTGTACTGGTGGCCGGTGGGGGTGGTGACGGCTGCCTCGGTGAAGGGCAGCAGCCCCAGCCCCGCCTCCACCACCAGGCGGTTCAGGCGGTCGGCGTAGAAGACAAAGTCTGGGGGGGGAGGGAGGAGGGGTAGGAGGGGGGGGGGAAGGGGGGTGGTCTTTAACAGATTGGGAGGAGGGTTATAGATGCTGAGCAGGAGGGAGGGGGGCGGGAGAAGAAGGGGAACGAGGTGGTGGTTTGGCGGGGAGGGGGGTGCGCGAGGCGTGGGGAGGGTGTTTGGAACTGAGCGGGATCACGGGAGCGGGAGGGGTGCGAGGGGGTGCGGGAGGTGTGCGAGCCTTAGGAGGTGCGGCCACCCTCGCCCTGCTTGCATGGACGGTCGTCGGCGCTCACACCCACCCTCCTCAACCCCAACCCCAATCCCGACCGCGGCCCCGCTCACCCTCCTTGCTGGTGTTTCGGTCGCGGATGATGGTGTGCATGCCCTGGATCTGGGGGGGGGGATGGAGGGGGGAGAGGAGGGGGGAGGGGGAGGGTGTGAGAGGAGGGGGAAGGGGGAGGGTAAGGCAGGGGGCAGGAAGCGGGCGAAGCTCTCCCTCCCCTCCCCTTCATCCCCCCCAGCATCGCTCTCAGGGCTCACGAGCAGCCCAACCCGCCCACCCGCCGCCCACCCATATACACACACACCTGGAAGTTGGAGGGGATGAGCTCCAGGTTGGCGTAGATGCGCTTGAGCTCGGGCTGCTGCAGCTTGGTGCGGATGTGCTCCGTGATGAGGTCGATGGCCACAGAGTTGTCGCCCCTGGGGGGTGGGGGTGGGGTGGGGTGGGAGGGGTAGGCGTGGGGAGGTCAGATGGGTGGTGTGCAGAGTAAATGGGGGGGGGCGCTTGTAGGTGGACAGCTTGCCGCACCGCGACGAGATGGGTGGTGTGGAGTATGGGGAGGGGGTGGGGAGGGAGAGAGGGACCCGCCCGGCGTCGACCGGCCGCTCGCCGTGCGCGGTCCTCGCTGCAAGCACTCCACCCCACCCCACCCCACCCACCCCGCCCCCCCTCCTCCCCTGCCCCCACTCACTTGCCCCAGGGGATGATCACGTCCGCGTGCCGCCTGCTGGGGGCCACGTATTGGTCGAACATGGGCTTGACGAACTCGCTGTACTGCTTGAGCACGCCTGGGGGGGGGTATAGGGATAGGGGGTAGGGGGGTTGGTGTTGTGTGCGGAGGGCGAAGCAGGGCGAGCGACACACATGGGGGGCATCGCTGCATCCGATCGGGCTGGCGCAGCGCTGCCCGACCGCTCCCCTCAGCCGCCAGCAGACCAGCACAGGCCGGCGCCTCCGGCACCCTCCCTGAGGCCCGAGGCCCCGCCCCAGGCTGGCCCCGCCGGCCCACCATCCCCCTGCGGCCCTGCCCAACCCTCCACTCGGGTCCCTCAGAAGCCGCGAGGGCGAGAGGCCAGGGGCCGGGCGCACACCCCTCCTCAACACCCCTCCTCACAACCGAAGCCCGGGCGACGCCACCCGGAAGAGGCGCCGGCGCCGCCCACGCCCCCTCCCCTCTTGAGCCAGCCGGTCCGCCAGCCGCCACAGGCGGGCAGCGAGTACCCCCCAGCCCTAGGGCCCCTCGGCTCCTCTCCCGCCCCGCTCCCAACACCACGGTCCAGCATCCAGGGCCGGGCGGATCGCACCCAGGGCCGGGCAGCGGCCAACCCCCAGCCCCCAGGCCGCTGCGCTCCTCTCCGCACCAAGCTCCCCTACCGATGCGCCACGCGTGGGCCGTGCGGTGCACGGCGGACGCCCCCTCTGGTGCAGCCTTTGCAGACCTCACAGCCGGTCTACTCCCAGACTGTCCCCCTCCCCCCCTCTCGTCAAAGATTGCCCCCTCCCCCTCCTCCCTCCCTCTCCTCCCTGCACCCCCCTCCCCGCACCCCCCCCTCCTCCCCGCCACCCACCCGCCACGTCCCGCCCCCGCTCCTTGGTGTCCCGAGTGATGCGCCGGGCCAGGCGCAGGTCATCGTCTGGGGAGGGGGAAGGGGGGGAGGAGTACGTAAGTGGGGGCTAGGCCGCACCCGGGGCCCCGCAGTAGGAGCACGGCGCTTTCTGCCCGCGCCCGGGCAGCCAGCCGGGGCGCCCTGCACCTACAGCTGCAGCCGCACCCAAGCCGTACAGCCGCTCGACTCGAGCTCCCACAGTCCCAGGCCCCCCTCCCCACCCTTGCAAGCCCGGACCCACAGACGCACAGTGATCCCGTGCGGCTCCTTCTGCCGAGTCGCTCGCCTTAGGCTCCGCAGCCCCACCCCGCAACCCGCCTCCTCCACCCTCGCCGACCCCTGCTTGGCCCGTATCGCCCGCCCCCTGCTCGTGCCGCCCTTCCCTCCCCCCCACCGCTCCACCGCTTTGCCCACACCACAGCCACGCGGCGGGTTTGCTGGGCGGTTTCGAGCGGGCCCGATCGCCTACGGCCCTGATCGCCTGGAAGCTTTTAGCACACCCCTCCCCCACCCCCACCCCCCACCTGTGTCCACGTACACCTTCATGTGCAGCATCTCCCGCACCGCCTGCAGCGCCAGGACCTGGGGGCGCGGGTGGGGGGTGAGAGGGTGGGGGCATTGGGTGAGGGTCCAGGGGGGGTTGAGGGTGGGGGCGCGGGAGGGCGGGGGCGCCAGGAGCCCGGCAAGAGTGGAGGGCTCGGCCTCCACAACCCCCGCGCTCCTGCCCCCAGCCACCCCTGCGGCTCGCGTGGCTCTGCGTGAGGGGCACGGCCTCCCCGCTCCGGGCCCCTACCACACAGCCCCTGCTGCCCACGTGGCTGAGAGGGTTGCGCCCCCAGGTCCTGGCCGCCGCCTGGTTCGCAAGGGCCATCGCTCCAGACGTCCAGAGCAGTCGCCCCTTCACGAGCAGCGGCGCAAGCAACGTGGAGACGCTGTGCTGCCACGGGGCCCAGTCAGGCCCAGCCCCCCAACGCTCCACCCATCCAGCTGGGGCCCACGGCTGTGGGCCGTCCCCAAAGGCTGCCTCCAGGCAGTGCCTCCTTCCCGACAGACCCTGCCCAGTAACCCCCCACCCCACCCCAGCTGCAATACATGCCAGAGGCTTAGGGGAAAGCATTCCATCCCCCCTGCAGCTGCTGCTAGCCGCCCCCTTCGACGCTGCATCCCTTCCTGCGCTCTTGTCCGGATCGCTCGCCCTTGGACCCCAGCAGCCACCTGGACCCCAGGACCCAGCCTCAGCCGCTACCCTGCCAGCGCCAACAAACTCTCGGGCAGAGAGCTTATATCGCACCTATCACTATCACCTTAAGCCCCTGCCCCTGCCCCCGCCCCCGCCCCCGCCTCACCAGGATCCCCTCCACCACCACCACATCTGCGGGGCCCACCAGCCGCGTCTCCGTAGTCCGCGCGTGTGTGCAGAAGTCGTACACGGGCACCTCGGCGGCGCTGCCCGTCTGAGAAGGAAGGGGGAGAGGGTGTGATTCAGGGAAAAACCCGGGTTGCCAAGTCAGCTGAGCGGGGCGCGTGGGGTGGAAACCGGGGCCAGCGTCCGCGAAAACCCTAGCCGTGGGGTCTCGAGGGAAGGAGCAGGAAGCCAGTCCCGCCCTGGGCCCCGGCCCGCACCCGCAGCTGCCGAAGCGTCTCCACCAGAAGGGGCGTGTCGAAGGCGTCCGGGTGGTCAAAGTTGTAGGCTGCGGGGACGGAAAGCAGGCGGCGGGGATGGGATGTGGGCCCGGCGCGGGTGCAGAAGTTTCTGGGCCGTTGCAGGGAACCGAGCTCTTTTCACCTATCTGCAACCTAAGCATTGGTGTATCACGTCCCGCCGGGCCCGAGAGCGCGACGCTGGTCCTGCATGCAACAGCCCCGGTGTGCTCACTGTCAACGGTGGCGCGCTCCTGGTCGGTCAGCGCGCGGTAGAAGCTGTCTTGGGAAAGCATCACCACGCACCTGCGGCGGCGGAGCAGTGCGGGCAAGGAGGGCCATGGTGAGCTGTCGCGTGCTTCTGCCGCCGCGCCCACCCCAGGTAACAACGCTCTTACGAGTCTTGCAGTCGTTGCATGATCCGGTCCACCACGGTCGTCTTTCCGCTGGCCGTGCCTCCGGCCACCCCAATAAGGAAGCATGCGCCTTCATGCTGCCGCCGACGGCCGCTCCCAGGTGCCCAGACGCCGCCCGAGGACGAAGTGCCCTTCAGCGATGGCGATGGGCCCAGGGCGCCGTCAGCGCCGCTGGTGCTGGCCTCGGCGAGCACGGTTGCCGCTCGGCCGTTTGCAGCGTCGAAAGCGGGTTTGACGGGCGTCATCGAAAGAGTATGGCCAGTTTGTGTGGCCAGGTGTATGTGGCGCAAAGACAAAGGCAACGGGTGCAGCGGCCGTGTACTCACCGCGTCGTTCCCGCGGAGTCGTGCCGGACCAGTGGGCCTCCCCCGAGCCCCGCCCCCGCCCCAGAATACCTCGTGAGCGCGTCTGCCCACACACACTCATAATTCACCGCCCCACATAATGCATCGACACAGTCTTATGCACTCCTCGCGAAGCCTTTCGGGGGCAACTCGCTCGGGCGCCCCACAGCGCATCCCGGAAGTTTGGCGAGGAAGCGCGCGCAGCGCGCGACGTGGAGCAGCTACGAGCGCCGCAATACATGCTACGGAGTGGCCGACACCAGCTCCTGCGAGCAGCACGTCTTCAGACTTCGCGGCAATGCTGCACGTCGACACCATCGACGGAGCCCGTCTTTCCCGGGCCCTCCAGCACAGGCCCGAGCGCGCCCTCGCTCTGGCCGAGGCAGGTGAGGCCTGCGGACTGGGCTGGACCATTGAAAGCCATAAGAGCCACCCCTCTCACCACGGCTGGTGGCCCCGGCTCCGAGGCTGGCTGCTGGCAACCCAGCCTCGCACTCTCCGCTGGTAGGCCAAGCGCCAGAATAGAAGTTTTGAGGGGTCTTCCCCTCGGCGACCCCCTAGCAGTGGTTCAACGACCTACAGTTGGCTGTTGATAGGGTGGTGCTGGTATGGGAGGGCCATACCCGGTAGGTGGCGCTTTACGCTTAACCCCTCTCAGCTGGTGCTCGGAGGCGGTTCCTGCTGTAACCATCGCATCCTCGCACTCTCCAGCCAGCTGCGCTAGCCTCGACGCGCTCTAGGGCCAGCTGCCCGGCGCATCGTGAGGTAGCCCGGTTCCTTCAAGCTTGTCCTTTGCCCCACCTCCCCTGCACCAGAACCCGACACCACGACCAGCCCCGTCCCACTCCAGCTCACCCCTTCGCCCCACCTCTCCCCCCCACCACACGCCATCCCCCATCGCACGCTGGATGACCTCCCCCCCGCCCCAACCCTCCCCCCCGCCCCAACCTCCACGCCCACCTCCCCCCGTGCCTCCCGCCTGCCCTCCCGCAGAGGAGCGTGCGCTGTTGGCCTCCCTGGGCGGCTGGCTGCAGGCGGGCGGCATGCTGGCGGCGGGGCTGCTCATGGCGCCAACCGACACGTGCGTCACCAAGCTGGCGGCGCTGCAGGCGGCGGCGGTGGTGGCGGCGGTGGCCAAGTGGGGGCGGGGGGTGGGGGAGGTCCGGAGGGGAGGTGCTGGGGGGCGTGCATGGGCGTGCGACGGGGGCGTGTGGGGTCGGCAGAGGGTGGTGGAGGGCCTCCCAAAAGTCGTGTGAAGGGCAGTGTTTCGAAAATCGGGTACTAGTACCCGATCGGGTACTGAGAAAATAATTCGGGCTTTTTTGCACGGGTACCATAATATAACTCGGAAGGCCCCCAGTAACCGCACGGGTACTATAAAACTGTTGGCTACCCCCGGCTAGTACCCGGGCGGCTTGGGCGAAACGGGGCCGGGGGCGGGGCCCGGGTGTCGGGGCTCCGGACGGGGGAAGCGGGGAGGGCCGCACGGCACGACCACGCGACCAGCCACAACTTTCCACAGTTTCTTTTCCTTCGCGTCTTCGCCACCGCTTGATCAGTCCTAGACACATGTCGTAGCTATGGCTCCAAAGCCTGAGCCTTAAGTCCTGGGCAACACTAGGCCCACGTCGTTCTTTCCGGGCGGCCGGCAGACCGCAGCTGTGGTTCCAGCTAGCTCAAACAACGCATGCCAAACGCACTGAACCGGTGGCTAGCTCAAACAACGCACTGAACAACGGATGCCGCTGATTTTATTGTGCTTCCTGCTGGGCTGGTGGGCCAGACTGGGTCAGGCGGGGCTGTTGAGCCTTCTTTCAGCCTTGTTGCGTAGCTCATTAGTTGACACTCTCAGCCCTCCTTACGTAGAGATCTACAGCGAAAATCGTGCAATTTGATACCCATATTGCGCAAATTTTGCCGGGGGGGCTAGCCGCCCCCCCGGACCCCCCCGCGGTTTGGGCGCCTTCGGCGCCCGGGTACTGGGAAATTACGAGGGTAGGCTGGCAGGTACCGTGTGGGTACTATGGAATGGAGGGGCTCTAAAGGTTTTCGAAACACTGGTGAAGGGCTGTTTGCATGAGTCTGGGAGCCGCGGGCGCGGTGATTAGCCGGCCAGGAAGGCAAGGAAGGGAGGCGAGGAAACCGAAGCCCGACCCATCCCGCCCATCCCGAACCCGTTACGTTGGTGTCGCCGCTGGAGCCGCGTCGGAGCCGTAGTTCGTAGCTGGTAACCCAAAAGTCGTGTGTGGTGTGGGGAGTGAGACGGCGTGAGGGACTGAGACGCCCTGAGGGAGGGAGACACCGCGAGGGAGGGGCGAGGAGCCGGACCGAGTTGCCATCCGGACAGCGTTTGGCGTGGTACACGGCGGCAGCTGCGCACAGCAGGGTGAGCGGCTCCTTGGACCGTGGGGCGAGAGCAGGTCATCGGACAAGGCCATTTCCAGAGCATGGAGCTCGAAGCCACGTGGAGCGCCTGCGGTCTTGTGAGTCTCTCTTTGCTGGAGACGCCGGCCCTGCCCCGCTGCCCGCAGGTTCGCGGCCGCGCTGAGGCGCCAGGCTGCCCCGGCCCCAGCTCCCATCACAGGGGCGGGTGCAGCAGCGGCGGGCGGCGGGGGTGGCGGTGGCGCTCTGTACGTGAGGCCCAGCGCCCGGCCGCCGGGTGAGCACGGGCCCGCTGCAGCTGAAGCCCCCACCCCCTCCACCCAAACACTCCTGTCCCCGAACCGCCAGCTCTGGCTTCCCGCTCTGCCATTCCAGGGCTGTGTGCTTGCCGATTCCTCCCTGAGCTTGGGATCCGTGCATGGGACCGGTTTTCTTGGTCCCACCGCTTGGTTCGGGTTGACCAGGGCCTCCCACCTCGTGCGGCTCCCTCCGTCGAGGACCCCACCCCCCGACCCCCCGCCCTGACCCCTTATCCGGTGAACGCCCCTGACATGCGGCTGCAGGCGGAAGCACGGCCGCTGCCACCCAGCTGGAGTGCGTCTGGACCGGGGGCCGGGGGGTGGCGGGGGACCGCCCCCCAAGCACGCAGCCCAGCGTCTCCCTGGGCCTGCGGCCCGAGCCGGGGCCCGGGCCTGAGCCGGGCCCGTCGGGACCAGCACCGGGGGCGGCACCCGAGGCCACAGCCCAGGCCCAGGCCGCCGAGCCCCAGGCGCAGCCGACAGAGGCGGCAGGGCCGCCCAAGCCCCCCACCGGCGTGTGGACCTCCCTCCGCCTGGACCAGCTCCCGAGGCTGGCGGCGCACCGGCTGCGGGCGGAGGCGCTGCGGCGGGCGCTGGAGCGGCTGGCACGGGAGGAGGGGGAGGGGGTGGAGGCTGAGGGGGCATTGGGCGCAGGAGCGGGGACTGGGCAGTCTGGTGGGGGCCGCGGCGGCGCCCACGGGCCGTCCCCGGCCGGGCGGCCCCACAGCCCTGTGAGGGTGGACCATGACGCGTGAGTGGCGCCCCCTTGAATGCCAGGGTGCGCGTCGCGTTGGCCGGACGTGCAATAGCACCCGTTGCCCCTCTTCCATGGAATGCGCCGCATGCACAAGATTGCGCGTCCGTGCTTTGCCCACTCGCAGGTGCTGCCAGCACTGCCGGGGCTGGACGCAGGCCTGGGACGCTGGCCGGGTGCTGGCGGCGGCGCTGGCGGTGGTGGCGGCGCTGACGGCGGCGCTGGTGGCGCTGGCGCCGTCGCCGACGGCGGCAGCGGCCGGCGGCCGGGTGGCCGCTCGGCTGGCTTGCTGCATGCTGGGGATGGCGGCGTGAGGGCGGCAGCGGTGGGGGTCAAGGGCAATGTGTAGACTGATGTACCATAGTGCTTTACAGTCAGGAGAAGAGGCAAGTGTTGGATGATTGTTGGATGAACGTTGGGGGGGCCCATGCATCTCGTGCGCAGGTGCAGGGGCTTGCCCAGATGGCAGTCGTGTTTCATGATGAGCAGTTGATGATGGACCAGACACGCGGCCACGGGCACCATGAGGCAGTCAGGCAATTGAGCGGATGATTGGGGTGTCGACACACCAGCGGCCGGGGGACGGGGGTTGAGATGTGTTGCTCTGGGCGCGCCGTAGATTGAGCGGGGCGAACGGCGCGATCCCAAGCCGCTAAGGCAAAGCGCGCATGCAACAGTCGCTGTGCTCACCAGGGGTGCTCACTGTCGACGGTGGCGCGCGCTCTCGCGCTCCTGGTCGGTCAGCGCGCGGTAGAAGCTGTCCTCACGGATCACCACGCAAGAAGGCGGGGTTGGCGGGGAAGCCGGTCTAAGACTGGCCTCACGCTTTATCCAAGGCGCGCTGGGCTTCTTGCCTAGTGTGCCCACCTGGGTGGCGGTGGCGATGGCGCAACTTCGTCGTCTCCATCCGGCCGCCCACCCCCTCGCCCTCCTCACTGCAGCCGCTGGCGGGCGCCTCTTCGGATGCCCCATCCCCAGCGACTGCCCCGCCCTCAAACGTCTTGTCTCTGCCTTCACTACTCTTCCGCCGCCGGCTGTGCTTGTGTGGGACTTGCTAGCAGCGGGGCCATGGTGCTACCACGCTCCGCTGTGGGGCAATCCCGCGCTTGATGCTGGCGGCGAGCCTCTACATGTGGCTTTCCCCGACCTCTTCGACGTGCCTTCGCTTCGTTGCGTGGGCATGGCGGTTGCGGTGGTGGATGCCTTCCGTCGCTTCAACCGTCAATGGGAGCGGCGGCCTGGCGGGCGCCCGTCGCCGCGCTGGGCTCGCCGTTGCCTGCCCCTGTACCGCTCTGACGTCGTGCTTGGTGTGCTCGGCGTCTCGGAATGGTTCACGCTACCGTCCGAGCTCCACTGCGGAGTTCGGGCCGCTGGCCTCTTTGCAGCACTGCTGCAGCGTATCCCCCCAGCTTGGGTGGAGGCTGCACGTGCTGCACGGCTGGCGCCTGGTGGGCCGGCCGCGGCCCCGCCGCTGCTGGCTGCCTGTCGCATCATCGCCCCTGCCGTGGGCTGGACGCTGCCGCCGGGTGCTCCCTGCCGCGTGATCCAGCTCACGGTTCGGGCCGCTACTCAGCTCCAACTCTCCGCGTCGGTGGACTCGCTGGCGCGGCGCCATCGGGCCTTCGTTGCGGAGGCCCTGTCCCTTCCCGCTGCGCCGCCTGAATCACTGTCTGCGTTCGCCGCAGCTCTGCGGCGGCTTTGGGCGGTGCGGTGGGAGCCGGAACACAAAGAACCGCTCTGGCGTCTGGCTCTTAATGGGTTTGCGGGATTTGGGATGCATGCAGCTGATATTGCACGGGGAGTAGGCCCTGCGATGTGCCCATGTGGTGTGTGGATGGATGAAGGGGATCGGGCGCACCACTTCTGGTCTTGCTGTGTCGCTGGTGCTCTTCGTGAGGCCCTTGAAGAAGAACTGTACAGATGGACTCCTAGCTATGCCCTCGGCAAGCAGCATTTGTGGCTCGTGACTCCGCCCGCGGGCGTGTCTGGTGTGACTTGGGATGTGGTCTGCCTAGCTGCGGTGGCTGCTCTGGAGCGGGGACGTCAGTGGCTCTATGCCGCCCGCCCGGAGACAGGTGCCCCGCTTGGGCGCGCCACCCTTTCTCGACTTGGTTTGCAAGTGGTTGCGGAATTTTGGGCTCGTGTTCGCTCCTTTGCGGAAGACTGTGGTCAAGGTTTCAGTAAGAAGTGGAGAGACGTTCCGCCCGAGCACCCTTTCCTGGGCGGCGTCGCCGGGAAGCCGCGGTTCAACCCCCCTGCGGATGTCGAGCCGCCTTCCCCCTGACTCGGCGTGGTTGTGGTGCTTGTGATGATCTCATGTAGCTAGCCCTCTCGGGCTGGGACTGTCACTGTATGGGTTGGAGTAGGTGGCTGCCTCGGTGTTGGACATTCCCTTAGGGTACGCCTGGGGTCGGGGGAAGTTGACTCTCTCCCCCTTGTGCGGGGCCGGCAGCTTGCTGCCCGCTGGCCGCAACCCTGTAATGCGTCATTCCTAAGACTGGGCCCTGTCCCTTCCCGCTGCGCCGCCTGAATCACTGTCTGCGTTCGCCGCAGCTCTGCGGCGGCTTTGGGCGGTGCGGTGGGAGCCGGAACACAAAGAACCGCTCTGGCGTCTGGCTCTTAATGGGTTTGCGGGATTTGGGATGCCCGCAGCTGATATTGCACGGGGAGTAGGCCCTGCGATGTGCCCATGTGGTGTGTGGATGGATGAAGGGGATCGGGCGCACCACTTCTGGTCTTGCTGTGTCGCTGGTGCTCTTCGTGAGGCCCTTGAAGAAGAACTGTACAGATGGACTCCTAGCTATGCCCTCGGCAAGCAGCATTTGTGGCTCGTGACTCCGCCCGCGGGCGTGTCTGGTGTGACTTGGGATGTGGTCTGCCTAGCTGCGGTGGCTGCTCTGGAGCGGGGACGTCAGTGGCTCTATGCCGCCCGCCCGGAGACAGGTGCCCCGCTTGGGCGCGCCACCCTTTCTCGACTTGGTTTGCAAGTGGTTGCGGAATTTTGGGCTCGTGTTCGCTCCTTTGCGGAAGACTGTGGTCAAGGTTTCAGTAAGAAGTGGAGAGACGTTCCGCCCGAGCACCCTTTCCTGGGCGGCGTC
This sequence comes from Edaphochlamys debaryana, assembly GCA_016858145.1. Taxonomy (NCBI): domain Eukaryota; kingdom Viridiplantae; phylum Chlorophyta; class Chlorophyceae; order Chlamydomonadales; genus Edaphochlamys; species Edaphochlamys debaryana. The sequence continues at coordinate 953,313 of JAEHOE010000003.1, forward strand.
GCCGGGAAGCCGCGGTTCAACCCCCCTGCGGATGTCGAGCCGCCTTCCCCCTGACTCGGCGTGGTTGTGGTGCTTGTGATGATCTCTTGTAGCTAGCCCTCTCGGGCTGGGACTGTCACTGTATGGGTTGGAGTAGGTGGCTGCCTCGGTGTTGGACATTCCCTTCGGGTACGCCTGGGGTCGGGGGAAGTTGACTCTCTCCCCCTTGTGCGGGGCCGGCAGCTTGCTGCCCGCTGGCCGCAACCCTGTAATGCGTCATTCCTAAGACTGGGTATGGAGCCACAGCCGTACCCTGCGCGCGACAGCACAAGGCTCTCACGCTCTCATTTGTGATGGTGATGCTTGTACAAGAGCGCTGTTATCGGCCCGTGCCCGGGTAGAGGCGGCCCTCGGCGAGGCTGGGATCGGTCGCTATAAGGAGTGGCGGGTCGCGCCTTCAACCTCCGAGCACTGCACCCTGGGTGTCTATTCAAGCTACAACATTGACCGCTTGCACCCTACCACTAAACGCTGTCAGTACCAACAGCAGTGACACAAAGCCGAAGCCCATTCTTATTCACGTCGGCAAGAATGTACGCGCACAACGCAGGGCCAGACTTGAGCCAGACATACCAGAACACGGTGCTGGTCAAGAATTGGTACGAGGACCGCTTCCAGACCGAGGTCGCACAATCGACCGGGAGAACACTCAAGGAGCTTCCCACAAAGGAGAGGGTAGTGCCAGCAGGTTTCCCAGGACAATGGGAGACGACGAAAGTGGCGGCGGACACAAGCCGCATGACATCCCCACCAGTGGCGAAGGTTGCCAAGCCCTCAATGTACTCTGAAGACAATCTGGCGGAGAGGCTAACAACCTACGGGTTATCTGACAAGCTCTCCTACACGCTAGGTAAGAGGAGCAAGAGGAGCTCGGTCCTCTCCAGCTCAAGCCGACAGGGGGGGGCCGGGGGAGGGGCACTCGTCCGCTCAAAACGACCCAGCAACGGAGGGATCCACAACTGAGGGGAGCACGGACTCCGAGGGCAATAGCGCCTGCGGTGGGTAGGACAGGTTAGGGACTGGTCTACTGCTCGCTGCAAGGCCAGTTTTATGTCCTCCCTCAAGACGCGCCGGCCCCTGCTGTAGACCTCCAACCACGCGCCGGCCCCACTCACCCCTTGCAGGCCCCAACGCGGTGACCGAGGCCGCCAAGCCCGACCGGCGGTACTTTGAGACCACAAACAAAGCCATGTACGAGGATAAACCCATCTCCGACAAAACCGCGCACCCGGAGCGCTTCCAGAACGAGGTGCGCCTGGTCCGGCTCATCCCCATACACACACACCCATACCGGTGCACGTTTTCCCCGCCACCTGCAACCCTCCCCAAAACGAGAGGGCTCTCCACACACGCCAGCCACAGCTTCCACATCTCGTATGCACCTACCGGTACCTCCTCGGCCTAGCCTCGCACGCGCTGAACCCCCCTTGTCCTTGTCGACCCCGCCGCGCAGGTGCCCTCCAAGTTCGGCAAGACGGACTTCTGCATGAAGCAGCTCACGGGGGAGCCTAGCGACCAGCCGCCGTCGGCGGCCGGCGGCAAGGGCAACCGCGGCGAGATCACGCGGCGCCCGGGCGAGAGCGGCAACCCCTACGGCGTGTCGGTGTTTGTGGACGAGTACGCCACGTGGGGCACCGCGATCAAGGGCATGCCCCTCACGGAGACCGTGGACCGCAAGCAGACCAAGTACTTCCCCAAGTGAGGCGGCGGCGGCGGCGGTTGCGGGGAGGAGGAAGCGGAAGCGGAGCAGCAGCGGCGGAGCAGGAGCAGGAGGCGGCAGCGGCAGTACAAAATAGTAGCCTCCCCAAGTGAGCAGCGGCGGCCGGGACGTGGACGTGGAGCAGGCGGCGGTGGCGGAGGAACATGCGGCGGAAACGGAGGACGAGGAGGAGGAGGAGCATAGCCAGTTGGACGACCAGCAGTGGAGTGGCGGCGCAGCGGCTCACTGCGAATGGGGCATGAGCAGGTTCCCGGGCGAGGCCGCGGGGCTGGATGCCGCGTGCGTCAGTGGCGAGGCGCTGTGCCTGGGCCCGGGCCTGACTTCCTGAACGGTGCGATGAGACTGCGGGAAGCCAGCCAGCCAGGCAGGCAGGCACCGCCGGCAATCAACCGGTGGTCCGGCTGACGCGGCGCCGTGTCGGGGTCCAATCACGGCTCAGCGCTCCGCAGGCGCCAGCAGCCCGGTTCCAGTGGCATGCGGGCGCATTGCGGTCGGGAGCCGGTACTGCAGCTGGGCGGCGGCAGTGGATCGCTCGGGTCCTTGGGTCCGGATGGCTTCTAAACCTCGGCCGTTTGGTGCATGGCGACGCGTCTCTTCGAGGGACTCCCAAAGTCGGCTGTGGTGCGGTTTGCCGCACTTGCACGGCGCCTGCGTTGGGGGCTGAGCCTGGTTGCAGGCATGCGGCCGAGGGCAGGCTGTGCTGGGCAGCCGGGCAGCAGCCAGTGGGCAGCAGGGCAGGAGGCGCAGAGGCACCATGACGCTAGGGCGTCGGCAAGAGGACGAATCGCGGGGCTGCAAGCTTGCAGGTGGTTGAGGTTTTAGAGGGTATGTGATAGATGGGTAGACAGGTGCGGCAGAAGCATTGTGCAGGGCAGGACTGGAGCATATGTACAGCACTGCGGCGAGATCCCGTAAGTGGGAAGGTCTAAGCTTGTCCGTGTGGGAGAAGCGCTGAGCTAGGATTTGGTGGCCGCAGCCCCAGCCGGGGCGCCACACCTTGTGATGAGTGATGAGTCTGATGACCACAGGGTGCGGGCTCATGGGTTGTGACCGCAGGTCTCTGGGACATGAAGGACGCATTTTGCAGCAGTCCGTGGCACGGCGGGAGTTGCGCTGAGATGATGCGCGGGAACGGACGGCGGCCGGACGGCGGTTGTGGACGGCTGTGGGCCGAGCGCTGGACTCGGCCCAGCTGTAAGCTTGGGTACGTGCCAGCACTGATGAGCCGAGCGTGAGAAGAGAAAGATCCAGAACAAAACTGTCGCAGGGGTAGTGCCAACAAGGGTGTCTGTCCTCGGGACAGGTAGAAGGGCTGAGCCCCAAACCCCGCGAGGCCGGGCAGCACTGGGGCCGGGCACTCGGCCTCACAGCACAGGACTTGACAACCACCAGCACCGCCATAGTGAGGGGCCTTTGCAATGCCGGTCTTCAGTCACTTCACTAACAGCGTTGTGACCAGGCCAAGCGCAACGGGTCTTCACGGGTCTTCCCTGCTGCAGCCAGTGTCCCAGTGACGCACTCATCCCTGGCACTCAGACTCAGTCGAAATATCACACCTGACAGCGGGCCCGGCAGTTCTGTGGGCATATCGCGGATGAGGAGGGCGAACGCGGGGCAGGGCGGGGCGGAGCGGGTCGTTTCAAGGCGCGGGGGGCTGCGGGGGAGGCGGGGGCTGCGGGCGGCTGCGTGGGGAGGCGGGGGGTTGCGCGCGCGCACACGCAGATCGAAAACCGCCAGATGATCAACCGCGCTCGGCGCGCCTTTCCCTTCAGTAACCCCACCGGGGCACGTTAACGTCACAATAGCGTAGTGCCAGATAGCTAGCAGGCAGCTTGCCGTCCTCCCGCGCAAAGCAATCCTTGTTAAACACTGGCTGAGGCTGAGCCTGTCGGCTTGGACCACCTCAGCAGGACCTTTCGGAGCCTAGCAGCGAGGTGACTGTATATCAGGTGGGCGCGGATGCTTGCGATGTCCCGCGCGGGCTCGGAAAGGTTTCCGCTCGGCTGGGCCCCTCCACCCTCGCCTCTGATCAAAATGCCTGATGGTAGCTTACTGCTGCCTTTGGCCGGGCGTGCGGCTTTAGTGCGGCTCCTCGGCTGCAACGCGCTGAGGTGGCCCCAGAGCCGGGCGGGCTGTGCGCGTGCGGCATCGCGCTCCCGCGACTCCTCGTTCCCGACGGTGTCCATGTAGCTGTCATAATGCGCTTTCTCGCTTGGTAAGGGCCTTGAACCTGTGCACCTGCAGAGGCCATGCCTGCAGCCGAGACCCTGCCCAGCGGCGAGACCGATCCCACGCCCGTGGACGGTGGCACTCTGCTGCCGCCATGTGAGCCGGCTGAGGGAAGCGTAGCGCCGTCCCTGACCGCCGACACGCTGAACACCGCGGACGTCTCGGGCTCACACGTCCAGCAGCTCATCAGCCACGGCGCGGACGTGAACGCTCCGGATAACAATGGCTGGACGCCGCTCCACACGGCCGCGTATCACGGCCAGGAGGAGATTGTGCGCATCCTGCTCGCGAACAAGGCGAACGTGAACGCGCGCAACAAGAGCGATGAGACTCCTTTGCATCTCGCGGCGAAGTGGCCGCAGGACAGGGTCGTAGAGGCTCTGCTGGCGGGTGGCGCGGACCTCTCGGCGCGCAACAAGCGTGGGCGCACCCCCGCCCACGTCGCGGCCCTCTTCAACCGCCACGCCATTCTAGACCGCCTGCTGAACGCGGGTGCGTTCGTGATTGGAGGACGGGTGCAAGAGTTCGGGACGAGAAGCAACAGCATTGCCCAGGACGTCGCAGGGGACGAGGGGGGTCCTGTGGCGGGGATCCCCACGGTTTTGTGGCGTCGGCTCTCCACCCACACCGGTTTTAGTCTTCAGCCCTCCCCTTGCGCTACCCCTTCCCCCCCTCCAACCCCCAACCTCTCCACACACACCCCATCCCTCACCCACCAGGCGCCGACGTGTCTGCCCGCGACGCCGACTCCGCCACGCCCCTGCACCTGGCGGTGCGGCAGGGCACCCCCGTGGAGCCGGAGCTGGTCAAGACGCTCATCCGCCACTCGGCCGACCTGGAGGCGGCGGACGCCCGCGGCCTCGCGCCGCTGCACCACCTGCCGCAGGCGCAGATGGGGGTGCGTCGCGTCGCGTTGCGGCGGGGGGAAGGGGGAGAGGGAAAGAGGGGAGTCTGCTTGGGGGATTTCTTGCGGGCCTCATTCTAACGTCCACGGGCCCGGCTGTGCTCGAGCTGCTCACACCTCTCCTCTGGCTGAGCGCGTGTGGCTTACCAAACCTCCTCCCGTTGCCGCTCCTCCTCGCTGGAACCCTCCCCCTCCCCTACTTGATCGTTTCCTGCTCGAAACACTATCCCCTTGCAGGACTGGCTCCACTGGGCCGCGTACGAGGGCAAGGAGGCGCTGCTGCGGGTGCTGCTGGCGCGGCCGGGCGTGCGGCCCGACTGCTACTCGGAGGAGGGCCTCACGCCCCTGCACCTGGCGGCACACGTCAACAGCTGCAGCATGGTGCGTGGGGGGGGCTGGGGGGGGGGCAGTGGGAGGTGGTGGTAAGGGTGGTGATGGTTGTAGTGGCTGTGCACTGGTGCAGAAATGAGTGGTAGAACATCAATCCGAGGGGGACGGCAGTGCGGGGCCTCCGCACGCTCACCCCTCTGTCCGCTGCCCCCCGGCCCCCTCAGGTCCAGCTGCTCCTGAACGCGGGGGCAAAGGTCAACGCGCCCTCGCAGCCGCCCGCCAAGCCCTCAGGTGAGCCCTTGGCTCCAACCAAGCCCCCTCCCCCCTTTCCCCCCTGCTGCCCCTCACCCTCACACCCCGCCCACCCCTCCCCTCCCTCCCTCCTCTCCCTCCTCCCTCCCCACCCCTCACCCCACCCCCGCAGCCGGTCGCGAGACCTACGGCATCCCTCTCCCCGGCGCCCCCGGCTCCATCACCGCCGGCATCAGCGTGTCCCCGCAGCTCAAGGCCTACGGGGGCGCCTCAAAGCTGCCCCCGGGCGAGCTCACGGCGCTGCACATCGCCGCGGAGCGGGGCAGCGCGGAGCTCATCCGCCTGCTGGTGGGGGCGGGGGGCAAGGTCAATGTGCAGGTGCGGGGGAGGCCGGGGGTGGGGGTGGGGGGGTGGGGAGTGGGGAGGGAGTGGGGAGGGGTGGAGTGGGGTGGAGTGGGGTGGGGTGGGCCAGGTGGGACGGGGTGGGGGTGGGGCTGGAGGCTGGGGCTGGAAGGGTGCTGGGGTGTTGGGAGGAAGTTAGAGCACGTGCTGTGGGCTGGCTTGTGGTGTCAGGAGACGCGCCATGGCCCAACACCTCCCCCATCGTTCTCATGCCGCAGGGCGAGCGGGGCATGCCTCCTCTCCACGTGGCGGTGTGGGAGGGCAACACGGCGGCGGTGGCGTCCCTTCTGGCGGCCAAGGTGGGGCGGAGGAGCCGGGGGTGTGTGTGGCTGCCACGCAGCAGCCAGGGCAGCAGGTGCTGCCCCGAAGCCCAAGCTCACGCCTGGGCCTGGACTTGGACTTGGGGCACGGGTCCGTCCGCACCGGCTGATAGCAGCACCTCTCTTACGCCCTCCGCCCCAGGCCAGGCCCTTGCGCTCCCTTCCACGCCCCCTCAGACCTCCCCACCTCCCCCCTCCCCTCTTCCCTCCGCCCCCTCTATCCCAGGCCTCCGTGTCGCTCAAGTCCAAGGCGGGCGGCTTCACGGCGGTGCACTGCGCCGCGCTGTCGGCCCGCGCCTCGCCCGAGCTGCTGGGGCTGCTGCTGGACAACGGGGGCGCGGCGGTGCTGGAGGAGCGCTGCCAGGAGGGGTGGACGGCGCTGCACCTGGCGTGCCAGGTGGGGGCGGGGCGGAGGGGGGCTGGGGGTGCGGGCGGGGAGGGGCGCGGGGGCGTACTGGCGTGGGTGGCGCCGGAGTCATACTTTTGGGGTGGGGGGAGGAGCGCGGGGGGCCAGTAAACTGGCATGGGTGGTGGCGGACTCATGTGCCGGGCTGAGTCAGCGGTGCTTTGCTTGAGGGCGCCACAGGCCCCCGCCGACGCAAACTTCCTACGAGCACCTCTTTGCACCCTGCCAACCCTTCCACCCTCTGCCCGTCTCAGGCCGCTCCCCCCGCCATAGTGGACCTGCTGCTGCAGCGGGGCGCTCGGGCCAGCGCCAAGGGGAAGAACGGGCGCACGGCGGCGGACTGCGCGGTCAAGCGGCCGGAGATCCTGCAGGTGCGCCTGGGCGGATGCGAGTGGTGGCTGCGAGGGGGGATCGGGCAGAGGGCTGCCGGGGAGTGGCCGTAGAATGGCCGAGGGAGGGGCAGGGGGGGAAGCATGCCACGGGCGGTCGGTGGGTTGGAAGGGTTGTGCGGAAGTCCCTCGGGAGTTCTCGTGTCACCCCCCACGTGTGTCCCCCCGCCGCAGATACTGCACGTGGCCACGGGGGGGAAGGTGCCGCTGCCGGCGGGCCTGGGCCTGGGCCTGGGCCTGCCCTCAGTCGCGGCAGCCGCCAACGGCCTCCTCGCCGCAGCAGCAGCCGTCGGCGGCGGCCCCAATGGCGCCTCCGCCAACGGCGGCTCTCGCAGCGGCGGCGGCGGCTCCTCCGCTGCCTCCGCCGCCGGCGCCGCCGGCAGGGGCAGCGGCCGCCGCGGCTCCTCCGGGGCGTCACCCGGCGGCGGCGGCAGCGGCAGCGGGTCTCAGTCTGGGCTACTGCCCGGTACGGCCGCTGTACTCGAGCCGTTGGAATCCATGGAGGCAACCCTAGCTGCGCTGCTGGCGGACATGGGCGGCGCGCTCTGTAGCCTGCAGGCGGGCGCGCTGTTCGGCTCCGCCGCCTGCGCCGCCGACCCCGTCGGGCACTGCATTCGCCCCCTCGACAAGCGCTTAGTCATGGTGTGCACGCTGGGCTGCCAGTTCTCATTTCATCTACAGTGCTGGAAGGCCGCAAGAGAGGCGCTTAAGGACAAGTGGCCGGGCTTCACGGGCGCGCTGCAGTCGGGCGGGCGGTACTGCTGCATCGCGCCAAACTGTACCGGATACATACGGGAGCAGGCCATCTGCGACGGCACGACCGTGACCTCGCCCGCGCAGTCGCGGCTGTACGGCATGAGTCAGGAGGTGTACGACGACCTGCCGCCGAGCGCCAAGCCGCTCGGCGGCGCCGCGCCGCCGCTGCCCGGCGGCGGCGAGGGCGGGCTGCTGTCCGCCCAGGGCGGCTCCGCCGCTGCCGCCGCCGCCGGAGGTGGCACGCAGGCGCAGCCTGCCCTGCCCGCCGGCAACGCTCCCGCCGGCGGCTCCGCCGCCGCCGCCCTCTCCGGCCTCCACACGCCTCTCAACCTGGCGCAGGTGATGATGCAGGCGGCGACGGCGGTGGGGAACATGGTCGGCGGCGCGGGCCGGCTCTCCCACAGCCAGCTGGCGGCAGCCTTCGCCGCCAGCGGCGGGCTGCAGAACCTGCTGGCCAACCCGCCGCCGGTGCCGCAGTGTATGTCGGCGCGGGAGGCCGCCGCCATCGCCGCCGAGACGCTCGGCGTCGGGCCCAGCCGCGGCCGCGGCGGTGGCGACGGTTGGTCCTCCTGCCACGTGGAGGAGCTGCCGTCGGACGACGAGGACGACGGCGCAGACGACATCAGCGCGGACGTGGCGATGACGTCAGGCCGCGGCGGCGGCGGCGCATCCAGCCGTACCGGCGGCGCCGCCAGTGCCAGCGGCGCCGCGGCTGCCGCCGCCAACGGCGGCCACGGGCGGAAGCACGGCTCGAATGCCAAGGCCGGGAAGAGCGGCAAGGTTGGCAAGGCCGGCGGCGGCGGCAAGGGCGGGTCGACGGCGGCGGGGCCGATCAGCAGCGCCGCCGCCGCCGAGATGCTACAGCAGCTGCAGGGCCTGCAGCAGGCGGTTGCGGCGGTGCAGTCTGCCGTCGGCGCCGGCGGCGGCAGCGGCTCGGCGCCGGCGGCGTACAACTCCCAGACCGTCGCCTCCGCAACGGCGGCGGCGGCGCTGGCGGGGGGTGCTCGCCTGGTGATCCTGCCTGACTCAGCCAGCATGGCGCAGGGCGGGCCCATCCCAGCGGCGGAGCTGATCCCGCAGGAGCTGCCGCCGCCGCGCGGCGCTGGCAGCGGCGGCGGCAGCGGCGACGACGTCGACGGCGGCGACGTTGACGGCGGCGGCGACGGCCAGGCGATGCCGCCGCCGCGGCGGCGCTCGCACGTGCCGCCGATGCCCCGCCGGCCGCCGCCGCCGCCCGACACCGGCGGCCTGCACCCCGTCTCTCCGCAGCTGGCCACCCCGCCGCCAGCCACCTCCCTCCTCACGCCGGGCGTGCAGCCCCCGCTCTCGCCTGTGGGAGTCACCAGCGCATCCACGCCCCCCGTCCGACAGCCGGACGCCGCCCTGGCGCCCATCCTCGTCGGCCCCGTGCCCCAACCCCAACCCGGCACGCCCCCGGCCCCCTTCCCCTCGCCTTCCTCCCCCAGCCGCAACGGCAAGCCGCCCAGCACCGCCTCCGCCGCCACTACCGCTGCCGCGCCGGCCGCCACGGCCGCCACAGCCGCCTCCAGCGCGACCGTTACCTCGCGGAAGGCCGCCAACGGCTCGGCCACAACCACCACAACCACCACAACCGTCATCCGCTCGGGCCCCGCCGGCCTGTCCGTGTCCCGCAGCACTGCCTCCAAGCTCACCCCCGCCCAGGCCGCCCTGGCCCTAGGGGCGGGCAACTACGAGCCAGGCGGCTACGCCCGGGCCGTGTGCCCCAGCCACAGGCCGGGGGTGCACCGGGTGACGCTGTCCGCCACCACCCCCGCGGCGCCGCAGCCGACGGCAGCGGCGGCGGCGGCAGTGGACGTGGTGGCGGCGGCGGAGGCGGCGGAGGTGGAGGCTGGGCCGCAGCCTGCCAGCGTTGCGATCGCGGTCCCGGTGGAGCGAGTCCTGGCGGGTGCCGCCCCCGCCGCCGCTGCCGCCGCCCCGCCAGCTGCCGGCGGCGCGGGCCGCGGCAGCGCAGAGGCGCCGGCGGGCCCTGTCCCCGAGCAGCCTGCCGCCGCTGCCGCCGCCGCCAGCGCTTCTGCCGCTGACATCATCCGTGAGGCGCTGCAGAGCCTCCGCGCCCCCGCCGCCGCCACTGCTGCCGACGGCGCCGCCGCTGCCGCCGTCGCCGCCGCCTCCAGGCACCTGCTGATCGAGTCTCAGGACATCCCGCTGCTGTCGGGCACGCCGGGCATGCTGGAGGCCTGGCTGGCGGCGCACGTGGGCACGCACGGACGGTTGGTGTCGTACCGGATCCTGCCGTCCATGGGCGCGGCGGCGGTTAGCCTGGAGAGCGAGAGCGCCGCCGCCGCGGCGGCGGCGTCGCTGGCGGCGCGGCCCGCGCTGCTGGTGCACCCGCTGGCGGTGGCTCCGCTGGAGGCGTTCCCCGAGGACGAGGTGCTTGCGGAGCGGGCCCAAAAGGTGGGGCACGGGAGGGCAGGGCTGGGAGGGGAGGGAGGGCAGGGCTGGGAGGGGAGGGAGGGCAGGGACGGGAGGGGAGGGAGGGCAGGGCTGGGAGGGGAGGGGTCCTGCGCGGTGCCAGGACAGTGCGGGGCCGAAAGGCAAGGGAACTGGGAGGGGGGGGGCTGCAATGCGTGAGGTGGGTGGGGGGGCTGAGCCTGGGCAGAGGAGGGCAAACAGCTGAGGAAAGGCGGTGCGCGAGGACGGGCAGCTGCGCGGACCAGAGCGGCCCAGCTCGGGCACCGTAACCGCTTGTCCTTGCCGATTGCCCCAAGACGGCTCACTGCGCACCCGCTGCCCCTCCTCCCCCCACCACGGCCGCAGCTGGCCCGCGCGGGCCGCCCCGCCGCCGACCGCTCCTGGATGGCGGCCATGGTGGAGCTGTGGACGCGGCTGCAGGCCGTGCCGCCGGCGGTGCACGACCGCAGCGCCTGAGCAGCGGGCGGGCGGGGCCGGTGGATGGGCGGCTGGGGGCGGGGGCTGTGCGCGGGCCTTGCTTGGCGCAGGGCTGGCTCCAGCGTGTGCGAGGCTGCGGGCGGTGCGTGGGCGGACCCGCCGAACACGGACGCATTGTGCGGTGTGCGGTGCCGCTGTGTGGGCGCGTGTGTTGAGAGGGCGCGCGTATCAGGCAGGGATACGTCAGCTCGGCAGAAGGCCATAGGCCAAATGCAACCGTGTGTTCAGGGCTGCTTGTGCGCCCGTATGCGTGTGTTTGGTGGGGGGGACATGTACAGACGGTGTGGGCGCGTGCAGGTGGTGTGGGCGTGTGGAGGTGAATGGGAAAGGGTGGGAGCTGGCGAATCTTGGGCATTGGGCAAAGGGCTCCGGTGGGCTGCCGACGGCTGGGTTCAGCGCCCATGCGAAAGGCATGCCGGGCCGGGCCCGGCGTTTCTGGGATAAGGTACTGGTAGCGAGCACAGGGAGTGCTGGAACACAGATCACAGAGCAAGATGCAGTAGATTCAACAGGTAGAGAGGCTGGACTTGGTCAGAGGAGTAGCAATCAGGCGACTAGCGCAGGTAGGGAAGCGGTGAATGGGAGGCCAGAGGCCTGGTGAGGCATGTGGCTTTGAGCGGGTCAGTGGTCATGTGGCGGAGGCGGGCCATGCTTCCTCTGGGCGTGACGGCCAATGAAGGCCGGGCCCCCTTGAGTGCAGGCTTAGGCGAGCTTAGGCTTGTAGGTGGTTGGACTTAGCGGGGCGGTCGGCGGCGACGGGAGGGCGCATGCTCCGTGCGAGGCACCGCGGCACCGGTCGGTGGACCCCTAGAGCGCGGAGCGGGCAGGAGCGCACGGCGGTGTGGCGACTGAAGAGGGGCGGCGCATGGGATGCGGCGTGCAGGTACTGGGTCTCCTGCATTCGGTCATGAATGCCCTGAAGTCGAGGGCGCGATAGGTGGAGGCAAGTTGTGCAATCGCGCCTGGGGATGCCGGGCAGCGGCCGTGGGCGCTGGTCGGGCTGTGCGAAAGGTTGCAAAGGCTGGCAAGCGCTTCAAGAGTTTAAGACCCTGTCTCCAGCGCAAGTTACAACGGCTCATAGTTCTTTGCACAATGGTGCGGTAACAGAACATTGCCCGTCCTTGTCAACGGTGAGACGCCACGACTCCGCGGCACTACGCCCCGTTGTCTATAATAATACGTGTCAGACGAACGGACGGACTTCAGGAGTCCCACCACGCTCTCCCTGCCTAATAGGCCCATCTCAGGCACGCTGTGTTGGGGCATGCCCTCTGCTGTTTGCGCCCATGCCTGCGGCCTGCTACCAAGGGACGGCCCTGCGGCCCCCTTCCCTGCTCACCTTCAGCCCGGCTGGTCATCCCTCCTCGATCGGCTGCATTCCCCAACTCGTCCTCCATTCTCCAGCTGCCTGTCTCAGCCCCCTCCCCCTCCACTGGACCACCGCCCGGGCATGACGCTCCGTCAGGTGCTACGAGGCCTCGAGCTGGTGTCCTACGTCGGGGGCTACGCCCGCCTCCCCCTACCCCTACCCCTACGCCTCCCCCTACCCCTACCCCTGCGCCTCCCCCTACGCTTCCTCCTTTCCCTCCCCCTCAGCCGCCTCGAAGTGATCGTCGTGCTTGATGCCCAGCAGGTCCATCAGCAGGGGGGCGCGCTCGCGGAGGCCTGCGGGGCGGGGGCAGCCGGGGAAGAGGTGGGTGGTTGATAGACGGCGTGGGCGGCGGAGGACTGTGCTGCGCCGTAGTGCGGCCTGCGGCGGCGCTCCAGGCATAGAGGGCGCCAGCAAGCAGGGCCCTGCAAGCAGTCCCCCACAGCCGCACGCACCGGCGGCCGGCGCCACCCGGAGCCGCCTTCTATGACTGTGCCTAATGCCACCCGTGCTCCGTCCCTGTCTTCACAGACTGTGGATCACAGTGCTTGGGCCGCACCTGCCCCGGGCGGGTGGCTGGCGTGGATGACGAGCGCCTTCTTCCTGGCCTCCTCGCTCACGGCCGCCCCGCAGGTGGTGGGGAAGGCGGCGGCGTCCAGCAGCCGCAGCTCCGTGCCCAGCGTGCCGGCGCACATGGGCATGAAGGCCGCGAAGCGCTCCTGCTCGCGGACCACCTCCTGCGAGCCGTTGTTCTTGGGGTTGGCGTGGTAGGCCATGTCTGGGGGGTGGGGGCGAAAGGACGCAAGGGCGGGGGAGAGGGACAGAGGGGTGGGGGAGGGGGAGGGTTTGCGGGGTGGGCGGATGGGTGGAGGGGGTGCAGTGCGGCGGACGCAGGGCAGTGGGCAGGAAAGGCGGGGCCGCGAGGACGTGTCCTGGACAGGCCTGAGACGCTGACTGACACTGACTAGACCTAGAGCTGTGGCGTGTAGCCCCGTAGGGCCCCCTCGGCCCAGGCAGCTACGGTGCTCACCCAGGATGAGGGAGTAGGTGCAGCGCATGACGGCCGGGGTGCTGCGGAAGAAGGCGATGCCCGTGCTCCACAGCACCTCGCCGCCCTCGGCCCCCTGGGACCCGGCCAGGCTGCGGCTGTGCCGCCAGTGGTCGTTGTGCTGGCTGCTCAGGTCGGCCATGCTGGGCGCCTTGGGCGTGTCCTCATCCCAGGGCGTGGGCTTAGAGCCACACGGTTCTGGCGCGACGCCTACGGAAATGCCGGCGGACGAGGCGAGCAATGTGGGGAAGGGATCCTCGAGGAAGATGACGTCGGCGTCGACGTACAGGATGTCGATGTTTGTCGTGAGCGCGTTGATGATGTAGCGCAGTTTGGCCATGCCGAACGCGGCGGCCTTGAAGCTGGGCTGCTTCTGGTCGCCGTTGAACAGGCCCGAGGATCCATCGCCCGTGCAGGAATGGTGGTAGCTGCGCTGCAGCTTGGTGCACTTGGCGGCCGCGTCTGACGTGACGCCCATGACTACTGTGTGGGAGGTGAGGTCGTCAGGCTCGCCGTCAGCGCCCTGGTGCTCGATGCGCTGCAGGCTCTCGAGCAGCACGGGTATGAGGTAGTCCATGGCAACGTTGTTGCCCATGGTCAGGATAGCGTAGCCCCGGTCGCAGTCTGATAGCTGAATCTGCGAGTTCTTGAGGCTCTGCTGGGGGGCGCCCTTCGGGTCGTAGGGGGCGCGGCAGGTGCGCACGTGGCGGAGGAAGCCCTCGTCGGGGTAGCGGGGGCCGTCGCGGGAGATGGTTTGGCGTGCCACCTCGTGCATGTTCACCAGCGGCCGCCGCACCGGCCATGACTCCTTCTTAGCTGCTATGAGTAGCATGTGAGACGCCGTGCCGAGCGCCAGAAGCAATAGCGCCATGCGGTCGGCAGTTTTGCCGGGGGTTGCGCGGCCTGGCCGCATCTGCATCAGAGTGCCTCTATGCATCCTAGCGCAGCGCGCAGGAGGGTGGGCCCATAGCTCTAGCTCATCGAGGTCGGCTTGTGTGTGTTGCGCGGCTCAAGTCGTCGCGCTTTGTACTCAAATTACCGCACACAGTGATTATACACAGCAAGTCTAACAGTGACGAAACACGCGGTTGTGAGACTATCGACGGTCTGCGGAACAGGCCAGCCGGTTGAATCAAGGACAGCTCACAGCATGACGCCCGACCGCCCCGGACATCGCATGCAACGCTTGATTTGTGTAGACTGGCGAATGTGACGGCCCTCAGGGCCTGCAGCTGTCGCGCGCGCGATGGGAGCGACTCCCGCCGGCCAACGCGGAAAGCTCGTGTTAGCCTGGACGGTGCTTATAGGATGGAGCCTGACTTCGACGCTGGGGATGGTGGAGGCGAAGACCAACCAGATCGCAAAGTTCTCCAAGTCGCACTTCACAACCCACGGCGCCCGGCTCCCCACGCCGGAGTTCGTGGCTGCTGTCGGGGCAGCGGCCATCGACATTACGCACCTTAGCTGCAGGAAGAGCATGGTGAGGCCGGGGGACGTGCTGCGGCGCTGGGGCGGGCTGCTCCGGGCTGAAAGGGAGCGTTAGACCCTGCCCGACTGTCCCTCGACACACCTACCCGCATCTCCCTTCCCCCCTCCAACCCCCCTCCCCCCCCACAACCCCCCCTCCTCCCCCCCCACACACACGCCCCCAGGTCATGATCGGCATGGCCAACGAGGAGGCCCTGGCGCACACGGTGCCGCTCTTCCTGCGCAGCCTGCGCCGCGCCTCGCTGTCGGGCGGGCGGCAGCGGGGCGCCTCCCTGGACCGCCACCTGGTGCTCGTGGCCTGGTCGGAGCAGGCCCTGGCGGACTGCCGGGCGCTGCAGGGAAAGGGAAACAGACCGAATGGGGAGGGGAGGGAGGGGGAGGGGAAGGGGAAGGGGGAGGGGAGGCAGGGGAAGGGGGAGGGGAGGGAGGAGGAGGGGGAGGAGAAGGGGGAAGGGAAGGAGGTGGGGGAGGGGTACGGGCACCAGTGCGTGCGCGACGCGGAGCACTCGGCGGGGACGGGGTCGTTCGGGTTCCACGATGCGGGCTTCAACTCGCTCGGGTGAGGAGGGGCGGGGGGGTGGGATGGGCGGGTGAGGGAGGTGGGCGGAAAGGGAGGGGTGAAAGAGCTGGGGCTGGGCCTAAATCAGCACCGGGCGGGTAAGGAAGGTGGGCGCGGGCTGGGCGTTGAGTGATTGGTGGGCGAGGGGCTGGGAGCTGGGCGGGTGGTGCAGGGTGGAGCCCACGCGATGTGTGGCCCTTAGGCGGGTATGCCAAGCGACCCTCGGGGGGTGACTGGGGTGGGCGTCACTGGGTGGGAGCAATGGGCGGGCAGCTGGGCTTGTGTGCCGGGGCTAGTCTTGGGCCTGCGGGAGGTCAGGAGTACGCGTGCGGGAGCTGATTCGGGGCTGTTGATCCAGCCGCTTTTGAAGACTTGCTCGGAGCACTGCTTCCTCGGATGGCAGGCGCAGGCCTTGGATGTGGCCTGACCCTCCCCCCCTCCCCCCCCTGTCAGGTTCGCCAAGATCAAGTACATCCTCAACGGCCTGTCCCTGGGCCATGACGTGGTCTTCCTGGACACCGACATTGTCGTACTGCGGGATCCAGTGCCGTACTTCTTGTCGCGGCGGGCGGATCTGTTTGGATCCATGGAGAAGTGCATGATCTACAATGACACGCACGCCTTCCACAGCCCCGAGTTCCTTCGGATGAAGAAACGCCCGCCGCCCATCAACATCGGTGCGCGGACAACGTTGTTGCTTGGGTGCTGGGCGTTGTTTGGACGCTGGGCTCTGCTGGGATGGTTTGTCCCCCCGTCCATGGCTTTCGGCGTCAGCTCGTGCCGTGTAGCCTGCGAAGCCGTGCGAAACCTATGTTGCTGTACAACTGTCGTGCACGTATGCACATCGCAGGCGTGCTGTACTTCAAGGCCACGGCGGGCGTTACCCGCTGCGTGTACAACTGGATGTGGGACATGCACTCCGAGGTGCAGGGGCGGCCGCGGATATGGGACCAGGTGGGGGGCCTGCGGGGCAAGGGGGGCCGGGGCCTGGAGGGAGGGGTGACCAGGGTGCAGGACAGGGGGGAGGGGGCCGTAAGGGGCCTCGTTCGGAGTGTGAATCTAGGCAGCTGCGGTAAGAGGGGGGGCCGGTGCAAGGCCTGGAGATGGCGCTGTGCAGCCGGTTCCGCTGTTCATGCCCATGTCTCTTCCATAATCTAGGCCTAGGCTACACTTTGCCTACCGTATGGGCATGTAAGCCCTCTCTGTCCCTGCCTCCGCCTCTGGCTCTGCCCTCCTCCTCCCCCCCCCAGGACATATACGGCAAGGTCATGATCAAATGTACCGCCACGCACTCCCTGCGCTTCCAGGTGCGTGTGTGTGTGGGGGGGGGGGCTTGCAGCAATGCCTCTTCCCTCCGCCCCGGCCTTTCGGCACAATCGATTATTCTGTCCCTACCACCTCCCTAACCACCACCACGTGCCCCCCCTCATATGCTTACCCCCCCGCTCACCAGGTCCTGGACCCCCGGCTGTTCCAGTCCGCCTGCTTCCCTTTTTGCGGCTGCACGTACGACGATGACGTCATCACGCGGGAGAACATCGGCCGCTTCAGCAAGGGCCAGCGAGGGGACGACTTCGGGCGCTGCGGGCCGCAGCACTGGGGCGGGTGGCTCATGCGCCACTTCCCCTGCGCGGGCATGACGCGGACCAAGGCGGAGCTGATGCAGGTAGGGGCTGGGGAGTTTCGGTGCAGGGGAGAAGGGAGGATGGCTGGAGGGAGGGAAGGGTGTTTTGGTGAAGCAGCGCCGGTGTGGAGTACGGAAAGGGCTCAAGGGTGGACTGGCGGGGGCGTCCAAGGGCTCAAACAGGACGTGAAGAGGGGTGCCAGCAACAGCAAGAAGACACCGGCAGGAGCCTAAGGGATGCCAGGTGCCGTGGCAGCCGTGCTCCCGCGCAGCCCACACGCGTGACCGGCACGTCCCTAGCCCGCGCCCCTTGACCTCACCAACCACCCGCCCCGTCCCCCCGCCTCAGAACCTGCTGGAGGGGTACTACGACAACAAGACGGCCCAGATCAACCGCCAGTAGGGGCCACGGCCAGGCGGGGCCACGGCCAGTAGGGGCGGCCAAGGCCAGGCAGGGGTCGAGCCCGACCGCACCGGGGGCACAGGGGCAGGGGTGGGAATGAAGCACAGTGTGATGCCGGTGCACGAGGGCACGCCCGGCTCCAGCCCCCCAGTCACCATGCGGGCAGGGCTGCTATCGCGGGGAGGGGAGGGGGGGCGAGGCCGTCGAGGAGTGGGCCTGCCGTGCAGAGGACCCGGCGCTTGTACTGACGAGCTGTTCGGAGCATGGCGGGAGGCGCAGGTCAGGGCAGCCGGAGGCAGGTCCCATAGGACCGTAAGTGGCAGCGGCATGGGGCACTGCTTGGGGCTGTGGGGGGCAAGGATACGGGCGGCTTCTGACTGGCGGTGGGGCCTAGGGGGCTTACTGGCCGCCAGGTCTGCCGGTTCCTTTGCGGCTTGGGTCTCCCGGTGCCTAGGGGCCGGGGCTTGTGCTGAAGAGCTGTTAGTTCGGAGCCGTTGGCAAACCGCATAGGTGGGCAGTCGGTGGCAGCGGTAGGGGCCCATGCATGGCAGTGTGGTGTGCGGCCCCGTGGTTGAGGTAGTGGAGGGAACACTCGTGGATGCGGTGCGTGGGGTAGAAGAACATCAACGAAGCGAAGCGCTTGGTTGTGGTGTGGGGATACGGTGGGGTCTCAGCGGATGCGCATGTGAAGGAGAAGACACGTCCATCCATGCTTGATGGGTCTTCAGATCAGGACAGCGCGCAGCGGGTAAGTCAAAGCTGCGAGCGCTTCCAGGGTAGAAGGGTTGAGAGGTACCCTGCATCACCGGTAACTGCAGCCTTGCGGCAGCCTGTGTAAACTCTCTCTCATGCGGAGCTGACAACCGCCAACCGTGACATTTCTCCTAACCGTCACGCTGGAATACGCATAAGCCATCCAGGATCCAGCCACCCACAACAAAACGCAGCCTGTCTCCCGTGTACCTCAAGAGGTCCCCAACACTGCTCTGACGGCACGAATGTCCCATTTCTTCTTGCTTTGAACTGCGTCCAGCACAGCGCCAGGCAGGCCACCGGTACCCGCATACCGTACGCGGTGGCCGTTGACGAACCCGGCATCATCCTGCAATCCTTCGCAGCGCCGTCATCCTGCACCCACAGTAGCTCAAGCAGCCCTTGGCAAAGCCCCGCCCCCCGGTGTGCCCAGTCATGTCCTCCACAGTGCACACAGCCGACAAACGCCCCCCACACACACATTTGCCGGCATGATGAGCCCTTCACACAATCCTGCAAGCTGCTACTTGTACCGCCTGCTGTACCTCTATGGTATGTGCGCAGCAATCGGCGGTCTTTGCTCCGACCTCCGAGAGCGAGGCTCAAAGACCCCTTCAACAAGCGGGGCGCCCCCACGGGGGCGGAAAACGAGGGCCGAGCCCCCCACCCATCTGCTACGGCATGTTAGCGCGTGGTCGATAAGTCCCTCTCCTTCAAAAAAACGTCAGGCCAATCACCTTGACCTTATTGGCCTTCCGCCCCGCTTCCTTGACCTGCAGCTCTACAAACAAACACTCCTCCGGCAGCGGCATCCGCGGCAGCTGCAGCCGCGTCGTCTGTGGCAGCGATGCACGCGTATCCCACAGCAGATCCCATTCTAGCTCCCCAATCACCTCCGCCTGCCCCTCCTCAAACACGCACCGCGACTTCCCCACCTGCCCTGGCAACACGATCTCGAGATCCGCTGCGTCGCTGGGCGTTGCCGCTAAAACCCGTACGGCGAGGATGCCGCTCTTGTCGTACGATTTGAGGGCCACGATGTCCAGCTCGCCCAGGGACATGCGCTCGGCGACCTGGGGGGGGGAGTGTCGGGGGGGATAGCGGTAAGGGGCAGGGGGTAAGGGGTAGGGATATGGAATAGGGGGAGGTGGGGAGGCTGTGAGAGCAAGGGGGCTGCCGCGAAGCGTGAAACAACGAAACGAAGGGAGCCGATTACTGAGGGGCGGCATTGAGACGCCGAGAAGTCGGCTGGGTGGCCCCGGCCCGGGGTCGTACCGCCTGTGGGTCGAAGAACAGGACGCACGTGGCCCCCGCCTCGTCAGCGATGAGGCCGCGGACCCGGTCGGGCACGTCGTCGTACACCTGTACGGCAAGCGCCAAACCACAGACGTCAGGCCAACATGCCGTCCGGGACATGCCAACTAGCTAAGCCCACACAGGCCCACCGGGGCCCACCGCAGGCCCAAGTTGCGGGGTCCAGGCCCAGGCCCATGTCCGCGGGCGCACCTCCCATCCTTCGCAGGGCGTTGCGCTCATTCGGGGCACCACGTGCAGGGCCGCAGCCGCCAGTGCGAACGTGGCGGGATCTCGATCCAGGAACTGCTCCACGTCAGCACGGGGGGCGCACGTGGGCTGCCTACGTGGGGGAGGCGGCCGGAGGAGGTGGACGTCAGGGGGCAGGAGGTGTTGCAAGGCCGACGCACCGGCAAGCTCCCCCCGGCCCCCCTGCCTTGAAAATAAACATCATCCCCGCCCGGACCGTACCCTCTCAACGTTAACCCCCCCTCCCCTACCTCGTGCAGTACTCTGGCGGCAGCTGCCACTCGGGTGCCCGCGCCAGCTGCTCGTGCTGCGCCGCCAGCCAGTGCAGCAGCATCTCCGCCACCAGCGAGTGGCCCAGGGGGCTGGGGTGCAGGTCGTCGCCGCCTTTGAGGGGGGGGGCGGGGGGGGGCAGGAGGGGAGGGCAGGGGGGCGGCAGTTGTGGTGCGTGCGGGCTGACATGAATTGTGACCGTGAGTCTGGCAGGAGCATAGTGCGAAGTCGCGATGCGTTGGCGTCGGCGTTTGCGTGTTACGGGCGGCTCCAAGCTCAACCCACATTTGAAGTTGCTGGATAGGAAGGCGTGGCTCTCGGGCGTCACGAACGGGCCCAGCGCCGCGCTGATGCTGATGTACGGCACCCCGTGCCACTCAACCGCCGGCAGTTGCTGACGCATGGCGTCCAGGCGCAGACCCGCGCGCAGCGGCTTCCTGGTTGGTTGGGTGGTTGGTTGGGTGGTTGGGTGGTTGGGTGGGGGAGAGGGCGCTTAGGCGTGGGGTGGGAGGGTGAAAGGCGGGTTGCACCTTGCATGGTGGGGCCGTGGGGTTGTGAGAGGGCGCTAACAACGGCGGCGGACCTGGGCCCGGGTGGGCCCGGAACGGACTCGGTGTGGGCCTGGCGTGGGCCTGGCGCTCACCCCTTCTTGGGCACGCCCAGCTGCTTGGCGGTGGCGCCCACGTAGGCCACTGCCAGTCCTGTGAAGCTGGGGGGGGGGGCGAAAGGGTAGGGGGGAGGGGGAGAGCAGGCTGGGAGTGGGCGTTGGAAGCCAAGCGGGATTGCGCCGCCTGCGCCAGGAAAGCGGCGAAAGGCGTGGGATGGCGTACAGTGGGGACAGAAACGATAGCATGGTAGGGGCGGGAGCCGTGTCCCATGCCGTTCCCTTGGAGCTGCAGCCCGGCCGGCTGGCCCCCGGGGAGCGGTTCAACGTTGGCGGCCTCCGGGATTCGCTCAGGCTGGCCGACCTCGACCCCACCTCGGCCCCACCTCGACCCTCCCTCAGACCCAGCCCTCCACCCTCCCCACCATAGCCCGACCCCCTCCCCCATTTGAATTAGCATCGCCGCCCCCACCCCCCAACCTCAGCCGGACCCTGCGCCGCGGCCCACCTGCGGTCGTGCCCCAGGCAGCCGGGATCTGGATCTGGATCCACGCGGCGCGATCTGTGCAGCAGCATGGCCAGGAGCACCTCGGTGGCCGCACAGATGGCTGTGTCGGCTCCCTCGGTGCCCTGGTTGGTCAGCTGCAAGGGGTCCAAACACGGGCGAGTGAGAGAGTTTTGAGAATCCGCGGCTCACCAAGGTTTCAGGTGTGAGGACCGACGGGCGAGTGTTGCCCCGCCTCGCCGGGTTCACGCTCCTGCCCTCCACCCCTGATGAGTGTACGGCACCGCCCCCCGACTGCCCTGATCTCCAGCCCCCAGCACCGGGCTTGCTGGCCGCCGTGCTCTTTTCCAAGCTCGAGATTGTACCCCCCGTCCACATTACCCTCCCCCCTGAGCACTCCTCCTCCTCCTCCCCTAGCAGAACGGGGCTCCCTCCCGCCGGACGACCCACATCGTTTATGGCCTGAGGCAAAGGGGGAGAGGGCGGAGGCAGAAGGGGAGCAGGGTGCAAGGGGCCGTGCACGTCGAAAGGCAGCGCGAGGACGGGGGGTGACCGGCGACCACAGTGGCAGGGGAGAAGCGAGGGCGCTCAGCCCCGCTCACTACTACACCAACCTGCACGCAGGCAACACTGCGGGGCTATCCCACCCCTACCCTACGTCAGCTCGCCACGCCGGATCCGCTACTGGCATCGACGACGGGCCTTACGCTCTGGACCTCGGTGCGCCATCGGGCTCGCCGGCCGCCGCCTTATCCTTTCCCGCTCGAAACTATACCCCACCCCTACCCTCCCTCCCCCCCTCCCCGCCCTGCCCACCCACCGTCTCCACCAGCACTGCGTCCGCTCCCTCGAGGAAGGTCTCCTGCTGCCCCACCAACGTATTGATCCTGAGGGGGGTCGGGTGCGTGGCGGGGAGGCTGAGATGGTCAAAGCACTGAAGGGGTGGCTGAGGGCCTCGGCTCTTGCGTGGAGTTGCCCAGCCCCCTGGAGCTGGAGTTTGGAGTTGGAGTTGGAGTTACCCCCCCCCAACAACAACACCGGGCCGCTTCCCTACGGCGCCAGGATTCAACCGGGAGCCAGGAGAGCGCCGCGGCCCTCGCCCCCAGCAAGCGGCCCGACCCCCCTCTAGCGCCAGAGGCCCCCCAACCACCCACCGCACCCCACCCTCCCCACCCCACCCCGCCACCCACCACATGGGCGTGCAGTACTGGCTCCGAGCCAGGTTGGCCACCGTGTGGCCCGTGCCTCCGTCCCTGCGGCCGCCGGTGCAGGGCAGCCTGCGGTTAAGGAGCCGCTCCAGCTGGGGTGGGCGGGGGGTGGGGAGGTGAGGTCAGCGGGGGGCTCAGCGGCGGCGGGGTCAGGGCAGAGGGCGGCTTGTGTGTGTGTGGGGAGCTCGCAAGGACCCGAACACATGTCCACACGCATTCAAACGCACCTGTGGCCCACGGCCGGTACAGGACGAGCTCTCCGTACGGTACCGGTACGCACAAGCCCGCCCACCCGCCCACCCGCCTCCGCCTCACCGCCCACCCGCCCATCCCACCCACCCGCCCAGCCCCCCCACCCACTGCCCACCTGCGCGGGCCAGGTCTGGTTTGGCGGCACGTGCGGCAGCCCCTTGCCGCAGCCCCCGTGCGTCACGGAGCCGCCCAGCACCCGCACGTCCAGGCACTCGCCCGCGCGCAGCTTGGCGCCCACTGGGGGTGGGGGGTGGTGGGGGTGGGGTGGAGGGTGAGGGGAGGGGCGGTTGGGATGCGGCGGAGGGGCGTTTGGTGTTGGGGGGTCCGGGGGACACGGTATCAGCCAGCAACACGTGTCACCCGGCCTGCCAGCGTGGGATTCCTGTAAACTCTGTAGAAACTGTCACCTCAATCCGGCCCCCAAGGCCTGCCCCCTGCGCACCACTCACCCCTGGTCCAGAGGGCGGGATCCCCAGCGTTGACCACGGACTTGGCCCGATTGAGAGCCGTCCAGAAGAGCTCCGTCTGCTCCCCCGGCCCGCCCGCGGCGTGCGGCTTCGGCCGCTTCGGCCGGCCCTCGGGAGACGGAGCGTGGCCAGCGCACCGCGGCGGGGCGAGCAGGAGGGGCAGCAGGAGAAGCAGGGGGAGCGCGTGCCCGTGTGCCAGGCGGGGCCGGCGGCAGGGCGGGCCGGGGGGGCGCCCGTGCGGTGCTCCCGCAGCCTTGGGGCGGTGCTCAACCGCAGCTGAGGGAGCGCAGGCTGGTTGGGGGCGTGCGCAGAACTGCGCCTGCCGCTCCCGCGCCACACCCATCGGGTTGGTGAGAGTGGTGAGCAGAGGGGGAGTTGGGGCGCCCTCCCTCAGGGTTGTGGGTCACGGCTGCCGGTGCATTGCTGTCCACGAGCAGCCTGCTCTACGTATGGAGTTAATGCAGCGCAGAAGGCACTGGAAGTGCGTGCCAAGCAGGCCATGGGGGAGTCGCGTGAGTTGTGGCATGACGATGCTGCACTTGCATATATAGTTAAGCACTTTTGATGCCACAGCTTACGGGAGGCAGAGGCGTGTAGAGGGCCGTCGGCGGGCGCATGCAGTCGCTGTGAGACGCAGCCGTTCAGCCGTTGGTCGCTATCAGTTTGTCTTTTCGTAGCTCGCGTGTAGACCTTCAACGCATAGGAGCCTTCGCTCGTGGGTTTCCGTCGCCAAAGTAACGCTGAGTTTGCATACACCGCGCGCGCATGCAGAGTGGACGCTCCCTGTTGTTTTGGGGATCAAATGTATGTGATTAATGTAATTCAGCCATTGTACACATGGAACAAGGGGTCAGTCCGACGGATTCGACCGGTACCTTGCGGAGTTGTGATTTTAGCAGCGCCGCAAGCCGCACACAGCTCGGAGACAACAAAAGGTGGACGTGTGTGATTATGGGGCTTTGGAGAGGAAAAAGGGGGGGCCGTTGGCGGCCACGGGGCGCGCGGGTTGGCGGACGCGCGCGGGTATGGGCACGCGCGGGTATGGATCCGTGACCGCCTGCGCGACATTTCCTTGTTGTCCATACCTGTGTGAGTCCGCCAGACACGCTGTTTGGATGCATCTGTACGTCCTTGACGCGACTGAGTAGTTTGCTGCTTCACGACTGCAGAAAGACCGCGTTCGGCCAGCTCGCGAACGGCAGTAGCTGCACTGCTTTAATTAGCCTCACTGGGTAATTCACGCGATGTAGCAACGAAGGCTTTGTCCGTGTGGCCGGCGCGACCGCGGAAACGATGGGAAGCCGGCAGCTGTTGTTGGGCGCAGCGACGCTTCTCGCGTTACTGCTGCTCGTGGACTGCCGGCATCAGAAGCCTCCCCAAAAGAATAAGCCGCTAAGGCTTGCAGCTGCCCACTTTGCGCAGCACGGAGTCCGACTGCCTTCGCGTGGTTTCGCCAAAGCTATGCAGGAGGCCAGCATAGACATCTCGCACCTCAGCTGTCGCAAGAGCCTGGTGAGATGACGCGCTGGCGCTTTGTGAGGCATCGGGGAGCAGGTCCGGAGGGGCGAGGGGCGACCCATGTGTGTTTCGACACACCGCTTGGTCGCCAACAGCCAGGGGGGCATCAGCTAGTCGAAGTCCACAGAAGGTCGAACTCCACAGAAGCACACATTGGTGCAGAAGTCGATGCTGGCCGAATCTTGTGCGTGCAGGTGCTGCTGGGCATGGCCAACGAGGAGGCGTTCAACCACACGGTGAGAGAGCGACCTGCAATCGTGCCCCTTGTCGCTCAAACCAACACCCCACCCCCAAGCCCCATCCGCCCCTGTGCCTCGCCTCCGGTGCACCTTGGCACCCCCCAACCCTCACGACATCCTCCCCCGCCCCCACCTCCTGACACCAGCCATCCCTTTCCAACCCCCTTTCAACCCGACCCCACACCTCTGACGTCTTACCCGCCCGGACCCCCCGCCCGGACCTCCCCCCCTGACCCCAGGTCCCTCACTTCCTCCTCAGCCTCAGCCGCGTCACCCTGGCCGGCGGGCGGCAGCGGGGCGAGCGGCTGGACTCCCACCTGGTGCTGGTGGCGTGGGCGGACGAGGCGCTGGGGCTGTGCCGGGGCATGCAGGGGGGGGGCTACGGACACAAGTGCGTGCAGGTGCGGCGGGGGGCGGGGGGGTTAGAGAGTGGTGGTGGAGGGGGGTGGTGGAGGGGGGTGGTGGAGGGGGGTGGTGGAGGGGGGTGGTGGAGGGGGGTGGTGGAGGGGAAGGCAGGAGGGGAAGGCAGGAGGGGGCCAGGCAGGCCTGGGCCTGAGGCGGAGGGGAAGGGTGGGGGGGCAGAGGGGTGAGACTGGGCAACGTCTGCTTGGCAGCGGGCAGCAGCGGGCGTCAAAGGGTGTTTGGTGGTCTTTGTGACTGGCGCGTCGTGTCCAGTGGGCGGCCAACAAGGGACCAGGACGCCGGCTGGGCCCACGAGTGGGCAGGGGGCCCTAGCGCATGGCTCCCGCAGGGGCCCTTGAGCTGGGCCCACGAGCGGGGCCCTCGAGCGGGGATGGAGCCTTTACGCATGGCCTGGAGCATGGCCTGAAGCATGGCCTGGAGCATGGCCTCAAGCGGGCCCTCGAGCGGGGCTCTCGAGCTGGGCCCTAAGGATGCATGGCCCTAGCGCATGGCCCTAGCGCATGGCCTGGTGACGTCAAGCTCTGGGCGCAGGGCCCGGCAGGGTGCGGGCACGGCGTGCTGCGCCTGCCCAGCAAACGGGGGCTGGAGAGGCTCCTCTGTCGCCGGTGCTGCCCGTGCGCCTCCCCCTGCTCCGCTGCGAGCGAGGCGACGTACTCCCGCTCGGTTGTGCCAACACCCTCCAGCGCCGGCGCGGGAGCAGGGCGGCAGCGGGGCGCTCTAGGGGGCGGTGGGGCGGTCCTTACAGCTGCCTCGATCCTCGACCCTCCCTCTCTCCCCCCCTGTCAGGACGAGGAGCACCTTGTGAAGCACGGATCCTTCGGATTCCACGACATGGGCTTCAACGCGCTGGGGTGGGGGGGCAGGGGTGGGGGGGAAAGGGAGGGACAAGTGGCAGGGAAGGCGGAGGTGTGGCGTGTGGGGCGGGCGGGTCCGGGCCTCAGGGAGAGCTGCAGTGGGTTTCCTCTGCCTCCGACTGCCGAGCACCTTATTCCCCTCCCCCTGCCCCCTTGCCCCCCCTCTCCCCCTGTCAGGTTCGCCAAGATCAAGTACATCCTCAACGGCCTGTCCCTGGGCCACGACGTGGTCTTCCTGGACACGGACATTGTCGTACTGCGGGATCCGGTGCCGTACTTTCTGTCCCGCAACGCCGATCTGCTGGCCATGCACGAGAAGTGCGTCATCTACAACGACACAGTCAGCGCTGTGTCGGCTGAGGCCATGAACAGGCGGCCCGCGTTCAACATCGGTGCGCGCTTGAGGGGTGGGGGTGGGGGGCTCCGTAGCGGTGTCGTCGTCGTCGTCGTGCATGTGGCCGAGAGTGGCGGCCTTGGGTGCTCGGGTGCTCCGCGCGGATGCCTCATGCCCCTCACACCTCTTGGCCGCCCTCTCCCCCGCGTCCCCAACCCCCTTCCCCAGGCATCCTGTACTTCAAGGCCACGGCGCCCGTCACCCGCTGCGTGTACCACTGGGCGTGGGACATGTTCGGGCAGGTGCAGAACCGCAGCCGGGTGTGGGACCAGGTGGGTGGGGGTGGGGTTGAAGTGGGGGTGGGGCGGGGCGGGCTTTGGGGTGGACTCGCATGGTGCGGCCGGGTGCAGTGGCGGGTTGTGGCTGGGCGGGATGGCCATTGGGGGTAGGTGGGGTTAGGTGGGGGTTTTCTGGGCGGACACCAAGATCCCCCTCCGGAGGCAACACCTGAAACAGTATCCTGTCTTGCGTTTCCCGTGCGTCCCGCTGTCCCGTCCTCGCGTGCCTGCCCCAATCTTGGGAGAACCAAAAACCTCTCTTTAACTCCCCTGCCTCCAAGGCGAGACACTCTCACTCAGATTCATCCCCCCCTCCCACCTACCTCTCTGAAACTCAAGCCTTTCCCTCCCCTCTTCCCCCCTCCCCTTTCCACACACCCCCAGGAGATCTACGCCATCATCACCACGCAGTGCGCCTCCGCCCTGGCGCTGCGCTGGGGCGCCATAGACTCGCGGCGCTTCCAGTCGGGCTGCTTCCCGGGCTGCGGCTGCGACTTCCACGACCATGACGTGGCGCCGGAGCGCCTGGGTGGGGGAATTGGGGGGAGTGGGGGGGGGTCAGGGGGGAGGTGAAGGCTGGCCCCGGCCTGCCCTGGCACTATAGTGATTGCAACGTTGCGCCGGCGCGCCTGGGCGGGGGCCGCGAGGGCGGGGCCTTGCGGGGGACGTACGTGATGGGGGGTACCATGGTCGTCTTGAGCTTTCTCCGGGGGGAGCAGTAGCCATGTGGGTTGGCAGTAGCCATGTACGGGGCAACCTACCGCATCTGCCCTCCCGCTTCCTTCCGCTGCCCCCCCCCCAGTGACGCCCGCCCAGATGCTGCCGTACGCCAATGACAAGAAGGAGTGCGGGCCCGCGATCTGGCAGGTGGGGTGTGTAGGCAAGGCCGCCCCTCAGGCGCTCGCGGGTGGTGCATGGGGGGCCGGGGCAGCCGCTGCCCCGGAGGTAGCATCCCGCCGGGCCCCGGCCCTCTCCCCCCCCCCCAAACCCCGCTAAACCAACCCCCCCAACCCCACCCCCCCAACCCCCTCCCCCCTCCTCCCCCCCCAGGACTGGGTGATGCGGCACTTCGCCTGCAGCGGCTCCACCGCCGAGAAGGGGCGCTACATGGCGGGGCTCATGGAGGGGGTGCTGAACAACAGCACGGCGAGGATAGGCAGGAAGCGGGCGGCGTAGGTGCGGGGGGGGTGGAGCGCTTGGGAGGGGAGGGGGCTGTGGTGGGGAGGGGGCTGGGGAGGGGGCAGGAGGGGGCAGGAGGGGGCAGGAGGGGGCAGGAGGGGGAAGGAAGGGGTGTGGGGCGGGGTGGGGTGGGGTGGGTGGATAGGTGGACAGTGGGAAGGGGGCAGGGGGACCTGGCACGATTCGGAAGGTGTTGTGATCCTGATCAGGCGGCATTGAGGCGGCGCGCAGTACGTGCCAACGCACTCGGCGACAGGTCTAGTACCATAGGCGGAGAAGGGATGGGCCCCAGGCTTCCCTGCAGCCCAGCCTTCCGGACCAAACACATTGAAGCGAAGGGCAGCCAGGGTGTGTGACGGCACTTGTGTGAAGGACGGTACGGACGGCACTTGTGTGAAGGACGGTACGGACGGCACTTGTGTGAAGGACGGTACGGACGGCACTTGTGTGAAGGACGGTACGGACGGCACTTGTGTGAAGGACGGTACGGACGGCACTTGTGTGAAGGACGGTACGGACGGGTAGCCCCCGCCCCATGCCGCCCTCAAGGGTATGCCTCGCCCTGCACCCAAGCCAGGTCACACATGCAGCCGCGACTGTATCCAGCGACAACAGTTGGACCACTAGCATACGAAGTCACCTTATGCGTGAAAAGCGGCCATGTCGCTGCCGGCAATTTTGATGCACTGCAGCGCGAGAGGGTTACAGCAGCTCCGTTGCCCGTTGCATTCCGTAGGTTATACGAACTGCACTCTCAGTGGGTTACCACCGGGTTTGGTGCCAGGATGCGCCGCGGTGGGGCAATCAGCATCGTCGCGACCACCCAGCTCACCATACCGGAGCTTCTCGGGCACTGCCTCGGAGCCAGATGCTGACGTGGATTGTGTGGTCATCGGGGCAGGTGGGGTTCGGAATGCCCTAGAAACTGAAAGACAAGCACGGTCGCTGCGAGGGGACCTGTGTGGAGGTTGGCACCTGAGGGCAGGTCGGGGCCGGCACGGCGCCCCCGACGAAAGCTGACCTCTGAGGGCAGGGGCTTGGGACCTTCCCCAAGTGTGGGCCAGCTTGGAGCGACTGTCGCCGGGGCGGCCAGGCCGTTGGGGATCTGGGGCCATGGGGACTCGCCTGGTCTGCTGAAGTGCAGAGGTTGATGCCATCGACCCGCTAAAGGGCCTCTACTGGGTAGACAATTTATTGCTAATGCTTTAGTAGATGGCATGGGTCGATGCCTGTCGACCCTAACCAGGAACCTGGAGCCTTGCGCTCTAAGCAACCCCCGCTGCTCGACCGTCCCCCCCTCACTTTGTGCGACCCCTGACCCCAACCCATACACATCCTACCCTCCCCCCCGGCACACGCCCCCACCCCCCCAAGGCGTGATCGGTCTGGCGGCGGCGCGCGCTCTGGCGCTGCGGGGCCGGGAGGTGGTGGTTGTGGAGGCGGCGGGGGCGGTGGGCACGGAGACCAGCTCGCGCCACAGCGAGGGTGCGGCGGCGAGGGAGGTCCTGGGGCCTTAGGGGGCTTCGGGCCTGCGGGGACGCAGGCTGCGTGGCTTTGGGTGGGGGTGCGCGTGCGCGTGTGGCAAGGCTCTTGGTACAAGGCCCTTGGCAAGGCTCACTGCGTGCAACCCCTCCGCCCCTCCGCCCCTCCCCCCCTCCCCCCCTCCCCCCCACCCCCAGTGATCCATGCGGGCATCTACTACCCCGAAGGCTCCCTCAAGGCCCGCCTCTGCGTGGAGGGCAAGGCCCGCCTGTACGACTTCTGCCGTACGCACAACGTGCCGTACAAGCGCATCACCAAGCTCATCGTGGCCACCAGCAAGGAGTAGGCGGGACTGACCTGGGGGGGCTGACTCAGCATCCTCAGCCCGCGGGCTGTT
Source organism: Edaphochlamys debaryana (assembly GCA_016858145.1). NCBI lineage: Eukaryota > Viridiplantae > Chlorophyta > Chlorophyceae > Chlamydomonadales > Edaphochlamys > Edaphochlamys debaryana. The sequence goes on from JAEHOE010000003.1 coordinate 982,847, forward strand.
GGCAGTGAGCCGTGACGCAGCCTAAATCCGGTGACATCCACTTCCCGCCCCTCCTTTCACTTAGCCCCATGCATCCACCCGCCTCTGTACGCCCAGCCTCCCCGATCCCCCCCTCCCCTTCCCTTCCCCTTCCCCTCTCCCTCCCACCCCCCCCTCCCCGCCAGCCAGCTCCCCGACCTCTCCGCCTTCCGCGCCCGCGCCGCGCGGCACGGCGTGGCGGACCTGCAGCCCCTCAGCGGCCCCCAGGCGCAGGAGCTGGAGCCGGCACTGGCGGCGCAGGGGGCGCTGCTGTCGCCCTCCACCGGCATCATCGACAGCCACACGTGCGTGGGGGGGGGCGCGAGGGGGGCTGGTGTGTGTGTGGCGGGGCGGGGTGGGGGTTGCGTGGATGTGGAGGGGTGGGTGCGGGGTGGATGCGGGGGGACAGGGGGGCCGGGACGGTTGGGACGGCGCAGGCGTCCCTGGCCCAGGTCCGAACCTAGGGCCGGCGGGCTCCCGGCAACCACTGGGAGGGCATGGGCCTTTACTATCTGCTGTCCACGACCCCAGGCACCGTTCTGACCAGTATTCCTCCCACCTGTCAAAACCCTCTCCCTCCCGCTCCCCGCACCCCTCCCCCCCTCCCCCTCCCCTCCCCTCCCCTCAGCTACATGGCCGCCCTACTGGCAGACGCGGAGGCGCACGGTGCCGTACTGGCGCTGCACACACGTGTCACTGCCGTACGCACACAGCACGCCCCGCACGCCCTCGCCTCCTCACCTTCCTCGGCATCCACGTCCGCACGCAGTCCTGCCTCAGCCTCGACCTCCACACCTGCCGCCTCAGATCCAGATCCAGCACCGGCCCAGGCCCCTGCTCGCTCGTCCCAGTCAGTTTCGTACAAGCTGCTGGATCTAGAAACGCACACGCCTCCACCGGAGGGCGAGGGCAGCGGCGCCGGCACGCCCACGTCAGCCTCGCTCCCAGTTCCGGGCCCGGGTCTGGGAACCAGTCCGGATTCCGGCTCCGGTCCGGCCGCCGAGTCCTGTTCCAGATCCGGATCTGGTTCCGGACAGGTGGAGCGCAGCACGCTGCGTGCGCGCTGGGTGGTGAACGCCGCGGGGCTGCACGCCCAGAGGCTGGCCGCGGCCGTGCAGGGGCTGCCGCGGAGCTCCATACCGCCCCTGTACCTCGCCAAGGTACGGCCGGGGCTAGAGGGTACTAATAGTAGGGTTAAAGATTCGGTGGGATGGGCTCATGAACTCACGGCTGGGGAACGCAAGTAGGGGGGGATAAAGGTCTCCGACTCGGGCCCCGCCGGCGAGCGGCTGGCCTCCCCGCGCCCCGGCGACCCGGCTGCCGACCCACCTCCCACCCGCCAACCGCCAACTACCATACAACCGCCCTCCAACCGCCAACCACCAACCGCCGCCCAACCGCAGGGCAACTACTTCTCCCTGGCCGGGCGCTGCCCCTTCTCCCGCCTCGTCTACCCCCTGCCCGAGCGGGGCCTGGCGGGCCTGGGCACGCACCTGACCCTGGACCTGGCGGGGGCGGGGAGGTTCGGGCCCGACGTGGAGTGGCTGCCGGAGCCGGGGCCCGACCCGGCGGCGCACGTGCGCATGGACTACCGGGTGAGGGGCGCGGGGCGGGGAGCGGAGCGGGGGTGGGTGCGGGGATGCTGAGGTGAGGATGTAGGGGTGGGGATGGGTGCGACGGGGTGGGTGGAGCGTGGAGGACGGGGAGGTGCGTTGCTGGGGGAAGGGGGTGTGCTGGAGGTGAAGGGAACCTTCCTCGCCTCCGCTTCCATGCCCGGCCCTGCGCCGCCCTAGCGCTGCCGCATCACTCCCATATGGCGCCGGGTGCACGGTCTGCACGCACATGCAGCCATGCAATCCGGCCGGCCCACCCAGCACCGCCCGTGTGTTAACCCGCGCCACCCCCCGGCCGCCCCCAGGTGGACCCGAGGCGTGCCGACGTGTTTTACCCCGCCATCCGCCGCTACTTCCCCGGCCTCTCCGACGGCGCCCTGCAGCCCGCCTACAGCGGCTGCCGGCCCAAGCTGAGCGGACCCGGACAGCCCGCCGCCGACTTCCTCATTCAGGTGGGGCCTTGATGGGGCACGGCCTTGAAGATATGGAATTGGGTAGAAAAGGCAGGTTAAGTTGGGGGTGGATGAGGCTGCATATGGGTATGAAGCAGCCACGACCGTGGCCTCACACTCGGTCCCCCGTTCGGACGTCTGCGCACGTGCAGGGGTCCGCAGCGCACGGCCTGCGCGGCTGGGTCAACCTGTACGGCATCGAGTCGCCCGGGCTTACGTCATCGCTGGCGATCGCGGAGCACGTGGCGGGGCTGCTGGAGTCAGACGAGGGGCGGTAGGGATGCGGGATGCAGGTGATGCCAGTGTAGGGAGGCAACAGAGGAGTGCGAGTTACACGCTGTTTGCATGACCTCTACATCAGTGTGGGATGCGGGTCCTTCTCAATTATTCAAGCGTGCGGCGGTTGCCGTGGGATGCTAGTGCCCGTGAGAGGCGCGGGGGGCGACGCGTGTGGGTGCAGTGAGTGTAGGGTGTCGGAAGCATACTTGAGGTAGGAGCGTACGACTGTACGGTACGGTACTGATTTAGCATATAGCATGGGGCATTGCCCCGCCTACGCATGGTGATCGACGGCGGGGTGTAGAGGGAATCGAGTTCTGAGCCTGCAGGAGGGAGAGGGAGAGAGAGACACAGGCATCAGGTAGCGAACGACTGGCGCAGCGCTTCGGGCGCGGCTCGGTGCCCAGGTTAGGTCCTGTGGCTCCAGGGCTTGAGCACGCACTTGCTGATGGGGGCTGCAGGGCTGAGTGTGTCGTCCAGGGCACGAGAGCTCGCCGCCCAGCTGAAAGGGTGGCAGAGGAATGAGCAGTGGCAGTGAGGACCAAGCAGCTTGGCCCGGCACGCACGTCAGGGACGATCAGGGCGGTGCTAGCGGTGCTGGCCTTCCTCGCCTAGCAGTCCTCGCCCTCAGGGCCTTCGGGCGTCGGCTCGTCGGTGCGTGTCGTCGAGACGGTAGGAGGCTGGGAGGCGGCCTGTGGGCACGCATGGCTGCGGGAGCGGGCGATGAGGAGGGAGGGAGGGAGGGGACGCGGCGGCGAGCTTCGGGGGCATATGCGCAGGGCTGCCGCCGTGTGCCGCGGCATTGGGCGGGCCACCAGATCATGGGACCGCCCTGGCTTGCCAAAGCAGTGTGGCCGCTTCTTGCGTGCTGTATCGGCGTTTCTCGCGCTAGGTTTTAGGATAGCAGGCCGACTCTGTAGGAGCTCAGCGCGCGCAGTTGTGAGCGCCACGTTTCTGCTTGCTTAGGGCTAGCTAGCGCAGTGCCGTGGCGTCTTCCCCTTACCTGTGAGGCCACTTCTGCGACTGCCTGAGCCAGCTTACTGCTCGTGGGGAGGAGAACAGCAAGGTGAGGGCAGGAGATGGCGCTCTGGAGGACACGCAAGCCCACATCGCGCCCTGCATGCATCATCATTGTATGCAGCATATCGCACACATACGGCTGCACAGTGTGTGCTCCTCGGTGCGCTGAGATGCGCCGTGAATGCCGAACCCCTCTCCGCAGGCTGCTATGCCCTCCTCTTGCGCATCGTGAGCTTTCAACGGTGGTACTGTCAGCAACACAGCTGGGGAGCCTCTGAAGTCACGCGTTGAGCTGCATCGGGCTGGACTGGCCCCCAAGCCGTGGCCTCTGTGCCGCTTCGCTGCGCTGATGCTGCCATTCTCTTCCGGGCCTACCTGCGGCCCCTTTAGCGGCGCTGCAGGCGGAGCGCGAGGCGCTTGCTTCCAAGCGCCCGGGCCATCCTCCACCCCGCGGATGCGGCCGGTGGCTCACGTCGCCGCAGGGGCGGCTTCGCACGCCGTCTCCGCACCCTGCGCGCGGCCCGAGAGCGCAGTGCTACTGGGCAGCGCCATTCGGAGGCGGCTAGGCACGGGGCTGTGGGACTGCGGCGCCGTGGGCGGCCTGACCCGCGCTGGTGTCCGGACCGACGCCCTGGCCTCCGCCGTTGCCTCCACCGCTGCGGCCGCACCCGTCTCGCACACGTCCCTCCGCGGCCTGTCGCCCCACGCCGGAGCAGCCTCTTCCCTGGCCGCCTGCGCTCGCGCCACCGGCGGCAGCACCTCGGCCATTCCCGCGGCATCCTCGGCATTCGCGGGGACGCAGGCGTTCCTCGCAGCGAACCCAACCTCAGCCTCGGCCTCCGCCGCGGCAGCTTCCCTGGCCCCTTCCCCCAACCCCAGTCGGCACCGCCAGCTGTCGACACGGGTCCACTCGGGCCCATCCTCGTCCTCCTCGGGCCCATCCTCGCCCGCGCCAAAGAAGCAGCGGGGCCAGGGCAAGGCCCAGCCCTCGCCCGCCTCCTCGCAACCTCAGGCCCAGGCCCAGGCCCAGGCCCAGGCCAAGCCCTCTGTGCGCTACTCCCCGCTGCACTACAACATTGAGGAATTCTGCGGGCGGGTGGTGCCGACGGAGGGGGAGCGGCGGCAGCGGCAGGAGGTCATCGACGGGTGCGGCTGCAATGCGGGATCTGGGGTCCTTTCAAGGGGTAGAGGTGGCGTGGGGGCAGCAGGCAGCTGCAGGGAGGGAGGGAAGGGAAAGGAAGAGTGGGAACCGGCAGGAAAGGGAGCGAGGGCTGGGGGAACGGAGTGTGCTCTCGGGAACAGGCAAGGGCGAGGTTGCATGGGCGGGGGCAGTGGGCAGGAGGCGAGGGACGGGCGGCCCCATCGGCCGCTCCGATGTGGACCAAAAACGCCCCCTTGCTACCGCGGGCGCCGGCCGGCCGAACATACTCTTGCAACGGACCGGGGGCGTTGCTCTTCTGTTTCAGGTGTACAGCTCTGACGGCTAGAGCGCAGCTGACGCCCAGCCTGGCCGCTGCCCCCCCGCATGCACCCCAGGCTCAAGGGCGCGATCCGCAAGGTGTGGCCCAATGCCCGTGCGGTGGAGCTGCAGGTGGGGGGGGGCGGGGGCGGGGGGGTGGGGTTGGGTGGGGGGTTGGGGTGGGGTGGGGTGGTGGCGGGGTGGGGTGGGGTGGAGGAGGGTAGTATGGGCAGGTGGGGAGGTGGAGGGAGGGCCGGGGGAGGGGCGGGCGGGCGATGCAGGCGGCATGGGGAGGGGTCGGACGGGGAGGGAGGCGCACGGTGAGGTGCGAGGCAGGGGCCATGTGCACATCGCTTGGGGGCAGGGGGTTGCAGTCCTGCAGCCTATGCATCGGACGGGGACTGGCACAGGCGCCGACGACGGACCCCGCCGTCCAACCCCCGCCGCTGCAGGTGTTTGGATCCTTCGCCAACGGTCTGTCCACTTGGCAGTCGGATCTGGATCTGGTGATCACGGGGGTCATGGAGCCGGATCGGGTATCCGGGGGTGAGTGCCGGCGGGCGGAGTGTGGCCGGGTGGGTGGGTGTTCAGGGCTGCTCGTGTAAAGGCCAGGAAAAGCGTAGGCGCGATAATTAGCCGGCCGGTCGTAGATACGGAACCGAAAGCCCCGGGAGTCCGAAGCCCGACCCATCCCGACCCATCCCGAACCCGTTACGTTTGTGTCACCGCTGGAGTCGCGCCGGAGCCGTAGTGTAGCTGGTAATAGTGAGGTAGACAAGAGCTGGTGCGGCCCGCCGGCGGCGCAGAAGGGCACAGCAAAGCAAGCAGACATGCGTGGGTGGGTGTGTAGGTCAGGTGGGTGCTGGTCTTGCTGGTCAAGCAGGAGGCAGGGGGGGTGCAAATGCTGGCCGCTGGTCGGCATTCTCCTAGGGGGACGACGTGCCACGGGTTTCCATCACGGGGCTCCTAAGCTCACGTCCCCACACCCTCCCGCCCCTCGATCCGCCCGCCTTCCCTCTTTCAGGCTATGAGCCGGCCGACCGCGCCCGCATCACGGCCAAGCTGCGCAAGGTGGCGGACTCGATCAACCGCACCAAGCAGGTGGGACGGGGGTGGGGGGTTGGGTGGGGATGCATGTTCGGTGGGCGGATGCTGTTGTGTGTCTGTGTGACACAGGATGGGCGGATGATGGGCAGCGAGTGGGGGACGACCGGAGCGGCTGTTGATGTGCGCCGGGGGCCTGGCGCACCCGACCCCCACCAGTGCGGCCCTGCGGTCTAAACTCTCGCCTGCCCGCCTGCGCCTCCCCTCCCGCCTCCCCTCCCGCCGCCCCTCCCGCCTCCCCCCCCCCGGCTGTGCGGCGCAGGTGGACGTGGTGCGGCAGCAGCTCATCCCGCGGGCGCGCATCCCCATCCTCAAGGTGGGCACGATCAGGGGAGGAGGGAGAGGGGAGGGTGGGAGGGACGGCTCCCAAGCGCCGGCAGCTGGGCGGCTTGGTGAATGGCGGCGCAGGCCACAACCCGAACTCACCGCTGTACACGTCATCACCCCTCCCCCGGCAACCCTCCCGGCTAACCTCTCCCTGCTCGCCCCTCCGCCCCTCCTCCTCCCCCTCCTTCCCCGCCCCCGCCCCCAGCTGTGGACCCGCGGCCGCATCTGTGTGGATGTGTCGGTGTCGGACGACAGCGGCCCCCGCGCGGCCCGCTACATGGCGCAGCAGTGCAGGGCCTACCCGCCCCTCAAGCCGCTGGTGGGGGGGGAGGGGGAGGGGGAGGGCGTGGGGGAGGGGGAGGGGGAGGGGGAGGGGGAGGGGCTTATGGCGTGGCGCGGCGAGGTGTCGGGCGCTGCGGTATCTCTCGTTCGGAGGCGGTGCGCGCGACGCGGGGCGGGGCGGGGCCTGGGTCGGTTCGACTGCATGAGGAGAGATGCGACGCGGGATGGAAGGCGGGATGCCAGGGGCGGAAACCCTCTCCTTTCCCCCTTCCCCCATACTGTCGCTCAGCTTCAAACAACCCCCCCCCCCCCAGGTCCTGGTCCTCAAGGCCTACCTCAAGGCCTGCCGCCTCAACGAGGTCAACACCGGGGGCCTGAGCTCCTACTCGCTCACCAACATGGTCATCGCGCACCTGCAGGAAGAGCTCAAGGTGTGGGGGGGGGGGGGGGCGTGTGTGTGGTGTGGGGGGGTGGAGTCCGTGAACAAGTGGGAGGGGGGGCCGGGCTGAGGAGGGGAGGGGCTGGTCAGGGGCCCGCCAATGCCAGCTGTTGATCCCGCGCTCCCGACCTGCCTTCCCCCCGTCCCCCTCTTCCCCAAGGCCGGTCACGACGTGTCCGACCTGGGCGAGACGCTCTACACCTTCCTGCTGCGGTACGGGGAGGAGCACGACTACAGGGACCAAGCGGTGAGGGGGGAGGCATGGGGGGGGGGATGAAACGGGGAGGCGCACGGGTGAGGCAGCGCCCCCGGCCGCCCTGGCCCTACGTCCCCCTCCGCATCCGATTCTCTGTGCTGGGAGAAATAGGGCTGGGAGAAATAGGCATCGAGTTGTGAGGCGCCTTCATCTTGCGGCCGCCACGCGACGCGAACTTCTCCCCCCCCCATGCCTCCCCCCCCCTGTCAGGTGTCTGTGGCCTCTGGCGGCATTGTGCCCAAGATGTCGCTCGGGTTCGCCATGGAGTCAGCTCGCCAGGTGGGGGTGGGGGGGGGGAGGGGGTGATGGGAAGGCCGGGACGGGTTTCCCCGGCCCAGTACGCGGTCTTGACTCCCCCGGAGCTCCACACACTGGGCCCGGGGCCGCCTGGATAGGCCCACCCGGGCCCACCCGGTGCACCGCGACGAGGGAGCCGGGATGCTGCCTGCTGCCCTACACCCTCCCTGCACCCGCCGTCGTGCACTTGCCTCACCGCACTCCACCCTCCGAGGCTCGGCCTGCCTCCACACACCCCGACCGCTCCACCACCCTGTCACCTCCCCACCCCCAGGCCGCCCTGTCCATGGGGTCGTACGACGGGGCCGTGGGCTGGCAGGAGCGGCTGTGCGTCGACTGCCCCCTGACTGGTGGGTGGGGGGGAGGGCGGGGGGCCGGGGTGGGGGTGCCTTGGGGCTGCCGGTGACTCCTCTGGCGGGGGGCCCAAACAACCACCGTCATCCCATCTTCACCCTGAGCCTCGACCTGAGCACCACTGACGACAACCCCGCCTCCACTCCCCCCCCCCAGGCCGTGACGTGTCCAACGGCACCTTCCGCATTGACCTGGTCCGGGGCGCCTTCGTGCAGGTGGGGTGGGGTGGGGTCAGGGTGGGGTGGGGCGGGGTGGGGTGAGGGTGGGGTGGGGCGGGGTGGGGTGGCGGGTTTGGAGTGCGGGTTTTGCCGAAGGGGGCCGCACCACTGGGCCCGCAGGCAGAGTACCCTGTCGGCAAGCTCGCCTTCCTCTTTCCCGGCACCCACCTTCCCCCACACCCCTTTCCAAGCCTCCCCCCACGCCCCCTTGCACCCCACCCCCAGGCGGCTCGCAAGCTGGAGGCGCTGGCCCGGGGGCGGCGCATCTCCGACACATCCCTCAACTACCTGCAGGCGAGCACTTGAGGGCCTGGGGGATTCGGGGGTTGAGAGGGGCTGGAGGTCCAGTGCGGAGGTTGGCCGGGCCCGGGTGGGTGTACGTACGGCACGTGGGTGGGGTCTGGGGCGCGGGTGGTTGACACGTCAGGTCTGCAAGCATCTGCAATTGGGCTTGCGACTCGGGACCGAGACACACACACACACATCATCTCCCCCTCCCCCCACCCCTCTCCCCCCACCTACCCATCGGTCCCCCCAGGCCCTGTTCGATGTGAACCGCATCCTCAAGCGCTCCCACCCCGACCCGTACGAGCCGTACGAGGACGAGTACCTCAAGGTGCGTACGGCAGGCGCCGTACTGTTCGCGCGTGGCGTGTGGCGTGCAGCGGCGGCTGTGCGGTGCTGTATGGGGGCGTACGACAGCCTTGCCGGTACGGGTACGGACCCGCTGACGCACCACTCACCCCCTCGTGCAGGTCATTTCGCGCCGGGGCGGCGAGGACGAGGTGAGCCCACGGGGGCGGGGGCCTCCGTGGCTGCGACGGGCTCGTCCCCCTCCCTCCTGCCTGCCCCCAACTCCCCTGCCCACCCACACCGCGCCCCTGCCCACCCGTCTTTCCGTCGCGCCCACGTTTCACCGGCTTACACGAGCAGTCCTCCACACCCAATCCCTCCCTCCCCCCCTTTCCCCCTCGACGACGGACGGCCCTTACGCTCTGGACCTCGGTGCCCATCGGGCTCGCCGGCCGCCGCCTTATCATTTTCCTCTCAGCAACCAACACCCCCCTCCCCCCCTTCCCCCCCTGACAGGACGAGGAGCTGTCCCTGTCCCCCGGCACCGGCTCCGACCCCGACGACGACGACGACGGCTCCGGTTCCGGGGGGGACCTGGGGGGGGACAGCCTGGAGCGGCGGCCCTCGGCGGCGGCGGCGGCGCAGCAGTTGGGGCAGGGCGGCAGGCGGTGAGGCGGCGGTGGCGGGGAGGGAGCGGTGAGGCGGTGGAGGGAGGGGAGGAAACGGGGGGAGGAGGATGGGTGGTGAGATGGGTTGGGCGGGGCAGCTGGGCTGGTGCTGGCGTGGGCAGCAGTGTGGGGGCGCGGGGCGGGGTGGGGACAGAAACGCCTGCTGTAGGGGTGGCCGTGGCAGGCGTCGGTCGGGAGGGCGCGTGCGGGCCGCGGGCTAGGGGTCTGCTTGAGACGGATCGCAAGGGAAAGAGCAGAGCAGAGCGAAGCAGTAGGATGGCGCGGCACGGCATGACACGACACGAGCGGGGCCTCGCTTGGACTCGCCTCATGGAGCAGGGGGCTGCCATCGCAGTCCCTTCGGCCCACGCAGCCGTGTTGGTGAGCGAGGAGCTACCGGAAGCAGGGTGGCGCGTAGCGAGCTCGGCGGGCTGTGGGAGGGACGGAGGCGTCTGCTGCGTGGGATGGCGTGGGGTCGGCTGAGGGCCTCGCGGGCTGATGCAGGAAGTGTGGGCCCCAGAGTTTGAGGGTTGGACTTCAACTTGAACGCCCAATGCGTGGTGCGATGGCTGGTGCGTGCCGGCTTGGGGTTCGAGAAGAGGATCCTGACTGAGCCGGGAGATGAGCAGGGATCCGCGGAGCAAGGCTGCGCTGCCTCGCTGCGACCGTTGGGGTGCTCTAGTGTGCTGACGGCGAAGGTTGGACAAGCTGGCATGCAATTGCAATCAGGTGGACAAAGCCCCTGCGTCCCCTTCCCCGGCTCCCCCCAGCGCTGCACTGAAGACGGGGGGACGATGGGTCATTACTGTCGTCTACGTACGGACTGCAGGTGCAACCTCCTAACCTGATGGCCCGCACTGCCGATAATGCCACGCATATTTCATACAACACCCTGGCGGACAGTAGTTTGCAATGGACACCAGGAAGCCGCAGCCATCGTCTGGACAATGCGCAGCCGGACCAGCAGTTTTCGCCCTCTAGTCACTGGCACTGGTAACAAGGCGAGATCATGTAAGTGCCGATCGCATCAGGAGCTCGAGGGAAACGACTGTTTCGCAAGCGAGCGTGCTTTTTACCCAACGCTCGAACCCCTCTCTCAGGGGCTCTGTTCGTCGCTTCCTAGGGCATACTACGGATAGCGCGAGCGCGCATAACGAAAACGGGAGCAGCGGACTTCCGAGCGGCGACTCGGCCCGAACGGCTGAGAGTGCCCCAAGAGAGCCAGGCCCCAGCGTCAGCCTACACCACTGCGACGATGTAGAAATGGGAAAGGGGCCTGGGTGGGGGGTGGCTGTCGACGGCGGAAGCGCGCATGCGGACAATCGAAGTGCACCGCTTGCCAAGCAGAGCGCTGCGAAGACCGAGCAGCAATCAACGATCGTGGTGGCAGACGAGGCGGGGACCTCCAGCCGACATCTGGCGCACGCACCCGCGAAGCGGGTAACGGCCACCGGTGCCACCCACCTCGCGGCTAGCGCCCAACGCTGCTCCGCTCTCAAGGTATGTTGCCTCCCCAACCCGCCATGACGTCGGGATAGAGGCTGATGCAAAGGGGTACAGACGGCTGCCGACGGGGCCTGGTCACCGAGTCAGTGGCTCGGGAGAGGCACTGGAAGAGGTACCCTCGCCTGACCATCCTGGTAGGCCCTGGTCCATCCTCCCTTCACACCCGACTCGTAGCTGCCCTGCAAAATCTTCGCTCCTCCGCTCCCCCCCCCAGGAGCTGTGGGACGTTGTCCGTCTGTACCCCGTTGCCACGCTGTGCCCCCCGCTGCTGTGCTTCGTGCTGCTGGCGGCGCTGGGGCTGTGGGGGGCCGTGGCGGGGGCGCAGGTGGGGGGGGGGGAAGGGCGAGGGAGTGGGGAGGCTGGCCAAGGGGTGGCACGGTAGGGGCGGAGAGCAATCTGGTTGTGGGCCCAAAATTTCTAGACAGGGAGGAAGGGCACCATGCCATGGCTCGGACAACTACGGGCGGGGCCCGCCCCACAGGCCCGGGCGTGCTAGCCCCTTGCTCCGGTCCTCTCGGTCTCCCTTCCTGCCGCTAGTCCCCGCAGTCCCCAACCCCCCTTCTCTCGCCAGACCAGTCAAACCTCAGGCATTCTTGCTCCGGCCCTCATGGTCTCCCCTGACCCCCCTCCTCCCTCCCTCGGTCCCGCCCCTCCCCCCTCCTCCCTCCCTCCCCCCCCCCCCCAGGCCGCCGCCCAGCAGCGCATGGACGGCACTCGCTCCCAGGCGGTGGACGCAGCCACGGGCTTCCAGGTGGGGGGAAGGGGGAGGGGGGGGACAGAAGCTTGGGAGCACAAGCGGCTTGAAGTGAGGTGGTCTGGGCACAAGTATTCTGATGTCGTTTTACGGCGGCCTACGGCCCGTCTTGCAGATCCAACTCCAGCAGTCGTACACGCCAGGAGTCACATTCCAGGTAGGGCCTGCGGACAGGGAGGGGGGGCCTCGGGGGCACCAGGGGACACAAAGGGGTGCGGGCATGGGGGAGGCTGTGGGCGAATTTGCCCGGGGCAGCGCTGAATGGACTAGGGTTGTGCTGAGCTAAGCAGACAGGCATTACCTCCTTTTGCCCAAAACCTTGCGTTTGCCTCGGCTCCCTCCAGCTCTTGGTGAAACAGCGGCCCGATTTCGGCTACTGGGTTGAGCACTTCAACGCCACCGCCCAGGAGCTGCTGACGCGGGTGAGGGAGGGGCGGGGCGTACATGGCTTATCTCGGGGGCCCATGTTGGTGGGACGGCGGCGGGCTTGGGGGCAAAGGTCAGGAATGGCTATGCCGGTTTCGCCGCCAAGACGTTCAGGGCATCCTGCAGGCTTTTGCCCCAGGTCACCCTTCAGCCTGCACCGGTACCACCACCCTCTGGTCGCTCCTCGCAGGTGCCCCGGGGTTCCCTGTGGAACCTGCAGCTGCAGCCCTTCGCACAGATCATGCAGATCTACCCCACCCGCCCCGAGGACCTTAGGCAGCTCCTCCCGCCCCATGACGTCATCGGGAGTGAGGCTTGGGGCCCTTGGGCGCCGGGGGCTGTGGAGCCTAGAAGACCGCCGGGGGTTGGGCGAAGCGGGCTTGAGGCAACCTAGATGATCGCATGTACAACTTTCAGCGGCATACGTAGACCACACACGGGACATCACATTGCCGCGTGTCCCCTGCGTGGGCGACTCCGGGGCTTACTCACGTGCGTGCATGGTCCCCGCATGCCGGCGCTGTCGCAGACCCGTCGAGGCGGGAGGACGTGTACCGTGCCATCACCACGCGGGCCCCCGCCATCAATGGCCCGCTGCTCACGGCGCAAGGTGGGTGGATGGGCTGGCTGCATGGCGCGACCCAACCGCCGGGCTGGGTGCGTGTCGGAGAGGGGGGGACGTCTGAGGGGGTGCATGCCGCCGATAGTCGGGCCCGGCATTGTAAAAGTGGGCGCGGGGCTATACGCCCATGTTGGTTCAGCAGCCCTCAAGCATATGGAAGGCGGCCGCCTGACTCCCTGCTGGCTGACTTGTATTGGTCGCTTTGACTTTCCTTGTGTGATATGACAGGATTCATGGGAGCATTCATCCGGTACCCGATCTTCACCGGTGAGCATGTGCAATTACTAGCTGGGTCAAACTGTCCTCGGTGTGTGGCCCGCATGCCTCGGCTGAGGCCGGGTCTGCACTCGCTGCGCTTCACTCACGTGCCTCACCTGCTCCTGTCTGCCGGGCTGCACCCACCCCCCTGCAGGGGACGTGGATGCAGGTGGGCCCGGGCTGGAGTGGGGTCAGGGTCAGCACGAGGGCAAGGGACACGGCCAAGACCTGGCTCCCCTGGGCTCCCCTGGTAGTAAAAGAAAGAGAGAGTGTACGCATGAGGGGGGCGGGAGCCTCGAGGCACGCCACTGAGTCACCAAACATGGGCGGGGCCACACAGGGGAGGGCTGTCCACAGGGATCGCTGCACGAGGGCAGGCGGGGACTACGGCCGCAAATCCTGTGGCCAAAGCTTGCCTTGCTCGACCCTGCCCCACGTAACCCTGCCCAATGTGCTCGCCGGCGCTGCTCCGCCCCGTCACCACAGATGAGACATTCGGGTTCAGGTGAGGCAAGGGCGGCGGCTGTGGGGCTGCTCAGGGCCGCTACTGCTACTGTTGCTAATGCTCGTCTCCCCCATCTCCCTTCATCTCCCGCCTCAACCCTCCATGACCTGTCTCGTCTACCCTGACTCCTCCTTAACCCCCCGACCCTCATTGCGCCTACCCCATGCATGCACCCCAGGTACCGCGACAGCGCCAGCGACCTGCCGTACGACCAACTGCCCGCCTCCGTGCGCAGCTGCGCCATCTGCTACAACTCCACCACCCGCGAGAAGTGGTGGGTGCACCGTTCGTTCGCAGGAGGGATTGACCCGCTGTCGTGCTTCCGTCGCGGCGGTCGGGACCGTAGGGGAGGGAGCTGCTGCTGTGGGGCAACGTGTCCGTGTCTGGGCCCGCCCAGTTACCTGCCTGGCGCCGTCGAGGCGGGGGAGGCGTGGGTGGACAGACGGAAACGGGCGCTGGCCTGAGGTCCGGAGCGAGGCGGTTGGCGGCGCCATTGGTTGGGGGTCAGAGCTGGGCCTGCTGGGGGCCTGGCGCTTGACGGAAACCCCAGGACATGCACGTGCCCGCCGTACGTCGTACGTCCCGTGCGCAGGTGGGGCCTACTCACTGTGGCAGTAAACCTGGACTCGGTAAGCCGCGGGCAGGGAGCCCCGGGCTTCCCTGGAAGAGAGTGGGAGTGCGACAAACGGCTAGGGCCTTGACGGGGTCTCGGCGGCATGCATAGCTGCTCCCATGGCTGCTCGTGGGGGGTCGCATGACGGGTCTGCCCATGCTAGGTAGGGTACTGCTGCACCACTTGATCCACCCCACCCCCCGTCTTTGCCCAGGTGACTAAGGGCGAGGACGCATACCTCTGGCAGCTGCGAAGCAGGGTGAGCATAGCACTGGTGGTTATTCGGACGGAACGTACCGTCTCGGGTGGACCGATGGTTACGGTCACAGATTACCGTACATGCCGTACGCCGTACAGGGGTACCACTACGAGCTCGTCCACGCCATGCAAAACGGCACGGAAGCGGAGCAGCTGATCGCTCGTGTTGGCGCTACGGCGTCCCTGCGCGGCAGCGGCGCGGTGGAGGTGGACTTCCGAGTGCTCGACAGCACCTGGACCCTGAGGGTGGGTGCCGGGCGGGGTGCAGCTGGGGTTCGGTGCGGATGCAACCTGAGGGGGAGGCTTGTGGACAAGGTGCCCAGACCAGGGTCCCCGGACCATAAGTGGCGCGCGGCTCTGCTTTGCACCACCCCATCCAATGGGATCGCTCCCGCCCGCAGGTGGTGCCCTCTGACGGCTTCCAGCCCTCCTGGCGCGGCCCCGTGATCGCTGCCGTGGTGGTGGTGTCCCTGCTCGTGGCCGCACTGCTGTTCGTGGCGCTGGCCTTCTTCAAGCGGCAGAGGCTGCTGCTGCAGGAGACGGTGGTGGGTGCACCGGGGCAGGGGAGGGAGAGGGATGGGGACACGGAGCGCTTTAGTGTTGGGTTGAATTGCACATCCAGATTCTGACTGGCTCTTGCTCTGCGCTGCCCCTGTGCCCCAGGCCGCCCTTGAGTCCCTGGCGGAGACCACTCAACGCCTGGAGCAGGAAAAGGTGCGGAGGCTCATGTTTTCCTCGGTTGGCACCTCATGCCCTGTTCGTAATACAGCTTGGTCTTCATGCAAAGGCCCTCGCGCGCCACACACCCCGCCCCCCGCCTCCCTCCCCCCACGCAGGAGCGCATGGACGTACTGCTTGCTCGGCAGTACGACCTGTTGGCCTGCCTGGAAGCCAACGGCCGGGGCAAGCGGCACAAGCCGTTGCAGCGCAGCAACTCGCAGGCGAACATGATGTGTGAGTTCCCGGGGGGCGCGACGCGACGGGGTGCAGAGGCCAGAGAGTGCGTGACAGAGAACTGGCACCGACCTTACTTGGTGTGTTCCCCACAGCGCGTATCGAGGATGCGCGGCGTTCCCTCAGTCGAGCCAAGACGTCACTCGACGACCCCATCCAGGTCTTCGAGGTGTTGGGAGAGGGCGCGGTGAGGCGGGGGGTGACGAACTAGAAGCTCAACCGTGGGGTCCATCTACCCACGGACCTGTGGCATTGTTCCAAGGGACCCGGGGCACCATGGGTTAGCCCTCTCCCCATGAAACGCCCGCCTTGCCGTGTTTGCCTCAACCCTTCTTCCGACAGTTCGGCAAGGTCCAGAAGGGCCTGTGGCGCGGCACGGTGGTTGCCGTGAAGACCATGATCCTGCCCGCCAACATGACGGGGCAGCAGAAGCGCGAGAAGATGGCGGTCATGGAGGCAGCCATCAGCAGCTCGCTGGTGCACCCCAACATCGTCACCACCTACACATACTTCATCAGGCCATACCACGAGCCCACGCACGATGGTGTTCTGAACGGGTCTCGGAACAACGCAACGTAGGTCTTACCCTGCATCATGCTGTCTTCAAGCCCTCGAGGTCGTCTCCTCACATCCACTCCCCTGACGCGCAGTGCTATGGGCGGTGAGGGCCGGGCCGCGGAGGAGGGGCCCTCCGGCGGCAGCGAGGGAGTGGGGTCGCTGGACGAGAGTGGCTCGTCGGCAGACGAGGCAGCAATCCACAGCTACGAGGTGCGGGGGTTGGGGGGTGAGGCACTGGGTAATGCTGAGATGGCTTCGCTGCCCTTCGCAGCTCTACTGTGCCTGTTCAGGCGAGCCCCTGCCCCTCGAGAGGAACCAAGCCGACTTGCCCCCGCCAAATGTCCCTGTGCCCCAGGTCCGACTGGTCCTCGAGTTCTGCGACAAGGGCTCCCTCAAGGACGCACTGGACCAACACGCGTTCATGCAGGGTGAGGGGGCAGCAGCGACTAGTCTCAGGGGCATGGGGCCTTAGCGGACAACCTTGGCGGACAACCGAACGATGGAGGCTTGAGGGGAGCCTGCAGCGCATTGTTCTTCACTATCTTTTGCCAACCTGCAGGCGGGGCGCTCAACCTGTCGGCGATGCTTGAGACCGCTGCGGACATCGCCAAGGCCATGGTCCACATGCACGCAGCCAGCGTGCTGCACTCGGGTGGGTTACACGGTTACGTTGCATATGTACGTCATGATCATAGTCCTTTAGGGTGGTGGTCCCTTGCACCTCGCAGACCTCAAGGCGCGCAACATCATGCTGAAAAGCGGGGGCACCGGTGGGCGCGGCGTGGTGGCCAAGGTGGCTGACTTTGGCCTCAGCACGCGCATGGAGCACCAGGAGACGCACCTCAGCAGCTGCTTCCAGGGCACCCTGACCCACATGGCCCCAGAGGTCATGCTCGAGGGGCGCATCAGCAAGGCCGCGGACGTGTACTCGGTGAGACAAAGGGGCTGGGCGCGCGCAGAGGCATGCGCAGTGTAACCGTAAAAGCCTGTGTGCTAGACTGAGCCCAACTGATAGCAAGCCCTCTGTTGCCCCGGCCCCTGCCCCCTGCCCCCCAGTTCGGCATTCTGATGTGGGAGCTGTTTTGCGCCAGCGACCCCTTTGCCGGCGTGCCCCGGGCGCACATTGGGCACGCCATCACGAAGGAGAACCGGCGGCCCAAGTTCCCGCCGTTCGCTCCGAGGGACTACGTGGCCCTCGCCTCCCAATGTTGGCACCCGGACGCCTCCCAGCGGCCCACGTTCGAGACGGTACTGTCGGAACTGACGCGGCTGCGCGAAGAGCTGGGGGGCGACACGCCCCAGCTCGTCATCCTGCCGCCCAAGCCCCCGTCGGTCAGCAACTGCAAAAGCAACAGCTTTAGGAGCCGAGTAGCGGGGAGCACAAGCCGACACTCCTCCCCAGAGACCGCCACGCCCAGGAGCACGAGTGGAACCGCCGTAGGGCGTCTCACGCCCAAGGGCCACAAGGCGGACAGACTCGCCAGCGGAACGCCCATGCAACTCTACGTCGCAGGTGGGAAGGGACACCGAAGAGGAAAAAGGACTTTGCTTACGTCTTCCGCCCATGGCTGCCCGCCGGGCGCACCCCACCGCATTCCCTTGCCTGGCTCTCTATCCAGGGCAGGAAGGTAGGCCTGCCAAACCCACTACCGCCATGTCCCATGTCCCCGCGCGTCCCGCCCCCGCAGGCATCGTCATTGGAGACTCGACAGCCGGCGACTCGGCCGCAGGCGACCGTGCCGCCGACACCCCGGATGCCGACGCCGCAACCGGCGGCGGGAGTGCGGGCGGCGGCCTGGCGGCCCTGGGCAGCCTGGGCCTACTGCCCGGGCAGGGCCTGGGCCACAGCGCCGTGGCGGCCCGGGCCATGCTCAAGAAGGCCCTCACGCAGCGCCACTTCCAAAAGATGGGGCTGCGCATGGGCGGCGTGTCGCGCAGCGGCTCGAGCTGGTCCGTGATGAGTCATCACTCGATGTCGCGGCTGCCGGCCCTGATTGAGGAGCACGAGAAGGCCGAGGAGTCGGACCTGCTGCCGAAGCTGGCGAGCGCGCCCACCACCGGGGCTGCGTCACCGGTGGACGGGGCAGGCGGCGGGAGCAGCAGCGGCAGCGCAAGTCCGGCGGGGGCGCAGTTGCTTGCCCCTTAGTTGATTGGCCCCTGTTTGTTGACACTTGCCGGGTCGGCAGAGCGAGGTTGTTGTGGTTTACGAATACGAATGTCCTATGTCACCCTTTACCAATGCCACCCCTAACCGATGCCACCTCTTACGGGCGCGGGCACGGCGCTGCCTGGTGGCTATGCGTGCTGACCAATGTCCTGTATTCTCGGTATGCCGAACTTAATCTCTGACTCCAGGGCGTAGCTATCAGTAATCAATGCGCCAGGAAACTTCTACGGGGTATGGGTGATAAGGGAGCTATGCGGCGGAAGCTTGACGCGTGCGTCCGGATGCGTGCATGTGCAAGTATCAAGATCAAGTGCGAGGGTGCGAGGCCCTTATTTGTCTGCGCGGGATTCATTGTAGAGGCAAATAAAGATACCATGGGCGAAGCGTACAATGGGTATTAAATCCGTTATGAACAAGGGAGAGGGGCGCAAACAAGAAGGGGGTTTGGCCTGAGGCCAGATGATTAGCAGATTCGTGTGAATGTCCTCCGTCCTGACTCAAGGGTCAAAGTGAAAGGCCGGCATGCACGCTGGTATGGCTTAATAATTTGCGGAAGGAGGCCTTTAATGTCCATTTGAATGGGTCTGTTTCATGCACTTATTTACTGTGTATGGTCGTACAACGTCTTCACCATGCTGTGGCTTCTTTTGCCTGCCCAGTGGAGCGGCACGTGCGTGTGAGTGCCCTGAGTCCACGGGTGGAAAGTTTCCGGTTGCAAGGTCTGCTTGCAGGCGCGTGCAGATGGCTGGGCTC
Organism: Edaphochlamys debaryana; assembly: GCA_016858145.1. Taxonomy (NCBI): domain Eukaryota; kingdom Viridiplantae; phylum Chlorophyta; class Chlorophyceae; order Chlamydomonadales; genus Edaphochlamys; species Edaphochlamys debaryana. Next base: position 1,001,580 of record JAEHOE010000003.1, read on the forward strand.
GCTAAAGTTAGACTGTCAAGCCCGGAAGTTGCTTGTGGGGGTGGTGTGTGTGCTCAAGCAAGGCAGTTCCAGCCAGGGGAAATCCCGGACTGACGGCCACACTGTCGCCCTAGACTAGGGAGCAAGCTCCCAAACACTAGATCTGATCGCGCCTCGCTGGACACACATCCCTTTGGCCCACGGCCCGTACGGGAGTTCACGGCTGATACCCTTGCCCGTGTAACAACAACAACAACAACACGTGGCAGACACGCGCAGATGTAGGTAGGTAGCAGGACTCGCTGGGCGGCATGCTTGGTTCCAGGCCCCCCTTGAGGAGGAGGGATGACACAGGGAATGCCATGGGTGGGGGATTCCGTACTTCGGAAGGTGCTGAGCCACCCAAGCACGCCTACTCCCCAACCTTCTATGACCGTAGCTCTCCGGAACGTAGTGTAGGAAAAGCGGAGGAGATGACCGTAGCTAACGGAATGAAATGAAATGAAATGTAGTTCTAGCGGAGGCTATTTAAGAACTATGACACAGAGCGGGCCGTACCAGGGAACGTCCCCAGGGCCAGCCCGGGGGCCAACCCGCCCGCGATGCTCGCGCCCCGCCGAGCGGTGCGTCGCATTCACGCGCAGGTCGCGTATTGGACCAGGAGTCCAACCAGCAGTTCCACCGTGCAGAGTGCGTGGTCGCAACGGGGCGATGTGGGCGAGTCGCCGCGTGCAGCTGGGCTGCGGGAGCGCTGGCGTGATGTTTTTGGAAGGGGATGCGCGAACTCGGGGGCGCAGCAGCGCCGCGGCCGAGCTGAAAACGTCGTTCGTATGAACGTTAATTCAAGTTGCTGTGGCGGGCCTCCCGCCCCGCCTGAACGGGTGCGATGCATTGCCAGGCGCATTGCCTAACACTTCTTCGAGGCCGAATTTCGAATAGCGCAGCAGTGCAAGTGAGCGCGCGGAGTCGGGGCGTGCACCCGCCACGAACGGGCCCGCGAGGTCGGCAGTATGATAACGCGTGACAGGAGCTTTGAGACGGAGTAAGTCACGAGCGCGTCGGTGCGTCGCCGGCGCGAAGCCGCGGTGCGACGCCTCGCATTCGGACGCGCCCTCGGGTGCAATGGCCCGCCCACCGTACCACGAAAGATAGTCGGAATGGGACGTAATATAGCGGCAAGACGAGATCGCGCTAGGCGCCGGGAAGCGCTTGCTTGCGGACCTGGGCCGCTCAACCCCGCGAGAGAGCTCGCAGCCTTTGCAGAGAGCTTGTGCGCCATGTGTACGCTGGGCCGCACCAGGTGGCCGGCGTGTGCGTGTGGTCGCCGGGAGGAACACGTTGCGCGACGCCTCGCATTCCAGCGCACACAGGAAGGCACGAGATCGTGCTCATATCATAGCCGGAAGGGCACAGAGTAGTGTTGAACTCGGGGATGGGGCGGGGTACAGGGGATGCAGCTCAGCGGGACTCCCCCGCTCTCCCCCAGGAGCTGGGCGGGACGCCCCCGCTCTCCCCCGCATACCTAGCGCGTTGACGCCAAGGCCAGACAGGCCTCTCAGCCAGCACGTTTTGGTGCCAGGCGCTCGCCAGCCCGTCAAAACTCTTGCCCCTGCGCGCACCACGCCCGAAAAGGACGCCTGCGCAGGCGGGGTCGACTTCGGACTTGGGGCGTGTCCTCCACCTCCCAAGCCCCAAAACACCACTTACGCAACGGCGTCCAAGGATGCGGTGTGCGGTGAAGAAGCGGTGTGCGGTGCGGTTATCGCTGCTGGTGACCGAGGGGGGTGGGTTCCAGCGTGCCGACCGGACCGGCCGGACCCCTGTTCCGACCACCGAGTTTCTGCGCGCCTTTCTGTATCCTGTCGCCCCAGTGCACCGATGATACACAGTTCAAGCCATTTGCGAGTGCGCCATGGCGAAACTGCCCGGGAGCGCGGAGCCGGCCCCCGTTCGCAGCACCGAGTGCCACGCAGTCGTATGAACCGTGTAGAGTGTAGACACGGGGGTATGCGAGGCGTCTGTACGGTTGGTTGGCCACCGACCTTCCGGATTGTCCATTACCGTATTGGCTTGCCGACCCTGCGCCCGCATATGTGTTCAGTGCTGACTGCCGTGTTATCGCGTCATGTGTGCCTTTGTTGTGTCGGCGGACCGCGTGATACTTGTGCTTCACGCTTATCTTCAGGCCGGCCGCTGTCCGGCGGCTGGCCGGTGTTGGACGCGACATGGCGGGTGCTGTTATAGTGCCTGCGCATTACGCGAACGTGATCGCAACCGATCCAAATGGTTCCTGCAGTTTGCACGCTGTGCTGGCATGCGCCGAGACTGAGGTCCAGCGCTATACGGCTGTATCCCTCGTTCGCGACATGCTGGCGTGCATGGCAGCTGCGGACGGCTTCTTTAGCGGCTGGTTGCACGGGTCCGGCTTTTTGCCGGAGGTCGCCCATGCTGTCGGCCGCGGGAGGGACGAGGCGGCGTCTCAGGCCAACCTGCCTTACTTGGAGACGCAGGCTGCGTACTCAAACTGGATCGGCGGGGCGTGCTCGTGGCTCACGGATGTGGAGATGCGGATGGTGGCGGAGCTGCTGGGCGTGGACATCCTGTCCTGGCAGCGAACCAGCGGGGGCCTCCTGCGCGTGGCCGCATACCCTTCTGGCCGTTTCTGTTCCTTCACGTTGGTCCTCTACATGGATGGCAGCGGCGGCAATCGTGGCCACTATGAGGGGTTGCTGGATTCGCCGGCGTCCCCCGGCGGGAACCAGCTGGCGAATGTGGGGGCGGCGTCAATGATGGACTCGCTTGTGTCGCCGTTCCTGCAGCGTCACGCGCCCGTTGTATGGGCGGCCTACGACGGAGACTGGCGGATGCCTTCACTTCGTGCGGTTATTTCCCGCATGCGGCCGGCCCCCTGGTCTGTCCTCGTCTCTTTGGGTCTCCTCGGAGTTGGGGCGGGCGTGCAGCCGGGGCCCCCTGGCATGGCCGGGGTGGCGCAAGGCCCGGCCTCGTCCCGCCGGCACAGCAACACGGTACTGGCCGCCGACGCGGGATTGTACGGTGGAAGTACGGCGGAGGCGGCCATTTGCGTCTCCTCCGACGCGAGCCTCCAGTCTCGGGGCGACCCCGCCTCCGCCCAAAATCGGCCCGCTCTGCTCCGGGCCGTTCCAAGCCCGCCATCCCCCTTGCAAGCATCTATGATCATATGTATTGAAGGGTTGAGAAGGCTTGGGAAGTGCGGGGACGCGGTGGGGCGAGAGCTGCGCGCTCTGGGAGACCCGGGGGGGGTGATGAGGTCCAGGGCCCAACCGCGGCAGGGTTGCCGTGCCCCGGGGAAGCCGACGGCCAGTGGACGGAGCCGTCCCGCCGCGGCCGGCGGCGTGCCCTCCCAACCGCCGCGAGCAGTCTTCCAGTCGTTGCGTTGCGGAACTGCTTCGATGCTCTGCACGCCGAGGTGGGGGATCCCGCCGTGGACGACTGGGACGGGTGTCCGCCGTCCTTCGACGTGGCTTCCGATGCTGGCGGCGATGACAGCGAAGCGCGTTCCTGTCCCGAGGCATCGGACGAGATGTCCGATAGGCCTGCGGCCGTGGCCGGTGGTCCAGCTGCGCGCGGTGGCCGTGGCGGCGGCCGGGGTTCGCATCGTGGTCGCGGGCGTCCCCTGAAGCGCGGCGGGCGCGGTCGCGGGCGTCCCCCGAAGCGCGGCGGAAGAGCCCGCGGGCGTCCCCCGAAGCATGTCCCTCCACGCGACCCTACGCCTGACCTGTTGGCCACGGACGATGACCCGGACGGCACAGACCCGGGGGCGTGGGTGTCGGGTGAGTGTCGTGCGATGTCCGCACGTGTGTCTTTCCTGCTGTCAGTCGTGTTCCACATGAGTGTGTGCTGGTGTGGTTCCTGTCCGCAGGCGTGTGGCCCCACCAGATCGGCCAGTCCGCTGAATCCGGCTCGTACCCTTGCCCCCGGATTCTGGCGCACCTTGACCTGCCGCGTGGCGTGAAGGTTCGGCGCCGCTTCCTGGTAGCGTGGCGTTGTAACGGCGTCGACTTTGTCGCGTGGCAGCCTGCCCGCGCGATTGCTGAGTGCGTCCGTACCGCCTATGTCTCTGCTCTTGAAACTTCAGCGGTGGCGCATGCAGACCATGGTGGGCCCGGTGGGTGGGGGCGGGCTGGGATGGGCGTGGTATCTCTGTGTACTGGGTGTTGGTAACTCTGCTCTGTCGGTTTCGGTGTGGAGCACGCGGCCTTGCCTGCTTCGGTTTTTCACCTTGTGCGTGTTCACCAATATGTGCGCAGCGGTCCTGGGTGGCGCCGACTTGGGGCTGAACTGGCCGGTTGGCCTGGATGACGCGCCGCTCGCGGACGGAGGCCTGGGCGGCCCTAGCTGTGTCATATGGCCTGCAAGCGTTGTGGATGTGACTGCCCAGCCGGATGTCGTGAACGCCTTCCGCCGGCAGCAGGAGTCGTCCTCGGGTGGGTGCTTTGCCCTTTTTGGCGTACGCCTGCGGCACCTTCTTATGAGCAGAGGCTTGCCCTTTCGCGCAGCTGTGGACCGTTGTTGCAAGCGGCTCTGGGGCGCACGCCGGCACGTGCCAGTGCTATTGGTCATCCAGGTGGTATGCCCCGGTTGGGACGCTCCGCGCGCGTCGCTTGCGTTGTTCCAATGGCTGGCGTTGCACCGTCCTGCCGAGGTCATGGAACAGGCGGGATCACACCTTCTGGGTGGCGCGTCGGAGCTGACCGCGCTATTGCGGTACTTGAGGGCCGTCTGGACGGATGCGGAGGCCGACACGTTTCAGCCCGGTTTACATGTTTCGACCTGCACGGCGTTGGCGTGTGCGGACGGTGCGTTGGCGTGTTGGGGCACCCAGACGAGCTGTGACGTGGTGGCCTACAGCCGGGCGCGTCCGTGCACGGGTTGTCGTGCTGTTGTGTTTGCTTGGCCTCACATCGTTCCTTGTTACCATTCAGGTGAGGCGGTCCTGTCGGTCGACGTCTCCGGCGCGAGTGCTTTTCAGGACGCCGAGGGGCGTTGGATTGCTGAGACGGTCCGGTCGCCTTTGCCTGAGGTACGGTCGGGGTAGGGGACGGTGTTGTCGTCGTTGGTCGCGTTATCCCGCTGTCGGTGCGGGCGATCTGCGTCTACGTTTGCCCTCAGGTCCTACGTGCGCTGGCCGTGCATGATGCCGTGTTGCAGGTTGGTGTGGCTGGGTTTGTTGCGCGCGGCATGGGTGCCCACACGCCTGCGTCTTGACTCTGATGGCCCTCCCCGCTCCCCGATGCGTCTGTTTGGTTTACGGCTTGCTCCCCTTGCCGTCCGTCTGAGCCCGCCCTTTCCACCCGTTTTCGTTGATGCAGGCTGCCTGTTCGGCCTGTGTACACGAGGGTTCGGATGCTCCAGCCGATGACGACGAAGGAGTTGCCGCCCTGGACGCGGTGCGTGGCTGCCCGACTGTGATGGGCCTGCATGCGTTGTTTGGCCGCGTCCTGTCCCTTACCCGATACATCAATTGCTGGCGCGTGATGCAGGCGGCTCGCCCTGGGCGTGTTCGTTACGAGCCTGACACCGATGAGGAGGCCGAGGGTACCCGCGCTGGCAAGAAGGCCGCCCGTGACCGCCGAGCCAAGAGGGCCGAGCGTGAAAAGGTGCGCCATTGGGGTTGAACGTGCCGCGCCCAGCGTGCTATAACCGAACAGTTTGTGTGCATCTGCCATCAGGCTAGAGGCCCCCGCGTCCGTTGTCAATCGACCGGGAAGAGTGACGACGACGGCGCTGCTCGTGGAGGAGCGGCTCAACGCGAGCGGGAAGTCCTGGCCGCGAAGCGCCAGGCGAAGGTGCAGCAGAAGGCTGCCCGAGCGGCTTGCAAGGCCGTTGAGGGCGAGGTGAGATGCCGATGTATGGGCGTTGAGCACATGTCATGGCTTGTACACTACCGGTTGGTGACCCGTGCGTTTGGTCCTGCCAGGAGTCTGCGGACGATGGCGACCAGTCCGGTGTTGACGATGACACGGTGAAGCCTTCTCTCTCATCGGACGCTTTTCTGAAGGCTTGTGCTTGGAGCCACCAAGCGCCGGGCTCCACCACGACCCCGCTGGACCAGGCGACGGCCGTGGCCCATCTCCGTGCTGCGGGGTTTCCGGCGCGACAGCAGGACCTCCCGCTCGATGCCCATGTCCCCGGCTTGCCGCAGGAGGAGCAGGTGTTGTTAGCCGCCCGCTTGGAGCGTTACGTAGAGGCGCATATGCCGTCGCTGGTATGCGCCGTCTGCAGCGAGATGAAGTCGTCGAAGGAGGCGGATTACGTCTTGTGGGAGGACCAGGCCGAGCGCTTTGAGTACCTGCGCGCGGACATTATACGCGATGCACTCGTGCCGCGTCCTGGCCACGTGGTGTTTTGGTACCCCCCTGTCCGCCCAGCTCCTCCCGCTCCGGTCCGTCCCGCTGGCTACCACCGGCACTGGTTGCCTGCCGAGTTTCGTGCTCGTCGCATGGCCCCCGAGATTTCTGGGGGTCTGGCGGAGTTGTCGAGCCCAGTCCGTTGGAATGTTCCTGCGAGCGGCACGGGTGTCTATGACGGCGCTGGCGGCGCCGGGCCCGCTGTCTGTTCGCATCCTTTGCGTGACATCGACGCTGATGAATTCTTGAACACTGGTACGGCGGTAGTCGCCAGTTCTGAGGCTGCCGGGTTAGGTGGCTGAGGTTCATGTTCAGGCCTCGGAGTTGTGTGTCCCATTGTGGGACCATCGCTTCTGCCTCGGCCGTCCTAACCAATCCGCCGTCCTCTGCTCTGACAGGTGGCCCCTCTCCGTGGGCAGCACCGGTGGAGGCCAACACCCGCGGTGAACCGTTGCCCGGTGAGGAGCTTGGGGTAGCGGCTCTCAGGCTCTTCGATCCGTGCAGTGGTTGTCATGGCGTTTGTGGCGGCCGGGGTCGGGTTCTTGCTGACAAGTCGTGTGTGCCTATGCAGGTGATGGCGAGCAGAGCGACCCTGAGGAGTACCCCCCACGGGATGACCGAGCGCCCAAGTGGAACATCGCCGGCCCAGTCCCTTACATGGAGGCCGCGTTCTGTATGCGGGTGGAGCAGTCCGGTCCGAACAAGACCGCTCTTGTTGATGACCGCAATCGACTCAACGTGTGTGTGTGCACCGATTGCTACAAGGCGTTGGGCTGTACGTCGAAGGCCGACCGTCTTCCAGGTACGAAAATCGGGTGGCAGTCGGGAAGAGCCACGCCTTTGTGTTCCATCATGACGTCCTGCTCGCAGGGCCTTTGGACCGGGCGTCAGTTCGAATTCCTGCGGCTGCGTTGGCGCGCATGGACGGTGGTGACGTCCCTGCCTCTTTGCCGACCTTGACGTTCATGGAGCAGCAGATCTTCGGCCGTGGACGGGTATTGCAGTACCTGCTGCCTGTTAAACGGGAGGACCGTGACAACCCGGAAGCAAAGGATCGCTCCCTCAAGTACCCACCGGGGACGGAGCCGTTGGCGGTGACCACCCACGGTATAGCCGTTGCAAACCCCCCCATGCAACAGCTGGTGGAGGCATTGCCGCGCAGCCCTGCGTCTCTCCCACAGAACATCCAGGTGCTAAACATTTCTGCTATCCGGTCGTACGACGAGTTGGTCAAGCAGCTGAAGGCCGCGAAGCCATTGGAAGTGTGTTCGGCCACCGTCGTGGCTTGGACGAACTTCCTGATGGAGTGCGACAAGACGGCCGCGTGGGATGCCTCGGCCTTGCGCGCGTGGCGTGATACCCATGGACGTGAGGCAGGAGTTCCGCAGTCCCTTGTCGACAGCGCCTTGGCGACCACTGACGACCGCATCAGTGACATGCTCCGCGCCGTCATGATGCGTGACCGTAGCGGCGCCACCCCTGTCCGCGAGGCGGCTGTGCCGGAGGCGTTGGAGGAGCCTGTCAGCTTGTACTCACTTCATGACACGCACGTCCCGCCTTCCATGCGTCGGCCGCCGTTCGGGCAACGGGAGACAGGGATCGAGGAGCTGGAGGTCATCCTTGTGCAACGAGCGATGGAGGAGTCGCCGTCTGGCAACAGCGTTCAGGCGGATCCTGTCCTGCTATGCAAGGAGATGACCCATCAGTCCCGACTGGTGGTCGCGGCGGGGGGGCCATCCGCCAAGGTGGGCAGCGCTGGCGTGGAGGCGTTCGTTGGCGTCACAATGCGTGATCTGCCCGGCGATAGGATGGTGGCCTTGAGGGTGCATTCAGCGTCTTGCCAGGCCTCCCTCCTTGCATGCGCGGAGCTTTGCATGCACCCTTCCCGTTGTGTCACCTGAGCCCTGATTGTTTCCTGCGTTGGATGTCCTTCGCCGCCATCCAGGTGCTTGATTTCCGGGACCGCTGTGACTTTGGACGTTGTTTCCCGGCCAGCTTCCCGTACGGGATCAGTCGGCCGCTGGGGATGTCTCTTGTGGAGTTTTTCCGCCACCTGATACGACGGGTTCCCCGCCGCCAGCACAACGGCAATCCCTTGCTGGTGGCTCGCATGATGGATGTCGCCCGTCTCGAAGGCGCCCGCGTTCACAGTGCCATCACTGCGAAGTCTAATGCGGCGGACGTGGAGACCGTAGGGAACCTTCCTCGTGACGTCGTCCGCTCCATGGCCGACGTTCTTGCGTTACCGTACCATGCGCCTGAGCGCCGGGAGCTTCTGCGGCGAGAGTCGCCCCTGGTTCAGAGCCTTCTGAGGACCATGACAAGGACGTCCCAGCGCATGGACATGACGGACGCTTACTACCACGGTGTGCAGCGTTCAATGGCCGCTGTGAATGCGGTGGTGGGGATGCCGTCGGTCATATTCAACATCAACCCCGCTGATCTCCACAGCGCCGCCGTCATGACGGCGGCAGGCGAGGTGATTGAAGTTGGGGATGATGGTGGCCCTCAGTCAACGGAACCGTTCTGGAAGAAGTGGCTGTGTGTGCGCGACAACCCCCACTCGTGCATGCGCCTCCTCGTGGCTATTCGAGACGCCCTGATGGACATCCTCTTTGGCTTCGCGCCCGGATTCAAGGTCCAGAACCCAGAGTGCTTCTGCGGCGTGGTGTTCCATGTCTTCGTCAAGGTTGAGCAGAGCGGGCGCCTCGCTCTACACTTGCACGGCGCTGCACATGTGGCCGCCTTGGCACCGGAATGCCTACGCGCCATGTTCGAAGGCCCGAATTGTCAGGCGTTGTCGTTGGCTCATTCCATGTGCTCAATGTGGTTGCCGGATCCGTACTACGACATCCAAGCCTCCGACCCCATGGTCTATGAGGACCCCGCCGATGCCATGCTGCACTACGCGAGAGCGCCGTCCCTGGACGCCGAGCCCGTTGAATCAGGGGCTGCGTTCCTGGCGTCGGTCTTGGCGCCTGATGGCACCACTGACGCCATGCACGGGCCGGTGCCTGATGCCTCGTGCCTCAGTCAGCCGCCTGCGTCAACCATCGAGTCAGCCGCGGCGGCCCCTGTGACGTCTCCACCGTGTGGCCCGGGCACGACGGCCTTGCCCTCCGCGGTTCCTTCGCGTTGGCTGCAGCCGCCCGCTGCGGACTACCGTCGTCCGCCTTCCGCGTTTACGTTGTTCCACACCATTCGGGTGGCCCTTCGCTCCCAGCCGTTCCCAGCTATGGTGGGCCATGGTTTGCGGGTGGCGCAACGCATAATCAAGAAGGCCTGCACCGCAAGGTTGGCCAGCATTATCTACTCCGTGTGTCGACACAGCCGGCACATGCGTGGTCTCTGCGATCGTCACGGTTGCAAGATGAAGGATGGTGACTGCAGCCAGGTATATCCTCGCGTCGTGCGACGTCAGTTCCGGTGGATCGGCCGCCGGGGTGCCTTCGCTCTGCCACGATATGGTCCCAATTTCGTGTCCCAGTTCGCTCCGGCGTCGCTGGCCTTTGGAGCCAACAACCACTTCAACTTGCCCGCTGAAGTGGACCGTGACATGACCCCCGAGGTGGAGGCGGAGCTGCTGAAGCCTGAGGCGGATCGCGACCCCGACATCATGGCTCCTCTTGCCCAGCCCCCCGAGTTCCGTGCCATGCAGCGGGCGTACTACGCCTGCAAGTACATTGGCAAGGGCGTGAGGTCGAGCCAGGCTGAGCAATTGACCAAGGCGGCAAATGTGTCGCGGAACTTCCTTTGCTCGCCAGCTGGTGCTAAGGCTGCTGCGACCCGGCCGTCGAGTGGTTTGGGTCCCGTCGCCCCTGCTGCGCTTGGCAACTTGATGGCTGCCGTGAACCGGATCACCGCCAGCTGTACAATTGGGTTGACGATGGCCTCCTACCTCCTTGAAGGCCACTCTACGTTTCACTGCACATTCGATAACGCCGGACTAGCGCCTGGCGCCTACTCCGCCCATTTCCGTGCAACCGCTGGCCTGCGCCCGGCCGGGGACGGCATGGTTGACACCATGTTGGCTGTGGAGGAAGGTTCCGACGGTTCGCTCCCGCCCGTCCGTGCCGTCACCGAAGTCACGCACTACGTTCACCGTGGGGCGGAGTTGCATGCGTCAACCATGAGCCCTTACATGGTGGCCATGTTGTACAAGCTTGTGAAGATCCCCACCGGCTTCACCGCGGCAACGTTGCCGGGTTTTCGTACCCGCGCAAAGCATATGTCCGACCGAGGTCAGTCGTGTGCCTCCGGCCAGATGCCCGCCGACGTCCCTTATTTCACTTGGGTGCCGTTGGTGGCAACCCATCCCTTGTATCGGACGCACGCTTTCTGCAAGCGGCCACGCCCGGCGTACGTGAAGTTCTTCGGGACGGTCCCCGAGCGGCCCACCCCTGGCGAGGAAGCTGGCGCGGCTGCCGAGGCGTACTACACTTTCGTCCTTAGCGTGTTCCGGTCTTACACATCCGCTCCCGTCCCTCCGCGTGGCCCAGACGACAGTCTCTACGATCTGTACCGGCGTTGGCTTGCCGAGGAGTTGCCTATGCGCGGCGAAGCTCACGCGTCGTGCGTCAAGTCCCTTTTGGACGGCCTTCAGGTGGAACACGACTTGCGAGCCACCGCCCGCGCGGAGCGTGATCAACTGCGTCGCAAGCGTCGCGCCGCCGGAGCGTCGCAGCCCATGGAAGCGATTCCGGATCGGGGTCCGAGCATCCTCCGGAGGAGGGAGACGAAGTCGATCCCTCCATCCCCTTGCATGCCGCCCGTCGGGCGGCCCGTGGCCTCAGTGACGTCCCTCCAGGCCTGCCAGTTGACCAGGCCGACCTCAGCACCGTCCGGGTGGACCTGAAGTTCGCGACGGCGAAGGCGGCGGAGATCTACTGCATGCAGTCCGCCCTGGCGGTGGCGCAGCCGGTGTTAGACTCATCCCGCGTCCAGGCGCCGGTCCGGAACCTGGTGAAGGGCGCCGGGCCTGTCCTGGCGTCCTTGGTGGCAGCGGCCAAACGTTTGGAGGAGTTTGACATTATCGCCAAGGAGAAGGGTATAGAGGCGCGCGACCCCAAAGAGTTCGACGGCTGTCGTGCCCGGCTGCGCCGCGACGTGGGCTCCGCCGTGTGTGTGGTCATCGAGCGGCCTTGTGAGGGTGGCTTGCGTGAGGAGGTCATCACTCCAGGGAAGCGGCCTCCCTTGGTCATGCTGGATACTCCGCCCACCATTGACGAGACTGTCCAGCTGTTCACCCTGGCCGTCGAGCAGGCGGTGCCATTCATGATATTCGCCGAGTACTTTAATAAGATCCGTACGCACACATTGGACACGGAGGTGGACCGCCCCCCTCGTGTCATGGTGGTGGGAGCTGCCGGCTACGGCAAGAGCCAGTTTGTTCACGCCCTCATCTGGTACTGCTTCCAACACCGTGATAAGAAATGGGTCGCAACATCTGCATTTGCCTGGACGGCCGCCCTGAATTTTGCGTCCACTGCGCACCGATCGTACTCGACGCATTTCATGTTTGGACTCGTCATGCCCAACGGCGTCTACGGCAAGGCCCAGAAGTTTTGGGATCGGGTGAGGCGTCCGGGCGCCTGCTTCCCCTTGCCCGCCGATACGGGGCGGGAACCTGTGGCGCGGGGGAGGGTCCGTTGTGATAAGGGACCGGCGTTGATGCGGCGGCGGCGTACTGCTCCGACCTCGCAATGCCCAGCACGCATTCCTGGCCGTGGGCCTATGTTGTCTTCCGATGGCTTGCTCCCTACCGCTGGCCATGACGTTCCCCTCGTCATCGACTGGCCTGCGCAGGTGTTCAACACGCTTGACGAGAGCGCCGTGTTCATCGACGAGTATGGCTACAACAGTCTGGAGCACCTCGGCGAATGCAACTTGGCGTGTGACACGGTGCTCATGCCGTATGCTGGGGTGGGACCGGCAGACAAGGGGTTGAACGCCTTCCGGGGCCGGCCGTTCGCGCTCATTGGCGACGTTTACCAGCACACAAAGCCAATGGGTACTCCAGTATTCAAGTATTCCGACCTGCTCTACGCGGACCCCACCTTCTCGCCCGTCGGACTGCTGCGCAAAGACACGGCAAGCACCGGGCCTGCGGTCCCGGCGCCCGGCCCACCTGATGACGACGACCCCCGTGGGGCGAAGCGCCGGAAGGCCGTTGGTCGGGCCATTGCGGCGGCTGTCGGGGGCGGCTCTGCTGCGGCCTTACCTTCGACCGCAGCTGGCGGCGGCAGTGCTGCTCCGTCCGCGAAGGGCGCTCCACCGCCCAGGGACACCACAAAGGCCATCGTCAGTGGCTTCCGCCTCATGCAAGCGGTGGAGGACACCTTTTTGCTTGTCAAGCCCCAGCGTCAGAACGACACGGAGTCCGGCCGTGCACTCGTCAAGTATGCTGGCCTGTTCAACGGCACTACACTCCCTGATGTGTACGACGCCAATGGCACCCGGGTCCGTAACAACGAAGTCCGGCGTGCGGAACTCGTCCGGCAGCTGTTGGTCGATCTCAACAGCAGGGCGCTGCAGGACGACTGCGCGCTCCACAAGTTGGCTGACCTGTCGCCTCGGGTGGTGTTGCAACGCAACGAGCCGCGCCACCACATCAACACAGCTTTGACCAAACTGGCGGCTGTTAAAGCCGGCAAGCGCTTGGTTGTGTGGAATGCAGCACACGAGCGCACGCGCGGCCCCGGTGGTACGGGGCCTCCGCGGCCTCTTACCCCTCTCCAGGCGGAGTTGTTCAGCAAGGTCCCCGACAAGGAGTTCAACCACCTGACAGCCGACACTTGGTACTACGAGGGTGCCTTATTCCTCCTGACGGACAGCTCGCACGCTTACGCTGGCGTGGCGCGCAACAACATGGTCCGTGCCGTCGGCTTGATCGTGGACGATGCGGAGGAGGACGACACCGGCGAGGGCACCGAGTGGCGCTTGAAGTTCATGCCAAGGGCCGTGTTGGTCGAACCCGTGACGGCACAGGCGGACACCAACATCATGGCTGGCCTTGGCATCCCCGGGGAGTTTGGGCCGACCGTGTTCCCCGTGATCCCGGGTCGGTCTCGGGCTACAGCGTCGGTGGAAGATTGGAAGGACGGCGCTGTACATGTGGTTAACGGGTACCGCATCAACATCCCTCTCGCGGACGCGTTGGCCGTCACTGACTACTTCGTTCAGGGAGCCTCGTTCGGCGACGATTGCTGGATTGCGGACCTCCGCCCTCCCCCCGACGGCGGCATGTCACGCACTTGCTTGTACGTGCTGCTCACCCGGTACGCGTCGTTGGACCACATACGCCTCTTGACGCCGCTGTGGACCACTCATCTGGAGTACGAGCGCGTTCTCCGCGCCTATGTGGCGGCAAGCAAGATACCTGAGAACCTTCGTTGCGAGCGTTTGTTGCTAAAGCAGGGCGCCGAGCGCACTTGGCTTGCCCGAGCCGGCTACTTTGCGCGTGCCCAGACGTTGGTATCTGCTCGCGGTGGGGGGGGGGCCGCAGGATCTTAGTTCCACCGCCGGTCCAATGGACGAGTGTGGGCATGGCTGTCTTAGACAACGGGCATGTGCCGACCCGCCGGCTTTGCCCGCTGAGGCACCTGCCAGTTTTGCCCGCGGGCCGCCTGGGTCCTCGTGCGAGTGGGTGCCAGTGGGTGCAAGGCCTCCTCCCCCTCATCCTGTCACCAGCTCACTGGGCCCAGGTGACCGCGCTCCCGAGTACGTCAGGCTGGGGCAGGGGTGGACGACCACCTTCGGGTACCTGTTTCCGCCACGAGTCAGCCTTAACTTGCGTGCACGTTGGCCGTAGCCTATCGCTGTCATTAGTGAAGCGCGAGTGTCGGCCAGCATACTCGGCCGTCCACGAACGTCAGCGTGACTGTCACGGTGTTGGCGCCTCGCCCTGACCTCGCCCCTTCACTGCAAGGTGCACCCCCTGCCGTAAGCGCATACGGTACGCCGCGAGCACTGGTATTAGAACATGCGGCTACCGAGCCACAATAAGCTGGCGGGACCACCCTGGTCGCGAGCCCGCGTCAGTCGCATCCGTCGTTCCCCAGTCACGACATAGTAGGTGCGACCTTGGGCTATGCATACAACGCTCCAAAAGAAGGTCGCGGAGGTGCCGTCGGTGGGGCGCGAAACGTGTCTCGACCCCAGTTGTTGTCTTTGATCTCGTCCCGGCGCGACCCCACGCATTCACCCATAATGCGGGTATGCACCAGGCGCGTCGCGGGCCCTCCCGCGTATCTCAACCCAGGTTTATGGTCGCGGGCGACTACTTGCGCGATAGTCGCATCAGGCTTCCCCCAGACACTACGTAGTAGGGGCGACCGTGGGCTACGCACTCGTCGTTCAAGAGAGAGGTCGCAGAGGTGCCGTGGCTGTGGCGCAAAACTTGGTCCGACACCTTTTGTTTCGTCGTTAGCGTCCCGGCGCACCCCCACGCATTCAGCCATAACGTGGGTATGCACCAGGCGCGTAGCGGGCCCTCCCGCGTATGTCATCCCAGGCTTATGGTCACGGGCGAATACTTCAGCGTCAGTCGCATCAGGCCTCCCCTAGTCACTACGTAGTAGGGGCGACCTTGGGCTACGCACTCATCGTTCAAGAGAGAGGTCGCGGATGTGCTGTTGGTGTGGCGCGAAACGTGGTTCGACCCCATTTGTTCTCGTCGTTAGCGTCCCGGCGCGCCCCAACGCATTCGTCCATAACGTGGACATGTGCCAGGCGCGTCGCGGGCCCTTCGTGTAGCGTAGTTCAGGGTCACGGTCGCGGGCCAGGGGTAACCCGGCGTTAGCTATTCCTAATTCTATTTCATGGTCGCGGGCGACCATGTGCTTCCGCGCGGGTCCAGGGGGGAGGCCCCAGCCGGGGCTAGTCCATGGGGGTGGCCCCAGGAGGGATCAGTCCAGGGGGGGCGCTTAGTGTGGTGGTGTGTTCAGGAGGGCTTAGTTGAGGAGTTCTCTTAGCGTGCGCTGTTGTTGGGTCGAGGAACCCTGGAGCAGCAGTCTCTACAGTGTCCTTTCCTTTGAGGTTCAGGCACCGGCACCTCCCGTCCCCAGGGCCGCAGGATCTTAGTTCCACCGCCAGTCCAATGGACGAGTGTGGGCATGGCTGTCTTAGACAACGGGCATGTGCCGACCCGCCGGCTTTGCCCGCTGAGGCACCTGCCAGTTTTGCCCGCGGGCCGCCTGGGTCCTCGTGCGAGTGGGTGCCAGTGGGTGCAAGGCCTCCTCCCCCTCATCCTGTCACCAGCTCACTGGGCCCAGGTGACCGCGCTCCCGAGTACGTCAGGCTGGGGCAGGGGTGGACGACCACCTTCGGGTACCTGTTTCCGCCACGAGTCAGCCTTAACTTGCATGCGCGTTGGCCGTAGCCTATCGCTGTCATTAGTGAAGCGCGAGTGTCGGCCAGCATACTCGGCCGTCCACGAACGTCAGCGTGACTGTCACGGTGTTGGCGCCTCGCCCTGACCTCGCCCCTTCACTGCAAGGTGCACCCCCTGCCGTAAGCGCATACGGTACGCCGCGAGCACTGGTATTAGAACATGCGGCTACCGAGCCACAATAAGCTGGCGGGACCACCCTGGTCGCGAGCCCGCGTCAGTCGCATCCGTCGTTCCCCAGTCACGACATAGTAGGTGCGACCTTGGGCTATGCATACAACGCTCCAAAAGAAGGTCGCGGAGGTGCCGTCGGTGGGGCGCGAAACGTGTCTCGACCCCAGTTGTTGTCTTTGATCTCGTCCCGGCGCGACCCCACGCATTCACCCATAATGCGGGTATGCACCAGGCGCGTCGCGGGCCCTCCCGCGTATCTCAACCCAGGTTTATGGTCGCGGGCGACTACTTGCGCGATAGTCGCATCAGGCTTCCCCCAGACACTACGTAGTAGGGGCGACCGTGGGCTACGCACTCGTCGTTCAAGAGAATGGGAGTAGTGTGCTCCCCTTTGTGCTTGAGCACCAAGGTGCCGGCACTCGCGCACCGTCAGCCGCGCAGCGCAGTAGGGGGCGAGTCTCCTTCAGTCGCCGTATGGCGATGGCGCTGTACTGCAGCCTAAAGTGGTCTCGCAGTTCGGTGGGCTCGGCTGGGGGGGGCAGGACGGAAGAGCCGGACGTTGAGAGGCATCGCCGACAGGTGAGTGCGTGTGGGCTCATATGTCGTTCCCTGCGCCGCTTACATGCCCAGATGCGGACCTCGTCAGATGGAGGGAGAGTTCCGGTTGCGTTCTCGGCCCGGTTGTGCTGCCATCCATGCCGTTCCGCCGGCGGTGGGGACCCGCGGTTAACTGTGCAGTCCGATGGGCCGTCCTGCGGCGGAGACGGAGAGGCGAGTGTGGAGGAGGGTTTTGCTTTGGCTGGGTGTGCTGGCCACTGTGACTTGGCCGTGGTGTGGCTGGTGGTGTGGCGGCTCCGTGCCTTGCTTGGTGGTCCCGCAGCGAGGACCGCCGGGATGGCCCTCAGCCGTGAGTGTTGTGCGGTCTGAAGTGCTGTGTGACCTGTGTTGCACGCATGCCCGTTGACTCAGCCCTCCTCCGACTCCCTTCCGCCCACCTGCGGTCCTCTCCGTGAGAATTCCGACCCCATGTGGTCAGCGCCCCAGCCTCCGTGTCCAAGCTGGCAGGTGGGTTGAGCACCCCAGCCGGACTTGAGGTGAACGCGGTTTGCAGTGCCGGTGTTCCCGCAGGCCGCCTGCGTGCTCAGCGACATCAAGTGCACTGTGCCGCTGTCCCCGTCGTGCTCACTACACGGTTCGAGCCCAGGTGGCCGCATATCCTCCGCCTGCATTGCAGACGCGTGACGACGGACAAGCAGCTGGTGCGGAACGGTCTTGCCACCTTGCAATTACCCTCCGCCCCCTCCCCGCCGTTCCCGTCCCCTCCTCCACACCTCTACCCGCCCCGCTTCATCTGCATTGCCAAGCTACGGGCCCCCCCGCCTCCCAGGCCAGTTACCCCCCGGCACCCACCGTCATCCGTCTGCGCCCAGGCGAAAGTTGCTTTTGCTATTTTTCCCGAGCAGCCCAATGTATTGTGCATGAATAGCCGTTGTAAAATCGAGGCTTGACCGGGGGGTCTGCGCGTTCACTCGGCGGTCGGCATTCAATGTACGCGAGTTGCGAAGGGTGGGCAGGAACGAAAGTTATATGGGCGAAAAATACGATTAAGAGCGAAGAAGGCGTCCTCGCGGCGGGGGACGCTTTATACTGGCCGCCGCCGGGATTTGGGAGTCGCTTCTTTCGCCGCGCGATGCACATACATGCGTTGGAGGGGGCAGTGGGAAGCGTGCTCGGCTGGGGCAAGTCGGTGGGGGCCGCGTTTGGAATGCATGGGGCCGTTTCGACGACCACCGGCTCCAGCTTTCGTCGCCCACATGCACGACGGTCGGACTTGTTGAAATTTTCGGCCCTGTCACCTCTTACCCAGTCCTACAGTCATGCGTTGGGGGGGGGCATTGGGAGTCATGTTTGGCGGATCCACGTCGGTGGTGGCCTCGTTTGCATTGCACGGGGCCGTATCGTCGTTTCGCGTCCCCAGCGTTCGTGCCCTCATAGCACGTCGGTCCGACACTCCAAAGTTGTGTCTCCTTTCCCGTCTTACCCAGTCCCACAGTCTGTCCCTGAGCAGCATCGGGGGGTTACTAGTTTGCGTCGCTCATATGCAGGTCGATCCAACTTGTTGAAATGGTCTGCCCAGTGACCGCGGTGCCTGTCACCCCCCTCTCACCCAGTCCAGCATGGGCTCCAGCATCGGGGCGGTTACTAGTTTGCGTCGCTCATATGCAGGTAGGTCCAACTTGTTGAAATGGTTGGTTAGTGACCGACCGGGGGACCGACGGAAGTTGTGTCCCCTGTCCCCTCTTACCCAGTCCCACAGTCATGCGTTGGACAATGAGTCCAACATGGGCGACATGAGTCCTTACAGGGCGTCCTCGCGGTTGCGGACGTTTGTTAGTGTCCACCGACGCGATTTGGGAGTGTCCTTCAATCGCCGCGCGAAACACATACATGGGTGCGGGGGGTTTGTGGGAGTCGTGATTGATTGAGGCACGTCGGTGGTGGCCGCATTTGGAGTGCACGGGGTCGTTTTTACCTGCTGCGTCGCCAGGTTGCGTCGCTCACTTGCACGACGGTCCGCCGCGCTAAAATTGGGTTTCCTTCTCCTCAAACCCATTCCCACCCCACGGCTCTGCTGAGCATGTATGCTGTCTTATGCGGTCCGCGGCCCCGGCCCCCGGCCTTCCCCCGGGTCTCCCAGAGCGCGCAGCTCTCGCCCCACCGCGTCCCCGCACTTCCCAAGCCTTCTCAACCCTTCAATACATATAATAGATGCTTGCAAGGGGGTTGGCGGGCTTGGAACGGCCCGGAGCAGAGCGGGCCGATTTTGCGCGGAAGCGGGGCCGCACCCGAAGTCGGCGTGGTCGCAGCCCCGCGACGTGAGCGCTGTGTCGGAGGCGGCGCCGCAACCCGATATAACATTTGGCCAGCGGAAGTAACATGACAAGGTGCGGTGGTGTCCCTGCCGTGCGTTGTGAAACGCGTAACCCAGGTCGCGTTGTCGCGACCTCTGTCGATCCCATGTACTTCACGTCCTGTACCCCTCCTGCATGTTGTAGGCACTCCTGCACCGACGTTTCAATGAAGAATTACGAGCCACCACCTCCGTTCTGGAGCCCTCTACTCCTGGCGTATTCCCTCCCACCACTAGCGTCAGGGGGTGACTCTGAGTCTGATCTGGATGATATGCCGGAACTTGTCCCGGATGCCCGCTCAGAAGAGGTCCCCCCAGCGCCTGCTATGCGTCCTAGTGGCTGGTGGAGCCTTGCTCCTATACCGCCTCGTCGCAACCGGTATGCCCGGTGACCACGACCCATTGCGGTTGATGGGTTTGCTGCCGGGTATCCTGTGGAAGTGGCGTTGAACGGAATGTGGACCTCATCGCGGGTGCGGCCAAGGAAGTGGCCGGTGGGGGGGCGTTGATTCTGCCCCGCCCCCTTAACCCCGAAGTGGGGCACGCACGGGTTCGCCCTTTGCGTAGCTAGTATCAAGATTATAGACCTCATCGCTGGCAAGAGCTCATGTACTTGAGACACCGGAGGGGCAAGGCATCTGTGGTTGCGAGTTGGTGTAGTGTGACCCCGAAGAAAGCCACATGTAAGGAATTGGGAAATCTTGGTCGGAGCTGTCCCTGACATCAGTAGGGCTGACCATGAGTGATTCCTCAGGTCGATTCGTCCAAGTCGTCGACTGGCTGATTCTATCGGTTGACGACTCGGATGCCCAGGGAACACAGTGGATGGCGACTCGGATGCCCACGGTTATGTTTCCACCTCCCGCAGCGGTGGCCGGAGCAGCCAGCCCCTGCACCAGCCTTCGCACATTGCCAGCGATTCAGGAACTGAGGTCTATAGCGGTATGGTTGTCCATTCACTATCAAGGGGCTGCGTGAGAAAACGGTCGTTGGTCTGGGGTGTTTGGACCCCCCCTGCTGCGGCGTGAGTTTTGAGTTGTTGTCCCAGCTTCCGCTTTGTGCCAGGCACTCACGACACAAGCCTTTAGCGGTTTGGTAGATTCCCAAGTGTATACGGGCTCCGTCTGAGAATGGTCGAGATGTGGTCTTTTGGGGATGGCGGCTCACTGTATTGGCACATACGAAGTGGCGTCCGGTGTAGTTAATACACATACGCAATACTTATTGCAGTTCAGAACTCAGCGGTTTGAAGCTTTGTTGTATCCGCCTTGAAGAATGGCCGGTGCTCAGGTCCCTCAGTCGTTTGCCATCGAGCTTGAGACACCAAAGGATGGATCATGCAGTTTACACGCGGTTCTCGCCACAGCTGCGACCGATGAGGAGCGTTTCGCGGCTGTGGCATTCGTCCGTGAATTGCTGATGGTGCTCGCGTCACGTCGCGATGTGTTCCTTTCGTGGCTCTGGAGCTTCTGCGTGGACCTGGACTCTGCTCACATCACGGGGACCGCAATCCAGGCTGTGGCGGCTGGCCCGCGGACGTCGGCGGTTCCCTACCTGCGCTCGGCGTCGTCATACAGCGCGTGGATTGGTGATCCCTGTTCGTGGCTCACGTACCTAGAACTACAACTCGTGTCAGCGCTGTTGGGTGTGTCCATCCTCACCTGGCAGCGCGTTGGCCAGGCTGCGGAGTACACTCGCGTGGCAGCTGTGTCTTCGGGGAAGGCCGGCCCCGTGGTATCCGTGCTGTACGAGAACTCTGGCAAGAACAACCACGGCCATTACAAGGGCCTCGTCGACACTCCGGAGCACTTTGGCGGGCTGGTCAGAGTTGGTGCAGCCGACCTCCAAGAGCTGGCAGTGCCTGCTGTGCTTGGGCCGGCTGTCGACGCCGTCTTGGACGCCTACCGCGGTGCGTACCAACGTAGATTTGCTACGACTAAGTTTGTGGGAATGGAGTTTGTGCTTGACTGGTATAT
This sequence comes from Edaphochlamys debaryana, assembly GCA_016858145.1. Taxonomy (NCBI): domain Eukaryota; kingdom Viridiplantae; phylum Chlorophyta; class Chlorophyceae; order Chlamydomonadales; genus Edaphochlamys; species Edaphochlamys debaryana. The sequence goes on from JAEHOE010000003.1 coordinate 1,022,397, forward strand.
GAACTTTAGGGAAGTAATGCCTGTGCAGGTGATCCGCGGATGACACTGCTGCGGTTGGCCATGTCGTCAATGCCGAGGGTGGTGCCGGTCCAGCGACACACGTCGCAGAGGTCAAGCGTCGTGGTCCAGGAGACAGTTGTTTCAGCGGCAACGGCTTTTGCAGGCCCGGTCACCCCACAGCCTGTGGGAGCTGGGCGTGTGGTGGACCGTCGTGCGGCCACCCTTCGCGGCGTGAACCAAGGTGGTGGTAACCGATGCAGCAGTCACCCCATGACAACGGTTCACGGGATGCCCCCACCTCATTCGGCATGCCCGCGTGCGGATGCGGGCGCGTGTGGAGCTGCTGAGGATGGGTGGCAGGAACCGCGTCACCGTCGATCGTCGCGTCTGGCGGTTTCGTCCAAGGTCGTAAGAGTCCACCCGACGACGACTGTCAACCGCTACGAGGGGCTCCAGGAGCTGGACGAAATCTGCGACAACGGGGCCAACATAGCGGGCGCTTTGGACAACGACGACCACGTCACCTCAGGCGACGACCACGACACCTCAGGCGACGACGACGACACCTCGGACGACGACGACGACACCTCGACCTCGGACGACGACAATGACGAAGTCACCTCGGACGTCTTGGACCAGTTGTCCGACGACGACCGACCGACCGACCAGGCATCGGAGACGATGTCAGCACACACCTCGGCAGAGGAGGCGTCGGCGGAGACCTCTCCCGCGGAGTCGTCGTCGGAGTACGGTGTGAGCACCGACGGTACCAGCATTGAGGGAAGCAGCGATTCGTCTGCAGGCGATCTCTCGGACGAGGAGATGTGCTCTAGTGAGTCCATTGAGGTGGCCCCAATCCATGACGTGGAGCCGAAGCCTTCGTCCGTGGCAGCTCTTTTGGAGGAGGCTTGCGCAGAGGAAGGTGGAAGCCATGGCCGTGGCAGTGGTCATGGTCGCGGTCGAGGCCGCGGTCGAGGCTGCGGTCGAGGTCGGGGTCGAAGCAGTGGTGGTGGTGGCCGGTTCGCTCGCGCCACCGCACGAGGACGTGGTCGGCCGCCCGGGAAGTTCAAGTCTGTATTAACTGATCAAGCAGAGATGAGGAAGGAGCAACTACGACGTTCAGGTGCGGAATTGGGCGCCCCATTTGCACCCTGTTGACAATTCTCACACTTATCGATTGTCCACTCCTTTGTAGAGCGGTCTGTACCTGCAATGAAGAAAACATCTGCGCCCGCCAAGACGCGGAAACCAGCGACGTGGAAACCTCCGGCCTCATTGCCCTGCCAAGTTTGTTCCAGTCCAGAGGAAGCTGGCCTGATGTTACTTTGCGATCGTTGTAGCACTGGATGGCACACGTACTGCCTTTCGCCGCCGCTGTCGGAAATCCCCTCAGGAGAGTGGCTGTGCCCTAACTGTGCATCGTTAGGCGTGTCCCTGGAGCTGTTACCACGCACAGAAGGTGCTGGTCGAACGTTCCCCACTCGTAATCTCAGACTAAAGAAAGCTATCGTGGGTGAGTGCGAGGCCGTACTTGAATTGTTCGTTCTTGTCCGTACATTTATTTAACAGTTCGCCGTGTGCTTCAGGGTTGATGGATCAGATATGCAAATTGGTGGGCGATACATTTGTCGTGCAAGCTTCAGCTGTCATACAGCAACTGTTGCCAAAGCATACGGCCGACGAATGCCAGACGTTGGCCGCAACGTGGGCGGAGGCGTGCCCAGATGGCTCTACAGCTCTTTTGGTCACAACTCCTCGACGACTCTCGGCGCTTCTATTGTGGTGTCGTGAACGTTGTTCGGCCCCTCAGACTGGAGCGTTTGCGATCGGATTACCTGCGAAGTTCTCGCGCGCATTGGGCAGAAGCCAAGGTGTGTGAACGGTGTGAGTATGTTGCCTGTAACGGGGTGCAAAGGTTGACGCTACCGCAATTTGCTTCAGGTGAAGGCGACAACGACAAGTCAGCACCACCGGCCCCAATAGCGGTATTTACTGAGGGCGCGTTCTGGGCAGTGGACAAGATCATAGCTCACCGAGCTGAGCGTTTGAAGGGCCGTCGTCGAATGTTCTATTTGGTGGCATGGTCGGGTTTCAGCGAGCCGTCATGGCAGCCTGCTGCTAATATTACATCCGACTTAAAGGAGGCTTATTGGTCGACTGGAGGTGTAGAAGGTATGTCTACGTGTCCGCCGATTTGGCAGACGGTTTGCAAGTGTTTCTGTCGCCTCACAGTCCCTGTTGACGGCCACACCGCCTTTACTTGAGATCGTGCTTCCTGTCGCGCTGTCCAGAATCGATGGCGAGTCCGGCGCGAGCTAACAACGGGGTGTTTGTGGCGGCTTCGGCCGTTGAGACGGCACCAGTTGACATTGGCGTGGTAAGTGACTTGCGTTAGACGTTGCTACGTACTGTGTAACTGTCACGAACCCCCGTGTAGGCGCTAGAGCTTTGCGTGTCTGTTGGAGGAACGTTCAAAGCCCTACTGGTAAGGTGGCGATGTTTGTCGGATCAGGTTGCTATCCATCCTATATTGGCGTCAACGTGCCACCCGCCTGCCTTGTAGGATCAGCCTGTCGCCAAACGACGACGAGATGCTGTCGCTTCATCAGCACGCAAGGAGCGAGCGGAAGCCTGTGAGAAGCGAGCTGCTGTGGAGGCCCGTGTTCGCAAATATTCGAGGGCGTACCGGCAGCGTGAGAAGATGATTCAGGAGGTCAGTGAACTGTCGACGCACGACTATTTCTGGGCCGTTTGAAGATGTCTCACCACATGTTTCAAATTTAGGTCGAGTGCACTGGATCAGAAGCTGACGACGAGGGCACCGCTCCGAGTAAAGAGCCGGACTTTTCCCACTTCGCCGTCCTTGGTGCCTGCATGTGGAAACATCGCGATGCATCCAGCAGGGTCGACGCCCTGGCAGGAGCGTCGTCCATGAAGTCGTTCCCTCCAGATTTCCCTTCACGTCAGCAGGACCTACCTGCGGGAGCTCATGTCCCGGCCGCGTCGCTGGCGGATCAAATCGCTCTAGCCGAACGAATGGAACTGTTTGTCGAGGGCGTCATGCCAAGCAGAGTATGCGCAGTGTGCAGCGAGATGGTGTCTACCAAAGAGAGCAAGCTGCTTTCATGGCAATCTATGGCAGCGGAGCTTGAATATCTACGTGCCAATGTCCAGCCTGACGCACTTGTGCGTCAGCCGGCTCATGTGGTGCACTGGCGACCTCCCTTACATCCCGACCCGCCCTCACGTGTTCGGCCGATGGGATACCAACGTCACTGGCTGCCTCCCCAACAGCGGAAGGGGCGCTCACAGCGGCCTCAAGGTGAACCTCCGGCAGACCAAGTCCTGCCCGACAATACAACCATTCCATGTGTCGGGGGAGGAGCCTATGGACCCGCCTCCACGAGCGCTATTGATGGAGAGATAGGATGCGACCGGCCGGTCGCTTATCGGGATATCGATGCCGACGTCTTCATGGGCCATGGTGAGTCAGTTTGTCGGGCAGTTTAACTTGTGACCATTCACGACGTCGTTCTGGCTGTACAGGTGATATCCCGTCGGTTGCTGCGTAAGACGTGCCCGGCCTAGGTGGGCAACAACAAACGACTTGTACGGGTGGAGGTAGGTTGTGAGCAGTTAGACGCGGACGTGCTATTACGATCAGTCCACAAGGCATAGCTCTTTGTGACGTTTGCATGCCGCAGGCGATGCGGACAGCGACCCAGAGACCTACCCAGTACGGGTCGATCGCAGGCCTACGGTTGATGTGATCGACGGCGTCTCGACGACGGTCGCTGCCTACTGCATGCGTGTGGAAACGTCGGGTGCCAACGCAACGGCGGTTCTTGCTGACGATGGGTCCTTGGAGGTGGTTGTTTGCGACGTATGCGCTGCCGCTCTGCAGCACGTCCCAAAACTGGGGTCCCAGAGTCGGAAACCAGACGGTGAGTGGTGGACGTAACGCGCTGATGCCCAACCTGCTGTTAATTGGAATCCCCTTTTGTGTCTTCAGGAACTCCAATCCCCACTGTCCGGATCCCACAAGGCTCATTGGCGCGCATGGATGGTGGAGACGTTCCAGACGACCTCCCAAAACTGAGTTTTATGGAGCAGCAGCTGTTCGGGCGTGGAAAGGTGCAGCAGTTTCTTCTGCCTGCAGATCGCGATGATGATCGTGGGTATCCGACGGACGCGGCCCCTTTGAAGATCACGAGTCACGGAATTGCAGTCGCCAACCCTCCGTTTCACCAATTGGTGGAGTCGATTCCGCGACACCCCGAGGCCTTGGCTTCCAACATTTCGCTGCTGTGTATCCCCGCTGTACGGTCGGCGGCTGAAGTGTTCAAGTACCTGAATGGGGCGAAAGCGTACTCCGTCAAACCACGAGCCGTGTTGGCATGGACGACGTTCCTCCAGAAATGTGACAACGAGGTGATGTGGGACGAGGACGCAATTTCATTTTGGAAGAACCGCCATCTGAGCGGGACAGTACCTCGAGCGTTGCTGCAAGATGCAATCGCAACGTTGGACGTCGCTATCAGTGACCTACTTAGGAATGTATTACTACGCGATCGATCTGGCCCAACGCCTGTCCGTGATGGTGCTGACGTGGTCGCTGAGGAACCGTTACCATTCTTTTCCCTGAGTGACGGGCACGTGCCTCCTCAATTTCGGACCAACTCCGACAACGACGACCGAGGGTTGACCGAGTTGGAGATCATACTTGCGGAACAGTCTCCCAAACCCTCTCCCTCGGACCACAACATTGTCCGCAATGCTGCCACGGTACAACAGGAGCTCAACAACTCTCGGACGTTAGTATGGGCCTCTGGAGGTCCTGGGGCGAAGGTGAGCTGTTTAGGGAACTTGCTTCTTCCTTCCGGGCTATCTAACAGCTGGTGGCATTTGCAGGTTCTGGACTTTCGGGACGACGGTCACCTTGGTCACTGTTTCCCCACGTCGTTCCCTTATGGCATCCATCGCCCAGCGGGAATGTCTCTGGCACAATTCTTTCGTCATTTGATTCGGCGGGTTCCTCGTCGTCAGCATAACGGCAATCCGCTCCTCGTAGCCAGGATGATTGATATTCTTCGTCTCGAAGGGTCGCGTCTACATTCATCTATTACTGCCAAATCAAGCGTCGCCGACGTCGAAGCTGTGGGGCATATTCCGCGCGACGTCGTGCGATCTATGGCTGAAGTCTTGGCATTACCCTACCATGACACACGACGCCGTGAACTGCTGAACGCCAACTCGCCTTTAGTGCGAAGTTTGGTCCGAACTATGACGCGGACATCACAACGCCTGGACATGACGGATGCCTACTACCAGGGCGCTCAGGGGTCTATGGCAGCCGTCAACGCAGTGGTTGGATTACCATCAGTCATATTCAACGTCAATCCCGCCGACCTTCACAGCGCCGCTGTCATGACTGCGGCTGGCGAGGTTGTGGAGACTGGGATTGACGGTGGTCCCACTTCGTCTGAAAAGATCGTGAAGAAATGGCGTCGCGTGCGCGAGAACCCCCACTCGTGCATGAGACTACTATTGGCAGTTCGAGACGCAATGTTGAAAGAATTATTTGGATTTGAGCGTGGATCAAAGAAGCAGAATGATCCAGACAGCTGCTTCTGTGGTGTGGTATTCCACGTCTTCGTGAAAGTGGAACAAAGTGGACGAATGGCCCTACATCTCCATGGTGCAGCGCACGTCGCAGCCCTATCTCCAGAACGTCTACGGGCGTTGTTCGAGGGTCCCAACTGCCGTGCGTTATCTTTGGCCCATTCGTTGTGTTGCATGTGGCTACCAGATCCCTATTACGACCTTCAGGCCGGCCCAGAGATGCGTTACGTGGACCCTGCGGATGGTCTCGACCTGCACCTTCTGGGCGAAGAAGGTGGTCCGGTAGAGCCCTTGCGTCCTCCACCTGTGGACAAAGAGCGCCCTCCGGCCTCATTCAAGTTCCGCAAGGTTGCAACATCGCCGCCCCGTGTTTCGGTACTGGCCGGGAAGCGGGTAATCCACAAGAGGTGTGCTGCACATCTAGCAGCCGTGGTGTATTCATCGTGTCGTCACGGCAAGCACGTCAAGGGGCTATGTGATCGGCATGGCTGCACAATGGTCGATGGAGACTGCAGCATGGTATATCCTTGAGTGTTACGACGTTCTATGCGGTGGTTCGGGCGGCACGGAGCCTTCGCGTTACCTCGGTATGGTCCGAACCTGGTTTCTCAGAACCCAGCCACCTCCATGGCCTTCGGGGCTAATAATCATTTCAACCTCCCTGTCGAGGTGGACCGCGACTTGACGGCAGAGGTGGACGCCAAGTTGATGAAGCCTGAAGGGGAACAGGACCCGGATATTGTGTTTCCAGTCTTGCAGTGCCCAGAATTTCGAGCGATGCAGCGGTCGTACTATGCATGCAGGTATATTGGGAAATCGGTGCGATCGAGTCAAGCAGTTCAGCTTACCAAGGCGGTGGGCATCACTAACGCCTTCCTGACGTCGCCAGCTGGACGCAAGGCGGAACAAGCCAGCTGTTCTGGGTTGGGTGTCGTGTCTCGTCGGGCAGTGGGCAACCTCATGGCTGCTGTCAACCGGATTACAGCAAGCTGCACGGTTGGTCTTACGATGGCGTCTTTGCTTCTCGACGGCAATGCGACGTTTTATTCCACGTTCGACAATTGCGGGATCGCCAGTGAAGCATACTCGGCTTCCTTCAGAGCTGCTGCTAACATCTCGGACGCGAGTGAGGGGCTGGCAGACACCCTCTTGGTTATTGGGGATAACGCAGATGACAGCCCGACGCCTGTGCAAGTTGTTACTGAGGTGACACACTACACGCACAGAGGTCGTGAACTTCACGCGCTCTCGATGAGCCCCTATGTCGTCGCGATGCTGTACAAGGTCGTCAGGATCCCCAAGGGGAAAACAGCCACTTCTCTTCCCGACGAGAAAGTACGGCGTGCACATTTGTCTAACCGGGTTGAAGGAGAGATCCCTGCCGACGTCCCCTACTTCACCTGGGTTCCATTTGCACCGACGCACCCACTCTACTCCACGCACGCCCTGCGTAAGCGACCAAGACCCGTGTACGTTAAGTTCTATGGCAACGTCCCTCCTCGACCTCCTCCTGGGGAAGACACCGGCTCAGCTGCAGACGAGTATTACTCCTTCGTGCTGAGCATGTTTCGGGCGTACACTTTCGACGTGGCGCCACCAAGGAGGAGAGGCGAGTCATGGGGGGACGTGTTCCGACGTTGGCGGAACAAGGAACTGCCCCTCATTTCGAAAGTGAAGTCCATCGATACCTCCGCTGCTCCAAATACGCCTCCGGTGCCGGACCTCGACTACCGCGCCTGCATTGAAAGTCTACTGGATGGGCTGCAACGCGAGCACGATCTGCGCCTTGCTGGGGCGAGAGGAACGTAATCGTCTTCGTCGGAAACAACGTCGCATGGGTCGGTGGTCGGATTCTTCAGACAACGACGACGGTCCGTCTTATGTCGAGGGCGACGAGGTCGATCCAGGGATTGGAGAGGACGAGGCCGCTGCTTACATAGGAGAACGTCCTGGAGTGGATGATCAATCGTCAGTCAGAGTCAGCCAGGCCGATCTGAGCCAGCGTGACCTCGACATCCGTTATGACCTGAATTTTGCTTCGGGCCATTACGCGATCGAGGCTGCCATGGCTGCACCGCAACCACTGCTGGATCCGACGCGCGAGATTCAGCCCTCCAAGAACACGATCTCCGGCACGGGAGTGGTAACCACGGCGATCGCTAAAGCAGCGCTCCGACTTAAAAAGTTCGATCGCCTCGCTGCAGACGAGGGCTGGCTCGGGGCAGAGGATCCTGCATTCGCGGGATGCAAGCTTTGCCTTCGGCGCAATGGGACGGCTTTGTGCGTCGTGGTTACCCGTCCCGACGGCTCGGCAGACACGGTCTTGCCCCCTGGGCATCGCCCTCCGTTAGTGTTGCTTGACAGACCACCGACCGTGGACGAGACCGTCCAAACGTTCATGCTGGCGGTGGATCAAGCCGTACCATTCATCTTATTTGTGGAGTATTTCAACAAGATGCGTGCAAAGACGTTGACGGATCGCGATCGACCACCACAGGTGATGGTGGTGGGCGCCGCTGGGTACGGCAAATCTCAATTCATTCATGCCCTTATTTGGTATTGCTTCCAGCACGGGGATTCAGATTGGGTGGCTACTTCCGCGTTCGCGTGGACGGCAGCGTTGAACTTCTCTTCGAAGCAACATCGCTCGTTCTCTACGCATCATATGTTTGGCTTGCGACCACCAAACGGGACCTTCCAGAAGAAGGGCAGATACGCCCAGCGGGTAAGGCGTACAAAATCACGCTTCGTTGCATTTCCGCTTGCCGATCAAGCTTCCCCTTACAAGCATTCCCTTGCCCATGGCAGGTTAAACGCAACGTAGACGAGCATGCGATCTTCATCGACGAGATCGGGTACAACAGCTTACAACACATGGGCTCTTGCAACATCGCGTGCGACCTGGTCTTGGACCCATACGATCGCGTCGCTCCCACCGATCGAGGTATGGCGGCATTTAAAGGTCGTCCTTTCGCATTGGTCGGAGATGTGTACCAGCACGTACAGCCGATGGGCAGTCCAGTGTTTGCGTTTTCGGACCGAGTACATCGGGATTCGAATTTCACGCCACGCACAATGTTGCCTCCCGACGTCAACATTCCGGGCGCCGCTGTGGCTGTGGAAGAAGCGACGGGCAGCGACACCGAAGAGGCCCAGCCTTTGGCAAAGCGTGCCCGAGCCGTCGCGGCTGCAGTCGCGATGGTACACACCGGGAAGCCCACGACGGGTGCAGCTGTACAAGGAGCTGGGAACGCGACAAAGCCGACGGCGCCAAAGCGAACGATGAAAGCAGACCGAAAGGTATGCACCACTACGGTCAGAGGCTTCGAGGTTTATCGGGCCGTGGAGGACACCTTCTTGCTTAGCCAGCCACAGCGACAAGACAAGACCGACGCTGGGCGCCGGTTGGCTCGTTACGCCGGCCTGTTTAATGGGACAACGTGGGCGGACAAGTACAACACCGACAACAACGTCAGCAAGGACTACGGCAAAGAGCGCAAACAGTTGGTGACCAAGCTGGTGGACGAACTCAACGAGCGTGCTCTAACGAGCCCGGAGGAATTACAGGGCCTGTCGGCCCATAACCCGCGGGTTGTCCTACAACGCAACGAACCACGCCATTTCATTAATACTGCCCTCATGAAGGCAGCAGCGATACATGCCAAGAAGCGACTTATTGTATGGAATGCAACGCATCAACGTGTGAAGGAACGACGCGGACGGGGGATAGCGACACCTCTGAATCGTGTGCAGGAGAGCAACTTCCTCGACCAAGCCGACAAACACTTCAACAACCTCACCAGCGATACTTGGTACTTTGAAGGAGGGCTGTTCTTACTGACCGATAGTGCGCAAGCTGATGCCGGAGTTGCACGCAACAACCTCGTCCGCGCCGTGGGGATCGTCCTGGATCCTGCAGAACAGCCGGACACTGGTGAGGGGGAAGCGTGGAGGTTGAAGTTCATGCCAAGAGCGGTGTTAGTAGAGCCCGTAGTAGCACAGGCGGACACGAACATCATGAAGGGACTGGACGTTCCCGGGGACTTTGGCCCAACTGTGTTCCCGGTGACTCCCATCATGTCCAGAAACTCACGTAGAATCAAGAGCGTCGCGAACAACGGAGAACCCGTCATGGTTTCAGCATATCGGAAGAACCTTCCCTTGACAGATGCACTGGCCGTGACAGATTATTTTGTGCAAGGAGCGTCGTTTGGAAATGAATGTTGGATTGCTGATTTGCGTCCACCCCAGGGGGGTATTGATCGGGCATGTTTGTATGTACTGCTCACACGATACGCTTCAATGGACCACATCCGTCTGTTGGCGCCACTGTGGCTGAGGGGGGATACGGACGGAAGAAATCGAGTGATAGCAGCATTCGTCGCTGCTGCCAAAATTCCCGAGAATTTGCGTTGCGAGCGTCTGTTGTTGGAGCGGTCTGCAGCAGCGACGAGGAGGAAGAGGGCGGCCCTTTTCCGCCGTGCAAAGGCGTTGGTTGATGCTAGAAATGGGTAAGCGTGGTGATGTTCCTACAGAACTGCATGGTCGCATGTAACGCGTACAGCGTCGATGAACACCCACGCCCAAGTGCCAGGGATAGAACTGTTCGACGCGCTAGCAAGTAAGGACGGCCGGCTTCTAGGGTGCCACTCCCGATCGTCCGCTCAAAGCGCCCCTCGGTGATACGCGCTCTCACATGCCCCGGCACTGGAAGACCGTAGCTCGGCCTGTGTATAGCGTACTTGGTACTCGGCGCCAAGGTGCACCTGTCAACTTTAACCGCTTGCGCCGCTCACCTCGTCAGCGGCCAGGACACCCAGCCCCTATTCCCGATCCCCCCAGAGTGGGGGAAGCCCGGCTACTCCGGAGCTCCGAGGCTTGCCAGGCTATGGGTTGCAGGTAGACACCTCCTTCCGCGTCCAATCAGCGATTGCAGCTGTACAACGGCGATCACGATGTCGGTGCAGTCGCTCGCCGCGCCGATCGTGACGGCGCGACGTGAAGTCATCCCGCGAAGTCCATACCCAACGGATTTGTCTGGCGCAAACCACTCAGGTTAGACGTCTTACCTTGGTTCTAACATACGACTGGGCTCCCTGTCGTTGTTTACAGACAGCCATAATGAAGGAACCGTTCTTGGACAGTGCACTCATGGCCGCGCCTACTTTCATTCGCACTCTTCCTCGTCTTTTTAAACATAACCTGCTTATGATATCGCTCCAAGTAACGGCGGTGGCTGTGGTGGCAACGACGGTCGCCGACCTGAACCCGACTCTGCTGTCTTTCAGTATGCATGACATTATCACATACGGGCCGATATCTGCTATAATCTGTCAGCAGCTAATGACCACGCGGAATGACTTGTGCGAGGAGACTCTGCACACCGTCCTACCCGTGGTCCAGAGCATCTTTGTCGCTTGCGATCCACTGTTCACCGAACCAGGAGATACTATCAGCGTTCTGCTCGTCACCGACGATAGGCCCGACCGTGGAGCGCGGGACCCGTGGAGCATTGGGGTGTTTGATGTTCACGGCACAGCTCTGCTTCTGCTGCCGGGATATGACTTGGCCAAGTACGCGGCACGCAACATCATGACGTGTGCGCGTGGGCCGCCTATGTATCCTGCGGGTGATGTCCGTAACCGGTTGTCATGATGTTACGTCTGGTACAAGGTCGTCGTGCTGTTGGCAGACGGCCGCAAAGTGGCTGTACGGATCGTGCACCCAACAAGCTGCCTTTTTTGCCCTGAGACTTCCACGGCCCAGGTTGTTTCCACAATTCTATCGGACGGTTTAATCGTTCCGGTCGGGCGGGCGCCAGTGCTGGGGAATGGCCAACTCGGACCGTATCTGCCAGTAGGCCCGGGCCCTTGGGTGCTTATGTAGCTGAGGGTAGCTCATGTTCGCAGCTGAACCCGACTCGGGAGCAAGTAGACTTCCTGCGCGCCCTGAGGAACGTTGTTTGCTGCAAGGGAGTGATTGCAGGGGGGCCTTGGCATCATGCTGCGGGTGCCCTCGCGAACTGGGGTCGCACCAACCCGTACGTCTCCGCGAATTTCCGCACGCGAGGTCGCAGCGCCTGAGGCCGCCCGGGGCCCCCAAGGCTCCAGACGCCAGGTGCCACAGAGCGGCCATACAGCAACTCCCCGCCTAGACGCACATGTTGTTGCCAGCGTCCTGAAGCTCGAGCTTCACGGCGTCGGCGTTCTCCCCCGGGTACCGTCGCACGTGGCTTAGCAATAGGACGACGAAATCCCCGGAGCTCCGTGTGATTGCGGCCTGAACAGCGTCAGACCACGTCTGCCTTCCGAAGAACTCGCCGCCAAATTCCGCCTCCCACATGCGAACAATAACGCCCGCGCAACCCGGCAGGACGCGTCGGCAGCACTCGCCAAACAGCGCGCCTCCGTCGTTCCAGAGACGGTCGCTAATGATCGCGTCATTGATAGGAGTTAGCAGGGTCTCTACCTCCGCCTGGTTGTCTGAATGCATGGCGACGAGGACTTTGCCCCGAAGCTGTTCAACGCAGCGGTCTAGCATGATCACGACTGGTTGGACGGCAGAGGTGGTGGCTGTGTGTGCCGTCGCAACACTTGTAGACACTGATGGAAGCGGCTGACGCCATCAAGATTAGGCGAGCCAGGTTCGGCATTCTCTGTCTCTGTGCACAATGTGGCGATACTCGCAAGTACACTCTTGGGCGATCGTAGGCATAACGCACTAGCTGCTGTGGGCTATCACCTCGGACCCCAACGCCATGGACTTCAAAGCAAGCCACGGCGGCGACGTAAAATTCCTAGACATCTTACAATACGTAGTCTCCAATGTAGACAGTATGGCATGCTGGAGCGCTGTGCGTGCTGCTAGCCGCGAGTCGTGTGACTGCGTCGACGCTAACGTGAAGACAGTCACACTACGACCGCAACTGATCCGCCAGGACACGCGGCCATGGTCACAGCGGACTCCGCTCATTGGTATACGCTTTGAAAGACTTCTCCAGACGCTGGCAGGAGTGCAGAGCGTGCGAGTCGACACGCTCCCCGACCACTCGCGGGACACCCGGCGCTTGCTACGTTACGTCCGCGACAACACGACGCTGGGCACGCGTGTCCGCCGGGTCATTGTGGGCGGAGGATACGTATGGGTGTATGCAAGAGACCTGGCGGCTGTCGCTGGAACCTTTCCAGCGACGACGGACTTCACGATCCTTTCCACTGTGTATGAGCAGCTGCCTCACGCCGGGGGTGAAGCTCTTCACACCGCCCTCAGCTTGTACAGCCAGCAGCTCCGACACCTCACCCTACACTCACTCGGTAGCCTCGTCTCCCTGGAGGGTCTGACCCTCCCTGGCATCACTTGCCTCCGAGTAGGAACGGAGCGGTCGAGCAATGGCAGTCACAGCGCCCACATCTCGGTGTCCTCCCTCACAGCACTACCGCATCTCCAAGAACTGCACGTCCGCAGCATCGAATCGTGGGGGCCTGGAGACCGGCGTACGGACACTTACAACCCACGTCACGTGGCCGCTCTGCTCTGCGACCTGGCCAAGACCTCGGCTCCTCTGCTCAAAGTTCTGGCAGTCAACTCCGACATGCGGCTCCAGTGGACCGGCCCCTGTCTCGACCTCATCCATCTGGAGTGCGTGAACCTTGACGATCAGGACGACCGCCTGTGGGGCGCCTTGAAACGCGCGGTTGAGCAGCATCACCTTCAACATCCCCGACGACCGTCCCCCAAATTAAACATCGGCCGCGTGTGGACCTTCCGTGGCAACCAGCACGTCGCGCTGCCCGCAATCAGAGCGTTGCGACGGTTATGCACCACCTCCCCCGTGGACGTCCTGCATGTAGACTATCCCAGCAGACATCGCGTTCCAAACATCTTCAACGCCTTCGGGATGCCCAACGTGTTCGCATGGACTTGGTGCCCTCAAAGCACCCAAATGAACCTACGCATCGAGAACTTCAAGAGCACGGACTGCCACAGTGCAACACTGACGACGGCCATGGCCATGTATGCCCGTGCCTGCATGTCTGTCTGACAACGGCTTACCCTGGTCGGAGAAGGTCGGGCACCACTCGCAGCCTTCAAAACAATTATTATCCACGGGGATAAGACCTACAACAACGTCATCAAGCCGGCCCTCGGCTTGACCAAGCGGCAACGGGATCGAGGACATCTGCCATCCCACGCACAACCTGTGCGCTGGACGGCCCAGCTGTTCAGAAAGCGACTCTGTTGCCCTGCCGCGGACGACACAGCTTCTGCATTCATGTACGTGGTGCAGTGCGTCACGTCGGAAACAGCGTCGCTACTGCTGAGGAACCTTCACGGCGCGGCCACCGACGCACTAATGAACACGCGATTTCAAGTCAGCGACATGGCCTGGATCGACATCCTGTCCGAGGTGAGCGTTTACAGAGAGCAAGCAAGCACAAACACGTGACGTCCAGCGATTTCACAAAGCTCTCGTTCCCGTTACGCCGCAGGCGGTGCAAGCGGTGGCCCCCGCCTGCAGCATTGATGACATTCTTTTCATTCTTGAGCGACTGCAAAGACTGCAGCAAATGCACGACAGGTCGTGGTGATCTGAGCACATAGTAGAGTGTTTCATAGCAGGGCACGCAGCGGGCCGACCAGTGCATTCTGTACCACTATTTGTACAGCGCCCAGGTGACTTCGGCCTGTGGTTTGACCACCTAATTGTGTAAAGATTGCAAAATATTGCGATACAACCACCGGTGAAATTATGGTTATCACCAAGGCCCGGCCTGTGCGGGACAACCGGACTGTGTTCTGTAACATTACTTTTTCGCCAGAGCTACCCCGCTCTATGAGCGAGACCACTCGGGGGGACCACTCGGCCCGACCAGTTCGGCACTTGGCCGAACTCCACCACGCCTTGGCACCAGTTGGAGATCTCTGCCAGTTATCGTTGTACGCGGGCCATCACCTGCGACGGTTGTGTCTTCCCCTCAGTTGGTCGCTTGGGGGCCGGGGTCACACTCAGCACCTTCCAGCTCCCTCATGCCTCCTACGCAACGCCAGGGTTCAATATTCCGTATCTCGCCGTTGTCAGTTTGTACTTGAAACGACTTAGAGCTGTCGTGAAGGTGGGTCACGGCGCATCGCAGCTCAATACGAACCCGCGACGCAACCACGACGCTTTCACATACTTGTGTGCAACCGTTCCTGCTACTATCTCCGCCGATAGACCCATCCCGCATTGGAACCTGCCGCGTCACAAATGTCGGCCATCAGCGACGTGCGCACAGAGCACCGCCAACTCACCGGACTCCCGGACGTACTTGAGGTCATGCTAAGCAACACCAAACCCTGCGAGGGTTGGGCTGGGCTGCGCGGCGCCAGTCGTAGCATGCGCGATGCTGTCGACCTCAACACCGAAAGCCTCACTATCAAGGTCACGCACCTGAAAGCCTACAGTTCTCGCAACATCACGATGCCCGAGCTCGTGGGGCGCCTGCTGTCGAGGGTGCCCCGAGTGCGGGCGCTGACCGTGGAAACTGTGGACGACGAGAACCCGTTGCTAAACCGCTTGCTCCAATACATCCGGGAGAGCACGCTTCTGCCAGCAAGAGTACAGACGCTCACTGTTGCGCGGGGACGCTACAGTCTTCCCAACGCGCAGAACCTGGGAGTGCTCGCGGAGACGTTCCCGAACGTCAGCGACTTCCGCTTCCTCACGGACGCTGGTGGCTGGCGCGGCAACACCCGAGGCGGCGACCTCTCCGCGGCCCTTGCATTGTGCTCGGGACGGCTGTGCAGCTTGACGCTGCCCAACATGGGGAGCCTTTGGGCCCTCGACGGACTCACCTTCCCCGCACTGACTCACCTCCACATCCGCGGACACTGCGGCGATCGCCACTGCACAATCTCCCTCGGCTCTCTACGAAGCATGCCCTGCCTCGAACACCTGGAGGCGCACAGCGAGGAGACTTGGTACCACAACAACCCGCCGGACAACTCGGACGCACCGATGAAATCCCTGGCAGCGCTCCTCTGCGAGGAAGCCAAGGCGATGGCCCCTTCCCTCACCACCCTGGTCGTCAACGACGAAGTTGCCCTGCACTGGACCGCTGCTGGTCAGAACGACGCCGGGGGGGAACAATCGGCCACCCTGCTTTCGCGCATTCATATCCCATGGGCCGACCTTGACCGCGATGACGATTCCTTATGGGCCGCGCTGGCCAACCTGGTCCGCGAAAATGGCGACGGCCACCCCAACCACCCGCCACCCACCTTCAGCATCGACCAGGTCACCACGTACATGGCAGACGCCATCAACAGCCTACCCGCCCTCGGCAATCTGCGTTCCGTGTGCCGATCCTCGCCGCCCGCATCGGTCTTCGTTTTCAGGCCCAGACGACACGCCGTTCTGGGCGTCCTCGCGGCGACCGGCGTACCCAGCAGCCTCGAGTGGAGCACGGACTACCTGGAGAAGCGGTGCGTACACCACATCAGCGGCCTGGGAAGCCCCACGTGGGACGTTCACACACCGAGCGTCGCGGAGGCGGCTTACGGCCGGCTGTGCGCGGCTGTGCGCAAGCGGCTGATCAACACCCGCCAGGGTAGTCAGACTGTCGCCGGCGCGGTCACCATTGTCGTCGTCGGGAACGGAGCCGCACACAAATTCATTGACCCGGTTCAGACTTCCAGCCTGCACTACGAACGAGACGGGAGGCTCTCCCAGCCCGCTCCGGCACTGCTCTATGTCGTGCGGCTGTTCAGTAAGGAGCTCTGCAGACGCCCCTCCAACGGCAGTCCATCAGCCGTCATGTATCTCCTGCAATGCTCCACGCCGGCCGCTGCAGAGCTGGTCCTCGCCGACCTCCACGCCCTGGCCTCGAGACGGCCCTCCAAAGCTACCATCCTTGCGAGCCCTCTCCCTTGGAGCGACATTATTGAACAGGTGAGCCAATACCGCACCTCGTATTAATTTCACACTGTCCCCATCGCCCGCGCTTACTCACTCCCCGCCTCTCGCGATGCACCTGCAGGCCCTTCTCCACGTCCTCGGCACCTGCAGCGGCAACGACCTCCTCTACCTTCTGGACAAGCTGCAACGGTCGGACCTCCTTCACCCGTGATGCCCTGCTCCGGATCTCGGGAACACATCGTCGGCACATTCATCCACACGGGGCCCCGCCACCCGCTAGCACAACGTCCACCGACCGTTTGGTCGGCTTATGATGCTGCTTCATTATTTCATTATTGCTTTTCCTCTTTGTGCCAGACAGCGACAGACGCGCGGCGTCGTGGGTAGGGAACACAGACGATTTCATCACATTCCCAGGGCTTGGCGGGTGGATTGGCCGCGATTTTGTAGGGCCCCAACTCATCCACGGCGTTGGGTGCCCAGACCACAGAGGGGGGGGGGGGGGCACAGACGATTTACACACATTCAGGGGGCATTCGGGCGCATTTATGCACGTTCGCCAGCAAGTGGTTTGGATTGACCGCGAGTTTGAAGGGCCCTAACAAGTTCACGGCCTTGAGTGTCCGGACCGACTGCCGCTCCTGTAACGTTACTTGCTCATCGCGACTGGCCCAGTGCATGGATATGGCCAAGGGACCACCTGGCTTCAGCCCGCCTGCATTGGGGACTGTCGACGGGCGTTGGCCGGGAACACACTTCCGGTGCCGGTATTCTTGCCACTCTCCAGCGCAAGGGTGCCACCACCACCCCCATTGTCAAGGGACCACCTCAGCACGGGCTACACGGGCCGAGCTACGGTCCTCCTGGCTACCAGCCTTGTTCGGTGGGTCCACGCCAAGGAGTTGTCGGGGGGTTCGGCCCTGTATAGCGCCGCAGAGTGCCCGCGTTTGGCCTCAGTTCCCTGGGCGCCCCCACCCCTGGGCGCCCCCACCCCCATCCGCCTGTGTAATCTGTCTCTCTCCCTGGGCCTCTGCCAGGACGGCCAGGACGGGGGTCAGGCAATGGCTGGATCTCACTGTACCATCCTCTGCCCTTAGTGGACCCCATGTGTCAAGGGCATCGTTGACTGAAATCTGGGTGCAAGCTGTCAACTACTGAACGCCGCGCCGCAAAGGGCGGGTCATTCGCGCGGAAACCGTCTTGTCTCGTACACGTTTCCGCCCGACCGCCCGACTGAGCGCCGAGCTACTTTCCTCCATGACGACTCTGTAATAGATAGACTCCTTGCACGAACCCTCCTGCACGCCAAACGCCATCAGGCTCTATAGTCCATAAGTTGCCCGCTATGAGAACTACTAGGACAGTACCAAGCGCCTGATACGTGTCAACGATGTAAGGCTATGTAGATTTGGTATCGATGAGGTTCAAGCCGGAAAGGAGTGGACATATCGGCAATGCAATGCGTGACGCGCTGGCTGGAACTGTCCGCGCAGGCGCTCTGTGCGACGTCTCCTGCAGGTTCAAACTGACTGCGATGTTGATCGGCGGCAAAACGCAGCTAGCATCCCAACGAGCGGCACATCTGGACATACGCTTGGAAGCACAACCGGGCTGCCTCAGTACGTTGAGGCCAGCCATGAAAGTGAAATGAAAGGAGGTATGGAAGGCGTTTTGGTTGGTGGTGCTAGTACGCAAGCATGTGCTGGCGCGGCGTGCGAAGCTGATGCCAAGCCCAGAAACGAGCAGCCAGCTGCATCGGTGGTGATCGATACGAACCATGAGGCATCGAGTTGCCTGACAGCCGCACGGCCTGCAAAGCGCGTGACCACGACGGGCCTCGCCCAGCCGGGGTCGCACAACTGCTCCGCGCTCAAGGCGAGTGCAAGAATTCTATGAAACCACCACCAGCCAGGGGACACGTGACGGGCCGCACGAGGTCAGGGTGGAGGACCCTTCGGCAAGCTAGGGGGTCTCACCTTGTTCCCGCCAATTGGGACGGGAAGGGCGCTGCCGCTGTGATGCCAAGAGCGCACCCTCCCCGGTTCCGCTGCCCCCCCCCCCAGGAGCTGTGGGACGTTGTCCGTCTGTACCCTGTTGCCACGCTGTGCCCCCCGCTGCTGTGCTTCGTGCTGCTGGCGGCGCTGGGGCTGTGGGGGGCCGTGGCGGGGGCGCAGGTGGGGGGGGCGGGGAAGGGCGGGGGGAGGGGGCGGGGGCACGCGTGGGGAGGGAGGCTCGCCAGGGGCACGTCAGGCCCTCGTCAGGCCCTCTCGTTATCCCCTAAAACCCTTTCTCCCCCCCTCCCCCCCCCCAGGCCGCCGCCCAGCAGCGCATGGACGGCACTCGCTCCCAGGCGGTGGACGCAGCCACGGGCTTCCAGGTGGGGGGGGGGGGGGGGGTTGGGGGGGGGGGAGGGGGGGACAGAATGGGAGGACGGCGAGTGCAATGTGCCGCAACCTGGTTCTGTCCTTCTGCCTGCCCTCCACCGGCCTGCCCTTGTAGATCCAACTCCAGCAGTCGTACACGCCAGGGGTCACGTTCCAGGTAGGGCCTGCCCGCCGACAGGGGGGAAGGGGGACGTGTCGCATCATTGGCAGCAGATGGAGCAGCAGGGGCTGAGGCAGGTGAGGCCCCACACTGGCGGAGTGGGCGCCCGCCGCTCGAGCGCCCTGTGGTTCGCTGGCGCCTAGGCAGCGGCTGCGGCTGCGGCTGCGGCTGCGGGCCCGGGTCCGGCTTTGGAGGGAGAAACAAGGGAGAGCGAGGGAGTGCTGACGCGGGTCACCGGCCGCACGCACCCCGGTTCCCTGTTGCCCCGAGCCACGTCACCACAACCCACCACACCACCCAGCGCCCCTTCCAAAACCCGCCCTTTCCAACCCACCCCTCGCCCCGGCCCGGCCCTCAGCTCTTGGTGAAACAGCGGCCCGATCTCGGCTACTGGGTTGAGCACTTCAATGCCACCGCCCAGGAGCTGCTGACGCGGGTGAGGGAGGGGCGGGGCGGACACGGCGTGCCCTCGGGTGAGAGAGGGGCGGCGGGATGCGAACACATCTGCCACGAGCGAGCTGGGCGTGCGCCCGAGACCGACCGGAGCGGTTGGCCCGGATCTGGGGTTCCTAGTGTCAGACTGGATGGGGTCCGTGGGGGCCCAGGGGTCGAGGACAGACCGGGGCCCGATGCCCGGAAGTGAACACAGCAGCCTGAAGCGGCCTTGGCCAGGAAGTGCACCCCAGGCATCCAACAGCCCGATCCCAATTCCCTACCCCTGCCCGCACTCCTCTCAGGTGCCGAACGGATCCCTCTGGAATCTGCAGCTGCAGCCCTTCGCGCAGGTGAGTGCGCTAGACAGCTGTTGAGCCTACCGACGATGTTGCAACTTGTAAGACGCATTGCTGAGGGGAATGCGCTCTGCCCGTGCCTCCTCTACGTGAGCCACAGGTCCTGCAGATCCACCCCACGCGGCCCGAGGACATGGGGCAGTTAGTCCCAGCACGGGACCTGCTGGGAGGTGCGTCCGTACACAACCGCACCGCTGGGCGCCCACGGGCTGGCCTCGCCTGCTGGCCCAGGCCCTCTTAATCGCCGACGCTGCCGAGGGCAGGGGGTGATGTGCTCATTCCCATCTGGGGACGAGCGCGTGATGACCGAATCGTGCCCAACCTGGTCTGGTTGTAAGGGCGCATGAGCAGAGCTTCCTGCCAACCGACAACATGTGCACATCGCGCACTTTCGTCCGTTGCGCAGACCCGGCGCGGCGGGGCGACGTGCTGAAGGCGATCACGACGGGTGCTCCCGCAGTCAATGGGCCGCTCGTCACCGCGCAAGGTGGGTCCGACGGGGGCCGGCGGGACCGCAGCCACGCCGGCAGCCCTGCGGCGGGCCTCGCACTGAGCCTGGCGTTTCTGCCAGAGCTTCTACCTTTCTACCCAGGCTCGGCCTCCAACGCAAGGGCTTGTAATAGCGCTCTTGCAATGCTTGCTTTGCTGTCCTGTGTGCAGGCTTCATGGGAGCGTTCATCCGGTATCCGATCTTTGCGGGTGAGGCACACAGCCCTGGAAGGCGTTGATGGCAGATAGACGCCAGGGTGCTCATGCCCCCATGCGTAGCCTTGCTAGCGTTTTGCGTGACCTCTCTTTGCCCCTTCTCCCCTTGTGGCCGCGCCGCTCCTACCTTCGTAGACAACGTCGATGAAGGTGGGGCCGGGTGGAGGGCCGAGGGGGCTGCTTTGTAGTCGTTGGAAGCGGTGGAGGTTGTTGGCCTTCCGCCCGCCGGGAAGGGCCCCTGCCACCGCAAGCCCACCCGTGACTCAGCTTGTGTCGTCCCAAACTGCCCTCCTCAACCGCAGATGAGACTTTTGGCTTCAGGTGTGTGCTGTACGCCCACAGCCGGGGCGGGGAGGGCGGAGCTGTGTCAGACCGGCAGCCCCTGATAGAGGGCTAGCGTCTTGCTTGGGGGAGCCTAGGGGAATAAGACTAGGCAAGCCACGTCGCCTGTGGGCCCTGTGTCTGGCCCCAATGGCCCACCAAGCCGCTTCCACACCTGCGCTGCTCCTCTTCTGCCCATGGTGAGATCCCCTCGCCCCCTCCCTGTCCCCCGCCCTTGCCTCCCGCCCTCCCCAATCCCCAGGTACCGCGAGAACGCCACCGCGCTCCCCTACTCGCAGCTGCCCGCCTCCGTGCGCGGATGCGCCGTGTGCTACAACGCCACCACGCGCACCAAGTGGTGGGTGGGGCGCACTGGGGTGGGGGGTGGGGGAGCGGACTCACACGGGCACGGCCACCTCCTGGGGGCATGCAGAGCACAAGAATTGCATCGGCATGAAACCCTGCAGCCCTGTAACGGGCAATTGAAGCACGATGCATGAGTATCAGAGAGGATCCGAGAGGATTGCTGATGTTGGCTGCTGCAGCTCGCTGAGTTTTGTAGCCCCTGAAAGCACTGCCAACCCCACGCTCTTGTTGCGAGCTTCATTAACCCACTGCCAACCCCACATTCTGTTCGCCCAGGTGGGGCCTGCTGACGGCGGCCGTCAACCTGGACGCGGTGAGCGGGGGCCCGGGGCCATGGGGAAGCCACGGGCCGGAGTCCGGTCCGGTCCGGTCCGGGCCCAGGGACAGGCGCCCCCTGCAGCTTAACCCACCTCCCGCCCACGTGACTGCCCCGCACGGCAGGTCACCAGGGGCCAAGACGCCTACCTGAGTCAACTGAGGAGCCGGGTGAGGACGGAGCGGCGGGAAGGAGGAGGGAACACGGCAGGACGGCGGGTGCCGGGCTTTGTTTAGCAACACTGGGCTGCAACCTCCGCGTACCGATATCCTCATGAGCGCCGACGTACGGGCGTACGGCATTTAATGCAGGGCAATCACTACGAGCTCGTACGGCGAATCAACGCCACGGCCGAGCAGCTGATCGCTCGTGTTGGCGCTACGGCGTCCCTGCGCGGCAGCGGCGCGGTGGAGGTGGACTTCCGAGTGCTCGACAGCACTTGGACCATGCGGGTGGGTGCCTCGAAAGACCTGACGACTATGTTGCTTAGACTCCCCACCGGTGACCCAGGCTCTGACAGTGTCTTCTTGCTCATTTGTGCTGCCCTTCGCTCTCCTCCCACAGGTGGTGCCCTCTGACGGCTTCCAGCCCTCCTGGCGCGGCCCCGTGATCGCTGCCGTGGTGGTGGTGTCCCTGCTCGTGGCCGCACTGCTGTTCGTGGCGCTGGCCTTCTTCAAGCGGCAGAGGCTGCTGCTGCAGGAGACGGTGGTGGGTGCATGGTGCACCGGGGAAGGGGGAGGGAGAGGGATGGGCACACGGAGCCTCCGTGTGAAGCTGAGCTTGGCGTGCTTGCCACGAGGAAAGCGGCGTTTCCCGACTGACCTTCAACCTGCCCTGCCCCTGTGCCCCAGGCCGCCCTTGAGTCCCTGGCGGAGACCACTCAGCGCCTGGAGCAGGAGAAGGTGCGAAGCCGTTTGTAGTACAGCTCGGTCCTCAAGCAAAGCCCCACGCGCGCCACACCCGCGCCCCCCGCCCCCCTCCCCCCACGCAGGAGCGCATGGACGTACTGCTTGCTCGGCAGTACGACCTGTTGGCCTGCCTGGAAGCCAACGGCCGGGGCAAGCGCCACAAGCCGTTGCAGCGCAGCAACTCGCAGGCAAACATGCTGTGTGAGCTCTGGCTCGGGCAGCGGGTCGAGGGGCATAGTAGCTGAGCTCTGGCTGGAGGCCCTTTCGTCAGCTTCAGCTACCCTGGGAGCACTAACCGGCTGCCCTCGCTCGCTTATCCCCTTATCAGTGCGCATCGAAGAGGCGCGAGCTTCCCTTAATCATGCCAAGACTACTTCAACTGACGAGCCGATCCAGGTGTTCGAGTTGCTGGGGCAAGGCGCGGTGAGCGGTGAAGGGCTGGGGTCTTGGGCTACTTGGGTGACTTGGGCATAGCATCCTCCAGCGTGGCACCCCATGACCCCATGACCCCAGTCGGATCTTCGCGGGGGAGCTTGGGGCTTTGGGGGCGCGGCCTCTGAGCCGACGCGTGAGCGGCCGGGGATGCAAGGATACAGCCCTTCATCGTGAGCTGGTCATTGCAGTTTAGACATCCCAGCACGGCTCTGTGGTTGGTTCCACCCTATTTTGCCCTCTCCTTTCCTTCCCTTTTCAGTTCGGCAAGGTCCAGAAGGGCCTGTGGCGCGGCACGGTGGTTGCCGTGAAGACCATGATCCTGCCCGCCAACATGACGGGGCAGCAGAAGCGCGAGAAGATGGCGGTCATGGAGGCGGCCATCAGCAGCTCACTGGTGCACCCCAACATCGTCACCACCTACACCTACTTCATCAGGCCATACCACGAGCCCACGCACGAGGGCGTACAGAACATGCTGACACACGGCGAGGGCACTCCTCGCAAAACCACGTGGGTCAAGGGAAGGGCACTTCCCGCATGCACAGCTTGCCCGGCTGCGGTTGATACTGGGGCGCAAGGAAACCCCTGCCGGGTAGCTGCCTGCGCCCAAAGGATCCCTACCCGAACTATGCTTCATGATATCATAATAGCGAACTGCTTTACTGAAATCCAGCCCCCCTTGCTGTTGGATGCTACCCACAGAGCTGCGGGCGAGGGCCGGGGTGTGGAGGACGGGGGGAGCGAAGGGCTAGGGTCGCTGGACGAGAGCGGTTCCGACGAGGCAGCGATCCACAGCTTCGAGGTGCGTGTGCGGGGGGGGGCCCTGTAGATTCCCTCACGTGGGTACCCAAAGACGGGCTCTCGTCACCTCACACAGCGCTGGTACCTATCCCCCGCCCCCAGGTCCGTCTGGTCCTCGAGTTCTGCGACAAGGGCTCGCTCAAGGACGCACTGGACCAACACGCGTTCATGCAGGGTGAGGGGCGCGAGAGGCAGACCTAACGCAACGACACGGGCGCAGATCTCTGCTGCGTTGGGCCTGTACGGCAGAGCTACTTGCCGCTCCTGTTCCCCCCCATTCCGGAGGCGGTCTGGCGGAGAACCCCCCATAATGCCTTGAACCGCTTTGACGTCGACCCGTTAACTCCCGCTCACCTGCAGCCGGCGTGCTAAACATGCCAGCTATCCTTGACACTGCTGCGGACATCGCCAAGGCCATGGTCCATATGCACGCAGCCAGCGTGCTGCACTCGGGTGGGTGACACCCCTGGCAGGCCAAATGCTCTCTAGCTCTTATAGTGCAGAAGGCCTGATATCCTTCTATCCTCCCGCAGACCTCAAGGCGCGCAACATCATGCTGAAAAGCGGGGGCACCGGTGGGCGCGGCGTGGTGGCCAAGGTGGCTGACTTTGGCCTCAGCACGCGCATGGAGCACCAGGAGACGCACCTCAGCAGCTGCTTCCAGGGCACCCTGACCCACATGGCCCCGGAGGTCATGCTCGAGGGGCGCATCAGCAAGGCCGCGGACGTGTACTCGGTGAGACGACGGGGCTGGGCGCTGCGATAGAGAGTGCAGACCTGTGAGCTCGACGGGGCCCAATGGACAGCACCGCCTCTGTTGCCCCCGGCCCATGCCCCCGGCCCCCCAGTTTGGCATTCTGATGTGGGAGCTGTTTTGCGCCAGCGACCCCTTCGCCGGCGTGCCCCGGGCGCACATGGGACACGCCATCACCAAGGAGAACCGGCGGCCCAAGTTCCCGCCGTTCGCTCCGAGGGACTACGTGGCCCTCGCCTCCCAATGCTGGCACCCGGACGCCTCCCAGCGGCCCACGTTCGAGGCGATTCTATCGGAGCTGACGCGGATGCGCGAAGAGCTGGGGGGCGACACGCCCCAGCTCGTCATCCTGCCGCCCAAGCCCGCATCAGCTAACTGCAGCAGAAGCAATAGCTTCAGAGTGCCTGCGGGAGGCAGCTTTAGCCGCTGCGACACGGATGGCCCGACGCCCTTGCTAGGCAGTCCGGCGGGCAACGGAGAGGGCGGTCAAGGCGCAGCCAGTCTAGCCAGCGGAACGCCCATGCAACTCTACGTCGCAGGTGGGAAGGGACACCGAAGAGGAGGAAGACTTCGCTTCACACGGCCTGCTTTCATAACCTTGCTTGGGTGGGCTAGTCACGGACTGCTGGGCTTACAATACAAGCCCAGAACCACCCTGCCCCATGTCCCATGTCCCCGCGCGTCCCACCCCCGCAGGCATCGTCATCGGAGACTCGACAGCCGGCGACTCGGCCGCAGGTGGAACAGACGCTCCGGATGCCGACGCCGCAACCGGCGGCGGGAGTGCGGGCGGCGGCCTGGCGGCCCTGGGCAGTCTGGGCCTACTGCCCGGGCAGGGCCTGGGCCACAGCGCCGTGGCGGCCCGGGCCATGCTCAAGAAGGCCCTCACGCAGCGCCACTTCCGAAAGATGGGGCTGCGCATGGGCGGATCGTTCACCTCTGGCAGCAGCTGGTCAGGGCTTATGAGTCCGCTGGCGCCCCTGCCAGCCCTGATTGAGGAGCATGAGAAGGCCGAGGAGTCGGACCTGCTGCCGAAGCTGGCGAGCGCGCCCACCACCGGGGGCCAGGGGCTCGCAGCAGCTGATGTCGGTGACGGAGGGGGAGCCTGGCAGCCGTCCGCAGCAGACCTGCTCCTGGCCACTACCTAAATAGGATATCCTTGCTAGCGTGGGTTTGCACTTTCATATGTATGTTTGCTTGATTACGGCGGGGCACGTGAAGTCAGGGCCCCTGGCGTGTATGGACGCACATGGGGGGCGCAGTCACACCGTGCGCGCTTGGGCACCCGACTGCTGCTGGGGCAGATGGAGACGGGGGCTTCACTGAGCATGGCACCACGCACTGACGAAGACGAGGAAAGGATTTCTCACGCACGCACGCCAGGGCTGCGGTAGCCCCGCAAGGCCGGCGATGGGCATGGCAGGAGACATTGAGATATCTCGGGTGTGCATGGTTTATTGAGTACTTGCCGGTTCGGTGGTTCGTTCGAAGGTTACCTCTGATCAAGAATAGGCGGAAGTCCTAACATGTTTCATGGCGCTTGGTACTCGTCATGTTGAGCGCCCACACGTCGCCACCCCCGCAGAAGGGCAGGCAGGGCCCACGGAGTCCTTTGCTTGTTCCCCGCACGGGTGACGCGCAGGCCTGTGCAGTTGTTCTTAGGGCTGTGCTCGTTAAACTGGTGGGAGGTTGATGGGAGGTGGGGGGGGGGGGCGGTCGGTGGAGGCGGTGGTCTGGAAGAGTGGGATGAGGGGCGCGGCACGACGGTGTGCTCTTACTTCATGTTCACGGTCATGTTCGTAATGCAGCTAGCCAGGGGCCACCTTCGCCCGCTTCAAGAGATATGGTTATTGGTACATGGCTACATGCATGTTGGTGAGATGAGGCGAGATGCTCGGGCACGTGGATGTGGTGTGGTATGGCTGAAACTCATGGCAGTTCATGTCACAGTTCGGGCTGTTGATACGGATAGGGGTAGGGCTCTCCCTGTCTATCCGGCTTATCGAAGGTGCAGGAGCTCTACAGGGGTTACATGAGCAAGGACTACGGAGCATGCAGCAGGGGTGTGGGCTCGGCAGCAGGTTTGCTGTGGTGTACTGGGGCTGGCGGTACGCTGGAGGGCGAAAGGGGGAGCGGGAGAGGTAGGGGGGAAGGGGTGCAAGGGGAGGTTCTGTGCTCGCAGGGGCCGTGCAGCGTAGTCCGGACGACGACGGGGGATGCAGCTGAACGCGATGATGTAGCCGCTGCCGCAACGCGAGAGAAGAAGGCGGGGTGCCAGCAATGCGCATCGCCGAGGCAGGGGCTAACCTAGGGGCAGCCGCGCGCGCAAACGGTACTTTCCTGGCTCCTGGTGTCCTGGTGCGAGGTGAGGGCATGAGGGCAGTCAGCCGTCCACGTGAGAGTGAAGGACGCAGGGCAGTGCGGGTGCACAACACCTGAGCAAGTCCCAAAGATGCTGCGAAAGTCGTGAGGCTGATCCCTCGCCGTCAGCCTGTCTACAACTCTTTCTCTCTCTTCTGGGGGGGCTACTATTCATCCTGTGCGGAATCGGGCCGGCGCGGCGGTGCTGTGGAGGCACGCACCCGCTCATACGCTTCTCTCCCCGCCTCCCCTACTTAGCTGCGTGCCTGGACGCCCCCACCCCATCAGCCTGTGTAATATCTCTCGCTCTCCCCCACCGGTCACCGCAAGGTAGGAGCGGGAACATGAGCAATGTGTCAACCGCCGGCAGAACAACAGGATGGAGGAGGAAAGGTTGTTGTCCGCTGCTAGCAATGGTCTCTCTCTCTGGTACCCCGCGTCACTCCATTCATGTGCGGGCATGCCGAGAAACTGCCCTCGAAACCGGTCGGGCGGACGCCAGGCGACGGTGTACATCTGAAGCGAGACTCCCAGTTCATGGCCGTGACGCTTTGCTGGTGCCACGCGAGGTGCGGGGCGACTTACATCTCCTGCGTTTTGGTTACCTGAGGCGCGACAGCGCTCTAGGTACAGTATTGGACTATGAAGAGTGGCTGGGTGGGAGAGTTGACGCGGAAACCGGCTTCTTCAAGGCGCGCGGTCTGAGGCATCGCATCACATGGCGGAGCTCAGCGCTCAGACCGCTCCGGGTGGCCACACCTTGGAGGCATTGAGCTTGAAGCATTGAACGCTGTGGTGTACTCATCAACGCTCGACTACGCCTCTTGTTTCGCCTGCTCGCTTAAGCTTAGGCCGCGCACCTTCTGCCAGGGAGCTCTGCCAAGCATCCCTGTTCCTGACTGATACACAATGCCACCAAAAGCGCTGCTGCAACCCCTCGCGGCACCCCCAGGTCACTGCAATTGGCTTGTGCAGTGCTGAGGCTGAACCTCGTGAAATTGAGCACCACGGCTGTGGCGTCAGCCTTAGAGGATGGACACTGACGACCCTGGCGTTGGAGTCGCACTAGACTTTGCAAATGGCGGAGCACAACACTCCAAGCCCAAAGCGGGAGCGGACACGGTTCAAGCGACTGATGGAGCGGGTCTATGGGTGGTGGGCACGCACTGCAGCACAATCCTCCAGGAAAGCCCTATCGAGTGTCCAGCGTCGAGTGAGCCAGGGCCAACCTCAGCGGCCCCAAATGTCGACGGCGTGGAGCCGCCAGCTCTTGGGGTACCTGCGAGCGCCCCAGCAGTGCCTACGCCTGGGCCAGCTGGAGCCGACGGCATGCGGGACACATCCAAGTCCGCATGCGCGAGCACGGACGTCAAGGTTAAGCCAGCAGGCTGCTGCGGAAGGCTCCCTAAAGCGCGCGAGTGCTGCCCGACCGTGCTGGGGTCCCTCAGGGTAAGCTGCGCTGTCGGTCTGGGGGGGATGCCCACGCCAGCCCTGGCTTCCCGACTGTTGCCACACCTGTTCCCTTTGGCCCACGGCTCGCACGGGAGTTCACAGCTGACGCCCTTGTCCGTGTAGCAGCAACAAGCCCCGCTGCACTCTGCCCCTTCACCGCGCATTGCCTGCCCTCTTGAGCGGCGTCTGTCCCCTGACGGTCGGCCCCGACCCCGTGCCGTTCGCGCACGCAGGAGTGGGCGCACGTGGTGAGGCTGTACCCCTCCACGCTCATCATCCCATTAGTCGTACTGGCGCTGCTGGTGGGCTTCGGCGTCTGGGGTGTGAATCAGGCGGCCAATGCGGCGGTGGACCAGCAGCAGGACGACGCACGCAGCCGGGCCGTGGACGCAGCCACTGGCTTCCAGGTGGGGGGGGAGGCCGTGGATCGGGGAAGAGGAGGAAGAGAGCGGCGAAGCCCTTGCTACTGCTGGGAGGGGCACTCCGGGGCGGTGTTGGGGGGCGGTGCTGAGCGGCTGTGATGTCGACGACCGCAAGCGATGGGGCGCGCTGGGGAGCGGCCGATAACTGGCTCACCGCCACCTGATGGCCCATGGCCCTTATGCCTCCCGCAGATTCAACTGCAGCAGTCCTTCACGCCAGGCGTCACGTTCCAGCTGTTGGTCAAGCAGCGGCCTGACTGGGCGTACTGGCTGCAGAACTTCAACCAAACGGCCGACGAGCTCATGTCCCGGGTGGGTGGCTGACTGCGTGGAGTGCCCCGGGCTCTGTGTTTGTCAGTTCGGGGTTTGGAGGCGGCGGGGAAGGAGCGCGAGCCCGGTATTGGGCTGGCACTCCGGGTACGGCCTCCTGAGACATGGGGACAAGAGGCTGCCCAAGCGCGGCGGCCCTTCTTCACCGTGTGCACGGGACTTGAAGCAGCAGGCTGATCCATGGCACAGCCCGTAGTTCAGCTGCATCAGGAGCAGGGCATGGACCGCGGCTGTCGCTCTCATGTCTACTCTGTCCCCCATCTGACGGGCTGCTTTCCCTGGCCATTGTTGTGCGGGCCAATGTGGTGGGACCGCAGGTGCCCGCCGGCTCCCTGTGGAATCTGCAGCTGCAGCCGTTCGCGCAGGTGATGCAGATCCACCCCACCCGCCCCGAGGACCTGGGCCAGCTCTTCCCGCCGCGGGACCTGCTGGGAGGTGCGCCGGGCGGCGCCTGGGGTGGGATGATGGGGCCGGGGGTGCAGTTTCTAGGGAGGCGCCACGGGCTGCCAGTACTGGTGGGTGGAGGACTGTTGTGCGGTAGCGCACGGCGCGGACGGCTGGCGTAAACCGTCTGGCGGGTTGCGCAGCTGCTCTGCCTTCTGACTTTGCCCGCAAGGCAAATGCGCGTAGCCTGTACTGCGCGGCGGCTGTTGGGACGGCTGGCTTGGGTCCTACGCACGTAGTCACGTATCAACCCCGCGCTTCGTACCCAACCCGCGGCGCAGACCCCACGCGGCGGGACGACCTGCTCCGGGTGATCGCCACCAAGCAGGTGGCGGTGGTGGGGCCGCTGAGCCTGGTGCAGGGCTTCACGGGCGCCTTCGTGAGGTGCGGGGCCGTACGGGAGGCGGGGCCTGCGCTGGGCCCGGTGCGGGCCTGCGGGCTCGGCGCCTGGGGCCCACGAACGGCGGTTTGGCTGGCACGGGGCGGGGCAAGGAGATGAGGCATCTCACACGATGGCCGGGGCGAGGCGAACAGCCGGCATGCGGGGATGATGTCGACGCACGTGGGAACACCCACATGGTGTGCCGGCTGTGTTTGCCCCCAGGTACCCCATCTACGTTCCGGACGTTGAGCCGGAGGAGACATTTGGCTTCCGCTACCGCGAGAACGCCAGCGCCATCCCCTACGAGCAACTGCCAGAGTCTGTGCGGACCTGCAGGATCTGCTACAACAGGTGGGGCAGCACGGCGCAGAGCACCCTAGTCCGGGGCCGTACCGTACGCTGAGGCCCGCTGTTGTGCGGCGATCGTGTCTCCCAAGCCAGGCTGGCCGCGCCTGCGGCCCTGCGCTCCTATGAGCGCCGCAGCGCTGCTCGCCTTCGCGCCCGGCCCTGTCCGCTCTTGACCCTAGCCCTCGCCCCCCCCCCCGGTCTCCGCCCTTTCCTGCAGCACCACCCGTGAGAAGTGGTGGGGCATCCTCACGGTGCTCATCAACTACGATGCGGTCATAAACGGGCAGGACTCGTACCTGGAGGGTCTGCGCAGCCAGGTGGGGGCAGGGACCGCGCGGCGCAGGGCCGAGGGGCGGGCCGGATGGGCCTGGGGCCTGGGTGCTGGGCTCCTGGCCCCTGGTAGCGCCGGGGGAATCTGTCGCACGCGTCGGCGCCACGTCTCATGAGCGCAACCACGCCTTCCAGTGGTCGGCATAGCTGGTCTGCCAAGCGCGCTCTGCCGTGCCTTTTGACCGCTTCTCTGTGGTCCGCGCCACACCGCAACCGCCTCCCACAGCCCCCGCAGCCCCCGCAACCCCCGCAACCCCCGCAACCCGTCCCGTTCCCCCATGCCCACCCGCAGGGCTACAACTACGCCCTGGTGCGGCCCATCAACGCCACCGCGGAGCAGCTCATCGCCAAGAACGGCCCCAGCGCGCTAAATCAGGGGGACGCGGTCACGGTGCCGGTGCGCGTCATCAACAACGCCACCTGGTACCTGCGGGTGAGGGCATTGTACGCGGGAGCGGTGCGCGGCGCCGCGCAAGCATGCCACAATCCCGTGCCCGTACCGCCGGCCGTGTGGCGCGTATCTTGTGGCATGCGGGGTGCCCGTGCCTCGGCGCCATGCCCAGCCACCACGCGCCGTCAGTCAACAATGAGCTGGCGGCTGCTCGCGGTGCTGCGCTTACAGCTGTACGATACAAGCCCAAACCTAAACCCTGAGCCTAAACCCCGCCAGATCTTCTTGTCACGGAAGCCGTGTTTGTGCCCGCCGGTCGCAGGTTGCGCCCGCGGAGGGGTTCTCCGTGTCGTGGCGCGACCCGCTGATCGCGGCGGTGGTCATCATCGCCTTCATCGTGTGCACCCTTCTGTTCATAGCGCTGAGCTCCTTCAAGCGCCAGCGCCTGCTGCTGCAGGAGACGGTGGTGAGCGCCGGCAGAGGGGCCGTGGCTGACGCGTCTAGTACGGTACAGCCAAGGCAGCGGCGCAGGGGGTCCCCTTGCCCCTCGTGTCGCGGTCCTAGCCTCTGCATGGCCATGTGTCACGCCTGCTCTGACGACTCGTCCTGCGTTGCCCGATGGCGTGGCCCCAGGCTGCCAACCGCAATCTGGCCCTGACCACCAAGCGGCTCGAGGAGGAGAAGGTGCGAGCCGCAGCGTGCTATTGCTTTCTGTAGCGCCGGGAAGGCGCCGCTGCCTCCCTCCGCACCCTGCCAATCGATCGCTTACCAACGGCACACCCTTGTGGGAACGCGTGCACTGCAACAGGAGCGCATGGACGTGCTGCTGGTACGGCAGTACGAGCTGCTAAGGTGCCTGGATTCCAACCGACCAAAGCGCGGTATCCTGGGAGGAGATATCACGACGGAGGGCACCCTACACGGCACCCTGGGTGCATCCAAGAAGGCCATGATGGGTGGGTGGTACGTGGGCGGGAGCGCGGGACTCCTCGGCGAGACCCTGTGCTCGGGATAGCAGGACTAAGGGCGCGCGCTCATACAGCCTTGCGGGCGCTCGGTAACGCCACGTCATTACGCAATTGAGTAACCTTTCTGTCTCCTTGTTGCGTGCAGCGCGCATCGAGGACACACGGCGGTCGCTGAATGTGGCCAAGTCGAGCATGGACGAGCCGATCCAGGTCTTCGAGGTGCTTGGCCAAGGCGCGGTGAGTTGGCTGAAGGCTACCGGAACCGGGCACAGGCTTCTTGACAGGAGCTTGCTTGGTCACGCAGGCTGTGTTCGTGCACTAACCACAACATACTTCCTCTGACCCCTGTCACCAATACTTGCCTCCCGCAGTTTGGCAAGGTGCAACGCGGCCTGTGGCGCGGCACGGTGGTTGCCGTGAAAACCATGATCCTGCCCGCCAACATGACTGGCCAAGAAAAGCGCGAGAAGATGGCGGTCATGGAGGCGGCCATCAGCAGCTCGCTGGTGCACCCCAACATCGTCACCACCTACACCTACTTCATCAGGCCATACCACGAGCCCACGCACGAGGGCGTGCAGAACATGCTAGCCAGGTGGGGCCAGCGTCCTACCCTCATTCCCTGTCCCCACGCAACCCTCTGCCCTGAGCACAGCTGCTAACATCAGGCACCGCCAGGGCTCCTGAACCTTGAGCACCGCCTCTGAGACTGAGTCCTCGTCGGTGCCCGACGGGCCGACTCTGCCCCTCCCCGCAGCACGCAAAGCAGGCCGGCCGCCACGCAGCGCTCCGCGGGCCGCACGGGCAGCGAGCAGGGCACGGGCATGGGCTCGCTCGAGGGCGGCAGCTCCTCGGACGAGAGCACCATCCACAGCTACGAGGTGCGTAACGCCGCGCGGCTTTGGCACCTTCGCATTTCGAGGACGGAGGGCCTCCCGTCGCTGGTCGCCGTGCGGTGCCTGCTGCCGGCAAGAGCATTGCACGCCCTTCGCCTGCGCAATGCTCACATTGTGTCCTCCGCGCACGCCGCTTCTGTGCCCCAGGTCCGTCTGGTGCTCGAGTTCTGCGACAAGGGCTCGCTCAAGGACGCACTTGACCAACAGGCCTTCATGACTTGTGAGTGTTGGGCGCTGAGCTGGATTAGCCTGGTCACAGCCGAGGTAGAAACATTGATCATCATTGGCTTCAACCGTTTCTCCCTCACCCGCAGCTGGCATGCTTAACATGGCAGCCATCCTCGAGACCGCTGCGGACATCGCCAAGGCCATGGTCCACATGCACGCAGCCAGCGTGCTGCACTCGGGTGGGTGACACCCCTGGCATGGCAAATGCTCTCTAGCTCTTGTTGTGCAGAAGGCCTGATATCCTTCTATCCTCCCACAGACCTCAAGGCCCGCAACATCATGCTCAAGAGCAGCGGCATGGACGGGCGCGGCGTGGTGGCCAAGGTGGCTGACTTTGGTCTCAGCACGCGCATGGAGCACCAGGAGACGCACCTCAGCAGCTGCTTCCAGGGCACCCTGACCCACATGGCCCCGGAGGTCATGCTCGAGGGGCGCATCAGCAAGGCCGCGGACGTCTACTCGGTGAGACAGGGGGCTGGGCGCGGCGAGAGGCATGCGCACTGTAACCGGAAAGATCTGTGTGCTAGACAGAGGCCAACTGACAGCACCGCCTCTGTTGCCCCGGCCCGTGCCCCCCAGTTTGGCATTCTGATGTGGGAGCTGTTTTGCGCCAGCGACCCCTTTGCCGGCGTGCCCCGAGCGCACATTGGGCACGCCATCACGAAGGAGAACCGGCGGCCCAAGTTCCCGCCCTTCGCACCTCTCGAGTTCGTGGCCCTCGCCTCCCAATGCTGGGACCCGGAGGCCTCCCAGCGGCCCACGTTCGAGGAGGTGTTGTCGGAGCTGAACCGGATGCGCGAGGAGCTGGGGGGGGACACAGCGCCCATCCTCGTCATGCCACCGCGGTCCCGGCCGCCGACGTCCGCTGGCGCGGACGGCAGCGGCACGCAGCCCAGCGGTAGCAACGACGGACTCATCCTCCAGCTGGTTGGCCTCAACGGCGGAGGCGTCAACGGCGTCCACATCGGCTCGAGCGCCGGCGGCATGGCGCTGTATGGGGCGGGCATGGTCGTGGGCGGCGCGTCCACGACGGCAAGCTTCGGTTCCATGCCGGGCGGCGGCGTGGGGCACTCGGCCGTGGCCCAGCGCGCGGTCATAAAGAGCGCCCTGGCGCAGCAGCGGCAGATGCGGAAGCTCAACATGCGAACAGGCAGCGCTTCGGGGGCTTCGCTGCAGCAAACGCTACCGTGTCTGGAGGAGGCGTGCGAGGCGGAGGCCGGGGAGTGGCCGGAGGACGACGTGGAGGCGGGCAGGGAAGCGGCGGCGAGGGCCGGCATGGGCGCGGTTTCGGGGTCGGGGTCAGAAACGGGGACGGGGACAGGACCGGGGACAGGGACGGGGACAGGGACGGGGACAGGGACGGGGACGCCTAGGGAGGGCGAGAAGCCCGGGGGGCCCACTGGCGCGGAGGCAGTATGACCCGGCGGGCAGCTTGGGCTGGGCACAGCGCGGGTGGTTGAAAGCCGGCAGGCAGTTGGGGGCTGGTTGTCGCTGCAGGGTGGTCGAGTCGGCACGGAAGCCGGGCCCGGGTTGAGGCCTGGGCCTTACCAATCTTACCCAGTCACGCAGTTTGCGGCTGATGATGCATGATGTCCCCAAGAGTGGGGCACGTGCACATATGGGCATTTGGAGGGGCGGAACTTCGGTGCAGAGGGACTGCTCGCGGAGACCAGGGTGTGCATTGTGGGAATCCAATGGTAACTTGTCCGCATCACCATGGTAGTTTAATGTGATCGGTCCCTTTATGGGATCTGCGGGTGCGAAACTGACGTCTGAACTGCGGGACTTGTTTGTCTTGCTGCGCGCTTTGAACGGCCCGCATGTAGGGGGAGGGTGCAAGCGGGATGTCCGTTCCTGGGGCGATTCGCCTCCAGCCTTGGCACGGCCGTGTTCAACTGCCCCACGGGCGCAGGGCTGAGCGCTGGGGTTGTGTGTTACAGACTGTCCACATGCTTGTCACGATGAAGGAGAAGACCTCCTCCTTTCGCACACCCGTTGGCGCCTGGCAGGCTCAGACGGGTTGAGCATGATGCCGCAACGCCTCAACTTTTTGGGCTGAGCCGCCGCCGTTAGGCTCTTCGGGCGGCGAAGCCCCCCGGGATTACCCCGTGTTGGCGTGCGTGCGTGCGCCCATGGGGGCGCCCAGCGCTTGTCGCTTGGTTCTTGCGTCTGCCGCTGTGATGGTGGCTTCACAGCCCGCAAGGGCTCGTGTGCATCGTAGGACACAACCTCCAGGTTGTTGAGCTTACACCTGGTTAAGGGTGTTTATCTTGGGATGAGGACTCTGGGTAATAGAAGCCGTAACGGCAGATGAGGACCAATGGGGGCATCCATCTCTTCAGGGCACAGTTACGCGGATTGCGGGTTCTCAGTGTGGTGTACGGCTGTACGCTGGATGCTCTCAACATGCAAGTTGCCAGTGGTGAGAGAGCACAGCACGCTGAGGCAGCTACGCAGCCGGATTGCCGGAATCAATCAAGGCGTGATGACATGGCTGGTGCGGCATAGTCAATGGGTTGGTGTCGGTTCGCGGTGGCGGTGGCTGCACCTGCAATTCGGGCATGACGTAGGGAGCTTAGGGCTGGTCTCAATTCCCGCTACTAGCCGTACGGCTCACACCCTTGCTCCGAGGAATGGAGGAAGGGGGCGGGTGCAAGCCACTGCGAGGCCCGTAGTCGCCTGGCCTGGCTAGACAAGTACCCCACCCTGACCACCCTGACAGCCCTGACCAGCAGCCCTCTTGGCCCGGACCCGCTGCGCCTGCCCTCATCAGCCTGTTCCAAGTCCCTCGCTGTTCAGTCCGCCGTCAACAGGCAAAATCCTCGCGGATGCCCAGATGTCTAGCTCTTGCCTTTGGCTGCGAGCAGGGCTGACCGAACGGTCGCTTAGTCACAGTACGGGACGCACTCGCCAGCGCCAGCCTTACTGGCTGGTTTCCCCGTCACTGTCTTTGGGACTTCCGTCCGACAGTCGCGGCCGGTGGAGGCGAGGGCGGAAGTGCGGTTTCGGGCGAAGACTAGACGCCTGGTCGCCGGGATGGGCTGTGAAAAACGGATACGACGGCATTCGACCGCCGCAGCCTTATACTCCCCGTTCAGCCGTCGACTTGCGGCTTCCGTCGATGCCGTCGCCAGCAGATACGGCGCGGCGCGCAGAGTGGCCTTGAGGTTCATGCATCTGTTTGGTGGTACTGCTGATTTGGCCGCAAGCTACTTGGCCTGCCGCCCAGCCCTAGCCTTGTGTAGATGCTCAAAGTACTCAAAGCTACACCACATCGCACACACACTGGTTACTGCTGTCAACAGCCTGAAGAGAGGTCGCTCACTCCGCGCCTTGCCCACCTGGGAGGATGGCTTCTGCTGCTCCATCTTAGTGTTGTCCGACAGCTTATTGCGGAGAAGATGCCGCCGGAGCCGGGCGATGCAGCGGGCAAGGGCAAGGGCAACGGGGACAACGGGGACCGCCACGCTTCCCCAGGGGCCGACGACCGAGCCAAAGGACTAATGAACAAGAATGCGCCATTGTAAGTGGTATACTTGTAAACAAGTATGGCGTGGCCAGAGTGCCATGAGGGGTCACTCAGCCCCGCTTGACGTTTGGACTCGGATGCAGGGCTTCCATCATTCGGGGCTTGCAGCAACGCCACAAGAAGAGGCAGGAGACTGCGACGGGAGGCGACGGGGAGAAGAAGGCCGTCGTTGATAGCGACGCCCTGCCTCCGCTCCAAGCCCCCACGGGCAAGGAGAAGGAAGGCGGGGCTGCCGTGGACGGCCTCTGGGTCCTGGGAGGGGCCACGACGGTTGCGGACTTGGGCATCCCCACGGTCGCAGCATTTCCCAAGAAGGGACAGGAGTCTTTGGGACAGGTCGCCGACCAGCAAGTAGTGGCAACTGGTGAAGCGGCTGCGGGGGCTGCGGGCGGCAAGGACGTACTGAAGCGAGAGCCCGAGACAGAGACCCCGCGCAGCTGCCGGGCGGGCGCTTGGGCCGGTGTCAAGGCTACGTGCCAGGTGCGCTTGACAGAAGTGCGACTGGAACCTGCTACTGCTATCCTGCTGGGACCTTCAAACGCTGCCCCGGAGAGCGACCTGGGACATGTCGCAACACGCATGTGTGAGCATGTCGCGGCATGTGGCACCAACAGTGTGATATGGCCCACCCATGCAGGAGTGGTTCGACATCGTGAAGCTGTACCCATCCGTCCTCATAGCACCAGTGCTCCTATTCTCTTTGCTGGTCAGGGGGGCTGGGGGGAGGGCCGGCGGGGGGGGGGGGTAAGGCGTGCTGGCTCGCTTTCGGGAACCCGTCGGCCCCGACGCTGGTGGGCACAGCTGGGATCACGCAATCAACGCGACCCTTACTGTGATCTCACCGCAGGTGGGGCTGGGCGTGTGGGGCGTGTTTGCCGGCGCAAACAACCACGTGCAGCAACAGAAGGTGCGCGAGAATGAACGGGGCAGGACAATGAGGTTACAAGGGGTTTTCGTCACATGCAACCCATGCGCTTGGCAAACAAGCCGAACGCAAGCTGAACCCGGGCAGCGCTCTGCGGCCTCTGTCTTTCCTCCCCGCAGGATGACGTGCGCAGCCGGGCCGTGGACGCAGCCACGGGCTTCCAGGTGGGGGGGAGGGCGTGAATGGGGGCCCGATGGGGTCCCTGCCGGAGCCTGCCGACCGTTCGCCTTGCTCGGGCGGCGCACTGCGGGCTGAACTACTTTGCACACAACCGGCTCCCGCCATACGTCCGAACCCAGGCCCCACACCGTCTCTCCCTCCCACCCTACCCGCAAATTCCCACACCCCGATCGTGCCGACCGCCTGCCCGCAGATTCAACTGCAGCAGTCCTTTGCCCCCGGCGTCACGTTCCAGCTGCTGGTGAAACAGCGGCCCGACCTGGAGTACTGGCTTCTGAACTTTGACGCGACGGCCACCGAGCTGCTGTCGCGGGTGGGTCCGATGGGGTCCCCGTGGATGGCAGCCTTGGGACATAGGCGAACACTGCGGGCCAAAGGGTTCCTCCGAACGTGAAGAAGCACGAGCCGAGCAACAGGAATGTCAAGAGCAAAGCAGGGTCCAGTCCTCTGGGGTCACAGCAGGGTCGACCTGGGACGAGTAGTCGTAGCAGTCGTAGCAGTTCAGTTCAGCAAATCAGCTGTGACCTACCGTGCGTTGCTTTCTTGCCCCGTCCCGCACGCCCGCAGGTGCCGACCGGCGCGCTGTGGAACCTGCAGCTGCAGCCCTTCGCGCAGGTCATGATGATGTCACCCTACCGGAACGCCACCGATTTCTCCCAGGTCTACCCTCCCAGGTGCGTCAGCGGCGACGTTTGGTGGAGCATCGAGGCATGGGCTGGTCGCCTGGGGTCAAAGAGTGAAGGGGGTGGCACGTGACATGCCCCTGTTTTGCCTCCCTGACCCGCAGGAATTTGCTGGCCGGTGCGTGTTGAACCGGCGCGGCTGGCCTCCGGCTCGAGCAGCAGCAGGGGGGGGGCTATCACGTCCCTTGCGGACCGTTCATGACTGCGTGCGTGCGACCGGGTCGGCGTGCTTTGCTCGTTACACTGCGGAGCGGGCCTAGGCCCGGGTCGTGTGCAACCCCCACCCTGCACGCTCCGTCCCGCCATGCCTTGACGCGAGCCTTTTGCTCTGCGGATCTGGACCCGAATCCCTGCAGATCCGGGCCGGCGGGACGACATCCTGAACATCATCCGGACCACACAGCCGCAGGTGGTGGGGCCCTTCCTGCTCACGGATGGCCAGGGCTTCCTGGGCGCCTTCGTGCGGTGGGTCGTGGGTGTGGGGGTGCGTGCGGGGACAGTGGGTGGTGGGATCAAACACGCCTTGGGCGCAGCTTGCTGGTTGTGTACCGGTAATTGGCAGGCGAAGCCCAAGGTGACCAGGGCCCTGGGGCTGGTTCTCATGACAGCACGGCTGGCCAGGCGCAAGGGTTACTTGCCGGCCAGGGTTGCGGCGAGGAGGAGGAGCCGTTTCTACAGGCTGCGGCTGCGCTGTGGCATGCTGTTTCATGTCTTGCAACTTGCATGACAGCTTGTTTTTGCTCTTCACGTCCCCAGGTACCCTATCTACGTGGAGGATGTGGATGAGTGTGAGAAGGGGCCGGGGCTACTGAGCTGAAGGCTGAAGAATACGGGTACTAGACGCAAACGTCCTCTCGCGCTGGGAGTGTGCTTGCCCAGAAGTCGGGGGTTAGCGCATGTCTGCGCAGCCATTGCCGTGTCCGGTGCCAGACACAGCCCGCGCTGACTCCACCCACGCCGCCTCTTCTCTTGTCGCCCCACAGTCGAGACGTTTGGCTTCAGGTACCTCGGACGCAGAGCGTGGGCCAGAGCAGGCCCGCCGGGGAGGGGTCCGGGGCTGTGCATGCTGCGCCTTGCTGCGGCGTGGTCGGGAAGCAGCACATGCCATTGCGCGTGTTTCTGGGGGCCTGAGAGCGGGCGGTCACGCAGAGGAGTCGTTACCACCCCTCCCCCGCCTCCCTCCCCTAATCCCCCAGGTACCGCGAGAACGCCACCGCGCTCCCCTACTCGCAGCTGCCCGCCTCCGTGCGCGGATGCACCGTGTGCTACAACGCCACCACCCGCACCAAGTGGTGAGCCGGGCGGCGGAGGAGGGGGGGCCGCGGACTTGCATGTGCCACCCCATGGCCTCGGCACCGCACGGGCGCCGGGGGCCCGCACGGGCGCGCGGGTCTGGGCCTGATTGTGGCGCACCGGATACCCCGGGAGCCGCCGTGTGGGAGGGCCAGCGCGCTCCCCGTCTCTGTCCGGCGGTGCCGGTCTCCACACCCCGCCTGCCCCTCCCGTCCACCCCCCCAGGTGGGGCCTGCTCACGGCGCTGGTCAACTATGACGCTGTGACCAAGGGCGAGGACGCGTACCTGGTCAACCTGCGCACCATCGTGGGTGCCGGGCAGGGGTGCTGAGTCGGGGGAGGCGGGGAGTCGAGAGCTGCGGTGCGAAGCGCGTGCCATGCTTGGGCAGGGTGGCACCTGTGTTGGGCCGGACCAACCGCCCACGTGACCACTACGGTACGGGTATCGTTTGACTCGTGTCCCGCCTGCCCGCTTCGTCCGCTCCCCACCTGCAGGGCTACCGCTACGCGCTGGTGCGGCCCCTCAACGCCACCTCCGAGCAGGTCATTGCGCAGGTCGGGCCCACGTCCCTGCGCGACGAGGATGCTGTGACTGTGGAGGTCAAGGTGCTCAACCGCGTCTGGTTCCTGAGGGTGAGCGCTTTGGGTGCATGCCAGTGCGGGCATGAGCGAGGGATTTGGCCGCTAGCGCTTTGCCAGCCCAGGCCTCCTGGAGGTTGGGCTTATCCTAGACCTGCGGACGAGACTTGAGTCATCACCTAACGCGCTTGCTGCTGGTTCGCAGGTGGCACCTGAGAACGGCTTCCAGCCCTCCTGGAAGGGCCCGCTCATTGCGGCCGTGGTGGTCATTGCGTTAGTCATCTCCTCGCTGCTCTTCATCGCGCTGAGCTCCTTCAAGCGCCAGCGCCTGCTGCTCACCGAAACCGTGGTGCGTAGCGGCACAGCCCAGTGCTGGGGGGCCGCCTGCTCAATCCCAAGCACGCACAAGCGGGCATACAGCCGGGGGTTCTTGGGTTGGGGCTGGGGCTGCCACTGTGTAGCGCTTGCTTGGGGCAGGGGCTTCCGGCGCCTGTTGGCTTGCTTTGGTTATCGTGCGCGTGCTCTTGCTAAGGCCTGGGCACCGCCCGCGCACACTCCCGCAGGCCGCCAACCAGTCCCTGGCGGAGACGACACGCAGGCTGGAGGAGGAGAAGGTAGGCTTTGGGACCACACGGGCTGCAAGCGTGCATTGATGCTCACAACAGCGCCGCCAAGGAGAGAGCGACTTGGGTTCTTCAAGCTGGTGTAGCACGGTAGCAGCCCTCTTCAACATCCGCACGGTGTGCTTGTGGCCCGCGCAGGAGCGCATGGACGTGCTGCTGGTACGGCAGTACGACCTGCTGCGGTGCCTGGACGCCAACCGTCACGACAAGGGCGGGGAGGACTCGGTGGGCGCATCTCGCAAGGCCATGATGGGTGAGCGAAGCAATGCACCGCTCCTTGCAAATCTTATGCTGTAGGCAAGCGCATGGGCCGCGTAAGCGCTCGCCGCGCTGTCTGTTCTATCGCGCTTGAGAAAGTCCAGGGAGAAGTTCGGGTGCTGACGCGACCGTGTGCTCGCCGCTCTCCACAGCCCGCATCGAGGACGCTCGCCGCTCTCTGAACGTGGCCAAGTCTTCGGTGGAGGACCCCATTCAGGTGTTCGAGATCCTGGGCACTGGAGCGGTGAGTCACCGGGCTGTTGGGAGGTTGCAGGCTCGGGTGCTTGCGATGCGGAGCGGTGAGCAATGGAAGGAAGGGCTGTTGGGGGTCTTCGCGGGGGAGCTTGGGGCTTTGGGGGCGCGGCCTCTGAGCCAACGCGTGAGCGGCCGGGGATGCAAGGATGCAGCCCTTCATTGTGAGCTGGTCATTGCAGTTTAGACATCCCAGCACGGCTCTGTGGTTGGTTCACCCTATTGCGTCCTCTCCTTTCCTTGCCTTTTCAGTTCGGCAAGGTCCAGAAGGGCCTGTGGCGCGGCACGGTGGTTGCCGTGAAGACCATGATCCTGCCCGCCAACATGACGGGGCAGCAGAAGCGCGAGAAGATGGCGGTCATGGAGGCGGCCATCAGCAGCTCGCTGGTGCACCCCAACATCGTCACCACCTACACCTACTTCATCAGGCCGTACCACGAGCCCACGCACGAGGGCGTGCAGAACATGCTGACAAACGGCGAGGGCAACGGCGGCAGCTCCATGGGCAAAGCCAGCGACACCACCTTCGGCGACAGCGAGGTATCGGACGCCACCATCCACAGCTACGAGGTGCGTGGGGCAGGGGGCGAAGCAGTGGGCTTCTCTGCCGGATCTCCCCTCGAGAAGGCACCCTCGAGAAGGCACGCGAAGATGGCCTCGAGAGGAACCAAGCCGACCTGCCCCCGCCAACTGTCCCTGCCCCCAGGTCCGACTGGTGCTCGAGTTCTGCGACAAGGGCTCCCTCAAGGACGCACTGGACCAACACGCGTTCATGCAGGGTGAGCGGGCAGCAGCGACTAGTCTCAGGGGTACGGGGCCATGTGCATGGGGATGCAAGGCAACGGAGCGGCAGGGGCTGGGTAGCTCTGTGCTGCTACGCCCTCTACCTATCCAGGTTTCTTCTCTTTTACCAACCTTCAGGCGGTGCGCTTAACTTGTCGGCGATGCTGGAGACCGCTGCGGACATCGCCAAGGCCATGGTCCACATGCACGCAGCCAGCGTGCTGCACTCGGGTGGGTAGCACCCCTGGTATAGCAAATGCTCTCTAGCTCTTGTTGTGCAGAAGGCCTGATATCCTTCTATCCTTCCCACAGACCTCAAGGCCCGCAACATCATGCTCAAGAGCAGCGGCATGGACGGGCGCGGCGTGGTGGCCAAGGTGGCTGACTTTGGCCTCAGCACGCGCATGGAGCACCAGGAGACGCACCTCAGCAGCTGCTTCCAGGGCACCCTGACCCACATGGCCCCGGAGGTCATGCTCGAGGGGCGCATCAGCAAGGCCGCGGACGTCTACTCGGTGAGACAAAGGGGCTGGGCGCGGAACGAGCCTGGGTGTGAGCGGCATGCGCAGTGTAACCGGAACGGCCCAGGGCTAACATGCGCTCACTTGTTTCCCCCATGTTGTCTGGCCCCCAGTTTGGCATTCTGATGTGGGAGCTGTTTTGCGCCAGCGACCCCTTCGCCGGCGTGCCCCGGGCGCACATGGGACACGCCATCACCAAGGAGAACCGGCGGCCCAAGTTCCCGCCGTTCGCTCCGAGGGACTACGTGGCCCTCGCCTCCCAATGCTGGCACCCGGACGCCTCCCAGCG
Source organism: Edaphochlamys debaryana (assembly GCA_016858145.1). Lineage (NCBI taxonomy): Eukaryota > Viridiplantae > Chlorophyta > Chlorophyceae > Chlamydomonadales > Edaphochlamys > Edaphochlamys debaryana. The sequence continues at coordinate 1,065,324 of JAEHOE010000003.1, forward strand.
GCCCACGTTCGAGACGGTTCTGTCGGAGCTGACGCGGATGCGTGAGGAGCTGGGAGGTGACACGCCCCAGCTCGTCATCCTGCCGCCCAAGCCCCCGTCGGTGGGCGGCCGCGAATCCGGAGCCTCCCACGGCTCAAGCGGCATGGGCGGGGGCTCGGTCGGCAACCACAACAACAGCGGCTTTGCGCTTGGGAACGGGGGCGCCTCGACGCTGCTCAGCGCAGGCATTGTGGTCGGTGGCGGCGGCTCCAGCATGGGCGGCTCGGGTATGGGCGGCTCGGGTATGGGCGGCTCGGGGTCGCTCGCCAGCCGCAACGCCATGAAGAGCGCTCTGGCGCAGCGGCACCTACGGAAGATGGGCATCCGGCTGGGGGCCGGCGGCTCGGGGCTGGTGCAGGCGCTGCCCGCGCTGCAGGAGGAGGGGGAGCACAGGGAGGACGGTGAGCACAAGGAGGGAGGCGGAGGGGAAGGAGGCGGGGACGAGGCTGACAGCGGGTCGCCGCAGACGGACCGGACGTCGGGCGGGAGCCCAGAGTCCGCCGAGGTCCCGAAGGTGAGCTCAGGGCCCCTGGTCGCCATTCGTACCTCGTCGGGGCTGCCGATTGGCGAGGAGGCGCCTCCGTAGTTGCTCGACTTTTCGGCGCCCGAATGGCCCAGGCCAAGGCGGTCGCAGCAATAGAAGTGGGCTGGGTAGAGTGGTAGCGCATGCATGACGCGGCGGGCTTTCTCGCGGCGGGCTCTCTCACGGCCGCTAGGGAGGGACGTGGACAGGGCTGACGGCCGTTGAGACTCGGGCGGTGGCATGAAGCATCCAGGCAATTACGGCAGCGTCCAAGCCCTGTTGCGTATCGAAATTACTACTGAAAGCGCATGTACTGATCATGCCGTGTGTGCCGATGGGCGCTCGGCCAGTGCTGGTTTGGCGCTGGCATTGCTTACGCTTGGTTCGGTGAATGGGTGAGAAAGTCAAGGGCGTTTCCATTTCAAGGAACGAGGTTGTTGTGCGGCACTGTTGGTGGAGGAGCCGGGGCTGGCAAGCGGGTGGGCTTCAGAAGCACTGTCAAGATGCACAATGGCAGGAGCTTGTTGAAGAGCAGGGAATGGGGTTTGGGGGCACGGCCTTGTGCATCTGAACTGGCATTGGGTCCGTACGGAAGTGCGCTGCAAGCCCTTTGCGGCGTGCTTCCATCCCGGCTTGGGCCTGCGATCAGTCTGGGGCACGCTAGGGTGCCACGCTCGCGCCTTGCGCTCCGACCGGCGCGGATGTTGCGGATGTGTGTGCGCCGCGGTGACGTGATCCCAGTGTGACGCGTGACCGGTACACCTGCTACCGGTGATTAAGTTTGCCCTGTATGTCAACACGGGCGTCGTAGGCCTTCGATAGCTAACTCCTTCACGGCACGGAACGGACCTTAGGTGTGTACTTCGGGATGTGCCGAAGTGCTGGTTGTCCGGGCTGCAAGGGCCTTTGTGGTCATGGATAGTGCCGCACCTGGCGGATTTGTGTCTTGCCGTGCTGCCGTGCTGTGCTGCCTCTGCAACAGAGCCTCTGGCGCTGGTTTGTGTGTATGTCTACCCAGATCGCGTTTCGTCCGGTGCACGTCCCACCCTTGAGCGCTTCCCGCAACCGGTTGGCCGAGGGGCACGGCTCATACACACTTTCTCTTGTCAGGACTGGATCAGTTAACCACTTTGCTCGTGTCAGGCGGGTGGTCAGGTCGATTACGGTCCTGGTCCTAGGAAGAGCTTTGAGAGTCACGCGGTGTCGGGTTGCGCCGATGGAGTGTGGGTTCGAAGAGTTGAGGTCTGGCCCACGCCACGGGCGAGTTTGTACTACAAACATTGATGATGACCGTGTCGTCCCCGGAAATCGGGTACCACCCGTCCTGCTTGGCCTGCTGCATCGGGCTGAGCTCGCGTGATGACACCCGTTCGTATCTGTTACAGCATCTGTTCATGGGGTCTAGGCAATGTTCAACCATCCGTTCAAGGGTTGTCTCGTGCACGAGGCGGAGAAGCTTTGACCGTACAGCTACTGGTATGCCTCATGGGCTCGTAACCCTCATGAAGTCTCATGAAGTCGTGGCAGTTTGGTAATGCGGCTTGGCCACAGTGCAGTGCTGCTATCTTCCTTTCGTTCTCGTGCAAGTTCCGTTCCAGAGGGCTCTGCACGAAAGCGTTCTGGCAACTTCGGTGCAAGGCGTCACGAGGATTGTCCCCTCGAGACCCATGTTTCGTGTCCATGTACCGAAGCTTTGGGCCCCCGCGGAGGGCTGCTGGCGGAAGGGCTCACGGGGTTGGTTCACGCTTCTGGAGCGCTGAAACACCCAGGGGCCAGGGGTTGCGTGACCGTGTGTCCTGCATGCCGCCCGAGCTTTTGAGCGCAGGGCGTGACTATTCCAGCTAGGTTCACTCTGATGCCGGTTGCACATTGCCATCATCCTGCCAGCTGCAGGACAACCCCCAGACCCCCTGTACTGAAACCGAAAGCCAACTTTGGTGCTTAATTACACAGCCCAGAGCCAAGCCCCAGGGCCCCACTGGCCATGCCCGACGGACTGCACCGGCGCCGCGCTCCCAAACGTGAGCCCCTGTAGAGAGGTGGTTCCAAAAGGCTAACCTGGGATGGCAGGAGCTGGTAACGCAAGGGGCCTTATGCTGATAACGCATGAGGCCCCTTGAGGATGAGGACCCCAGCATGAAGAGCAATAGTGGAGGCCCCAGGAGGCCCACCGCGTTACCCGATTGGCGAGCGCAGGAGCGAGCGATCGACCCCCGGCTGCTGCCGATTTCCCCGCGGCCCCCCCCCCACCGCCTTTATTCCCCACGCGCTTCCCCGCGGTCCCCCCCACCGCCGGGGCAGGAGGTGCTGGTGATGGAGGAGGCGTGAGGGGCAGCTCGCGCAGGACCCAAGAGCCGGTGGTCGTACGGGTTCGTGCCAAGGTCGTTGGCGTGCAATTGCGCGCAGGTGGCTGGACTGACGCGCTTTCCGCCTACCTTCTGCCAGACATAGCAGCCATGAATAGCGGCCGATAATCCCCGAGCTGACCGCGCGACAATTGCCCATGTTTCGCGGCGGACTCAGCTTGCACCCGTTCATGGCCGCTTGCCGGTATAGTAACAGTTCTGTACTGATTTCGGCTAAGAGCCTTGAAAAAGGCAGCGCCATCGTAGGAAGCTTGCGCGACTCTCAATCCCCCCACATTCACCGCGGCGCTGCGCCTCGGGCGCCAGGAGCTCACGGATCACCGCAGGAGGTGTTTTAATCCTGGCCTGGCGCTCGTCGACGGGCTGGTTGTGGAAGAAAGGCCCTGCGGCATTTCACCCCCACCCCCCGCCATGTTCCCCTGGCACCGCAAGTCGAGGTGCTGTCTGCCCTCTCGCGGGTAGACCCTGCTTGCCGCCCGTGCCACGTGGATGGAGAGCCTCGGAAGCGCCGGCTGCGCCACCTCAGCGGCCGTGGCGGCCATGCACGGCGTCAGGTCCACCCCAGGGTCGGCAACGCCGGTCGTGCCGACAGACAAGGAGGTGCAACGGGCTCAGCGGCGCCTCCGAAAAGCGGAGTCGCAGCTGGCCAAGTTTCCTCGATACAGGCAGGTCGCGACCGAGCAGGGCATGACGCCTCCCTACCACGAGGGAGGTGGTCTTCCGGGACGTCTGTAGGTGTCAGGCTGCCTCAGCGCCTTTCCCCCGCCTTCCCCAGGGCCAACGATTACGCGGTAAGCGCCCAGAGGTGCCGGCACGAGGCCCCGACAAGGGAAAAGGGTGGATCTGGCGGCGGCTTGCGGTCTGGCCGACACAACAGCAAGCCAAAGCATGCTGGGCAGTCACGGGCAGAACAGAGCGGTTTGAGCCGCGGGCGGTAACGGCTGGCATACCGGCACGGTGAACGCAGCCACGTGGTCAGTTGCGCTCGCATACAAAGGGCGCACCAGCCAAGGACGCGCACGCGTGGCAGCCGCTGGTGTAAAGCCTGATGGCCGGCGCCGCAGGGCGCCACGTCCCCGCCTATTCACCCTGAGGCTACCCCTCCTAGCTCCGACCCACCTTGCCTCATCCAGCCGTACCATGATGTCCTCTTCCTCTCTGCTGGGCCTCCTTCCTTGCCGAGCCTCCAGCCTCCGTCATAACCACCTGCACCGTGCGACCACACACCCCAACACGCCGCAGGTCGGCGAGTCGGACCTGCGGCGCTCCCTTGTGCTGAATACCACGGACCGGCAGTTCCGGGCGGAGGGGGCCTTCTCGTGGGCGCTCTCCTTGGTCATCGGCGTCTTGAACGGCATCGCAGGCTTCCTGTTTAACCAGGGCAAGGAGACAGGGGGCACGGGGGACCCAGGGATGAGAGGAACAGGGTTGGCAGGAAGCACCGCTGAAGCGCGCACACCAGTTTGTCAGAGGCCGCTCAAACCCCGCTCGTCATGCCCTCCACCATGCAGGCATTTACCTGCTGAACCGGGCTAAGTTCCAGACCACGCTGCGATTCATCAGCCCCGGCGGCGGATTCGGGGTGCCGTACGGTGCGTCCTTGGGGAGCAAGGGTTTGGCGGCGGCGGTTGCCGCTGTTGGGTCCGGCATGTGCAGGGTCCAAACTGTTTGGGCAGCTGGTGCGCGTACCGAGCGGCGCACAGTTGCACATTGCGTCGGGTCCGTCGGGGCCCATAGGCAGGCCTGAGGCTGAAGGGACCGCTCCCGCTGCTACCCCCAATCCTTGCGGCGCCGCAGGCGTCTACCTGGCTTTCACAGTGCTGTACGCACTTGCGGCCGGCGTGCTGGGGTCGTACGTCAGCCCGCAGGTGCGGAGGCGGCATGCGTGGGGCGGGCAGGAAGCAGATACCGAATAGTGCAGCTGCAAAGGGTGTGTATACCCGCGCGCTCTTCCGTCCCTGCTCGCACAGGTCTCGCGCCTCTTGAAAGCTCACACGTCCATACGGCCTACCGCCTAGCCCGCCCCCGCCACTGCCCCGCCCCCAGGCCGCCGGCAGTGGTATCCCCGAGATCCGCTGCTACCTCAACGGCATCCACGTCAAGGGGCTGCTGACCGTCCGCACCTTCTTTGCCAAGGTGCGCTGGGGCTCGGGCGGCGGGCAGGGCTTTTCCCAGGGCCTTCGGGCACAACCGGCACAAAAGGAGGGGCACGGGCATTGCGACCACGACTGCTGCAGGCTCGGCAGGCGGGGGCCTAGAAGGTGGAGAAACGGACCTGCGGCCAGTCTTGACTGCCAGTCAGGCCTGTGCACGTGCGCCTTCACACATTACACGCGAGACGCGCTCCAACGCCTTCCCACGCCTTCCCGCGCACCCCGCGCCCCAGGCCTTTGGCGTGCTCTTCTCCATCGCTGCTGGACTGGTGGTGGGCAAGGAGGGCCCCTTCACGCACGTGGGGGCCATCCTGGGAGGGGGCGTGGCGCACCTGGGCTCCACCACCCTCACCCGCGCCACCAACGGCCATTGGCGCGCCGTGCTGCGCACCCGATTCGGCTCCTTCTTCCGCAACCCCATCAGCCACCGGGACTACGTGGCGGCGGGGGCGGCGGCGGGTGGGTGCCGGGCGGGAGGGGGTGGTGGGCGGGAGAGGGGGTTGTTGCGGGTTGCTGTGGGCAGCCAGGGTGGGGACGGATGGGGGCAAGGGTGTAAGCAGGGGAGATCGAAGGTTGGGGCACAGGGTGGCTGAACTGTGTGGTTGATGTTCATAAACGCGCAACGGTAGGGTCAGTGTGATAGAGTCCTGACTGCCGAGGCCACCACTGCCCCCCACACACCAGGCGTGTCATCCGCCTTCGCCGCCCCCATCGGCGGGATCCTCTTCTCCGTGGAGCAGGTGAATGGACCTCCGGGGAAGGGGATGCTGAGCGGAGCCTGTTGCGGGATGCGGTCGCCTGACCAGGAACCACTTGCCTCCATGGGTCCATGGCGTGGCGCCTGCGCTCCGGTCCAGCTGAGTGCGGGACAGTTACCCCTGCTCACAAGCGCCGGTCCCTGCGGACAACACTCGCATTCCCATGCCATCCCTGGCCCACGCCTCTCCGCCCTTCCCCCCGCCTCCAGGGCTCCTCCTTCTACAACTTCAACATGCTCTGCCACGCCTTCCTGGCGGCCGGTGTGGCGCTGTGGGTGAGCGGGGAGTCCCATGGGTCCGTCCCTGGTGGGGTCCCTGATGGGGTCCCTGATGGGGTCCATGGTGGGGTCCGCGGTGTGGTCCGCGGAGTGGAGGGTGGGCAGCAGAGGGTAGCTCGGGCCGCGATAGGTCTGGCGTAGCGGGGCGGCGGGGAGGGGCCATGGCCCGTGCGGCGTGCGGCGTCGTCACGCCACAGCTCACGGTTTGCGCTGAGCCTGCATCGGACGCCGCCACCGCCTCCCAGGTCACCCTGCTGCTCACCACCGCCGTGTGGGAGGGGGCCGACCTCTACCGAACCCAGATCATCGCTCAGCAACAGTTCGCGGTCCTGTCGCCGATTCCGGGCTTGGTGGGTGGGCGGGCGGGCTCGCAGTTCTCCCATCCCACGGCACTGTGGGGTGCCACCGGGGCGCCAGGCTGCTGAGCAGGACAGCGCTCAAGGAAGGGCAAGGGTGGCTGCCGGGAGCAGGGCACGGTCCGATGCATGTTGGGTTCCCGCCAGGCTGATTCTATTATTCCCGGGGTTTCGACGTAGTGAGCTAGTGACCCTTGTATCGAGGAGGAACAACAGCTCGCTGGTTCCCCCCGCCTCCCCGCCCCTGCCCTCAGGAGAAGTTCTATTACTACCTGTGGGAGATACCCATCTTTGCATGCATGGGCGTGGGGGGCGGCCTGCTGGGGGCTGGCATGATCAAGGTAGGGCCGGGGCGGCGCCCACGGCTGGCGCTTGCGCTCAGAAGGCATGGGGCCGACCGACCTCAATAGCATATCGGCTAGCGTATCGTACTCATGTGCCCGTGCGGTGTTTCCGCTAGACCAGGCCTGAATGCTAGGGCCCCCTGCTTCCTTCGGAGGCGCAAGGCCCACCGGTAACGCCGCGGGTGGTCGCCCCCGCAGATCAATGAAGCCATCACGCGCCAGCGCCGCCTCCACATTCCGCCCACGGCGCCCGCGCGCCGCGTGGCCGAGGTGGTTTTCCTGGCGGCGCTTACGGCCACCGCGTGGCTTCTGGCCAGCTTTCTGTCGCCCTGCGAGCCGACTCCCACACTCACGTACGAGCCCAAGACCGCAATGAACCAGCTGTACGGCGGCATGTACCCACAGGTACGGCAGTGCAGTCGAGCCCGGTTGGTTCACAGCGTGCCGTGACACACTGCGATTGACCTGCTGTGAGGCCCGTGTGCGTGTGTCGCCCGGTGCTTTGCAGTTGTGGTGCCCCGATGGCTCCTACTCCTCGTTCGGGGCGCTGTTCTTCCGCCCTCAAATGGTGGCCATAGGTGGGTCGGCTGCGCTGCACTGGTCAGACGGGGAGGGGAGTGAGCTGGAGTGGGAGGAAGCAAGGTGTTGCAGCTCCGGCCCCAGAACCTACACCACGAACGTGGCAGACTCATTTGCTGTGTCTCGCCCCATCCCCACAGGCCTCCTTTTTGAGAACCCGGTGGGGCTGCGGGGCCGGCACGCAGGGGGGGCAGCAGGGGCAGGGGCTACGGTGTACGGCAGTGTAGCGGGCCAGCCGACACGCCTGTGTGCCTGGCCCGAAGCTCAGCCCGCCTTGGCGCCTTGAACTGCATCTCCGCCTGCGCCCACGCAGATCTCCAACGAGCGCCCCGTGCTGTTTGCGCCCGCGGCCATGGCCACCCTGGCGGGCCTGGGCTGGCTCTTCATGAGCGCCACCTTCGGGGTGAGGGGCGTGGGGCGATGGCGCGGGGGGGCGCGGGAACCAGGAGCTGGAGCATTGGGGTGCGGGACAACGCCGGCGAGAGCTGTGCGCTCATGGATGCGTGTGAGGTCAGTCTGGTGCCCTGAAGCCCTGGACCTCACCGTCGCCCAATCCCAATCCGATGCCTCAGGTCGGAGCCGCCACGGGCCTGTTCGTGCCGTCCCTACTGGTGGGCCTGGGGCCTGGGGCTTGCAAGCAGGGGAGCGACACCACTCTAGGACACGCCTGCGACCAGCCCTGTCCACGCCCACTCAGCCTCTTCCGTCCGCTGCTTACCCTATTGCCAATACGCTCCCGCCCGTTCCGCCTCACCACTCTCATGACGCCAGTCCAACACCGCATACCCGCTCCATGCGTCCCCAGATTGGCTCGTCCAGCGGGCGGCTGGTTGGGCGGGCCGTTCGGGCGGTTGCCATGTGGGCAGCAACCGTCGGTGGCGCCACCGCGCCCTCCGTCACCATCTCCCTCAACAGGTGGGTGCGTGGTGCCGCTTTTCGCCGTACTCAGCTCTTCACATCAGGAGTGACATGGCCGGATTGGAGGCATGCACCCTTTCTTGGCGCTTTGGGCGCCCACCTTGTGTCGTTCAGCCCCTGCCTCTTCGTCCCTCATCGTCGACTCAAGCACGCCTCCGCCCACACTGCCTCCTACGTTTCACCCCGCCCCCTCCACAGCTATGCGGTGGTCGGCGCCGGCGCCGTGCTCGGGGGCGTGTCTCGCATGCTCCTGTGCAACACGGTCCTGGTGCTGGAGACCGCTGGGGCCATGTCCCTCACCGTGCCGCTGCTCGCCACGACCTTCGTCGCCAAGGTGTGTGCTGCTTGGGGGCTGGAGGGCGCAAGCATGCGCAGAGGTATCTCGGAGTTATCGGTCCCACGCATCATGCCAACCTTCCTGAGCCCGCGTTACCACTACCCCAGCAAACGCCCATTTCCACCCACGTTTCCACTACCCCAGCAAAAGCCCCATACGCCCACGTTTGTAACCCCCCAGTAAACGCCCCTTCCGCCCAGTGTTTGGCCCCGTTCTTCTTCCGCGCCCCCCACGTGTGTGTGCCCCTGTCCTCCCCCCCGCTTTCCCCTCCGTCCCCTCCCCCCCAGCTGGTGGCGGACCTGCTGGCCCCCGTGGGCATCTTCGACCTCGCCATCCAGCGGGCGGGCTACCCCTACCTGCCCTCGGAGCCAACCGACCTTGCAGACATCAGTGAGTGGCGTGCAGACGGGACCAGAGCCATGCCCTAAATGAAACCTTGCGATGGTCTCCGTCAGCGGACGCCATGCGAAGGGGCGCCACAGAAAGCGGACGTAAGGGGCCGTGTAGGTGCCGTCGTGTCGACCGCTGCCCTCCTCCGACGCCCTCGCCCCCTGCTCCTTGCCCCGCCGCCTCCTCCCCCCCCCCCAGAGCTGCAGCACGCGCTGCAGGCGGGCGACGTCATGAGCCGCGACCTGGCCACCCTGCCCCCCCGCCTCACGCTGGGGGAGCTGGTGGACGCTTTGCGCAAGTGGGTTTGTGGGGTGGGACGGGGTTGGGGGTTTGCGGAGATGGGGGTGCGCGTGGGGGCATGAAACGGGGGCTGTGGGTCCGCAAGGGTCGGCATTGGCCGTCAGCACCCTGGATGACCGGCTGCCTGCATGATTTGCTCCCCTGTCTGACGCGTGATTCGCGTGCCCGTACCGCTCCAGGTACCCCCACTACTCCAACTTCCCCCTCGTCGAGCCCGCACCCCAGACCGACCAGCCACAGCTGCAGCCGCAGCTACAGCCGCAGGCCCCCACCACTCTGCCCCGCGAAACCCCGCTAGGCCCAGACCGGGCAGGGCCGGGCGTGGTCTCGGCATCCGGCGCACCGATGCCCTCCACGGCAGCCGACGCCCCCGCTGGGCAGCTCAGGCGGCGGCTGACTCCGGGCGCGAACGGCGCCGTTAGCGCTCGTGGCGGCGGAGGCCTCGCTCCACCACTGCCGCCGCTGCCGCCGCGGCCGAGCCAGAGCGGTGCTGGGCCCAGCACGCACGGACCCGGCTCCGCAGCCTATGCTGCACCCGAGCCCTCAACCGCTACCGCCGCAGCGGCGGCAGCATCAGCGTCAGCAGCAGCGACAGCGGCAGCCGCAGGCAACGGAGCAGGGGATGACGGCGGCAGCTCCTCCAGTAGCGACGATCCGGGTCCAGAGTGGACCGCCACGTCCACAAAAGGCGGCGCCAACGCCCCGACCGCCGCACCGCCGCCGCCGCCGCCCCAGCCGCCGCCGTCGGCCTTCACGGCATCCAATGCGCCGTCGCTCTGTGGCCGCCTGACCATGCTCTCTGCTTTCGCAGCGGTGCCGCCCGTGGCGCTGCCCTCGCCGTCAGCCCACCCCGCCGCCGCCACCTCCGCAGCTGCGGCTTTGGCCGCCGCTGCCGGCGCGGGTGCCGCTCCGTCGCTGAGTGCTGCGCCCAGCGGTGCCAGCGCACCGCACCGCCTCTCCCTAGCGGGTGGCGCCGCGGGGGGCACCGACCTCCGGCGCTCCCTGGCTGCTGTCCGCGCACCGGCAGGCCCAGAGCTAGCGCCCACCTACACCGGCGCGTTTGGGACCTCCACACCAGCACAATCGTCCCAGCCTGCGCCCGGCCAAGCCGCACCGCTAGGAGGCCTCCAGCAGCAGCAAGCGCACCAGGAGCAGCAGCCCACGGGCGGTGTCATTGTGGGCGCAATCAGTCGCTGCATCCTGCTCAAACTCATCGAGATGCGGATCGAGATGTCGCTCGCCGCAGCGCCCTCAATGCAGACCACGTCAGCCGCCTCGACCACGGGCAGCATTGGCGGCACCCCGCCCCGCCCGCCGCGCTGGTGGTCCCTGCCCCGCCTCTGGCCCCGCAGCAGGGCCGGCGCGGGCGGCGCTGAGGCGGCGGCGCGGCGAAGCGGTCCTGGCGCCGCGGGGGACTCTTCGGAACCCACGGCGTGGCTGGGCATGCGACGGGCGGCCATGAGCCGTCGGAAGGCCGCGAGGTGGGACGGTTGTGGGGGACCGTGGCAGCAAGAAATGGGAAGGTCTCCCTGTGGGCAAACAGGCCTCGGCCCATGACCATATCCGCATCCGTTGCACCTTGAAGCCTAGATGTATCCCATGCACCCTCCACGCGCCCGCCCCCTGAACGCTGCAGGCTGCTGGACGCTGTCGACGCGTACCCCGCCAAGCCGCCCGCATCGCGCGCGGGCGAGGAGAAGCTGTTTGCGCGGCTGAGCGAGGCGGAGCGGGGAGCCTGGATCGATCTCTCCCACTACATGCAGGTGAGTCGGGGGGCTGCCGCAGGGACTGCTGCGGTTGGGCAGAGGCAGCCAGCCATCTGGCCAGTACCAGTAGCATCTGTGGAGGATAGGACCATGTCGATCGTGCGCGTGTTCCCCGAAGGCTTCAGGCCCGAACCTCGCACACGCGCTGACTTTAAACCCTTGGCCCACCGATCTGCCCTCAACCGCTTTCCCGCAACCCTCTTGCCCCGTCCCTGTGCTCCCGACTACCTGCCCAGCGCGTGCCGTACATCGTCCCCGCCACCGCCTCCCTGGCCCGAACCTACAAGCTCTTCCGTGGCCTTGGGCTCCACCACGTCTACGTGAGAGTGCACGAGGGGGGGGGGGTGAATGCATGGTGCAGCTATCCGGAAGGGAGGCCGGCATGTCGCCCGTGTTTGGGGAGGGCATGGACAAGGCCAGCGGGGTGGGTGCAGCGGCAACACAAAGACAAAACCTTCATGCGCCCTGAACTACACCCTATCCTCAGCGCACCCGCCGCCCTCTGCCCCCAGGTGACGCCCCCCTCCATCCCCATCATCGGCCTCATCACCCGCCCCGACCTCACCCAGGTGCGCACCGCGCCTGCCCCCAGCTGCCTTGCCGCCTCATACTCAACCTTCCGCAGACCAAATGCTGACACCTCCTTTCCTTCCCACATCCACCCCCGCAGGCGAACGCCTACCGCGTCGCCTACCGACTGGCACAGCAGGAGCAAACCGCAAACCACGACCGCGGACCCTCGCCGCCCCCCCAGCCGCCGCCCTCGTCTGCGGCCCAGCCGCTGCAGCCCTCCTACCAGCTGGTCACATCCCCGCTGGGGTCCGCAGCGGGCCGGGCCGCTTCGGGCGGTGCAGGCGCTGCGCTGAGGGTCGGCGGCGGCGTGTCGCGGCTGCGCTCGGTGCGGACGCGGCGGTGGCGTGCGGTGCGGGGCCTGTTCCGAGACGAGAGCGGCCTAGGGCCCTCGGAGCCTGGGAGCAGGGCGGGTGGCAGCGCAGCAGGGGCAGGGGTGTGGGGGCAGGGCCCTGCGGAGGTGGGGGTCGAGGTGGAGCCGTCGCAGCCTCTGAGTTCCAGCGCTGACGGCAGGCTGCCGGAGCCCGGCCCCGGCGCCACCGCCGCTGTTGGGACGCCCGCGGCGACCCCCGCCGCCCCCACGCTGCGCATCCTCTCCGCCGCGACGGGCCTCACGACCTCCATACAGCCCCCCTCTGCTGGGGCCGGCACAGAGTTTCCCAGCGAAGGCGGTGCGGGGCACGAGGCGGCGGACGGGGAGGAGGATGAGATGGAGCCGGTAGGGGAGCTGCTCCAGGGCAACAGCGCCCCCTCCTCCAGGGAGTGGGGCCGGGACCGCGCCACAGCCGCCTCAGCGCCAGAAGCCGCCGGCCCAGCCCCGCCGCCCCACTCGGGCTCCTACCTGCGCCGCCGCCGGGCCCCTGCCACCGCCTCCGGCGGCGCCGGCCCCAGCCCCAGCGCCGCCGCGACCGTGGCTCCGCACCTCTTCTCCAGGCTCGTGTACGGCACTTCGCACGGCGAGATGGGGCACGTGGCACGGCGTTCGTCAGCCGGGTTTGGAGGCACCGTCACGGCGCCGACCCGCACCCCTGCTCCCGGCTCGCCCATGGGTCGCAGCTCAGCGGCGGTGACGGGGACGGGCTACAGCCGGCCGACGTCACCCACGCCGCTGGCTGGCGGTAGCGGAGGCGGCTCGGTCATGAGCCCCAGGCCCACCTCAGGCCCAGGCCCGGGGCCAGGTCCGGGCCCGCGGCAGCCCGGCGGAGGGGTGCTGGCTGCGCTGGAGGCCACAATGGCCGCGGTCGTGGGCGATACGCTGGGGTTGGGGCCGGGAGGGGCTGCGGCGCCGGCAGCCGCCGCCAGACATGAGGTGGAGCTCGCGACGGGCAGCATGGCGCCCACGGGCGGCTCCGGCAGCATGGCAGACATAGAGGCGCCGCCGCCGCCGCTGCCTGACCCTGTCGCGCCCGAGCTACGGGCCTTAGCAGCAGCAGAGGCGGCGGCTGCGGTTGGGCCGGGCGGGGGCCAGGGGCAGGGGCAGGAGAGAGTGTCTCCGACCGGGCCGCTGTGGGGCGATGACCGACGCAGCGCAGCCGCGCCGGGCGAGGCGGCCGGGGGCCTGCTGGCACCGGCGCCGCGGCGGTCCTGGGGCCATTCGCTGCTAGGGGTTGCCGCTTGGACGGACGAGCCCGCGCCGCCGGAGCTGTGGCCGCCGGATCCCGCTGCGGCACCCGCAGGGGTGGAGAGGGCCGCCACGCCGCCGCTGGAGCACATGGGGTTGGCGGTGGCACCCGAGGACCTGCTATTCGCCACGCTCCTGCCGCCGCCGCCGCCGGCTCCGTCGCCGGCGCCGCCGACGCCGCTGCGCGGGACGTCACCGGTGCCGGCAGAAAGAGGCGGAGATGGCGCTGTCGGTCTGGGGACGAGTGAGCCCGGGCATGTGGCGGCGGGGCCTGCAGAGGCGGGACAGTGAGGTGGAAGGAGGAGGGAGGGCCAGTATTGAATAAGGGATTGGAATGAGTTTCCAAGGGCAGAGCGTGTGGTGAGGTCAGCGGGCGGGTAATGTTGGACGCGGAAGAATAAGAAGCCTGCAGACGCAGGGCCACGAGGTGCAAGAATGAGGACCCTTATCGCGGAGTGGGGATGCAATTCCGAGGGCAGGGTTTACGGCGCGTACCCGTATGCTCGCACAAGCGGTGCTTGGCCACGAGGAAGGCACAGTATCGAATGCTGAAGCATGAACCTAATCGTGGCGAGTATGCACTGCAAGGGCACGAGCGTGTTTAGCGGTGTGTGAAGACGACAAGGGGGCAACGTACGGGGCGGTTCTGCGGGGGGCAGCGGAAAGCGGAGGAGGCTGAGAAGGTCCGGTGTTGGCGTTGTGCTTTGGGCGCCGGTGGCCCGTGCGCCTAGATGCAGCGCAGTGTTCCGTGCTGGTGAATAAGCAGTCCAGGTTGTGTGCGACCCCGCTACTGGACAATTAACCGAAGTGCGGGTCGACTGTGGGTCGCGCGGGCATCGAGACGTACAGTACTCCACCTACGCACTCCCATCACAGTTGCATGCCTATCCATGTCAGCGCGCTCGGGGCCTGCTCATGCATCACTTCCGGTCCTCTTCACGGCCTTTGAAGGACTCCAAGGCACACGCTCGCCGCCAGCTCACACGTTCCCCCAGGCCCCGAATGGGTATGGCGCCGGTCGGGAGGGCCCCGAAAAGAAGTACCATGTCTTTTGTCGCCCTCGCCGCGAAACTCGCCCTACCCTTTTGCGCTAATGCTTCATATACCCTAAGGGTTGCGCATACCAATTTTCAGGGATGGTTCGCAGGTCGGCCCTCGCACACATTTCGGGTAGCATGTCGCGGAAAGATCAAGCAAACCGCCTGCAGATGACTCCAATCGTGACTATAAGCGTATAGGAGTTGCGTGCAGCGCATAAGGCCGCTCAATTCAGCTCGGCGCGAGACCTCGCGTGGATGCCGAGCAGTTTCGCGTCGCACAAACAGCACCCAGGAGGCCTCCGTTGACCTTATATATGCATATAGACTTCATAGGACTTGTGCGGAGGCGTTGGAAAGCAGTTTTGGCGAGGTCGGTTGACCAGGTTGGCAGGCGTGACCCCTCTCACAAAACCCCACGGCAGAGGGTCGCGCCCCACAGGTGCAAACAAGCCGACTTTGCACGTCCCTTCTGTGGGTTTGTGGCCAAAAATCTAGCTTTGCACCGGAGGTGCGAGACCCCTAGCCAGGCCGTGCCGTTTGACCCTGTTCCAGACCGGTGCCATACCCATTCGCCCAGGCCCCCCCACTGCCCAAACCTCCTGCAAACCTTGGCATCGATCAATCTAACATCACGCACGCCAAGGGCTTGACGCCCACGGCGCACAACGTTTATTCTCGGCCCCCAACTATAGCTGCGGCCTGACAGTCAAAGGAGACCCCTGTAGTCTACTACGAGGCACACCTTCACCGCCAGCTCACTTGTCCCACCCACACCTCCCAAACCTTGGCTCAATGCTCACGAAGGGCATGCAGCCCAGACAGGATAATGTTTGTTGTCATCGATCCATCACCATCGCGCACGCCATCGCACAGGGCTTGACGCCGACGGCGCACTTCGGAGTTTGCGACGCTCAGGAGTTTGCGGCGCCCCGCTTGTCACGGCCTGGAAGGGGCTGCACCCAAGCCCTGCTGCCACGCATCCATACCCCATTGTTTTTGCCTGGACTGCCTGCACCGTCACTCTTGCCAGTGCAGCTCCAGCTGCATGACTACTCGCCGCGCCGCTCGCCCACCGGCACCCGCTTTCCGTTTAGCCGCACGCTCTTGCGGACCTGCTCCGGCCCCTCCGCCTCGCCCTCCCCCGCCTGCTGCCGGGCCTTGGCTTCCTTCCGCGCGTGCGCCGCCACCGCCTGCCGCGCCCGCGCCTCCGCCTTCCGCATCGCCTGCGCCTACACCTCCCGCTGGTCCCGCTCCTCCTGCCGCTCCTGCAGCGCCTGCTGCCGCATGGCTTGGTAATTCAGCGCCCCCTCCTGCCGCCGCCGCTCCTCTCTCTCCTGCTCCGACGCCTGCGCCTGCAGCCGCCGCTGGCCCTCGATCCACGTCAGCACCTCGGCCTTGTCGCCACGCCTCTCCGCCGCCCGCTCGGCCTCCGCCCAGTCGATGCCGGGGCAGCGCTCGTCCACCAGGAGCTGAAGGCTGGGCAGCGGCGCGCCCTCCCTGACGGCCTGGGCGAAGAGGTTGATGCACAGCGAGCGGCCGAAGGGCACCTGCAGCGGGAGAGTTTAGACGGGGCCGGGCAAGGGCAACAGGGTCAAGCTCCAGGGGGTTGGTGTCCTGAGCGCGCGTGCAGTGCCTGCCCTATCAGGGGCTTGTGGGAACAAACGTGCCCAAGAGCAAACACAGTCCTGACAAGAATCGGTCGGGTACCTGCAGCCTCCGCAGCAGGGGCAGCATCCGCCAGTCCTTCTTGCTCAGAGCTGATTCGTACGGCTCCTGGTCGTACTGGGGGGGGGGGGGGTGCGAAGGGAAAAGGGAGGTTGTAGAAGTGAGTAGTTACGGAAGATGAGTTTATTTGCCCAACTGAGAGAGCAGACGCAGCCTTGCCAACCGAGTAGGGCCGCTGGACTTTCTCACCTGCCTGAGGTCAGCCCACCTGCCCATGACTCCGGCCACGCGAACACTTGGAGCTACGCCAACCCATGTACAGACCTCGCCTCAGCTGCTCGCCTGCTCCTTGACAATGCCAGCCCCCGCCGCTACCAACCCATCCCAGCGGCCAAGCCAGCCAGCCCCCCTCACCGGCATGGGACAGCCCGCCTCCGCCAGCACCTCCAGTGCCTCCTCGCAGCCGGAATCCACGGCGTCGGTCCAAGCGCGCGCCATCATGTAGCAGCGGCCAGCCTTCTGCTGGTGCAGCCAGCGCAGCACGTGGGTGCTGCCAGCGAAGGCGGCGTTGCAGTAGATGACCTGCTGCTTGTGCCACACCGCGGGCCACCCCCAGGCCACCACGTCCAGCTGGCCACCGGCGGCGGCAGCTTCCGCCAGCTCCTCCTGGTCCCACGTCAGCCCGGCCCGGTGCAGGACCTGCGGGGGTGGGGGAAGGCAGGGGTGGTGTTGGCTTTTCGCAACGGTGCACGTAGGACGATGCACGGCGCAAGGAAGGAGTCTTGGGCTGATGTGGGTCGGGGCCCTGAGGCGCTATGCAGCCGGCCGATTGAAGCGGCACACAGCACGAGCTGCAGGCGGGATCGGCATCCAGAAGTATCGGTACGGCGCGATGTGGGTCGGGCCCATCTGGGTCGGAAGGCAGCACAGTCCCCATCTTGACCCAGATGAACGACACCCCCCGTTGGAGCCCCACCGCATAACCCTCGTTCAAAGCACTCGGCTTCTCCAGCTGTATGGAAACACCCGCTCCAGCCCACCCCAGCACAATTTTCCCCCCAATCAAAAGCCGCGCCCAGCCCGGTGCGCCCCACCTTGAGCACGTCCAGGCGGCCCTCGCGCGCCGCGTCGGTATGTAGCGGAAGGCGTGCAGCAGCCGGGTGTCGGGTTGCAGCCCCTCCTCCAGCAGCCACTGCAGCGCCTCGACCGAGTTGGCCTTGACGGCGCTGCCCACGATGCTGACGTCCCATTGGCCGTCCATGCCCCAGCCCTTGACAGGGCCCTCCTTCTCCCCGACCCAGTTGAGCCGCTCCACCACTGAGGCCCGGTCCACCTTCTCTATGACGGTCTGGGCCACGTCGGGGCCCCACAGCGCGTCCTCCGGGAGCACCTCGGGCGCCATGGCGAACAGCCACTCGGCCTTCTCCCGGCACTGCACGCCGCTGGCGAGCGCCTTGCGCATGAAGCCCGGCCAGCCGACCTGCTGGCTCGGCGGCATGGCCTTGAAGGCGGCCAGCACCCCGCCGTGCTTGGCCGCCATCCGCTGCACCGCGGCCAGGTCGCAGCCCAGCGTGGCTTGCATGCACAGAAACAGCCACAGCGGCATCTGGTTGTCGAAGGGCGCGCCCTCGCCCTGCGCCAGCAGGGTCTCCATCAGCGCCAGGAAGCCGCCAGCGGCGGCCGCGACGGCCCCCGCCAGCGTGGTGCTGGCCCGCTTGGCGGGGTCGTCCGTTGGCATGCGGCCCAGCGCCCAGGCGCAGAAGTCGCTGTGGCCGGCGAAGGCCGCTGCGTCCAGGAGCACGCTCCAGGGAACGGGGATGGGCAGCCGCCCGGGCTCGGCGAGGTAGCTGCACGTGTCGATGGCGCCGGCATCGGCAGCCGCCTTGAGGTCGTCGTAGTGGGCGGGGAGCCCTGAGGCTGCGAGCGCAATCTCGTAGTTGGGCACGCTGTTGCTTGCCGCCACGAGGCCGTTGAGCTTGTAGCGGAGAGGGCGGAGCAGGCTTCTGCAGGCCCCGGGCACGGACCAGCGCTGCGCGAATGCCCAGGTGGGCATGGGCTTGGATAGCGATAGGGTGGTGCGGCCGCGGAAGGTCCTGGCCGCTGACTTGCACACGAACCGTAGGCAAGCCACCTCGTTGGAGCTGAGGTGAGCTGCGATGGCCTCCAGGATGGGCGGGGCGGTGAATGGCGCGGTCATCGTTACGTCGGAGCAGGCGGACGGCGCCGCGGCGCTCGTTGGCCGCTTACAACGCGGCTGGATCTTTCTGGAGCGCATGGTATCGCGCTGGAGTCAAATCAGCGACGTGCTGAGCTAGCGCTACAAACGCTAAAAGGCGAAAGCTGCCGATTTGTGGTTTGCGCGTTGTGCTGCAAGCGAGAGAGCTCGAGCAGGAGCAGGAGCGGCTCCTAGCAGGAGCGGCTAGCGTTGTCAGAAGTCTCGGCGGTCACGGTGAAGCAGCTTTCGGGGCAGCAGCGGAGCGGGACAATCCCTTCGAAGGCTGAACTTCTGCATCGGTTCCGCATGCGCGGGATCTGCGTTCCCGCCGCGTCCCCACGTTCCTCCCTCCAGGGGCTGTCCCCAGAGGACCACAGGGCCACCACAAGCCTGCCCTCATACCACAAGCCTTTCTTCCATGCTTTCGGTTGCAACCGGGCTTGGGGGCAATGACAGCCCCGCCTACCCCCAGGCAACTTCTGCATACTACCTTACATATTACCTAGGCCCGCAGCACCAGGCCCGCAACACCAGGCCCGCAGCACCCACCCCTGCGCAGCACTGCTCTCTACGCAGGCCGATACATCTCTCTCGGCAACGTCCCCACCTGGCCTTACCACACGGACATGCCCCTGGTCAGCAAAGGACGGAAACTCGACCTTGCCCGCGGACTGCAGGGCAATCGCAAGCCTACCCGCGAACCGAGACTTGCTTGCACCCTACCCCCCTTTTTCGCTCGTCCCTCACCCTGGCAAGACGAAATCCATCGAGAGGTTCAACTTCCTAGCCCATGACACCAGTTCGTCATCATATACTACAGGTCGCACAGTACACAGTACGCAATACACATCACGGCACAAGTGCCAGCGCCTCAGCACTTATCTCTCATCCTTATGCAGTTCTCCCTTGCTACACACTGGCACCACACCAGCACGCAACATGTACAACACCAATGTCTGCAACGCACTTGGGTACTCACGCCGTAGGCCTAGCCCAGCCCGCACCGTAGGCCCCCAGCCTCCCCCTACCCACGTGCCGCCCCGCCCCCCCGTCCGCTCGCACCGTGTGCCCTCGCACACGCCTCGCAGCAGTACGACTTTTCGCCACTAACGTTAAGGCAACAGTAGGTACCACTAGGCAGGTAAAGTACAACACAGGCGTCATGATCGAACCGCCAAACCTTTACGCAAGCCAGCTTGAGGTCTTGAAGGCGCTCCCCTCTCCAACGCCGGGTCAACCGCAGCCCAGCCCTCGCCTCTACCGCAGCCCAGCCGAGCGTCCCCCGCGGCCCCCCCTGACGCTTGCGCCCGATCGCCCCGCCTCCTTGAAGCGCGCCGTGGCCCCGCCGTGCGCACTCGCGCACGCCTCGCAGCAGTACGCCCCGTCGCCGCACCCCGCGTACAAACTCAGCCGCACCCCCGCCTCGCTGTCGCCGTCCAGGCGGCTGCAGCGCGGGTTGGTGCACACGGGGAGCAGCGCCAGCGCATCCTCCAGGGAGGGCAGGCCGGCACCGGCGCGTCGCCAGCGACCGCCCAGCTGCAGCGCGGGGCTGCCCAGCAGGGCCAGCTCGGGCGGGTCAGCGGAGGAGGCGGGGCCGTCCCGGCCCCACGCCGCAACGACGCGGCCGACGAGGTTCGCGACCGTGTGGGCGTTGTCAATCATGACCTGCGCTGGCAATTTGTTGATCACCTGGGACATGAGCCGCGGTGACCACAGAGGCCAGCGTGGCGCAGCGGCCGAGGGTCTAGCCGCAGCAGGGTCAGCGGCGCTTGCCGCGTGGTCCCGGCGGGAGAGTGGCCTGGACCCGCGGCCCTGCCGCGGTGCGGAGGAGGCGTCAGCGTCGGCGTCCGCAGCACAGCCCACCACCGCTGAGACCCGAACCCCGCTCTGGTCCGCAGCGATGACGTTGGCGCAGGTGTGGGGTATGTAGGACAGGAGCTGGGCGGCGCTGCTCCAGCCGTCCTCGCCGGCCTCGATCATCAGCACCTCGGTGGCGGCCGCCGTCAGCGGCACCGCTCCCATCGCGTACATCAGGAGATCCCGCCAGGCCGCTGACCTGTAGGCTCCTCTGGTCTCTCCTCCGACAGGTGCCGCCGAGCGGTCCGCCGCCGACGGTCCCGGCACATCCTCAATGTACGGCAGCAGCTGGAGCCACATCACCGGGCCCCACACCAGCGTCTCTGCCTGCAGGCCCCCAGGCTCCCGCGCCCCTGCCGCCGGCCCTGCCTCCGTCGCCGCGCGCCAGTACTCGATCGTCAGCCGGCCGAGCTGCACCAGCCACTGGGCGGCCGAGCGGGCAAGCAGGTGCGCCAGCTGGCGGTCCCGCAGGCCCGTGGGCTCGGCACCCGTGTAGAGGCGGTCGTAGAGGCTGGCGTAGAGGCCGCGAACGGCATGTAGCACCGCGAGGCCCAGACCGGACCTCGCGTCGAGGGACGCCGTCGAGGGCGCGGCTGCGCTTGGGCCGGCAGCGTCGGACGAGGCGGAGCCGCCGCCCGGTGCTTGCACGGGCCCGCAGCTGCAGCGGCGCAGCAGCTTGCCAATCGTGGTCACCAGGGCCGCACCCTGTACGACATCGCCGTACGCCAGCATCTGGACGAGGACGTCGCCGAGTCTCCGCTCGAACACGGCCGCCGCCAGCCCCGCCTCGGGCCCCTCCGGCGCCTCCGCCCCGCGGCGCAGCAGGCGCTCCAGGCAGGGCAGGATCCCCGCATCCAGAGCCGCGGCCAGGTGCGGCTTGGGCTCGGGAGGCAGCAGGGCTGCGGGAGCGGCAAGCGCACGGACACCGGTATGACATCGGTAGCACTCCAAGCCGTGTGAGCGGCGCCTCCAGAAGGGCGGGTGCAGCTCACACCTTGCCGGCCCCGCCGCAACCCGCTCACCATTGAACCACGGCGCTTGCACCTCCTGTTGCAGCGGCGCCCTCAGCGCCTCCCCAAGCAGCCCCAGCTCCCCACTGGACGCGGCTAGCGGCAGGAGCTCTCGCGCCGCCGCCACCGCGAGCCGCCACCGCCTCGCCCGCGCCGCCTGCAGCCAGGCGCCGTCGCCCCCACCTCCGCCTCCACCACCACCACCTCCACCGTCGGAGGCGTCTGCGGCTAACTCTATGTCAAGCTGAAGGGCGCAGGCCAGGAAAAAATTGGACGTGTGCATCTCGACGCGCACCAGCGGCGGCGGCGGAGGCTCCTCACTCCCACCGCCGTCGCCACCGCCTTCCGCGCCGTCCCCACCGGCACCTGCCTCAGCAGGAGCGTCTTGGAGGGACGCCCGCGCATCCTCCAACGCCAGGCAGGCGGCGCGGAGGAGGAGCGAGACCGAGGCACGAGGGCAGGGGAACGCGCGGCGTGTGCTAGGCATGCGCAGAGCGTGCAGCCAGCCGCCGATGTACCCCTGGGTGAGATAGCTGCGGCCCTCGACGTGCTTGAGGCTGAGCGCCGGAAGGGCCCGCAGCAGCGTCTGCGGCAGGCCGTACGTGGGCCCGCCGTCCGCGAGGCACAGGGCCGCTAGGCCCACGGCTTCGCACAGGTGCTGCATGCAGGGGCCACCGAGCGCCGCCCTTAGCTTGGCCTGGGTGGCAGCGTTTGCGGGGCCCGCGTCTCGCAGAGCCCGCTCCAGAACTCGGCCCTTCAGGTTGCAGGCCCCAGCCACGTAGAAAGCCTCATGTAGCAGGAAGCCGGCTGCCCCCTCCTGTGCCTCCTCCTGTGCCTCCTCCTCAGATAGGTCCTCCAAGGGTGCCCCCGCTTCGATCTGCTCGACGAGGTCGGCCCGATTCTGGGCGGCCAGCATCAGCGTCCTGGCGAGGTGCTCGAGGACCTGAGACCGCGCCAGGGCATCCACGAGCTCCGCCACGAACACCCTCCGGACCACAGCCAGGCGCCGCTGCTCGCGGTCGGCGGCCTGCGCCGTTGCCGGGTCCGGAGCGGGGCTTGGGTCCACGCAGGCCTTGCCGTACCGCAACAGCGCCTCAATCAAGACGGCAATCCACTTGAGGTTGGCTGCGTCGGATTCCGTGAGGTTGCCGGCCCCCACGTTGCCGATGGCGTCGGCCCCCGCTGCTCCGCTGCCGCCTGCCCGTCCACTGCCGCCAGCCCCGCTGCCGTTACCGGCGTGATCCCGTGAGCCTTGCCCCTCGGCTGAAGGGCGGATGCGTTGCGCCACGGCAGCCATGCAGCGGCTGCAGCACTCCAGGGTGTGGGTGCGGATCAGGGTGCGCAGGAAGCCGGCTTCGGCCGAGGACACGGCCGGCCGCGGGTCCCTGGGCTGAAGCATCAAGGCACCCGACACAACGCGCAGCATGCCGCGTCCCGCTTCCACGCGGGCTTCCGCGTCATTGCCAAGAGGAGGGTCAGCGAGCCAGCGAAGCCCGACTGCGAAGCAAGCCAGCACTGTGCCAGCTTGATCACTCTCCAGCAGCGCGGAAGCTCGCAGCTGGCCCTCTACCATGAGCCTGGCGATATCGTCGATTCTGGGGATTTCCGCGGGAAGGTTGGCCCCTGTCCATATGCCCCTCAGCAGCGGCAGCCACTGCGCTTTATCGGGAATAGCAACCATTCTTCTCGCGCTGGCCTTCAACCTGTGCGACAGAGCAGTGTCAATCACCGTCGCATGATGTCGGTGTTCAGGGCTGCTTGACTGCTGAGTTGCTACCGAGAATGGAGTCTGACGTCTGACGGCCAACAGGACCTATTCCTATTATGCTTGTGTGCATACTGGTGTGCATGCGGCTGCACCAGTTGCACGGCCCCTGCGAGTACAGAACCCCCACCCGGCCCACATCCGGCCTACCGCCCACGCTGCACCAGCTGCACGGTCCCCGCGAACACACAACGCTCCCCTCGTTGCTTCTCCACGTCCTCGACTGATTCCGCGTGCGCGAGGTGTGCATGCCCGCTTTGACCAGGCCAGAGCCCTGCTTCAGAGGGACCCTGCCAACACTGCTCCCTCCGCACGCCTCGGAACCGCGCGTGGGGCCGGACCACTGCACGGCGTGGCTGAGGCCGGCGACGTACGCACCTTACCGCAAGCTCCGCTGTGGCACTTGCCTGAACTTACATCGCTCATCCCTTGTAGCCCCACGGCTCTCCTGGCGACGCCGTGACCCACGGCCTCAATCCCCACAGCCACCACCGACACCCCGTCTACGCTGGCCCCTGCGAGCACAGTACCCCCTACACGAGGCCCTCCCCGAGGGCCCTCCCCCACTCTGCCACTCTCTACCACCCGTCCGTGTCTGGCAGGGGTGCCGGCGCGGGCGCCGCGGGCTTGGTCGCCCCCAGCTTCATAGCCCCGAGCTTGGGCTTGCCCGCGCCCTCCCCGGCCGCCCTTGCCGCCGCCTGCGCTGCTCGCCGCGCGGCCGCCGCCGCCGCCGCACCCCCCGGCGCCGCGGCCGCAGCAGGCCGCGGAGCCGCCGCCGCCGCAGGCTTGGGCGCGGGGGGGGCCGGTGCCGCCGCCGCGCCCGTATTCATGCCCTCCCACACGTTGTCCTCGTCAGCATCGTCGCCCCAGCCCCCGCCTGCGCTCGTCAGCGCCTCCGCCGGGTCCTCCGCGCTGAAGCGGCTGCCGCCGCCGCCGCTGCTGCGGCCCGCGGGCGCAGGCGCAGGCGCGGGGCGGCTGCTTGTGGAGGCGGTGGAGGTCTTGAGCGCAAGCCGTGCACGCGCGGCGAGTTCCGCCTCGTCGATCTGTGGCCACGTGAGCGGAAAGCCAGGCAGTCAGGCGACACAACGGAGACTTGCCCATGCAGCCCGCGGCAGCTTGTTGCCGTACAAAGATGTTACAACCGAGCCATCTCGCCCGCTCACCTCGAGCTCGTCCTCATCCCAGCCGTCGCCGTCGCCCCAGCCCTCGCCGCCGGCCTTGGCCGCCGCCGCAGGCTTCGCCGCCGCCGCCGCTGGCGCGCTGGGGCCCTTGCTCGCGGGGCTGACGACCTTGGGCGCCGTCGCGGCCCCTCCCGCTGGCGCCGCCGCGCCTGCCGCCGCTGCGCCGGGCGGCGCGGGGCCTCCGACTGTGTTCATGAGCCCTGATACGGCCCACGACAGCATTCCGCTGGCCTGGGCCCCGAAGAAGGACGTGGCGGAGCTGGACCCGGCCGAGCCCATCCCGCTCATGCTGCCCATGCCCCCGCCTCCGCCGCTCTGCTGCGCGCCCGGCATGTAGCCCGCCGCCTCCGCCGCCGCCGCCTCCTTGGCTCGCCGCACCTCCTCCTCCTCCTTGAGCACCTGCGGGCCGCGGGGACACACAGCTGCTCAGCTGCAAGCAGCCCGCCTAAGCGCTTGCCCCATGCACGTCCCCTCATCAGCATTGGCCGGTGTACAGCTGACACAAGCACGCCTGTTGATCGTGGTTTGGGGTCCTGAAGCCCGGGGGCCACAGGCTGCCGCTCACCTGCGTGAAGGTCTCGAGGCAGGCCAGCGAGCCCGCCCGCACCTCCGGCACCGGGTCCATGGCCAGGGGCGTGGTGCAGGGCAGCAGCCGCACCGCCACGTCCTCTGCGGAAGCAGGCGGGGCGGGATGGGACAGTGAGAGGAAGAGTGTCAGGCCATGGAGAGCATACCGTGGAGCCCTGTGCCCCGCCGCAATCCACTACCATGCTCAGAACTCTGGCCCCGCCCATGCGGTGACCACGCCCCGTCCCACCTGCCGAGTAGTGCTGCTTGGTGGCCACCAGCGCGCGCAGACCGGCGATGCGGGCGGGCGGGAAGGTGTCCTGCGGGGGAGAGAGGCAAACGCAGCTCAGTTGCGTGCACACCACGTCAACCTGCTTGACCTAGTCCCCAAGTGCAGGTGGCGCCCTAGATGGACCCCTCGCCCCACAGCCACGGCACAGCTGCTCGCTGCGGGGCTGCCAGGCGCCGCGCTGCACCGCACCTTGAGCGCGCGTGTGAAGGCGTTGAGCAGCACCCGGCGGCAGGTGGCGTCGCCCAGGTGCGGCGCTATGGAGCCCAGCAGCACCGTGGTGTTGGCGCGGATGGACGGCTCCTCGTCCACCTGCCGGGGGGGAGGAGTGTGCGAGGGAGATCGGGCCATACGCAACCGACTGGTCAGTACAGCAGCCTGGCAGCCTTTCCGTTACAGCAGTGTCTACGGTCTAGGTACTTTGAACCGGGCATGCCAATGATGCCATGCCCCCAGGTAGGTGCGGGGCCCCCCCTGCTTGCCTGCAGCTTGGACAGGTGCTTGAGCACCGAGGTCACGAGCGTCTTGTTGGACATCTTGGGCGCCAGGCTGAGGATGGACTTGAGCGTCAGCTCGCGGATGTAGGCGTGGGAGTCCGTGAAGCCGGTCTGGGCGGGAGAAGGGGAGGGGGACGGGCGGGGAGAGGTTAAGGGGGCAAGGGAGTACTGGTAAGCCACCGCCGAAGGCTACCAAGCGTGCAGCGGGAGGCCCGCAGACTGTGTTCCACAGGGCCCCGCTGTGAGGGCACGGGCGCCCCCCACCCCTCCGCCGCGCACCTGCAGCGAGGGGTAGATCTGGTCCTCGATGACCCCCGTGGTCAGGTGTGGGGCGTACTGGTCCAGAGACTCGAGCAGCGAGCGGCGCAGGGCGCGGTCTGGGGAGCAGGGCGCAGCAGCGCAGGGCGCAGCAGGGCGCAGCCGGGGTAGGCCCACACGAGGCAGCGGGCTTACAGCAGGCACGAGAGGCGGAGTGGGTCAGGGTGGAGAGAGACTGTCGGGGTAAGAGCAACACCGAGCTGCGCAGCACCCTACCCGAGGACGCGAAGAGCTTGGAGAGGCAGGGCACCACGCGCTTGTTAAAGTCGTCGCCCTGCGGGGGGGCGGGGCAAGACCCATTCTTGTCTGGACCCAGCAGTGCGCTTGTCTGGACCCAGCAGTGCGAAGGCACGGAGCGCGGGGCGCCTGCTGCACGCATACGCTACATACTATGTCGCACAATTACACCCCAGAACAGGCGGGGACGCCCTCCTCTTCCCACCACCCCGCCGCCCCGTCCGCCGCTCCCAGCACCGCACCTGCAGGTGCCCCCCGATGACCATGAGGCTGGACACGGCCAGCGGCGGCGCGCCCCCGAACTCCAGCGCCGAGGCCAGCAGTGGCAGCAGCTTGCCCACCGCCACGGGCGCGGGGATGGCGGGCAGGATGCCGGGCAGCCGCCTGAAGAAGGACTCCTGCGCAGGAGCGGTGGCGGAGCGGCTGTCAGCACGCACGGGCGCACCGAGACAGCAACGGGAGCACCAATCCGCCTTGCCTGGAGGCCCGAGCGTCCGCGCTGCTGCAGCAATGCCCTGAACGGTCAGGCTACAGACTCCTTGCCTTCTTGGCCGACGCAGTCCAGCTCCGCTCTCTCCCCTCCCTCCCTCCTCCCCTCCCCTCCGTCCTCCCCTCCCCTCCCCTCCCTTCCTTCCCCCCCACCTTCTCCACGCTGTCCTTGACGGCAATGTTCTCCATGAACGCCACCACCTCCACCAGGCGGTTGTGCAGGAAGGGGCTCTGAGCCACCTTGGCGGGGTTGAGCCGCCGCGCGGGCGCAGAGGACAGCAGCTTCTGATAGTCCCCCAGCAGCGCCTTGGGGATGCCCTCGGTGTGCCTGGGGCAGCAGGGAGGGGCGGCGCAGTGGCTGGGTTGGAACAAGGCTGCTCCCCTTTGATCACCCTAGAGCTGAACCCTGCTGGGGATACAGAACGCTGAAGCAGGTGAAGGCTGTAGCATGGGCACTGCCTGCGCCTTGCTCCACATCACAGCCGAGCTTCTTCATCCAGCGCAACTCCACAGGGTACCTCTGGCCTCCCGCGTCCGGCTCGGGCCCTTGCCGCGAGACCCCGCACCCCCACCCCCGCCGCCCCTCAGGCCCCCCGTCCACCTGAGGTTCTCCACGCTGGTCATCTCGGTGCAGGAGAAGACCTCCTGCGTGAGGCAGCCCAGGCCCCAGGCGTCCACCGCCCACGGGGGGCCCTGCCGGATGACGTCCCACTCGCCGCGCGCCAGCTCGCCCGGCTGGTATTGCTTGCCCACCTGGGGTCCAGGAAAACGCGTGCGGGGGCTTATAAATTGACGGCCTCACGTCTCTCACTCGCTCTCCCCCACGACTCAGCCCACGAGTTCCCCAGCAAGGCGTGGAGCGGTCTGGTTGGAACGGGTACGCCTGGTTAGGCCCAGTCACCCCACATCCGGCCGCCAGGCCGAGCACGCGAGTGCGGGACATGGCCAGGGCGCGGCATCGCGCTGTAGGGCAGGCCCCGGTTGCGGAGTCCGCTGCGGCCGCTCACCATCCAGGACGCCTCCTGCAGCGTGTTGTCGGGCGGCAGCGAGTGCTCCGACAGCAGGTCGAAGGCGTGCAGCTTCCAGTCCAGGCCGGGGGTCACCACCACGGCAGCCATGCAGAGGTTGCCGTGGATCTGGATCGAGGCAGGGAGAGGGGAGGCAGGGAGATGAGAAGGGCTACAAGGCGCAGGGGCAGAGCGTCAAAACGCATCGCATTTAGATACCTGTTACCGGTACTGCTCGACATGCCCCTGACACGCGCCCTTTTGTATCCCCACCACCACCACCACATGCCGCCCACGCCCCCGTGCCCACCAGCTTAGCGTCGTTATTGAGGAAGCTGACGGCGTTGGCAATGTGGAGCATGCCCATGGAAAAATACTCGTCCCTGGGACGAGGGGATGATAGGAAGCGGGTGGGTGGGTGGAGCGCAGGCGGTTCGTATGCACTCATGACGTACGTGCGGAGCCGTGGGGCAACCATGGGGCGTGCATGGTCACCGCATGCGCACCTGTGCTGACCCTCCAGCCCCAGCTCCAGCATCACGTCCTTCAGCGGCTTGACGGGCTCCGTGACCAGCTGGATGACCGTGGCGCCCTTCTCGGTGGCCTCATTGCTGTCCTTGAAGGCCAGCAGGTTGGGGTGGCGCATCTGAGGGGGATTTGCAAGTTTGGGTGGCAAGGGAAAGGGCTGTCAGGGCCCGGGAGCCTGCGCTAAGCGGTATCCCCCCAAGCGACAGGACCAAGCCCGGGTCGCTGTTAGGTGATGGGACCCCGCGCGGGCCGCCGTTGAGCCCTACCACCACAAGCGCTCTAGCACGGGTCTCCGTGGGGCCTGGGGACAGCGACGTCGCTGCCCGCGCCACATCCCCGCTCACCATCTTGAGCCGCTTCACGCCGTTCCGAGCGCACACCAGCTTCTTGTCGTTAGCATCAGCTGCGCTGATCTTGAAGATAGAGACCGGGGAACCATCGTCCTTCGATTTTCCGCGGTAGTGCGTCCATTGGCCCCAGGCCGTGCCATACGGCTCCTCAGCCTGGTATGGAAATGTATATCCTCCGCCCACAAGGGCGGTGAGCTTGGCAAACATGCTGGGCCCGCGCGCAGCAGCAGGTTCGCGAAAGCCTGCAACTGCCCGCTCGGGCGCGACCCCGCTGTCGAGGCAGCCGACAGGGGGATTAGTGGGGTATGGGTGGTGAGGCCTGTGTCGACACAGGGTAAGCTGTTTTGGGGTCCCCGACTTTGGAAGCCCTCGCTGCTCGGGATGAAGGCGCCGTGCCGGCCTCTCGCTTGACCAGGGCTCTGAACACCTGCAGCCGCGCTCTGTTCAGCTCAAAAGCACACCCACACACATGCTTGGGTAGCGCTCTGGCCTCAAGGAGGACAGCCGATGCATGCGGACCCCTTGCAAGCCGCTCTCGTTGGTGCGTTGATAGAGTTCTTTGATGCAGCGGTCCACACGATCTTATACACACGCAACCTGTACCACAAAGACGCGTTCGAGCGCTGTAAAGCATTCAACACGTTCATTCGCCGCTCTCGCCACCCGGAGCTCAACAGCTACATATCCTCTACCATCTCACGCCTGCGGGTACGTCAGCGACGATGCGGGCTGGTCTGAGGGGTGAACACGCTCTCCGCATGCGCCTCATGGACAGCCCACAGATCCCTGGCGGCCCAGGCTCCCTGCCCAACCCCCCCTCCGCCCTCACCCGCAGCCCCTGCTTGAGGCGGGTCATCTCCGGGAGCTAGCAGTTGTGTTCCTTGACAGCAGAGGACGTCCCGTCGAGCGCGTCGCGTTCTGCACTGAGGCAAGCCCGGGCACGTTGAGGGACCCCCGCAGCGGGTCCGTCGTTGTTTCACTCTCACACTCCCCCATGAACTGTTCTCGCCCTTCTAGCCTCTCCCCTCCTTTCATCCCCGTCCACCCGCTTTCCTGCCTTCTCTCCCAGCTTCTGCTGCCGGCCGCTGGTGGAGCGGGAGGAGGCCAGCAGGCCCAGCCGGCCGTGGTGGACGCGGGCGCAGTGGAGGCGGGCCTGGGCTCGGCGCTGCTGAAGCTGCAGTTCGTGGACAGCGTCCTCAAGCCCCTGCCCCAGGGTGAGCAGGGCGTGCTAAGGGGTAGTCAGGGAGGCCGTGCATCGGCCTTGGGACCCCGTTCGCCTCACGTTGGGCCTCAGCCTGGTGCGGGTGACCGCTGCCCTGGCCCGCCTGGGTGGCGTAACCTAGGGTTTGTGCTGCGCCGCGCCTCAGCCGACCGTATTGCGCCGTGTGGCCCGGGGCCCGGCCCCTTCCCCTCCCAGGCTGCACGTTCGAGCTGGTGGCGTACTCGTGCAGCCGCACGGGCGTGGACCGGCAGTACTTTGGCGAGGAGGCGGGTGGGGAGCTGGAGCTGCGGCAGCCCGTGGCGGGGCGGCCGCTCAAGAGCGTGACGGTGCCGGGCTGCCTGCGCATGCAGGTGCGTTGGATGGGGGGCGCCTTGGAGGGGCAGGGGCAGGGATGGCTGGCTTTGAAGGCATGGGAACGGAGCTTGCGGCATTAAGAAGCCGGGCTCGGGGCAGGGCAGCGATTACCGTGGCGCATGGCGAAGCTGCTAGGGTTGCTGACCGCGCGCCCTGTATGGCTCCTTTGCAGGTTCTGGCCGAGGAGGCAGCCGGGCGCTAAGCTGAGCCGTAGCCCGCAAGCGCCGGCGGTACAGCCGCACCGAGCGGGGCGGGCAGCCCCCCACCGAGCGCTAGCTGTCAGCGGATGGCGCAGCGCGCCGCCAAGGCCGCCGGCCAGCGCGCTGCCGACCCCACCGAGGCCCTCCTGGCCCAGCTGCTCACCCAGCGGGCGTTGCTGTTGCAGGAGCGGGCCTCGGAGGACGGAGTGACGGCCTTTCTGCGCAGGCCGCCCGTGCGCGGGCGCCTCAACGAGCGGTTCCTGCAGGTGAGGCAGCTAGGGGAGGCACGCAGCAGGGACGGAGGCGGCCGGGACGCGGAGGCGGATGTGTGCTTGGGGACACAGGCCGATACCTGCTGCTGATACCTGGGCTTGGGGACACAGGCGGATGACTCCGCACGGAGCAAAGCCTAGCTCGTGATACCTGGCCTGAATTGCGTTTGCGCTTGCAAACTGCAGAACACTTTGCGCGGTGTGGGCTTCGCCAACCGTCGCGCTGAGGAGGCAGAGCTATGGGAGCTGCGCGAGGCGCAGTTGGAGCGGGAGGCTGGCAGCGATAGCCCTGGTCCGGACCGCCGCAACAGCCCCGCAGGCGGCCGCCGGGACAGGGAGAGGGACAGGGGGCCTGAAGGAGACCGCGACCGGGCTCGCAGTAGGGAGTGGAGCGAGGACCCCAGCCGGGGAGGCCGCGACGGCGGGCGCAGCAGGAGCCGCCAGCCGGACAGCGAGGAGCGGGGCCAGGCGGAGCGGGGGCGGAGGGGGCAGTCGGACTCCGGCCCGGGCTCCAGGTCCCCTTCACGGGAGCGGGAGCGGTCCAGATCTGCGCACGAGGTAAGCGCGTGGGTGGTGGGGCGGGGTCCCTGAAGGGGCAGCGTTAGCGAAGGCAGTTGGGTGGCGTGGTCACACCGACCGACCGGCCGGCCGGCACCGGCCCTCTGACCTACACCACCGGAGCCCTTGGGCGGCACCTGTGGCACGTGTGGCTGAGTGCCCTGAGCACCTACGCCGCATTCTCACAGGAAGCTGACCGGCGGCAGCGCGGGACCGCTGCTGAGCGTCACAGCAGTCGCGATCGCGACCGTGAGGATCGGGACCGGCGTGGCGAGAACCGGCGTGGCGAGGAGGAGGCATCCAGGGAGCGGGGGCAGAGTCCAGACCGGAAGCGGCGCAGAGGCGAGGACCGGAGCGGGGAGCGGGAGCGGAAGGATTGGGGGGATCGCGAACGAGGCCGGAGCCGCTCGCACACCGCAGATGTGGACGGCGACGAAGAGCCAAAGCGCTGGGAGGGAGGCGAGGACCGCTGGGACGCGGGGGGCCCGGAGCGATGGGACGGCGGCGCCGGCTCGCCAGAGCGCTGGGGCGGGGGCGAGGGCTCTGCACCGCCGGAGCCCGGGCCCCGCTCCGACTCTCGCTCTCCTGAGCCTCGCTCCCGGCAGCGGCGGCGCGTCCAGGAGGGCTCCGCGCCGGCGGACTCGGGAGGTGCCGCAGCCTATGGTGACGGCGACCGGCGCAGGGGCACTGCTGACGGGTCAGACAGCAACACGAGCAGCAGCCGTGGGAGCAGCAGCGACGGCGAGGGCAGCGATGGCTCCGGCGACAGCGGCGGAGGGAGGCCTGGGCCGAGCCGGGACCGCAGCCCGCGCCGGGAGACGGGGGAGCGGGATGACACGGGTGCTAACGAGGCTGCTGAAGCCGACCAGGGGCCGTACATGATGACTGATGAGGAGATCGCTGAGATGCTGAACAAGTACCGCGTGCGGGGGCGAGGCGGCGTGGGTTCCAAGGCCGAGACGGTGGGGCCGGAGCTGGAGGGCGGAGACGACGAGGCGGGCCCCGGCGGAGCTGGCGGGTCGAGCAGGTGTGTATGGGCTGTGGGTGGAGCAGCCGGTTGTCAGGCTGGGGAAGGTCAGCTTCCAGACTCCTTGTCCGAGTGCAGTCCTCATCGAAGTCTACTGTGTGGGACTGCCTGTGCAGGATGCCCCGCGGCCCGACCATCCCCGCCTGGCTCAAGGCAGCCACGGCAGCCCAGAAGGTAAGCGCTGGGGCATGCAGGGGTCGAACCGGGCTGTCATCGGCTGGCTCTTGCGGTATAGTTGCCGGAGCGCCTTCCTCTTCCCCGCTCCTTACGCCCCTGACCGGCTAGTGCGCTTACGACCCGTCTGCACCGTGCCCCCCGGCCGCCCCCAGACGCTGGCGGCGCTGGGCCTGCCGGCGCCCGCTGCGCCCGGGGCCGTGGCCCTGGCGGCTCTGCAGCAGGGCCTCATCCTGCCCGAGCACCTCATGGGGGAGGCGCTCAAGGTGGCTGGGCAGCTGCGCAAGCGGTCCAGGGACAAGGGCAAGGGCAAGAAGGAGAAGCGCAAGAAGGACAAGGAGAGGAAGTCCAAGAAGGAGAAGCGGAGCAAGGAGGAGCGGAAGCGCAAGAAGGAGAAGCGAGATAGGGAGCGGGACAGGGGGGACAAGGGCGACCGGGACAGGAAGCGCGGCAAGGACAAGGAGGGGAAGCGGCGGCGCAGCGAAGACGGTGGCTGACGTGCGCAAGGCGGTGGGCGGTGTGCTGAGCGGTGGGGGTCGGCTTGCTTGGGGTACTGATCGGCTTGCAGAGGAGGAGTCCGAAACCTTGCGGTGCCCTTATGGCAACGCAATCAAGGTTTCAAGGAAGCAGAGAGAGAGAGAGAGACTTCTGTTGTTGTTGTTGTTGTTGTTGTTGTTGTTACACGGACAAGGGCATCAGCCGTGAACTCCCATACAGGCCGTGGGCCAAAGGGACGTGTGTCCAGTGAGGCGAGAACGAGTAAAGCTAGGTTGAGTGGGCTCCAAAGCGCCTGTCCCAGATCTCACGCAAGACACGGGCCAGCTGCCTGGCATCCGACCGAGTCATGGTGGCACCCATATCACTATTAGGCCCGCACTGCAGTGGCACCCGTGCAGCCGTGTACGCTGGGCACTCTAACAGTGCGTGTCGCTCATCTTCGACCGCACCCCTTATACACTTTTGGCACACCCGCTCAGCCCTAGGCATAGACGTATCAGCATTGACACGCAGAGGCCAGCAGCCCATTCTGAAGCGCATGAGTAATTGATGATCCTTTACGGGAATAAAAGCTCTAGCATGAGCGGGTAGCGAGGGTGGTGTCGAGCCCCACGCCGTCAGCCCCATCCAATGCTTGTACCGCGACATTTTGACCCCCGGTTGCTTCTGGTCGGACACACAGTCACGTGGCTGAGGATCCAGCCGTTCGTGACTCCAGCCCGCAGATAATTTCTCCCGGACGGCCTCCATGACAGCACTCACACTCAGAGGCCGGGCGGCAGCCCACTCTGCCCGCTCACGAAAGCCCGCCAAGGCATCCGGTCCACCCTCCCACAAGTCTACCCCCAGAAAGGCAAGAAAGGCGAGCACTTTAGCACCCCAGCCACCCCCTTGCGGGTTCTCCAAGCCCACCTTAACCTCTTCTAGTAGGGCCTCGTGAACTAGTGACTAGTGATCTGTATGTGCCCAGAGCAGGCCAAAGCTGCAAGAGCTGGCGTGGCGGTGAGCTGCCTGCCGCCATGGGCCCACAGGGCCTCCCCTAGTTTTCCCCCACTGGCCAGTGCCCGCCTTTCTTCGTCGCCGTCCAGCCTCCGCACCCCAGTGCCTTCCCCACCCGAGCCGCCCACCCGAGCCGCCTTCCACTCCCAAGGCGGCAGTAGCCGTACTGCGATGCGTGCCGCCCTCCACACTGCCCACACCCACTTCACCCACCCCTGTCTGCACCGTTACATATGTACCAATTTTAGGCAGTACCTAGGCACACGCGTTTGCTGACGTTTCTGCCATTCTCCAAACTCTCTGCGACCAACCTCGCTCTGCGTGTTTATCCTCACACTAAGTAGCGCACAGACCGACCGAGCATGACCTATGCTCGCGCGCTTTGCTCTGCTTGCGGTTATTGTCGCGATTGCCAGTGCGCAAGAGCCAAGAACCCGCCCTCCACCTAGACCAAAACCTAAGATTCCTGTGAATGCAAGTCATCCTAGCTGCCTCCTCGCGGAGCCCCTGAAAGTAAAGGATGCTCCTTCGGCGACGGATGCCGACGTCGAGCTGCTGTTCTCGGGGAAGCGCTATGATGATCCAAAAAGCCGTCGTCATCCTGGTGGGCAATTGGGGAGAGTGGGAAGGGGCGGAGGGCGACGGGCGAAGGGTCCACTAACCAAGCCCGTGCTCCGCCCCTCCAACCCATCGCCCACCCCTTTGCCAAACGCCCGCAGACAAGATAGCAGCCCGGAGCCCCAATGGCCTAGCATGCAACGTCTCGCAGCTTGGTAGGAAAGGTTAAGAAATTATGCTGAGAGGCCAGGGTGGGCAGAATGGGGAACCGCCCCTGCCTAGGGCCTGCGGGCAGGGGATTCAAGTGGCGGCAACACGCCCAACCTGTGTGCCGCCCAGCCGCTACACTGCTTCCCCCGTTGCAATCTTCGCGCAGTGGGGCGGCCGTACTGCCCCCAGCTGAAGTTCTCCACGCCCACGCGGGGGCACCTGTTCCTGCACCCAAAGGTGAGCAGCGCAAGGCTGCAAAGCCCTGAGTGGTGCAGCAGTGGCGCCTGTCCCACGTCGTAAGGGACGTCCAGGGCACGCCGGCTCAGCGTCTGGACGAGTGCCGACCGTAGAGGGTCGTCACGCATTCATGTGCCTGTCCATCTGTGCGGTCCCTCCAGACCAAGTTCTACCAGTGGGAGCCGGACGTGTGCATGCTGCGGCGTTTCACGGCGAAGCGAGCCAGGGCGTGTCTCCAGGACGTGGGACCCATCATCTTCCTAGGTGGGTCCTGGGCCCTGAGTCCTGAGGCACCCCTCCTGGGTCCTGGGTCCTGCAGGGTTGAAGGCTGGAGGGCGGGGGGTGGCTGTCCGGCCCAAGGGGAGCGCATGCTGCGGCTGGCCAGAGTTGACGGGCCCGGGGGGTTAGGCAGAGCTCTCGGAATGTGTATGTGGGCAGCAGGGCGGCACCGGTCTCCCTCTTGCATCATCCCTACTTCCCTCCTCCCTGGACCCTCAGGCGACAGTGTCACGCGCTATCAGTTCCTTACGCTCTATTACTTCATCCTGACCGGCAAGTATCAGCACGCCTTTGACGGCACCAAGAGCCTCTCGAATGGTGAGCAAGGCAGCCCAAATCTGCGATTGGCGGGGAAAGGAGTCGGACATTGCCAGTTGCCACAGCCTGGGGACCGGGGAAGGGCAGCCCTGGGGACAAGCAGCGCTTGGGAAAGGGCAGCCCTGGGTTCTGGAGGGCAGCCCTGTGGAGCAGCGAGGCAGCTCTAATCTGCGTTTGGCGGGCTGGGGTTGGTCTCTACCGGTTGGGTCATCTATGCTGCCATCTTCTCAACCGCACGCCTCTCCGCACCCCACCCCCCAGCGCACCGGCATGCGCTGGAAGACGCCGTCGCGGGAGGGGACTACCGCTACGACCGACTGTGGGAGCACGTACAGAAGCTGGTGGGTATGGGGCCCAAGGGCTGCGGGGATGGGAGGCCAGGCTTTAAGCTTCAAGACGCTTGATACAAAACCTCCGCTGGACCGCTGCCCTTGCGCCCCAGGTCCATGAGTTCGAGCCCACGGGCAGCCTGTCGCTGGTGCACAACCGCTCCGCCTCCCAGGAGGAGGCGCACTTTGTGCTGCCGGGCGCGGAGGCGGGCAAGAAGGTGGGGGCTGAGGGGCTCAACGGGCTCACGGGCCGCACAGAAGGGTACAGGAGCCGCGCAAGCGCAGGCCTCCACAGGCTCCAAACGCTCCGTCGTTGCGGTCCGCCCTCATTCACCTCGATAGCGGTCCACCTTCTGCAGCCAGGCAGTTGCACTCCTGCCCATCCCCTCCCAACCACCTGGCCTCCCCACCCCCCTCCACTCTTCCTCGCCAGGTGGAGCTGCTGTACAACTACATTGCGGACGGGGGCCCCGAGGTGGTGGGCCGAGCGGTGGACTGGGTGCGCGGGCGCGGCGTCAAGCCCGCCTACATACTGCTCAACGTGAGTGGGCGGCGGACGGGAGGGAGAGGGTTGTCCAAGCAGAGGCTGGAGGAGGGGCCCAGGGGGACAGCCGTCGCCACACGTTGCCTGGCGACACGGGCGCTGGAAGGGGATGACCATGTCTAATCTAAGTGCCGCTCAGAACGGCATGCATGCTCACCACAGCGACCGCACCCACACACCGCACGTCAACCAATACGCAGGTGTGCGCGCACTACCACGGGCGGCGCCCCTCCACCGACATCTCCAAGGACGTGCTGGGCACGCTGCGGTGGTGGAGCACCAGCGCCCGCAGGAAGCTGCCGGACACGCAGCTGGTGTGGAAGAGCTGCACCACGCCCTTCGCGCAGTACCGGGAAGGTGGGGCCCGGGCAGGGGGCAGGCGGGGCCGAGCGCCGGGCAGCGCGGGTGTGCGGCTGTGGAGGCTTTCCGTGGAGGGGAGGGGGAAGGGTGGTGGCGCCTCGCCCGCGCAGCCGGTGATGGAGGGGCATGCAGCCGTGGAAGGACTGCCGTTGGCGGAGTGTGCAAGTGTGCCATCCCATACTGCGCTTCGCGTCACCGTGCCGCGCCTCCTCTATGCAGGGGTGGACGAGGAGGAGGTCAAGATCGTGAAGGCAGCCAAGAACGCGCGCGTGGTGAGTTGCGTCCGTTCTTTATTCCACGTCCGGCTCAGATGTGTAGGTCCGGGCCACCCTGTTGCAGCAACATTTGGAAAGCCCATAATGCACATGGCCACCCCTTACTCATTCGCCTCTGTCCACCGACCCCCTTCCACGCACGTGTACGACAGGCCGTGTACGACATCCGGGACATCGCGCTTCAGTCGTGGCGGCAGCACATCATCGCCACGCTGGCGCCCACCAGCGTGCACTTCTACCAGTTCTGGTACGAGAACTTCAACGACATGCTGCTCAACGTGCTGTGCCCAGCAGCGCCGGAGGATTACCCGGAAGCAGGGGGGAAACAGGCCTAGGGGTGGGCGGTGGGGAGTCGTTGCGACCACGTTGGCATGCCAACGGCGGTGGTGGTACGGAAGGGGCAGGGAACTGAGGGAAGGTCGAAGGGTGGGAGGAGAGAGGGTTCCCAAGCTGTGATGCCTGGCTGTGCAGACCACTCCCGGCCGTGGCGGCCTGGCCGACGGTGGACCGCGCAGCCCCGGGCTGCGGCGCCTGCACCATGGATGGCGCACTGTGCGCGAGGGAGCGCACGGGCCAGCTCGTCCGCCCTGTGGCGCCTGCAGCGCAAGGGGTCGCGCGGGGTCCAGACGGAGACGGCGGATACGCCTGAGCAGGCAGCAGGCACCTGCAGGCAGCGGCAGGGCGGCTCATCTGGAGGCAGGTGCTGGCGCAGCACAGGCGGAGGTGGAGAGCGAGTAGGGCCGAGCGAGCTGGCATGGCACAACAGGATGGGTATCGCCGCAACGACACACCTACCGCCAGCACCCTTGCTGGGTGACGGGCGGCATGTGAGAGGCAGTGCAGAGGCAGATGGAGTGCAAGGGATGGCGTACTGCTTGTGGGTTGTGGCTCTAGCTAGGTGAGAGGTGGCGCAGCGTAGCAGGGAGTGGCGCCATGTGAATAGAAAGCAGGGCGAGCGGTGTTGGCTGTTGGGCTGTAAGTTGAGAGGTGGCTAGGAGTCCTTGTAGCGAGGACCTCTGGCCTATGAGGAGGGTAGGGCAGGAGGGACGGAGGGTGCTCAGCAGGCGGCCTGTCACCTACCAGTGCTGCAGATGTGGCGTGCAGTATCCCCGGGTTGGATCCTGTTGGGTACGGCTAGTGCCCTTGCGCAGGTGCTGCCGAGGCGAGGGAGCCCCGGTACGCGCGGGTCCTCCCTGGTTGACAGGGCTCGACTGCCCTCGCCCGGGCAGGGTTGCCTGCGCCCTGGCCCCTTGCTAGGATGTACCAAAGCCCGTAACGGCCGTGAGCGGACCCTCGAACGCCAAGGCCCATTCCGGCGGAGCGGGGTCGCGGCGTGTAATGGCGGGACCACAGATCGTACCCCACACCACTCCACACGCGAACCCACGGGTCACGGCGAGTCCAACCTTTCACACCCATTAGCGCGTCGCTATTCCAAGCTTGAAATGTTGCTTTAATCCTTCGCCTGCGCATGTCTTCGACGCCCTTCCTATGCGCCATCGCGGCGAGCGTTGGATTCTGGTGTCGGCTTGGCTCGCAGCTCTATTAGCTTCCTGTGCAGTTGCCAGGGCTGCTAGGCTTCTTGGGGACAGCGTGGAGAGCGCCAGCGACGCCTGTGCGCTTGGCGAACCGCTCCGCGTCGCGGAGGTTCGGCCGGCCCGCCTTGAGGATGTAGGGCCCCGCGCGTGGCGCTATCAAGATGCCATCTATACGCGCAAGTTCACCGAGCGCATTGCGCATAGAGCATGGCCGCACACCGGCCAGGACAAGATGGCGCCATGCCCACTCGCCCAGGTGAGAATTTGGCACGCAACTTCTGGGGAATCGGCACAGCTGAGACTGCGTGCACTCAAGCTCGACCGGTTCAGGGTGTCGGGCTTGTCGGGCGGGGGCGGGCCGCTGGGGCCCGAGTCCGACGGGCGTGTATTCACAGCTTCGGTTCCGCTGCCACGGACTGGAGGGCGAAGGACAGACCGCCCGACCCCCGCCTCCGCTTTCTCTGCAAAAGTTACTGACTGGCGCCGTCATGCATCAGACTCTTTGCGCGTGTATGACGAGCTTGTTGGCAGAAAACGAAAGATTCCCAGGGCCGGAGAGCACGGGTCTGTGTGGGCGGGCCAAGGCGGCGTGCCGCCCACCTCGCCCCCCGGATCTCCGGTGGGCCCCGGGCCCGGCCAGTGCCCCCGGAACGTGCTCCGTGCATCTCACCTCGTGCCTGGTCCCCGGCCCGACCGCGCAGCTCGTGGGGCGCCCCATATGCCCCAAGCTCAAGTTTTCCACGCCCCTCGCGGGCCACCTGTACTACCACAACGCCTCGGAGTACTACTCCTGGGAGCCAGACGCCTGCGTACTGAGGCGGCTGACGGGCGAGCAGGCCCGGTCCTGCCTTGCGGACGTGGGGCCCATTGCATTTCTTGGTGGGTCCTATCTGTTGGAGTTGGAGGGTTCGGGCCAGGTTGTCATTGCTCCTTGCCTTCGTCATCATTACGCGTGCTGGCGTTCCATAGAAGAGGGGTCACGGGGCAAGTAGGTAGGCTTCTGGATCGGGCGGTTGAGAGAGCTATCCGCTGAGGGCAGGGTGAGCACTGCCTGCCCTGCCCCACCTTCCCCCGGCCCTAAACTTCACGGCCCCGTCACCCTCACCCTCATACACCAGGTGACAGCGTGTCACGCTATCAGTTCCTCACGCTATCCCACTTCCTGGCATCCGGGCAATACCAGTTCCCCTACGACGGGAAACAGAGTTTGAGCAACGGTGAGCGCTGGCTCTGGGGGCACGCAGCCTGGGGACTGGGGAAGGGTATCTACGTCTACCTGGCGTCCACCTGGGCCCGAAACCCGGGCCCGGGGTCAACCCACATAATCACAATCCCCGAACAAGCATGACTCTTACTGACGCCCTTCCGCCCCCCTTCCCCTCACCACTCACACAGCGCACACGCACTCGGGTCGCAGCGGGGACGGTCTGAACGATTTTGACCGCCTGTGGCGCCACGCACACCACCAGGCACGGCCAGGGGCACGGGCAGCTGAGAGCCCGTGGGGCTGGGCTTGGCGGGCGCCGACGGCTAGTCCGCTGTGGACGGCACTCTAAGCATGGCCGATCTGGGGGATGTCCACGGTTGGACATCAGCCATGGCTTTGCATCTAGTCACCTGTGCGTGCTGTGCGAACCCTTAGTAACTCTGTGTGCGCTGCCCCTGGCACACCCCAGGTGATGTCTCACGGCGGCACCGGCGCCGAGTTTGCCTACACGCACAATCGCAGCGCCGGGCTGGAGACGGCGCACGTGCGGCTGAGCAGCATGCGGGCCGGCGAGGACGGAGCGGCGGCAGGGGCCAGCGACTCTTCCGGAGCGGCCACCGTGCGAAGAGACGTGCGGAACAGCGGGGTGAGCAAGGGCACGGCGGCCATGCGCTTGTGCTTTGGCCCGACTCACCGCTGTTGTCGTGCGTTGCTGGGTAAATGTTTTTACCGAGGTGCGGCATGTCCGACCGTGCGGCCCTGCCCCGGACCCTGATTTTCGCAGGTGCTGAGGACGGGCTCCGAGGAGGCGCCCAGCCCGCCGCCCACGGCCGAGCTCCTGTACAGCTTCATCTCCAAGGGGGATCCGAGCACCGTGGAGGCAGGTGAGCGCCTCCCTAACGCCCGTAGGCGATGCCGGGGAGACGACGGCGGGCCGGGTGGCGTAGGGTTCCGTGCCGCGGCCAGCAAACCCTTGGTCCACGCGCGACCCCTGTGGTCTCGGTCGGCTTCCAGCAAAACGCTCTGCTGTGTGGTGCGTATCAAGGCAAGGGCAAGGAAGGAAGGTCCGCAGTCCTCCTAACAAGGTGTGTCTGTCCTCCTCAGGACAGGGAAAAGGGCTCAGCCCCAAACCCCGCGAGGCCGGGCAGCACTGGGGCCGCGCAATCAAGCACTAGGCCCCACAGCGCACGGACTGAACCCACGCCGCCATAAGTTAGGGGCCTTCGCAACCCCGCAATGCCGGACTTTGCCGGTTGGGTTGGGCGCACATTCACATGCACCCTCCAAAAGATAGAAAGAGAAGATGTCCGTCTCCAATCCGCTACTTAGTCCTCCTAAAAACAGCCGCAATCGTTTTCCCCCAACATGCCCCAACCCCCGCAGCGCTGGACTGGGTCAGCAGCCAGACCAACCGGCCTCCGCTGGTGATCCTCAACGCTTGCGCGCACTACCATGACATGTCAGACTGGGAGTACTCCAAGCCCGTCAAGGAGACGCTCCGGTGGTGGTCCAAGCGGCGGCAACGCATGGGCAAGCAGGCCGGGGCCCTGATCTGGAGGTCCTGCACGACGCCCACTAAGTCGATCTTGGGGCAGGTGGACGAGGAGGAGGCCAAGATCTCGCACGCCGCCAAGAAGGCGGGGGTGCCCGTGTTTGCCGTACGTGAGGTGGCGGCGGCCTCGTGGCGGCAGCACGTGGCGGCGACGTTGGCGCCCACCAGCGTGCACTTCTACCAGTTTCTGTACGAGAGCTTCAACGACGTGCTGCTCAACGTGCTGTGCCCAAGCAGGGAGTAGGCGCTGGAGAAGCGGCTCTCCGCTCTTGTTTGACGTTGGAGAGGGCGGGCGGCGAAGGCTCCACGGCCAGAAGGTCGGCCAAACGTCACCTGCAGCCGCGGAAGTGGTCGTGTCGGATGCAGCTCAAGACCCCGGATATGCTGGAGCGGGCTGAGGTGGAAGCCAGACGAAGGCGGAGGCTGGCGCCGGCACACAGCAGGTGGAGGCGCAGGGCGAGGAGGCGCAGTGAGCAGGCAGCTGAGACCCGCCTATCAGAAGCAATGTCGTTAGCAAGCAACAGCAGCGGCAGAACCGACACGCACCAAGGGGGGGTCTACGAAACACATGAGCGAGCTTTAATGAACGGCGCTGGGCCGCAGGGGCCCTGAGATGCGAGCGATGGGCATGAGCACGCATGACCACGTGGTGGTGTCGATGACCGGAGCATAATGCAGGGAGCCACTTAGGTGACCAGGAGGACCTCCTGTCGGTGACCGGTCAGGGAGTCACCCCGGGGGAGCAGGTAGGGTTGCTGGCACGCAGGTTGCACATTGCGCCGTAATGCGCGGCGGTAGAGGGATGGGTAAGGGCTACTGGTAGGGACAGCAGGACGGAAGCGGCGGGCAGGGGGCTGAGACGAAGTCCCCGACCAGAGGACATGTGTGCCGTACGGCGGAAGTGCAGTGTTCGTTGGGTGCCGTGAGCACTGAGTTGGCATTGAGCGCGCATTGTTGGGCCCGCGAGCCACCTCCTGGTGTCAGTAAGGGTGTGCGCCCACCACCACGGCACCGGGGCTTGGGAGGTTTCGGGAGCTAATTTTTTGGGGGGGGAGGAGGTTTGCTTGGGGTGGAGTATTCATGACGTAGGCTAGGCCGTGACGCCCGTGAGTGTTCCCGGCAGTCCGGCATCCCTCCGCGTGGCATACGAACAGTTTGAAGTCCCCGGCGCCCGGGCTACCAGTCAGGCCTCCGGTCATGCAGCGTGGGCGAGGGGCTGGGTTGGCGCACATAGCCACTGCTGGCTCCTCCCAGCTCGGGCCATGTGATCCGCTTCACCAGCCCTGCCGGAGGAGAGGCGCTGTGACCTGTGAGCCAGCTTGCAACTCAGGTGCGACTGCTGAGTGCTGACAATCGCTCAGCTGCCTCGCATCTGACTGAATGTGCTCACAGCAGTGCAAACATGCGATTCGCCGCCTGCACAAGTCCGATAGGCCACTGCTGCCATTTTATTGATGCAAGCGTACTTCTGAGGCTCTGCCGGCAGGGGGCGCTACACCGCTGACTTACAGTGCATGGCTATGCATACCTATAGGGCGGCCTCATGTCACAAAGACGACGCTACACCAGCTATCCA
Source organism: Edaphochlamys debaryana (assembly GCA_016858145.1). Taxonomy (NCBI): domain Eukaryota; kingdom Viridiplantae; phylum Chlorophyta; class Chlorophyceae; order Chlamydomonadales; genus Edaphochlamys; species Edaphochlamys debaryana. The sequence goes on from JAEHOE010000003.1 coordinate 1,107,924, forward strand.
ACTATACGGCAGATCCTGGGCCTTCCTCCCAACCCTGGCGTTGTTTGGTTGGGAGGGACAGGGCAGCACCCAGTCCCAACACCCCCGGGACCTTGGGTGGAGCCTGCGCACTGGCATGCCACCGTATCAAATCGACTAGTGTACCGAGCAGACGAGCTACACAAGCCCAATCTGGGCATAACGGCCGTCCTTCCTTCTACCCCTCAAGCGCGAGCTCAGACGCTCCAGGCTTCCGCAACAACGCTGCTTAATACACAAGTGCACATGGCGCATCAGGCCGAGGGCCTCACAGTACTCGATTAAACGAAGCGCTATTGAGCTAGCGAGAATCGTCCTTCGCCTTGCTCCACCAGGCCTTGCTCCTCCGCCACATGGCTGCCCGCCTCCTTGATGCATTGACAGCATACCGGCATGCAGCGAACTTCGGTACCGCTCCCCTCAAACTCCGCTCACCATCAGGCAGCAAGAACTCCGGCGGGCTCCTCCCCGCCTACCGCCAGAGCGAGTCCCATTGCCCCGCCCCCGGCATGCCCATCCCCCCGCCCCCCATACCCATCCCCCCGGCCCCCATCCCCATGCCCATGCCGCCGCCCATCATTCCCCCGCCCATGCCCATCCCCATCCCCATCCCAGGGGTGCCCCCGTAGCCCCCGTACGCCGACGGGCCGCCCAGGTACGACCCCACCGTCGTCACCGGTGCATGCCCCGAGGGGCCACCGAACGCCGCCGCAGCCGCTGCCCCGAACCCCGCATCGCCGCCCGGCTTGACGGGCACAATGGCGCCAGCGTTGGCTGCGCCCGTGGGCCCCGCGGCCGCAGGGTTGGCGCCTGCGCCAGCAGCCGCCGCCTTCTTGGCGGCAAGCGTCGAGGCGCGTTTGCGGAAGAGGATGCGGAGCACGAAGCGCGCAATCTCAGCGTACAGCGAGCCGGCCCGGTCCAGGAGCTGCAGCAGCGCTGAGATGAAGAAGTGCACGGCGTGCGTGTTCTCGTCGACCAGGAAGGACAGGCGCCCAAAGAAGTGCATCACGCCGTTGATGACGAGCATAAACGACTGCCAGGCGTTTGGCGGTTGTGGCGGCATGCCGTTGGGCCCCATAGGGCCGTTGGGGCCCATGGCGCCGGGGCCATACATGCCGCCACCGGCCATGCCCCCGAACATCCCACCGCCCATGCCGCCATACATGCCGCCGCCGCCGTACATGCCGCCCGAGCCGTAGCCGCCGGCTCCGGCTCCGTACATGCTGGATCCGTACATGTTAGACCCATATCCGCCGCTGTAGCCGCCGGCTCCGTACATGCTGGAGCCGTACATCCCGCCGGGGCGGTAGCCACCGACACCGGCACCGCCATACATGCCTCCCGTGCCATACGCGCTGGAGCCGTACATGCTGGAGCCGTAGCCCCCGGCGCCGTAAGTGCCTGTCTGAGAGTATGGAGTAGCGTAGGAGCTAGCACCGAGGCCGCCACCCGTGAGGCCCGCGGTGGGGCCAAAGGACGTCGAGGCGCTGGGGTATGCGGTCTCCCCCTCCCGCTCCCAAGGACGGGACGGCTGCTGGCGGGGGATAATGGCCGCGGCGTCTGCCGCAGCTGCTGTGACCGCCTGTGGCTGCTCCCAAGGCTTAGGTCCGGCGCCGTGTGTTGTCGTCGCAGCGGCCTTTGCGGCCTCCCAAGGCTTCGGGGGCGGGGCCGCACCTGCGCGCACGGAACCGACCGGCGTGTCAAGTTAACAGAACTACAAGCCAGCAAGCCAGGCGCACTGGACCGTGCAGAGCGTCCGAAATCGTCGTCGCTGCGGAGTCAGCAACTCACCGCTCATCGCCTGAGCGCAGGCCGCCCCAAGCGGTGCTGCCGAGCTCCGTTGCTGGCCGAGCGGCACAAGCAGCGGGCCTACAGCACCCTTGTGGGACCTTCTGGCGTGAGGATGAACCAGGCGCAGGGAGGACGAGACGCTAGTAAGCTTGTCGTTATAGTGAAGAGGTTCTATATGTCTGTTGTTATGGCTCACTTCAGGGCCAGAGAGCAAATTAGGGCGCCACTGCTCTAAATGCTGCCCCAAGCACCAAACGCGTCCGCGCCCGCTCCGTGGCTATCCAGGATGATCGCTTATCTCATGAAGCCGTAACAGAGCAGACGCGAAGGCACTCAGGGTTACCCCGCGACGTCACGACTCACGGTGTGCCTGCTGACAGCCCCCCTCGCCCCCCCTGGCCCGCGCTCCAAGGGCGCTACTTGGGCTCCTTTCCCACGCCTGCTGCCCAACGGCCTTACACCCTGCCTCCTGCGGTCCTCCTCCACGTCCTGCTAAACAGCAGGCCGCGGGTCACAGCAAGACATGAGGGGCGTCCCATGCATGACTCCGACTAGTGCGACCAACCTTGAATTGAAGCTGTACGCGGATGATTTAGCGCTGTTTGCCCATGGCCAGAGGCGAGTGGATCACGTGCTGCGATGCTTGGATGAATGGTGTGCGGCGTTTGGGATGAGCGCTAATGTGGACAAGTGTGAATGCCTTTTCTTTCACCCCGACGGAACGGCTCGCGCAGCCCAGTACGAATGGGGGGAGGCGGGGTGCGTGAAGATGACGCGGCTGGAACAAGGGGTTGCGACTGAGAAGGCTGTGCCATGGAAGCGAAGGGCGCGGTATCTGGGGATCCACTTTGGACCCGACTCGCCTTTTGAGTCCTGTAGGGAGGAGTTGAACGATTGTGGGAGACGGGCTATGCATGCGCTTCTGAGTAAGCTGGAACGGCAAGGTTTGCTAACGCCCCATATTGCTACGGGTTGCTTTGACACCCAGGTGCGAGCCATCTTGTCTTACGGGGCGGAAGTGTGGGCGCCGGGGGTCTTGATGAAGGTTTTAGAGGGGGGATATGGGCAACAACCGGAGGCGCAGGCAGGCAGGTCAGGCTACTTTGAGCTGGCCCTGAAGGACCCAGCGGTGCAGGTACAACGCACTTTCCTACGTCGGGTAGCAGGTATTACTCTGTCGCCTGACCGGGTTTTGTATAGGGAGATGGGACAGTGGCCCTTGCATGTATTCTGGGCACATCTGGTCTTGGGATTTTGGAACCGCTTGGTTAAGGCGCCGGAGGTTTACGTCTGTGTGTTCAGGGAGGAGATTCGACTGGCACTCAGGGGTAGGGCGGGGGGATGGGGGGCCCAAATGCTTCGTTTCTTGCGCCTGATGCGCTTTGACCCACTTGAAGGGGAGCCCAGCGCGCTAGGCATTGAAGAACGGGTTGAACGGATCACCCGATCCATGGTTCCCGCAGACAGGATTCTTGAGCAACTGAGGCTGAGATTTGATGACGATTGGTGCAGCGACAGGTTACAGACACGCCCTGAGTTGTTTCAGACGGATGGCACTCCCCCAGGGGTGAAGATGTGCCGTTGGATGCATTGGATGGGGCCAGCTAAGCACAGGAAGTGTTATATCCCGCGTTGGCAGCATCGGCTGCTTATAAGGTTTCGCCTATGCACGTTTGCGTTGGAGGTGAATCGGCCAGGGGGACGGCCGAGGCATGAGCGGTGGTGCAGAGCCTGCGGAGACCACGGGGCAGTAGAAGATGAGCGGCATTTCTTGCTGGAGTGCCCTGCTTTAGCTGAAGCTAGACAAGGCTTGTGGGCCTTAGGAGTCACGCCAGGAAGCACTATGATGGAGGTTATGGCAGGACCGGACCAGAGGGGTTTGGCGCGGGTAATTGCCGAGATGAGACACGCGCGCTTTTTGAGGCTAGCAGACTTAGCGTAAATGGTTGGACCAAGAACATTATTGATGATAGCTGCAAATGATAGCTGCTGTTGCTGAGGTCTATGAAGCCTTTTGGCTCGTTTGGACCTCACAGCCATGAAGCTGTGTAACAATCATCATCATCATCAACCTTGAATTGCTTTGCGGCACCCACGCCACATGTAAGCTCAGCGTGCTAGGTACGGACTCAGCAGACACAGAAGCATAGCATTTCTCAGCACAGCCCAAGACTTCCTCTCATCCACTTCGGCAGCCCTGATATCGCTCACTGGCAGCGCGCGAAGCCCTTGCTTATCGAGCACCACCTTGCCTGGTCGTGGCGGCCGTGTAGAGACCCGTAGCCTGCAGGCGGATCATGCCACGCGCCCTTCTTCCTCGCGCTACTGCTATCGCTTCCGCCAACTAGCGCACAGAGCCATGCAGTCTCACCAGTCCATACCTGGCCTGGCGGGGCCTCCGATGGCCCAGAACAATAATCCAGCAACATGGCAGCCTTCCTCGGGCCAAGCGCAGCCGTTCGTGCCTCAACTCCGCGGCTACGGCTATGGCTCATCAGTTGCGCTGCCACCGCATCTGCAGCCGATGCAGTCCGCGGCGGCCGCCCAGCGGTCGCTGCCCGACGACTCTGGGCGCGCTGCGGAGCCCAGCGCCTCGTATCAGTACCCCTCCCGCATGCCCCAGCAACAGGCGCCAGAACCCGAGCCATACCGCGGTGGTCCGCAAGGCACGGGCGGCCACGGCCTTGCCCCCTATGGCGGCCCTCCCCAGCACCCCGCGCAGTCCTCCGGCTACGCCCCAGACCCTCAGCCCCCGGACTACTGGCAGCAAGGGCCCGACCAGGCGCCTCCTCATGGCCAACAGCCACAGCCGCAGCAGGGCTACTGGCAGGCCCAGGGCGATGCCCAGCCGCAGTACGAGCTGGCGCCTTCACCCCACCGCAGCCACCACGCGGCATCCCACCACGCCCAGGACTTGAGAGACGCTGTCCCCGCGGCGGCCCCGGCCCCCGCGGCCCGACCCGGGCGCAATTCTGAGCAGCTCAAGCGCGCTGCGGCCGCGCTGCAGAGCGGCCTCGTATCCGCCACCACCACCACGCCCGACCCGCAGCCAGCCCAGCCGCAGTCGCAGTCGCAGCCCACCGTGCAAGCCCAGTACCCGCCCCCCGAGTCCGCGGCGCCGCCTCGCGACCGCCATCCCTCCTACACTGCACCCTTCGACCCCCAGGCCGCCGGCGGCAGCGGCGGCCCTGCCGCCGGCGGTGGCGGAGGCAGCAGCGGCGGCGGCGGCCCCAGCGGCGGCTACTACGGCGGGCCGCCGCCGCCATCCGACCACCGCCGCACCGCCATCGAGCTAGACCAGTCCCGCCAGCCCGTCATCGTGCAGCACGAGCCCGACGCAGCCTCGCCGCCGCCGGTTCCGCTGCTCATCCAGCCGCCGCTGGCGGCGGGGGTGGGGCTGCAGGCGGTGGCCGGGCCGCAGCTGCTGCCGCCGGGCATGGTTCCGCAGACGGCCTGGGTGCCCGTGCAGGTGCAGACCCCGGTGCACGAGGCGACCAGCGCCGGCGCCAGCCGGCCGCACCAGGAGGCTTCGACCATGGATCTCCGGGGTGGGGGCTCGGAGCGAGACCGGCCGCGGGGCGGGGGCAGGAGCCGAAGCCGGAGCCGGGACCGGGACCGCAGCAGGGGCCGTGTGCGGGCGAGCCGGAGCCGCAGCCGCAGCCGGGGCCGGGCTCGGCCTCGCAGCGGGGAGAGGGGCCGGGACCAGGGCAGGAACCGCAGCCGGGAGCGGAGCAAGGAGCGGCCGAGGGAGCGGAGCCGCAGCCGGGACCGTGCGCGCGAGCGGAGCAGGGAGCGGGACAGGGCGCGGGACCGCAGCCGGGGCCGGGACAGGAGCCCGGAGCGGGCCAAGGAGCGCGAGCGGGAGAAGGAGCGGGAGAGGGAGGCGGAGAGGGGCCGCGACAAAGAGGCCCGGGAGCGGGATGGACGCAGGGAGTCAGACGGCGGGCGCTCAGGCCGGGAGCGTGAGGGGCGCGATGCGGAGCCCCAGAAGCGCCGCCCCAGCGCCTCAGGTGCCGCCCCGTCAGAGGCCGCCGGCCCCAACACCCCTGCCGCTGCCCCCGCCAGCGCAAACGCCGCCGCCGCCCAGCCCGCTCCTAACGATGCAGCTGCCGCAGCCCCCGCCGCCAGCCCCACTCCCGCCGCAGCCACTCCCGCCACCCCCGCCGCCGCCGAGGACCCGCCGCTGCCGCTGCAGGAGGTGTCGCGCAAGGGCGAGGCGCTGTGCAAGACCGTGCTGACGGCCAAGCTGGACCCCGACCTCTTCGCCACCATGGTCCCCACGCTCTGCGCCCAAGCCGACGCGCGCCTCTCCGACCTACGCCGCTCCCTCGCCGCCGCCAAGTCGACCCTCGCCGCCAAGCGCGCCGCCGCCAAGCGTGCCGCCGCCGCGGTCGCCACGGCCGCCGCCGCCGTCACCGCCGACGATGCCGCCGCCGCCGCCGAGGCCGCCGCCGCCAACGCCGCCGCCGCCAGCCGCGGCGACGACGACGACCTCTCCGGCATCTCCTTCCACCACCTGGCCTTCATCGTGGAGCGGTCCATCCGCAGCGTCTGGCCCCTGGCCTCCGACCCCATCCACCAGCTGCTGCGCGCCGTCGCCCAGGAGCTGCTGCTGACGGCCGAGGCCGGCCGCAGCGTCAACATGGGGCTGGACCGCATCGCCCTGGAGCGCCACCAGGACGCCGCCTGGACGCTGCTCAACGCGGCGTCCGTCAAGCCCTACGCCAAGCCGCCCGGGTACGGCGGCTCCGTGACGGGGCTGATGAAGCGGTACGGTGCGGGCCTGGTGTACGTCAAGGACATGCTCGTGCGGCCGCACGGCGGCGGCGATCCCGGCTCGGGCGGCACGCAGCACCTGGTCAAGCTGCAGGCGGAGCGCCTGCCCTCCTTCGCCGCCATCAAGGCCAAGCTGGTCGCGGCCGTCGACGCCTGCCTGCCGAGCGACGGCACGGAAGACGAAGCGTCGCCGAGCGCGGCGGGGGCCGCGGCCGCGTCAGCCGGGGCGGGGGCGGGGGCGGGGGCGGCAGTGCGCAGCTCGGCCGCGCTGCGGAAGCTGGTGGCCGAGGAGCCCGAGAGCAAGGAGGAGCGGGCGGTGCTGCGGGCGGTGGCTCTGCACCTGGTGCGCAGCCGGAGGTGGAAGGCCGGGGTCTTCACGGTCGCGATAAACGACGTGGTGGAGGCGCTGTGGGAGCAGCTGCAGCCCTTCTTCGGCTTGCACGGCAACGAGGCGGCTGGGGCGGAGGCGCTCAAGGCCCTGCTCAAGCAGCACCCCTTCCTGGGGCTGCAGGAACCGCCGGACCCCCGCCGCGGCGAGCAGGTGACCATCCTCTTCATCCACACGGACGTCATGTTTGAGTTCCAGTACCGTGCGGCCAAGGCCGCGGATGAGGAGCAGGGGCCGTCCAGGGCGGGGAAGAAGGCGCGGCGGGGCGACATGTCCCCCGGCCCCAACCCGGCCGCGGCGGTGCTGGCGGCTGGGCAGCTGACGGAGGCGGGCAATGAGCTGATCAAGTGGTGGAACGCGCGGCGCGGTTGGAAGAGGGCATGAAGGGTGGAAGTGGGTGGAAGGGCAGGGGAGGCAGGGAGAGGCGAAGCAATGGTGCAAAGCTCGGGTTTTTAGGCAGCTTGAGGCTTGGGGTGCGGGTAACTGGAGGGGGGGGAAACGGTTACGGGGCGTGGTAGGCGGGAGGGGGCAGCGCAACAGAGTTTGGCGCTAACATCTTGGACGCTTAGGTCTTGGGTCTTGAAGACAGAGGACACGCTTATGTGGACACGCTAGTCCGTTGTGTTCAAATGTCGGGCCGGACCTTTGGAGAGCGGGGAGTGGCATGAGCATGTTTGCAGAGGCCTGCTTGTTGTCAGGACGGCATCTGTTTGGGCCAGTTGGCACGATGGGCAGCAGCCAGTGATTGCAATTACCCATGCGGCTGGGCCATCTCTTGTGCGAGGGAGGCCGTTGGGGCGTATGCGTGTTGTTTGGGGCAGCCTGGAGCACAGCAGGCGTGAGGATGTTTCCGGTACCCTGGAAGGCCGGCATGCATGCAGCTCGTTAATCTGATACGGTGAGCTGGCCTCCTGACTTGTCTCAGGCCTCCGTTCCCTTAGCGGAATACTTCTGCCGCCTTGCCTCCCTGACACGCTCGTCCTCTGCCAGCTTCCCAGCGCCCCCCACCTCCAGTCCTCCACCTGGCAACCCCCTCCCGTTCCCCGACCCCCAGTTGTTATCTTCGTAACAACCACGCCAGCATGGCAATTTGACCACCCCGGCTTGTCTGTGTCCCAGCTCTGATCTCACCAGGCGCACGAGAGGCTCATGTTCACAGGAGACAAGGGGGTCCGACGGAAGGGCAGTTGGGCGGTTATGTCCGACGATCGCGTAAACCGCATACGCTGGCGCGTGCTCGGGGCGTTTAGACAGCGCTCCTCTCCTGCGCCCTTTCATATCTGATACCCTCATGGGCCACTGATTTCGGCATGTCAGGCCAAACTGTGCCCCCACTCGGCGCTGCAGTTCTGCTCGCTGGCTATGCTTGGGAATGCGACACTACTCGCAGCAACGTTGCTGGCGCTCTTTGCAGCTGTCCTCGCCGCCCACGAAAAATGCCCTCATCCCAACACGGCGGAAAATGCGACCACAGCAGCCTTTAGTGACCTTCGCGGACGCTATGAGACTACAAGCTACTCGGGCCTCCGCGGAAAGGGCGAGCGTGGCGTCGTGTGCTCGCCTGCAACCCTCGCCGGCAGGCCGCAGTGCCCCCTGCTTCCCTGGGCATACCCGCTGGCGAGCAGCCACGTCTACTATGACCGAGACCTCAAGGTCATGACCTGGGAGCCGGATGCCTGTGTCCTGCGGCGCCTAACGGCAGATAGAGCAAGGCGGTGCGGCGGGCGGCGGGGGGCGGGGGGCGGGCACGGCACGGGCACGGGCATGGCACGGTTCGTGGTGACCCGTCAGCAGTGCCTCGAGCCGCTCACCTCGAGTCCTACGGGCCTTTCATGACGCCTCATCAGGTGCCTCGTAGACGTTGGGCCCGTCTTCTTCATTGGTGAGGCATCCCGGCGTGGGACCTGGGGGGCAGGCGCGGGGAAGGGGTTTGGGGGGGAGAGCGCAAGACGTAACTGACGCTGACGCTGATGCTTGAACGCCATTGGGCTGTAGACGTTTGAACCACTGGCTTCTCACAGCGGGGCACGCCAGCTCATCTTGGGACTCCTTGCCATCCACCTACCCTCCCCTGCTGCAGGCGACAGTGTCAGCCGCTACCAGTTCCTGGCCCTGCTCCACTTCCTGGCGGCGGGAAAGTACCAGCACCCGTACGACACGGACAGGAGCCTCACCAACGGTGCGCAGCGGGGCCAGTGCGCCATCCTGGGGGACCACCATCTGGGCGCCTGCCTGACGTTACACGGCCCCTCAACTTTGCTCTCAGTTCTGGCCCGGCACCTGTTACGCGACGTGGCCCGGGGAAGCGGCTGCTGTCCTCGACGCACCAAACCTTTGGCCCTTGCTGCTCCCTCCGCAGCCCACAAGCACGACGGGGACAGCGTGACCCAGTACACCAACTTGTGGAAGCACGCCAAGGCCCAGGTCCGGGTGCCGCCTTTGCAAGCGCTGGAGCAACGTGCTCTGCCACTCCAACACGCTTCGCTGCGCACTCTGGCCGCTTCCAATCTCGCTTCCAATCCCACCCCTGCACACCCTTCACGCACCCATTTCGGCCCGAGGGCACTGAGGCCTCTGTTGCCCCCCCCCTCTACACGCACGCAACCCAGGTGCGGCGCCACGCCCCCGAGGGCTCCTCCCTGAGCTACCGGCTCAAGCGCCAGGACGACCTAGAGCAGGCGCACCTGAGCCTATCTGTGCCCGGCAGCAACAAGACGGTGAGGGCAGCAGTCTCGCGTGCTGGTGCGGTGTGCGTGGGCCAGCCATTCAGGTGTCCAGTGACGTCAGCCCTTTGCACGAGCCAGGGTGACGTAAGATAGACTCACCCCTCGCGGTTTGCGCCCACGCCTCCTCGCTCGGCAGGCGGACGTCTTGTACCACTTCACCAAGGGTGCCTCGGCCATCGAGTACGAGGAGTTCTATGCCTGGGTCAGCAAGCACGTCAACAAGCTGGCCGGGGGCAGAGCAGTCGCCTCGCCCAAGCCCTCCCCCGCCACGACCTCGCTTCCCAGTGACTCGGCGGCGCCCGCGCCCGCCGGCCCAGCAACCAGCACGGCCAGCGCCCTGGATGCGGGGGTGGTGGGGAATGCGACTGTGACACCGAAGCCCGCAGAGGAGCGTCAAGACGGTGCCTCGAGGCTAGGCGGCGCATCCCTGGAGGGCCGTGCGCTGGCAGAGGAAGGTGGAGGCGTGGGGCCCGTGCCCATGGGAGCACGCATCGGCAGGCGGGTCAGAGTGGAAGGCGAGGCCGCCGGAGAGTCGATGGTGGGACAGAGCGACTTAGTCAGCAAGGCTGGAGCCACTGGCGGGGGCGCAGACAGCGCCTCTGGTGCCTCGACATGGCACCCACCCGGGCCCATACAGGCCACGCCGCCCTCAGCCCCCCCAGCCTCAAGTGTCGCCGCGCCGCAGCCTCCAGCCACCCCAACGCTCGGCGCTGCGGCACGACCGCCTCTGCCCGCTGCCCAGAGGTGGGGTTGCGCTAGCCTCAGGTTCATGCTGGTGAAGGGCTAGGTCAATGAGCCTCTAGCTTGCCGCGACATGGGGTGGCGTGCCGCGACATGGGGTCTTGACGGCACAGTCTAACAGCCTCATAAGCCTTCAGCTTGCCGCTCCTTGCGCTTATTTACATGACAAGACTCGACGCAGTTCTGCCCACAACAAGCTCTCTGAGGCATGACTTCGTCGATTCCCGTGCCGCCCCACCAACCCCAGCAGTCCCCCGGCCTCCCACCCCACCCGGGCGCTGGTCGTCCTCAACGTCTGTGCGCACTACGGCTCCTCGCCGGCACTGGCCCCCGACGTGAAGTCGGCTCTGGCGGCAGCTCGCAACAAGCTGCCACCTGGGACGCAGGTGTGTGGGGGCTGCGATCAGGGTCAGTGGGGGCTGCGATCTGGTTCACCCCGCATGACCTGCCCCGCAGCACCTACCCCCGTGCCATCCCTGAGGCCACCCCTTCAGCCCTCTTGTAGCCCGCATGCAGCCCTCCCATACATGCCCAGGCGCAACCCCTCAACCAGTAACCACAATGCTCACCTCCATTCCTAGCAGACACCCGGACCTCGCTTGCCTCCCCACCCACCCACCCACCCCCGCCGCCGCAGGTGGTCTGGCGCAGCTGCACCACGCCCCTGCCCAGGTACCGCCGCGTGTTGGACGCGGCGGAGGCGGAGATCGCTGCCTTCGCCGCCGGCATCGGCGTGCCCGTGCTGGACCTGCGGGGGGTGGCCATGGCGGCCGTGAGGTGAGGGCCTCGGCGGCCGAAGCGTGCGGCGCGGAGGCTCTGGGCTCTGATGACAGGGTCGACGTTGGGCAGTTGGTGCCGGTCAGGCGTCCTAAAGCTGTTGGGCCGCCCAACTGCCACGCTCTCACCGCCGAGGGCCGCGGGCGGGGGGTCTGGCTGCTGCTGTCACTTTCCCGGTCCTTTGAGCTGTGGGGCCGCCCCAATTCCGCACCCTCACCGCCGCAGGCAGGGGCTGGTCACCACCTGGAACCGGGACACGGTCCACTTCCATCAGTGGGTGTACGGTGAGCAGATCCAGGCGAAGTCGCAGAAGAGACGGCCGTTGGCTCGGGCAGCTGAAGCCTGCCACGGCTCCCAGGCCTCCGCTGTTGCTGAGGGGTGGACCGAAGCGCTCCGCAGGCCCCACTCCTCGACTCCCTCGCGCCCCCCTCGTGCACTCGCAGGGGAGTTCAACGACGTCCTGTTCAACGTCCTCTGTCCGCCAGAGCCCTAGCGGGTGGCGTAGGCAGCATTGCTGAGGAGCTCGGACTTGTCGTGCCATTCCATCCAGCGGCACGCATTCATCCACTGAGAGGCATAGGCCCTTGCTTTGGGGGACTCGCGATACCCGTTTCGCTTGTCTCGAAGCTGGGCACTACATAGGCAGTAGAGCATGCGGCCATGCCGGACATGGAGCACGGCTGGGCGGCCAGCGTCAGAGACCCGGAGTGTGCAAGAAGGATCAAGGGCGCCACAAGGAAACCCATGGGCAGCCCCCGAGCCCCAATCACATAACCCGAGCGATCATGCGAACCGCAACGTGAAATGCGCGTCAGGCTTACTTGCTGCTGGTGATCTGCATGGGTGTTACGTACGGGCACGGACCCATAAAATTGGTGCGCAATGGCGCCAGCCTCATATGCATGCGTTGTGTGAGGCTGGGGTGTGGCAGTAGAGGGCAACGAGTGAGAGTTGACTGCCGGTTCAGGATGGGCGCGGGCGGGGGCTCAGTTTTTGCTGGTGGGCCTTGGGCGGAGTTCAGACAATGTGCAACCGGGTTTGGCCCGCCCACCAGCCCGAAACGCTGACGAGGACATAGATGAATGGGGCCGGCGGAGGAGGAGCTGAGAGCGAGGCAGCCAGATAGGGCCTTCTGGGCATGCGGCACGGTAGGCCTGAGGCTGGGACCAGGTAGCCAGGGGCGTTGAACATGGTTGTGCTGCTGTGCATCCTGCAAGTGAGGGACTGCGAGACTTGTGGACTTGTAGGCTCGGCGCGGAAGCGGCTGTTACTGTGCTTGTAACACGCCTCGCTCACCTTTCAACCTCGCATCCCTCGCGCGGCCACCACCAAACGCGTACCAGTGTGGCCCGACCCACAGCCACACGACTGACACGAGCTTCAGAGGAGCGGCTCAGCTCCAGCCCACTTGGAGCCCAGGATCTGCCCCGTGGCACCAAACCCAATTGCTTTGACGCTCAGTCTATCACACGCGCGCTGAGGCTACCACAGCCGCATGCGCCATTGGAAGCATGGCCTTCACAGCCCCGCCGTGGATCCCTGCGGACAAGGAAATCTGGCCGTTCAAAAAGCGACGCCCAGCACATTTTCCAACAACCGAGCAGAGTATATGACTTGTCCAGGCGGCTGCTGTGGCAAACTCGCCGTCACTGAAACTGCGCACGCAAGCGATAGGGATAAGATAGCTCGAGCTTGTGGCATCGGGCTGAGCTGGGAAGACATTGCAAGGTGTCGACTATAATCCGTTCTCCAGCTACAACCAATAAGCAGTCCCGCGGCGGGGTCTCTCCACCCGTTTACCCGGCGGTCACTTAAATCACCAATGCATTCTCAATAGACCTATAGCCAGAGGCTTCCAGCCCACCGCCTGCCCAAGACCCCACCCTAGCCGCAAGTCAGGAAAGATGCTACAGCATCAGGGGCATCACCTCAAATCTCACCCCCATCTCACCCCCAAAAAGACTACAGATCTGCCATCAGGCCACCCCCTCTTCGTGCTCTGTAGCGACAAGACGCGCGGCCGCGCGCCGCCGCAACGTCGTACGCCCCCAGGCAGACTCATAGCGGGGCCGTACGAGGCCATGTCGTACAACCACCACTCGGACGCCTCCGTACTTCCTCATGCACAGCAGTATCAGTAAAGGGAGTGCACTTGCGGGTACATGTGGCTACACTGAGCAGGGCTGTTCACAGTGCTGAGGGCCCACTCGTCTTGAAGACGCGTCCGTGGCCGGCACGGGATGACTCCCTCGGCGGTCGCAGGATCACATGTACGAAAAGTTTCCCCATCATCCCACCGCCAGCCCAACACGTCCCCAAAGCCGACGCCTCGTCGGTAGCGCAAGGGCCATTGCTACTCGTAAAATGTCTTCCGTACTCGTGGCGGCGTCAACTCCCCTTACTACTACCCCTGGCAACCTCTCAATGGTATGCAACACTCAGCGCCCGCTGCGACAGACTCCTGCAACAAACAATCTCACCCCAGACCGGTGACAGCGATGAACGCCAAGTCACCCAAGTAAGGTCAAGCGCTGTAGACAGCGCGACGGACGCATTGCTCACTTGCTCACGCCACGACCGGGCCCATATGCAGTTGGTTGCACTGGCTCCATTAGGCTATCTCCTTGTTCGTGCCCCACACAGTTGCGCCGCTGTCGGCCGCCTCTCAGGAGCTCTGCGCGAGGAGATACGTCTCCATCACTCCTGGGGGACACATGCAGCGGGAGGAAGGAAACAGCCGGTGACAAGTCGTCCAAGTCAACATGACCTTACGCGAAATAAGAGTTCCCGCAATCAATCATGGTGGCAAGCCCGTTCCCTGTCCAACGCCCCGGCCGGGCTTTCCAACCCAGGCCTCCTCGTGCGCCCCCATCCCGCTTGCCCCACTCACCCTTGCCCTTGACCTGCGTGCCCACCACTGGCTCCCACTCGGCCACCTCCCGCAGGTGTGCGTGCGTGGCTGCCGACACGTGGATGCGCCCCGGCAGCGATGTGGACTCCATGCGCGAGGCGGTGTTCATGGTGTCGCCAAACAGGCAGAAGCGCGGCATCTTGCTGCGGGGCAACGGGTCGACGGGGCGATGGGGCGATGGGGGAGGCCGGGAGGGAGCGTGCCGTTGGGAGGAAGCGTAACGTGCTGTTAGGCATGCAGCGGTCTTGGGAGTGGCAGGAAGGCAGAGGTGGCGGAGGGTGGGCGGGGCGCACGGTGTCACGCATGGCGTGCGGCTGTACGGTACCTCATCCCTCACCTGCCCACGACGCCGCTGACCACGGGGCCCGAGTGCATGCCGATGCGCAGCCGCACCGGCTCCCCCGTGACGGGGTTGGGCACCTCGGCGGCCTGCGGGGCGGGGTACCGGCAGGCGGCGGAAGGCAGGCTTGCAGCGCTGCATGGCGGTGCGGAGCCCTCTGCACCAGGCGCTCCGCTCCGGCACCGACCCAACCCAGGCCCAGCCGGGTCCAGCCCAGGGGCCCCGGGCCCAGCCCGGCTCACCACTTGCAGCAGGTCACGTGCGAAGCCCAGCGTCTTGCGCGCATGCAGCGGGTCCACCCCTCCCTGGCGCACGGTGGTGAAGCCGTCTGCGTCCATGGCCATGAGCCCCCCCGCCACCACGTAGCAGTCGCCAATGGTCTCCACCTGGGCAGGAGGAGAAGAGGGGAGGGCGGACCAGGGGAGGGGAGCGAGCGTGACCTAGGCTTAGCACGTGGCAGGGGGGCCGCGGGGTTGAGCGGGGCCCAGGGCCGGAGGATGCTTCCGAGGCGCTGCAGTTGCGAGACTGCATGACAGCCGGCCGGGCCGCGTGGGCTCCGTGGAGTCCTGAGGGACGAGCGTTTTGCGGCCCCTACTTTGAGAAGCCCGGCCAGGCCCAAGCCCAGCCCGGGCCCACCCTGCCCAGCCCGGGCCCACCTTGTACACATCCCACTTGTCCAGCAGCTCGTCCATTCGTGTGAAGAGGCGGTTGAGGAAGGACATGACCTGGGGGCCGCGGGGGAAAGAAGAGGATTAGAATAGCAGGGGTCACGAGTCCAGGCCGCCGGCTTGTGCCATGGGTACTGGTACCGCACCTGCGTGGGCTTGATCTGTCCGCACATGGTGGTGAAGGACACGATGTCGCAGAAGAGAACTGTAACGTCCTCATGCGCCGTCGCCACCTGCATGCCCCGCAGCCGCGCCAGCAGGCTGCCGGCGCTCTCCTGCCCGCCGGCCTTGCCCGCCGCCGCCGGCGCTGCCGCCGCCTCCGCCACCTCTGCCGCGGCCGCCGCCGCCGCCACGTCGCCGCTGACCTCCGTGTCCATCATGCCCGGCCCCTGCCAGCCGCCGTCGACGCCGCTGCCGGCGCCTCCGTCGCCGCCGCCGCCGGCTCCGCCGCCGCCGTCGTCGTCGTCCTCGTGCGCCCGCTGCACCAGCGCCTCTATGATGTGCCGCGGGAAGCACGAGTCCAGGATGGCCTGCTCCGCCGCCAGCAGCGCCGCCACACGCCGCTCCGCCTCCACCTGCGTGCGTCGGTGGGTGGGGCGCGTGCGGGGCCGTGCGGCAGGGTCAAGAGTGCGCAAAAAGGCAGAGGCGCAAACAGACAGAGGTGCGGAGGGCCCGACCGTACGCAAGGGAGGATGCCAGGCAGCAGAGGAGGCGGGCGTTAGCGAACGGTGACATTGAGGCGGCAGGGAGCGATCCCGCGAGCAGCCGCAAGCAAGCCGACACGTCCACGTGTGGCAGCCGCGCACCTTGTCAGTGACGTCCGTCTGGATGACAAGGATCAGGTCCTTGGAGGCCACAGGGTCCCGGTACCGCTTGACTTGGATGTCGTGCCACCGCCGCTGCCGCGACAGAGCCCTGGCGGCCGCCGCCTGCGCCTCACGCACCGCCGCCGCCAGCGCCGCATTGGCGGCAACGGCCGCCGCCGCCGCCTTGCCAGCGTCAGCGTCCTGCGTCGGGCGGGAGCCTGGCGGCGGCGGCGCAGCCGCCGCCGCTGACGCTGTCGGTATCGTTGCGGATGGCTCCCGCGGGCCTGCCGCCGGCGCCGCCGGCGCGGCCGCTGGCGTTGTTGAAACCTCTGTCGCCGCTGCAGCCGCCGCCGCCAGCGCCGCGATGGGCCCCGCCACCAGTGATGGCGGCGGCGGCGCGGCCGAGATGCTCTTCTGCCGTACCACCGCCGTCGGACCCCACTGGCCTTCGTCAGACTCGTACCCGGCGCCGCAGCCGTCCGTGTTGGCGACGGCGGCGGCGGCGTTGGCGACGGCGGCGATGGCGGCGGCGTCGGACAGCAGCAGTGCGCCGCTCGCCGCCGACGAGTGACGCGTGCTCATGGAGCCCGCCGTTGCCAGCAGGCCGCCGCCGCCACCGCCGCCGCCGGCGCGGGGCGAGTGCACTGGCGGCGGCGCGTCTGACAGCAAGCCGCTGACGGCACCCGACGGATCTAGGGCCACGCCCTGCAGCCGCTGCAGCATCTGGCTCGCACGGTGCATCTTGGCGGAGCCGCCACGTGGGCTGCCGTACGGCGAGTGGAGATGCGCTGCGGAGCACAGGGGGTCAAAAGAGGGTCAGTGGGCCTCGCGTTGCACGGGCAAGACCGAGCCAAGAACGCGCCCTGCGCCGCAAGCCCTTCTTCCGTAAGGCAAGGCAAGGGCATATCGAACCACACGGCGAGCGGCGGCGGCGGTCCAGGCAATGCTGCGGGCTGCCACGCACCTGGGCCGGTGTTCATGAGCAGCTGGTTGCCCGACATGGACGAATACTCGCGGCGCCAGGCGGCGGGGCCGTCGCCCTCGGCCCCGTCATCCGCGCTGTCCTCGTGGATACTGTCCTCGCGAATGGATGCAGCCGCCAGCGCCGCACCTCGGCCCGCCGGCGAGCCAAAGACCTGGGAGGGGGAGGGGGAGGGAAAGGGAGGGGTCAGACCGGCGTCCTGCCGGTAAGCGTGCGCGCGTGCCAGTGTGGGGTCGCAGGCGCGAAGTCAGCTGTCAGAAGGGCGGCGTAAGCCTCGCTACAGAGCCGCAGGGCCACAGAGCTGCGTCGCAACAGCTGCTTGATTGCGATTGCGCAGTCAGTGGCTGAAGCCAGGGGTGTGGCCGGCCCAGCAGTAAACGTAGGACTGCATCAGGGTGGCAGGCCAAAGGCGTGTTCAGGTGAGCTTACCTGCAGCGAAGCCATGCGCTGGATTCTGCGCAGCGGCGAGGGCTCGGCGCCCGAGGCTGCGCGGCTGACGGCCGCAGCGGCGGCGGCGTTGGGAGCGTTAGCGGGACCCGAGGCATGGCGCTGCTGCATGGCCGGCGAGGCGGCGGAGAAGCTGAGCGGTCGCCGGAGGAGCAGGTCGGCGGCCCGGACCTGCCGTACGCCGCCGCCGCCGCCACGCGCGGTCGCCAGGTACAGTCGGGAGACGGGGTTCGGGCTCATTGCGCTAGGAGGCCTGCTGGGCAGGGCCGTCGGCAGCCCTCCCGCTCCCGCCACAGCCCCCGCCGCTTGCTGGGAAGCCGACGGCCGGTGGGAGGCTGGGCCGCCGGTGCCGGCACCATCGTCAGCGGCTGAGGTGGGAACGGAGGGTACCGTGAACAGAGCAGCCTCGCTGCCAGCTCCGGCACCAAAGCGTGAGGGCCCGGAGGCCAGGCCAGCGGCGGCGGCGCCCGTGGCGACGGCGGCGGCGGCGGCCGCCGACAGGCCGCTCGAGGGCCCGAAGGTGCCGCTGTCCCCCGCCTCGCTGGGCGCAAGAGCGGCGGCCACGGCGACTGCGCTCCCTCCAAGACCGCCTCCGCTGGCGCCGCCAGCACTCGCACTCGCACTCGCACCCCCCACCAGCGCGCTAGGTCCCTCCAGCTGCTGTCTACCAGCGGCGGGGGAGCCACCGCTCGCCTCGGGGCCCGTCGCAGCCCACGCCTGACGAGGCCCTGTTGACAGCCGCACTCCCACAGCCGCGCCTGCCGCCGCCATCGCCTCCGCGGCCGCGGCCGCTTCTGACGACGCGGGGCACTGTTTGGCGGGGCTGGGCGGCGCCGCCCCCGCCGGCCCGTCCAGACCCTGCCGGCCGGACAGCCGCGACGCTGACACAGGGCCATTGCCGCTCCCCGCCCGCGTCTGCGCCTGCGTCTGAAACGCGGCCCCCGTGGACGGCTGCTGCTGCTGCTGCCGCTGATCCAGCCTTGCGCTCGCGCCTGAGGGGGTCCTCGAAGCGCCCCCGGGAGGCGGGTCATCCCACGGCACCACCCTCCTGTTGGAGCCTGCTCGCGGCACGCCCCCAGACAGGGCGAGCTGCGGGAGCGTCTGGGCGCAGGGCGGTAGCGGCTCTGGCGCACTGGGGTCCTGGTCAAAGACGACGTTGGGGCTTGAGGGCGGGGGCAGGCCCGCGGGGGGTACTCCGGAGGAGAGCATGTGCCGTGCAACGGAGGGGTGGGCGGAGGGCAGGCCCGCGGCGATGTGGGCGTGGCCGGTGCCCGACTGGTTGAGGCGGCGGCGCTGCAGAGCGGCGCGGAGGACCTGGGGGTGGCGGGGTGGGCGGAAAGGGGAATGGCGGGTTGAGAGCGATGGGCGTGTAGGTGATGGGACGAGAGGGGGAAGAAGCATCGCTAAGGCTGTGTACGGGATATGGAGTCAGGATGTGTGGAGGCCCCCCACTCGGCGCTGCCCCGGCGACCGCCAGCCTCCGGGCCCGCAGCCCGCTCTGCGGAGCCCCCAACACCACCGCCCATGCACCCCCCTCCCCGACTGCCCACCTGCACATCCCGACCGAACTCGTCTCGGTCTAAGCCCAGGTCCACACTGAACCGCCGCGCGTGGCTGCCCGCCCCCGCCCCTCCAAAAGGCGCACTGCCCTGCAGCCCGGGCAGGGCCAGGCTGACCCGGTGCTCCGTGCCCCCAAAGCTGCCGCGTGCGTAGCGCATCCCACCGCCAGGCCCACCGGGGGCCCCGTTGGGCCCGGCGTGGCCCGACATGCTGTGTACGGAGGCGTACAGCTCCGTCATGATCCCGGCCAGCTTGACGGTGTCCGAGGGGCGCGGTCCGGTTCCCGTTCCGGTTCCGGGTCGGGTTCCGGCGGCGCCTCGCGTGCCCCGGTCCGGACAGGACTCGTCGCCCGGGGCTTTGTTCGTTGCGCTCCCAATGGCAATGGCGATAGCGAGCGGCAGCGGCAGCACGCCCTGCGGCGGGAATGGAGCGTCCACCGTCTTAGCGGGTCATGGAGTCTCGTCAGGAGGGAGGAGTAGGGCAGGCAACAGCCCTATTCCCACTTGTGTCAAGCTCTCCCGCCCCTTCCCGCCTTGGACGGTGGACCCACCGTGGCCGTGTCTCGCTCCAGCACGTTGCCCGGCGGTGGCACGGGGATGACCCCCTCCCAGTCCTGCGAAGCCGGGAGGGGTGGGTAGCATCAGCGCTGGAGCGCTTCCTTGCAAGCCTGTGCTGGCCACCGCAAGACCCGTCTCCAGAGGGGAAAGCCCAGCCCTCTTCTCAGCCCACCTAAGCTCTTCGCCCTCACGACTTGCTTCCCCCTGCGCCCCCGCGCTGTGTCTGGGCACCCGACACTGCCCAACACGATGTGTGCGGTACCGTACACAGCCGCCTTTCACACCCACGACCCACCTTGCCCCGAGCCACACATACGCGACCCAGGGTCTCGCTTCTCCGCTGTTGGGTTACCCGCAACTGACTTAGGGTTCGCACACATGCGACCCACCTCGCCCCGTGCATGCCCCGCAGCGCAGGACACAGCCCAGGCCACCCACCTCGCCCCGTGCCACGCAGTCCAGGATCTCGTCCAGCGCCTCGGGGGCGTACCGGAACAACATCTTGAGCTGGCTCTGCTCCAGCCGCCGGAGCCAGGCGGGGCTGGCGTTGCGTGCCACGCGGGATCGGCCCCGCAGCCGCTGCGACGCACCGCTCCGCAACGCTGCGGATACACGGCTGCTGCCGCCGCCACCCCCGCGGGCGCCGCCTCCGCCTCCGCCTCCGACGCCCCGGCCGCTGGTGCCGCCAGCCTCCCCGTCCGTGCCCGTGTCCGTGCCGTCCGTGCGGTTGCCCCCGACCCCGGCCTCGTCCTCGTCTCCCGTTTGCGGCTGCCAGCCGGGGCCAAGGACCTCGTCCTCGTCCTCATCCTCGTCATCCACACGCAGCTGGGGTGGGAGCATTATGGGAGGTGATGGGTGGCACGGGAGGTGGCCGCGGAGAGGGAGTTCCGCGCCTCGCGTCGCATGGCGCCGAACAATATGGTATGATAGCGCACCCACTCATTCCCACCCACCTGCTTGGTGGCTGCGCCCATGTACGCGATGGACGCGCGGTTCTGATGGAGCACGTGCCTGCGAGCGGTTGGTGGCGTTCGGGGTGGTTAGCGGTTGGCGGGTGGTGGCAGGCCGCTGCGGGTTTGCGACTAGCAAGTGGCACAGGTTCAGCACAGGCGGGAGGGCCTGGCCCGGGCCAGGCGAGCGGTCTCACCCCGACAGGTCGAAGACGGTGCAGCAGGAGGGGATGTGGGAGAGCAGAATGTAGTCCTGGTGAAGTGGGGAGCGGGGGGGCGGCAGCGTAAGGCAGGCATCTTAAGAGTTGGCCGAACCCTGCCCTTGATGAGAGCAACATTGCCGGCCGCCCTTCCAGCCCCTGCCGCCCCGCCATGCCCCACCGGACGCGGCCCTCACCGTCCTTCGCGCCCTCAGTCCCGCCCCCCGCCCCGCCTCCCACACACACCCTCTGCAGCCGCTGGCTGAGCTCCAGGCGGCTGAATTCGAGCACGTAGCACACCACCAGCCCCGGCACCGCGGGCGAGGTGGGCAGCTCGCGCAGGGCCACGGGCGTCAGCTGGGTAAGGGAAGGAATTCGTGGGGCAGGTCGCGATGCTTCATTGCAGCGTCTTCAAGGTACCGGGCACGGATGGCTGAGGCAGACCAGTGGCCACGAACCCTCACACAGCCCTCAGAGGCGCACCCTTCATGCAAGCCCCTGCCCTTCCCCCTGCCCCTGCTCGTGCCCCGGCCCACCTCCATGCTGCCGCAGCCCTGCACCTGCTCCAGCAGCGAGTCAGCCAGCGTGTACCGCAGCACGCCCGACTCGGCACGCAGCAGCCGCCTGCCAGTGGGGCGCCGGGGGCGGGGGGCGGGGGCACCGGTGGGCGGGGCGGGGACGAAGGCGGGATTGGATGCGGTAAAGTGCTCGGCAAGGAAGTGGCAAGGCCCCCTGGGGCCTACCAGCAGCCCCACCTCCTGCAGCCCGTCATCCTCGGACTGCGTACCCACCCTTCAGCCCCTGCCCCCTCCCGCTCACACCGGCCCGCCCCTACTCCACCATGCCTCCTCCACACCCAACCCCCACAGCCCCCCCAACCTCAGGGCGTCCTCCATCACCGTCGCCAGCGTGGGGTCCCGCCTCACGTGCGCCGCCAGCAGCCCCCGGTACTCCCCCACCTCGTGCAGCCGCAGGAAGGCGCGCGCCGCGTGGTTCAGGAACACGGGCTCCAGGGACTGCCGCGGGCCCTCATTGGCCAGGGCCGAGGCTGAGATGCGGCGACCCGTGAAGGAGCTGCGGGAGGCTTGCACGGAGAAGGTCCCCGAGACAGCACCGGCAGCGGTGCCGGAGGCGGGCGGCGGCACGACGGGGGCGGGGGCGGAGCCGGGGGCCGGCGGGTTGAGGTCGGGCAGGCCGCACTCGGCGGCGGCGGTGGCGGCAGCGGTGCCGTTCATTGCGTCGGCGGCGATGCCGCCGACGGAGCTGCTGACGACGGGCGAGGACATCGTCCCGACGGGGCCGACGCCAGCGCTTGCGCAGCCTCCGGCGCCGCCGCCGCCTCCGCCGCCGCCCGCTGCTGGCGGCGCCGCTACCAGCTTGAGGACCACCATGGGGGCGCCGGCGGACTGGAGCTTGTCCATCTCCGCCCACAGCCGCAACACCGGGATGCCCGCTGCGCGCACGCGGGGGAGGAGGCACGGATGTTTTACACACGTTACGGGTCTCCGCACAGTTAGGGCGTCCTGGCCAAGGCCCAGCAAAGTGCATCCGCCTCTCCGCCCCTTGCAGCCCCACCTGTGTCGTCAATTTCCAGTCCGGCTGCCTGCAGAGAGGTCTTGGATCGCTTCAGCTTGGCCGGGCGCCCGCCGGCCGCGCGGGAGGCGCAGCTCGCGATGGAGGGCCCCGAGGCCTCGGGGTCGAGCAGGGAAGCGCGCAGGGCCCCGCCACCCTTAACCGAGCGGCTGCCAACGCGATAGCCCAGGGATGCGGACCGGCCCCCAAAGGGATCCGACGTGGCCACTAGAGCGCTGCCTCGCGCTGAGGCCTGGCTCTTGAGATAGGAGGGCTGGCGGGGGACGAAGCCTGCCGGACGGGGAGGGGGGGACGGGGGATGGGAGGGGTTGGGTCTCCTTCTCCCCTAGCTCAAACTTGGCCGGCAGCCTCGGCAGCCTACACACCATAGGGATAAGGAAGCTAAAGCTTGTGGCATTGCGGGCTAGGCGTGAATCGCAAGTGACAAAAACGGTGCGGTGACCAACGCAAGGGGCGCCGGGGCGGTGGGCGGTCGGGGATGCGCGCTGCCACGCGTGCCATAATAAGCGCTGTCACCAAGCTCTATAGTGGCTACCTGTGCTCCGCACTGAAGCCGACGGCTGGCGCATAGCCCGCAGTGATGGCATGCGCTGCTGCGTTTTTGTCGCAGGTCCATCATCCTCGGCCTCCTCTGGCTCCTCCGAGCGGAAGCAGCAAGTCAGCCAAGCCATTACGGCCTGCTGTCGGTTCTCGGTGAGCCAGAGTCGGCTCAGCGCCGTGCGTCTGGCCCTGGCGTCACAGCCCGGCTCTGAGAAGACCCCGACATAGCTATATACTAGGGAGTCGAGCTCTATACAACTGGTTCACAGGTTACTTCGTGATAGAAGCCATCGGCTGGAGACTTTGGCTTAGCGGTATGACCCTGCAGTGTGCTGCTGTGGATGAGATGCGCTTCAACTCAAATGGCTCGCGACAACCAGCATGGCACATGTCCATGTCAGGCTGAAACCCTCGATCATGCCGTGACATGCCTCGCCCCCACGCCCCCCATGTCCATCCTCAGGGGACTCCACATCCTCGGAAGGCATACGCCACCTGCGTAATACGGGCGCCCTATCGACCGCGCTCAAGCGCAATAGGAGACATGTTGCAACTGTCAATAGCTCAGCCGACCGTGCCCTCAGTCGACCCGCGACTGCGCCCCTGCCCTCAGCCCCGTGACTCGAGCTCCCGACGTCCCGAGCATGATAAGGCCCCACCCCCTGTCACCCATGAACTTCCCTAGGTTGACCCATGAGGCCATGAGCCAGACCTGCAACGGTCAGGTGGGTTCCGCCCTTCGAGGGGAGTGATGGTACCGGCTCGTGACGCATGCCGGGATGCAAGTGCGGCCCTCGGCACCCGTGGTCTGGTGCGGTCTGGTGCAGTCCGTGCAGACGCGCAGTTCGGAGCCGCGGCCAGTGCTGCTATCTTCCTGGGGCTTGGCTCTTGGCTGTGACTTGAAGTGCCCCCTCCAGGGATCGTGACTTTCGGTACATGTGCACGAAAGTTCGCTTTCGATGGCTTTCGGTTTCGGTACAAGGGGTTGGGAGGCCGTCTTGCAGCTGCCACAGTCGTGCCCTGCGCTAGGGCCCCTCGTCAGAAAGTGTTCCCCGCTTCAGGAACCTTGACCTGTCCGTGCAGAGCTCGGGGGGCTCACAGGAGGCACCGTTTGGTGCGGCGTCAGCATGATAGCCTTGTCGGAAAGTGTTCCGTCAAGCAAACCCCCTGCAAATCCTGTCTCCTTGGCGTTTCAGCGCTCCGGGAGTGTGCAACTGACCGTGAATCCTTGTGTCAGGTAAACCTTATCAGAAAGTGTTCCCCAGCTTGGCCCACATGCCCGAAAGGGGGCCAGGCGGGGCCAAAACCTTCTGTACATGGGCACGAAACATGGGTCTCCAGGAGAGAATCCTTCGTGACCCCTGCACGAAAGTTGCCAAAACGCTTTCGTGCAGAGCCCTCAGCATCGAAACTTGCACGAGAACGAAAGGAAGATAGCGGCCCGCGGCAGTTGCCGGTCTGGCAGGCCAGGCAGGGTGATGGTCTGTTACGCTGGGCCCAGCTGGGCGCGGAGCTCGGGTGCAGGATACGGGGAGGCCTGGGTCCAGGGAAACTGCGGACATGGACACCCAAGCAAGGTGGAACCTGGTGGAACAGGGAACTTGCTTGTCGGCTCATGCCGTCGTGCGCGCTTCACGGGAGCACGCACGTGACTCCACATGGCAGGCGCGTGGCAGGGTGTAGTCAGCGCCTCGCTTGCTGCAGCGCAGGCACCCGTGTGGACTGCGGAGCAGCGACCGCTGATCCCATTTTGACAGGGTGCTGGTCTTAAGCCCTGCTGCCCTGGAACGGAGCTCGCATGCAGGGTCCTGGGACACCTGGGGATGATTGGGAGGTCGCATCGTCAAGTAAGGACCTTGCTTACAGCATGGTCGCGCCGTGCCCCTCGAGCCCGATCGTCCAGTTCAGCTCAGCCCCACGCAATGGGGTCCCATCCGTGACGCTGCCCGCATGCGCTTGTCCCCCCGACAACGCCAGAGCACTGCCCCCGACACACGTGCATAGTACGTAATGCAGTACGAAGGCCCACGGCCGCGTGATGCAGCCGCTAGCGGTGGCGGTTAGCAGTGACTAAGCCCGTCCCGCCCCCGCCCGTCCCTGCCCGATAATCGTCCAGCCCTTGCCCACTCGAGCTCCCGCTGAACACTCTCTTCCCCCTGAAGACTATCATTTAGCGCAAAACCCTCCTGCTGCGAAAGCACCTTGACCTCGACGGTGGGCTGCGTGCTCAAGGATGAAGCCTCGCCCACAACACTCGGCAATCACACAACCACGAAGGCCACGCTCCACTCCCACGACCTACACAAACTGGCCATCGTTCCCTTCCACCTCGCGCCACGCTGGCTCCCTGCGCTGCCGCTGCCCGCCTTCAGCCCTGCAGTAGCACAGCGCAGGAGCGTCCGGCCTGCGCCCGTTCCGCTGCCTCGCACCGCCGCCTTGCGGCCGCCGCCTTAAGCCGCCGCCCCCGCGGTAGGCGCCGCTGCCGCCGCCGCTGTGCCCGCACCCGTGGTTGCTCCTGATGCGGAGCGCACGGCTGTGCACACACGAGCCACTGCGTCCCGCCAGGTTGCCGCCAGGTAGCGGAGGGAGGGCTGCGGCGCGGGCGTGTGGCCCGATTGCAGCGCGGTCTGCGGGGTCAAAGGGGAGCGGCTCGCGGTTGCATGCAGCCAGTCAAGAGCTCGAATGGTGCCCCAACCGGTCTTGGCTGATCAACCCCCCGGCGACCCTCCAGCCGGCCCTCGCCACACCCACGACCCCACCGCGAGCGCCTCCCCCTCCGTCCCTATCCCCGCCCCGCCCGCCCTAGTCCACCCCACCTGGAAGTGCAGACGTGCCGCCCGGCCGTAGGGGTGGCTGTAGGCGGGGTCGGTGGAGGCGAAGGCGGGCATGGGCGGGCTGCCGGGGTAGTCCCACGGCACCCACATGCGCAGCCGCCGCCAGGAAGGCCCCGCACCGCCGCCCGCGCTGGACCCAGCGGGGCCGTCCTCTGCGGCCAAGGCGGGGTGGGCAGGTTCACGGGTCAGGCCGCCGGCCGCCGGACAAGGGCCAGCGCTTAGGACCCCAGCCCTCAGGGCCCCCGGACTGTCCCGTGCCGTGTGCTGCGCCCCAAACCCTAAACCTGACCTCCACGTCCGCCCTCGCAACGCAACCACCGCCCCCGCGCTAGCGCCGCATCGCGCATTGCGCCCAGGGGCGCCCGTCTCACCGTCCCCCTCCCCGGGCAGGGTGACGGTTGCAGCCACCTCCACCAGCCAGGCATCGGCCTCCAGGCCGCCCCCGAACGGCAGCCCAGCGGCGGCGCCCCCCTCGCCGCCGTCGGCCCCCTCCACCAGGCGGAGGCTCACGCTGCCGCCCAGCTCCTCCTGCGCCTCCGCCACGGCCTCCGCCACCGCGCGCCGCCGCCGCTTGAGCTCCGGCGAGTGCGCCTCGGCCTCCTCCGGGGCCTGCGAAGACGGGTACACACAACCAAGTAAGCGGGGAACTCCTCAAACCCAAGACTGGCTTTTTTAGCATCAATGCCCTAACCCCCTGCCCATCATGCCCCGGTACACCCGGCCTCGTGCCCTTGCTATACGCTTCTGCACGCAAAACTAGCGCACCGCACCAGCTGCCACTGGACCGGAGCCCTGCGCCCAGGCCGCACCTCTCGCTTGCCCCCAGACAGCTGCGGCCGCGACCCGCTGGTGACGCCGCCCCCGCCCGCGGGCGATGCCATGCCCAGGCCCTGCAGGCTGCCGGCGCTGCCCGCGGAGTACATCCGCCCCCCCGCCACCAGCGCCGCCGCCTCGGCCGCCGCGTTGGACACCGTCCCCGCCAGCTTCTCCGCAGCTCCGCCTCCCACGCCCACACCCGCGCCATCGCCGCCTTCTGCCCCGTACGACATGCCCGCGACGCGGCACACCGAGACGACGCGGCCGCGGCGCGGCGGCCGGCGTGCACCGCCGGGGCCAGAGTCCACGGCGGCGGCCGCCTCGATGAGCTGTGTGCAGGCTGGGGGCGGCAGCGAGGGCAGCAGCGAGTCCGTGTCGAAGTTGAGGGCGTCGGCGGCGCCCCGGGCGCTGAAGGTCTTGAGCGTGGCTGCCGGCAGGGGCTGCGCGAGGAGGCCCAGCAGCCTTGTCACTGCGTCCACGGCCGGGGAGCCCGACTGCGGGGGTGGGGCGGGGACGGAGGCGGGGACGGGGGAAGGGTTAGCAGAGGTACATCGGGCAGTGCTGCTTGCGAGCTTGCGGATAACGGGCGTGCAGTGCAGTACCAGTCTATAATCAAGCCGTGGAGAGCTGACGCCCCCACCGCTGCTTCCCTGCAATCAGCAACGGCAACCCACCTCGCCCGCCCGCTCAGCCTTGACCGCCGGCGCCGGCGGCCGGCTGCCCCCCGTCAGGTCGATGGTCTCCGGCACCGCGGGCCGCACACCCGCCGCCCCGGGCCCCCCAGCAGCGGCAGGAGCCCCCGCCCCCGCCGCTGCGGCGCCCGTCGCATCCATCTTATTGGGCTGGCTGGCGGGCCGAGCGAGCTTGATCTGCCCGGCACGGAACTTGTTCTGAGCGGCCGCGGCCGCGGCCGCGGCAGCGGCGGCGTTGGCCGGGGCGGCGGGGTTGGAGGGCCCGGGCGGCGGCCGGGCGGCGCTGGCGGCGGCGGCCGGGCCTGTCGGCGCTGGTGCCGCTACGCCCCCGGCCACTGCGCCGTTGAGCATTGGCTCCTGCTTGAGCGGTAACCCCGGGTGTGGCTGCTGTTGCCCCGGCTGGACCGGAGGTGAGATGGGCTGTGCCGAGGCCTGCACGGACATCCCGGGCGCGTGCTGGTGCGGCTGGGGCATGCCTGGCGGCGGGCGCTGCTGCGGCATGGACTCAGCGCCCATGGCCTGAGGCAGCTGCGGCTGCGGAGACACCGCCTGCGGCGCCTGCGCCGCTGGCGGCGCGGGCACCGGCGTGCTCCCCGCCGCCGGCTGCGCCCCTGCCGACGCGGCGGACGTGCGCCGCTGCTGCTGCGCCTGCTCGCCGTTCGTTAGGGACTGCAGAACCACGGTGAGGTACTTTATGGTGGCGGGCGTGACGGGCATGTCGCGCAGGTCGGCGCCGCGGTCGAGAGCGCAGCGCTTCATGGCATCCATGAGGATGCGCTTGCTGCGGTGCGCCTTGGACTCGGGTCCCTCGCGGTCCGCCATCTTGGCATAGCGCTCCAGGTTCTGCCTGAGCACGGGCATGCGGCGCTTGATGTTGTCGATCAGCTTCCAGTACTCGTCCATCTGGTGGGCGGTGGGCTCGGCGCCGCCGGGCGGGGACGCGCCGGGCGCGGGCGAGACGGCGGCGAGTGCGGCAGCGGGCTGGGGCACGGGCTGCGGCGCGCCGGGCTGGGGCTGCTGGGCTGCGGCCCCCGGGTGGCCCGGGGCGCCGTAGGGCGCACCCAGCATCCCCGGGGCGACCGCCTGCGGCGGCTGTTGGGGCGCCTGTCCGGGCATGCTCACCTGCCGGCCCATCTGGGCGGCGGCGGCGGGGTTGACGCCCTGGGCCATGCCCATGCCGCTCTTGCGTGCCGCCGCCGCGGCCGCAGCTGCTGCCGCCTGTTGCTGCTGCTGCTGCTGCGCCACCGCCGCGGCCGCCTGTTGCTGCTGCTGCTGTGCTGCGACCGCCGCGGGCGCGACGGCAGAGTTGCCGCCCATGCCTGCCATACGCGCCTGCGCCTGCTGCTGCGCAGCAGCGGCTGCCGCCACGGCTGCGGCCTGGTGGTGAGCCTGCATGTGGGCGGCAGCCTGCTGCTGCTGCTGTTGCTGCTGCATAGCAGCCACGTAGTGCGCGTGCTGGTTGACGTCTTGGGGTTGGTTGGGCTGCGGCGGTTGGGCCATGCCATACGGCCCGATCCCGGGTTGCACGGGGCCCGACTGTACGGCGCCCGGCATGCCCGGCACGCCGTGCTGCTGTACGCCGTGCTGCGGCTGCTGCGCGGCCATGCCGGGCATACCCATGGGCACGCCGCCGGCAGCCCCCATGGCCCCCGTTGCAACGCCGGGGTGACCCGGGTGCCCCACCATGCCTTGACCCGGCATGCCCTGCGCCACCCCCGGCTGTCCGCCCATGCCCATCATCCCGCCGCCGGCCTGAACGGCGCCCGGTACGGCAGCATTTTGTTGTACGGCCATAGATGCGCCATACATGCCGCCCATGCTCCCGTCCATGGGGCCCGCTCCACCCGCCACGCCGGCGCCCGGGCCCGCCATGCCCGCTGCCCCTGGTTGCTGGCCGAAGCCCTGTGGTCCCGGGCCGCCGCGGCCCTGCACGCCCATGCCTCCCTGGCCTGGGTACGCCTGCAGGGGAGGAAGCCGGAAGCAAGGGGTTAGCGCAGACAGTCCGGTTGCGGGCCACGGCCTACTGCAAAGGCTCCAACGTGGGGGCGCAGGATCGGCGACCCAGCAGTAGGGCATTGCACGGGCGGCCGCCAGACGTAGAGGCTGTGACCCCAAGCCCAGAGAGTACGAACCCAGGCCCAGAGAGTACGATCCTAGGCCCAGAAGGCGTAATCCCAGGCCCAGCACAGCCCCAGGCCACGAAGTGCCGCTGCCCCGCCTCACCCCCGGCATTCCGCCCATCTGCTGCGCGTGGGAGCCCGGCGGCATGCCCGGCACCTTCGCGGCCACGTGCATGGGCGCGGCTCCCGCGGCCTGGCCGGGCTGCGATGGGCCCCGCTGAGCCGCCTGGCCGTAGGGCCCTGGCTGCGGCTGTTGGCCGTAGCCCATTGCCTGCTGCTGGGCCGCCTGCGCCTGTTGCTGCTGCTGCTGCTGCCCGGAGGCATTCACAAACACCCCCAGGAAGTCGGTAAAGCCGTCACCCTCGGCCACGTCCGGTACGGCTGGCTCCTGCTCGTAGCCCTGCGGTACCGCCTGTGGCGTGGTAATGTCAGGTCAAGGCAGGCCCAACGTGTGCGCAAGCCACAAGCGCAAGGGATCGACGTACCTGAGCATGTGGCTGCTGGGGCATGACATGGCTTTGCTGCTGCTGTTGAGTCTGCATCATCGCCCCTTGCGGGTAGCCCTGCGCCTGCGGCATCTGTTGGGCCTGTTGGTGGTACATTTGGGGCATTTGCTGCTGCTGCTGTTGCTGTTGCTGCTGCTGCGCCTGTTGTCGCTGTTGCTGTTGGGCTTGCTGCTGCTGTTGAGCCTGTTGGCCCGTCAGGACGTTCAGGATGCCCTCCCGGCTCTGCTCCAGCTTCTTATGGAGGACCGCTGTATAGTGGTTCTGGGCCGCAGGGGAGGAGGGGTAGATGAGTCGCTTGTTGAGGAACTAGCTTAATGCTCAGCACTCCTGATCAAACCAGGGTGCGGAACAGGCAGGGGGCCAGACAGGCAAGACAGTGCGGGGGGCGTTGGGCCGCTTCGGGCCTTCGCCACGTGCTGAGGGGGTGTTCGTGGCAGTCCCCAGCGCACCATGTCCGTGCTCCTCCTGAACGCGTCTTCCTCTGCCCTGTCCGCCACAGTTTGCAACTTTGGAGCAAACTTAGTGTTGCCGAAGTGCTGCATCAACATTTGCAGCCTGCACACGCGGGTTCCGGTCAGTTTGGATGAGGAGCATTGGGACTGGGGGTCACGCCCGCGCGCAAGCCCCGCGCTCACCCATACTTCCGCCAGTACTCCCGTGTGGGAATGTCCACGTGCGGCCCAGCCTGGAGGGGCTGGGCGACGGGCTGCTGGGCATACATTTTCCCTCTGTCTCGGCTCCGGCCTGAAGTGCCGAGGCCGTTAGCCCCGCGGTGTCATGCTAAGCAGATGCTCTTCCTCAAGGACTGCAACGTTGGATCGCAGGAGCCTCGGTCTCAGTGCGACAGACTGTATGCACGCGTGCAGTTGTTTCCAGCTTGGAACGATGTGTTAAGAGAGGGGCGTGCAGTATGGGAAGGGGTATACGAGAATGCGCACTGCAAGCGGGCCCTGTGATGCGCCAAACGCGCCATTCCACCCAGCCCCAGTCGCCCCAGACCAGTCTCCAGACCAACCAGATAGCCGTCTATACCCTTACACACAAGGCTCGCGTATAATGGGCAATTGAATTCACAAACTCACAGCGACGTCCGGCGGGCTTCTCGGCGATGAGCGCAGCAGGCGACGCGGGGGGGTTCGCCTTTCCGGTGCTCCAGCAGCCTCAAGAGGATCCCAAGAAGGTTAGCGGACATGGGGTCGCTTAGTGCTCACCCCATCCCTCAAAACCGTCACGGCGCCTCCTGCGCGCAGATACCCTTGACGGCGTTCTCCACTGTCACGGATCGCTCTGGGCCTTCTTTAGCCCCCCAGGTCGCGGTAAGGACGCGCCGTGTGGCCGCGGGTGTGCCTGCTACCGCGGCGCGGCCCGCGCGGCGGCCTGCGGGCCCACACGTTGCCCCCGAGGTTGCCCCTCACGGTGTCGACATGCCCGTCTCGTGCGCGGCTGCCTATACGATGCGGCTGAGGTTTATGCGCTGCCCGGGATTCGGCTGTCTTCCTTACGCAGGTACCCATCACAGACAAGCCCGCTCGATCGAAGGTGCGCGGGCGAGCCGTATGGGCGGGGCCTTGGAAGGCCCCCCGGGGCAGGCCTTGGGAATGTTGGCGAAGGCTGGGGAAGGCCGGGGACTGGGGAAGGCTGGGGAAGGCTGGGGAAGGCTGGGGAAGGCCGGGGAGCCGCGGTGTGCTGGGCCGTAACCTCACAGGCCGCGCCGCCGGCCCTTGTCCGCCGCCAGTGGGAGCGCAAGGCAGCGTCACCCCAGGCCCCGCCTAGTGCTCACCCCTGAAACTCCACCGGTCCCTCGCCAACTCCACGAGCCCCTAGCTTCTTTCCCCATCCCAACTTGTGCCCCCGCCAGATCCCGCTTGAGAAGGGCTACACGCAGGTAGACTGGCTCAAACTCTCCAAGTCGGGGACCGACCTCAATGGCCTGGGGGGGCAGGCACTGCGCAAGGACATCAGCCTGGCGGAGGTGGCCCAGCACAAGACGGCGGGTGAGCTGGGTCGGGGAAGGGCGAGAGTGGGTGGCGGACGGGGTTGATGAGCACGAGGCAAGCTTGCCACTCGGAAAGTGCTCGGGGGAAGAGGAGGGCTAAATGAGGCAGGGCGTGTCCGAGAGCGGCTCGGGGGGCAGGATAGCAGGCAGCAGTAAGACACCTGGCGGTGGCAGGCGGATGCGACTTCTTCCGCTCGCCTGCAACACGCACACGCCTGTCCCCCTCGTTCCCCGGCCACCCTTGGTGCTTCCCGCATGCCGCAGACGACGCCTGGATGGTTCTGCGCGGCAAGGTATACAACGTGACGCCCTACCTGCGCTTCCACCCGGGAGGCCCAGAAATCCTGGTCAAGGTGCGGGCGGGGACGGATGATATGTGTGCAGCCATCGTTGGGTCTTCAGAACTAGGAGTAGTAGTGTTGGCTTCGCGAATCGTCGATGCTGCTCGCGAAGCTTGAGCACAGAGCCAGGCTTCTCTTCTAGCGACAACTTGCTCGTGGTGCGCCGCGCTATCGGCGCCGGACCGTGCCGCCGAGTTCCCTGTTCAGCTTTCAACCCTGCCGCGCCCCTTCACCCGCCCCGGTCGCCCTCCCCGTTGCCCCCTCGCCCGCCAGGCCGCCGGTAAGGACGCCACGGCTCTGTTCACCAAGTTCCACGCCTGGGTGAACGCGGACGCACTCCTGGACAAGTGCCTGGTGGGGCTGCTGGCCAAGTGAGGGCTGCGCACTCTGCAGGGCAGCCATCGCTGGACTCCGGACATGCAAACGGTGCTGGGGCGGTGGCAGGGCCCGGTTGTCAGCTCGTCGGTGGAAGGAGGCGTGCGGCCGTCAGCGTCAGACCGTGGGCTCACTGCGCGGGCTGCACTGCGGAGGTCACACTGTGGGATGTCCGCAGTGGCGGAAGCGTGGGCGGCCGGGGAAGGTCGGTATCCAGCCACGGGGGTCGTCGGGCAAGCCGGGCGGGACTCTGCCATACTGGTCGGGAGGGACTGAGCTTGATGACCTAGATACGCTGATAGGTGCACCATTGGCTGTGGCACGCTTGGCCATAGAGCTGCCGCAAGAAGACAAGGCCCTATGAGGCGCGGCCGCAGCACGCGGTGGGAGGATGGCTTCCATGTGCGAACGGCTGCTCGTGTTAGCCGGGGAAGCGAGGTTACGCTGTCGGGGGTGCAGTCGAGGTTACGCTGTCGGGGGTGCAGTCGGGGGTAGCTACGGTAGGGCACATGTGGTGTGAAGACTACCCATCGGCTGAGACCCAACATTCATTTGCAGGACGGTCGGATGTGTGAGGGGGCAGTATTGCATTATTGCATATGGTATTGCCGGTGGCATTGCTAGATTGGTGAGATGACCGGTACAACATGATAGGTAGTGCGTCTCAGGGACGCCGCCCCAGAGACGAGCTGCCAGCTATGGCTTGCCTTATGTTTCTCACGAAGGCCGGGATGCACCACGGGGCTTGCTCAGAGGCCCGTTGGTGCCGGGGAGTCTGTGACCCTGTGCCACGTGGCATCGCAGCTGCAGCGGCAGCAACCACAGTCAGGGAGTGTGCCGTGTGGCCGCCCGTCCGCGCGTGATAGTATGACCCAGGCACAGCCGTCAACACCTCCTTCTGTTGCAACCCTCAACCGCAACTCTCCGCTTGGTCGCTCAGTGTTGTCAGTAACGCGTCTAGGAAAGTCCGCAGCAAGCCTTCAACCGGTCACCCTGCCACCAGCGCCAGCACTGATGGCCAAAATAAGCACCGTGCTGGTGCATTCAATTGATCTCCCACACGCTCGCGCTCTGCCAAACATCCTCAGGCGTGCCACTCTCTCTATCGTCGCCTCATACCAGCTCCATACCTGTGTCCAGCGGGCCAGCTGAGCCTGTGCCTCTGCAGTTCCGTCTTGCACGGTTCTGCACATCTCACCTCTGCCTCACCACCTGCACACCCGACCCCTCCAGCAGCCCGGAAGCGCCGGCGCCGAAACCGCCACCGCCGGCGCCCCCAAACGCCGCTCCAAACCGCTCATCCAGGCCCCGCCCGCCCCCGGCCCCGCGCGCCGCGCCGCCCCCCACCAGCGCCTGCCGCTTCACGTCCAGGAGCAGCCCCGCAGCCGCCTCGGACAGGGCGCGCTTGGTCCCGACCGCAGCCCCGCCGGCGCCTCCGCCGGCAGCGGCGTGGCGGCCGCCCCCGTGCGCGTGCGTGTGGGCGTGGTGGTGTTGGTGGTGGTGGGGCTCGCCGGCGGCCCGGCCGGGGTTGTCGTGGGAGGAGGGGAAGGTGGGCATGTCCGCGGGCTGCTTGGGGTAGGGCTTCTCCTGCACGGCGGCAACGCATGGGTGTGCACACGTGACTGCTGTCCCCCTCATCCCCCCCGGCGATGTCCCCCCCTCCCCCCGCCTCGAGCGCCTAGAACCTCAAGGCCGGTGGCCGCGTATGACCCCGGGGCCCCCAGCACTGCCCGTGCGAGAAGCACGCCTCCGCGCGTGCCCGCCCCCACCTGGAACCACTCGTGCCTCAGCGCCTGCCGCGCCGTGATGCGGCGGTCGGGGTCGTACGTGAGCATGGCGTTGAGCAGGGCCACACCCGCCTCGGACAGGTTGGGCAGCTGGGGGGGAGGGGGCAGGAGGCGGGGGCCAGGGGTTGGGGGGGGGGGAAGGGATGGGTGACCGGGGCAGGTGCAGCTTGCTGCAAGCGCATGCAAGCGGCACACGGGGCAGTGCCAGCAGTGCCAAGGCAGCATGCGGGTTATGGTGACCTTGTCAGGGACCGCGCGGGGCTGTCACGAGCCGAGGGATGCCCCCTGGCCGGTCGCAGCCATGCGGTAAGCGCCCTGCACGTCATAGCCGCACCTGTCGCTTGAGGTGGTTGTAGGGCTGGTCCGGGAAGGCGAACTTGGAGGCGTTGGGGAGCGCCGACAGGCCCTGCGGGGAGGTAGGTAGGGCCGCGGTGCGGTGAGAAGGTCACGCTTGCCGCATGAGGAGCGGTGATATACACTCGAGAGACCCGATTTCCTGAACCTGAGAAATCTGCGCTTCACGCGGCCCGATCCCTGCCCACCGGCCATATCCGCTCGCTGGGCGTGCCCAGCAGGCGGGCCATCATGCTAAGCGCCTCGGCCTCGGAGCCCGCGGGGAACAGGGGCTCGCCTGCGGGAGTCCACGGGTGGAGACCAAAGGGTGAGGCCCAATCGGGAGAGGTCACTCTGAGGCCATAAGCTCAGCACCCCCCGCCGTGGTCCATGCTTCCGTCGACTTGCCACCGCACCGCCCTGCCCCCGCCGCAGTCCCCACCCGACGCCAGCTCGGCCATGACGCAGCCGCAGCTCCACAGGCTGTAGGGGTGTGCGTCAGGGGAGGGAGCACCCGCAGGTGGGCAAGGGCAGCAGGATGAGCAACAACGGGAACGCGAAGCTGGCAACCGCGGCCACCCAAGACCGCCCACTCGAGAGTTATGGAAGCCTTGTTGCTGTGCTTTGCATCCCTCACAACTCGGTTGCTGCCTTCGCCCTCCGTTTCCCCCCCCCCTCACTCGATGCTCTCGTCATACTCCTCGCTGCCCAGCAGCACCTCGGGCGCCCGGTACCAGAGCGTGACCACGTTGGGGGTCATGGGGGCCACGAAGGGGGCGAAGTACCTGAGGGGGTAGGGGGTGGGAGAGTAGGTGCCGGGCGTGGGAGACGGGTCTCTCGATCGGAAGAGGGGCGGAAGATAGGCAGACAGGCAGGGCGGGTGTAGCGTGGCAAGGCCCCTTGGCGCCTTCTGCCCGTGGCGCGCTTGGCTGGCGCTCAGCCTGTGGGCGCACCTGGCCAGTCCGAAGTCGCACAGCTTGAGGTGGCCTGTGGGGCGAGGACGCGCGGTGACGGTGAGGCGCCTCAATTGGACTGAGAGTAAGCCCCCGCCCCCCCAACCTCTGGACATGGGCGCCCCGGGAGTGTGTCAGCTGGGCTACGCCTGCCTCCCATCACGCGCCCGCGCACCCGTGTGCGTGTAGAGCAGGTTGGAGAGCTTGATGTCGCGGTGTACCACCCAGCGGTCGTGCAGGGAGGCGACCGCCTCCAGCAGCTAGGCGGGGTAGGGTCAGGGTCAGGGTCAGGGTCGGGGTCAGGGTCAGAACAGCGCAGAAGAGCCTCGGACCGAACGGCTGGCCGGACCACCGCCCGGGTGCTCCGGCACCCGCGGAGAGGGCCCTTGCCCTTCTGCCTCTCGCCAGCCCCCTGCTTTCTCCCCACCTGTCTCATGAGGCACTTGACCTCGGACATGCTGAAGCCCCTGCTGGGCCCCAGCCAGTCCAGCAGGCGGCCCAGGTCGTGCTCGCAGTACTCAAACACGAGGAACACGCTGGGGAGCGGGGCACGGCCACGGGGAGAGGAGCCGGAGCGTAAAGTCAGGCAGACGGCAGGGGGTGGGGGCAGCCCACTGCGCACCATGCCATCCATTCCTTCCCCTCCCACCTCTCCGCCTGGGTGCCGGTGACCACCTTCTTCAGAGCCACGATGTTGGGGTGGTGGCAGGCCTGCAGGTGGCACAGGCGGGCATGACTGTTCAGCGTCAAGGTTGGCAGCGGGTGATGGGTGAAGCAGTCTGCGCGGGGATGGGGTTGCACCCCACTCCCCTTGCACGGGTGCGGAAGGGGTCTCGTTAGTCCCGCCCGCCAGTCGAGCGTGACCCAGCTCAACCCGTGGCTCTCCGACGCCATCCCTCGGCCCTTCGTGCACATGCTCTGCCCCCTGCTTGCCTGCAGCACCCGCAGCTCCCGTATGGAGGTGACGGGCACTCCGTCCCGGGTGCGGTCGAAGCGCACCCGCTTGAGCGCCACGATCTCGCCCGTGGTACGGTCACGGGCCTTGTCTGGGGTGGCGGGGTGGAGGCGGCGGCGGAGAGCGACGGAAGGGGGCGAAGAGGGGCCGGAGGGAGAGCAGCGACGGCCAGGAACGTGACAGTGGAGGTGCGGCGTGGGGATGGGTACGCGAGAAGGTGTTACCAAGGTGGGGTCCGAGACGAGCAAGGAGTGAGCAGAGGCAGCGCAGGAGCCCAGAACCCAGGGGTTCAAGAGATGGCGCCGCCAGTCAAGCGGTTGCGCCAGGAGAGCAGCGGAAGCGACGTTTGTGAACACGATTGTGGGAGGGGTGACATGGGTGCGAAATCAAAGGAGCGGGACGGCGGTGGAGGTCCAGATGCAGTAGGGGTTGTGGCAGGGGCGTGGGGGAGGTGAAGATGAGCGCCACGAATTGTCGGCGGGGTTGGTGGCATGCATTGGGTGTGGTAGCCGGTCGGAGATGACGCAAGCCGGTAGAAGAGGCACGTAGGTACAGCAGGAGTATATGCAAGGCAAGGCAGGGGCAGCGGCAGGGAGAAGCCCAGAGGCGGGGAAGCATTGGGCAGGTGGAGCGGGTGAGGCGACCAGCACCCGGCACGTTGGCCAGCAGCCGACCTGCAGCATGCTGCCCCCAACCGCCGTCCCCTCGCCCCGCGCTTACACACGATGCCATATGTGCCCTCTCCAATACGGTACAGCTTCTCATAGTTGGAGACTGCGTCAAACACTGGGAGCTCGGCGCTCGCCGGCTGCCCCGACGCACCACTCATCCAGCTCTTTTCCTAACCATGCGCGCCTATCATGAACGGTATGGGGCCCCAGGAGGTTCCCAGTGTAGGGCTGCAATGCGACGACCTGTTTGGCCTGTGGCCTGGTCTGCTTCAGTGCTCGTTACACGGCGATCGTCAAACACAATAAAAGACCTTTCCTGTCAGCCTATGTGGGCAGCGTGCTTAAGAGCAATGCCGAACGGCTATAAGCGGTGGGCTTGGTGAGCACGCCGCATGCGCAGGTGAGCAGGTAATGTGGCGTTCTGCAAGGCTTAGGGCACGACAGGCACAACGCGGCCATGGCGCGACCTGAAGATAGCTGAATCCGGGTCTGTCGCAGGCTGCGCCGCGCAGAGGTCGCGTGGCCGGGTGGAG
Organism: Edaphochlamys debaryana; assembly: GCA_016858145.1. NCBI lineage: Eukaryota > Viridiplantae > Chlorophyta > Chlorophyceae > Chlamydomonadales > Edaphochlamys > Edaphochlamys debaryana. The sequence goes on from JAEHOE010000003.1 coordinate 1,145,607, forward strand.
CATGACCCTTTGCAACCTACAGAACCCCACCACCACCCTACAAAACTGCGCGTGGCGCGACAACGGAGGGCGCCTGTGTTGCGACATCTCCATCATCGGAGGTCTCGCGAGGAGGCGCGCGTGGCTTTGCAGCGGCCTGACCTGGGCAAGCCGCTTGGGCTCCGGTATGCGATGGTGAGGCGAAGGGGGTGCTATGGGGCTCACTCGTGGGGCTGGGCTTGAGGTGGGCGCGGCGGGTGGGGGCTTGCAAGTCCTGCTGCCGTATGCGCCCCAGGCGCTAAAAAGAGCTGCTGCACGCGGCGCTTACTCTCACAGCTCATACACCGCACGCGTATAATGAGAACACACGCATAGGGCTCTTGACGCACGAACAGTCCGGCATCCCACATCCTCGACCGGTCACCGGGTGCTCCCGAGCGGCGAAGCTCGCCAACCATGTTGACACCTAGGAAGCAGGGGATCTTGTCCATAGGTGCGAAGGGGGGAACTCTTGCAACCCCTTCTTGCCGCTGCGCATGTCGTCGGGGACACCACACACACTTCTTGCCGCTGACGCAATCTTCCGCCGACTGGCTGCGCGCAGGAGCGCGCTTCAGCCCGCTGTCGACAACAATTGATCAGCAACGCCGCGTCTCCCGCACCATCCCCACATGCCCGGCCCGAAGGGGCGACTGCGAGGTACGTCGCGTGCAAGGCAGTCCTTGCTGGGAACCTACACGATTTGCTGCGCGAGCATTCGTGCTTGCTCGCGACGGTCGGCGTGCAAGCGACTTTCGCCATGCGGGGTCGCTACTGCGCCAACCATCCCAACCGCTAGGTGCTCAGGCATCGCTGCTCGCGGCGTCCCCGCATCGACTATCAATCCTCGTCCCAGGAGCCCCATGTGGAAAGGATGAAGCCCATTCCCGCCTCAAACCTGCGAACCCTACCCAACCCGCTGCCCCCCCTCCGCAACTCCTCCCGCCCCCCGCCCCCCCGCTCTGCGCCTGGCCCGCCTTCGCCCTCCTCGCAACCGACGCGGTCCCAGGCGCCCGTGCCCGAGGCTGATGATGTGCAACCCGTATACGAGCGCATCCTCGATGTGCTCTTCCAGCCGTCGCAGCAATTCAGCTACTCCGAGGTGAGTGTGGAGCCTGTACCGGGCCGACTCCGTCAAGGACGAGCCCCGAAGGCTGAACCTGCCTCTGCCCACACAACCTGCAGGTCCCCGAAATCTCAGAACTCTTCACCTTTGCGGAGATTCGGAGTCTGATTGTGGAGGTTCGAAGCTTGCTGGCCGAGGAGCCCTCACTCATATACGTGCCAGGTTGGTGGTGCCCCTACGGCGCCGCGGCTTTCTGCTCCCTGAACCGTGACCAACGGGATCTTGGCGGACCGGGGCAAAGCGCATGACACAGTGCTCCTTCCGTCTCTTCCGCAGCTCCATGCCGTGCCGTCTCGGACATACACGGCCAGCTGCCAGACCTCCTACGCATCTTTGGCTGGGCGGGTCCCCCTGACGGCAGGTGAGGGCTCCGCTCGCTGCCTCGACAATAAGCTGATCTTGAGCCCTGACGCCCCCCCCACCCCGATTTTCGCCTGCTCGCAGCATTCCCTGGGTGTTCCTTGGAGACTATGTGGACCGCACGGTGGGGCCGGGGCCTTTGGTGGTTCCATGAGGTGGTACGACAACCGACAACAACCTGAACGGGGAACCGTCCTGCTGACCGTATGTGCTTGACCTGCCGACGCGCAGGACTACAGCACGGAGGTCATTCTCCTGCTGTACGCGCTCAAGTTCAAGTGGCCCACCAAGATCATCCTGCTGCGCGGCAACCACGAGACGCCCCTCATCAACAACGCGTACGGCTTCCACGTAAGGCTGTGGCGGGCCAACAGGTTGCGGACGTTGCCTGGACAGCTGCCTTGGCGGCTAGTAGCCTCAGCAGGGCAACGCGCCGTAGGCTCAGTGCCAGCCAGCGGTCACCCTCAGCCTAAACGGTTGTGCCTCCCTTTGGCCCGCAGAACGAGCTGACAGCCAAGTTTGGCGACGCGGAGGGCCACGCCCTCTACAACGCCTTCAACGACAGCTTCGACTTCCTGCCGCTTGCCGCCATGGCTGTTCCGCCGGGCTACGAAGGTGGGTGACAAGCTCTAGGGCACAACCGATAAACCTGGGAGCCAAGACCATACCGTAGGGTCAGCGCTTCCTGACGTTCGTGCACCACTCATCACTGCAGGCGAGCCCGAGCCCTACGAGCAGCCGCCCCAGCCTCTGCAGCCCCTGCCCACAACGGCCTGGTGGGCCGCGCCACCCACGCGTGGCCTCTTCGAGGCCCGGCCGCCGATGCCCTGCCGCTACCTGCTGGTGCACGGCGGCATCGGACGGCTGGAGTGTCTGCAGGACATCATCGATGTGAGGCCAGATGCCGGGAAGAATAAACGCGCAAAGTCGAAGCATGCGGATGGACGGACGGCCGCTGAGGTGTCATGCGTGGCTTGCTTGCAGGTGGTGCGGCCCGTGCGGATGACAGACGGAGACGGCATCACGCCAACTCCAGGGCAAGCCGTGCTGCAAGAAGTGGTGAGGCTGGCGGCAGCAGTCTTGGCGGCGGGCCACTCCTCATTGACACTTTGGCCACTCATGTTCCGTTCCCCTTTGACCCCTGCACAGGTCTGGTCCGACCCCGTCAAAGACGAATCGTGCATGGGCCTGCAGCGCTCGGCTCGTGATGGCTACAGCGGGGGCATCGTGTCCTTCGGCGCAGACCGGGTTCACGACTTTTGCGAGGTGGGGGCAGGGAAGCGGGAAGCACAAGTGAGCAGCAGCGCGACCCCACCCCTTCCCAGCGTTGACCTGTGTGGCCCCGTTCTCCCGCCTCACAACGTATCTCCTTGCCTTAGCGCAACCATGTCACCGCTATCCTCCGCGGCCACGAGCTCGTGCACGAGGGCCTCGAGACCGCTTTCGGCGGACGCGTCGTGACATTCTTCAGCGCCGTCAACTACAACGGCTCCCAGATAAACCACGGCTGCATCCTCCACCTGGAGCTCTGCAAAGACGCGGGTGGGTCGCCTTTGGTTGGAAAGGGACAACTGGCGATGCCTCATAGGCAGTAGTTTCCATAAAGCACAGTACGCCCTCTCGTGATAGCCACCTTCCAGCAAGTGGACTGAGCCGATACGTCCGCCCCTCGCCCTCCCGCAGACGGCCTGCCCAGCATCTTGCTGCACCCCATCCGTATCGAGGCGCGGCCGCTGCACCTGCTCGGGCGTGCCACCCAGCTCTCCTCCCCACGGCAGCAGCCCGTCGAGGACGACGGAGACCTGACAGACGCCGAGCCGGACGTGGAGCCCACACGAGACGAGGACATGCCACTGCGCTCGTTCGGCCCACGGCTGCCGCCACGGCCACGCCGACCCGTGTTCAACCCGCTGCGCCGCTCCAGCCCTGTCTCCTCCGACCCGCTGGGGCTGGGCTATGGCGCGGGAGACGACGACGACGAGTGCCCGCTGTCATGCCCTGAGCAGGTGTGCTGGGCATACTTGCCGCGTGCCTGGGGTCTGGTCTTTGGGGTGTTGGCAGCCGGGATTGGGGATGCGGTCCCTAACGCGCACCCTCGGTGTGTCACTCCATGGTGTGTGGCTCAGAGACCTTGCCTCCCTCCTGCATTGTGCTCAGATCGATGACGAGGAGGACGAGGAGACTCCCGAGTGGGCCAGGGACGACGACGTCGCGCCCCTGCCCGACAAGCCGCCCAGCCCCCGCATGCACCCCAAGCTGCAGTTCAAGCAGGCGCAGCACGAATACCGTGACCAGGAGCACGCCCAGCACGAGACGCAGCAGCTAGCCCCGCCACCGCCGCAGCACGCTCAGTCGGCCCCGGCCGAGCAGCAGCAGGAGCCGCAGCAGCCGCCTTCCCAGCAGCACGAGGGACCGGGCCCCGCCGGGTCCTGCCAGGGCCCAGCCCAGGTCCTCGTGCTGGACAGCGAGGACTACCGCAGCGCCATGGTGCAGGAGGTGCAACAACGTTTCCTGCTGATGCGCCAGCGGACACAGGCGGTGGTGGAGGACTTGCAGCAGACGGCGCAGCGCCTTCCTCAGCAACCCCCGATGGAGCGTGCCTGCCAGGGCCTGCCGTCCAGCGGTGCCTCCTCTGGGACGGCCGCGGACGTCGAGGCCCCCCGCGAGCCGCCCTCGTACGCCGACGTCATGGGCCCAGCCTCGCCCCGCATGTCTTACGCCGACGCCCTCCGCGCGCCGCCGCCACAAGCAGCCCGCGCTGGACAGCAGCCGGCGCACCAGGTGCCGCCACTCAACCTGCAGCGCCTGGGCCCGCTGCCACAGCACAAGCCCGCAAGCGCCGCGCAGTCTTCGCCTCAGCAGCCGCAGCCGACGGAGGCTGAGGAGGAGGAGGAGGAGGAGCTGGGGGCGGTGACGCAGGCGGTGCGGTATTCGGTCGACGTGACCACCGCAGCCCTCACGCTGCTGCACCTCTCGCCCTCGTGCGCCGGCCAGCTGCAGCAGACCTGGACGGACCTGTCGCTTGAGGACGCGCCCCAGCCACGCCCACAGCCCCAGCACGCCGCCACGGTGCCCCCGCTGCCTCTCCCGGTCCCCGTTTTGGCCCCGCTGCCTGTGCCTGTGCCAGTGCCTGGCCGTGACCGTGCGGTGGTGGCCGCCTCCATGGCAGCGCGCCGCACCAGCTGGGGCAGCGGCGGCGGCGGCGGCAGCGACGGCGGCGGTGGCGGTAGCGACAGCACCGGTGGTGGCGAGGCGCTTCAGGCGCAGCTGCTGGAGATGCTGGAGCAGCGCAAGCAGGAGATCCTCCGCAACGCCGCGGCCGGCCACCCGGCGCCCCCGCCTGCAAACCCCAGCGGCTCCTCCTCCTCCTCCACAAGCCGGCCGGGCACACCGCCTTGCGGCGAGGAGCGCCTGCCGTCGGGCGCCAGCGGCAGCAGCGGCGGCGGCGCCTCCTCCGAGACCTTCGTGCGGCCGCAGCCGCCCCTGCTGGAGCACCAACACTCGGCGCCCTCGCCTTGCTCTCACGCCCTTGAGAGCGGGGGCTTCGGCTCGCCGGTGGCGTCGCCCTCGCCCGCCGCCAAGTCGCCCATGGGCTCACCGCAGGCCTCCCTCCGCGGCCAAGCCGAGCTGTCCGGGCCCGAAGATGCGGACGAGGGCACGGGCGGCGGCGAGGCGGCGGACCCCACCTGGCTGGCGCGTGCCATGGCGGTGGCGGAGCTGGAGGGGCGCTTCGAGGCTGCGGTAGAGGCCGAGGCGGCCGAAAAGGCAGCCGACGAGCTGAGCGCCATGCGAGTTTAAGGCCAGTCATAAGTTGCTGTCGTACAGCCGATTCGGAAGGCCGCAGTTGCGGGCTTGAGGCGCCATGCAGCAGGGCTGTTGGCGTTCAAGGGCTTTCGCGGCGTTGGTTGCCTCATCGCACAAAAGCAACTGCTCCTGCTGTTCTGCTCTGGAGGCACTGGGCAGCTGTTTCTCTGTGTATCTGGAGGTACCGGGTGTGCAGCAGTGCGCGTGACCCTGGCCGTGCCAGTGTATGTAGCCAAGTAGGGTACCGTAGACGGGCCGCTGGTCGGCTTCTCGGATTCGTACATAGTTATATACCTGTATTCTGTGTGATGCTGATATCGCGTGGTCTCAGGCCTTCCAATGGCAGTAAGGGGCTAGGTACTGTGACAGGAGGTGACAGGGTTTGTGGCACCGGCCCTCTTGGACTGGAGTGACGGGCTGTGGACGGGGTCTTGGAGACGGGCGATACATAGCGAAAAGCAACGGGGGGGGGAATACTGTGAGGGAAAGGCAACAGAGTCTATGCAAGCAGGCGGGTCAGGACACTGGCGGTCTGGGACTGAATCGGTAACGTGAGAGACGTTGTGCTCGCGCGCACCGCACGCCCCCGCACGCCGTGTACACAAGGCGGCACGTGCCATGCATCACCCTAGAATCCCATAAGCTGTGCCGGGAAGTCCAGGAAAGAGAGCGTCCAAAAGACTGACATCGAGGGCGGGGAGCGCTCGGAGGTGCCGGGGCACGGTGCCGGTGCTCGTGGGATTGGGCCATTTGGGCGGGCTGGCATGGGCATGGGGAGGGCGAGAGGTCAACCGCGACCGCAATTGCTCGCAGCGCCAACACCCACCCACGCAGCTATGGGGTAACCCAAGCAGCTCCCCGTTAGGGCAGAGCTCCGTTGACCACGACCTGAGCGAAATGGCAGAATTAGTCTTGCCCGTCGTGGAGACGGACCTCAAGCTCCTGGCAGCTGAGGCCAAGAAGGCGGAGAGCCCTATGAATGTCATGGGCATCTTCCATCACTCGGAGCTGCCCGCTTTGAAGGAGGCGACGGAACGAGCGCTGCACAAAGTCGCAGAAATGCACAAAGCTGGCCACCTCGACGGAGGGCTCGCGAGCGTGCAGCGAGCGTTGGTGCGTGGCTTCATGGATGTCGGGCTCTGCAGGGGACTTTGGCTCACGAGCTGGTGCCCTCGTGCAGGAGATCCTTACTCCGTTTGCGCTTGCGTGTGAGACCAAGTACCCGAAGCTGGCATGCATCGCGCTCAGCTCTTTTCAGAAGCTGCTTGCGAACGATGCGGTCTCGGTCAAGGGGCGCTGTGAAATTATAAAGGCGTTCCAGTCGGTAGGTGTGCACCTGCTGCCAGCCCCCGGGCGCACCAGCCGGCTTCCCCGGCCCCAGCACTGCTCCCCCATCCTGCAGGCGGAGAAGCTCAGCGACGAGAGCGTCAAGCTGCGCATTCTGCAGGCTAGCCTCACCATCATACAGAGCCCCTCCTTTGCGGATGAGCAGGTGGGCAGGGAGCAAAGACGGTACGAGTCGTGCTGGCCCCCTGCGTTCTGAACAGCCGCTGCTGGCATCCAAACCTACGCCTTCGGCTTCCACCTCCCCCGCCTCGCCTCCACTTCCGTCCAGGATGGCATCCAGCAGCTGCTGTCGGTCCTGTTCCGCCTCTATGTCAACAACAAGTCCAATCTTGCCGTGCACAGCACCGCGGGGGCGACCATTCGGCAGGTGCGGGGCCAGGCACGCATGGGCCCGTTCTTGCTGGGATACCGGTCTCCCTGTTCAGTGCTCAGCGCGCAAGACTGACCCCTCCCCTCTCCTGCCTCTCTCCCCAGGCCGTGGCTCTCATCTTTGACCACTCGGTCATAAAGGGCCGGGCCGTGTCCGCTTCAGCGGCCGTGGGGCCTTCATCTACACCCCCGATCGGATCCCCGGCCGTCAGCTCCTCACCCCTCCTGCTGGCCGCATCCACGCCCATCCGCTCCGCCGCTCTCAGCTCCCTGGGGGGAACCGGGAGCCCCGGGGCGCCCGGCAGCGCGGGCGGCAGCGCAGCCATCATGCTGGGGGACCGGAGCAGGGGCGGCAGCATGGGCGGCGCTCCGTCAGGCGTGGCGGCGGCCATGGCCGCAGCATCTGCAGCGGCCTCCGCTGCTTCCGCTGCGACGGCCGGCGGAGGCGGCACTGACGGCGGCGCTCCGCTGGGGCGGGAGCTGGTGCCTGTGCTGCTGCTCGAGGAGGTCGTGGCGTGGCTGGGCGGAGGTGCGCGGGTTCGGGCCTGGGCCTAAGCACCCGCGCCTGGCATATGATGAAGCCCTGGTGTAGCTACGGGGTGGACCAACCGCCTGAGCTGAGCGGCGTGGCCACGCTCTCAGCTGCGGCCCCGTAACCACCCGTTGCCATCCCCGCAGCCAAGCCGGATACTCCGTGGATCTCCCTGGGCGCGCGCGGGCCCCGCCCCGACCGCTCGTTCCTGCTGGAGCTGCTGGAGGGGGTGCTGCTGCAGCGGGCGCCGGCCATCCACCGCCTGCCGGGGCTGGCCTTGGCAGTGCGGGTCAAGGTGCGGAGTGGGCCCTCCTGTGGACTGGACCCCGCTGGGCTCCAGGGGGACCTCTCCAGGTCGACTTAGAAGGCACAGGGCAGGGGCATAGCGCGCATAGCGCGAGGAGCTGTAGACCGAAGCCCCCTGTAGGCTCTCCACCGCCTGCGCCTGCCCCCTGCCCTCTGCCCGCAGGTGGCCCCGGTGGTGTGCGGGCTGCTGGACTCTGCCTGCGACCGCCTGGTGGACCCCGCGGACGCCCCCGACTGCCGCCTGGTGGTGCGCTGCGCGGCCGCGCTGGTGAGCGGGGGGCGGCAGGGGGTTGGGCACATGGGGACGGGGAAGGGGTTAGAAGTGGGGCGGTGGAGGGGGAGCACAGCGACAGCGGCGTGATGTTGGGGCAGGAGTTGCGGCTATCGTTTGGGGCTTCCGCTTAACTCCCGCTTGACGACCGGTTTGTTACGTGGAGCCGCAGGTCCGGCGGCACCACGCTCTGGCCCCCGAGCGGGCGGCCTACGTGCTGGTGCGCCTGGCGGAGACGGCCGGCAGCGTGGGGCGGCAGGGCGCAGCACACCGCTGGCAGCGCTTCATGGCGCTGCAGGTGGGGCGGGTGGGGGTGGGGGCGGGAGCTCCGGCTGTGTGGGCAGCGCTTGGACATCCCGAGAGGGGGTTTCCGCTGGCTGGGTGGGTGGGGGACCACCTGCGAAGCAAGGAATTCCCCGTCGCTTATACCCGCTATGATTCTGAACCCGCAGGCACTGAGGCCGCTGCTTGGGGAGCCTCAGCTGGTATACAGGTGCGGGCGTGGGGGCTGCCGTTGAACAGAAAGAAGGAAGGAGCCTACGTAGACACGTCAGTAAGGGACCATTCCTGGCAGGGTCCGTGCCCAAGGTTCCCGCTGCAAAAGTCTTCGGCCCGTGCCCTGCAGGTTGTACCACCTGAACGCAGCTGCCTCCAGCGGAGGAGGGGGCCTGGGACCCCGCGCGGGCGACTCTGGCGCCGACGCGGGCGGCGAAGGCGGGCCGCTGCCGGCGGTGGTGCGAGCCCTCCACGACTCCCTGCGCTGGTGGGTCGGGGGCCGTGCAAGCCATCTGACAACGCAACAGGCAGCGATCCTCCCGCTCCTTACGGCCAAGGGCTAGTCCTGGCCGCAGGCCAGGGCATCGCCAGCCTCGCGCCTGCACATCCCATCTGCCTCATCTAGGTTTCGGGTCTTATGCCACCCCCACACTCACAGCACCCACCCACTGCGTCCTCTCTGCCTCTCCGCCACCCACCCCTGCGCCCCGCGGCCTCCGCAGGTACGTGCGCACCGCCATCGAGACGCCCGAGGACGACGTGGTGGCGGCCCTGGGCAACCTCTACCTGCAGCGCCAGCTGGGGGCGAGGGACTCGGTGCAGGTGGGGCCTGGGTGAGGCATGGCACAGAATGGTCGTGCCCGCTGCACCACACAGCGCCTCCTTGCTGGTCCTACTCATCACCCACTACCTGAACTCCCTGGCTGGCGTGGTCACGCCACTGCTCGTGTCCCGTCCCTGTCCTTGCCCAGGAGACGGAGGCGTTCGGGACCAACCTGGCGCACGGCAGCGAGGTGGTGATTGCGCACCTGGGCCTGGAGTGCGTGCTGGCGCTGGGGGCCTCGGCCGAGGCGCTCACGGACGCAGTGGTGGTCCCCGCGGAGCCGGGCATGCCCTCGCCCAAGCGTGAGCAGGGGGCGGGGCAGCCGGGGGCTAGGGGCTGAGAGGGACGGGCGGGAGCCAGGGTGGCCGGCGGAGAGGGGCTGGAGGCAGAGGATGGGAGCGGCGAGCTGCGAGCAAGGAGAGACCTCGTTCGTGCACTGCTGACAGCTTGTGATTCTTGCTGGCCCTCCACGCTCCGTACAGTCATGACGCGCGACACGGCTGAGATCCGCGTGGTGTCGGTGGCGGGCCTGGTCTGCGTGCTGTGGCGTGCTGTGATGAACGTGTGCAACACGCTTCTGGCGCGTGCGGGGCATGACGTGCTCGTCAACATCCTCATGCGGGGGCTGCAGGTGCGGGGCCGCAGGGGCAGGGCAGCACGGGTTCCGGTTCTTCGACCAGTCCAACACGGCACGAGCCCGAGACTGTCAGTCGCGCAGGCTTCCAACCACCCTCCTCACGACCGCACCGCACCCTCTCACCTGTGGTTGCTTGCAGGGCATGACCTACAGCGCTGGCGCCCTGGGCCTGCGGGAGCCGCGCGACACGCTGCTGCACGCGCTGTGCGCCCACACGCTGCTGCCCCCGGGGGAGGACGACATGGCGGCGGCCATGGCCCTGGGGCCCCCGGGCGGAGCGGCGGGGCCGGGGGCGGGCGGCGGGGTGGGGGCTTTGCCCGAGGACCGCAGCGTTGGAGGGTGAGGCGGGGCGCGGGACGGGGCGCAGGCTGGGGCCCGGTGAATGCAAGGACTTGTACCTGGGCAAGGTGTTGGTGTTGGTGTTGGGGCTGGGCTTGACCTTGGATGTTGAAGTGGGCAGCGGCAAGGCTTGCTAGGCCTATTTGACCTCTGACTAACCTCCAACCGCCCTCCGAGCCCACTCTTAGGGCTGCACGCCGCTCCTCCGTCGCCTCCGTCAGCAGCGTGGCCCCATCGGGCTCCTCCACCTCCGCCCTGCCCACCCTCCTCGGCCAGCCCTCCAACGTCTCCACCTCCTCCGCCGGCGCCACGCCCCTCCCGCCCTCCGCCTCCGCCTCCGCCTTCCCCGCTCCCTTCGCCTCCACATCTGCCTCCTCCGCGTGGGGCGCCTCCTCCATCGGCCCCGGCTTCCTCACCGGCATCCTCGCGGAACGGGGCGGCGCGGCGGCCGTGCGCGTGGTCCTGACCCCCCGCAACATCGCTGCGCTGAAGGCGCTGTTCGCCCTGGCCCACCGGCTGGCGGACGTGCTGGGCGGCAGCGGCTGGGCGGCGGTGGTGGATGCGGTCAACGCGCTGGACATGGTGCTGGTGTCGCCCCACACGACCACGGCCTCGTACCTGCTGGTGAGGGGGCCAAGGGGCTGGGGTTGGGGTCGAGGGAGGGGCTCTGTGGGTTGCGGAGGGCTGAGGAGGAGAAGGGAGGAGGAAAGAGGAGGAGGCAGGGCTGGGGCTTATGCGTGGCGTAAGGCGGCCTGGCGCTGACGCGAGCCTTGCGCTGCTTCGCAGGAGACTGCTGGCGAGATGGAGGTGCTGGGCCTACAGCCCACGCTCTCCATGTCCCTGCCGCCCGGCGTGGGCCAAGCGGCCGTGGCCGCCGCCGCCGTGGCGCTGTCCTCCGGCGGCGCCGCGGCGGCCATGGCCGCCGCCCGCGAAGCGGGCGTCCTCGCCGCTGGCGTCGCCGGCACGGGCATGGCCATGCCGACGGCGGCGGCGGCGGCGCTGGCGGCGGCTGTGGCGGAGGGCGGCTCCGACGACGGCGCCACGACGGCGCAGCGGGAGCTTCGCATCCTGTCCTCCGCCGCCGACCAGCTGTTCGAGAACACGCACCACATGTCCCCCGAGGCGGTCGTGTCGCTGCTCTCGGCCCTGGCAGACATCTCCTCGCGCACGCTGGCGGGCATGGGCCTGCCGGCGGGCCCGACTGGCGGCGGCGGAGCCGCCGCCGCTGCTGCCGTTGTCCTCGACGGCGGCGCGCAGCTCGGCATGTCCTCCGGCGGCGCAGCCGCCGCCATTGCGGCAGCGCGGGCCGCTGGGGTGCTGGCGGCGTCAGCCGCCGCCGCAGCCGGAGGCGGCGGCGGCGGTGGCACCGCATCGGGCGAGGGCGGTCCCTCCGGCGGTGCGTCGCTGACGATGCCGGCGGGGGTGGCGGCCGTGCGATTGTGTGCGCTCAACCGCATGGTGGACACTCTGCTGCACAACCTGTGGCGCATCCAGGACCTGTGGGGCATATTCCTGGCGCACGTGCTCGAGGTGCTCGAGAGCTCCAGTCCGCAGGCGAGATGGGCTGGGGGGCCGGGTTGCAAGAGCCAGGGGGGTGGGGCTGGCGGTGTTGGGAGGTGCATCGGGGCTGCAAACTTGGCAAGCAGGTTTGGCAGTGGATGCGGGGTCGGGCAGGCGGTAGCGCATCTCGCTTTCTCCTTTCTGGTCGGCGTCATGTGTAATGGCTCCGGTGGCGGCCTCCGCTCCTCCGCCCCTCCCCGGCCCCGCAGGTCCGTGCCGCCGCCCTGGACGCGCTGGACCGAACCATCACACGGGCCCTCAGCCCCGACCTGCACGTCCCGGACAAGTTCACCGCCCCCCTGCCCCCGCCCGAGGACGCGTTCTCCCCCGGCACCGCCGCTGCTGCAGCCGCCGCCCGACGGTCAATGTCCAACGCCGGCTCCACGCCCGTGCCCTCGCCGGGCCTCTCGCTGTACCCGTCCTTCGCCATCGGCCCCTCGCCGCTACACGCAGCCTCCGTGCCTATTGCGCAGGGGTCGGGGCTGTTGTCGGGCCAGTCGCCCGGGCCGGGGTCGCGGCGCACGTCTCGGGACATTGGCGTCCTGGGGTCCAGCGGCGGCGCGCAGTACTCGGGCAGGCAATCCGGCGAGCTGCCGCCGCTGGCGCCAGGGATGATGGCGGCGGTGGGCTCGCCGCCGCCGCCAGGGCTGCAAAACACGCCGCTGCGGACTCAGCTGCCGCCAGGCGTTATGCTGCAGACCGTGTCTGAGTCACCGTTCCTCAATGCGTCGCCAGGCTCCGCCAACTCAACCTCGGCCGCCGCCTCGCCGTTCGCGCAGAGCCTCTCCGCCGCCGCCGCAGCCGCCGCCGCCGGCGCGCCGCCCTCCCCCGCCATCCCGCCCAGCTTCACCTCCACCTACGGAGCCCAACCGCCAACCGCCGCCGTCCAACAACCGCTGTCGTACATCATCAACCGCGGCGTACAGCAGGCCGCGCAGCAGGAGGACGTGCAGCACATGCTCTTGGTCGCGCTCGACTCCCTGTACTCGGAGCGGGGCCGTACGGCAGATGTACGGCGGGGGCTGCTGCGCGTGGCTCTTCATGTGCTACAGCACCACGGCGAGGCACTCACCCGGGGCTGGGTGCCGCTGCTGCGGCTGCTGGAGGCGGTGCCGGGGAGGGGCGGCGTGGACGCCACGGAAGTGCGGCTGGGCTTCCAGGTAGGGAAGGGCAGGGGCGGCGGGGGGGAACGGAGCGGGAGGATAGAGGAACCCGCGCACTCTCACGCAGCTGCGCCTGTTCGCCTTTGCCTCCGCGCTTCGCTCCACATAAGTGCGGCGCCGCAGAAGCCGACGCGGTTCGTGTTGTGTCGGGCATAGCTGACCCGTCGCTTAGTGCGCCCCTTCCTCGCCCTCGCCTTCCTCCCTTTCCATCCTCCCTCACCGCTCCTCTTCCCCTCCCCTCTCCCCCTACTCCCCCTCCTTCCCCCCCCAGGTGGTGGAGCTGCTCGCCACCGACTACCTGGCCTCCTCGCTGCCCAAGGAGCACGTGGCCAAGGCCCTGGACGTGATCGCACGCTTCGCGCACCAGGTGGGGCCGTGCGCCCGCGGGTGCGATGAGCGGGAGGAGGCATGGGCGCACAGCTGGGCTACCAGCATGAATGTGCATGGCGGGCACATGGCCTTGGCTAACTGCTTGGGCTCGGGCTCAGCTGTATGCCCTTTGCCTCTTCCTAGCCACGCCGTCACGTGTGTTTACTGTACTAGACGCGCGGGGCTTGGTCCTAGCCCACGCCCCACGCTGTTGCCTCAGCGCACCACATCAGGCCCTCACTTGCCTTTGTCTGCTGCCGCTCTCCCTCCCGCCAGGACCTGGTCCTCAACGTCTCCCTCACCGCCATCACCATGCTCTGGAACGTCACCGACCACCTCGCCCGCAGCAGAGGCACGCTCTCGCGCGCCGCCAACGCCTCCCACGCCGCCGCCTCGCAAGCCGCCGCCGCCGCCGCGGCCTCGGCCGCCGCCGCCAGCTCCTGTACCGCCGCCGCCGCCAACGGCGGCGCGCTGAGCTTTTCGGGCATGTCGGGTTCCTCCACCCCCGCCGTGGACATCCCTGGTCGGCACCCCAGCGAGGGCGGGGCCGAGCTGGGCGAGAAGGAGAAGCAGATGTCACCCGCCTTCGCCGCTGCCCTGGCCTTCGCGCGCGGCGTGCCGGCCCGCCCCGGCTCCTCCTCCTCCACCAACTCCCCGTGGCCCGACGCCCCAGCCACCACCACCGCCTCCGCCACCATTACCGCTACGGGTACCGCGCAGCCCGGGGAGGGGACGCCGGCGCCTGCCCTGACTGGGCCGCGGCGGCCGTCGGGTGCGGGGATGGCGCCCCTGGGGGCCTCTCCCGGCGAGGCGGGTGCGCCCCTGCACGACCTGAACGAGGCCGAGTCCATCGCCATGCTCATGATCGCCTTCCGGGCGCTCAAGGCGCTGTCGGTGGACCCCCGGCCAGAGGTGGGGAACCGTGGGATGCGCGGCGCCTGTGCCGTGCGGTCACACGGCTGCACAAGATGGCAGCGCTCTGCGGGGTTTTGTCCTCGAATAGGAGGGCGTATGCCCCCCCTCGGCACCCCCGGACGCAACACATGCTCCTTCCGGGGAGCTGGTCGCCCATCCGCTGGAAACCCTCCCTTCCCCCTTGCTCCCTTCCGCCCTCACTTATCCTCCCTTCCCTGCCTCCCCCAGGCCCGCAACGCCGCCGTGCGCACGCTGTACCTGGCCGTGGGCTCCCACGGCGGCAAGTTCCCGCTCACAACCTGGCACGAGCTGTTCTGGTGCCTGCTGTTCGAGCTGCTGGCCACCATCTATAAGCAGGTGTGTAACCGCACGCAGCATGGGATAGCCCACGCCGCGGGCTCATGGCGATTCACTTGCGTTTGCGTTGAGGGTAAGCCAGGCCCACGGTGACCAGCGCGCGCCGCCTGGCTGGCCTGGCCCATCGCTCCAATGCTCTCTGTGTGTTGGTGTGATGGTGGTTGTTGTCGCTCCGCCCCCTCCCGCAGGCGGCGGCCAGCAGCCGCGAGGAGGCGGCAGCGGTGGAGCTGGGCAAGGAGAAGGGTGAGCGGATGCAGCGTGTGGCGGTGTGGCGATGGGGCACAGGGCGGACGAGGAGCAGACAGCAGCGAGCGTCGCAGAGTCCCCTCGTGTCTGGCGCTTGCCACCAGACGGTCAACACATGGTACCACCCCCTTCTTCTGCCACGTGCACACACCCTCTCGGCGTCCCCCACCTCCCTTTCTTGCCCTTCCCTTTCCCCTCCCCCCCAGGCGGCCGCTCCGTGGTGATGCTGGTGCACCACTCGCGCAACAGTGAGCAGAAGCAGTGGGACGAGACGCTGGTGCTGGCGCTGGGCGGCACGGCCAAGGTGGTGAAGCGCCACCTGCCGCTGCTGGCGCGGCTGGACGTGTGGGGCAGCGCCTGGGAGGAGCTCATGCAGGCGAGCGGCGGGCGGGGCGGGGTGGGGTGGGTGGGTGGGTCATCTCTCTAGCTTGGAGGAATGCGGGCGAGCGGCGGCGGCTGTGCTGGAGGCAGCTCTGGGGTCAGGTCGGAGCCGGGGGGCTGATGGGGCCACGCGCGGGCTGAAGCGGAGGAAGGGAGCAGCCATCTGGTGCCGGGGTTATGCTGGTCTCCCTTGCCCTGACCCCGCCGCTGCTGCTGCTGCGTCTGCCCCCAGGTGGTGGGCTCCCTGCTGGCCAGCGGGCGCAAGGGCGTGGCCATGGCCGCCACCAGCCTGCTGTCCACCGTGCTCACGGTGGGTCTAAGGATGACGGAAGGGTGGTGAGAGGACGTCTTATGCGCTGGTGGGGCTTGCGGGGCAGCCGATAAGGGCTCGTGCACCTTGTTGGGCTGTAGGAGAGCCCTGGCCCCCGCTGTGAGCACAGCTACTGCAAGGCTTGAAGAGCACTGGGGGAAGGGCCTCGTGAGACGGTCGACGAGGGCTGGGGCAGCTCATGCTGGTGCAAGGTGAGCCCTGGTCGGGTGCCTGCTCTTGAAAGCACGCCGTAACTCCCCGCACAGGAGCACGGCGCTCGGCCGGTGGTCACTCGGGCCATGTGGGACCGAGCCCTGGAGGCAATCGACAGAGGTGCGCACGAGGGGAGTACGCGGCTCTCGCGACGGGGCTCGGTTCTTGAGCCTGGGGGAAGAAGCACTGTGGCTGCCCCGGCCCCCATGCCCGGCCCCACAGGGCTCGGCCTGGCACCGTCGCCCTGTCCCCCGACGCCCCCGCTGTTTCGCCCGCTACCCTGCAGGTGTGGGCGTCATGGCCGCACCCAACACGCCGGCGTCCATGCAGGCTCGCGCCGAGCTGCTCACCTGCATCGCCAACCTGGCCTTGCCCCTGCTGGGCCTGCCCAAGCCGCCCTCCCTCGCCGCCTTCGAGCCGCCGCCCCTCTCCCCAGCCTTCACGGGGTCCGGCATGTTCCTGCCTCCCGCCATCACTCTGCCGCCCCCGGCTTCGCCCGCTCAGGCCGCCGCCGCGGCGACGGCTGCCGGCGTGGGCCTAGGCATGTCGCCGGGGGGCCTGCCAGCCAGCGTTGGACCCGCAGCTACCCAACCGGCGCCGCCGCCCGATCCGGAGCACGTGATGCTATTCGTGCGGTGGTTGGACCGCTTTGCACGGTATCCGGTCGGTCTGGATGACTCATCCGCCATCCACTTCACGACGCTCGGCCCGATCCAGCGCGCCGCGCTGGCAGCCCTCTCCGCCATGCCGCCCGCAATTACGTCATCCAACACGTGGCCTGCCGTACTTGGCGTGCTGTGCAACATGATGCGGCCGTACAGCACGCTGGCGCTGCGGGCGCACGCTCAGCAGGCGGCGGCTCTCCAGGCGGCGTGCGTTGTTGCGGTGAGTTGCCTTGGCCGCCCCATGTCTGGTTTGCGACCGCACGCCTCGTCAACCCACATCCATCTCCCCTGTACGCTAGCTATGCCAGTGTCTCCTCTCTCGCCTCATGCCGCTCACGTGCCCTTCTCCTCCCGCTCTCCACTCGGCCCTGCTCCACAGCAACGCCGTGCGGGCGGCGGCATGGCCGCGCCTCCCGCCCCCTCTCTCTCGTCAGAGCCACCTTCCGGGCTGTCTTCCTTGCAATCCTCCGCCGAAAAGGTGAGCCAGCGGGGCCGGGGCCGCGCTTCCACGCTTGCCCGCTCTGCACTTCTTCAGCCCTTGCTCGTGACCGGGGACCGATCCACTCTAGCTCAAGCCCACGGCTCACCAGGCGCTCTCCCGACTCCCGGGCACCGTACGCAGCCCTGCAGCCACCACACGACCTCACGGTCGCCTTCCCTGGCCGTGCTAATCATAAGCCACGCGCCGGCCTTTGCAGGGTCCGTCCGGGCCTGGCTCCCGCCCCGCCGTGGACCCCCTGCTGGAGGCCCGCGCCATGTCCCCCGTGTGGATGGCGCGGATTGCGGAGCTGGCGGCGGCCTGGTACCGGGACCACGTCACGTGGCAGGCGAGGCGGGGGGGTAAAGGTGTTTGGAGACTGAGTGGGTGGGGGCTCGGCTCGTGCCGGGGCTAGAAGGCCATTACGACGTTACCCCAGTGAGATGTGGGCCCTGGCGGTGGTGCTGTCATGTGCAGTTGCATACTCCTCAGCAAGCATGTCCGTTCACACGCCTGCTCCAAGAGAGTCCCGCTTGCCCACCGCTTTCGGTCCCGCTGACCCTTTGCCAATTCCCATCGTTACGCCCTGCTCGCCTCCCGCCCCAACAGGTCCGCGTGGCCACCTTCCCGCTGCTGGTGGGCGCCCTGTCCGAGTGCATGGCCACCCGACACCTGGGCCCGCAGCTGGGGGCACAGATCGCGGCGCAGCAGCAGCAGGCGGCGGCGGCAGCGGCGGCCGTGGCGCAGCTGGGTGGCGGCGGCGCGGGGCCTGCAGCAGGCGGGGCCTTCGCCCTGGTGCTGCCGGACTGCGCCCCGGAGCCCCTCGACGAGCTGTGGCGCTCGGCCACCAAGGGCTTTGTGACGGTGGTGTCCACGGGCCTGCCGTCCATCAACATCTGCAGCCAGGCAAGGGGGGGGGGGGACGCCAGGGGGGCACAGGGTTGCTGTTTACCATTTCCTTGACCACAGAGGTTGCTGCCTGTATTGTGAAGGATGCGACCGTGGGCCAGCGCGCGTTCCCCCTTCCTTGAGCACTTCCTAGCACGGTCCCAAACCGCCGCTGGCTTGTTTACATTGCCATGTCTCTTCTCCCAGCCTCCCAGCGATTCTGCGACACGGATCTCGCCCAGCCCCGGGACCCGAGCTGTCTGACACGCCTCTGCCGCACCTCCTCCCCTCCGCAGGGCCACGCGCAGCACGTGCAGGTGCCCCACTCCACCTGGCCGGCGCTCGCCCGCGCCTTCACCATGTTCCTGCTGGCCTCGGGCCTGCCGCACCTGCACCAGCCCTCCGTTGAGGCACAGGCGGCGCTGGCCGCCGCCGCAGCGGCGGCAGCCTCCGCCGGCGCGCTCACGCCCCGCGGAGGCGCGAGCGGCAGGATCGGGGAGGGCTCAGTGGGTGGCGGCGCCGCCGCCGCGGCGGCGGCGGCAGCGGCCGAGGCGGCGGCGGCAGACCTGGAGCTGACGGTGGCGGTGCTCGACTGCCTGTCTGACACGGTGCTGTCGTCGTGCCAGCACGCGCCGGTGCATGTGGGTGCGGGGCACTTGGCCTGACTGAAGGGGAGACCTTGTCAGGGCAGCTGCACAAGGCAGCGGGCGCCAGTGTGAGCTTGCTCAACACGCACCGGGGACTTGCTCTTCGGCTTGATGCCTCCTGCCTTGAGGGCCTGGGCGCGTGTTTGCACGCAGGTTCGCCGCACTCTGGTGGAGGTGTTGGACGCGGGGGCGGCGTCCGCAGCCGCCCCGGCCACCGCCGGCGTGCTGCCGCCACCCGCCGCCACGCCCGGCGCAGCGGCGGCCGCAGCTCTGGCGGCGACAGTTGCGGCTGACCGTACGACGCCGTACGACGAGTCTGGCCTGCCGCCCAACAGCCGGCTGAGTCACGTGTGCCTGAACAAGCTGTACGTGCTGTGCAGCCGCGGCCAGGAGCCGCCCGAGCAGGAGGGCAGGGAGACGCCCGTGGCTCGCGCCCAGCTGGAGGTAGGGCTAGGGCGACGCGGGCGGGGTCGCACCGGGATCGCCTGGAAACTATTGTTTGATGTCGATGTCAATGCCGGCCGCCGAGCCTGCAATGCCCAGGACATAGCCCGGACATGGTCTGACCTGTTATGTGTGCTGCTATGTTTACCTGGGCCCTTGGCATTGCCTGCGCTCCCCCTCTCAGGTGGCTCAGCTGGCTCTGCCCGCCTTCATCTCCCGCTGCGAGGCAGTGCTCAGTGACTTCGTGCGGGAAGAGGCGCGCGGCGGCCGGGCAGGCGCGGGGGCACAACCGCCCACAGCCGTGGCGGCAGCGGCCTCCGCGGCCGCCCCTTCCGCGGCCGCCCAGGCCCCAGCTGCAGCTGCAGGGGCCGGCGCAGGCGGCGTGTCGCCGCCGACAACGCCGCGCAGGCAGCCGCCGCCGCTGCTGACGTCGTTCCCGGCGACACCACCGACGGCGGCCGGCGGCGGCGCCTCGCCCGCCAGCGCGCTGCACGACAAGGCCTGTCACGTGCTGGAGCTGCTCGTCCAACTCAGGGTCGTTCCGGCCGTGTCGGACGCGCTCCTGCCCTCGCGCCCGCACCTGCGGTTCTGGCTCGAGGTCAGCCGAGCGGTGCGCTCCGGTGGCTCCGCGCCCTCACCCCAGGTGGCGGCCGCCGCCGCAAGCGCCCCGCTCCTCAGCCCCTCCCTGCTCTCCCGCCACAGCAGCAGCGGGGTCACCGACGGCGGCTTGGCAGGGATGGCGGGGGGTGCGGGGACGGGGACGGGCGAGGCCCACGGCACGCAGCACGGCGGGGGCTCCTACGCGCCGAGCGTCCGGTCCGAGACCCACAGCATTTCGGGGGTGGGGCGGACGTCGTTCACTGCTGGCGGGCCCGCGCCCCCCTTCTTCAACCGCACCTACAGCAGTACGGGCACGCTGCTGGGAGGCAGCGGCGGCAGCGGGGGGCTGCCAGGCGGCGGCGGCGCAGGCCCCCCGCAACAGCCCTCGCCGCGTGCGGGCGAGGGCAGCGGCGGCGGCGGTTTCGTTGGCGCCGGCGGCCCGGCTGACGGGCGCCCTCCGCCGCCGTCGCTCTCCCGTATCATCTCCATGAGTGGCCAGTCCACAGCAAGCCAGCCGACCTCCTCCGCAGGCCAGCTGTCAGCACCGCCTGTGGCCAGCGGAAGCACAATTGCAACTGCCGCCTCAGTTGGCGCCGGCGGTGGCCATCGCAGCCTCCAATGGACCAAGGAGCAGGCCCACCTGGCGGCGCTGTACGGCGTGCTGGTTGAGTGCGTGACGAATCCGGATCCTGCCGTGCGGAGCGCTGTACAGGGGCTGCTGGCAGGCCTTGGCGGCGGGTTGGGGCTGTGCCCGTCGCATGTGCAGCACGTACGGCACGCGTAGGTCTACGGCCTTGGAGCTGCGGTGGTCGAAAAGGCCGCGGCGGCATCTGCCTGCACGCATGGGACATGGCGGATGTACTTGTTGGTGTGTGCTCAAATGGTGGCCTGACGCATGAAGGCCAGTCGTAATGCTGCAGCTTGTATTCGGGTGTGGGGCAGCGGGTGCTTGGGGGGGTTTGAGGATGAGCACGTGGCAAGCTTGGGGGACCGATTGTGAGTTGAGCGTTAGCACTTGGCTGCGGTGACCATAGCGGGAAGGGGGAGTGCAGGGGGGCAGGCCTCTTGGTGAAATCGACCCGGGTAGTGCTGCGCTGTCGGGCGTAGCTGTTGCATGGGGAGCTGAGCATCTCAGGGGGGTACGCGACAAGTGGCGTCATCATGGCTTAGTAGGCTGCAAATGCGAAGGCGTGACGAGGGAAACGTAAAGTCTAGCGTCAAGTGGGATCCCTCCCGGACAGGTGGGGCAAGAGCCCAGGCAACTGGCGCTTCATCTGCAAATGCACAGGCGCCTCACTTGCCCCTTTCCAGCACACTCCGCCCGGCGAAGCGTGCGTTGGCAGCAGCACCAGTCAACAATGGCCTTTGCCCTTCGGCTTAGTAGGGCTTCGGCGCGCCGACGCATATACCGCTCCAATCCTATTGCACCACGAATGGGCCTTGCGCTCGTGCCGATTAGGGGGGCGCTCCTCAGCCCGTCATGCACCTCAAGGACCAAGCACGAGGCAAGTGGCGGCCTGCAAGGTCATCCTGGCAAACCATCTGGTCCGTACGGAGCAACTGGACTGACCAAGTATGTCACGGCTGAGGAAAGGGGGGACAAGTAGCCCGCGAAAGTGTAAGTCCACAACGGTCGGGTGCCGTTGCGGGTTGGCAGTCTGGTGACAGGGGACGTGGGTGAGAAGGTGAGCCCCGCTGAGTCGCACGTGCCAGGGGCCCCGCGGAGACCGAAGCTCAACGGTGACTGTGGACGGGAGATTGAGCAACATTTGAGTAAGGAAGCCGGGGCCAACCTGTCGATTTGGGTCCGGGATGCGGGGGACTGTGCGGGGCCACGCGGGGGGCGCGAGTGGCGGGCATTGTGGCACCTGTGGGCGAAGCCGACCACCCCCCCGGGTTAGCCACACTTGCTCGCTTCCCAACTCTACATAGCTAGCCTGTGCATGTAAGAAGCGTTATTAACCTTCAAAGGAAGCTCCTTTAAAGCGTGCGCTGTTGAACGTTCAACGTTTAAATTAATTTACCGCTCCACGCCACGCTTGTTCGAGCAAAGACAACGCGTACCTGTGTTTGTGTAGTGCTCAGATGTGTTTGCTGGCTTCACCGTTCTCGCGGACTGGACTCCCGGCTTCGGTCTGCGCGATGCTGCAGCCACCACGCTCCGTAGCGAGCAGCTATCGTGCAACACAGCTCTGGTGCACGGTTCATGATTGGGAACGCCTGAATCTCTCAGGGACTGCCGCGAGGTCACTAGAGGCAACCCCTCGCCCACCTCCAGCCCGGCGGCCCCTCCCCGAGCTGGCCCCGAGCTGTACTCTCGATGACAGCCAGCATCAGGCCAACACGCCACAGCCTGAACCGACGGCTGCATCAACGTGTCAGATGCGGTTGGCGGCCCCGGGCCTGCAGGGAGCCTAGGGCGGGGCGTTTGTCCCGACCAGCCTGAACCGACGCCAGCATCAGGCCAGGCCCTTCCACATCAGCACCAGTACTTAAATCACCCGTCTCCTCAGCACGCAGCTGCAGGTGCAGCGGCTGCAGGCTAACAGGTCAGAAGTTCGACTGACATGGGCCATCCATCCACCCCTACGTGTTCGCGCTCCTAACCACCCGCACCTTAAGCTCCCCTACGCCTCTCACCGTGCGGCTCTCGCCCGCGACCCCACTCTCCCCACACCGCCACAGGCCAGGACACCGCATAGGAGGAGGCCGTGCCACCGCTGTCCCTTATCAATTGACCTGACGGCCCTTCCTCATCCATGGCTGCTGCGTCACCGGCGGAGGCAACGGAGTCAGAATTAGCGTCCACACCGTGCGCGGCCACCTCTGGCAGGGCGGCGGCAGCCGTGGCAGTGGTCGCGGCGATGGCTACGTTCGCAGAGGGGCTAGGCGGCAGCATCGGCGGCCTCGCTCGGCGGTAGGTGGCGCCAGCGGCGGGCCGGGTGTCATTCAGCTTGACGCCCGCCGGCTCCTCGGCTAGCTGCGTGACCTGATCTACACCCGAGGCCTGACCCGGTCGGACCCTTTCCAACGGCAACACAGGGCAGCACCCCGCCCTCCCTCCTGAGTGAGCCGCCAGCCGAGGAGCGGGCGGGCACCAAGCTCAATGACACTCGGCCCGACTCGCTCCGTCAGGGGCATGCCGCCTCCGGCGGACGTGCCTGACACGCACCGGTGAGGGGGATTTGGCCGCTTGGGACGGAGTGCTCAAGGGACGTCGGCTCAGGGGACGAGGGCAGCGGATGCGGGAGCACGGCAAGCAGCGAGGACGTTCCGTACGATGTATGGGAAGGGACACCAAGCTGCAGCGACCTCCTCTAGCTCATCAGGGCGTGCGTGCGGGGAACGTTCGAACGTAGCATAACGCAGCGCCGATGGTGCGTGCGCAGCACGCAGGTCGCAGCGCGATGCCGCAACGCGCGCGACGCAGTAGACTCGCTCCAGTGTTCAGCTATGTGGCGAAGCAGCTTCAGCCGCCCGCAAACGTCCAAGGTCCGCCGCTACTTGCGTCTCGCGAGTCCGGACGCACAACCGCATGCACCTTTCCGTCAGCGGGATGCACAACAGTACGCACTCATGTCGTCTGACGGTTCCCCCTTTGTCAATCGCACGGAACTCTGATAGCGCTGCAACCGCGCTGCTCGCGACATCTCACCCTGCAGTCCACCCTGGGCCCGACTCCCTCTGCGGGCCCAAGGCCCAAGGACGAATCCTGACAGTATACGAGCGTAACCTCTTTTGGCCCGAACGTGCACACATGAAGAAGGCAACACAATCGTATGTAACAAGGCATTCGTTCGTCAGAGCAAGCGACTGTGCTCGCTCTGAACTAGGTGCTTACCCCCTCGCCTGTATGACGACGTCGTCCCAGACGCTTCGACGGGCGCTGCGTGATTTAGGAGAGATCAGCGAGCTAGTGCCAAAGTCGCTTTGCTGAGTTTGAGCAGCAGCGCCAGGCTTGGGGCTGCTTCAGCCGTTTCATCGCCTGGTGTCGCGTCCGTCCTCGGCGGAACGAAGTCCTCGCCCTTTGCAGCTTTTTCACTTCGCAGCTACGCGCGTTCAGAACAACCTCTCACAAAGTGAGGAGGATTACGTGGCTGGATGTGTACCTGCGTTCCCTCTGCCGTCTCTGCCTCTTCGACCCGACTGCCCAGACTCGTTGACGTTCGTTCGCCCTGGCGCCGATTTTGCCACGTAGGTGTATCAACGACGACGCACAGGCGCAGCACACCCTCTCGACATGACACGGCGGGAGTACCGAGCTCGAGCGGCTGCGCTGCTCGCGCTGGTCCTTGTCCCCGGGGCACTTGGAGGCCAAGACAGCGGCAACGCCGCAACAACAGTAATTCTGCGGAGCGGTCGCATCGACCTGACGTGAGTGCCAAGGTACAGCCTTGCAATGTTGCGGCGGAGGGGCGCGACGGGGTGTGGCATGGAGGGGGTGCTTCCTCTGGCCTAACGCATGCATACACGCACGGGACCTTGTGTGTCGGCGGCACGCACACCTGGGAAGGGATGCAGATGCCCTTTGCACGGGGCTGCAAGTAAGACCCTTAATCAGGCTGAGCTAGGGCCAGCGGCTACTTAGCTAGGTGCGGGCTCGTGCCTTTAAACTGTTGTGCCTTGGATAGAGCATGTCGGAGGCTGCGTGATGACTTGCCGGTTGCCGCCCCCGCTAAGCTGGGAAGCGGCTTGGCCACCGTGGTACGCCCCTTGATGATCTTGCAAGCATGTATGGCTTGTGGGAGTCTACCCGCCGGCGGGTGGCCCCCTTGATTATTATCGGGGGAACCGCACGCAGCATCAAGTTGGGAAATCCCCGCCATGCATCCATGCAACTCTCCACCTGCCCCCCAGATCCTGAGAGCATTCCTGGTTCTTTGTTGCTCGCAACCACCTCTGCAGGCCTGCAAGCGAGAGGGCGTCGAGGCGCTCCCTGCTGCCGGCTGGGGACGAGCCACCTCAGCTGTTCCTGGTTTCCCTGGCCGCCGGAGGTGGGCCAGCAGGGTCCTGGAGTAGATCAGGCGCAGGCTCGCTCGTGTACGTAGCCCGTGCTGCTGGGCACGCATGGGACCGCCGCACGTCAGAGCAGCGAGAGGCGTGATGCTAGCGTCCAACCAACTTTCCCTCGTGCGTGGTTCCAAGGGTCGCTGCGGCATGGCGGAGCGCGCATGGAACCCCAGTAGAGGCCTATGGCTAGCTTCGAATTGCTCATTGCTATCACTTGACGCACTAGCTAGATGCATAGTTGAAACGCCAAGCATGCGCGATACGTCCCTTGCTGGTTGCCTTATCCCACAAGCAGGCACCGGGAGAGCGTTCCGCAGCGACGTGCTTGCGGGCGGGGGCCACGTGGTGGGTTACATCCCCGATGAGACGGTCATGGTGTGGGGTCCGCCCGGGCCCATGGAGGACGTAGCCAGCAAGCACGGAGCCAACATGGTGGGTGGGGCCTGGGG
Source organism: Edaphochlamys debaryana (assembly GCA_016858145.1). Taxonomy (NCBI): domain Eukaryota; kingdom Viridiplantae; phylum Chlorophyta; class Chlorophyceae; order Chlamydomonadales; genus Edaphochlamys; species Edaphochlamys debaryana. The sequence continues at coordinate 1,170,510 of JAEHOE010000003.1, forward strand.
CGGAAGGGGGCAGCAAGGAGATCTGGAGGCGGCGCGGGACTAGCGCGGCAACATACAGGAGGGCGCGTGGGGAGATAGAAGGCGGTGACGACAGCGGGCAAGAGGCCGCTTCATTCCAACGTTGGGGGCACGCGACTCTATATCTGTCTCGCTCGCTCTCGCCGCCCCTGTGCTTCCCGCTTCATTCCAGGCAGCCTTTCCCGCCAGCCACAAGGCTCCGGGAGAACTGCGGCGTGAGGTAGAGGCTGCAGGCGCTCGAGCCCGAGACCGGAAGAGAGCGGGACTGGCCAGCCGAAGCTCTTCGGCAGCTCAGGCCGCCAACCGCAACCTCTGGCAGGATCCCGATCTAGCGGGCTACCAGACCTGGCTGCCGGCGACTCGGTCCGGGGCCCCTAGCGGTCGCAAGCTGAAGGAGGACGATGGCCCACGGCTGTACGGCATCCAGATCCAAATTGTGCCAGCGCTGCTGCCGGAGGCGCTCCTTGACATAGAGAAGCAGTGGCCCGACCTGCTGGCCTCTGCCTTGGGTCGCACCGGCGCAAGCGAACCCTGCCGCCCCAAGACAGAGGACATGGACTTGCCGCATGCGAAGGGCTCCGCCTGGCTTCGAGTATACCTGTGCGCGGAGGTAAGCAAGCAAGGCTCTAAGCAAGTAACGACCGCGTCGGGCTCGCTCCTGCGTTCTTGTTATTACTGCTACTACCACGAAAATGTAGGACATGCGCGCGGTAGTTGTAGTAGTTGCGCAGGCGTCCGCCGCCCACCACATACACGCGCTAACCGCCAGTTGCCCTTTGCTCCATACCCAGGATCTGAGTTCGGGACTGCAGTGGCTGTTGGACCAGGCCGAGACCATGTGGGCTGAGCCCCTGTACCGGATCGGTGAGTACGGCGGCACGCAGGGTACGGCGCCGTTTTGGGCATCATACGGGCATGCATGCCCTCACTTTGGCACCTGCAACCCGTCATTGTTCGAGCTCGCCCTCTCACTTTGAGCCTCCGTCCTATGCCCGCTGCATGCACGTGCGTGCTGATCTGCCTCGTTTCTACAGTGGGGGACAACGCCAGGGCCGAGTGGATACTTCAGACCGGTAAGGCCTGGTACTATCAATAGCGTTTGTGTACAATGTTTTCAGCCCGGCATGCGTGCCTGATCAACCATGTGCGTGTAGTGCGTGTTGGTGGTTATTATCTGTTTCACCAGATAGAGCGACACTTCACCCGGCCCCCTATGATCCCCGCCCCCCCGGTTGGCTTCCTTTGCGGATATCGAATTGCAGGCGCGCTGACCAGGGAGCGTCAAAACAACCCCCTGACGCACAACAGGCCCTACTGGCGGGCGGGGCTCATGGGCAACAGGGAGATCGTGCACGTGGTGGACACAGGGCTCGACCTGGCGCACGTGAGGATCGCTGCAGCACTCAAGTGACCATAATTAGGGCGGAATCCTGCGCTCGAGGTTGCTGCGATCGGGTGCACTGCATGTTGTGCATATAGTGCATATTATTTTATTATGGGCATGTTAGGTACGACCGCCCTCATCATCACTTGGTTTTCCGCCCTCACCTTGCGAACCATTTCTGAACAGTGCCACTTCGTGGATGATGCTTTCAACCCGGTTACGCTGTACAATGCGTCCCTGGCGTCTGTCTCCACCCTACCTGATTGGCGTGCGACCAACCACAGGAAGGTAGGCCCGCAGGGGTATGCCGTAGTACGACTTCATAGCTGCCATTTCCGCGGGCGAAAGAATTAGTGAGAGGCCGTTTTTCCCTGCACAAGCTAGGTCACGGGCAGGTCTCGCCGTGCATGTTGCTTTTGCTCAAACAGTTGTGTACCAACTGTGTACCGACCGCAGATTGTGTACTACGTTGCTGCCAACGGCAATCTATACTACGGGGATGAATCAGGCCATGGCACGCACGTGACGGGTAAGTGCGTGGTGATGATCGAACGCACGTAGATAGCTAGCTATTGGACGAAAGGGAGGAGGCCGGGGGTGCATGCAGATAGAGTAGTGTCCGTCACGCACCGAACGTCTGCACGGCGGCCACACCCCTCATCACCTCGGTGATCAGCAGATAGCGTATCTTGCCCCGTGGCCTGGTGCTCCGTCGTCCGACGCGAGTCTGCCAAATCTTTGTTGTATGCTCATGTAAGACGTCTTACATGGCGCAGGCTCTGTCCTTGGAGCCATTGGCAATGGCGACAACAAGTTCAGCCTAGACCTCGGTACCGGGTCCGCCCCAATGGCCCGGGCCAGCGTCATGGATGCTGGGGTGAGATTTAACTTCATATAAGCTTGGGGTACCTGAGCTATGTATGGATTTAGAAGTAAGGGCGAGCGAGGGATGGATGGATGGATGGTGGGGCGAGACGCACTGTATCACCCGCTCGACCCTCTTTCACCCCCTACGTACGGCGGCCCGCATATATAGGTTGAGAACGGCGGAATGAGACTTGCAACCGCGGCGCAGAATGCTTATTACACGGTAGGTTATTGACGTGATTAGTGGACGTTGGACTGCGGTGTACGGCCATGGCAGGGTCATTAGGTGTGGATGTTGAATTGTCCTGGTTACATGCGGCCGAAAAGCCTGTTTCAACAAATAATAAGGCTAATTATCTGACGCCCCTCGCAAACGTTGCCGACCCACAGCCCCTTGCGGTCGTAGGAGCAGGCATTCTAACCAACAGCTGGTCATTCGCAATCAAATCAGCCACCTCGTATGGCGGGTGGTGAGTCAGATGTCCTTCTATAATGGTGATAGGGGCATGCTTGCGGGGCAGGGATGAGCTCGATTGATGATCATGATCACGTGGTGGCCTGATTAGCCTGATGATCCGTGGCAACTGCGCCCCCAGGTCTCGGCTGTTTGACAGAAACCTCTGGAGGAACCCGGGCATCCTGCACGTGCACTCTGCGGGAAATAATGGTGCGCGCGTGCTTGATTGCCGGCGGCGGACAAAGAGCCAGCCAGCTTGACACAGCAGCGGGCGGGACACTCAATTGATCAGCATCGCGAGCATGCAGGTGCTGGGGACCAGATGGGCAACACTGTCCATGAAGGAGCCCTTGCCAAGAACGTGGTGGCGATAGGTGTGTGCCTGGGTGTATTTTCGCAGTGCATGCAGGGCACTAATAAAACAATGTGTGACGTGGGTCTTGAGGCCGCTGCAACGTGCATGTCCACCTGATTGCGCCAGGTGCCACCGAGAATTGGTCCAGGGATGCCCAGTCGTACAATCTGGACGTCTTGTTCCGTTACACGGACGGCACGAGAGTTGTAACTGGATCGGTGAGCGAGCGGGCCCTGGTCAGCTTGGGTACAAGCAAGCGCAAGTGATCATAACTTCGAAGCAAGGGAAACGGGTTTGTGTACGTACGCCTTGACACGAGTCTTCCCTGCTGTATGCTCACCCCCTAGCTAAACCCCCGCCCCCACCTCGCTCCTCGCCATACACCCCGCCCCGAAGTTCCATGCCAGCTTTGGGACGACCACCAGCGCCTGGTATGGACTGGTCAGAGAGGCGACCGCGGTAAGACGGGAGCTTTTGTGAACACTGCACTAGGCGAGGAGGCTCACCTGGCGGGCCTCTTGTGTGCGGAGTACGGCTAGTGCGGCTGCACCTGCGTGCTCCCTTGTCGGCCCAAGCAAGCAAAAGACTACTGTGAGTGCTAGCCGACCCTCTGCCCTCCGACGGTACGGTGCCGGTGTTGCCGAACAGGCACGCCGGAGTGTGGTCCTGGCCAATCCTGAGAACGGTTGCAGCGCAGTCGCTGGGAGCTATACGAACAGGGTAGTCTTGATGTCTCTAGATGTCACCTCCTGCAGCGTGGCGGCGAAGGCAGAAACGGCCAGGACGGGGGGCGCGGCGGCCGTCATCTTCTACCGGAATGGTAAGGCATTGCACGTTCTTGGCAGTTGCCCCCGGCGGGGCCGCCTCTGCCGCAATCTACTGGTTGTCACAGCGGCCCTTTTGCTGACCCTGTTGTTACCCTGGCTCGGGCCCACAGATGACCAGTTTGCTTTCAGCGGAGCCTTCCCAGAATTACCTGGTGGCGTTTTTCCGATGATCACAACCATTAACAGCACGGTCATTTCGCGGGTAAGCGTCAAGGATCAAGCATACCCGCCCGGCTGCTGACTTTGGGAGGGGATCAAAGAGATGGCCGATGACCCGGACAAATCCTCATTACCGTGACATTAAAGGAGCCTGGTCCGTCCATCTATTCCCATCCATTCTGCAAACAGAATCAAGCAGCATGGCTAAGAAATGCTTTGGGCCTCCCCGGCGCGGACCTCCATCTATACGCTGTTTTAGCTGCATCAGCAGGCGTAAGTGACATGGCACTGCTTGTGCCCGTTCGTTACGATTGAGCTCATCATCCCAGATGTGTGTAGTGCGTGGTTAACCACAACTTTTTCCCATCCAACCCAGCCCGACCCTCTCGTCTGGAGGCAAGAAGGGATGGTGACACGCTTTTCGTCGTACGGGCCTTCTCCAGGTAGGTCGGAGGCGTGAATCGAGTGATGATTAGCCGGGTAGACTCTATTCTGACGTAATGAGGTCCAGCCAGGGTCGGCCTGATCTAGGTTCATGTTTCCTCATTTCAGCGTTGGTTGTCCCCAAGACAAGATCCGTGAGGATGAGGCCGCTGCGGGTGTTCAGGGCATGGTACAGAAGAAGCAAACCAGTGAACCAGTAACCCCAGCCTGATGACCCCGCTGCGCCCGCCCGCCCATTATTACGTACTCCCGTCTATCTTCCAACAGACGGCCGCATCAAACCCGACCTCGTGGCACCCGGTGAGAGCGATAAATTGAGATCGAAGACTAGCTAGCCGCGGGCACATACATGTCAGCTACGGCCCCTTTAAAATTGTTTGCCCGTCTATCTACCCTCTCCATCCGCAGGCGCGCGCGTCACCTCAGCCAAGAGTGGCCCGGGTATACCCAGCCACAATAGTGAGTGTACAGTACGGTACAAATGCCATACTATACACGTGTGCACGGACCGGAATGACCTTCACGTGCGTGTACTATCACGTGCGTCACGTGCGTTTCTCAAACCAACTTGCAGGCTCGACATGCGACGCAAGCGTGATCGATTATGAGGGCACGTCCATGTCCGCACCTCTGGTAAGCATGGGCTCTTCAGGCAACCTAATACCCGCTGACCACGAACTTTACCTTGCCAAACCCGCAGTCAGCATTTCTTTCCACCCCTCGCTACAGGCTGCGGGTCATTTTGCGCTCATGCGCCAGTACTTCAGGCAAGCAACAACACAAACCAATGGTGCATGGGCGGGCTATCTAGCCGTGACCTCCTCCATAGGGGGGCCCTGGGGTCAAGAGTTTGGTGACATACACGCGGTGCAACTCACCACTCAACCAACGAGCATGACATGCATGCGCTGCAACTCACCCACCAAAGCGCTTACCGTGCCGTGAACCTGCAGGGAGGGCTTCTACCCGGCGGGCTCGCAGGGGCCCCTCTCGGCCAACTTCACCCCCAGCGGCATGCTGCTCAAGGTGAGCAAGCAGAGCATTCTTTTTGTTACTCATCAGTCACGCACTGCCAATCGATGGCTAGCTCATCCCTTCTATGCACGCTAGATAGTATCTAACAACCTTTCTTGTTTACACTCCCTCCAGGCAACAGCTGTAGCGGGTGCCGCCTCCTTGCAGGTAGCTTGGCACGCACGTGGGCGCGCACATAGCATAGCATAGTATATGGGTCCCTGGTTCTCACATGCTCGCCCCCTTGCACTTGGAGAAAGGCCCCGGTCCGATTTTGCTTGAAAATACAGTTGAAATTCCCCAGTCGAAAAGCCCGGTTGAAACTCGGTCTTACTTTTACATTTTCAACCGGACCGTTTCCGACCGGGAAACCATCCGCTTTCCACTCCAAATGTTGATTTACGACCGGCCGCCGAGTGCAAACCTTCCGCTTTCCAATTGCTTCCTGGCTGTGTTCATGGACTGCCTTGACTTGCAGAACAGCGCAGCTCGTAGCGCTGGGCGCCTGATGGGGCCCTCGCCGGACGGGTACCAGGTGGGTGGATGAGATGAGTGAGATGCGAGCGGCGGTGCGCTAGTCACACACACCGCTCTACGCACGCACGGGGAGGGAAGGCTGTAAAGATGATGATGCGCTAGATGCGCTGCCGACGACGTGCGTGGACTAGGTAGACGAAGCCGCACGCCAACCAACTGCCCGCCCTGGTGTGCAACATTCACTCCGTCCCGCCCTTAGGGCTGGGGCCGCCTCGACCTGGCTGGCTCGCTGCCGCTGCCCGGGCTCACCCCCGACGGCATGGCCCTGCAAGTGGCGGACGGAGGGACCATCGCCGAGGGACAGACCATCACGCTGACCGGGCTGAGGTCTACGGGAGGTGCCATCACCGCCGTGATGGTATACTACGACTACCCTGCGGAGCTCATGGCTACTAAACAGCTTGTCAACGACCTTGGTGTGTGTGGCTACTATATACCTAGCATGACACCTCAGGGCTTGGCGCCACGGTTATGCTGAATAGGCTTACTCGATAGCCAGCTAGCTCGTTTGGCCCGTCGGCTCGACGATGCATAAGTACCACTTCCTCCCAATCGCCAACGCAGATCTGTACTACTCCCTCAACAATGACCCAACAAAGCGCATCACGCTCGGAGGTAATAATAAGCTCAATGTGGAAAAAATTGCAGGAGAGCATGCTTAGGGCGGGTAGGGCGGGTGTGTTCACAGCTTTGGCCGTGCGCATCCGCCGCTTCTCACTTTGCTCGCCCGCGTCAACTAACCGCATGCAGACCCTAGCAATCCAAGTACCTCGGACTTCACAAATCCCATCGAGCGCATTCAGCTCAACCTCGCTGCCGGTGACAACATCACGTTCCATGTCGAGGCCTACTCCCTGGGGTCCAGCCGCATCACGGCAGACCCGGACGCGGCGCTCCCACAGCGCTGGGCGCTGGCTGTGGTCGGGAGGTTCACGGGAACGCTTCAGACCGTCTTTAACCCAGCATTCACACAGCCTCAAAGGTTGCCGGTGAGTAAGAGACTTGCAGTTACGGGCAGTGTTGGTTGAGTTCTTACCGGCCCCGCCTCGTCCTCAGATTTCCTTTGCTCTCAATTGGTTTCATTCCCCCAGGCCTTCCAGCTGCAGACCCTGGTGCCTCTGTCCCACTCCATCTCCCTCGCTGGGGGCGCATGCCTGAGCAGCTCGGGCTCAGCGGCCGTGGCCTCCTCCAGCTGTGCTGCTGGCTCGAGCACGGTGTTCACCATCACGGAGGAAGGTGCGCGGGGCAGCTGAGAGCTCGCATGGCTCGCATGCGTGCATGTTTGCTCCCCCGTGCTTGCACCCTTTCCTGACTGCCCTCTCGCTCGGTCCTTGTCTCGCTTCTGCTGCAGGCCAGCCATTTACGCGGATCAGGACAGGCCTTACTGGCACCATGTGCCTACTGACACCAGGTACACCAGGCAACTCTCAGGCCAACGGAGTACAGCTGCAGTACGACAACTGTACGACGAGTAGCACGCAGCTTTCCGTCTACCTTGAGGGGCTGACCGGTGAGCTAGGGCGGTTGGACCATATAAATCAGAGTTAGCGTACCGGTACAGTGCGTGCCTGCTCTACGCTAAGCTCCACCTTACGCACCCCGCAGGCTCCTCCGGGTATCGTCTCAAGACGACTCTGGGGAAGTGCGTGGGTGTGGCGGGGGCCTCAACGGCGTCTGGCGCTGCCGTCGTGCTTGGGGACTGCCTGTCAGACGGAGGCGCGCACCAGCATTTTGTCCTTACGGAGTACACTCAGGGCTTCTGGTCGCTGGCACCCAAGCACGCCCCTGCCATGTGCCTCTCAGTCTTCGGGCCAGCGGGTTCTGGTGTCACCATATACTCATGCATCTCACCTGTTCCGGCTGGGTATCAGCGCTTCCGGTTCTCGGACGTTCCTGCGCCAAGTGAGTTGCTTGTGAGCATGTTGCGTTCTGGACTTTCCAGGGCTTTCCGCTCGCCGTTCAATTGCCGTACCTTCTGTATGTGCTCTTGGCAGGCGTGCCCTCGTCACAAGGGTACCGCTACGTGGTCCGAGAGTCCGTGACAGGGAAGTGCCTCACCGCTGGCAAGGCCGCGGGCTCGGCAGCCACCCTGGCCGCCTGCGATGGCTCCGACGCTCAGAGGATGCTGGTCTTCCGAAACCCACACTCCGCAAACCCGTAAGCTTGGCAATGCGGAAGGGGATGGCGGGCGCCTATCTGCCGCACGTGCTCAAGGTGGTGCACAAGCCGTATGCGGGCTTCGAATGCATACATTTATTTATACCGGTATGCGTTTCAGTCATGTGCAGTGCGTGTGCCTTTTGTGCTATTGCTCCCTGCTGCCCGCCTCTCAGCAGGAACGTGTTCCAGCTGGTTCCTCTTTCCACGTTTAGTAAGACGTCAGTCAGCGGTCGGCTGTGCCTGCGGCACACGGCCCTCGGCAGCCCCCTGTCGCTGGCTGCCTGTGACGTGGACGCCGGAAGCCAAGCCATAACGCTTGTGGAGGCAGCCCCTCTGCTGCGAGTTTCGGCCCTGTGGCAGCTGCCGAGAGGTAGGCACCGAACGAAGGTGGCTTACACCGTGCGGGCGCAGCATGGGCGCGGGCAAGCAGCAGGCAGCAGGGCTAGCAGGGCTCGAGCTTCGTCCTTACTCATCACATCGGCATCGCCGTCCCTACTGGCTTGTCCCACAGACCCGGTCATTCCATCGGCGTCCTTTCGCATTGGGGCCGACGCTACCGCCGCTGGAATCTGCTTGGTGAGCAAGATGCGCTACCTTAATCCTAATAATGCCTCGATTCATGAGGCCATGCATGCGCTTGTGATTTTCCAAGCGGGGCAGGGCGCGCCGTGTGGAAAGTTGGGGGCCTCTACACAAGCAAGCTAGCGCCGGGTGTGCTGCGTGCACGTTCACTTACTTTGGCCCGTGTGCTCGGCCGCCGCTGCGCAGCAAGCAACCTCCGCTACGAACCTTGCCAGGGTCAGCGCTGTGCCTTGCAGCAGCTCAAGCCTGCAACAGTGGACACTCGCCCCAAGATCCACCGACGGCGCCATAGGTGGGCCCTCGCTCGCAGGGTGTGCTCGTCCCCGGAAGCTTCTGGAAACGGGACCTGTTGATGATGTTCCTTAACACGAAGCTGGCCTTCTGAGCCCTTGCTCCTGCCGCGCTTTGCCCCCCCGCAGCTCAGTACTTCTTGATTCAGCTGTCTGGAACAAGTGCGTACAGCATGCATGCTGCCAGTGCTAGCGGCCATACGCCACTAATCGGTGCAATCTGCTTCAGCAGCGTGTAGTCATGCTCACAGTGTCAGTTTCTAACTTGATGACAACATCCCTCTTGTCTCTGTTGCGTGTCTCAGACTGGTGTATCTGGGGAGATGACAGCGGACCGCTGAGGTACGCCGTACTGGGCGGCTGCGGTGTTTCGCTCCAACAGTTCTACTACGTCAAGTCAGAGGGCACAGGGTGCGTGGGTTGTCAAGTCACGGGGCCTGGGCAGTCAGCCAGGACACGCACGTCCATTGAAAGAACAAGCTCCATGCGAGCACGAGTGCACCGGTGATGTACGCCCACGCACGGCATCCCAATCGCCGCTATGCTTGTTGGTCCATCTCCGGCCCCCCCTCCTGCCCTTCATCCCTTACTGACCTTGCCCCACAAACACCCCCACCTGCGTTACAGATGGCGGTTCGTATCCTGGAGGTCAGGTATCTGCCTCACCCAAACGCCCCCCGGTGCTGTGGGGACAGAGCTTCGCAGCAACAACTGCGACCCGGCCTCGGCGCACCAGTACTTCTCATTTGATATGGGATTCCCACTCGGTAGGTCTTCGTCTCCGCTGGCCGCAGAGAATGCAATAAAGTGTGAGTCTGAACCAAACTTACTCTGCCTTTCCAGATGCCAACGGCTACGCCGACCCGACCAAGATGACGCGTGACACCTTCGACTTTGACCTGGTCGTGTCATGGAGCGTCGGTGGCATTCCGTACACAATCACGAACGGAATGACTAACGTCCGCAGCGGCATGTTTGGAGGCGACGATGTCACCCCCGATTTCCTATCTGCCTTTGAGGAGGCAATCTGGCCGTACGACACGTCCCTGCCCGACACCGCTTCGTACCAGGTGTGCGTCAGCAGCCGCCGTAACGCCAGCGGCGTTTCTTGGAGGGGCCTCCGTCTTCCTTCCGTGCAGTTGACGGCTCGCAACCAAGCCGGCGCGGTGATACGGAGCATCACGAGGGAACAGGTTGACGTTACGACGCCGCTGTCTCCCACCTCTACCTGCACGGCGTCTTCACCCGGTTGGATTGACACCTTCAGCTTCACGGCCCCGCCGGCTCGACCGCCGCCCTCGCCCGTGCCCCCAGTCCCGCGCCCTCCCTCCCCAGCCCCTCCAACTCCTCCCAGCCCCCTGCCCCCACGCCCCAAGCCCCCAAGTCCTGCTCCGCCCTTCCGGCCACCCTCTCCAAGCCCCCCTGGCCCCCCTTCCCCGTTCCCAAGCCCTCGGGCTCCTCCCAGCCCGCTGCCGCCGACGCCCAAGCCCCCAAGCCCTGCGCCGCCCCTCCCGCAACCATCTCCAAGCCCCCCTGCCCCGCGCTCTCCCTCCCCAGCCCCGCCAAGGCCCCCTGGCCCGCGGCCTCCGGCGCCCAAGCCCCCAAGCCCTGGGCCCCCCCTCCCGCCACCCTCTCCAAGCCCTCCTGCCCCGCGCCCACCCTCCCCTGCCCCCCCAAGCCCCCCGCGCCCGCTGCCTCCGACGCCCAAGCCCCCAAGCCCTGCTCCGCCCCTCCCGCCAGCCCCTCCAAGCCCCCCTGGGCTCTCAACCCCTTTCCCAAGCCCTCCGGCTCCTCCCAGCCCGCTGCCGCCGACGCCCAAGCCCCCGAGCCCCAATCCGCACACCCCACCACCCTCTCCTAGGCCGCCCTTCCCCCGTCCTCCATCTCCAAATCCACTGCCACTTCCTCCTAGCCCTTCGCCTTCCAGCCCCAGGCCGCCCAGCCCCCGGCCGCCAAGCCCGCGGCCCCCCAGCCCCCAGCCACTGGCCCCCGCTCCCTTCATGCAAATCAAGGCCAGCTGGTTTCAGGGAGTTGGTGAGTGCGCCCCGAATAGCCAGCCCGACCGGGCCTAAGCGAGCTAGGGCGACCAGTTTGCAAACTGGGCTGGAGGCCCGATCTGGTCAAGGGATGGAGGGTAGAATCCTGGCTTGACCTGCCTTAAGCACTGCAGCCTAAATACTTTCACGGTTCTTCTTTCGCATGCACATGTTGACTGCGACGGGCTGTCATTCTAATTTTTTGCTCAACCCCCTTCGCCCATACGCCTATGCGCTACCCGCTGACACACAGGCACCGGTGCGCCCTCCAATGATGACCTTGACCTGGCTGTGGCCTGGACGTTTGGAGGCGTACGGTACACAATGTTCTACCTCAACGCGTGTGCGAGGTGCGTGGAACTCAACCCTTGTGGGCGCCCCCAAGCTGCCAACCGCGCGCCCCAGGACGGGATTGCACTCACAAAGCCGGCCCCGTTTTGATTCAACTCCTTTCAGGTCAGCATGCATCGACTTCGATAACCAGAACAAGGGCCTCAACTTTGAGGTATGGAATTTGGTCGGCTTTACGTCATGGGCGCTGTGTGCTGCTGTCCGGTGTTAGGCACAACCAGCATGCACGCGAAGATGATATTGCCGCCGGAGGGCACGGTAGCAGAGGCAGGCCTTGGGAGGGGCAAGGGAGGTCACACGCAGGACACCTGCCCCCCACCTCCAGCTGACGGCTGCCGGTTGCATGCCCCTTGGCTTTCCACAACCCCCTTCCCTTCCACAGACAGCGTCCTGGAATGCCTCCGTGCCCGATGCAGCTGTGTACGACGTATGCGTCGGCTGGTATAGCCCCAACAATTACACAGTGGTGCTAACCGTCAACCGCAACGGTGTGCCCGCTCTGACGACGAGCCGGCTCGTGGTCGGCTCTCAGCCAGCCTCAGACCTAAGCAATTGCAACTCGAGCTCCACGGGATGGATAGGACGATACAGAGACCCCGCCGCGGTGCCGCCACCGTCACCCGCGCCCCGGCCGCCTTCGCCTCCGGCAGCGGATGCCCTCCGCATCCAACTGGACTGGTTCACCTCAGGCGGTGAGCGCGCTGTGGCACTGCTGGCAAAGCGAGGGCTGCATGCCCTTGAGACGGGGAGCTCGCTCGGTGCTTACAGAACGCTTAGCCCAGAGCAAGACCAAGTAGTAACACCGGCCGTCCTCCTCCCGCCCTTCCCCGTCCGCCCGCCTACCTCCCGCAGTCCCCTCGACAGCTGACCTGGACATTGCCGTCGGCTGGTTCCAAGGCCCGACCCTCTACTGGATTTATGTCGGAACCGGCACATCAGTCGTGCAGGGCGGGCAGTACTCGGGAGACAATGTGAACCGCGCCGCCTCCAACGAGTTTGCTTTCTGGCCGGCGGGGGCTGCGCCGCCAGCGGCGTCGTACTTAGTGTAAGTTCCATCGACTGTTGACATCCGCGTCCGGAGCGTCTGCCATTATACTGCAATATTGCGGCAAGTATTTCTGGTCTGATCTCGTTCGCCATTCGACCCCTCCCTTGCCTCCCCCACCAGGTGCGTGCAATGGGGCAGCTGGACCAGCCCCACGGCATCCTACACCGTCATGCTGAGGGCGTGGAGGTCCGGCAGCCTGATCGGTGGACGCAACCTCACCGTCAACACGGCCCAGGCCTGGAACGCGACCTGCTCGCCCGGCTCGAACGGCTACGTGGGACTCGTGGACCTAGCTCTCGCCCCGCCCTCAGTGCGGTACTCGTTGACGGCGAGCGCAGGCACGACTGCCAGTACGGCAGCCGCAAAGGAGAGCCCAACAGAATTCGTCGTTGAAGAGCAATTGCCTGCGAATGTGGGCGCGACTGGGTTGGGCAGCGGTGCCGTCGTGGTCGCAGTGCCTTTGGTTATCAGGAAGGAGGTAGCGGAGGCGGCAGCGGGCGGCGGCGGGGAGAACGCACGTGAGGCACCAGGCGGTGGTAGCGCTGGCGAGTCCGTTTCAGAAGGTGTGGGCGGTCAGGAAAGCTCAGATCCCGTCAAGAACATTATGGCGCCCACCGTCGGTGCCGTTGTGGGCGTGCTGGCCGTGGCAGCGGCGGCGGTTGCTCTTGTTACGTGGAGGCGGGCCAGGAAGGCCTCCAGCGTAGTTGTTCCCGAGGAGTACACAGGCCACTATGCAAGCCGCAGGCAAGCCCCTAGTGCATAGTAAAGTTCATGCCTTGGACTGAGATATATTGCAGCGGGCTTTATTTGGTGCTGAAAGGGTTGGGTTCCGGTATTGCTTCTTCAATGCGTGGGTTTTGGATGGTAGCATCTCTCTTGCATGCGTGCTCTGTTGTTCGAGGAGTAGCATGTCTAGTTGCTGTACAATGCGTGCACAGGTTTAAGCCTCGTGCTGGTTGTCTGCCTCGGCTGGCTCCATGCGCGCATTTTCATCCTTGGGTGGATACCGGTAAAGCTTCGGCAGGGGCCGGGGGAGTAACATTCGATTCATTTTGCGCCTGGGGGTTGAGCAATGCCCGGCTCTACTTCAGCGAAACAGCGTGCAAATTCAAGGGCCATGTCCATATGGTACATACGTACGGGCTGAGCTAGCTATGAGCGAGTTGGATTCAGGCATCTGTTTCCATGGTGAGCGTCGCATGAAATCAAAGGGACACCAATCCATCCCCCCACACAGCGTAACCCTTGCCGTGTGCTCCTGGTACGTTCTAACAACTTTGTCGGTTGCCTTCCAACGGCTGTACTGTCAAGTTGTGTCGATGTGGGCCACACGGCCCTGCTGCTCCTAACAGGCAACGCTGTTTATGCTTTCCGAATTCCTCGTTGTTTGGGGGGTATCCGTGGCTCAGCGGTGCGTGCGGTCCAGTAGATTATTCTTGACGGGGCACGGCGCCAACCGCATTGCTTGTCCCTAGGACGCACAGTTGTCATTGCATGCCCGTCATCCACGCGGCCGGCAAGCAGGTGCTTGTGTGTTGCCTCAAGCAATGGGTACGGTGCATGCGTGGCGCAGGCCTTTGCGGGGATTGTGAGGGCGGTCGCGGTGTGTCGTGCTGGACATATATATAGGCTTGCTGGAGTGAATGAAGGAAATGTGAAGCTGTCTGTCCAGCCGGGGTGACGCTCCTGAGATTTGGTCAGGAGCGGTTCAGTCCCTTGACGCCCGGCATCTAACCCCTTCCAGCAGTGCCCGCCGGTCGGGACATGTCGGCAAGGCAACCCTTCGGCGCACACGTCGCTACCCCGGGCCGTTTCCCCTATCCCCCGCCACCCTCACGTTTGCGCCTCGCACAGAAGATGTCAAGCACGGTCATAGCATCGCCCCTCAGTGACGGTCAATGGACGGGTAGGGGTCCATGGCGTAGTCGACGGCACTGGCTCGTGCGAAGATGCCAACTTGAGTACCCCAGCATGGCGTGTGCGCCCAGGGATAGAGCACGCAGAGAGCAGCACGTAGACACAAGAACAGCTTGAATTGGACTACGGGAACAGACGGGAAGGCCTTGTACGGCAGTGTCGTACACTTTATGGGTCGACCGGCCGGGTCCGGGGGGGCCCAGGGGATTTGTTCCTGTCCCCCGCCCCCCTGGGCGGGGCTGGGACTCTAGCGAGCCGCCGGAGACGCAGCGCGCCCGACCCGCGCGTCCACGTAACATGCTCCAGGTAACTCGCTGGGGACCGTGTGGGACCGCTTCGGACGGCTTCGGACAACTTTGCAGTGCTCTGGCAAGAGCCCTGGTCTCATGGTCACCGCGTCACTGCGGGTTGCACCTAGCCAGTCCCCGATTGTTCGTAGAGGAACCTGGGTCTGCACTCTGCTGGCCTTGCTTTTCGCGTAACCTCGTCTCCCAGTTCCCCTTCCCTCGCCCCCCTGCATCCCGCCATGCATCTTGAAGGCAGACCTCCGTCCGTGCCTGCCGCAGACAACTGTAGAGCCCTCGAGGGCTGGGCAAATAACTTTCAGAGCCGAACGCCGGGGTTTAAAACAGGGGTGCCAGGCAAGCGAGTGCGCAAGGGTGTTCGCTCTCCCAGAACAGGATTCGAATTTCCGAAGCCCCACGCACAGCATTTGAGTCGTGTACTCGGCTTCAAGGTCCAAGCACCTCCATTCCTCTCCCAAGTGGGTCTCTGTCTCCGCACCGTCATAAGCTGGGCCCCGAGTCCCGAGTCCCGTGTCCCGAGTCCCAGTAACATTCAGCTCAGGGGAGATTCTCCCCTGGTTCAGCTTCACCCTTTCCAACTCAACTTGTGTGTCACCAACAGTCCAGATCAGGCAACTCTGACGACTTCGCGGGAGCAGTGCAGTCAACCCAGTCACACACAGTTTTCTCCCACTCGGTTTCTGACGAGCCAAGATGGATTACCCACTACCCAGGCATAGATAGATATAGCGTGTGCATCCGGCATAGTTGACAACTCAGTGCGCCATCGTCTCCTCGCTCCCCTGGCACGGCTTGCAAGCCACCATCGATCCGCTACGCTGCATCATTTTGAACCCCCAGAACAAGTTGACAATCAACTCAACACCAGACGGGGGGGCGCTAAACACCACGGGGCAGCCGAGGAAACAAACACACATGGAAACAGAGGTTGCTGCCATGAGGGAAGGCGCTCAGGGCTGAGCCCCCACGCTCACTACAACCGGCCATACAGCTCTCACGACGGAGCCCATACATCAAATGCGCATAGACAAGCCAGAGTTACGAGGAATACATTCTGCGTGGCTCTCCGCCGCCGGGCGTGTCCTCACTTCAGGCTTTGGCACGGACCCTGGCTTCCACACATGTCTACCGAACACATGCATCGAGTTCTTGCGCGGGTCATGACAAGCGCCGGGGCTGCCCCGGCTGGCTGCGGTACAACTGCGGTGTCGCTAATTACGACACCAGGCACTCACGAAGCTGACGTGAAGGCCCGGACTCCTGCCAGCTAAGTATGCAAAATATGCAGAATATGCAAAACTAGGCTAGGTGTCGTAAAGGAGCGCGGCCAGGTCTGCCGGCAGTTGGCCGCTCGGCGGTAGTGCTATGCCTGCCTGCCTGCACAAAGCCCGTATCCTGTCGATCCATTCGGGGGAGCCAACGTTATCCTCCCACTCTGGGTATCTGCCTCCCTGGCGCTCCAGGGGATGGCCCCGGTGTGCTGGTCCCCCTGGCTGGCGCTCGTAAGCGACGCCTTGTTGCTGCGCAGGCCGCTCGTGCGCTGCCACGGGCCGCTCGTACTGCGCAGGCCGCTCGTACTGCACAGGCCACTCCTGGTGCACAGACCGCTCGTATTCCGCGGGCCGCTCGTACTGCACGGACCTCTCGTACTGTGGTGGCCGCTCGTGCTGCACAGACCGCTCGTACTGTGCTGGCCGCTCGTGTTCCGCGGGCCGCTCGTACTGCAGCAGGCGCTCGTACAACACCGTCCGTTCGTACTGCGCGAGACTTTCATGCTGAGCGTTGAGCCCGTTGCCAGGAAGCTCGCCCTGCATGGCACGCGGGGCCTGCGAGCGGGCGGTGACGGGCGGGCTGACGGACACGGGGGCCGCCGGTTGTCCCCGGTCCTGATGCGGCCCTCTTCGCGGGTGGCCATGGCCGCCACCCTGCGCCACAGCCGCGGCCGCAGGCTGCCCCCGGTACTGAGGCGGCAGTTGCGGCCGTGCCTGCGGCTGCCGCTGTGTCTGCGGCTGAGGCGGCGGCTGTGGTTCTGGCTTGGGCTGCGGAGCGGGTGGCCACAGGGTGCCGCCACGCGCGGCCCGGTTGCCCACACATGCGGCGATGAGGTCTGGGTCGGGGCGGGGCTCGGGGTCGGGGGCTGCGCGTTGTGACTGAGCAGCAGGCGCCGCGGGCCGGGCTGGGGAGGAGCGGCCGAGGAGCGTCAGTGCTCGCTGCAGGGAGAGGGGGCTGCCTGAGTCCTCCCGCGCGTCCCCCAGGTATGCCTCCAAGGCCGCCCGCAGGCGTGCGCTCGCCAAGAAGGAGGAGCGGTCACTAGCGCCGCCATCCGGCGGCGCCTGGTCCCGTCCGCCTGCAACCAGACGCCGCTCGCGGACTTCAACCGCATGAGTCGCCGGGGCGGGGGCGGACTGGCTGGCAACTAGGGCGCCGTTGCCGGCTGGGTGGGGGCGGTGGCTCATGGGATGCTGCTGAGGGCGACCGCCGGCCTGGCCCCTGTCCGGGGCGCTTGGGCCGTCGGTCCGGCGGCCATAGTCCCGCCCGAGGTCCGCTGAAGCACTCGCAAGCCGCAGCCGCGAGGGCTCCGCCGTTGGCGGCAGAGGGTCGCTGTCGGGCTCAAGTCGCGGGCGCTTTGGCGGCGGCTCTCTAGGCGCCGCCGCGGGGTCGGCCCCGCCCAGCAGGCCAATCTCCTCCTCCCAAGGCAGCACAGCCACAGCGATGCCGGGGCCGGGCTGCTGCCCCAGCTGACTCAGCAGGGCCGCCAGCTGCCCACCCATCGGGCCCGCCAGCAGCGAGGCAAGCGAGGACGGATCCGGAGCGTGTTGGCGCGGGTGTGGCTCCGGGTCGCCGCGCTGCCCCGAATGGCGCCGCTCCGAGTGGTGGGGCGCGTCTGGGTAGCGCCCGCTCGCCTCAGCGCGCATGACCCGCCGGTCAGGCTGGTAGCCCCCGTGCGGAGGCGGGTCGGAGCGCTGCCGCCTGTCGAGCCCATTCGCGTGGCCCTGGGTGGAGAAGCGGGCAGGCACGACCGCTGACAGGGGCAGGCCCGGAGCGGACAGCGGGCGACAGGCCTGGGGTCGGGGTGCCTCCGCAGGCTGGGGCCCGCCGCTGCCCGACCTCGGCGGCGGCAGAACCGGAGAGCCGTGGGGCCTTCCTCCCCTCAAGCCCGCCGCCCCGGCCGACCCGCGCTGCCAGGCGCGTTCTGTCAGGGTCTCTGTTCCCCGCGGCCATGGCGGCTCGGCGAGTGCATGGCTCAGCTCTCGAGCATCGACCTCGCCAGCACGCTTGCCAGCGGCCCTAGCGCCCCATGGCAGCTCAACCGTCGCCCGCATGCCGCTGCCACGAACTTGTGGGCTGCCTGGCTCCGGCCTTGCGTATTGGGTGCCGTTAAGCTCAGAGCTGCGACCCCCAGCCGCCGGCCCCTCCTCTCCGCTGCCTGCGCCCTGCCGTGAGAGCGTCAGCCGGGGGCCCTCGGCAGCCGGCGGGGGCAGCAGGGGCGTGCTTGAGCGCGACTGCGCAGGATAGGGTCGGCCGATGCGCCGCTCCCGGCCCCCTGCCCCTGACCCTGGTCCAGACACCTCCTCCGTCAGCTCCCCCTTGACGACCGCACCCGTGCCACGGCCGTCTCGCTCATACACCCCCTCCGAGCCCTGCCTGTCCCCACACAGGGCCGCACCGGCGCTGCCGCTCGCTGCGCCCGGGGCCTGCGAGCTGCTGCTGCGTGGCCCCTGGGAAATGCCCGCTGCGGCCCGGTCCTGGCGCTCCATCTCCCGGACGTCACGGTCCCGCTGAGCAACGGCCAAAGCGTAGGCGTCCTCACACGCCTGGGCGTCATTGCGGCCGGACGGGTGCGCCGCGAGGTTCCTCACAAAGCGCCCGAGGAGGCTAGCGCAGCGGTCCGACTTGGTGCGGAGCTTGCTGCGGCGTTCGGAGGGTGGGCGAGCGGCATGCAGAGGGTCACTTCACTGACTCTACCACGAGTCAGCGAGTAAGCGTGGGGCAGTCCGGCAGGCCTGAGGGCGTGAGGGGTGCGGTGCACGCACGGGTGGGGCGCTACAACCGCAACTCACCCGTACCACAAGCTCTTGACCTGCTTGGCTGCACAAACATGGAGAGAAAGTGGGGGAAGCGACAAGGTGCTCAAAGCGCCGAACAGTGATTGGGGAGGGGTCACAAGCAAACGGAGCAGCTGTCGTCTGACCTTCCTCTCTGCTGTGATGCGGCGCTTGCGGAAACAACCGCCAACCCGGTGCCTCACCTGTCCTGCCGGGCAGTCGTTCTGCGATGCGCGTCCATCTGTTTGGGCCGGGAGCGCAAGGGGACGCTGCTTGAGTATGCCACAACGTGGTACCTCGGTCCACACCGTACCCAAGTCAGACCGCCCAGGGTAGGTCAGACCGACCGCCCAGGCCGCCTGCCGTCCAGCTGAAACCGGCTCAAAATGCGGCTAGCTGTGACGGGAGTCGCCTGCTGGCCTATTGTCAGCGGCGCAGTCTGCCTCCTGTCCGTTGCATCGACAGCGTACCTGGCCCCGCACTCCATGAAGCCCTGCACCAAGAGCTCCTCCTCCTCCAGCGTGAGCTCGAGCGTGTTCTTGAGTCGACTCATAGCTGCCTGGACGAGGCGGCTGAGCTAAGCGGCGGAGCGCAAACAAGGCTCCATTTGTGCACGACAGACGTGCCTCCTCCCGCCACCGTTCCTGGAGATACAGATCGCAGAGACCTCAGTAAGTGATGCGTGTAGGACTAGCACATTCTGCTCTTCCTCAGGCTGAGGCGTTCTGATGCGGTTTACGCGGAGGTCAAACGAGTCGCCAATGCACTGTGTGGCTGCGAGTATGTTGCAGAAAGTATATGATCAGGACTCTGGTAAGGAGGGCAGCAGCCCTCCGAGGGCTCGAGTCGAATGGTAACAGACCGCGCTCATCGGGCCCTTCAGCGAGCGAGCAGCAACGCTGAGGCCTCTGCATTCCTCATTCACTTCATGAACAACCTCGAGTCGAGCGCAGCGGTGTCCGTGCAGCTAATCCAGTCCTTTTGTGATCGGACTGTACTTCGCGACGGCCACACGAGTTCTCGTCTGCACTCGGCTGTGCCTGAAAGAGTTGTATGCGAACAAACTGAGACATAATTCAGCTGTAGACCCCTGGTGCGGGGCGCCCGTGTCCAGACAGCAGACTACACCGCCCGCGCTGCTGTCCCACGGCTGCAACCTTGCAGGCGCGCTTCATTCGAACAGCTGTCTAGGACCGTAATGAACAGCACGGTTATACGAAAGTGCATTGGAAACGGCTTGAGCTCAACCTACCTAACGACTGGGCAGTCGTGTGCACCCGCACTGCACCACGTTGCACCCCAGGCTTCGTTGATGTCTTCTAACCCCAGGCTGCACCCGCTGCAGGTGAACGAAAGGACAGTAATGCCGCTGCGGGCGCAGAGTTCAACGCAACTACAAACGCTGATTGAAGTTCTGAACGAGGATCGTGCAAGGCGGCGCAGGCCAGGGTAGGCAGGGTCAAGGCAAAGAGCAATGTGGGCCCGGGTCTGGCCCACCTGCCTGCCTCAGCAAGGAGGAAAGCGACCGTCATGCAGGAGCTGGGTTTGGATCACTGAGCCCCATCTGGCTATCTTAGTGGCATGGTATCAGGGTTCTGCTCAACTGCGAAGGATCCAGTGCTCTGGGCCAGGGCGGGGGGGGGGGTAGGTCGCTAGGTCCTTCTCAGACATGCCTCATATGTGAAGAGCTTGGGGCGCCGGAATTTCTCGGTCGGTCGTCGGACGTCGGGGGGACTCTGGGCGCGGTTTGACGAAATAGCGTGGCAGAAAGCCGCATCGCATAGATGAAGCAGCCGCGCACAAGACGGGCATGTCGACACCAAGGGACGTTTTGGATGGGCGGCACGGCGACTTTGTCACCGCGGCTTAGAGCAGCGCCCACCATCATCCCACACGCCCTGGGCATGCAGCAACGCATGACCTTATGTTGGCAAGTCACTGGTACCCTTCCAGCGGTGTAAGGGGTCGGGACCGGTGGGACATTTTGGCATGCCGGGCCCCGGGCACACTCGCGGCCACCCAAACGCCCACGAGATTCCCTGCCCCTCTGCCCTCGCGGGCCCACCCGGTTCACAGGCGACAATGACAACAAGGTAGGCCGCCCACAGGTCTGCGTAGTTCGCGACCACGCCCTACGCCCCTCAGCCAAGCGCTACGCTTCGGCTTCGTTGATGTCTTGTACCCAAAGGCGTCTCCCAAGTATTCCCTGAAGCCCATCTTCCACCCCCGCACTCGGACCACATGCAAAGGCAGTAAGTAACTGCAAAGGACAGCTCTGATATTACCCCTCGATGCCGAGCGCCCGAGCCATTGGTCAAATTACGAGTCGGGGGGCATGGTCAATCGTACCCGACCAGTTGGCTAACACGTATGCTGTGCGGGCCCATGGATAGAGCACGTAGCCAGCTGTCCAGCGAAACGCAACTGAGCTGCGCTGCAGTCAAGGCTTGCCCGTTTTTTCTTGAAGCCAAGCCAAGCGCATGTTTCTAGCATCGCTGATGCGAAGTAAGACACGGGACGTGTGGGTTGCTCTGCACGAAGCTGTGGGTGGGCCGGCCCGGCAGGGGGCCGAGGATGGTCGTGGAACACATCTCCACACCGACCCGCGACAAAGTGTCGCGACAACCACTCTTCCCACAGATCCAAGTTGCCTAGGTTTCGGTAGCGACATCGCGGTCGGTTCGGGCTTGAGCGGGCAACGTTTGACGGAAGTCGGTGCCCATCCTGCTTAAGTGCACCATCCTGCTCACGTTGACGGAACTCCTTCCCGCAGCACCGCTAGCTAGTGCGCACAGAAGGAAATAGCCTGATTACATGAGCGCGCGAGCCCACACGGTCCCGCTCGTCCGAGCTGCATGTCTTCCCTCCTGACAGTCCTAACTAGTGCAAACTCAGAATTGACGAGCAGTGTCCCGCGAGACGCGATTGCAAGGGCGTAGCCCCGTTTCCCACCCTCCGGGTGGGATTAGGGGCAAGCCAACATAACACACCCACTCGGCCTCGGACTAGAGCGAGGACTGTCAGTCGGACTCCTAACGCGGTGACCCTACTATTCAACTGCTAAAGAGTGACACCGCGTCCGGAAAGACGCGATTGCAGGGGCGTAGCCCCGTTTCCCCCCTGCCGGGGAGATTAGGGGCAAGCCAACGCAACTGGCTTAGAACGGAGTACGCACAGGCCTTGTGCGACAGCGTCGTACGGTGTACGGGTCGGTCGTCGGTCCCATGGGGTTGATGAACATCAACCCCGGTCCCGGGGGGTCTGGCGACTCTCGGGCATGATGTCGGGCGACTGAAGCCAATCCAGCAGCCAGAGGATGAACAACGAGGCCAGGGGCCGCATTGCAGTGGGGAGAGTCGCTGAGTCGGTGGGGACTGTTGAGTGTGGCTCGGGGGGGGGGGGGTCAGGCTTTCCCGGACGTTTGCGCCATCACCCTTCACCCAATCCCGCTAATTTCTTCCAATGGCCTTCTGCTCGTAGGGGTTGTGGGCCACGGCCATGCTGTGCCCTTCCGCTCGCGACATCTGCAACGCAGGGATTGCACGCTCGGCAAGCAGGGCAGCGGGTCGCGACAGGGGAGCTTGGTTGTTTGCAATTCCTGCAAGAGGATCAGAGGCAACGTGGTGTTCCGGCGTGAGGTACCGAAAATTGTGGAGGCCGCGTGCAAGAAGCTGCAGGAGCGCAAGGCGGCGGAGGAGGGTCGCTGAGGGGGTTATGTCGAGGAGGCGGGTTGAAGTTGTGTAAGCCTTGATGGAATGCTACGACGCATATCAGTCGACGCATGTCAGTCCGTGTAAGCGTTAAACGAGGCAATTCGGTACTGCTTCTCTCAGCGGCACCTCCCCAACCGCCTCAGCGTTTGCGCGCCCCCCGCATGTACGGTATGACCCACCGCCTGGTCGGTCGTACACATGCTTGTCCCAATCTGTCCAAGCAGTTCAAAAGCACGTCCCCGGCCCCCGCAGCCGCATGCCAACGACCATAGCCCATAGAGCCCCCAAATGCACACGTTACTTCTGAACGAAGCTCAGACACAATGAACACCTTGCGTTGCGTCAAGCGTCCTTGCAAGGTACGCTGCATGCCAGCCCGCTTGTTATGTATCGTACGGTAATTCACGTCGCACCTTGATTGCGAGCGGCAACACGCCCCCAGGCCGCACACAAACGCTGTCACTGGGGTGCGCCACTTTGGTCTGCGGTCCTTGTGCCGGTCCAAGAAGGCCTCCCGCGCCGCACATCTCCAATACGCGCACCCCTCACACACAACCGTTTCCCAACAATGCTTCGCCAGCACCTTGCAGCCGATCCATACGCCCCCGCCGCTGGGACGCGCGAGCGGTGGTTCCTCCCTCCCTAAAGAATGATCGCATTCCGGGAATAGCCCACAACACCAAAGCAGAAAAGCGGTGACATGAATGACCATCACCACACTGGCCTCAAAGCCAGCTCCATACATGGTCACGCCAGGAAACGGCGGCGTCAGGCCCGCGCGCTGGCAACGGCGCCATCCGCCGCCACCCAGCTGCGCACCGGCGCCACAGGCCTGCTATACACATAGCATTGCGCTCACAAGCAACGGCATCAACGGCCCTGTCGGCTGCCGCACTTGCGCGCAATAGCACCTGGCATCTAAGCCGGTCCGCCAGTCCGGCAGTCGGTCTCCCTAAAGCAGACACCAAGAAAACACACGCCTCTCGAAACACGACACGGCACCACGCGCCTCGCGGCTGCGGCCCTTTCACTCACTCGACATCCCCCTCCTCCTACGGATGAACCAGCCGGTAACAAATGCCCGCTCTAGGCTGAGCATTATCGCATGCGTCCGCTGTTCACAGGTACCGGTGCTCCGACGTCACAAGCGACTTGGCGTCAAAGGCCGGGTTGCCCGTGGTGTTGGTCGGCGCCACGCTGGGCGCACCGCCGGGCCCCGGGGCCGCTCCCTTGGTGTCGGCGCCTCCTGGCCCGGGGCCGCCGGCCGGTGGCGGCGGCGCAGGCCGCGGCGGCGGCGGCGGGCCACCGGGCTTGCCGGCCTGCCTCCCTGGCGTGCGCATGTCGAAGCCGACCTTGTTGTCCTTCATGGCGCGCGCAATGCGGGCGTGCCCGGCGGTCTGCGCGAAGGCGTCGTTGAAGAGGATCTTCATCTGCAGCACGCTGAACACGCCCAGGAAGGAGAGCATGGCGATGAGGACGAAGAGCGTGTAGCCAATGATCTGGTCCACCGTGTAGTGGAATGAGTCCACGAACGCGCGCATGGCGTTGTTCTGGGAGTAGGCCACCGTCACAAACTGCGCACACATAGGAGTGCGAGAGGAGGGCAGCAAGGGCAGGAGTGAGAGAGGGCGGTTGGGTGCAGGGGTAGGAATGTGTCATGGCCCTAGCCGTTAAGGTCGCTGCCAACGGGTAAGCCAAGGCAGGTGCGGCTGGTGCGGCGTGACGATAGCAAGGCGGATGCGGGCTCACCCTGTGGAAGGCCACCAGCAGTTGGAAGTTGGCCCACAGGATGACGCAGAGCGTGGTGAAGCCGTTGCCCTCGTACCAGCGGCTGACCAGCGCCAGCCACAGGATGAGGAACACAATCATGCACGTCGTCATAATGTACCGGTAGATGCGGTACGGCTTGTGGTCCGCCAGCTCCGTGAAGTACGTCTTAACCTGTACGGCAGAGGGCCAACGACGGGTGAGGCGCACGTATCCATGGCCGCTGCCGCTACGCCCAGCCCTCGTTCCTCGCAGCCTTGTGTGCCCCCTCCCGCCACCGCATAGACCCCAGAACCAGACCAGCGATGCCCACCTGGATGGTCATGTACACAAAGATCCAGATCGAGACGGTGGCGATCAGGAACACCACGATCTGGCTCCGGAACACCGACGAGTACGCCGCCGCGGCGGGCATGTAGATGTCCAAGCGAGATGCGGCGCAGATGCACAGCAGGATGTACGGCAGGCACGACACGATGGTCGACACAAGGTTCATGAATTGGTCCGTGTTGTTGCCGCTGTCGTTGCGCGCCTTCTCCAGCTGGCCCGCGTTCCAGGTGTACCAGTTGGTGCCGGTCATGACGTCCACGTCCCCGTGCATCCAGCGCTGCCAGGCCAGGTAGTTGACCTGGACCTTGGCAATGTCGAAGGAGAAGGGGTTGAACCATAGCGGCGAGAAGATGAGCACGAACGCCAGCAGCCAGCCCGACCACGTCAGCGCGCCGTAGTTGCAGACCTCGCAGCCGCGCACGGCGTACAGCGAGCACAGCATGAACAGCAGCTCGAAGGCGTAGTACAGGTGCGAGCGCGTGTAGAGCGTGAAGATCTGGGGGGTGGTGGGTGGGCAGGCGGGTGGTGCGGCGAGGGCAGGGCGGGGCAGGGCGAGCGTCAGTAGGGCTGGGCGGGTGACAGGCTTGAGGGACTTCGCTCGAGACGGTCCCTGCCCCTAGGAGCCAGCTGCCGCCTCCCTCCCTCCCGCCCTCCACAGCCGGTCCTTTCTGCAGCCCCATCCTGCTCTGTCCTGCCCTGCCCAGTCCCCTGCAGAGCCCATCAGTGCCAGGGTGCGGCCGAGGCGCTCACCTTGACGAAGTCCAGCGCCGTGATGTTGAAGCCACGACCCGTGCCCACGTACTTGGCCGAGCCGTAGGTCATATCGGCGTAGAAGGAGCTGGCCACGGTCTGCTGCTGGAACATGTAGAAGAACAGCGAGCCCGTCATGATCTGCTGGAACACCGTCACGATGGCCTTGACGATGCCCATCTCCAGGATCAGCTGCCCGATGTACGGAATCATGGACAGCGTACCGAGCTGCAGGATCTGGGGAGCTCAAGGGGAGGGGGGCGCGGGCCAGGGAAGGGGGCGAGGGGCATGAGCACCAGGAGTGGCTTGCAAGGGTCACCCGCACAGGGTGGCCAAAGCGCAAGCAAGGCGGGGAACGGAGCGAGCGACGGAGGAGCGTGTGCGCACCTGCTGCACGTTGTAGATGCGCTGGAGCATGTCGCTCATCTGCGACGCGTGCGCCATGTTAAACACCAGCAGCGCGTAGATGTTCCAGAACGCCGCCTGAGGGGTGATGGGAAGGGGGTTCAAAGCAAGGGGAAGCGCGGGTGAGAGAGGGTGTATTGGCAAGAGGCTCGGTTGGCGGCACAGGTACCGGCAGGGCAACGATGTTGCTGCAGGTGCTGTGGTTGGCTGCGGCTGCGCTGAGGGCCCAAGGCGAGGCAGAGGCAGAGCCGGCGCACCTGCGCCGTGAGCCACGAGTTGATGTAGAAGCCGATGCAAGAGTGGTAGAACATGAGCAGCCGGAACACGTCCAGCCGGGAGCCCAGGCGCGCCGACTCGCGCGAGATGGCCCACTCGCCGCCACCACCGGCGATCTTGAAGTTGAAGCCGTTGATGGAGTCGAAGCCCATGTCACGACCCTGGCGGGAGACGGAGCAGCAGGCCAGGGCACACGCGTTGGAGCCAGGGAGGCAGCCGAAGTAACGTGGGAAAAGCGTGCGTGGGAAGAGGAGCTGGGAGAGATCCAGGGGGAGGCAGTACAAGGCCAGGGCAGGGCCTCACCTTGCCGCAGCTGATGTACTCCTTGTACCGAATCCGCCCTCCGCGCAGCGTGTGGTTGCACCCGCAGAACACATCCTCTGTCAGGTGCAGCTGGCGCGTCGCCTTGGACATGCCACCCTGGGGAGCGAAGAGCACGGACGACATCAGGCTTAGCGTCAGCTCCCAACCAGGCCGGCAGTCTTACTCCCCCCATCACTGGGAACCATGCCCAGACCCCTGTGGTCCGAAACGGCTAGAGGAGGCAATGCAGCTTGAAGCACGGCCCAATACTCACTCGAGTCATGACGAACATCTTGTTGAACATGTCGGGATGGCCGTAGTGCAGGCGGATGCGGGCGGGGTGCGTGAGCGTGCGCTGGGTGATGGTGCCGAACGCGTACTCCGTGGCCGCAGCGAAGCGCCCCAGCGCTCCCGACTTGTCCGAGAAAATCCACTCGCGGAAGCCCACGATCGCCGTGTACGTGCACGCCACCTGGCAGGGAGACACAGGGCAGCGCCGTGTTGAGAGCTTAGAACTGAGGGCAGGGTCATTGACACGGCGCCTGGCGCCAAGCTACACTCCTGTGCCCAGTGAAGGCCCTTCCGGCACCAGCCGTGCCGCCCTCAGGTGGGGTGGTAGGAGGGGAGGCGAGCGGCCTTCCCAGCCCTGCCCCGGCAGCCCACCTGGCGCATGCGCATGACGTAGAGCATCTCGCTCGCGATGGTCTTCTTGGTGATCTGCACCTCGTCGTCGTCGTCCGCGAACAGGTGGAACGCGCCCTTGGTGGAGGGCAGAAGCTCCGTCACCAGGTTGCGGCACTTGAGCGTCTCCGCCAGCACGTTGTCCTGGTTCATATCGATGGCCTGCGCAGGTGCACACGAGGGCGGGCAACAGCTGCGTTGGGAAGCAGGGTTGCGGGACACCAGGCTGCGCTAGGCCAGCAGCAGGGGTTGCTAGGGGCTTGTTGCTGAGCCGCACTAGCCAGGCGCTGGGCCCCAGGGCTGCAGCCGCACCTGCAGGCCCTCGCCGAACGCGAAGATGACGGCGTGGTTCTGGTTCTCGGGCTTGCCCTCGCCCAGCACCACTCCACGGCCCGAGTACTTGTTGTGCGGTAGCCGCACGCGGTACACCTGCGGTGACGGGGAGAATCGGGCACTGGTCAGCAAACTCTGCAGGGTGCCTTGCAAGGTGCAGGAAGCCAGCTGCCGTGCGTCTCCAGAGACCGCGTTGGCCACCGCTGCTGCTCTCAACCCGCACGTGTGCTCCTGCAGGCGCCACCCAGGCCCAAGCACACCTCGATGACGCCGTTGTCGTCCTCCTGGATGCCCATGGCCTGCAGCGCCGCCAGCTGCGCGGGGTCGTTCAGGTCGCGGCCGCGCGCCATGACGGAGAAGCCCGTGGGCCCCTTGTCCATCTCCGCATGGTCCAAGAACGCCACCTGGGGGCGTGGAGGGGGCAGAGCAAGGCGAGACAGAGAGAGTCAGTGTGAGAGCTGATGGTTGGGACATGGCCGGGCTGGGCTGGGCTGATGCAGGGGGAGATTCGAGAAGAGGAGCTGCAGGGGGAGTTGGAGTGAGCAGGGCGCAGCGCACCTTGAGGCGGGGGTACTTGGCCATGAGGATGTCGATCGACGAGGCTAGCCAGCGCATGCGCAGGTCCTTGGACACGCGGTTCTTGCCGTACGTCTGCGGCGTCACCACGTACTCGAACTTGGGGTTCACCAGCTGGTCGATGTACCGCCTACAGGGAGGAGACAGCAACGGGGTGGTCGGTCAGAGAGGGCAACCGGCTTACAGTAACATAAGGGTGGTGCAACAGCCAGCACCTGGCCTGCAGCGCACTGCACCGCGCTTGTGTACCGACACAGCCCCTGGGCACTCACTTGTACTCGAGCTCATTCATGTTGGGCGGCATGGGGTGCTCCAGCTTGGCCAGCACGCGGAGGGACACCTCGTTGAGCATCATGCCGTGCACGGTGCGCGCCAGCAGCTGGCCGCGGAGCGAGGCCCACATCTGCAGCAGCCAGAAGGCAGGAGGGAGGGCCCAGGGTCAGGGGCAAGGCCTAGAGCAACACACCGCACCTAGCCCCGAGCCCGGCACCTACGCCCCACGCAAGCCACTGCAAGGCACGGGTGCCTTGCATCAGCCCGCATCCCGCGCAAACCAGCAGCCCGTCAGGTGCCCTCAGCGACCCCGCCCTCCCACCTGCAGCTCCAGCTTGAACTCGTGCATGTCGCAGCCGGGCGCGAAGTCGTGCTCTGACAGGTCCGTGGCCTTCACGCCCGGCACCATGGCCGCCATGCGCTCCCTGAAGTTGCTCCACTCGTACGGGAACATGGCCTTCAGGTACGACATGAGGCTGATGGAGTCGTCCGTCTCCGACAGCAGGTCCGTCATCTTGCGCATCTTGAGCCCCAGGTCCTTGCCTGGAGGAGACGTAGCGGGAAGATAGGTAGTAAGCAACGGGCGGTAAGAGGGCCAGTGCGCGGCTGGCAAGGGCGACGGGTGACCAGGTGCTCCCCACAGACTCCCAACCATCCTGCAGGCAGCTGCATTATAACTCGCAGGGGCCACAAGCCAGCCCCAAAGCGCCACGCCCTGCAGCACCCCTCCGCCGCCCCCCAACTCACACAGCTGCTTGCAGTCGAGCGCGTACAGCACGTCCTCCTCGTACAGGGGCGTCAGGATGGACCAGGACCACATCTTGTCGATGGAGGGCGGCTTGTCCAGCGAGGGGTGGCCCAGCGAGTTGATGAAGAAGCCCAGGATGCGCTGCGCCTCCTCGCTCTGCGGCGTGGCCTCGGCCTCCGTGGTCACCAGCATGCGCTTGATGACGCGGATGACGCGCAGCAGCTCCTTGTAGTCCGCCGTGGCGCTGGGGGGTGGAGGGGGTGTGGGGGGAAGGGGAGAGAGGGCAGAGGGAGGGGAGAGGGGGCAAGGGTGAGGTTGCGGGCTACAGCGGGGCCGAGGGCAGGTGGGGTGGAAGGGCGGTGCACCAAGGCAGGGTGAGCAGCGGCGCGGCTGGGGGCAGGAAAGGTGGCGAGGGTTTGCGCGGAGCGGTGCAGAGCTGGCAGCGGAGGGGCTCACTTGTTCAGCAGCGCCGCCTTCATGACCGCCTTGAGGCCCTCCGGGTCCGAGCTGATGACGTTCTTCATGTCCGCCACCACCTCGAACAGGATGGACGCCAGCTCCACGTCCTCGGGCGTCGCGCGCCCCCGCTCCGCCGCCTTGTGGATGGCGAAGCACTCGCCTGCGGGGGCCGGGAGGCAGGGGCGAGGGGATGAGGAGGAGGGCCAGGCTGGAGGCCACTCGTCGTCCCGACACCCAACCTCTGCCCCGCGCATTCCCACAGACTCTGCCGCTCTGAGGCAGCTCCAAGCAGCAACGCCCTTTGCACACCCAACCCGGCAGCTGCTCGCTGACCCCTTGCCCCTGCGCACTGAGAGTGCGTGTCCCCAACGCTCACCCTCCAGCGCCACCCAGAGCTGGTATAGGTTCTCCGCAATGTCCTTCATGTCGAACGGAACCTCGTGGCGCTCGCAGATCTGCTCCAGCTGGTCCACCATCTTGAGCCCGTGCTGCAGCATCTTCTTGCGCAGCAGCGCGTGCTTCACGTTGATGTTTCCGCGGTGGAACGGCGCAGACGTGATCACGTGCGCGTGCTTGCCCGACAGCAGGCCGACCTGAGCAGTGGGGGGAGGACGCGGGTGCGAGCGTCAGAGGCCAACGCAGGTGAGGCCCAGCTGTGGCAATAAAAACAAGTTGACTTTGACTGCCCAAGGCCTCTCCCACGCGCTGCCGTCTCAGCTTCGCAGAGCTTTGCGTGTGCCACCCCTCCCAGGCTCTTCCGCCTGCCTCAGCCATCACCGCTTGCCTTTCACCCCGCCCTTGGGCCCCAGCCCTCGCTGCGCGTTGCCTTGACCCAGCCCTCAAGCCCCGCCTCACCTGGCAGCCCAGCCACACCACCAGCACTCGCAGCTCGTTGAGCACCATGACCTGCGCCGTCGACACCTGGCCAGTGTCCACCACCTTGCGGACCTGTCCGGCGTAGAAGAAGGTGGGCAGCAGGATGGGGCGCAGGCCGTGCCCGCGGCTGCCCATGTCCAGGCGCACGAACTTGAGCATCGACACCTCCTTGTCGTTGATGTAGTCCGCCATGCGCAGGTCGTCGATGATCTCGTCCCACGCGAACGCGAACGAGTTCCACATCATCATCTGGGAAGGGAGGGAGGGAGGGCGAAGCGGAGGGGTGTGGGAAGAGGGGTGAGGAAGGCACAGCGAGGGTGCGGTAGAGCAGGGGTAGGGGCAAGGGAGGCTCAAGCCAAGCTGCATTACTGCAAGCGCTGCTCAGCAGCCCGCAGTCACGCAAAGCTGAGCAAAGCCCGCCAAAGCCCAAGCCGCCGGTTTGCCCACAAGCCCCTGCTGAGCCTCAAGCTACCCCCATTCCCGGCCCACCCAAACCCCTAGCCCTGCCCACCTGCGCGTGGACCTCATCGATCTCCTCGTCCTCATCCGGGTCCGCACCGTCGATGATGATGATGTCCTGCCCCATGCCCTCCGCCGCGCGGTTGATGGCCGCCTCGCGCTCCTTCTTCTCCCTGCGCCGCTGCTCGCGCGCCTCCTTGGTGGGGTCGTAGGCGCCGCCAAGCAGCGCCGTGAGCGGCCGGGCCGTGGTGGGGCGGGCGGTGGTGGGGCGCAGCGCGGTCATGGGGCGCATGCTGCCGGGCGTGCCGTCCGGCTTGAGCGCCGAGCTCATGGGCCGGGAGCGGGTCTGCGTGCTGCGGGGCAGCTGGGCAATGTTGCGGCCGCGGCCGGCGGTGGTGGGCCGAGCCATGGACGCGTTGCCGCCGGGGTCCAGGCCTGAGCCGTGGCGGCCCGAGCGGTGGCCGCCGACAAGGTCCTCCTCGCCCTCCTCGCTCGGCCGGTTGTGGGAGACCTTGTAAGATGACTTGGGGCGCATGGGGATGCCGCCGCCCGAGCCGTGGCTGCGGGCAGAGGCGCCGCCGGGGCCGTCGCCAATCTCCTTGGCCGCGCTGATGGCCGCCTCCTCGTCCGGCGAGGGGTGCACCTTGTTGGAGCCGCCGCCGATCCCTGCAAGGCAACAAGAGACAAAACACTGTCAGTGACATGGACGCTCCCTGACGTTCCCCGCTCGACAGGACTGTTTCCGTTACCCTGCTTCTCCCCGCTGGACTTGGCGAAACCGCCAAAACCCTGATGCTCATCCCGGTCAAGCACGGACTCAGACCCACGCCCAGGCTTGCTACCCCAGGGCTTGCCTGCAAAGCCCGGACGCCCTCCCACAGCGATGGCGGGCTTGCTGGAGTCAAACTCCTCCACCTCCTCTCCGCCGAAGGCCACGCCGCGCTTCTTGCTGCTGTGCCCAGACCCGGCCTTGGTGGCGCTGCCGCCCGTGGCCATGGGCTCATCATCGTCGGCGACGATGCGCACGCCGCGCTTCTTCGCGGTGTGGCTGTTGGCGGCGCTGGTGGGGTCCAGGTCGTCCTCCTTGGCGTCCTTGAAGTAGTTGGAGTGGAGCGAGGTGCCCGAGATGGAGCGCACGACGCCGCCGTCACCAGCCGCGCCGCCGTCCTCCTGCTTGCGCTGCAGGCCCCGGGCAAGCGAGGGGTCGATGCCAGCGGCCTGCGCGCGCTTGCGGTTGGGCAGGTCATCGCCGTCGCCCCCAGGAGGACCGGAGGGGTCGACGAAGCTGATTGCCTCCGCCACGGGCCCTGACGCGCGAGCCGCCGCCACCACAGCCGCCCATGCCGTCGGGACTGGCGCCGTGCCGACGGAGCTGTCGCGGGAGTGGTCCTGAAGCGTGAGCTCAGCCCTTAGCATGGCACCCGCACGCGGCGTCACGTTGTTGATGGGCGGCACGCTCTCGCGCGATTCCGCCACCGCACGCGCCGCCGCCCGAGGGCTGGCCCGGCCGTCCTCCTCCTCCGCCTCCTCGCCCTCGCTCGCGGAGAAAGGAGCCGTGTCCTCGCCAGCACGCCACTCGTACACCACCGCCAGGGGGTCCCCGTCGGCTCGGAAGGCGGTGAGGGTCGTGAGCGCGGCGCCGCCGTCGGCGTCCGCTCCGTCCTCCCCGGCAGCACGGGACTCAGCCCGCTGCACGCGGCGCGACCACCAAGTGGTGGCACGCTCGCCCTCGGGGTCAGACACCTCACCCTCACCGCCCTCCTCCTCGCTGTCGTCCTCCACCTCCTCAGGCCGGAACAGCACGCCGGACTTGGCGGACAGCGCCGCGGGGCCCACGCCCGACAGAGCCAGGTGCGCCCAGTTGGTGGCCACGCCCTCGATGCCTCGGGTGAGGCTGGTGAGGCGCTCCACGCCCTCGGCCACGGGGCCAGGCCGGGGGCCGCTGCCGCCGCTGCCAGGCTTCTTGCCGCCGCTGTTGCTGCCCGTGGTGCTGAAGCGGCCGCCAGCGGCCGAGCCGCCCACAGGGCTGCCCTCCTTGGCCTCCAGCTCGTTCAGGAAGTCGTCCACCGTCTCGTGCGCCTCGGCGGGCGACAGGGAGAGGCCACGGCCGGCGGGCTGCTCGGGCGCGCTACCCCCAGCCGCGGCCTGGGGCTTCATGGGCGACGGAAGCCGCTGCGGCGTGGGAAGCTGCTCCTCGGCTGCCGCTCCCCCGCCAAACACGGGGTTGTAGCCCTGGTAGCCGCCCAGGTCCTCGTCATCGTCCTCCTGCACGGCGGACAGGTTTTGGGGCTTGTACTCGCCCCCGTCCGTGGAGTTGGGGTCCGTGCCGTTGGCGCTCTCCGTCTTCTTCATGCGGGACGGCCGCGGCATGGAGCCGAGGCGGCCCAGCGTCGAGCCCATGGCCGAGGAGCCCATGTTGTTCCGCGCAGCCTCCTGGGCCAGGCGGTTGTTGGACATCTGGCGGCCGAGCGCCTCGGCGTCTGCTGAGGTGCCCGTCCAGGAGTAGCGGGGCGGAGCGTCGGCCGAAGCCGCCGCCTGCATCGAGGGCGACGGCCCGAGGCCACTGGCGCTCATGCGGGAGTTGCTGGGGCTGGAGCCCACGTTGGAAGCCAGGCGCTGCATGGCCGGGGAGCCGAGCTGCGGCGGCGGCGTGGCGGACTGCAGGCTCTCCCTGCGCGCCACCATAGGGTCTGAGGCCATGGCTGCCTTGTTGGCGGCCCAGTCCCGCTTCCCGCTGCCGTTGGCGCCGTCGCCGGCAGCAGCGTCGCCGCCAGGGGCGGCGCCCGCAGTGCTGCCGATGCGGCCGGCGGGGAAGATCGTGGGCGTGCTGACGCGAGAGCCGTCCTTGCCAGCATTGGGGTTGAGCACGCCCGCGCGCTCCAGGGTGGAGGGGGTGGCGGCGCTGCCCGCAGAAGCGGG
Organism: Edaphochlamys debaryana; assembly: GCA_016858145.1. Taxonomy (NCBI): domain Eukaryota; kingdom Viridiplantae; phylum Chlorophyta; class Chlorophyceae; order Chlamydomonadales; genus Edaphochlamys; species Edaphochlamys debaryana. The sequence continues at coordinate 1,204,175 of JAEHOE010000003.1, forward strand.
CTTGTCGTCATCGAGCTCCTCCATGGGCAGCGCCGCGTCAGCCTTGACGCCAGGCTCGGCGCCGCCGCCGCTGGGGCCGTTGCGGCCAGCGGCCTGCGGACGCGCAGGCCTGCCGGCCGCCGCCGTGGGGCCCAGGGACTTGCGGCTGTCGCCGGTCAGGCCAGCGCTGAAGGGCCGAAGCGCCTCGGTGGCGTCCGGGGTGGCGGCAGGGACGTCAGCTGCCGGTGCGGCGGTGAGCGTGTCGCGGCGAGGGCCGCCGTCGTTGCTGGTGCGCTTGGCCTTGATGGCGCCGAACGCGCGGCCCCATCGCCCTGCCGGCGAGGAAGCGGGCGCGGCGTTGACCAGCAGCCCCGCCGGGCCGCCGCCCTCGCCAGAGAGCATGTCGCCCGACGGCAGGCCAGCCGAAGGCCCAGCGTCGCCGCCCACGCCGCCCTCCTTGCGCTGCTTCTGTGCCGCCTGGATGCGCTGGATGATCTCCTTGCGCTTCTCCTCGGGTGACATCTCCTTGAGCTGCGCCGCGGTCTTCTGCACGTTCTTGTTGCCCAGCAGCTTCTCAGCCACAGAGGCCAGCTTGGCCTGCTCGGCCTCGCGCGGGCGCTCCGTGTTGGCCATCATGCGCTCGGTAATGGTGGTCATGGGCAGCTTGGCGGGCAGGCGCTGCATCTGGTTCAGCTGCTTCTGCATCGCCTGCGGGGGAGGAGGCGGAGGAGGGCGCAGGGGCAAAGTCCAAAGCGGGGCGTCAGAAGCAGGGCTGAGCAAGGCAAGGAGCTGCCTACGGAGCCCTCGGAACGGAGGTGGGAAGGCAAGTTAGGGTGGCCAGCAGGCAGGCGGCTTGGCCCGGTGCAGGGGGCAGCTAGAGGCGCACCTTGACGTTGTTGGAGGTGGGCATCAGCGGGCCGCCCTTGGCCGCCTTCTTGTCCTGACCACCACCGCCGCCAAAGTTCTGCAGAGCCGTCTTCCAGCCGGTCGACAGCGGCTTGGCGTCGCCCTTCTTGTCGCCGCCGCCGCCACCACCACCGCCGCCGGCTCCGCCCCTGCCGCCCTGCCCGCCCTTGCCGCCGCGCGGGCCCTGGCCGCCGCCTGCTGCCGCGCTGTCGTCATCGTCGTCGCCGTCCAGCACGGCCTGAGGCGCGCAAGACAGGGCCACAAGCAAGGATAGTTAGTGACAACACGAGAGGCAAGTCACGGCACAAGCGAGCCACCCCAACGCCGTGCAACCGCCCTGACGCTCTTACCGCGACGTTAACGGAGCGCTTCTTGGTGCCCATGATCTCCTCCGGGGTCAGCACGGCCTTCTTGAACATGCGGCCATCGGACACGATGGCGCCGGTCTCGGGGTCGGCGGCGTTGTCGAAGAGCATCATCTTGAGCAGCGTCAGCTGGTTGCGGTTGCCCGCCTCGGACATGCACTTGAACCACCAGCGGTACGGCGCCTTGTAGAACTCCTTGACCACCTGGTCCCAGTCCGTCAGCACGCCCAGGTCCAGCTTGAACAGGCCGCGGATGAGGCCGAACAGCGTGGTCGCGACCTGGGGCAGCCAGGGGCACGCACAGGGAGCAGGGTGAACAGCGGACGTGGGCTGGTGCCAAGCCGGGGGCGTAGGCTCGGGGCGAGGGCAACGCACTCAAGCCCCGCGTTGCCTTGCCGGTCCTTCAAGCGCGGCCACGTTGCCTTACCTGGTAGAACAGGGACGTGTCGAGCAGGATAATGAGGATGAAGGGCGCCAGGCGCACCACGGCCAGCACCCAGTCGCCGCCGATGCAGGGGATGACGCCCCAGTAGTAGGGGCTGTCCACCGCACACTCCAGCCAGTCCACGTTGAACGTCAGCGTCAGCTGTGGGGCGGGCGGAGAGAAACACATGAGCAACGGATCGCAACATGATCTCGTACGTTGGGTTGCAGAAGAGCGGCGGCTAGGTTGCTGCTCTGGCTAGTGCACCCGACCCCGTAGCCCACAGCCCTACCGGGGCCACGGACGGGGCGCAGATGATGAAGTAGTCGAAGGGGATCTTCATGGCGAAGGCGATGATCCAGAACAGCGCATTCATGAAGAACAATTTGTACTTCATGCGCATGGTTCCGTAGATCCAGTTGACCTGCACACGCCAGGGGCGAGGAGCGGGGAGTGAGGCACAGAAGCGGTGAGGGGCGCCAGGGGAGTATACATGAGGAGCGCATGGCAGGGCCAAGAGGAAGGCCTGGAGCAAACGATGGGTATTCTGGGGGTAAAGCACAGCGCAGCGCGAGTGCGCAACTCTCACCGGGTCCGGGCGGGAGGAGCTGGCCTTGAGGAAGTTGGGCAGGTTGAGCGCGTGCGTGAGCGAGATGCAGTAGCCGTCGCGCGTGGTCAGCAGGAAGTGCAGCGCGTAGGCGCCCACGTAGCAGTAGCTGAACAGCGGCCAGAAGTCGTAGCAGAACTTCTGGAACGGGCCCGCGTAGAACTGGATCACGTACCTGGGGAGGGACACGGGGGGCAGGTCGGGTGAGGGCGGAGGGAAGGAGCGCCTCAGCGGCCATCGGTCACCGTGGAAGGCGTTTGAGCGGCAACGTTTGGCGTGAAGGGCCTAGGTGCCGTCAACGGCCGTCGAGCTGAGCCCCAATCGACTACACACCGCTCAGCATTGCGCAGCGCCACAGCCTAGGATTTTAGCTGTTGCCCAGCCTCGCATCACCGACGATCCCACCCCTTATGCCCTAGGCAGCCCGCAGCCACCCAGCCTTATGCCCCAGGCAGCCCGCAGCCACCCAGCATCCGCGAGGGGCTCACCAGCCCAGCACGAAGAAGGCGAAGAGGATCCACTCCATGAGCCCCAGCACGCCCAGGAAGGGGCTGCCCTCCAGCTCCACCACGCGGACCGGGTTCATGCGGGACTTGTCCGTGCCGATGGCCTTGCTCTCGCCAAAGCCCTGCGCGCGGGCCTGTGCCAGCGCCTGCGCGTTGGCGCGGCGGCTGATCTTGAAGTGGCCCCTGCGGTGGCAGCGGCGGTGAGAGGGGCATGGTAAGGACTGCAAACAGCTCCGCTCGAGTTGGTCACAGGGGGACAGGGGGCGGCGAGGCAGCTCCTAGCCACGGAGTAAGCACGCAGGCACTGGCGCCACGGCACGCACTTCTTGTCGAAGACCTTGGACAGCGTGGTGGCCGTGGGCTCGGGCGGGTGGCGCGTCATGTACCAGTTGCTGAAGCGCTCGAAGGCGGAGCAGAAGGCGTGCGTCACCAGGCAGCTGCTGATGTAGCGCCAGTTCCAGCTGCGGGGCGGCAACGCAGGAGGAAGCAGTCAGCTCCCACCAACCGAAACCCTCCGCACCAGCTCTTGTTACAACTTCCCAGCCCAGCGGACGACACAGGGCGAATGCCGGTCTGCCCCCACTTTGCTTCTGCCAGTGTGCCCGCTCGCCGCCTGCCCCCGCCCTGCCTCCCCCGCACCCACCCCACGAACGCCTGCGCCTGCATGGCGTGGTAGAGCACCAGGTGGATGGCCACCACGCGGTAGTAGGCGCGGTAGATGGCCAGCCAGGTGCGCCGCTCGCGGAACGTCTTGACGAATACGTTGGTGCGCCACCAGTCGGCGGCCACCTGGGGTGCGAGCGGGGCGGACCGTCATACCAAGCACGCCAGGTAAGCGGTGCTGCGGTGCGACCTGCCCCGTGTCTCTTGCTTCAGCTGCTCTCCGTAGCCCTTGCACCCCTGCCCTGATCCCGCCGTTGCACGGGGAGCACCGAGGCACCGCACCTGCGGGTCGAAGGTGGTCTCCGCCGAGCCCTTCTTGTAGCCCAGGCGGGTGATGGTGTTGTAGGCGTCGTTAACGTCGCCGTTGATGATCTGCTCGCCGCGCACGCGCAGGTCGCGCAGGGCCAGGCGCACGATGCCGGTGTGGGCCATGGACTCGTTGATGTCGTCGTAGCTGGGAGGGGAGGGAGGGGTGAAGGGCCGGGTCAGGGCGGGCTGGAGCACAACACGTGCAACGCTTCCCATTCTCACTGTGTCATCCTTCCCCACGCCCCCCCCCCTCGACCCTGCTTGACGCCGCCCCAGCCCCAAGCCCAGCCCAGGCCAGCCCCAATGCCCAGACCCAATGCCCAGACCCGCTCGGCTGCCCCTGCCCGCCCCTGCTCCTGCCTCCCCCCCCCCACCCGCCCTGCTGCTCACCCCAGCCGGAACGAAACCTCCACGCCCAGGTTGGACAGGTGGTCCACCTCGTACGAGATGACGTAAAAGATGGGCGTCACCACGCGCTCGTAGTAGAAGTTGCCGTCCCCGAAGGCGATCAGGTCCGCAATGATGATGCGCTGGTCCTCGGGCACGTCGCTGCCCTTGAGCCGGCTCATGATGGGCCCCAGGCGGCCGCAGTCCTCGGGCCGGATGCGGTCCGGGTAGATGCCCAGCACGTGCTGCAGCTCCCGGATGAGCGCCTGGTACTTGTTGCGCAGCCCGATGCGCACCTCCCGGATGTTGGGGAAGTTCTCCGGCGGGTCGCGGTTCCACAGGTCCTGCATCACGTAGCTGCGGGAAGGCGCAGGGGAGGGGAGGGGGCGGCAGGGAGGGAGAGGGGAGGGAGGGGGTTTAGGGCAGAGCGCATGGCGGCACGGCATTGCAGCCGCAGCGCTTTGCAGCCGCGCATTGCCCAGATGCTTTCCCAAGCCCCATCACCGCAAAGGTGCTTCAGTCGCAGGTCAGCCGGGCGCCTGCTTGCCGCCCGCCCTGCAAGCTCCGCACCCCGCAAGGCCCCACGCACACCTGTGGTTGAGGCACCAGAAGAGGAACCACAGCAGCTCCGGGCAGTGCCGCATGGACGACGACTCCGTGTACACCAGGAAGTACAGGGCCAGCTCCGTGAGCATGCCGCACACCACCGTCTCGTCGCAGTAGCGGCTCTTGTCCAGCACGTCCTGCGGGAGCAGGGCAGGACCAGGGGCGGTCAGCGGGTAGCCGAGGGGCCCGCAAGCACGATTTCGGTGCCCGTGACGGGCCGCAGCCATCAGTCGGCGCGCTGCTAGACACGGCCGCTGCAGAGGTGGGCGCAATCCGGCATAAAGCCCCGCCGGAATGTGGCCAGCATGCTGCCATCCTCCGGGATAGCAGCAGCCGCCACGAGCCCTCAGGCAAGTGGCAAGATCCCGCTGCAGGGGGTGAGGGAAGGCCCAGGCGGAGCTGCCTGCCCAGGCCTGCCCAGCCCGCAGTGGCAAGCCTGCCGCCAGGGGCCGCCAAGCCCCGCCAGCGCCTCGCTGCAGCAGTGCTGTACTCCTTGCCGGGCGTGTTCCGGGCCACTTGCCCGCCACACCCTGGCACGCCGTCGGGGCAGGCTCCGGCCTGATCCACGACCTCATGGCGCCAGAGCAGGGCCTGCAGGCGACGCTGCCACAGGGCCCGCTTCCAAGCGGACACGCTGAGCTGCAGACCCATCTTTGCACCCCGAGCGCGCTACTGCCTCGAACGCGTCCGTGCCAGGCTGTCCTGAGCTTGTGCTGCGCCAGAAGTTCGGTCCCGGTGGCAGAGTGCACGCCATCGGCAGCTCCACAACCCGCCCGCCCTTCGCATGGCCGTGAGCCACCTCCAGCTCCTCGCCTGGCCGGTGGTAGCCGGCCCTGTATCGCTGACTGCGGCCAGCCAGCAAAGCACGCAGCGCCTGGACGCCGCAGCGTCCCACCTTGCCGCCACGGCCGAGCCCCAACCGATGCAGGCCTACCGCCGCCTTACCCCAACCCCATACACAAGCCCCAGTGCCTCCCTGGCGCCCGCACCTGCATGCACTGCGGCCGAATGGACAGGCCGTGCATGTGCGTCCAGTGCTCCTCGTACGAATAGAAGATGGTGGTGTGCAGCTCAAACACCGCCTTGGCGAACCGCTCCTCCTGCCGCTCGTCCTCGCCTTTGTCCCGGCGCAGGAAGTAGTTTTTCACCAGCATCTGCACCAGGTGGTCGCTGGCCACGAAGATGCTGGCGGGTGTCCACTCCGCGTGGTGGCCCTGCATAAAATGGGACGGAGGTTAGCTGAGCCACCCGTCGGCCGGAGGTAAGGTAGGACGTGCCAACCGCAGCCCTACCCCAACCCCAACCCCAACCCTCCCGGCACGCTCCCTGCACGCACCCGGTTGCGCGTGGCCGGGTTGACGTTGAAGGCCTGGAAGCCGAAGTTGCGCCCCACGCGCCACACGATGTTGTGCACGAGGTGCTCGAAAGCGAACGTGTGCAGCGCGGGCATCACGAACGGATTCTTCCGGTCGCGCTCCTTCTTTTTCTTTTTCTTCTTGACTATGCCCTTATCCTCCAGGTTGCCATCTCCCTCCTCCTCCTCCTTCTTATCCGGGTGCGCGCTGACCGCTCCTGGACGCCGCATGGCTGACTTGCCCCGCGCCTTGGGCTTCGCCGACACGCCCCGCATTGGCTTTTTCAGCGCGGATTTCCCGCTGGGAGTCGGGGGCTCGCCGGGCTCCGGGCTCTTGGCCGCGTGAGGCGCGGCGCCTTCCCCGCCAGAGAGCTCCGCAAGACCGGGGTTCACCCCGAATGTGACGCGCCCGTTTGGCCCGTCCACGGCCGTTGGCTCCTCCTCCTCGTCCGCCAGCCATCCTGCGAGATGGCGCGCGGTGTTTTAGCTGGGGCGTGAGCGACATGGCGACATGCGAAGTACCGACCTGCCACGAACTGCTTCCAGTTATTCGCCCCCGGTTGAGGCGCGGAAGGGTCGTCAGGGCCCAGTCTCAGCACCTCGTCGTCTTTGTACTTGTTCTGCGAGGTCAGGGAAGAAAGTTAGGCACTACGCCTGTGTCACCAAGGCGAGCGGCAACTCACTCCTTGGAAGCCAGCCTTCTGGCCGGCGTCCCACGCCTCCTGGTCCTGGTAGGGCTGCTGGTATGCCGGCTGTTGGTAGGCCGGCTCCTGGTAGGCCTGCTGCTGGTAGGGCTGGTAGGCCTGCTGCTGGTAGGGCGCATATTGTTGTTGTTGTGCGTAGGGGTCCGCGTACGCCTGCTGAGGCTGCTGTTGGAATGCGAAAGAAGCCTGTTGCTGCGCGGGCTGCCCATACTGGTTATACGCAGGCTGCTGCGTAGCCGGGTGCGTCTGCACGTTGTCATCCGGTCCCAGCATGAGCTGCAGGTCGCCCCATACGCCCTGCGGCTGCTGCTGCTGTGGCCCGCCTCCCCCAGGCTGCGGGGGAGGCGGGTTCTGGTTGTACTGGCTAGCCATCCGCTGCTAATAGTCGCAGCGCAGTGCCATGGTCAGGGACCGGTCGACGCCCGGTCCCCGCTGGGCGCGCCCCGGCACCTGTGAATAGCCGCCGGTATGAAAGAGTCAGTGCTGTGCCTGCGCTACCTCCGAGCCGGCTGGACCGACACAGCGAAATGCGGTGTTCCCCTTCTCCGCTGCGAGCCTCCGCGGCCTAGCTCCGGTAACCAAAGTGCCGGGCTGCTCACCAGCTGCTCCTTGGAAGCTCGCCGTGTCAGGGATGGTCCGCTGGGAGTGGTGTTCGCCTGTGTTTCCCTTAAGGTTGCTGCGCTTCCCCACAAGTCCCTGGGCCTGCCCTGGTATGAGACCTCGGTTGTCTGCTGCTAAATGGCAAAAGAGGTCTAAGCTAGGCAAGGCCGCGGGGCTCCCCTACGCAGGTCGCTCTCGGCCTGTTCCTTGTGTCGCGAGCGCTACTGTTCGTGGGTCTGCAAAGCAATGGCTACTAGAATATCAAGTCGAGGAGCGAGAGAGAGGCAACTTGGGAATTTCGGGAAGTCGTCGTCGTACTTCCTCCTCCCAAGGAGCGCTCTCGCGCTGCAGGGTGGGTGGGTTGCGAAGCGAATAAGCTTAGGCAGAACAAAGGGCCGCGTTGGGTGATGGCGTGACCTGCCCCTACGAGGTTCCTACCCCGCGCCAGGCGAGCCTTACCCCGCCGACCCGACGCGGGAGGGAGTCGGCCGGAGCACTGCCTGATCGCTGGCAGTTCCCATAAACACGCCTTTTCATCAACACGCCTTCCTCGAAACCCTCATCAGGGCAGTCAGTCGTGCCTTTTGCCCCTCAGGCTAAACAGAGGCAACTGGTGAGGTGGGTGCGGCGTTGGAAGGGTCATTGGGGGTTGGGTCGTTGAGGAGGCCACCGCCAGAGACCTCCACGGCAACAGAGTGGGACGGCGTGGGGACCTGGCCGCCAACCAGTGGGCTCTCCCCCTCTCCGGCTCTCCGTCACCTCTCCCCTGTCCCAACACTCTGCATTATGGCTGCTATCCTGCCCCCTATACCAGTTGTGTGTCGCCCCTTGCTTCTTGTTGTCGCGTCTTTCAGCCGCATCCCCGGTCGTCGTCATCCTGACTACGCTGCACGGCCCGTGCGAGCACAGGAACCCCTTCGTTGCTCCCCCTGGCCGTACCTTACCGCAGGCGGACGGAACAGCAACAGAGCAAGCCCACCACCGCAGCACTGCTGCTTCCAAGTGACTGCCTACCAGCCTGCCCTCACTCCGGCACTTACATTGGGGCCACGTGCATGCGGCAGCTCATATGAACCGGCACCCTATTACTAGCGTGCTGAATAGCAGTAGTGCAGTACCACTACCGAACAGCATTAGGTTGTGTGGTGGTATCCTGGTATACCCTATGTGCCTCGTCATCCTTTCTGTGTCGACTAAACCCTTTCGATGCGTGCAACTGCAATGCGCTCTGCCATACAACCATCACGTCATGTACACGGCACCCTGTAGTCACGCGGGTATTGCCATTACGCTTGCAGAGGACGTGCCACTCCACCTGATGCGTGGCACCTGAGTCTCTCCCCGCCGCCCTTCCGCTGCACATGACGTGCACAAGAAGCTCTGCAGCTGGCCCGCTGCCGGCCTGCCTACTACACGCGGCAACCACATCCGCTTTCCCCCGACGACACTCGTTCTCGCCCCCGCCGCCCCCCCGCCCATACACTCTCTTCCTGCTCACGTGCTCCCCGCTGGCTACGCCTGCCCCTGCGGCTGCTGGGCGGACGGCAGCAGGTCCTTCCGCTCCGGCACTGCCTCGAGCAGGCCGTCCAGCTCCCGGTCGAAGCCCAGCTTGTCGCGGTTGGAGCGGCCCGACACAAACAGGTTGGTGCCCTGCTGCAGCGCCCACACCTGGCTGTGGCTCAGGTAAGACACCAGAGTCGTCACCATCAGCCCGCCGAAGCCTGGCCCCGGGCAAAGCGAATGGGGCAAAGGGAGGACGCGAGGTAAGTCGACAGCGCAGCTTCCGAGGGTGTCGAGCACACGCCTCATCGCCCTTGCGTCGCGTCGCTTGCGCTGCAGCCACCCCACTCGTAACCCCACAGCCCCCAGAACAGCGCCTCCTGCCGCGCTCTCACCCGCGTACACGGCCGGCACGCCCGGGTCGTTCTTGATCTCCAGCCCCGTGGCCCCCACCACGTCCTCCACCACCAGCTGCAGCCCCTCCACGGCGATGGGCTTGCCGCTGCCCGGCCGCCGCACGCCCACGAACTGCCCCTTGGCGTCGTAGAAGACCACCGACTGGGGGTCGCGCGCCAGAACTGCGGAGGCGAAGGTGGGGGGGGGGGCGGGGGGCGGCGGCCCGGTGCGGCCGGGTTTCGGACGAGCCTGACCGGTGCAGCGCGAGGCAGAGGAGGCCAAGCTAAGTGGGGATGAAAGGCTTAGGATCGGGTCCGTGCCGCGTCAGTTGGAACAGCTGAGGCGGGCAAGCAGGCCCTGCTTACTTGAGATGCCGCGCGGCGCCGAGCCGTCCTCGCCCGGCTCGCCCAGGGGCAGGAACGTGGCCCACAGCCGCCCCGACACGCCGGGCTTGCCCTCCAGAGAGGCCATGGGCAGGTTGAAGGCGGTGGCGGACGCGTCCGTGCCCGCAGCGGCGGCCTCGGGCGCGCCCGAGGAGGAGGCGAGGCCGGGGTCCGCGTCGGAGTTGGAGGCGGAGAAGGAGGCTGCGGCCTCGGCGGCCTTGGCCAGGGGCGCCTCGTTGCCCAGCACGCGCACCGTGACGGCCGACAGGGACCAGTCGGTCTGGTACATGGTGATGCCCTGAGGCGGCAAAGCCAGGCTAGCGTGAGCCAACAGAGCGATACGGCCGGTCGCTGCATGGCTAAACCTTTCAATTACGTGACACAACGGGATGCTGGCCGCCGCGCCCACAGAGAGCACGCCCCGCCCCTAGCTCCCCGCGCCCCCTGCCCGAGCGGCGCCGCGCACCCCGTATCGGAAGGGGTCGTTCACGGAGATGGTCTTGCGCATGAGCTCGCGGTTGCCGTCGTACGGGTCCAGCAGCGACAGGTCGCTGTAAAACTGCGCCACGGAGCCGTCGGGGCGGTAGTCGATGGAGAAGGCGTTGACGTGCATGACGTTGGAGGCGGAGGCGGGGGGCGAGGCCAGCGGGGTCGAGGGCTGCATCACGGACCCCACCACGAAGTCCTGACCCTGTCAGGGAAGCGCGGGTGGGTGAGAGGGGGGCCGGAGGGCGAGGAAGCGGCAGTGAGGGGGGTGGGGATTGGTGGGTGGCTGCGCCGTCCCGCGCGCCTCCAACGCTGGCCCCCACACGCGCTGGGCCATGGCCTCCCAGGGCAGGGCGCCGGCAAAGGCCAGGCGTAAGCAGCCGCCCCGAAACTGGGGCCCCCAGCCCCCCACCTCGGGGCACATGACGGAGCCCTTGAGGGTGCCGAAGCCGGACCAGGCGGTGCCGAACAGGCACAGCAGCAGCGCCGCGTGCACGCCCACGGGCCCGACCTTGCCCGCCAGGCCCTTGAAGCCGTACAGGGAGCCCTCGGGCGCCAGGAACACCTGGGGCCAGCGGGCGAGGGGCGAGGGAACTGACTTTTTGGCCTCACATCAATATGCCACGGATAGCGCTACCGCACGACCTGCTCGGTCTCTCTACCTCGCACCCCTGGCTGCACCGTCTGCTGCCCCCTTGCTCCTGGCCGGGCTCCTCCGCCCCCCCCCGCCCCCCGCCCCCGCCCCCACCTCGTAGCCGTTGTTCCGCATCAGCACCCCCAGGTCCCGGATGCTGGCGTTGGGCAGCACCTCGGTGCGGCCCTGCTTCATCAGCTGCCGGGGCTCCGTCACGAAGCGCCAGCGCTGGGCCACCTGCGGGGCGAGGCCGAGGCCGGCGGAGGGGGCGAGGCAGGGAGGGAGGGAGCGTCGGAGGCGGGCACCGGGCTCGCCTGCAACCAGGCTGCCAGCAGCGGGTTGGCTACAGCGCGCCGTGCACACAGCACACAGCACACAGCACACAGCACACAGCACACAGCACACAGCACGCCAGTGCGCAGTGCCACCTCCCCACTGGGTGCGGCTCCTTGCTCCGAGCCTCTTCAGTAAGCTGCTAAGCTCCCTGCATTCAGCCCACAGCCCGCAGCCCCCAGCGCCCCCACCTTGAGGGCGGGCCATTGGCGCGTGTAGGTGCAGGCGGCCAGGGAGGCGGCCAGCAGCCCGATGGACAGGTAGAAATAGTCGGCGCTGTAGATGTGGTCCAGCTGCAGCAGGAAGATGACCTTGTAGGTCAGGAAGCCCAGCACCTGCTCCGCACCCTCTGGGTAGTTTTCGATGTAGAAGTCAAAGGACTGCGTGGCAGGGGGGCGGGGACCGACAGCAGGAGGCGCGGGGCGGGGGGAAACCAGAGTTGAGGGCGGCCCGTATGTGAGAGGGGCAAGAGGTGGAGCGAGGAGCGCAGGCTTGGCTCATGCGCGAATCCTTGTAATGAGAGAGAACAGTTTGGAGGCTATGGCGACCCTGGCCTCCCCCGCGTGCTGACATACCGGTATGCTCACCACGGCTCCTGTGCTGACTGACCCACCAGCTGATTTGCAGACGGCTTCCCCCCCCCCCCCTTTCCCCCCACCCCCCGGAGCCCGACCCCCCCAGCTGCTCGCCTTGTTCTGAGGAATGAAGGTGCCCAACCCGGACAGTCCCGCGATAAGTGCCATGAATGCGATGGCACGCGGAAGCGACGACAGCTCCTTCAGGAGCTTCCGCCAAGCCACCTTCACCGCGTTGTTCTCCAGAGCCATGGCAAGACCCCCGCCGCTGGTGGAGGGGGCCCCCGACGACCGGCTGTCGCTCGTGGCAGGCTCGGGCGCCGCAAGCACGTCCAGCTGGGGTGCTGCGTTGCCTGCTTTCAATTTGTCGGTCAACGTCGGCTTCTTCTTGCTGCCGTCGCCTGCAGGATATGGGTCGGCGTGGCAGCGTAGCATTTGGCCATGCGCGCAGGAAGCGACGCTTGCACCGCTTCCAAGGTCCTTGATTGTACCATGCGGGATAATATGCTTTGCTCTTACCTTTCGCCATGCACCGCACGCCCAGCCGCGTTGCAGCTCCGACGCGCAGCAGGGCCGGCGCGCCAAGCCGGGGCAGCCCACGCGGCCCAGCAAGCATTTGAACAGCCGCCATAACAGCTATGGAGACGAGCGAGCTGTTGTAGGGGCCCGGATTAACTTGAGCAGAAGTGGATGCTTCGCTCGTTGGATGTCTCGGCACGCCAAGCGCCAGTGGCCGGCGACGGTTCGGTGAGGAGCTTGTCGCAGCGTAGGCAGCGCGTGTAGTAGGGGACAACTGGCGCAGGGGGGACGGACACACATGCTGTACGGCCACCGTACGGGCAGGTACACGATCCAAGTACGGTATCCAATTGCATGGAGCAGCAGTTACCGAGCACTCAACATCTACCGGAGAGGGGGATAGCAGACGGCACGAACGCGCTAGCACTCACCCCCATCACCCCAGCCTTCCCGTCCGCCGATGCCACCCCCCATTCCTGCGTCCCGCCGATGCCACCCCCGCCGCCAAGAACAGCTCCGAGCGTGCAGTCCGATGCTTTGCCAGGAAGAGCTCCTTTGCACCCAGTCCGACCATCCGAGCCCACCACACTCCAGCCCTCATGAACTCCTCCTCACCCCCCTCACCACCTGCACCCGGCCCCGCCGCATACTGCCCGTCTCCCTCCCGGCCCCCGGGTGGTCCCACCCCGCCCGCAATGTGCGCGCACCTCTGCATCTCAATTCCTCACCGCCCTCAGACAAGACTTACTATACGCAGGACGACGCTGCCTAACAGACTACCTTAACACGCACGCAAGATACGACCCTGAGGTTGGGGGAGTTGGGGGAGGCGCCTCGAGCCGCTCGCCTCGCCGAGTCCGAAGACCGGTCATGCGCCTTCACGAGACGCGATACGCAGACCATGTCGGTAGGCTCCTGGTCCATGCAGCTTTCAGCAGGCCGATGCTACCCCGCCTGGCGCACACGTCCCCTCGCCCCCCCCTCCGCCCCGCCCCGCCCTTTGCCCCACAGCTGCCTCGCCCGCACGCACGTATTCCTCGGGAATAGGCATGCGTTTTGCTCGAGAATAACCCTAGTGCTGCCCTCCTGCACTGGCTCATGTGCTCCTCAGCCTTGCGCGCCCCGCCCTCAGGAGCTGCCTGGCACGAGCCAGTACGGCATAATCTGTCTCCCCAGCTTGTACGACTCCATCTGCGAAGGAGAGTGGCGGGATAAGGCATTAGTTGAAAGCTTCTAGGCAGCTCCGCAGCGGCAGCAGTCGGCACCGCTGAGGGCAGCCTACGCCCGTCACGAGCTTGAATCGGCTGTAGCCATTTGCGCGTGGGATCACGTCGCTATGAACTGCGTACCCTCTCGGCTTCCCGACCGCCAATGCCCATGCCAGCTCCCTTCAACCGCATGATCTGCCCCCGCACTGCACGGATGCGCCATCCAGCCGTCACAAGCCGTATCCTGCGGGCAAGCCCGGACCAGGCAAGGCTCCGACGGCCCCGCCCCGCCCCGCCCCCTCCGCTGCGCCCCCACCTGCACCACTCGCATCTCCTCGGGGGAGGCCGCCGACGCCCCGGGCGTTGCGTATATGGATGCGAACTGGGACTCGACGTCCAGGCTCTCTGCGGGAGGGCGGAGGTGCGCTCAATGAGGCTCAAACGGAAGTCGTCGGCTCCTTCTCTTTTTGCTGACCCAGTTCCCGCGATCTTGTCATGTTGCATACGTCTGCTGCCCCAACCTCCCGCTTAACCAGAACCTGCTAAGCACATCCGGCTGAGGACTGCGGTTTGTCTGCAGAACGCTGTGGAGGATCAGGGCCGCTGACCCAGCACGTCTCACGGCCCTTTTCCCGCCCTCCCCGTGGTCACGGACCCACCTGCGCAGTCCATGATGTCCTCCCCTGGCAGCCCCAGCTGAACCGGCGTGGGAGGGAACAGCGTGCGCACGGGGGTGGTGAACAGCGGCGTCCCGGGGGCTGTGGGCGGAGTGGCGCCGGGCGCCCCGACGCCGAACGTTGGTGCGCCCCCCAGGGGCAGCGCCCCTAGCGGGGCCGGCGCGGCTGGCGCGGAGGGCAGTACGAGAGGAGCCGGGACACCCCCCGCAGCTGTTGTGAGGTGATCACGCCACCTTAGCTCCTCCAGCGATGTGGAGGGCTCCGGGTGCCGCAGAACCTCGGTGGCCGAGGCTGACCCGGGAGGCGGGGCCGACCCCGCCGAGGAGAGGGAGGGCTGTTGAGGCTCGGTCCGGGGCGTGCTTTCCGACGCAGCGGTCGTGACAGGCGTCACAGAGCGCAGCATCCATTCCGGTGGGGCGCTACCCGCTGGCAGCGAGGCCAGCGCGGACAAACATTGCCAGTGGTACTCATCCGCGGAGAGCACGCCCCCGAAGGCTTGTGAGAAGACCGGATCAGCAGCTACGCTAACTATTTGAGCTTGGGGCACAGCCCCTGTGGCCCCCAGAAGCGCTGGGGCAGGAGGCACCAGCGCTTGGGGAAGCGCGGGGAGCGCGCCAGCAGGACTGGCCGCGCCGAACATAAAGCTGATTACTTGCAGAGACCGCTTGCTACATTCGGCTGGGTATAATTGGAAGCGCCGGTGTAAATTCGCGCCAAGCGCTGCGGAGCTCCGAAAGCGCTCCGGAGCACTACTGCGCTCGACACTGTGCGCGGCCTTGCCGAGAAGCAGTAATGAAGAAGTATAAAAGAAGTTAAAGAAGTACCGTGAGGGCGCACAGCACGATCAATCGTGCGAACGAGTCTGCCAGACCGCTCTCCACCGCCCTCCACCGCCGGGCAGCGCCCTTTACCCCTCAGCTCATCGCCCCACGCCGACCTCCAGCCCGGGTCTCCAGCGGCACACGGTCACTCCGACGAATCTTCTGCCCCTGGCTGTCGTGGGGCGCAAAAGCCAGTCCTGTCGGCACAGCGGAGTCAGCGCTGGGGACCATGCATACCCCAGTGACCCTCCTGCTTAAGGCTTCTCCCTCTGTCCTCGCTGCGCGCTGAAGTGGCCGAACCTCGCCCCGGCTCCCGTCAACCAGCCTCCTGCAGAGGCTCACCACCGTGCCACGGGGCACCCACTTCCCGGAGTTCCCGCCCGGTCCGCGGCGGCGCCCGGCCGGCGCCATCCCCTACCCGCGAGAAGCCGGCAGTCCGGCCTTGAGACGCGCTGGGGATCGGGGACGCTCTTAGCCTCCCTGTTGTCTGTATGCCTGCCGGACCTGTCACAGTCATCTCTTACAAGATCCCCCTGGCCCCCTCCCAAGGTAGGCAGCCTCCTGGAGAGTCGACACCTGGCCTTCCTTGCTCGAGTATCACGGATCGCATGCCCACGGGTGCCCCTTACGGGACCACACCGGGAGGAACAACTACCCAAGCGCAGAGCAGGGGTACTGAGCAAGCCTTACGCAAAACCTTGGAACCCTCGTGTGAGGAACATCTCCCGCTCACGCCTGTTATGAGTTTGGTCTATAAGATAAGCCCTCTGGCGTCTTGTCACAATCCAACCGACCTTGAACAGGCCAATCACCTGCCTCAATACCCCTTCACAATGACGCGGTAAACCGCGAGTCCGTATCGTACCAGGACCAAATGGCACCCCTTTCCAATGTTCAACCCATCTCCCGCCTGTACAGCTTATCTCGCCCTCCACCCTCTCCCCCGCTCCACGCCTCAAGCTCCTCCTCTCCTTCCTGCCCCACGCATCATGCTGCTGCACCTCTCCCTCTCCGCCAGCGCCTGCTCAGAAGTAGACGAGCGGCATGTTCCAGCCCTGCCACACCTTGCCCCAGTCCGGGTTCCAGCCCGCCAGCGACGGCAGCAGCGGCGGCGGCATGTAGACCCAGGGGTCCACGCGCGCCGCGGGGCCGCTCACCGCCGCCTCCAGGGGCACGGCGTCCACGCCCTGCTGGAACCTGCGGGGGGCGGAGGGGCGGGGCGGGGGGGTGAGCGGGGTCGGACGGAAGAGGTGAGGGAAGACGGTCGGCAAGAAGAACGGAGCGGGGTGGGGTAGGACACAAGGCGCGGGGGAGATGGTAGAGGATTAGCTGGGGGCAAAACGCGGGGCAACACGCCCAGCCGGGGCAAGCATGAGGGGTTGCAGCGCAGGTCAAGGGCTTTGCCTGTGAGACGGGGCGGGGCAGGGTAGCGACTGGGTCTAGGCGGAAGGCGTCGGGCGGCGCGTACCGGAAGTAGCAGTAGGTGTTGAAGCGGATGAGGATGATGGGCACTGTGACGAACAGCACGCACGCCTGCAGGCGATCGAGGAAGTCATCGAGCGTCCGCATTAGCGGTGCCAACCGCGTTTCGCCTCCCCCGCCCGCGGCCCTCCACATGATGGCCCATTGCGCCCCGACGCCTGGCTGCCAGCCCCCGGCTCAGTCCGCAGAGTTCTCACCTGCGGATAGGCCTGGCGCGTGATGAAGACGCAGCCCGTGAAGAGCGCAAACAGCGCCAGCGACACCATGACCCGCGAGAACACCCACGGCCAGAACGTGCCGCCGCTCTCGTACCTGCAGGGTTGCGGCAGTGGGCGGGTTTAGCGCAGCCGCACAGGGCGTGGGCGGAGTACCCATTAAGTAATGGTACCCATCAAGCATGGCTGACGGACGGGTGGCTGTCTAGCGGACAGGAAACAGGGTGCAAAGGCTAGGGCTGGGCGGGGACACGCAGGGGGGCAGCGGCGCGGGCCCTCACTTGCGCACGTAGACGTAGAGCAGCGACCAGCGCCACAGCAGCCAGGCGATGACCTGGTAGGGGGGAATAGGAGTGCGGAGGGGCGGGGGAAGTGGCGTTGGGTGGTGTGGTGGGTGCAGCGCGGGGATGGGCGGGAGGGGGAGGGGGGAGGCGCGGGGTGAGTGGGGGAGCGAAGGGGGGACGAGGGGGAGCGAAGCGGAACGCTGGCACGCGCCGTACCGCGGACACGGGCTCTTCTTGTCGCGCGGCGCCTTTCTTGCAGCGTTCTTTTGCAGTCAGCTAGCGCAAACAAACCAAACCATAGCCACTGCTTACGAAGTAGAGTATGCCAAAGGGCAGGATGAGCGGCGACACGACCGCGAAGCCGGAGGTGATGAGGAAGATGAGCATGATCATGCCGATCTCGAAGCCGTAGCGCGGGGACACTGCGGCCGGGCGATGCGGCGTGGTGGAGTGCTTAGCAGCTAGTCATCACATAGGAGTCTATGGAAATCACAGCTGATATGGACACAGGACACAGGAGTGCACCCGATGCCAGGTGCAGTCTGGCCTGGCAGCTGGTTGTGGGCCGGTCCAGATTGGGACCCGAAGCGAACGCAGCGGGCCGGGCCCCGCATCTCACCCGGGGCCATGAGCGCCGCCTTCTCCCGCGCCGTGATGACGCAGGACAGGCGCAGGTATCGGCGCAGCAGGTACATGCGGATGCCGATGTGCGGCCACAGCATGCGCAGCGGCACCGTCACCATGGCCCTGCGCGGGCGGGGGTGCAAACGGGGAGCAGCGCCAATCAGGCAACAGGCGGCGCAGGGCTAATACCGGTAGGGCCACCCAGCCGTCGCGGCAGTCTCTGGATATGAATGCTGTAGCCGACAGCTCCGCTCAAACTCAAGGTCCTCAGTCGCGTCCCCACCCACCGGAACATGACCATGTTGATGAAGTCTGCGGGGGGCAAAAGATAGGGGTTGCATGGGTGAGGGCGGGGTGGCAGGTAAGAGCACGGGCTGCATCGCGCGACGCTGCAGACCGAGTGCACGGGGCTGTGCTGCTGCTGCATGCCCTGAGTGCGCGCTCACAGTTGGAGGACGTGGGCAGGTAGGAGCCGATGAGGCTGAAGATCTCGCCCGGGCCCTTCTCGATGGCTGTGTTGATGCCCTGAAGCGACAGACGGAGAAAGGTACAAGCGGGTGGTTAGCAGCAGGCGAAGGAGCAGGCGGAGGAGGCTGAGTCGCAGGAGGCTGAGTCCGAGTGAGGGCCGTCGGTTGGCGGTTGGCGGGGTTGCACAAGGTTGCATAACTATGTTTTCAGCCGGGGCATGAGGGACCCCGCTCATCGGCGCATCGGCACCTTCGGCACATTTCACGGCGGAAGCCGCAAGACTGTCCCTTTTTGCCCTGAGGCCCACCGGCGACTCAAGGCCAAGCAGTGAGTCTTGACAGGCGTCACAGAGCGCAGCATCCATTCCGGTGGGGCGCTTCCCACTGGCAGCGAGGCAAGCGCATGCACAATTTGCCAATGGTACTCATCCGCGGAGAGCACGCCCCCGAAGGCTTGTGAGAAGACCGGATCAGCAGCTACGCTAACTATTTGAGCTTGGGGCACAGCCCCTGTGGCCTCCAGAAGCGCTGGGGCAGGAGGCACCAGCGCTTGGGGAAGCGCGGGGAGCGCGCCAGCAGGACTGGCCGCGCCGAACATAAAGCTGATATCTTGCAGAGACCGCTTGTTACATTCGGCTGGGTATAATTGGAAGCGCCGGTGTAGATTCGCAGGGATAAGCAAACTGAAGTGCGCGAAGTACAGTCGCAGGCCCGTCTCGCGCTTCCCCACGCCGCCCACCTGCACAATCGTGCTTCCAATGACACCGCCAAGAAACACGTTGAATACCGCAAACAGGAACACGTATCTGTGGGCGTGGCGTACGGGCGTGGCAGGCCGGAGTGATCAGTCGAGCCAGCAGCAGTCTGACCGGTCAGCACGACCGCAACAGGGAGAGCAAGGCAGCCCGGTCGCAGCGTAGAAGCCAAGCCCCAGCACGGCGCCCCACCTGGCGATGGTACGGTCAGTCGACGACAGGGAAAGGCACTGCCGGGAGGCCTGCGGGGATCATGCATGGCAAGGGGGGGCGCAACGACACGTCACTGCCGCGTTGCTGCGACTGCTCCTCCATAACCACCGAAGGACGGTGCATAGCAACAAGCGAGCCCTGTTCGCCAGCGGTAGAGTCACAGTCCCAGCCCATACCGTGACGAGCAGCGTGAAGCAGATGGGTAGCACCATGCCCTGCGCGCAATGCACCAGGGACAGGGGGAGGTCGTCCGTTGGTGCTCCCAGTCGCATGAGGCAAGGAAGGCTGGACATGGGGCCTCCTGCTCGGGGACAAGCTGGCGGGCGGGCGCACCTGCCACAGCGTGATGAGCAGAGAGGGCACCCAGCCGGTCAGCAGGCGCTTGAGGCCCTGGGACAGGAAGTTGCCCTCGTTGCAGTACCACTCCCACTCCACGCCCTTCCTGCGGGATACCGGCAGGCGCCGCGAGGCGGGGACAGAGTGTCCGGTTGCAAAGGGGTGAGTGGCGCGGTGGGGGCAGAAAAGCGCGGAACAGCGCCGGGGCCGTGGCTCGCATTGCACCGCTCACTATTCTGCCACAGAAGCCACAGACAAGGAAGCCGAGGAATGTTGCAAAGGTGGCACTGCGTGCCACAAACACTTACTGCTCGCAGGCGGGCGGCGGGGGCGGCATGTTGAGCGACGAGGGCGGCATGTAGAGAGGCGCGGGCGGGCCTGCAGGGGGGGCGAGCATAGCAAGGAGGTTACGAGCCTCAGTGCCTCGCCCCGCTGTTACGCGAAGGCACACCGGGGTGACCTAGACAAAGGCAGTTGTCGAGCTGTACCGCCCAACTTTGTGCCTCGCTTCACCACCGCGTCGCTTCCCCTGCCTCGCCCCCGCCCGGCTCGAGGGACCCCGGGCCTACTCACAGTTGTCCTTGGGGCAGAGCAGGTAGTCCAGTTGCATGAGGCCGCCGGTGAAGATGCTGTGGCGCGTAAGAGGAGAGCATCACATGAGCGGAAACACGTTACCAGGCATTTGTGAACGGAGGTAGCTTTGGTGAGAAAGCTGCAGACCTGGGCCCGATCAGGCATGTCCAGCGAGCACCGGTGCGAGCCCAGTGGGAGCAGCACCTCGGGCACCCTCACCCGATGGGGAAGAGGATGATGAGCACGATGAAGGGCCGGCACAGGTTGTAGCGCAGGTCCCGGTTGTGGAAGTCCGACCACAGGGTCTGCCAGTTGACCTCCTCGGGGCCGGGCGCGGCGTGCACCTGTGGAGGTTGCATCGTGCGGAGGTCAAGAGGCGCGCACCGTTGGCCCGACGTGGCGCCCGCAGGAGGAGGGGCGTGTGCAGGACAACCCATGACCTTTGAAGGACTTGGTCGCCCGCGTCTAACCCCTTCACACCGAACTCTGCGACCCTGTCCCTTCCCCAGCTCTCCGCCGGCCGCACCCGGAAGCGGCGGTTGTCCTCTGCGTGCAGCACGCACTGCGCAGCCACGGCCGCGGCACGCTGCGTGCGGAAGAACACGAACCAGGAGGGCGTCTTGCCCGGGTAGACCCACTCGCCCTTCTCGTCAATCTTGCCTGCGGGCCGAGGGCAGGAGTCAAGAGTCAAGAGGCAGGAGGCAGGAGGCAGGAGGCAGGAGGCAGGAGGCAGGAGGCAGGAGGCAGGAGGCAGGAGGCAGGAGGCAGGAGGCAGGAGGCAGGAGGCAGGAGGCAGGAGGCAGGAGGCAGGAGGAAGGAGGAAGGACGAAGCGGTGGGTCTGCGTGGCCTGCACACCTGGCAGTGACGAGCGGGGCGATGCAGCCACGGGCTGAACCAAGGGTTCGAGCAACAGCTGTAGCACGTTGCGCCCAGCAATCTAACCTCCTTGGGTGCAGACGCACCAGTCAAGCTACCCCAACGCACGCTGGCTGTGCCCTGTCCTTCCCGTCCGCATCCGCTCGCACGGGGGCACGGTAGGACTGTGGAACGACTGCGTACCCACCGTTGAAGGCCGCCTTCTTTGCGTCGTTGACCTTCGCCATGAGCGCGTTGATCTTGTTCCGGTGGTAGGTGCGCACGCGCCGGTGCTCGCCCCACAGCCCGCAGAAGCCCGAGCGCCGCATCAGCTTAACGCCGGTCTTGGCCTCGTACTTCTTGGCCTGGGCGGGGTGCATAAGGGGCGGTGGATGGGGCAGAAAGGGGCGGCAAGGCACCTGGTCAGGGGA
The DNA here is from genome assembly GCA_016858145.1 of Edaphochlamys debaryana. Classification (NCBI taxonomy): domain Eukaryota; kingdom Viridiplantae; phylum Chlorophyta; class Chlorophyceae; order Chlamydomonadales; genus Edaphochlamys; species Edaphochlamys debaryana. The sequence continues at coordinate 1,225,353 of JAEHOE010000003.1, forward strand.
AAGGTAGAAGCGAAGCGTGGGGGGGTGCGGGAACACAGACAAGTCGGCGGTTGCTACAAGCACCGAGAGACGGGGCGCTTTTTGGCGCGGTTCGTCGCGGCATCCGGCTGAGCAGCAACGTACCGAGGCCTCGCATGCAGAGCCATGCCCTGCGCCCCCCTCTAGCGTCCTCGCCCGAGGCCCGACTCACGAATTCGTACTGCGCCATGTGCCAGTCCACCTTGGACAGCAGCTGGTCCACCTCCTTGTGGTTGATCACGGGAATCGCGCGGTCAAACTCGTCCGGGAACAGCTTCTGGAAGGTCGCGGACACGATGCTGTACCGCATGCGACCGGGCAGCCGCGCCACGCGACCGTCCCACACGGCCTCGCGCAGGAAGCCCCAGCGCGCCTGCGCGAGCGTGGAGTAGTACGAGGCCGCGTCATCGTCCAGGCCCCTGCTGCTGCGGGATGGGCGGTGCGCGTGTGGGTGCTCCTCGAGCTCCCAGTTCTGGCCGGCGGAGCCGATGCCGTGCAAGGGGTGGTCGGGGCCGTCGTGGTGGACCCGGCGGCGGCGCAGGGAGGAGGCGGCGGAGGCGGAGGAGGTGTGGCTGCCGGCCGTGGGCACGATGGAGGCGGCGCCGGCCGCGGCCGCAGCCTTGGAGGCGCTGCTGTTGCTGAGCTGGTCCGTGGAGCTGCCGCGGCCGCTGCCGTGAGCAGCCGCGGTCTCCTCGTCCTCCATTGTCAAGCCGACCGTGGGGCCCTCCTCCGCTTCGGCGCCAGTCGCCGCCTCCGCATGTCCCGCATGTGGCAGGGCCTGGCCGTTCGCTGGCCGGGCCTCCAGCTCCTGCACAAGCCCCTGCGGCTCCCCCTGCGCGCCTTCTTCCTCCTGCCCATGCGGGTGCGGCTGCTGCTCCGGCTCCGGTCCCGGCTGCGGCTGCGGCTGAACGCCGGGCTCGTCCTGCTCCGCCGCCTCGCCCACTGGGCCCGGGGCGCGGAGGCGGCTGCCGGACCGCGGCGCCGCCGGCTCCGACCCCGAAGCGGGAGCCCTGGTGCGGCTGTTGGTGCGGTCCTTGAGGCCCGGCGCTCCGCCGGCATCGACCCCGCCGTCGCCGCTGCCCCTCCGGCTGCTGCCCTCGCTGCCTACGGCGCTGCCGCTGCCGCGCACCGCACGGAGCATCGTCGCAGCGCCCGGGGGTGCTCCGGTCCGGGCGCGGCCGCTGCTGCTCGGGGCCAAGCCGGAGCCGGCGTTGGGGGAGTCTGCGGCAGTTGCGGCCGAGCTGGCGCGGCCGCGGCTGGCGTTGGCGGCCTCGCGGCGGGTCTCGTTTGCCTGAGAGTGGGGCAGTGTGCAGCTTAAAAGACAGCCCCGAAAATACATGGTAGCATGAAGGTTAGGTTACAAGTAGTGGACAGCCCCCCATTTGCACTGCTGCTACCGTGTTAAGGTACCCAGTCTACGCGACACCCTGCAGTCCACCATGCATTCTCGCAGCCCCTCAATGCCATCCTCCCAACTATGGCCCTGGAAGCGCACCTGAGCCGCCATGGCTTCCAATAGCTTGAAGAAGCTTGGGCTCTGGCCCCTGCCAGCCGCGCCACTCGGCCCAGCGGGGCCCGCCCCAGCGACCGCGCCTGCTGCGGCAGAGAGCCGGTGGGGCCCACGCTCCTGGCTGCGCGTGCGGCGCGCCTTGGATGCGGCGGGAGGGCTTTCGGCCGAGGGGCCTCCGCTGCGGAGCTGTGCGCTGGCGGCTGCGGGCGGCATGGGAAGCACTGCGGAGCCGGAGCCGGTGCTGGCGCCCGCGCCGTCACGCGGGGACACTTCGGTGATGGATGGCAGCGACTGGCCCTGGCCCTCGCCCTGCACCAACGCCTCCACGGCAGCGGAGCGCGACAGCTCCGCTGGCCCGGTGGCGGCGCCGGCGGCGGCAGAGTTGGCGGCGGCAGTCGCCGCCAGTGACCGCGGCGGCGTCATGGCCTGCTGTGAGAGCTGCCGCGGCGTGCCCTGGCCGCCAGGGCCCGTCAGGGCGCCCACGGCGCCCGGGTGGGGGCTGGGGGAGGAGCCGGAGCGCGGCAGGCCGTCGCCCGGGCCGCCGCTGCGGCTGCGGCGGTGCCCGGGCGTCATCTGTAGCGTGGCGCCGACGCCGGCGGAGCCGCTGCGGGGCAGCGAGGAGCCGCCGCCCATGGAGCCGCGGCCGTGGGAGGCCACCAGCGGGCTGCTCGTGCCACGGTTGAGGGAGCTCTGCCCCTGGCATGGGATCAGCACAGGGATAAGGGGTGTTGGTGGGGGTCTGCTTGTCAAGGCTGCGAGGTCAAGCTGTGCGTGCCGCAAAGGGGGGTGCACGTGGGTGGAAAGGGGAACGGTCAAGGCAGCGGCTGCACCCACGCACCTGCTTGAAGGCCAACTGGAAGCCCTCCTCGCCGTCTTCCACGGGGTCACGGGCTGTCGCCATGGAGCGGGCGAAGCGGGTGCCGTACCCAACGGTGAAGAACCTGCCCGAGGAAACGGGGAGGGGAGTGGGGAGGCAACAGCAGTCGACACGCCAACTCGGGCTTCGGAAGGACAGGGCCGAGGCGGCCGTAATGCATGCAAAATGCACCCTGCGCTGGCGGCTCGGCTGTGACCCCCGGGGCCCAAGGCTCACGTCCTTAGGCAGTCGGTCATGTAGCGCAGAGCTTGAGCGGTCCGGGTGGGAGGCGTGGGCTCTCCCTCGGCGCCACCCTCAGCCTGGGCGTCTCTTTCCGCCGTGTGGCTGGCCGCCTTGCCGCTGCCGGCTCGGCCGCTGTGCAGTGGGGGCGGCCAAGACACACAAAGGGGCAGCCAAGTGTAAGGGCACAGCAAACACAGCTCCCTCCCAGGCTGGGGCCGCAACTTTATCAGTAGCAGCGCCAAGCTCAAGAGTGCGCTGCGCGTGCAGCAACAAGCTCGCCCCGCGGCTCACGCACTCCCGCCCCCAAGCCCACACTCCACACACGTCGGTCCGCGCCCAGGGCCCGCCCCCTGCTCCGCACCGCACCTGGCCGCCCTGGCCCCCGCCGTCTTCTCGCCCAGCTCCGTCACGTCCGTCACAAGCACCGCGTAGTGCTGCGCCAGCACGGCCTCGCGCGTGCCGTCCCAGTGCAGCGCGTTGATGGTCTTGCGCTGACTAACGCTGGGCCGAGAGCGGCTGACCTTGAGCTCCGCCACCTCAGCGGCTTCCACCAGCTTCCCCATGGCGCTTGGGCGGTCGTACCCGCCGTCCGCGCTGCCGCCGTGTCGCGATGCCGAGACCTTGTCGCCGCCCGCGCCGCGCAGACGGGCACCGAGCGACGCGGACAAGTTGGTGGAGGTCTCCCGGCGGCGGCTCCAGTTGGGGATCACGTGCTTGCCCGACCACCAGCGCAGGTTGGTGGCCTCCTCGGCGATGGAAGTCGAACCGTCGTCACTCAGGCGGTCCGCGTTCATGACGCGGTTCAGGGCCGACTCAATGTCGCTGTCCGAGTACGTGTCAGGCGGAGCGTCGGAGCCCTCCTGCGAGCCCTCATGCAGCTCCTCATCCACCCTCCGTTGCCCGTCAAAGCCCTCCCGCGTCATGCCCTCCTCGCCCGGCGGCGGCTGCGTGGCGGCGGCGCCGTTGGGGACGTCAGCGGGCGGGCCAGCCTCCAGGTCGTCGTGCCACGGCGCGCCGGCAGCGGCGGCGGATGCCGCCGGGGCGGCGGCGACGGCAGCAACGGTGGCGGCGCCGAGAGCGGAGGGCGGCTTGGGGGCGGCGTCATCGTGAGGCTGCATCTCCAGTATGATGTCGCTCTGGGAGGCCGAGGCGTGGGACGCGGCCACTGCGGCGTCAACGATTGAAGCCGCCGGCGTGACCGAGCCAAAGCTGCGTTGCTGCCGGACCGCGTTGGCGGGAGGCGCCAGCGGGGGTAGCGGAGGCAGCTGCGCCGCGCGGCCGTTCGGCTGCGGAGGGAGAGGCAGCTGCACGGGAGCGGGCGGCGGCGGAAGGGGTGCGTAGGCCCCGTCCTGGGCCGACGCGGCCGCAGCGGCGGCCAAATCCGTGAAGTCGGGGCCCTCCGTGCCCTCTCCTACAGCCTGGCCCGTGACCCTGGCAGGGCCGTTGGCGCCCGCAGTTGAAGGGCCGTTGGCACCCGCAATCGTGGGGCCGTTGCCGGCGCCGAGAGCGTTGTCAGCCCCTGGGTCCATGGACACCTCACTCTGAGCGTCCAGGTATGGGGTCTGGCCCTCGTCGCCCTGCGCGTAACTGACGGCCGAGGCGAAGTACGGCACCGCAACCGCCGGAGGCTTGGGGTACGACGCAGCGGCTGCTGGCGACACGAGCGCAGCCGACGGCCCAGAGCGAGCGCCGCGGCCACCGCCCTCCAGCTCCTCCTCCTCCGGGACGGACACCACCGTCTCCAGCTGGCCCGGCGGCGGGCGGGCGATGATGCTGTGGCCATGGCTCAAGCGCCGCGGCCGGGCGCCGAACTCCTGGGCCGCAGAGTCCAGGGCGCGGGGGGCCAGGCTGATGGCGTTGCGCCGCATCTCCCGCTTGGGGCCCGTGGGCGATCCGCGGCTGCCTCCGGAGCCGCAGCCGTCGGCGCCGGCGCCAACCGAGACGCGGTCGAGGCGGGAGCCGCCGGCGTCGGCGATGTGGGCGTGGGAGCGCCGGGCGGCCATGGGGGAGCTGCGCGGGCGGGGGGTGGACGGGTGAGGAACAGCGCAGTCCGTCGAGGGCCTAAGTAGGCATGGCATTGCTGGCATGGGCGAGGTATGGGGCCGGAGGATAGCATGCGTGCGGCGCATGCCACGAGCTCCAGGCGGATGCTAACACAAAGAGTGGTCATGACCATGCGCACCTGGCTTCGTGCGCGCCGATGCGGCGCGAGCCCTGGCGGGTGAGGTACGAAGGCGGCGGCAGCTTCTTGAGCAGGTCAATCTCGTGGCCCCGTGGGATGGCCACGGAGTGCGCGTGCCGGCGGGCCTTGAGCCGCGCATCCGGGGGCGCGGCGAAGGCGTTGACGTCGTAGGAGTGGGGTATGATGGCGGGATAGGCGGGGCCGTCTCCAGGCGAGGCCGCGGCGGAGGCGCCCGCTGCAGCGCCCGCGCCGGCGCCAGCAGAGGCGGCGGGCGCCAGCTCGTGGGGGTCGAGGGGGGCGGCCGGCGGCTGGACCACGGGCGCTGGGGCGGCGCCCATGACGGAGGCGCGGCGGTCGCCCCAGGGGGTGACAGAGGAGCGGCCCACGGGGGCCTCCCATGGGGACTCGTCGCTGTCGATGTCGGACACGCCCGCCACCGCCAGCTCCTGCCCAGGCCAAGGGCACGCAGGACGCAACGTCAGGGTGTGTCCCAACAAAGGGCGAACCCCCATTAGAAGACTTGGCCTGCAGACACGTGAACCACCGTGCATGCTGTACGGCACGTGCCGGGCAAGGCCGTGCGCGAACGCAGGATAACCCTGGAGAGACCCTTGCTCACGTGGGCGTTGTCGTCCACGTTGACGCCCGATGGCATCATAGTCTTGATGAGTGGTAGATCACGGAGGAAGCCGCGCACGCCGCCCACGGCTGCCGGGCGAATCAGGGAAAACGAACTTGGTGGGCGGCGCCCTTGGCAAGTGCAGGTGGGCAAGCCAGGAGACTTGCACGGGAGACCCGCGCATGTGCACCCGTCTGATGAGCACACCTTGCGCCTGCGCCGCGTCGCTTTGGTTGTACAGCTCCTGCCACTGGTTCAGGTCCTTCTCGCCTGCGTCCCGAGACGGGCATCGGGTTGGGCGGATTGACCGCGGTCGAGCTGCGCCCTCAGGGAGGGCGTGCTGCTGCTTCCGGGGACCACAGGCCACCCAGCCCCGTCCCTCAGGTTACGATGCTTGGCAGCGGACCGTAGCTGCGGCGGGTCGGCCGGGAAGCCCCATCCCGACCCACATCCTTCGCGGGGCTCAACCCCAACCTGATTCCCACCGGAGCCCCAGCCCCACCCTTGCGCAGGTAGTGCTGTCGGATGGTGAGGTACTGGTGGTAGTGCCACTTGAGGAGGAACATGGTCCAGCCCAGGAAGATGTACGTGCACACCAGGTGCACCCTGGAGGGATGGGCCATGGGAGGCAGGGGCCATGGGCAGGAGGCAGGGGCAGAACTGGGGGGTGGCTGCCGATGCTGTGCACCCGCAGGGGCTCACAAAGCGCATCGGCAAAACAGATGTCGGATTTGCAGTTGGTTGGGGACGCAATTCAAGGCAGGCGTTGCGGCTTGGAGCATGCGTTGCTTGCCGCTTGGAACGCATCCGCTGCCCGATGTCGGCCCCGCGCCTGCCCTCAAGGGTGCCGGACACTGCGGAACCCGATCTCACCAGTACACCTTCGAACCCTTGGGTATGTTACTCATGGTCAGCCGCAGGAACAAGGAGTCCGAGTTGGACGCTTCGTCCGCACCGCCCGTCCAGTTGAGCGGAAGGACTGTTGGCAGCGGTGGGAGCGAGGAAGGGATTGGCGGTAAGCATGGACCGCTTGCACGCTTGCAAGCACGACGCGACGTTGTGTGCACTGTGCGGTGAGGCTGCATAACATGCCGTCACTTCAAGACTCACGCACGGCCACTCCGATGACAGTGAAGGGCAGGAACACCTGCACCCCCAGGCTGCACACCTTGACCATGATCTGCGCGGCAGGCGGGGCGGCAGCCGGGAGGGGCCGGTTAGCCATCTTGAATTTCAGGCTGAGCTTGCGAGTCCTAGCCCAGTCCCATCACAGTCTCCAATAGACTTTTGATCCTCCCCTAGTTCACAACTTTGGAGCTCCTTCCGATGCCCTCCTCACCAGAGCGTCCAGGCCGGCGGTCTCCACGAAGGTCAGGTCCGAGACGGTGATGGCCTTGATGGCCCAGTCGCTGTGTGGGCGGAGAGGCAGGCAAGGCTGTGAGGATGCCAGCTGAGCGGATGTGGGTCGAGGCGAGCGGCGGCGACCCAGATGGGGCAGCGCCCCATTGGGACCCTGGCTGGGGAGTGCTGCCGGCCCTTCGTGCACCAGCGAGCGACCCGACCCACATGAAGCCTCGCAGCCCTTTGGTGTGTAGGGGTGGTGGGCCCCTGCGGATGTGCGCATACTGCGTTGGGGGAAAGGCCCGCCAGGGAGGGGCGGTCATGTCAGCAAGCACGCGCCCGGCTGTTTCCCTTGGCATCTCTCGCGTTTGGGGCCACTCCTAGCCTGCACGCGCGAGCTAAGTACGCAACAACGGCGCGGTCGATACCTCTCGGGCTCGAACCTTTCTCTTTACCCGTGTCGGAGGGAAAACAGCTCGGCCCTCGCTTGGAACAATGCAGTCCATCCCCACGACCCCAGCCCAACCTCGCGATAGCGGTAGAGCTTGCTGGTCCGCTGGAGGATACAGAAGAGAAGGACCAGAGAGCCTCCGATAATGGTATTGACCCACAGTCTGCAGCGGTCAGAGTTAACGGAGCGGCCTCTGTCAGGACAGGAAGCTCCAAAGGGTACTCAGGCCTGGAGAATGCTGGGTATCGACGTTGTCAGCAAACGCAGAGAGCCGGGCCTGGGCCTGGGCCATGCGCCCAACGTAACCCGCAAGCACATGAGTCACATGCCCTTTTAACCGTGCCGTACGCACCCAGTGATGATCGTGTCGTCCGATACCCTGGGGGCGTGCAGCGAAAAGCAAAGGAGCGGCAAGCGGTCAAGGGGCGGGCGGAGTGGTGAGGGGTTGAAGGCAGGGCCGGGACCAGCGTTCCTCTGTCCTTGGCGCACAGCCCGTCAGTCCACTGCGTCCCCAAGTAGCCAAGGCTGCGCGGGCGAGGCCGAGGCTTCCCGTCTTGTCAAAAAGCCAGCACAGCCACCGCAGGGCAGAGTAGGTCCGCCGGATACGCTTCCATGCCTCTTGCGCTACTCCGCGTCCTGCTCACCCCACCAAGCACGGCTTCACCAGGTGCACTCACGAGTTGTTAATACCGAAGATGCTGTCAACGAGCGTCGCATCGGGCGGGGGCGGGGGAGGACGACTGCAAGGGCGTGGCAGGGGGTGGCGGGTGCAGGGTGCCAGGGTGGGTGGTGCGCAAGCGGGGACGGTGCTCGGGGACAGCCAGCTCGGGGGCATGGACAGCTCGGGCACGGTCCTACCCTCCCCGCCCCCGCATCCCCTGCGCCTCGTTAGCAGCACCCAGCAGCACCAGCACCGTACCTCGGGTACCAGGGCGCCAATGGGGGCCGCGGAGGACTGGTAGGACTGTTAGGAGCCCTTGGGGCCCATGGGGGCTGCGGAGGTGCTGGAACGCCCGTCCACATAGCTAGCCATGCCGCGTACGGCGCCATAGCGATGGCCCAGAGCGGAGCACGTGGCCGTGCGCCTCAAACTTGCCAACCGCCAACACCCGCACTGCCGCCGTCGTCTCCCAGAAAGGGGTGGCGCAGCAAAACGCCAGCGACGCCAGTGCTAGATTCCAGGGGGCTGCAGCGGACAGGGGAAGAGGGAAGTGGGGTCAGGTATGGCGACAGGAGGGGCGGGGGAAAGGAACTGGCTCGGGCGTCGGGGGGATGGAACTGGCCCCGCAAGGGAGATGTTGGTCCACCTTGGTCCACCTTTGCGGAGCAAGCCCCACCCACGTGCCCTACCTGCGTACGCACCTGTGCGTGGATGACCGTGCGCCGTGTGGGCGTGCGCCTCAACGCCAGTTCAGTCACGCGAATAATTTCTCGGTGGAGCTCACCAACGCCGCTACCTAAGCACCAAGCGCGCTGTACCACGCATTTCTACAGCACGCAGTGCATAGGCGCGTTTGAGCTGGTTGGCCCCGCCTGGGCGCCGGGGCTTGAAGTTTCAAGCGGCAGCAACAACCCCAAGCCCGCAGTTCTCGTACGTATATGAAAGTGCACCGATGCAGTTCTGTCGTCGCTATGCTGGTCGGGCCTCGGGCCATGTGGCTGGTGGACCGGATTGCGCTGGAGTCTCTCGCACGCCGGCGCGACAGTCTCCTGTGCCCTACCTACCAACGGGCCAAAGCCATCGCAATCTTCTGCCTCCTCTAGGTCTTGTGGCTCGGTTGCGGGGGGCACTCAGCGCTGGGTTGGAATGTGTGAGGGATTAACCCGCCCTTCAGCTCCAGCCCTTCCAACGGTCCCGGGCAAGCGGCCCGGCCTCCGCGCGGGTGGGCAAACCCCTCTGCGACATCCCCCCGCTCGCTGTTCCCTTCTCCCATTTGTTCGGAGCCTCAAGCTAACCCTGACCTGGGCGGGCAAACCACAACGTGCCCCCAAGCCTCGCCGGCCCTCAACCTCGCCCTTCGGCCCTTGCCCATCTGACCGCAGGTCCCCCGCACGGGTTTGCCGGGGAAGAGATAGTAGGAAGGCTCGGGAACAAGCCACGGAAGGGTCCCCCGTTCACAGGCACCGGCATTCTGCGTCGGCCAACATCATGCGACGCCAGTCACCGCGGCACTACGCCCCGTTGTCTATTATATCCCCCATGCTTCGGACGTGAGGAGGGCCTTGCCCATCTGACCGATAGTTCCCGGTAAGGGTTGGACGGGGAAGAGTTAGGATTCACCCGAGCCTTGCCTAGCTATCCTTCCACTGCGGCTCGGGAACACGCCAGGAGGTGCTGCCGCTTTCAGCCGCCATCCGCCAGCCCCACCCGCCCAGGCAAACAGCGGGATCCCTTTCCTCCTGGCTCCTGTCCGTCCCCACTCCTCTAGAGTTCTCTCTACAGGCCTACCAAACCTCGCACTCAAACTCCGCAGTCTAACGGAGCGGAGCGGGCGCTAGGGCCAGGCCAACACAGCCGGTGCGGCAGCTCCTCGAGGCTGCCTCCGCGTGGATCCGCTCCCCTCTCCCCCTCTCCTTCGGCTCCTGTGCTCGCTGTTCTCTCCCGGCGCCTCCCTGCAGATTGGCCCCCGTTAAGCTCGCCGTTCGCTGACCCCCAAAGCTTCGATGGCGGCTGGGCGCTGGGGTATCGACATAGGCTCTGACCCTGCGCCTTGCCCACCTGCCCCGCCACGCCCGTAAGCGCGTGAGGACATCCGACGTATACCAGCTGGGGTCCATTATCGAGTGGAGACCGAACGCTGGCCGAAGTGCGTTAACCAGGCCGCCGGCTGCCCTCCAGAAGCCGCCGCCATTCCACCACGGTGGGATTGGGGAGGCGACGGATCCTTGATCTGATGCTTCCTGATGCTGCCGCCTGAGGAAGGAAGGATTTGGGTACGGCTTTGCCCGACAGGGGCCAGACGCCGGAGGGGAGGGTCGGCAACATGCCAGGAGATGCTGCCGTTTCCTTGACCCTTTCCCAGGGCTCAATCACGCTACACGGGCAGAGTTCCTGCCGCGCCCGCGACAACCGCCCTTAGACACCACAGAAAGATACATCTCAACACAGGCATCTAAGCTTCTGTGTATCACGGCAGCGACCGCACCGCCTGCACAGCAAGCCCGCACCACGCAAGCCGCAGGAGCCAGAAGCGCCGGTGTGCCACCGCCAGCCCATACCGGCCGCCCTCGGCATCGCCTTCTCGGCACGCGCGCCGGTAGGCATTGCCCAGAGCCCCGCCCGCCCCCACCGACAACCCGTAGCCCTCGCCTGTCATGGTCCCTGACTCTGACCCAAAGCAGCTGCGTGCTAGCATGGCCGGCAGGGTCGGGTGGATCTCCGCCAGAGTGGGATCCCCAGCCGCCAGCACGGCTGGCTCACACGCCGTTGGAGAGGGGCCTGGAGACGGCGTCCTTGCGTCTAGAGCCGCCGCGCACCGCCCATCCGCTGTCCCACCAGCCGTCGGGTAGAACCCTCGGGAAGCCGCCTCGTGACCGCCAACGCCTGCGCTGCTGCATGCGGCGCTGGAGTTGAGTTCCGCAGGCGCACCAGCTGACGACGTGGAGTTGGCGGCAAGCTGCAGCTGCAGGCGGTGCGCCCCCGCGGAGACGTGCGCCAGGCTGCACGCAGGTCCACGAGGGCCGGGTGTGAGGGGCAGGGGGGAGGGTATGTCAGAGGCCAGGCCCATGTGCATCCCCATGGCCCGAATAAATGGCGGAAACTGCTGGTTTCCTTGCGGAGCGTAGCGCAGCTTAGGAAACCTAGGTTTCCTACGTTCCCGGGGAGCAGCCCCCATGTGTGTACGGCACATAGTGCCGGGTGTTTGGTGCGTGTTCGTGTCCTTGGGCGGTATTCTCGCCTGTTTCACGTAGCTACGTTGGTGCTGTCTCCGTGGCTCGTTGGCTACGTAGGCCTAGTGAGAGCCTCGGGGTTAGCGCCACAGCGCGACCCTACCCTTCTATGGAGAGGTCAGAAGTTGCTGCTTGCAGGTGCTTTGCTGGAGCTTTTCCTGGAGTGCTGGAGCGTTGGACTGGTGTGCCGGACTTGGTGTTGGTTGTTGCGGTTAGGGCAATGTAGGAAACCAGCGTTGGCCCACCTGGCGTAGCGCCGCCTCAGGCGCACGCGCGCTGTAGTCCGCAGGTGCCATGCCGCCAGCACGCGTGCACACGTGCTCGCTGCAATGCGGGCGGCAGCCTCCTCGCCACGGCGCTCCTCGGCGGCGGCCCTGGGGCAGCAGTGCAAACAAGGCGTGAGCTGCATGGCATGATGAAGTCCTGCTTCTCATGAAAGGAGCTTTACGACCGCATCTTGACTACCGGTAATGCGTGAGGCGCAGACGGCTGAACACTGGCCCGGTCCGGGCGGTACTTGCCAGGAGATCTATAATCCACGGTGAAGTATCACACCTGAACCCTGCCCCGCTGCCCGCGACGCCAAGCTTGTGCCCACCTGCGGTCTAGGTACCGGCGGGCGGCTCTGCAGATTACAGACGCTGCCGCGGCCCGGCGCTCCCTCCACGCTCGCATCGCTGCGTAGGCGTCCGCTGCACTGCCCTCCCGCATCTGACCCCGGCCAGCGAGGCCTGCTGCAAGCCCCACAGTGCCGCCAGTTGAGGAGCTTGCGGAAGGGCCGGGGAGTGCTGCTGGGCTTCCCGCGCTAGCGCGCGCTCGACTGGCCGCTTGTGCTGGTGCACCACCGGCTGCTGGCTGCGTCGCCTGATGGACCACCTGACTCGGCGAAGCGCGTGGGCAGCCAAAGGAGACCTCCGGCTCCAGCACTTGTGGAGCGGTAGTGTCGCTGCCAGGTGCAGCTGTGTCTGGGGCAGCCCCCGGTCTAGCCCGTGCAGAGGCATTGCCGGCAGCGACCACACCGCCGGGAGGGCTGCCTCCGTTCGAGGCTGGGGTGGCGGAGCATGCCCTGGTCTTCCGACACCCCGTGCCGCTTCCCTCCCGGCCGCTCGACTGCAGCAGCGCGGCCAGCCGCTCCCTTCGCATCATGACTCGGTCCAGAGCGGGGAACGCTGAAGGGCTGGGCGCAAAGTGGGAGCAGCTAGCGGCCGCCCCTGTGGGCGTAGCATCTGCAGGTGCTGGCAACATGACAGCCCCATGGCTGTCCTGCAGCTGTGGCTCTGCCGCCGTCGCGCTGCGTGCGCCAGGCGGCACAGCCCCGGACGCCGCAGCTGCCTGGGCTACCCCCCCTTGGCGGCATGTAGCAGCTTTGGGGGGTTTGGCCACGGCGGCTCCATCCCCCGTTGATGCTGGAGCTGCCCGTGGGCGCTGCGCCGCTCGTCGCGCTGCGTCCCTGGCCGCTGGCTGCTTGGGCACGGCTGCGGCACTGGCGTCAACCGCACCAGCACTCTGCCCCTCAGGAGCCTGCACCTGAGGGCAGCGTGTACGTGGGGCAGAGCGACACATGCTGGCGACCCTGGACCGACCGATTGCTGAGGTCGAGCCAGCGTGCCGCGGCTCTCCCCCAGCCAGCACTGACATGGCAGCCGCAGCTGCCAGCTCTCCGAGCCGCTGCACCACCTCGTCCGTCCCCCCCGAAGCCGGTGCCCCACCGACCGCTGCTCCAGACGCCGCGCCTGCCTGCTCGGGGCATCGGCCGGGAAGGCTGCGTCGGGCGGCAGTGCCTTGCGCATGGCCGTCCTGCCCCTCGCCGGAGGGCCCAACACGGGCCGTTCTGGATGTTGAAGTGGCCCGTGCGTTCAGGCGGTCGAAGGGGCCACGCCAGGGCGGCCGTCCGCCATCGTGCGTTCCGCGCGCCCCGGCTACGGCTGTTACCTGCGCCGTCAAGATGACCCTCGGCTCTTGAGGTCGGCCCGCTGGTGCGGCCTGAGCACTGGGTACCACTGAAGCAGCGCTGGAGGTAGACGATTCGTACACAGCCGGAGCCCGCAAGGTGATGCCCTGTGCTGGGCCGAATGCTGAGCTGAGCGTGTTGCCATGTACCGACCCGGCCGGCGGCACAGGGGCCTGCGGGCGAGGGACCCTGTGAAGTGGCGCCGCCCCCTTGAGTGGTCCTTGTGGGGCGTTGAGCAACGCCCGTTGAACTGACAATACGCTGGTATGCCCAAGCGACAAGGACGAATCCCGAACGGGCGCGATGTCGTTGTCAGCGGCGGCCAGAATGGGCCCAGGCGTGCCCAGGTGGCCAGGACTTCCGGCGGGGACTCCGGCAGGTCCTCTGCGCAGCAACCGGTCGCTGTCGCTGCCGGAATGGGGCCGTTGCACGTCGCTGCTCTGTTGTGCAGCCTTCAGAAGGGCCATGAGCTGGCGGTGTGTCTGAAGCTCGAGCCTGAGCTGGGCCAAGTTGCCATGCGGCAGGCAAACGCCCCGCAAGTCGCCTGGACTCGACGCAGCCATCCCTAGGGCCCCTCTTGCTGTCCGCTAGGTCGTTGTGGCTCGGGAGAAAGCGGCCAGCGTCGTTGCGTGCGTCTATGTCAGCTCAGCTGTCGCAGCGAAGGTTCTTCACAAAGTTTATAAGCGACGTGATATGGCTGCGCATCGAAACGTCTGCGGATCAACTTGCTATATGCGGATAGAGTCTGCGCTATGCGGGGCAGAGGCGGTCGAGCGGGCCTCTGTGAGCGGTCCGAGCGATGTGACCCTCGCTAGGAAACCCGGGTGCATTGCACCACGCCCTCGGATACAGGCAATTCATGCGCCCGCATATATAGAGGAGGCTAGCGTCACATTCATGCCTCCCCACACTTGCGCCGCGTGCAGAATCGCGCCTGCCAGGACCGACAAGGACGGCACGGCGTGCTACCCGCCCGATAACAAGCATGATGAACTAGATCTCACGTTGTGAAGAGGAGAGGCATACCAGGTGCCAGACCGGTTGCACATGGGCCCGTGCACCATTATCCTACCCAGCGCCGGCCAGCAGCTCTGAGGCCAGACGGCGCGACCGGGTGGACATGGCCCCCACAACGCGGATTGCGAGGGCGGAGGAGAAGCTCGCACAGCTTGTGGCGCGGGGTCTCGCGACCCCGCCTCCACCACCCTTGGCCCCGCCGACAGGACCTGCAACTGCCTCGTCGACGTCCGCTGCAGCCCCTGCAGCCCCGCCTCGCGAGCCCCGGTACAGCCCCGTGGGCGTGGTCATACCATGCTACCTGAGCATCGACGAGTTTGCAGCCAAGTCAGGTGAGCTGACCTCTCCCCTTCCGACCTACGCCGCTGCGGTCCCGGGCATACGTTGGCCCTGATGGCTTCCACCGTTCCACGCCAGTCAGGCCCCAGGCCAATGAATTGCCTACCCGTCCAGGCCCCAACCCTCGATCTTCTCGCGTTCCTGCAGGCATTCAGGCTCTCACGGAGCTGGCCCTGCCGCTGCCATTGCTGCCGCTGCCTGTGCCAGCGCCAGCGCCAGCGCCGCCGCCGCCCCCTGCAGCGTCCACGGCCGTCGGTGCAGCCGCTCCCAGCGGCACCGGTGCCCAGAGCCAGTCCACCGTGGTACCAGGCACTGATCAGAAAGAGGATGTATCCGGGTCAGCGGCGGCTGCAGCGGCATCGGCAGCGGCGGCCGCCCTGGCCGGGTTGCCTGTTGCCCCAGCCGTAGCGCTGCCACCCGCGGGGCCTGAGGCTAGCGGGCCTGCTCCCAGCGAGCCCCTGCAGTCCGCCCCGGGTCCCTCGTCTGCCCAGGCCAACCTTGCGCCTGGCTCATCCCTAGCGCGGAATCCGGTGCCCATGCCGCCTCCCTACTCGCCTCTGACCCAGCCCGCGGCCGGGTCCGGCGGCGGCGCCAGCCACGACGCTGCGCCGATGCCGCCGCCCACGCCACCGCCGCCCCAGGCGCCAAACCCCGCAGCGCAGCTGCAGCCGCAGCAGCAACCGCACCGCAACCTCGCCGTCCCACCGCCCGGCTTCGCCCAGGGCCATGGCCAGGCCCGGGCCCCGGCTCTGGGCCCGGGCCCCCTTGTCGGCACGTTTGCGGGCCATCCTCCGGGCTTTGTGCCAGGTCCAGGGGGCGCTTACGGCGGCCAGGGTGCCTTCTACGGCAGCCAAGGCCACCAGCAGCAGCAGGGGTACCAACCGGGCTTCGGGCACGCGCACGGTCAACAGGGCCCCAGCACCCTGGGGATGCCCAGCCCCGGCATGTACGGCGCGCAGCAGCAGCCGTACATGCCGTACATGGTACAACAGCAACCCGGGCTGCAGCCCGGCATGTACGGCACCCACGCCCAGGCGCCGCACCCACCCCAGCCGCAGCCGCAGCTCGTGCCGCAGCCCCAGCAGCCCACCCCATCGCCACCTCCGCTGGCCGCTCAGCCGCCACCGGTCCCGCCGCAGCCGCAGCCGCAGCCGCCACCGGCGCAACCGCAACCACCCCCGCCACAGGCCCGGCTGGCGGCCCCCTCGCCTCAGGCCCCGTCCCAGCCCCCTCCCGAGCCCCAAGAGCGGTTCGAGGCGTACCGCAGGGCCCCCGCACCGCCCGGGCCCGCGCCCTTCCTGTCCGGACCGCGGGGCTCCCTCATCACGGTGAGCCCCAGAGTCCCCTCATGGCTGTGCCTTGTGCGCTGGCGACGGCCGCTGTCACTGCTACATTCTTGTGCATGCCGCGTCAACTCCCTGTCTGCCCCACGCACCCCCGCAAACCGCAGGCCACCCTGCGCGCGGGCCTGGGCCGGATGCTGACGGAGCAGCCCGAGCTCTTCCGCGCCGCCTTCGGCTTCGACCTGGCCTGGTGGCTCACTCGGAGGGGCAGGCCTCAGGGCAAGGGTGAGGCGCTGCCGCCGGCTACCAGCCTGCCCCGTTCGGCTTCCCGCTGCCCTGTCGTGCCCACACCGACTTCGTCTATACGGTACTTGTGCCTAGCATCCGGGGCGGGCCTTCGAGCCTTGTTCCACATAGCTTATCCTGCGGCGCTTGCCCCTTAACCATGTAAACCTCGGCCTCGCCCGTGCAGACGACCTCTTCACGGTGCTGTGCTTCCGCGAGTACGCGGTGGTGGCGGTGCGGGGCGACTCGCAGGCGGCGCCGGGGCTGCAGGGGCAGCAGGCGCCGCCGGAGCCGGGGCCCGGAGGGCGGCGCCCGCCCCGCCGGCGCTGGCTGGCGCTCAACGTGGTCGCCAGCGCGCTGCTGCGGCGCAAGGTGTACGGCAACGTGCTGGTGCTGCGGCTGCGGCTGGTGGGAAGGAAGGGGCTGGAGAGGGGGCGGAATGAAGGGGAGCAGAGGGAGGGGGGCAGGGCAGTGACCGGTGATGGGCACCGGGAGGCGGGTCACAGGGTCTTCGTTCTGCGCTTGCGCCATTTAAGTTGCTGTCGTTGTTTGGAATTGAGCGGGTGGTGAAGATGGCTGGTTTCGTTGTTAAAATCATGCCATCGCTATGGTTGTATGCCCATGTAGGCCCCGCCCGAGGAGCTTCCAGCTGCGGCCCCAGCCCCGTCTGAGGCGGGCGGCGAGGGCGGTAGCGCGCCGCCCTCACGGCCGACGGCGCTGGTGGCGTGCTCCCCGCTGGGCGCTGTGCGGCTGCGGGACGCGGTGCTGGATGCGGAGACCATGGCGTGGCACGTGGAGCAAGCCAGGTGCGACGCAGGCCGGCGGGGCCGTCGTGGCCAGCACATTAGGCTTTCCCTAGCGTGGTGAGCTTGTGTCTTGATGCTGCGTACCGGGCACATGTCTTTTCCCCTTCCCGCAGTGCCGAGCTCGCGGACATGCGCCTGCCCGCGGACGCTCAGCTGGGCTGGCTGTGCCGCCTGCCGCGCACCCCCCTCAACCACCGAGGCGACCCCGACCCCGCCGCTGCGCTGGCCGCCGCCGCAGCCGCCACCGGCCTGGCGCTCACGCCCGCGCGTGCCGCAGCGCTGCTTAAGACTGCCTCCGCCGTTGCGGCGGCAGCGGATGAGGAGGGCGCAGACGAGGAGGACGAGGAGGAGGGGGAGGAGGAGGGCGGGCGAGGAGGGTCGAGGGCGGCGGCGAGGCCCAGTGGGGGGGCGGCAGGAGGGGCCGGCGCCGGGGCGGCGGCGGCGGTGGGCCCCGTGTCTGCCGTGCTGGTGCCGCTGCTGCGGTGCGTGCGGTGCACCAGCCCGTGGTGCAACGCAGCGGCGGTGAGGTGATGGGTGCGGGGGCGGGGTGTGGGCAGGAGGGTTGTGTGCAGTCTTTGAGGTCTTTGACACATTGGAAAGCTGTTTAGGGCAGCCCTTGATTGGCATCTTGAAAAACGACTAAGCCAACACCTGCCTTGACTTTGCAGGGAGGATCCAGGCGCGCCGCCCGCTGCCCCTACGGCCACGTCTGGCGGTGAGCAGCGGGCCGAACTTGACTACTCGCAAAGCCTTCACAGACTGGCTTCCTTGCGCCTTCCTTTCGCCTTAAGGCCCGCGCGCTCCCCAAATTTCCACGCCCTCCTCCTGTGCCTTGCCTCGCCCCTCACCCCAGGAACGTCGACTACCACTTCAACGCATGGGCCAGCCGCGAAACCTACACCGCCCCCGTGCCCGTCTTCAACGCCGCCCGCCCCGGCGCCTTTGCCCTCGCGCCCACCGCCCCGGTCTCCTCCGCCTCCGCCGCTTCCGCGACCAGCTCGGCACAGCAGCTGCTGCAGCCGTTGCAGCCTCGCCCCTGCGCTGCCCTCGAGTCCTACCTGTCGGACCCGGGGCTGTGGTCCGTTGGTCTGACCGAGCTGGTGGCGGATGCGGTGCAGGGGGCGGTGGACGCGGGCGCAGCGCAGGCGCTGGCGGCACTGGCGGCGGGCAGGGAGCTGCCGGCCGGGCAGGAGGTGCGTGGGCACCTGGGGTGAGGAGATGGCATGGTCCAAGATTGGTGGGTTACGTTTGGGGCTGCAACGGCATGCGCAGGTGGTTTCCCTGCATGGTGTGACATGGGGAGCCTTGTGTGCTGCCTGGCCCGCAGGCGCCCCCCGGGGCCGACAGCAGGGGGGGTGTCCCTGCGGCGACCCCCGAGGATCCCAGCACGCCTCCTGGCGGCGGCGGCGGGGGCGGCCGCGGCGGCGACGCGCTGGAGCGGTTCGCCGCTGAGCTGCAGGCGCTGGCGGCGGACCCCCGCGAGCAGCTGTACACGGCGGCGGCGGCGGCGGTGCGGGTCGAGTCGTGGCCCTTCTACCTCAGCTACTGCGCCCTGGTGGGTCCAGTACAGCAGGGCATGCTGACGCGGCCCGCTTAGTAGCACAAGCGGGCATGTGTAACCCGCGCTAGGGAGGTGGCGCTGTTGGTTAGGTAGGCCGCGCGCCGTCATGCTGGACTCAAGCAACGTGCTTGGCCATGCTCCCCCGTAGGGCGCCCGCTGCCCGCACTGCCACAGCGGCCACGAGCTGCGCCTGGCGGAGGCGGTCAGCAGGCTGCGCGAGGCGGCCAAGCGGACGGTCGGCGGCAGGTGGGCGGGGGCGTAGCCGGGACCGTACCTGGGTGTCAGGTGCAGAAGGATTAATGTTTTGGCTCCCACTCGACTCATGCGCTCGACCTGGAACACGAACAACGGCGTTTCATTGCTTCACGCCTACAGGGCGGCGTCCATCCGGGCCAGCGGCGACGGCTCGGGAGGCGACGGCGGCCGAGTGGGCTTCGCCGCCCTGGCCTCGTTCGAGGAAGCGGACCCCCGCGATATTGAGCTCATGCTGGAGGAGGCCGCCGCCGCCGCTGCAGCCGCCACCGCTGCCGCCGCCAAGCCCGCCGTCAGGTCCTCCGCGTCTGGCGGCAGCGGCGGCGGCAGGGCAGCAGCGGCCGCTTCGGCGGCGGTTCGAGCCGCTGCTGCCGCCGCCGCCGCCCGGGCCAGGGCACAGAGCCGTGACACGGCGGCGATGCGAGAGGGCGCCGAGTCGGAGCCCCCTCCGCCACCGCCGTCAGCCCCAGGCGCTTCTCATGATGATACCGACGCTGTGGGCACCCCCGCCACCCCCGCCGCCGCCAGCGGCGCTGAAAACGGAACCGAGGGCGCCAAGCTGAACTGGGCGGACGATGCCGAGGCGGAGGCGGAGGCAGACGACGGCGACGCCAACCTGCCGGACTGGATGCGGCGGGACTCGAGGCCGCTGCCGGCCCTGCCCGATGACCTGGAGGACCTGCACCCGCGCCTCCACGCCCCGGCCCGCCCGCCGCCGCCGCCCCGCAGCGCCCCGCAGCGCACCCGCGAGCCCCGCGAGCCGCGGGCTGCAGTACCCCACGAGCCCCGGGCCCCTCCGCCGCCGCCTCCACAGCCCCCACAGCCGGCTGCGGACCGGGCATCGGTGGCGGCTGCCATGGCCACGAAGTCCAAGAACGGCGTCTACGTGCCGCCGCACGTGCGGCACGCCTCGGGCTCGGGCGACGGCCGCCCTGCGCGTGCCAGCGGCGAGACGGGCGAGCAGGGGCCGTCGGCGCGCAGTAGCAGCAGCGGCAGCGGCATGGCGGGTTCGGCAGAAGCGCCGGCGGGGCCGTCCATGCCAGTCCCGGTCCCCGCACCGGCGGCGGCAGGCCCAGAGCATGCGCCGAGGCCGCCCTGGCCGCCGGCACCTGCACCTCAGGCGCCGCCTCCGTCGGCGGTGCCGCCGCCTGCGTCCCTGGGCTTGCCGCCGGCGCCCGCGGTGCCGGTGCCCGCGGCAGTGCCCCCAGCCCCACCCATGCCCGTTCCGGTCCCGGTGCCTGTGGAGGGTCCGGGTCGGCAGGAGCAAGGGGGCAGCGGCGGCGGCGGTGGGGGCTATGGCCTGGGCCCGGAGGCGGCAGGCGCGGACCGGGCTGTGCAGGCTCCCCTGCCCATCCCTGTGCCCGTGCCGGTTGCCAGCAGGCACCCGTCGCACCCAGTGCCGACGCCCGTGTCGGCCCCGCCCCAGCCCCAGTCGTGGCAGGGGCCCCCGGGGCCGCCGCAATTCCCGCAGCAGCAGGCGTGGCCAGCCCACCCGCAGACGCACCCCTGGCAGGGCCAACCGCAGGCGCAGCCGCCGTGGCAGCAGATGCCACCGCAGGGGCCGCAGCTGTGGCACCACCCCCAGCCGGCACAGCAGCAGCAGCAGCAGCAGCAGCAACAGCAACAACAACAACAGCAGCAACACCAACTGCACCAACTGCAGCAGCAGCAGCAGCAGCATCCTCCGTTCTGGCCGCCGGCGCACCAGGTCACGGCGCCCTTCCAGCCGTACCCTCCACCGCAGCAGCTGCCGCCACCACTGGCGCAGGCCCACTTCCCGGCGCAGCGCTGGCAGGCCCCCGGCCCCGAGCAGCCGCTCGGGGCCCCTCACGGGACTCACCACACGGGCTTTGGCCAACCGCAGGGCCCTCCCGGCCTCAGCAGCTACGCCTACAGCAATGGCCAGACCGACCCCACGAGGCTCTTTGCCCAGCAGGCCCCGCAGCCCCACCACACCCACCCCGCTCAGCACGCCCACTATCCGCAGCACAGCGCACTGCAGGCGGGACCCGGTCACGTCCAGGGGCAGGCGGGCGGCTGGCCGCTGGGCTTGCAGGGCCCCGCTCTGGCTGGGGCACCCTTTGGGTCCGGGGTGCCCATGCAGGCCCCAGTGGCACCCTCGCGGCTGATGGCGGAGGACGGGGGCAGTGCGGAGGTTGACGAGCTGCTTTCGCTCCTCACGCAACCGCAGTGATGGAAAGGGACTGGGGGAGGGGGAAGGCGTATGTGTAAGTGTCCTCTGCCACCTGCGATGGCATACATCGTGACTCAAGGTGGAAGTCTTCAGGTGTTATGGGAAGCCTTAGGGTCGAGTCTGGCACGGTTGTGCGGAGGCGCGATACTGGATGCGGCAGGGCAAAGAGCAGGAGTGGCCGTTGATGGTCGTCAAGGAGCGCTGCGCGAAGCGCTGGAAAGGGGTAGGCCTGCAGCCTCCTTGCCTGCGAAGGACCCCAGCTGACGGAGTTGAGCGGCGAGGTGGAGCCAGCGGCAGGGTGAGGGGGTTCCCTCTCGGGGCTCCCTCGCCCCCGCAGCCTTCAGAATGACCCAAGGGGCATCTACTATGTTCAATTGGCATGTTGGCTTAGCTGTGTTGACAAGGGTGGCTGCCCGAAGGCAGGAAAAGGGCTGAGCCCCGTGGTCCCCCCCAGGGGGCCCATTGTTCGAGTCAGGCTCCGTGCAGCCCTCAACCCCTCTCCACCACCAGCCCGCACCACGGCACGCGGGCTCGCACCCGGCCATTAATCCGTTTGAACCCCGCACTACACGAGGTGGTGCGCTCGTCAGGCGTCTACTCGCCTCGGCCTGGACATAGCCGACACGGGGTAATCCCGGGGTGTTGAAGACCTGCGGTACTTGGTTGTGTCGGCGTCCACTGCGTGCAAAGTCCCAGAACGTGCCAGGAATTGTGCGTCAGACCGTGCCATTTGCACACAGCCTAGACCACCCGGATGATACCATGCGCGGCCTGCACAGCTGGCGTCGACGCCGGTACAACAGGTTGCCGCCAGCCGGCCTCGCGGTACTCCGGGCGTGTACCGGTAAGCCGGTAAGGCCCGGTACAGGTTCCTACAGCGGTACGGTCAGGGTACGGTCCATACTCCATAATCCCAATCCCGTCCGCAGAAACGCTTGCGGCCAGGTCTACCGGTCGCTAATAAAAGGGGGGCGTCCTTGTCCAGCTTCCGGTGCATGCCCTGTGGCCCGCGGTCAGCTCCGCCTCGCGCGTTAGGCAGGGATGCAACACGTCTTAGGTAGGTGCGCTCGAGTTAGGCGAGGGCTTAGGTAGATCTCGCCTGCTGCACCACCACCCGAAGCCTCACACCTCTTGCAAACGGGTATGGACGACGTGTCCCCGCCAGGCCCCTCGGGTGCGCTGCCAATCTGGGAAGGAAAGGGGACGAGGCGCAGAAGTGCAAGGCGGAAGCCTGTCTGGATGAGACTCAGGTGTTGCAACTTGGAAGGAGGCCAAGCCCGTCTCATCGAATGATTGGGGGCTTTTTGGACGGGGGCTACGCCGGAGCGGGCTCGCCGGCAGGCGAGGTAGCACACCCCATTAGCACACGCGAAGCGCCTGGCCGGGCAGAGACACGATCGCAGTGGCGTAGCCCCGTTCCCCGCCCCCGGGGGGAATCGGGGCGAGCCAACCCTCCCGTGAGGGCCCTGTCCACAACTCTGGCAACTGGATATGAACGGCTTGGCCCCGCCAGGCGCTTTGCTTCGTTGATGTTCTTCTAGCCCCGCCAGGCCCCGCTTATGCTGCTAACCTGCGCCAAGGTAAGAGCACGAGGCGCAGAAGTGCAAGACGGGACTCACGGGAGCCTGTTCTGGATGAGACGTAAGTGGCACTTGGCAGAAGGATGAGCCAGGTGACTGTGGGGGGCGGGAAAGTAGGGGAGCGGACGCAGGAGGGGGGGGGCACGCGGAGCCGTGCCGGGGGCCTCCGGTTGGGGAGCACGGTCTTGGCACGAGCCCAACCGGCGGTAAAGAGCGCCCCAAACTGTTCGTGTTCACGCATAAAGCCCTCATCCGGTCCACCGGAGATGCCCGTCCCGTCTGAAGCTGCCGTCCCTTGCCGGTCGTTGGCGCGGGCGCACGGGCACTCGATCAGAGTGAGGCGTTAGTTTTCGGGCTCGCGCCATGCTCCATCACCCTAAACGATGCAAGCTGATGCGCGTTGTGGAGTAAGCGCGGGTGATGGGGCTTGCCGTGGCCGCGGCACAGGACGAATCCTGTGCATCGGCAGCTGGGCACCTGCCCGACGCCGATGTGAGACAGGAGTCCCGCAGACCCGCCGCCTCAATATAAGCCGTCGCGCATAGGTCATAGGTAGGCACAGCTCCAGCGCATCATCCCGTCACCGTTTTACCCAGCGTGATAAGGAAGAGCGAAAGATGCGAACCAGCTTCGACCGCGGCCCCGGCCTAAAATGCCTCGGGGTCATCGTTACCTACGCTTTCTTGATTACAGCTGCGCACGGCGACGAGTCGCCAGCTACCAGTCCCCCAATGCTTGGTGCTGTTGAACCAGCCGACCCGAGCGATCCAGCCATCCAAAACGCTGTAGACTTCGTCGTTAACACCATTAACGCGGGCTGTGGCATCCTCTGTGATGGCTTTCCGGCTAATGGGGACGTGTACATAATTTCTGTGAAACACGCGACACGCCAGACCGTGTCCGGAATGCGTTACGGTGTGCTCATAATCGTGGAGGGCACAGCGGGACAGGTATGAGCTGACGACGAGCTAGCGGGCGGGCCTGTCCGGGACGTGTCGGGTTGCGAGAGTGCGGTCCGGACGCGTAGGGCCAGGCAGGAAGCCCTACCCACGCTATCAAGGCCCATAACACCGTTACATGAGCGTTAAGCGGGTCCTGCGTTTCAGGTGCACCTGTCCAGCGAGCTTGCCGTGCCCCGGGTATGCTTGACACGCGGTCGCCCCCCCCCGCCCCCGCCTCTCCTCCCACAGCAGATCGAGGTTAACGCTACTGTCTGGGTCCAGGTATGTCACGCCATGCTACCTCAGAGCATACCCCTCAGTCAACTCCCGAACCTCCTCTCGTAGCGCCGCCCTCTCCCCGACGCAATGCCTGGTTACTCTCAATGCCCCGCAGGAATGGCTCAACTCCACCACCCTCGTCTCCTTAACCTTCGTGCTGCTCCCGCGAGTTCCGCCGTCCTCGCCGGGATCCTCGCCTGCCCCTTGCCCCGGCTGCGTCGTTCCCGCTGACGTCGACGCTCAGGACGTCAAGGACGCCGCTGACTGGGTGGTTGCAAGCATCAACGATGGCACGTGCGGAGACGCTTGTGCCGGCCTGCCCGCGGAAGTTGACCTCGTTAGCATCAACTCCGCGACGCGCCAGGTTGTTGCCGGCACCAAGTTTGAGATGGGCATGACGGTCTCGGACGCCCAGGGCACCAAGGCAAGCCTGGTATTTTCTTCTGAAGTACCGATGGGCCGTGAGAATGCGATCTGGGTCACCCCTGATCTGGGTCGGCCTGCAGAAGAGGGGCTCCGCTGGGTGGGGCATGGCACTCAGGAAGGAGCGCTCCCTATCAACGGTACTCAGCGGCACGCACCTCTTGGCCCCGATCCCGCGCAACAGATCACTCTGACGGCCACGGTGATCTCCCACGAGTGGGAGTCCACGCCCTACACCCTCGTCAGCCTAGAGCTGCCGCCCCCGCCCCTGTCCCCGCCCTGCATGGGCTGTGTGGAGCCGGCCAACGTAACCGACCCAGGGGTCCAGGACGCCGCCGCCTTCGTGGTCACCTCGATCAACGACGGCACTTGCGGAAGCTTTTGCAACGGCCTCAGCAACACTGGCGACGTGCATATCTCGACCCTGGTTTCGGCCACCAAACAGGTGGGGACAGGGACACGTGCGCGTGGAGGTGGCCCGACGGGCTGGGCTTCATGGCTGTTGGCCGTACCTGGTGGCCGTACCTGTTGGCCGTACCTGCCACCGACCCAGATGACTGAGTGCGGTTGTCCACCGATCTTCCCGGCAGGTGGTCTCGGGCATGCAGTACGGCATTGTGATGATCCTCGAGGACACCGCAGGCGCTCAGGTATTCTTCTTCGGGCACGATTACGAAGCGTTATGGGCTTGCTGTTTGCAGCACTTGTTGATCTGCCGCCTTGGCGTGGCCCCTAAGCGCAGTCTGAACCGTTACCCTTGCCCTCCTCCCGCTCTGCAGTTCGAGGTCAACGCCACGGTTTGGGCCCAGGACTGGGCGTCCACGCCTAAGCAGATCACGGCCCTCACCTTCAAGTCTACGTCGCCATGCGCCGGTGAGGCATGTGGGTGGTGCCGCTGCTGGGCCCTCGGCCCCCGGCCCTGGGGTTTGTGGATGAGCTGAGTGGGATACACGAGCACCCGGCCCCAGTCTCTTTTTCCTGTGCCCTCGCTCACCACACCTGCCCCTGACTGCATGAACCTCCTCCTCCTCCCAGGCTGCGTGCAGAACGCAAACACTACCGACGCTGACGTTGTGAGCGCCGCCGCCTTTGTGGTTGCCTCGATCAACGACGGCACCTGCGGTGACCCTTGCGACGGCTTCCCCAAGACTAGCAACGTCCACCTGGTCAGCATCAACTCGGCCACGCGCCAGGTGGGCCCTTTACCAAGGGGGCTAGGTATCAAAAGGCAGCAGAAGGGAGCGCGACCCCGGCACTCATGACCTGCTCCTACTCCCCACCAGGTGGTCGCCGGCTTCAAGCTGGGCCTCTTCCTCGTAGTGGCGGACAATGCCGGCAGCATGGTACGCGGGCCGCTAAGAACTTGGCGCCATAGCGAGGGGCTGGGTCACAGTCAGGAAGAGGGCCCTCCACATGTAGGCTTGAACGCTGAAAGCCTCGTGTGGGCGCGTTCTTACTGCCGCAGGTGGAGGTTGACGCCTCGGTTATCATCCCAGCCAACCCTGCGGGTCCCAAGGAGCTCTTCTCGCTCAGCTTCACGCCCCTCAGCACTCCGTCGCCCTCGCCCTCGCCGAGCGCCTGCGCCGGCTGCGTTGAGCCCGCTGACGTGGACAGCCAGGGCGTCAACGACGCGGCCGCCTTCGTGGTGCAGAGCCTCAACGACGGCAGCTGCGGCGAGCTGTGCACGGGCTTCCCCAACGAGCTGACGCTGAGCCTGCTGGAGATCACCAACGCCACGCAGCAGGTGGGAGGGCGGACGGGAGAGAGACCGGGGACGGCTCCTGGTGGTGCGCTGTCCCTGGTGTCCTAGATGACCTGACGCCTGATCTCATCTCCGCCTCCCTCTTCCCTCCCTTTCCTCAGGTTGTGGTCGGTCTCAAGTACGAGCTGTGGCTGCGGGTGCAGGACACTACCGGCATGAAGGCAAGCGGGCGGAGGGCGGGAAGCGCACGGGATGATGGATAGGCGGAGCATGCTCTTCTCCCCCTACCTGCAATCCCGTACAGCTCGCGGCTCAGCGCCATCCCCTACCACCCTTGTGCCCTCAGGTGAACGTGGACGCCTCCGTGTGGGTCCAGGAGTGGACGGCCCAGAAGAACCGCCTCACCAACCTCACCTGGGAGGTGGACGCCTGCCCCGGCTGCCCCATCCCGCAACCCACCGACGATGCGGCCGTGCTTGACGCCGTTGGCTTTGTGGTCGATGCCATCAACGCCGACGGCTGCGGCGGCAAGTGCAGCGACGTGCCCCGCGAGGGCGGCGTCCGCCTGGTCCGCGTGGAGTCTGCCCGCAGCCAGGTGGTGGCGGGCACCAAGTGGTACCTGAGCTTCGTGGTGGCGGACGAGGCGGGGGCGCAGGTGGGTGGAGACGGGGGGTGGGGGCGGTGGAGGCTCTGCGGGGGGTTGCATGGCTCTGTCCGGCTGCTGCATGAGCGTTCCCGTCAGGCCCTGCCCCGAAGGCAAGATGGACTGCACCCGCTGGGCTCGTGTGCCCTGTCGCACGTAAACCCAGGCCACGCCCTCTGACCCCTTCTTTTGCTCACTTTGCTGACCCGCCTTCCTCAGACCTTTGTAACGGCCGAGGTGCTCAAGAAGCTCAACAACCAGGGATATCGGCTCGACAGCATTGACACCAAGCCCGTCCTCGGCCCCGTGCCCTCGCCCTCGCCGAGCGCCTGCGCCGGCTGCGTTGAGCCCGCTGACGTGGACAGCCAGGGCGTCAAGGACGCAGCCGCCTTCGTGGTGCAGAGCCTCAACGACGGCAGCTGCGGCGAGCTGTGCACGGGCTTCCCCAACGAGCTGACGCTGAGCCTGCTGGAGATCACCAACGCCACGCAGCAGGTCGGAGGGCGGACGGGAGAGAGACGGGGGCCGGCTCCTGGTGGTGCGCTGTCGCTGGTGTCCTAGATGACCTGACGCCTGATCTCATCTCCGCCTCCCTCGTCCCTCCCTTTCCTCAGGTTGTGGCCGGTCTCAAGTACGAGCTGTGGCTGCGGGTGCAGGACACTACCGGCATGAAGGCGAGCGGGCGGGGGGCGGGATGATGTAAAGGCGGAGCATGCCCGTCCCCCCTAGCTGCAATCCCGTACAGCTCGGCGCTTGACACCGTCCTACCCGTTCACCCCAACACGCACCAGGTGAACGTGGACGCCTCCGTGTGGGTCCAGGAGTGGACGGCCCAGAAGAACCGCCTCACCAACCTCACCTGGGAGGTGGACGCCTGCCCCGGCTGCCCCATCCCGCAACCCACCGACGATGCGGCCGTGCTTGACGCCGTTGGCTTTGTGGTCGATGCCATCAACGCCGACGGCTGCGGCGGCAAGTGCAGCGACGTGCCCCGCGAGGGCGGCGTGCGCCTGGTCCGCGTGGAGTCTGCCCGCAGCCAGGTGGTGGCGGGCACCAAGTGGTACCTGAGCTTCGTGGTGGCGGACGAGGCGGGGGCGCAGGTGGGTGGAGACGGGGGGTGGGGGCGGTGGAGGCTCTGCGGGGGGTTGCAGGGCTCTGTCTGCACGGCTGCTGCATGAGCGTTCCCGTCAGGCCCTGCCCCGAGTGTCAGACATCTGATTGCCTGCATCAGCCTGCTTCCCAAGCCTGTCGTAAGATGTGATGCCCGGATGCGCCCTCTGAAGATCCCTTGTTATCTGCCTCACCGCTGTTCCGCCCTTTTCAGACCTCTGTTACCGCCGACGTCCTTGAGAAGCTGGGCAACCAGGGATACGAGCTCGACAACATTGAGACCAAGCGCATTGTGACCACGGCCTCGCCGCCCCGGATGCCTTGCGGCGGTCAGTGTCGTGGGTCAGTGCCAGCTTCGGCTGGATGGTCCCTGTCGGGCAGGGGCTCGTTGCCAACCTCTTTTCTCTGCGGTATTCCTGGGTGTTTATGAAGCATTGTCCGCGCTTTGTCCCCGCGCAGGTTGCGTGGAGCTTGCGAACGTGTCCAGCCCCAATGTTAAGGCGGCGGCCAAGTTCGTGTTGCAGAGCCTCCGCGACGGCAGCTGCGGCGAGCTGTGCAGCGGCTTCCCCAACGAGCTGCCCCTGCATATCGCCGAGATAAAGAACGCCACCTCGCAGGTGCGGGAGGGGATACCGGTTTCGGAGCTGCGCGCTTTACTTCCCTGAGCCCGGTCAACGACCTTCTCTGCAGCGGTGCGCTCGGCTGAAGACTGACAATCTGCCCCCTTCGTGTCTCAGGTGGTAGCCGGCTGGAGGATTCAGCTGTGGATGGTGGTTGAGGACAAGGTTGGCGTGCAGGTGCGACGACATGGGGTCCGCCCCGTCCATCATTGCCCCGTGTGCATCCGACTATGAGTTATGGTTAGGCGGTTAGGTGGCGCATGTGGGTCGAACCCACACATACAACGCCTGTCGCCCAGTCCCAGCATGCGGTGCTCTCTACTGGGTATTTGCCAGGCACGGCTTGTCTGACTATCCCCTCTTCTCGCTGGTACACACACCCGCCCCCCAGATTGACGTCTATGCCGCCGTGTGGGGCCAGGACTGGCTCAACGGGCGCAAGGAGATCACGGAGCTGACCTGGTCGGTCCTGGAGTGCCCCGGCTGCCCCATCCCGCAGCCCAACGACGACGCCTCCGTCCTCGCCGCCACCAGCTTTGTCGTTGATTTCATCAACCTGGACGCCTGCGATGGCGACTGCACCGAAGTTGCCAGCGTGGGCGGCGTGAGCCTGGTCCGCGTCGAGTCTGCCCGCAGCCAGGTGGTGGCGGGTGTCATGTACTACGTCACGTTTATTGTGGTGGACAAGGCCAAGACCCAGGTGCGCGCGTGCCGGGTGCTGAGGAAGGCGTGGGACAGGGGAGGAATTCGAGCGGTACACGTGCGCGCGTACCGCTTGGGTTACAATAGACAACGGGGCGTACTGTTGCAGTGACTGGCGTCGCATTGTTGGCCGACACAAACCCTGCCTTGCGTGCGGGTTGGAAGTACCTGGGGCGTACCGGTTGGGACCTCCATTGGATCACCGTTGCCCGAACCTTCCCCGCCCGTTGCCTCCCCTGCGCAGACCCGGCTCAAGGTGGTTGTGTGGCAGCGCGTGGGCTTCCACATGCCGTACCGCCTGCAGGCGCTCAGCTCCAAGCGCATCAACAAGCCCCACGTGGGCAACCGGCCGCCGCCCCGCAAGGCGCCGCCGCCGCGCAAGCTGCTCATGTACTAGGCGGCCCACGCACGGGCATGTATCGGCCCTTTGCGTTCCCTTGCATTCGGGAATTTCTTATGCTTTGTATATGGGGCTTTGGCTAATGTTGGCCACCGGGTATTGCGTTTGGGGTGGAACGCGCCGGTGAAGGCCAGAAGCACAGCATGACACGTCACTAGATACGCACGGCGCCTCCGTCACCGCAGCTGGGCGAGAGCCGCGGCTTGCAGCTTCACTATTACGCGCGCTCGTGACCAAAGCGGTGCGCCCAGTGTTCCTGATCCTTGTGGTGGGCAGGAAATGTGTTGCAGGATGAAGTGATTACCGGTACTAGGTGATCTTGGGGAGACGATGTTGCATGCGCGCTGGGGATTGCATACTTCAATGGTGATACAGGAGAGCAATTCATGGATGGGGACATTTGAGACTTCGGACCTGCGGGGGCCTTGGAGCAGCGGGTTCGTGCGGCGCCGTGCCGGCATACACAGGGCCATGCGTGCCGTGGTCCGGACACCCCTTTAACCTTTGCCAGTCAGTACATTCGCTTTCGGAGTTACGGAACGACTCTCCAGCCACTCCTGGTTGCACGCGCAAGTCGCGTTCTGTCTCACGACCACTATCCGGCCTTCAGCGCCACCTCAAGGCTTCACGACTAGCTCATGCACATGTAGTTGCCACAGTACCGCGACGAGGCAGCGTTCTGGCGCAGCGAGCGAGGGATGACAGTTTCCAACTGTGCTGGAGCTGCTATATTCAGCCCGGGACTTGCTGAAGTTCTGCTGATCAAGCAAGATGAGCTTGGAGGCTATGCATTCCCTTTCGCGGGCACGGATGAGCCCATCTCCGTGGTCGCGGCCGCGTCTGCGGTGCGCCAGCTTCTGGGCGTGGACATAGGAGACAAGATCAGCCGTCAGTACTGGTTGGAGGTGCGAACTATCCTGTTCGGCGTGCTCGCACAAGCCCCTGGCGCGCCATCGCCAAGTGGCCCTCGCTGCCGTGCGCAGGCCGAGTTCTCCCAAACTGGTGCCCTCGTGCGCTTGTACGTAGCCCTTGGCGTGCGGCCAGAGTCTGTCAGGCCGAACTGCGGCCCAGGGGCCAGCGCTCAGTGGCATCCCCTCCGTGCCATCCTACCCCCGGTCAACGCGATTTTGCGAGCCGATAGCGCCACCGCTGGGGCAGCAGGGAGCGTGGATGACGGGTCGGGCGCAGGCGAGGATGAGGGAGGCAGTCTGGCACTGGAGCCCGGGGTGGCCCCCTTCCTGGCCAAGCTGAAGGCTCTACTCAACAAGTGGGTCAGGGTCAGGGCCGGTCCGTGGTCAGGGCCGGAGCCCTCCAGGGATGACGGCCACGACACCTGTTTCTAGGGACCAGCAGGAGAGCAGCCATCACTCCCTCTGCCTCTAGCCAGCCTCACCCGTGCTTCCTGCTTTGCGACCCACCCATCCTCTTCCGCAGGCACCCGGAATGGCGGATCTCGCAGCTGGACCCGGAGCTGACCCGCCTCATCCAGGAGGCCATCTCCCTGCCCCCCGAGGCGCAGCACGCAGCACAGCACGCCGCAGCACAGCGCGCGCCGCCCCTGCTGCAGCACCTCCTGCAGCAGCAACTCCGGGTGGCGGAGGAGGCGCCACGGGCGGCGGGGCAGCGGCGGCCGGGCGCTGCCGCGGCGGCGGCCGGGCCAGGGCAGGGGGCGGCAGCGGGGACACAACCCGCAGACACGGACGCAGCTGGGGAGGGCCCTTCGCCGTCGCGACAGGGCGCACCCGGGAGCCCGGGGGCCGCGGGCGACGTGGAAGGCAGCGCCAGGGACGGCTCCGCGGGGCCGCGCGTGAAGGAAGAGCCCGAGGACGGGCCGGGAGCAGTGGGGCCCGTCGGCTCCGTGCCTAACCCCACGGACCCCGAGGCTGGGCCGGTGGGCGCGGACGCAGG
Organism: Edaphochlamys debaryana; assembly: GCA_016858145.1. Lineage (NCBI taxonomy): Eukaryota > Viridiplantae > Chlorophyta > Chlorophyceae > Chlamydomonadales > Edaphochlamys > Edaphochlamys debaryana. The sequence goes on from JAEHOE010000003.1 coordinate 1,256,460, forward strand.
TGCATCTGCACCTGCTCACGGCGAGGCGGAGGGGCGTTCAGGGCACGGAGCGGGGGCTGGTGCCGACGGCGGCTCAGGGGCGGCGGCGGCGGACGGGGGCGCTGCGGGCGCAGACGCTGGGGCCGAGGGCGAGGCCGGCGGCTCGGGGTCCTGGCGGGGGCCGAGGCCTCAGGCGCACCTGCTCGAGTACTGCCGCCTGCACCAGGTGGGCGAGCATGGGGGCAGGAATCGCAGGATGCAGGGCAGGACGCGGGGGCCCATTGGGTTGACTTTCCAGTGCCCGGGGGGATCGAGGTCGTGGGGTATGACTGAGCCACTTGTCAGCGCTCATCAGCCTTGTTTTGTCAACTCAGCTGTGGTCTGGGCTTGGCTCGGCGGTCCGAGGGAGACTGTGCCCCGTGCAGGCCCCCATCCTCGACCGCTCACCTGGCAAGGATGGTGACGATCCCGTCCCGCCCATGCACCCGCCTCTCTACCCCCGGCCCATCGGCCCCCGCCCCCCAGCTGCCCGAGCCCTGCTACAGCCTGGTGGTCAAGAAGAGCGCCCGGCGGCCGCTGGTGACCGCCTCCTGCATCCTGCCGCACCTGGGCGTGCAGATCACCCCCGACATGCACGTGCCGGGGGGCATGCATGCGGCGTGCCAGGTGGGGCCGGGGGGCACCGGCGGGGGGCATCGGGCACGTGCGGGTGGGTGCCCGGGCGGTGGTGCCCGCGGGGTGGAGCTTTGTGAAGAGGAGAGGTGAGTCAGCGGCGAGATCTCGGCCGCGCGTCGTGGGCATGGCGGATCCCAGCGGCCCGGGACCACCACGAACACCAATACTAACCCCATCACACGCATGCTCATGCGCCCTTCCCCTCACCTCACCTCGCCACCCTGCACCACGCCACGCCACGCCACCCCGCAGGCCGCTGCGTTGGCCGCCATTCTGTGGCTGGAGGGCGCCCTGCCTCCCGACGGCGGCGAGTCGGTGCGCGTGGTGCCCGTGGGCTGGCCGCCGCTGCTGTCGGAGGCGCGGGCCGAGTCGTGGGAGGCGGCGCAGGCGGCGCGGAGGGCGGTGGCGCGGAGAGAGGTCGAGGCGGCTCAGCGGGTGGGGGCGGATGGGGGGGTGGGGGTGCCGGGATGGCGGGGCGGGGCGTCAGGCTGGTGGGGGCCCGGGGAGCTGTGGAACGTGCGCTCAGACGCTGGAACCCCTAGGAGACACACCGTCCGTTCGGCGGACAAGCTGCGGGAGCTGCCCAGGCTTTTGCGGCTTTTTTCCCTAAATACACGTGCCCGCTCCTGCCTTTAGACTGCCTGTCCCTCTACCACGCCACCACCGCCCCGCAGGAGGCCCTCCTCCGCGAGATGGACAAGAAGCGGCAGCGGCTGGTGGCGGAGGCGGCGGAGCTGGAGCGGCTCATGGCGGCGCTGCGGGACGGCGCCGTGCCGGAGCAGGACCTGAGCCTGCTCACCGCCTCGCTGGGGCTGGGCGGGGGCGGGGCCGCCGGCGGGGGCGGGGCCGCGGGCGGGGGCGGGGCCGAGGCCGGCGCGGAGGCAGTGGGCGCGCTCGAGGCGGCCGAGGCAGGCGCCGGAGAGCCCGGGCCAACTGCCGCGGTGAGGGCGCGGTGGCGGCGGCGGGGGCGGCAGCGCGGGCGGGGGGTCAGCACGTCGGGCCGGGGCCAGAGTGCGCCTGGGAGAGCGGGCTGTGACCTGCTTAGGGAGCAGCTCTCTTGCTGGTAGCCTCCTTGTCGTCATAGCTTGGGCGTGTCTTCAGTCCCTAGCTCTGAGCCCTCGGCGCTTGTCCTCACACGTATCTGCCGCCCGGTTCGCCCCCGCACAGCCCCGCTCCAACAGCGGCGGCCTGCCGGCAGCCAACGGCGGCGACGGCGGCGGCGGCGGGCTGGCGGGCTCGGTTACGGCGGGGCTGCGGCAGCTGCAGTTCAGGAACTCCGGCTCGGGGTCCGGGTCGCAGTCCGGCCAGGCGGCGGCGGGGCGCGGCAACGGCAGCGGCAGCGGGAGACCCCCCGGTGGGTGCCGCTGGCTGTGCCTTGGGCACGGTGGGGGGAACAGGGGATTATTGTTCCTACCGTGGTGCGAGACTGTCATCTAGCGAGGAAGCGTGCGGGAGGTGTTGACAAAGTGTGGGAGGACAGGGACTGGGGGCTGTGCTCGGGCTGACGCGGGGTTGCTGTGTGGCCGCAGGCACCAAGCGGCCCCGCGAGGACGGCACCTCGCCTGGCACGGCTGGCGGGCAGGTGGCTGGGGGCGACAACAAAAACGTGGTCATGGTGGGTGAGGTCGTCCTGGCCTCGGTGGGAGGTTGCATGGGTAGTCTTTGACCCGCGGCGAAGGGTGCTCGGACGCACATGCGACGAGCGCGGGTGCTTCGCGCTGTCGCTGGGGAAGATGGAGCTGCTCAGTGCTGTCAGTCCAAGCTCCACCTCAGCGTCTCGGGGGGTGGGGCCGGCGGCGTATCGCACACCGCTCTTACCCCATGGGTTGCTGTGGGTGAGGAAGGACTGAGGTGCGACAACCACCCGCAAAAAGGCCATATCCCTCCCAACATCCTCCCGCCCCTTCCCCCCTCCGCACCCCACCCCAGGAGCTCAAGGAGCTGTGCGACCGCAAGCGCTGGCCCCAGCCCCAGTACGCCTACACAGCCACACAGCTGCCGGCCGGGTCGGGCGGTGCGGGCGCAGGCACCACCAGCAGCGGGGCGCTGGCGGTGGTGACTCTGTCGGCGGTGGCGGGCGTGGGGGAGGTCAGCAGCGGGCCCCAGGTAGGCGGGGTGCGGGGCGGGGAGGGCAGGAGTTGGGGAAGGGAGCGTGTGGGCAGCCTTGAGCCGCGGCCCGGATAAGTTTGGTCGGTGCGAGTGGCCCTGCTGCCCCCATGCCCGCTGCCCCAGACCAATCGCAAGAGGGCCAAGGAGGCGGCGGCGGCGGCGGCCCTGGCGCAGCTGAGCGCCCTGGGCCTCAAGTAGCGCCCGCGGGCTGAGGTTCTTCGAGGGCTACTGTCCGCCTGTTCGGTTGGGGGTTGGGGGTTGTGGCGAGCTCTGCTGGGCGCCTGTTCGCGGCATCCGGGAATCACTCTGCAGCAGGACTTGCGGGGGCAGGAGCGGGGGCGGGAGGGTCCAGAGGGGACGCACGTGGCGTGGGTTGGATGCGGGCAAGAGGGCCCTAGGCGCGCGTGAACGAGGTGCGGGCGGGGCGCGAGGTAAGGGTGTGGGCGCGTGGAGTTGTGTGTCGGGCAGAGGCGCGTGCTAGTCGCATCAGGACGAGCCGCCTGACCGATACGACTCCGCGTCGATGCAGGGCCGTGGCCTCTGTGCTACAGTTACAGGCCGCTTAGCATAATTTTAAAGAGCTAGTACGAGCCCGCAGTCCCGCCCGGCACGCGTGCCTGTCGGCCTTGTCGGTCCACTGAACACCCGTAACGCTGCAGTGCTGACTTCTCAAGTTACTGTAAAACGCCCAAGCTACCGCGGCTCCGACGTGCTGCATCATGGCACCGACATCGCTCGCGCTGAGCCGCCGAGCCGCGCTGGCCATGCTGGTCGCGCTCTCAGGTGGGCGCTTTGATCTTTGCTTGGGATTATGGTATCGCCTAGTCCCATTGGCTGGCAAGGGGGAATGGCATGCTTCACATGACATGACCCGCGCTCGGCCCCGGCGTGTGCCCTCCGCAGCCGTCCTCGTCGGTACAGCGGCCATGACTCTTGGCACGTCTCACGGGCAAGCGGATAGCCTGCTGTTGGAGGAGCCACTCATAGTGGAGTCGCACCTGGGACCAGGGCAAATGCGCATCTCCGCCGCGGCAGCCGCCCACGCGAACGGCACCCGTCCCATCGTCTTCATCGGTGTTTGGGTAAGCCGCGATGGGCTTGACTGCCTCGGGTTATGGCCGTCGCGCCTCTGCTCGGGCGTAGGAGCTGCCTCGGCTCGCTCATGTGCCCTTGCTCGTCGACCGAGCCCTGGCCCTTGCTAACCCCCGCACCCCGTGATCCGCAGACCCGCTTCCCCGAGCCCAGCCCCTGCTCTGGCGGAGCAGCCGACACCACGGCTGCCGCCAACACGGCGGCGGCGCACAAGGCCCGCCGCGCGGCCGCCCGTGCCTCCTGGGTGGCAGGCATCAAGGCGCTGCAGGGGCAGGTCGTAGAGTACCGCTTCGTGGCCCCAGAGCCCAGCGGGCCCCTGGGGCGGGCGCAGCTCGATGCCGAGATGAGGTGAGGGCAGCAAGCGCCCTGCCTGTGGTTCTGTGAAGGCTGGTGTGAAGCTCATGGTGTACGGCCCTGTGCCTTGTCTTAGGCGGGAGGGGGTCCAGCGTCGAAGGGTATAGGTTGAGGAGGGATTAGGAAGGCGGGCCAGCACGACCAACCGCATGTGCCGATGTGCGTGTTGTGCACGCCCTCGTCCCGGCAGGGAGCACGGCGATGTCTGGGTGCTGCCCTCGAGCGCTGCTGGTGCCGCCGCAAAGACGACTGATGCTGACGGCCCGGCTGTGACCGCTGCCGCCGCCGCCGCCCGCCGCAACCGTCGCGTCAAGAGCCATAGCCGCCGCACCCTGAGCGGCGGGACGGACTGCAGGGTGAGCTCACACCCTCTCACCTGTGGGCATGACTCATGAGGCAGGGCACAGGGGCACTGCGCCAGGGATCGCCACTGCCTGGAGGGCGGCTGAGCAGGGTCTGGGGTGAGGCAGGCTTGCCGGCGTGCCACACCATGTAGATGACCTCCTGCCTTGCATCCCCACACGGACCCCTCAGGCCACTAGGGGCGTGTCGCCCGATCTGCTCCGCCGCTTCTACGTGCGAGTGCTGGACGAGTACGACAGCGTGGAGTGGATTGTGCAAATGAGTAAGCATGATGAGTGTAATGGGCATGCTTGGGGATAGGGCTTGTCGGCTTGAGCTTAAGCATAAGTCGACTCTACCAGCCGACGCCGACGCCTGCCTCTGGAATGCACTCCTCTCTCTCAGCTTCCCTTGGTATATCAACTGCAGGCGAGGGCGCTGCAGTCCTACCCCAGCGCCTGCTGTGCGCTCTGGACCAGTACGCAGCCATGGGTGCAGAGTAAGCTGCGGGAATGGGGCAGGGCAGGGCGCAGAGTGAGCTGCGGGTACGGAGCGGGGCATGACGGCGGACTCACGACAACGCAGCCAAGGCCTTAGACAAGGCCTTGCTCCTCCCGAAACCCTCCGTCACGTGCCCACCCCCGCGTGTTCACCACAACCTCACCAATTAATCCCACCTCGCAACGAGACCCTCGCCGGCCCCTCTCCGCGCGCAGCTACGTGGGCTGCATGGCCTACGGCCCGGTGCCCGCCTCCGACCCCCTGGCCTTCATGCTGGCGGCGCACTACCCCCTGCACGCCGTGGGGCCCGCAGTGCTGTCGGCGCGTGCGGTGCGCGACGTGGTGGTGGCGGGGTACGACATGCTGCGCCTCGAGGTGGGGGTGCCGTGGGGGGCTTGGATGGGTTATAATTATAAGCGGAAAGTGATCAGACGGTTACCATGTTGGAGTGCAGGCGCGCGTGGGGGCGTGGGCATGGGCCGCCATGGGAAACGGCCTGGCAGGCGGATGCTCGTCCCATGCGGTAGCCCCGGACTGCCGTACTTGCAGGGTAGCTGAGGCCAGACCCCTCCTGCCCGCTGCTCAGCCCCGTGCCGCCCCTCCCCTCCGTGCGTGGCCCTGCCTGCAGGGGCGCATGGACGTGGTGCTGGGGCTGTGGATGCTCACATCCAACGTCTCCTACTACGACGGTGGGGCCGCAGGGGGGCCAGGGGCGGGGCTTGGCGCTTGGGTCCTTGGCAGGCAGAGGGCAGGGGGCCATAGCGTGAAGCCGCCCCCCGTGGAGAGCGGGTGGATACGAGAAGCCAAGTTGTTGCCAGGCGCCCTGGGGGTCTCCAGGCTTCATTCGTAACCCCGCTCCACCGCTGGTCGGTCCGCTGTGTGCCGCAGACCAACGCCTGTGTCAAGCCGCACGCTGCGGCCCCGCCACTGTGGGGCTGTACCACCCCGAGAGCGGGCCACTGCCGGCCCACGATCTGGCGCAGGCGTACGGCAATCCCGACTGCGGCGGCGGCGCCTGCCCGCTGCCGTACTTGCGCAGCCCGGCGGAGAACCTCGACGATTTCTTTGGTAGCATGCGGGTGTGAGCTTCTGAGCGAGCATGCCACGATGCAGGCTGTTGAGACGACAGTGCAAGTGCGTGGACCGGCGCCGCAGCCCAGGGCTCCACGGGCTCAGATTGCGCTACCACGCGCGTAAGGGCGCCTGACGCGCCGACCATGTGCCCATCCCGGTGTGTATGTTGCGCCTCTCGCGGCGGCCCAACGTCTCCAGCCAAACTCGCCACTGCAAGTGACTATCAGCGCCATGACCAAATGACCCTTACTTCGACCACAAACGCGACCTAGCTAGGCGGAAGGAGCCACATTGCTGACGCGGCGGACCCCCAGGCGCGTTGTCTAGGCGGAGGACCCGAGGCGCCGGCGGCAGGCGCCGGCCGCAGGGGGCCTGCCCTGGAGATGGCGGAGCAGGGCTGCGGCTCGGGAGGAGGAAGCTCGGGATTCGCTTGGGGCGAATTCAATCGGTGGTGCGATAGCTGGGCATCCAGCCATGGTGGTCTAAAGCCGAAGGTCGAGGATGTCAGGAGGTGAGCTGACAGAGCGGTCAGCTGGCGGAGGAGCAGTGGGCGGGGGAGGTGGAGCGGCTTTTGCGGCGACGGCGCGCAACACCACTCGCGGAGCGCGCTTGCGGAGGCACGCGCGCGGCTGCCCTTTCCGGCTTTCTGGCAAGACTGAGTATCGGCGAGGCCTGCCTGCTATGGTTGCGAGTGAACGACCAACGGGTGCCATAGAGACGGCGGGCGGGTGGGGACCTATGACTGTGGGCTCAGGGAACACGGGGTACCGGGGGTAGAAGTGGTACACCACAGCTTGTAAGCATTTTGACCGGCGGCATGCCTCACAGTGGAAGCCGGCTCGTGAGCTGGTGCTGGCAGGGGCTGGCACGGGTGTCCACCGCTGTCCGGGTTAGCTGGTGTGCAGAAGCCGTACACTCAGGGTTACAAAGTGGGGCGCGCAGGGGCTGTGCCAACTCCGCGCGCAGGGTCCAAAACGCGACCAGGACAAGTTGCCACCGCCTGCGCACGGGCACAAAATCAGCCCCTGCCGCCAGCCGACCACCGCTATTGCCGCTTTGGCGTCATCAAAACCCCCGAGTGGAAGCACCACGCGCGCACGACACGTACACAGGCCGTATACACACTCTTCCGAGGTCCGTCTTAGGGATCATCCTCAGCCAGCTTGCACAACACACGTGCCCTAATGTACACCGCCGCATCAATCGCTGGCGAAGGCACAGCAGGCATCATCAAGTCAGCATCTGCATCCGTCTTCCCGGGGCTTCTCGTCTTCCCGTTACGCAGGTCCGAGCAGGTCAAAGGGGCCAATCCCACATGCGCTATGCTTAAAGGCGCATAGCATCCGGTCAAGCGCCCACGTCCTTAATCCGCACCTACACCCCCGCCACGCATCACGTCACGCTCCACCGTACTCTTCCTCCCGTCCGAATCCTTCCTCATCACTCCCCGCACTTCTGAGTCACCCCCGCCACATGCCCACAGAGGCATCACGCCCTCATGCGGCGCCCCAAGAAGCATGGGGACGCACGCATGCCCCACCTCGCACAGACTGACCACGCCAACAATAATGCTCCCATCTGGCTTCCACGCTGGCTGAGTGCCAGCGTGTAGAAAGTTGCCACAAAACTTTGGCTCGGAAACGTTTGCAGCTACGCCGATTTGGCGGCCCAAAAAGCGGTGCGGATAAGTGAGTGGGTGCCAACGCAGCTAGTCGCGGGGTCAACCCGTCCGGCCTGACCCAAAGCACGGACGCCCGAGGCAGTGCCCCAAGGCAGCCCCGGCCAACCTCCACCGCCCCATGCGTCAGCCCGTCCCTGCTAGGTGGCGCAAGTTGCGCAAACGAATCACGTGGATGTTTCTGGGCGCTTTAGTGAGTTGGGTGCCCCTGCCGACACTTGTCGGCGAGCGGGTTGGCTGAGGAGTAATAGGCTCCCCGCCAAGCCCCTGTGTAGGTGCAGTCCCAGTATAGCAGCCCTTTTGAAATCCCGTAAGCCCGGTCCGTGGGAAGTTAGCAAAACGCGAAACAGAGCTGCGGGCTCCGAGCCCCGCTAGCAAAACACTCGTCACTGAAAGTCGCTCAACGCTGGCTCCCACTTGGCCATCCCCCGCCCCCGAGCCCTTCCCTCTGCACACCTCTCTCCCCTATTCCCCATGTCCCGACCGAGGACGCGACCGTAGATGGGCCAAAAGCGAGGGCCTCTGCCCCACCCAGCCCTCCTTGTGCAAGGCAGCGGCTTGCACAAAGCGGGCACCGTTGGGTGGTGCCGGTCGGCTGGCGGTCTCGCGCGCGACTCGCTCTAGTCCTGAGACAAAACCCTTGACGCCGGCATGCCTGGGTGATGCCTGGCGCTCCGCCCGCTGCTGCTTTGTTCCGCGCATGGCCCGACCAGCGGTGCGCATTGCCAAACTATTACGGCTGAGTTCGCCACGAGGCGTTCATGCCGCACGCCGGTTGCTATTGCACGGGCGGGCGCGCGAGCGTTGCCGCCAGGTGCGCTCCCGGCGGCGCGGAGGTGCCGCTCGCCGCGACCAGACCCGACAAGTCCATGGCTGGGGGCAGGACCCTGGCCATGTGCGGCGCAGCCTGGAGGAATGCAGCGAGGCTGGCAGCCCCTGCATCAAGCAGGGTGCCGCCAGGCGTGGACATGCCGCCAAAGGCAGCCGCCAGCGGGTTGGGAACGATCGCCGGCGCTGGCGCCACGGTCGGCATGGGCGCGGCTACCTGCTGGGCCATCTGCATCTGCGCCTGGAAGAGGCGCATCATGGGCAGCAGTGGGCCTGCCGCCAGGGCGGAGGGTGGCAGCGTGCCAGGCGCCAGCGTGGGGGGCACCAGTGCGCCGGAGGTCAGCGCCGGAGGAGCAAGAGGCAGCGGTGCAGGGGCGAGGGGTGCCGGGGCGGGCAGCGGGGCTGGCGGCATGGACTTGTCTGTAAAGAGCGGGATGGACCCGAGGGGCGGGGGCGCGGGCGGAGCGGTGGGCGGCGACACGCCGGGCCACATCAGGCCCGGCGGCGGCAGCGGCAGTTGTGACAGCGAGGTCAGCTGGGGGAGCGTCGGCAGCGGCAGCGCCGCCGGCAGCTGCGGATGGGCGGGCAGCGGCGCCGGCGCCATGGCCGCAGCGGCAGCCGCTGCGGGCGGCGCTGTCGGCATCAGCGGTGCTGGCGGGGGCACCGTGCCCAGGGTTGTTGACAGCGGCGGAAGCAGCGGCGGTTGTGCGGCCAGCTGCTGTGGCGCCGGCGCCCTCAGCAGCGTTGCGGCCATAGCGATGTTGGCCGCCGCGGCGACCTGCCGGTAGGCAGCCTCAGCGTCAGCCGCGGGTGCGTCCGCGCTGGCCGGCCGGCACAACGCCGAGCCGGCGCCGTCGCTGACCGTGAGGGCGCTTGTGGCGCCTCCAGCGGCGCTGAGCACTGGAGCAGCTGCCGCCGACGAGGGGAGCGTGGCAGTGCCCGCAGAGGGAGCGGTGGCGACGGAGGACGTCGCGGCCGTGGGCACGGGCTGCGGGGTCGGCGCCTGGGTTACGATGCCGGCCGACCAGGGCTGCCGGCGCAAACCGCCCACGGCGTCCGCCTCGCCGTCGCCCGCCGCCCCCCAGTCTACCGTGTCGGATGCAAGCAGCGCAGCGGAGGAGTGCGGCGACGCGGGCGGCTGCTTGGGCTGCGCCCCTGGTGCCAGTGCGCCGTGGGGAGCTGACGCCACATTTGTGGCCGCTGGCCCGTACGACACGGCTGCAGAGAGCGGGTCGGCCAGCTGTGCTGCCCCCGTGGTGGCGCCGCCGCGGCCGCTGTTCTGCGTCGACGCGCTGACGCACTCCGAGCCGCCGGCAAAGGGCGCTCCCTCGGCCTTGGCCGCCACCAGGGGCGACAGCGGCCGCATGGGCCCGCACGCCAGGCCCGCGGGCGGCGCGCTGCACTGCTCCTCCTCGTCCCCAGGCCCGCTGTCACCCACACGAGCCTCGTGCGCCTCCGCCGCCTCCCGGCCCGCACCACAGCGGCTGGCGCTCCGGCGCTCACGCGCCGCCGCGGCCGCGCCTCCGCTGTGTGCGGATCCCTCGCTGGAGCCGGGGCGGCAGGCGCCTGAGCGCTCCACAGCGCGCTCCGGCCGCTGCACCCCGCCCTCCGCCACCTCAGCCGTCAAGCCCACGCCCGGCTCCTCGTCCGCAGGCTCGGGCTTGGGCGCTAGGGCCTCGCAGGCGAGCTGCGCCAAGAGGTCAAGTGGGTCGGCCGTGGGGCCAGCCGGTCCGGCGGGCGCGACAGCGGCCGGTGCAGCCACAGTCGGCGCAGCCGCAGTGGCCACAGCCGCCGCGGGCTTGGGCGGCCCCGGCGGTGGGGGCGTGGCGGCCCGGACGGGCTCGTGTTTAGGGCCGACGGCGCCTGGCCCCGGCCGGACCGGAGCGACAGCGGCCGCAGCCCTCACGCCGGCGACAGAACCGGCGCGAAATACCGGGTGGGGTCCCAGAGGCGTGGCCACGTAGCCAGCGATCGCCGGCGGCAGCGGCCGGCCGGGAGGGGCCTTGCTGCGGGAACCACGCGCATCCGGCGGTGCCATGCCCGGGTGTGGCTCCTCCGCTCCGTCCCACTCCCACTCCCCATCTGGGTCGCGGTAGGCCCCGCCGCCCCGCCGACGTAGCGGCCTCCGCTGCCCCTCCTCCCCACTGTCGCCCTCCTCCTCAGGGCTGAACTGCCGCTCCCCGCCCGAGCCGCTGCCAGTCCGCCTGCGCCGCCCGACAGCTGGTGAATCGGCCTCGCCGTCGCTCCCGGCCTCGCCCTCGCCGTCGGCCCAGCCCTCGGCGTCCTCACGGTAAGCCCCGCGGGCTCTGCCACCGTTTTGCCGAGCAGCGCCTTCCGGTGAGCTGCGCCCCCCCGGCCCCGGCAGCATGTGCTCCTGCCCCGGGAAGTCTAGCGGCCGCCCGTCCGCCCCGCGGCGAACGACCGTGACGTGCACGCCGGGGTGCTGCCGTGCCCCAGCCGCGCCGCTGGTGCGTCGCGCAGCGGGCATGGGGGCGCCTGAGCCGCTGTCGTCGTCACTGAACTCGGCCCCCGAGGCCCACGACGGGTCGTCGGAGACATCTTCAGAGGACGACCGCCGGCCCGAGCCCCGACCACGGCCTGAGCGGCCCTGAGACCGTGACATGCCCTGCATGCGCCTGCGTTTGTCCCCCTGCTCCAGGGAGTGGAGCTGGAGGGCCGCATCGCCATCCTCCGGCGCGCCTCGCTTCGAGCCCACCCGGCCCGGGTCCGTGTTCAGCCGCCGGGCTGCTGCCGTTACCGCCAGGATCCGGCGGCCGGACAGGGCTGCTGGTTGGAGGCGCGCCGCGAGCTGCAGAGGGTAGGAGAGAAATGATACGCGGGAGTGAGCGAACAGCGCCGACCAAACGTAGACGGTCACAGCCGTTACTGTTGTCGCCCTCAATAAGCCGCAGCAGGTCACCCCTGAGCTCACCTGTTGCTCCGCGGCCTTCCCTGCTCGGTATCTTTTGTAATACTCGCAGGTCTTGTGCCCTCGCACTCTGCGGACGCGCGGGGGCGGGTGGGGTAGGGGACAGCCTCTCAGCAGCAAAAGGTAGGCCGTAACGTTCGGGCCCTAACGGTCGGCGATGAAGGATCCCCACCGCGCCCCCCACTCGACCCGCCACAGCAACCGAAATCCCCGTGACTGGGAGCCGGCGAGCTTTCGCCGTGCGAATTGCGGCCCAGGTACGCGACTCCGTGACCGCAGCCCGTCACCCCGAGCTTGCAACACCCAGCTGAAGCTGACGACCTCGGCTATTCCTGTAAGCTCGCGTAGCTGAGTCGGCGCCGCCTCGAGGTCCGCAAGAGCATGTACGCGCCCATGACGCCAAGTGCCCTTCCCCGCTCACCTCCGCCCTTTGTTGTGGCTGACAGCTAGAAACACCGATGGCCGCTCGCTGGGGTCCGGCCAAACGCGTTCCGCGGCATCCTTGTACCACCTGCGCGGCAAACAGCAGCAATTTAGACGCGCACGGCCCCCGCAGGAGTTGCTGGGGTATCTGACTTCTATCCGGGGATGGCAGCCCCTCGCGGGAACTGCTGGGCGTGCGAGTCAATGGTGTGAGCCTTCCAGCAGAGCGCGCTGACTCCACGCCGAGCCCTTCAAACCAGCTCAGCGATACTCAGTCTCGCCAGAAAGCCGGACAGGGCAGCCGCGCGCGTGCCTCCGTGAGCGCGCTCCGCGAGTGGTGTTGCGCGCCGTCGCCGCTGCGCAAGGCCGCTCCACCTCCCCCGCCCACTGCTCCTCCGCCAGCTGACCGCTCTGTCCGCTCACCTCCTGACATCCTCGACCTTCGGCTTTAGACCACCATGGCTGGATGCCCAGCTATCGCACCATCTATTGAATTCGCCCCAAGCGAACGAGCTTCCTCCTCCCGAGCCGCAGCCCTGCTCCGCCATCTCCAGGGCAGGCCCCCTGCGGCCGGCGCCTGCCGCCGGCGCCTCGGGTCCACCGCCTAGACAACGCGCCTGGGGGTCCGCCGCGTCAGCAATGTGGCTCCTTCCGCCTAGCTAGGTCGCGTTTGTGGTCGAAGTAAGGGTCATTTGGTCATGGCGCTGATAGTCACTTGCAGTGGCAAGTTTGGCTGGAGACGTTGGGCCGCCGCGAGAGGCGCAACATACACACCGGGATGGGTCACATGGTCGGCGCGTCAGGCGCCCTTACGCGCGTGGTAGCGCAATCTGAGCCCGAGCAGACAGAGCTAGGTAGAGTTGTTTGAAGCGACTTAGTTGCACGTCTCGGGAGAGCGACCCGGCGCGGTCCTGCACGGCAGCTGGTGCGCGCAGCTTGCGCTATCTCATAACCGACGCGACTTAATGAGAAGATCGCGTCGACATGGACTAGGCGCGGTCGGCAAACGGCCCCGACCCATATGCTTGCGGGCATGGCGATGCGCTCCGCCGAGACTGCGCGCCGACGCCAACAGCGATGCTCGACCAACTCATACAGCCCTCCATCGGGGCAGTCGTCTGGTGCTGGTGCTAGAAATCCCATCAGCGTCGCGCCCAACGGTGTCGGAGGAAGTTGGCGCCGCAACCAACTCGTGCCCTTCCCGCCTAAGCAGCTATGCTGCACCCCAGCACAAGCACATGCAGCGCTGCGCAAGCCAGCTCTCGAAATCCAACCTTGCACAACGTGAGCCTTGTGCCCACAAGCACAGGCGCACGTCAGCTGACGGGTAGCGCAATCTGAGCGCCTCGCCCTTCGCTGTGCCCGACCTCCACTCGAGCCCAACCCCGCCCACAGCTCAGGCGTAGTCAGTGCCGTGCGACCTATCGCTCTGGCCCTGCGGCCCGGGCGGCGCGTGCCCCGGGTCCCCATAGCCGAGCCTCTCCAGCGCGCGCTGCACCCGCTCCCGCTCCTCCCCCTCCAGCGGCGCCGCCGCCACGTTGGACTCAGCGTCCGCCCCCGACCCGCCGCCGCCCGTGCCCAGCGGCACGCCGTCGGCGGTGGCGCGGCCCGACGGCACCTCGCTGCTGCCGCCGCCGCCCCCCGAGCCGCGGCCCTGCGGCCCCCGCAGCCGCTGCGCCACTGCGTCCGCCATCACCCGGCCGGGGGTGGTGCCGGGGGCGTGGTAGCCCTCCAGCTGAGGAGCGGGGGAAAGGACGGGACGAGGGGATGGGCGAGCCAGGCGGAGAGGCATGGGGGATTGAGGGAGCGAGTGACGCCCTCAGGGTGATCAGGGCCTCCTGGGATCAGGCTGCTGCAACGCCCCAGGCCCCCAAGCAGCGCGAGAGTGCTGTGGGGTCGCTGGCCGCCCACGGCTCACCAGCTCGGCCAGCTGCGGGCCCGTGAGGCGGTGCAGGTCGGACACCAGGTTGCGCCCGATGGCGTCCAGCACGCCCTGGGGTGGGGTTGATGAGACGATGAGAGGGGTGCATGTTAATGCGGAGTCTGCATACCTCCATACGGAGGTACAGTGGGTCGACGAGAGCGGCCCGAGCTAAGGGCGAGGCTGGGGCCGCTGCTCCGTGGGCAAGCCCTCGCCGCGACCAAGCCATGTGCACCACACTTCAAAGCCCTTGGGCCACTCCCCCCCCCAGCCCCTTACGTCCCCAGTCCCTCACATCAGGCGCCCCACCCACCCTTGGGGAAGACGGAAACCCCACCTCCCCGGCCCCCACGCCCCACCTGGTCCTCCACCCGCAGGCCCCCCATGGCCTGAGCCACGCGGGCGGCCTGCGCGGGGCTCAGCCGCTCAGCGCCCAGCACCACCATGCCTGGGGGCAGCGGGGGGCGGAGGCATGGAGCGGAGGGGGGTGGAACATACCCGTACGGGAGCTTAGCCGGGGGCAGCTGGAGGTATCGCAGGGCCAAACGCGTTTGGGCAGCCAGCCCAGGTGGGGTGCTGTCGGTGGGGGAGGGGCTGGCCTGGTTGGGTGGGGTACTGGGGTAGCGTGAACCAGGCCCCCCAGGTCCCCCATTCACCCCACTCACTGAGCAGGGACTGGAAGGTGCCGTGAGCCGCCAATTTCTCGGGTGCCACACGCTGGCCTGAGGCCGTGCGGAGGGGTCCAGGAAGGGGCAAGAAGCGTGAGCGAAATTGAGGTTCGGCTTTAGGTACCAAGCATGACAGGCCACGTGATGGCTGGCACTAGTAGTGGGCCCAGCGGCAGCATGCACGTGTTCCCGGGCGTCGCACGCTGTGTGTGGTTCTCTTCCCCTGCCGCCCTCACCCCGTGCCGCCCTCACCCCGTGCGGCCTCCGCCAGCGAGGCCAGGGCCCCCACCAGCGCCTCCTCGTCGAAGTGAGTGCCGTGGGCCTCCACCACCTGGGGGGGTGGGGCGGTAAGGGTTTTGACTGCGGTTCGACGGGGTCAGGCATGCGGTGAAGGCAACACGTACCGGCCCCGTGGCAGTCGGACCCTTCTTCCTTGCCCCTAACGCCCCTTCGTCCCTACACCTCCCCCACCCACCCACCCACCCACCCGCAGCACCTCCCCCGGGTCGCCGCTGCGCGCCGCCGCCTGCAGCGCCCCCCGCACGTCCCCCGCCCCCGGGCCGTCCCCCGTGGCCGGGCCGCCGCCGTCGTCCGGCTGTGGCGCCGACATGCGCTCCTGTGAGGGGGGGAGGGAGGGAGGGGGAGGGTCGAATGAGCCACTGCGAGCCGTAATGAGCGTGGTCTGGCAGGGTTGGGGGCGGAGCCCAGAGTTGTGCAAGGGCCGTCCAGGGGCAGGGCCTGCCATCAGCTCGCTGCATACGCGCCGCCACCAGGCGCTCACCCCAGCCACGGCCTCCTGCGTGCCCTGCACTGCGCTCGCTTCCCCGGCGCTCTTGTGGCCGCCCGCGTCCGCAGCGAAGCCTCGCCTCGCGGGACCGAGGCGCGGGGCCAGGGCCGCTGCGGCGCCTGCAGCAAGCACTCGCAGCGGAGCCTCAGCACCGGGGCCGCTGCTCAGCGCTGCGGTGCTGCCAAGGGCGCTGGTGCAGGCGGCAGCCGCGGCGCAGGCGGGGGAGCCCCGCAGCAGCCGCGCGCCGACGCGGCGGCCGCCTCGGGCGGCAGGGATCATTCGTAGCAGCGATATCGTTGTCCTAGCGAGGGCGCTGGACGCTGGCTGAGAGCTGTAGCTGGTGTGTGGTAGAGCGCTGTGCTGCGTGGGCGAGAAGGGTAAGGCGCAGCGGCGTGGCCGGGCGCGGGGGCCAGTCCCGGAGCATCGCAGCATCTGCTCCCCCGCGCCCCCTTTCACCGCGGCCCGCGCCGCCGCATCAGTGCTAGGCATGCTGGGCATTCTTCTACTCATACCAGAGCCGGCTTTCCCACTCACGCCCCGCTCCCGGTAGCCCCGCGCGCTTGAAAAGGTCTCCACCGGAGCCCACCCCGTCGGCCCTCCGAAAGGCCCTC
This sequence comes from Edaphochlamys debaryana, assembly GCA_016858145.1. Taxonomy (NCBI): domain Eukaryota; kingdom Viridiplantae; phylum Chlorophyta; class Chlorophyceae; order Chlamydomonadales; genus Edaphochlamys; species Edaphochlamys debaryana. The sequence goes on from JAEHOE010000003.1 coordinate 1,272,431, forward strand.
CTCCGAGCGCCTCCTCCCGCCTCAACACCCAGCCGCCTCCACCATGCGCGTCGCTCCCTCCAGTGCCGCCCGCGCGCTGTCGAGCCGTAGCGGCGGCCCTGCGCTGCGCAGCCCAGCGGCCGCCCGGCCCGCGGCCCGGCGACCCCGCCTGGCGGTCCCGCCCCGCGCCGAGTTCGGCGGCGGCGAGGGCGAGTTCAAGGACCCCGTGTCGGAGAAGGTGCGCCGCCGCAGCAGCACGGCGCAGAGCGCAGAAGCGGGCGCAAGTTGGCGGGGGCCCGTCGGCGGTTTCTGACCCGCCGACCTGGGTCGGGCGTCAACCTTGGCCGCGCCGGTGCCGCCTCGACGACTGGTACCGGGCAGCAAAGACTGTGCCCCAGACCGCATGTTTGATTCACGTTTCGCCTCCCTGAACCGTGCAAGCCTGTGTCCGAGCCTCCATGGGTTCCCTCTGCCCGCAGGCTCGGCAGCAGGTCCAGTCGGGCCTGGTATTTGCGCCCATGGGGGAGGTGGGGCCGCTGGTGGCGCAGATGGACCAGCAGCTGATGGATCCCAAGGTGGGGGGGAGGGGAGGGGAGGGGGGGAGGGGGGGAGGGGGAGGGGGAGGGGGAAGCGGGAGTCGGGAGTCGGGAAGGTGCGGGGCGGGACCTCCGGGATAAGTGCAGCCCGCAAGTCCTGTCAACCCCCGCGGCCTCGCCTCTCCCTCTTCTGTAAAGCCTGGGTCTGGCAAAAGCGGAGGCCGCTCCCTATTTGCTAGTCCTGTCAGCCCCTCCTGCCTTACCCCTCGGCCCCGCACCTCCCTTCCCCAGTCCGAGCCCGGCCTGGCCGCCACCCGCTCCCTGGGCCGCAGCGGCTTCGCTCCTGAGATCGAGGCGGGCATCAACGAGCAGATAAAGTGGGCCTGAAGGGGGGGGCAGGGAAGGGTAGAGGGGGCACCAAGCGGACCATCTAACCCCACCATGGCCCGGGCACAAGGCAAAGGCTAGACCAGGGCCCAGGGGTCGAACGGTGGCGAGGAGCTCTTCTGCGGCTGACCGGTGTCTTGCCCCTCGCTCCCTGCCCGCCCCCACGCGCCATGCACTGCTCGCTGGCGCTCGACCCCTGTCCCCTACCGCCGCCCTCCCTACGGCCCCTGCTCCGCCGCCCTGCCGCGCTGCCGCCCAGCATCGAGCTCAACATGTCGTGAGTGGGGCTGCAAGCAAGGCCTCTGGGGTGCAGCGGGCGGGGACCCGAGGGCGACTGCAGAGGCGCCTGGAGCCCCGTGTGCTCTCGTCCTAGCACCCACCCTCGCTTCCACCACCTGTCTGCCCTGACCCTTCCGCCTCCCCCCCCGTTTACCCCCCCCCCCAGATACGTCTACACCTCCATGTACAGCTTCTTCGCACGGGACGACGTGGGGCTGCCGGGCTTCGCCGCCTACTTCGCCCACAACAGGTGGGCGGCGCGGGTGCATGGACCGGTGCCGTGGTGTTCTTCCGAGGGTATGGGTGCCGTGGGGCTGAGCTGGGGAGAAGGCGGGGGCACGCGGGGAGGCGCTGGCAGGCGGGAGGGGGCAGGAGCGTCTGGTCCCTGCACGCGGCAGCCACGGCTCATTCCCGCCTCGGCCCCTCCCACGCTGCCTCACAGCGACGAGGAGCGGACCCACGCGCACCTTCTGATGCGCTACCAGGTTTGGGGGGAGGGCAGGGGGGCGGGGGCGGGAGGCCACTGGGACGGGGTTCGGGGCCGGGGACTGGGAGACCACTTGTATGAGGAGGGGGTGTAGGGCGGCTGCAGGTGTTGCGGCTGCTGCCACATCTCATGGCCCGCCCGTCACCTCACGTCAGTACCCAGGGCCCACTTGAGCACCAGTCCTTGCACTCGCTGGAGCCGCTCCCCGCACACACCCTGCCCACCCTACGCCACACGCCCTACGCCACAACCAAAGCGCTTCGCTTCGTTGATGTCCTTCTACACCCTGCCCGCCCGCCCTTCACGCTTTCCTCGGTCAAGCGAGCAGCCATTCACACCCTCCCGCCTCCGCTCCTCCCCGCCTCTACCCCCAGACCCAGCGCGGCGGCCGCGTGCGGCTGCTGGCCCTGGCGCCCCCCGAGACCGAGTACTGGCACCCGGGTGCGTGGGGAGGAGAGCGGGGGCAGTAGGGGGACTTGTGGTTAGACCTCCCCGAAGGGATCGGGCAGGTTAGCGCGGTGGCTCTCCAGCCTCAACAGGCCCCCGCTTCCACACGGCCGCCCAGCCCCTCTCTATCCCATGCCCGCGCCCGCGCCCACCATGTAGCCAACCACCTTTCACCCAGCCCCTCTCTCTCCCCACCCAGCCCCACCCACCCTGGACCCCCTCCTCCCCCTCCTCACGCCCCCCTTCCTCCTCCGCACGCAGAGAAGGGCGACGCGCTCCACGCAACGGAGCTGGCTCTGTCCCTGGAGAAGCTCAACTTCACCAAGCTGCGGGAGCTGCACGACGTGGCGCAGAAGGCGGGCGACGCGGACGCCACTCACTTCATCGAGGACTACCTGCTGCACGAGCAGGTGGGGGGGGCTGGGAGGGGGGAGAAAGTGTGAGGACGGGGTGGGGGTAAGGGGGGGCAGGGGGTATGGAGGGAAAGAAGTGTGATACACCCGCGCCCGGATGTGGCAGCCGGCGGATGTATGACGTGTGCCCGAGGTTGCCTGCTCTGTCGTGGAGGCGCATGGCCTGGCGGGCGGGTGTCCTCACGACCCTGCAGAGTTCATATCTGCTTTCTTACCTGCCTCCCCCCCTCCTCCCTCTCCCCTCCTCACCCCCAGTCCAAGGACGTCAAGGAGGCGGCGGTGCTGGTCAGCCAGGTGCGCGCGGGCGGGGGGGGGCAGGGCCGCGGGGGCCGGTCCATTCGCTGGCTGCACCCACTCCCCTTACCGCTGGCCATCGCCATCGCCTTTGGGGGGAAGTTCGGCCCCCTTCCCTCCCCCCTCCTCCCCTGTCCGCCTCTACCCCTGTCTCCCCACTCACCCCCCCTCCACCGCTTCACTGTCCCCGGTAGGTCCGCCGCGCCGGCCTGGGCCACGGCGTGTTCCACGTGGACTACCTCCTGTCCGAGGAGTACGGCGAAGACGCGGCGGGCGGCAACGGTAACGGTAACGGCAACGGTCTGGGCAAGGGCGCCGGCCCGATCGCTGGCTAAGCCCCCCGGCGGTACTGCCCTTCTCTGGCCGCCGTAGTTGTGTTGGGGCTGCTGCGTGCAGTGCCCGTGAATAGCATGGTGGGGTGAGTCTGGGGACCGCAGGGGAAGGAAGCGGGCGGATGCCTGGATGGGGGTTGGGATGGTTGACTGGTCGTGTTGACCGGGCTGGGGGAGCGCTCCTTTTGTTTTGATCAAGGTAGGGGCGGAGAAAGGCGTTGTGGATGGGGCGCTCCCCCGGGACCTTGTTGACGGCGGACACGGGTTGGACGAGCCGGGGCGGGGGGTCAGTGGATCTCGGCGGCCAGGCTCATACGCCCTTGCAGGCGCGTGCTGGCGCTTGCATGGCAGTTGCGGTGTCTGGCCATGCTGCTGTCTGCTGGTGGCGAAGGGTTGCTCGAGGAGCGCCTTGGCGCCATCCCTCACGTCTATGGACCCGGCATGCCGAGCGAACACTGACGCACAGTGCCTCTGTAACGGAGTCACGATGAGCCATAGCTCAGGTGAAGACGTGTGACGTAGGCTTGGGGGCGTGGGTGGTTGGGAAAAGGGAGGAGGAGGGAGCACACGGGGCATTGGGGGCTGGCGGAACCTTCAGTCGGACGTGCAGTACGCGGGAGCTCCGAGGTCGTCAAACTTGGGAGTCGCCGCAAAGCCTCTCAAATGCACCTCGTGGTTAGACTAGGACAGCGCTCCTCGTAGTGATACGGACCGAGCAGTAGGCCACGAAGCAACAGACGCTGAGCGTGCTACCGCCCGCCAAACAACCCCGACCGACAAGGACCTGATGCACCAGCAAAACAAGCTATAGCAAGCGCGTTGATGAGGGCGGAGGCGCGACCGAGCGCTGGCGCCCGATTAGCGCCTTCTCCCTTGGCTTTGTCCGCATGTTGGCCAAAACGTGGTCGACGGAGGGCTATCGGAGATCAACCAGCAAACTCGTAGCCCTGTCCCCCAGCAAGCTGTCTATCATGATGGCGGACTCCGAATTTCCCGGGGGAAAGCCCCGCGGAACGCTTGGATGGGTGTACCGATGCTGGGAGCTCTCTCAAATCATAATGCTCGTGGCGCTTTGGTATACGGTCAATATTGGTAAGCGGGGTCCGTGTCACGGCGTCAGGGGGGTGGGAGCGGGAACTGTGACACGCCTGCCACGGCTCTGTCCGGGGGCCACTGGGGCAGTCACCACAGCTAGCCAAGGGTCAATAGTCCGCTGGCGCTGGCAAGATGGGAGTGGGACGCCGCCTGGGGCAGTGTGTTCGGGGAGAGGACTGAGGGGCAGGGGGCCCTGCGTGCAAGTAAGCCGGACAGGCCGTGGGCTCTCACGCTCCGCAATGCGCCAGAGGCAGCTGCCCGCCCCCTCCCCTCCTCCACACGGGCCTTTGCCCACTCCTTCGGGTCCCCTGCCCACCCCAACCACCTCATACCCGGCCCTCCTGCCCCCTCTGCCCGCCAGCGCTGGTCATCGCCAACAAGTGGCTCATTTCCACCACGGGCTTCAAGGTATGGGGCAAGAGGAGGAGGGATGCAGAGGGCCGGAGGCGGCCAGCACGAGGGGTGCTTACACGCGGCAGACAGCGGCAACACAGCCCTTCAGCCCAGTGTCTTCTGGCAAGCGCATGGCATGGCATCTCGAGTGCCGGGCGCCCCCTCTTGGCGCGGGAATCTGCTGGGTATGGAGAGGCGCTTGTCAGTAGCTAGGGACCAGGCGACGGGGCCTCGGAGCTCCTGCCATGCAAGCTGCGAATTCATCCATTGTGTCTACATGTGCACAACTGCTGCGCTGAGTTGTGTGGGGCGGCGGCGAGTCCTACGCCGCAGGGCCCGCACCGTCCTCCTGCATGGGGCTCGAGCCATGCCGTGTCCCCCGTGCCCCCCACTGCCCCCCCCACCCCCAGAGCACCAACCTGCTGACGCTCTTCCACATGATCACCTCCACCCTGGCCTCGGGGGCGCTGGTGGCGGGGGGCGTGGTGCCGTGGAAGTGGGTGCGGGGCGGCGGGACAGGGGCGGAAGCCGTGGGGTGGGGGGTACCGGGGGGCGGCGGCGGCGAAGGGCCGTGTGTGGCACTTGGGCTTGAGAGAGGCACGGGGCCACGGCGCTTGCACTTTGTATGGTACCAGGGTGGTTGGCAAGGTGTTCCCCACACGCAAGCCCGCTCGCAACCTCGCGCTCGGGTGCTGCCGCCGAAACCGCACCGGCCTCGCGGCCTAGGCCACACCCGCCCCAGCCTGTTCCCACCCCCCGGTTCCCGCTTCCCGCCCGCCCCGCCTCGCTCCCCCCAGGCCCCTGACGCTGCCCCTGATGGGCAAGGTGGCGGTGCTGTCGGGCTCCTTCACGCTCTCCGTGGCCACCTGCATGGCCTCGCTGGCCTACCTGCCCGCGTCCTTCGTACAGGCGCTGGGGTGGGGCGGGGGGGGGTAGGGGAGGAAGGGAGGGGGGAGAAAGGGACGGTTCGGGTGGAGCGGGCCCGGGCCCGGGCCGGGGCTCTGCGTGAGTCAGGGCAAGGGCAATGGCAAGGGGGGAAGGGGGGCTCCCTCGCAAGCCCGCAGCTCCCCTTGCCCTTCTCCTCTTCACCTAGACGGGCCGAGCCGGCTCGAGCTCGGGGCCCGAGCCGGCCTCGACCCCCCCCGAGCGTCAGGGCTGCCCTGAGGGCCTGCCCCTTGTCTCACCTCTTCCTCCCATCCTCCCTCCCCCCACCCCCTCCCCCATCCCCCAGGTCCACCACCCCCGCCTTCACCGCCATCCTGGCCTTCCTGTTCCAGGGCCGCCGCGAGGCGCGCGTCACCTACGCCGCCTGCCTGCCCGTGGTGGCGGGCATCGCGCTGGCCTCGGGCGGGGAGCCGCTGTTCAACGGCCTGGGCCTGGCGCTGCAGCTGGTGGCGTGCGCCAGCAGGAGCTTCAAGACGGTGCTGCAGGTGGGGGGGAGGAGGGGAAGGGAGGAGGGGAGGGGAGGGGAGGGGTCGGGAGGGGAGGGGAGGGGGGGGAGGGGAGGGGGGGCGGGGAAAGGTTGTGTGGGCGCGGCAGGCGGCTGAGAGGCAAAGTAGGCTGCCGAGGGGTCAAGGGGTTCCACAGGCCCAGCCCGTGTGCTGCCGCCTCCCAGGGCCCTCCCCTCCATTGCCCCCCTCACCCTCCTCACCCCCCCCCCCCAGGCCGTGCTGCTGACCGACGACCGCGAGCGCTTCCACCCCATGACCCTGCTGGCGGTCACCTCGGCGCTGTCCGCCCTGTCGCTGGTGCCGCTGGTGGCGGTCACGGAGCCGGGGGGGATCAAGCAGGTGTGGAGGCGTGGCGTAGCGGGGGGCAAGCGTGGGTTCGTACGAGCGGGAGGTGGGAGGTGGGCTCGGCGGAGGGGGAGGGGGAGGCCAGGGCGCGGACAGGGCTGGCACAGGGCCGCACGCTTGTGTGCTGACCCGATGTGAGCCAGTGGTGTTGAGTGGCCAGTGGGTGGGTGTGGGTGGAGGAATGGCGTGTGCCATGGGTTCAGGGTGGTGGGTGTGGGCCGTGCTCAGGGGTCGGGGGCCAGGCGCGGGACTCGACGAGCGGGAGGTGGTGGGGGGGGGGGGGGGTCGGTGGAGGGGAGGCCAGGGCGCGCAGCTCGGCCGGCACATGCTGCCCATCAGCTGGCAGGGCGTGGGCAGGTGGCAGGGCGCGTCCCCCAATCGCCGCCGGCACTACGTGGCGACACGCTAGCATACACAGGTACCGCCTCCTCCCCCGCCCGCATCGGGCTCGCTGGCGGCTGTCATACCTTATCCTTCTTAGCTTCCCAATCCGTCAAGGATCTCCCCTCCCCCCCCTCCCCCACACATGCAAGGATCCCCTGGCGTCGGCACGATCCCGTTCGGCAACAAACACCCCCCTCCCCCCTTCCCCAGGTCCTGGAGCTGCACCTGCTCCACCCCCGCACCTTCGGGCCCCTGCTGGCGCTGTCGTGCGGCTGCGCCTACCTGGCCAACTGGACCAACTTCATCATCTCCAAGCGCCTGGGCGCACTCACGCTGCAGGTGCTGGGCAACTTCAAGAACGTGAGCGGGGGCGGGAGGGGGAGGCGGGGTGGGAGGCGGACGGTCGGGAGGGGGAGGGGCGGGGCGGGGCACGGGGGCGGCGGCAGGGGGGGGGCAGGGGGCTTGGAGCAGCTGCTGGCTACCGGCTCTGGGGGTAAAAGGTCTTGAATGCACGGGATGCCACCCAACCCAACCCCACCACCGAGCCCCACGCCCCAACCATGCTTCCGCTTGCTTCATTCCACAAGCGAAGTGCAGCAATGAGCCCCCGTGTCGCTCCCCCCTTGCTCCATCTGACAGCCACCCCTCGCCTGCCCCCTCCGCCGGCGCAGGTCGTGGCCGCAGCCATGGCCCTAGCGGTGTTCGGCAACCCAGTCACGGTGAGCACTGGCGACCTCGGGACACTGGGGACCTGGGGCCCGGGCTCGCGGCCGCACAATCTCGCACGTCTCGCACGCCCCCACGCGCCTCGAACCGCCGCACCTGGTCGACTCAGTACCGGTATCGCCCGCGTCGCTCCTCAGCGTGTTAGGCGACGTAGGCCTGCCAGGCTGCTCGGCGAGGCCCTGCCCCCTACCGCGCGCCAGCCACTGCTGCGCCGCTCCCTCCCTCTGCTGACCCGCCTCCCTGCTGCTGGCCCCTTTGCACCCCTCCGCGCCCGCCTAGTCTCCCGCCCGCATCCGACACACGGAGCCGCCACACCACCCTCGCATGGACCAACTTGCGCTCGCACACCTCCTCGTGCCCTCCCCTCTTCACTCCCCTCTGCCCTCCCCTCTGCCCTCCCGGGTTCCCTCCCCCCCCAGGCCATGGGGCTGCTGGGCTACGCCATCACCACGGCGGGGGTGTTCACCTACTCGCACCTGGTCGCCAAGTTCCCGGCGCACCGGGTGCCGGCGCCCCTGGGATGGCTCATAGGGCTGGGGCCCGCGCCGCCGCGCCAGGTGGGAGGGTGGAGCGGGCAGGCGGGCGGGGCGGGGCGGGGCCGAGGCGGGACGGGATGGGGTGGGGGGGGCCGGGATGGGGTAGGATGGGATGGGATGGGGTGGGCTGGGGTGGTGTCAGCGGCCCCTCTACGCTAGGAGCAGCGCACTACGGTAGCTGGGGTGGCGGAGCGACCGTACGTCTTCCTTGTCCCCGTGGGCGGCGTTTGCCGCTCGTGCAGTGCACCTTCGTCCACCTTCGTCCACCCCGCTCCCACCACCCTCAACTGCCACCCTCAACTGCCGCCCCCCGCCTCCCCCCTCCCCCCGGCAGGTGGGCATCATGCCAGACACTGACACGGCGGCGGCCATGGGCTCCCGCAAGTCCCTGTCCGCGGCCCTGGTGGACGAGGAGCGCGCGCCCCTGCTGCGGGCATGACCCGGGCCCGGCCTCGGATAGGCCCCGGGCTGCCGCCGCGGCGGTCAGGATCCGGCAGTTGTGTTGGTATGTATGGTGGCCGGGCAGCGGCGGCTGGAGCTGCTTCGCTAGGCGCCTCGGGGGCCCCAGGGCGGGTTCTTGGGCTACAAGGGCAGGGGTGGGGGCGGATGCATGGGCTGTTTGCAGGCGTTTGAGCGCTTGCCGGTTTGGTATGCGGGAGGTGCTGCCGCCACACGGCGGCGAGACCGGCCGCGGAACGGCTGCGGGAGCGAGCGAGCGCTGGGGCTGTGGTTAGTTTGCAGCCGCCGGCGTTGCATCACAGCCCCCCTGACTTCGTGACGGAGGAGCGAGGCTGAGGGCCGTGAGCTGGTGGTGGGACCCCGACGGGTCGCGATGAGGGGCACCAGTAGTTAGCGTCAGTTAAGGGTGCGATTGGGGCAGGTGTATGGCTAATGCCTCCGGCCGTATGTGCCTGGTCCATGTGCGTCTGGCTGAGAGGACGCTTGCGTTGAATGACGAGTTATAACTGTAAGCACAAATGGGCCCGAACGCTTCATGAGCTTAGCTTAACGTCTGCTAGAGTGGCGCAAGTTGGGCGCCGGTCAGGGATGGGGGGCGAGCAGGGTGTTCGCATGCGTGCACGGCTGGCTTAGAGGCGCAAGGCGCAAGGCGCGGTGCGGGGTGGGTCCCGGAAGGTCTAAAGAGGCAAGTATTGGAGCTGTAACGTGGCACAAACATGGTCGACGGAGGGCTATCGGAGATCGACAAGCAAACTCGTAGCCCTGTCCCCCAGCAAGCTGTCTATCATGATGGCGGACGACTCATCATTCTCCGGGGCCAAGCCGCGAGGAATGCTTGGATGGGTGTACCGATGCTGGGAGCTCGTGGCGGTTTGGTACACGGACAACAGTTGTAAGCCGGGTCCGTGTCACGGTGTCAGGGGGGTGGGAGCGGGAACTGTGACACGCCTGCCACGGCTCTGTCCGGGGGCCACTGGGGCAGTCACCACAGCTAGACAAGGGTCCAGAGTCCGCTGGCGCTGGCAAGAGGGGAGCGGGGCGCCGCCTGAGGCAGTGTGTTCGGGGAGAGGGCTGAGGGGCAGGGGGGCCCTGCGTGCCAGGAAGAGGCCAGACAGGCCGCCTCCGTTAGTCCATTGGCTCTAGCTCTCCACAGGGTGCCACAGGCAGCTGCCCGCCCCCCTCTCCTCCACGGCACACTCGCCTTTGTTGTTGTTGTTACACGGACGAGGGCATCAGCCCTGCCTTCGGGGCCCATCTCCGCCTCACACGCCTCAACCCCAGCAGCCCACCCTCATGGCACCCCGCCCCACCAGCGCTGGCCATCGCCAACGATCTCCGCCGCCTGAGTGAGCACGGCAGGCCAGAGGCATGCACGCGGAAGCTGGGCTCAGTGGCTGGGCCCATGGGCCCAAGCCTGCGTTTTGAGTCTAGAGAAATGCCGTCTCGCAGCTGCGGCTCGGCCAGGCAGGGTATGGACAGGTGGCGGAGCAGAGGGCCAGAGGCGGTCGGCAAGGGAGCTGCTTACAGGCGGCCGACTGCGGCACGCAACTAACAGTCTATACAAATTTATGCACCAGCGTTGAGGCATTTAGGATCCGAGAGTAAAGGTCCGGAAGTTGGCAGTCCCGAACACTCGTGCATCAGGCGCACAATTTATAACGTATGAGGATCAAAGGCTGCGCGCATATGCTTGCACGCAATGTAACTGATATACGTGACGGGTGGACTGGCGCGGATAGCACGGGCATATTACGGGGCATAGTGTGGGGCTTCCCCTTGGTACAGGGGCGGAGCCAGCCACAGCCAATTTGTAAGTCATCTGATTGACAGGCGAGCCAAGGGCCTCATTTTGTCCGAGGAGCGCATGTCCTTTGAAGCAGTGCCGTTAAACGCTGGTGAGAGACACACACATGTGCGGACGGCTACACGTAACCCCTGCTCCTGTGCCGCTGTGGAGACGCAGGAGACGCATACCAAAGGGGAGCGATACACACGCGTCATTCTTAGGCCCGATTGGCCCGTACTGGCACCGTACAAGACTGAATACTGAACAGGGCAGACGGCTCTGCAACAATTGGCCGTATGAAGGATTAACAAAGGCCCCATACAGAAGGCAAGGCGGCTAAACAGCTCGCATAGCGGCGATTCAATTGGGCAGACACCAACAGGAGAGCCCCTTGCAGGCCCAAACCAGATCAAGGGCAGTTCCGCAGAGAGTTGAGGCAGCTGCCTGAGACAGTAAGGGACGAGCGGCTCGAGGTACGAACCCCGCCCGAGCTAGCATCTCATCAAGGCCCTAGCTAGCAACTCGACAAACAGAGGGTCAGCCTCGCAAGCTACGGGCCCTTCAACCCATATGTACCCCAACGACGTGTTGTCAAGAAATTTACCCCCTCACGTAGCTGGAGGTCTGTACCGCGCCCGTGCCAACCATTAGAAATTGGAGAGGGGGCCATGCCACACACGCGGCCCCACATCTCACCCCCAAATTGGACTGCATAAGCGCCCGATCCCGGTTTGCGGTACCGACGTACCGTGCCCCTCTTACCCGCCCGTCATCACTTCTGCCCCTCTTGCTTCCTCTTCCCACCCCGTCCTTAAGTAGATACCCGTTCAACCAGCTCCCTTGATTCGCCCCTTTCCCCAGCCGCCGTGCCAGCTGTCGTCCCCAACATCCCCCAACCGGACCCACCATCGCTCCACCCACCTACATCCCTTGCAAAAATCCGGAGCGCAAACCCACACGAGCGCAGACCCGCTTTAGTAATGAGATAACGGGACTCCATACAAGCTAGCCGCAGCCTGAGCCACGTGCATCCCCCTTTCGAAAGGGGAGCAGGGCGGCCAGCACGAGATCGCCACGCGTCACCCCGCCACAACCTGTGACAGGGGCGCATCCACCCACCTGCTAAGGCTTCACGCTCCGGAGGTCCCTTAGGAGGAATGCATCCACTATGTTGACAACGAGGAAAGGACAAGTCCACCCCATAGGTACGCAGTGATTCGCGCATTAAGCACAGATACACCGACGGCCCGGAAGCGGCCAATCGTTCCTTCGAGTAAGCCCCAAGGCTTTGACTCCCCGTTTGGTGTCTTACTCCCGAACCTCCACCCAGCACTTGCCCTTTTGACGCGAAGGGCAAGGAAAAAAGAAGGGGTAGCGATGCGGCGACAGGGCCAGACCAAAGCCGTCCGAACCCTCTTTATACAGGGGGGAGCTACAGCGGAGCTTAAAGCAGCAAACGGCTGTACTCCCTGCGGTTCGTACTGTGCCCATGGCATGGTACGTACAATGAAGTCTTGTAACACTCCAGCCACAACGTCAGACCCGTAAGGGGAGCGCTGCTGAGGCGATGGACTCACCTTCCAAACCCCTAAACCGCCAGCCTTTCCTATCCCATTCACCATAGCAGAGACCAAGCTCCACACAATATCACAGGACAGCGCAGCCCACTTGACCCCGCATTTACGCCTACCGATTTGTGATCCTGGAGGTCGCTTCACTAAGGCATTCCGCCTTTTCGCTCATCGCAAGGTGCCCGTACCCACGCTGGAATGTGACAACCATAACCCTCAAAGCCGCTCAAGCGGATCCCCCCACCCATGCTCTTTGTTACGCAAGCCTTGAGCTCTAGCTCCTTAGGACAAACCTCCCTCCTGCCACAGTCCTCGGCACCCCAAAACGCATCAAGACACAGGCAAACTCGTCGCCAGGGGCCCAAGGGGGGCTCCGCACGAGGCCTTGGCCTTTACCACTAGCCGCGGTCTCCGGGGACAAAAAGAACTCAAAGGCAGCACGCAAAGGAGAACAATGTGGAAACGTCTGGACCAGTATCCTGGGATCAGGCTCCAGCGTTCACTATAGACCCAATGCACATCGTAGCCAGATGACATAGCCTTAGTTCGAGTCTTATTAAGCGCCCACCGTAAAACGGATCGAGTGCACCCGCGCCGCGAGGTTTACAAGTCCTGGCTTGTAGATGGTGGGGTAGTTCTACTGGCCACTGCTTCAAGCAGGCGGCCGCGAGGCTGAACAGCAGTGCAGATACCGATTGCCTCCATCGCCGCTTGAGCTCCCCACCCCACCCACCCAAGGCGCTGACCCCCGGCATGTGCGCGTAGCGCCGGCGCCGCATGCCACGCCTGGCCCCTCCGCACCATCCCCGCCCCGCCACCCCGCCAACCGCCACCCAAGCTCCCACACCCGCTCATAGCCCCAAGCGCCCCAGCCATTCCTAGGGCTCAGGGGCCGCCGCTGCCGCCACGCTGGGACCCCCGCCCCCCGCTGCAGAGCCTGACACGCTGAAGGCGGAGGCAAGCACGGGTGCGGCCGGGTCCAGGAGGTAGGTCTTGAGGCGGCCCTTGCCCTTGACCTCGATCTCGCCCCGGCACGACCAGCGCACGCGGCCAGCTTCCGGCAGCTCCAGGTAGGTGTCCTCCGTGATCTGGATGCAGCCGGGGCACCCGGTGGACTCCATCCTGCGGGGCGGAGGGAGGCGGTGGGGATGGGGTGGGGATGGGGCGGGGATGGGGTGGGGATGTGGTGGGGGGCGTGCGGGGTGGTACATGGGGTCCACGAGCAGCAGGGGCAACGGCAGGGCGGCCCAGGGATTGCCAGGTGCAGGGGGTGGATTACTGCGGGCTCGAAGGTGGGCTACCGCACTGGTGTCCCCTGATGAATCTTGAGCCACCGCCGCCTTGCCCCGCACCTGGAGGCTGTGTTGACGGTGTCCCCGAACAGGGCGTACCGGGCGCGGCAGGCGCCCACAATGCCACTCATGACTGCGGGTTGCGAAAGGAATGACAAGGCCCAGCACGAAGCAGTGAGGGTGGCTGCCGAGACCTCTCAAGACTCTGGGCACTCAATGGGTGCGCTCACGCCCCGACCGACCAGCCACCGGGTCTGCTGTGTGCCTCTGGCGGGCCCCAACTCTGGCCCTAAGGGAGCGTGCGGCTTGGGTCAACGCCTGTGACAGCTGCTTGTCCGTCTGTCAATGCACGCACCTGGGCCGCTGTTGATGCCCACTCGGATGCGCAGCGGCTCCCCCGTCACGGGGTTGAGGACGTTCGCGGCGGCCCGGATCATGCCCAGTCCGAATGAGACCAGGTTGGCGGCGTGGTCCGGGGTCTGATGCAGCAGGCCCGTAGCCGCCATGTCTGGGAGGGGGTGGGAGCGGTGGGTGCCAGCATAGAGGACCATTGAGGTACGGGCTTCAGGCCAAGGCAAGGCGTGGAGCGTGGAAGAATGGGAGGGAGCTCTGGGCTGCCCTGGCGCCCGCGGTGTCGTTGGCTTCAAGCTGGACCAAAGCACACATGCGCCCACATCTGCAAGCCTCGAGACCCTCGCAGCCCTCGCCCTCGGCCTCTCCGTGGGCTCACATGCGTCTCCGATGGTCTCCACCTTGTACACCCCCAGCGGTCCCAGCATGTCATCGTATCGGGAGAAGAGCGAGTGCAGCACCTCCATCACCTGGACATGGAGGGGAGGCCGACAGGGGGGAAGGGTCGGTGAATGGAGGGCCCGGCGGGTGGATATAACAAGTCATCCTGCGCCGCCAGTGACCTTTTTCTGCTCCTGAGTCATCCCCCGTACGGCATGAGTCATCCCTTGTACCTGCTCCGGCTCCAGGGAGCGAGCCATGTTGGTGTATCCGACTGGGGGGTGGGTGGGAGATGGGTGGGGGGGAAGAAAGAGGAAGGGGGCCCAGGAGTGGTTAGGAAGGTTAGCAGAAATGACGGATGATCGTGCCCCGAGCGCATTCCCTTGCCCTAGACCCAGACCGTTGCCAACCGTTGCCAATTTAATGCCTGCAGGCCACAACCCCATGTGCGGTCCGCCCAGCCGTCCGCCGTCCATTGCGCGCCCAGCATGGCTTCTTCACCCCAGCCCCGGCCCGGCTCAAGACCCTGCAGCCCCGGAGCTCGCACTCACCGATATCGGCGAAGAGGACCGAGACTCGAGTGTGCCACTGCTTGTACGGCACATCCACGGGGGGCGTCATGGTGGGAGTGGCGGTTGGGGAGGGCGCGGCCAGGCCCGACGCGCTGCCCGGGCCGGGCGCCGACTGAGTGCCCCAGGACCCCTGAGTGTCGCTCCCGGCGCCCCCGCCCAGGGCAGCGGCGCCGCCCGCGGCTCCTGCGGCGCCCCCGCTGCCGGTGATGCGGGGAGAGTCCAGGGGCTGCCCCGGCACCAGCGTGCCAAAGGGGCTGGAGGCCGCCACTGCGGCAGCTGCGGGTTTGGTAAAGGTAAGGGGCGGTGGCGGGAGGGGCGGGGGGAGTGGGGTCATGTTGGGGAGAGCTGGCGTTGCGCGGTTCTAAACGGCACTAGGACGCCGAAAGGCTATGGTAAAGAAGAAGGCGTGTCGTACAGCTCGTCCCGCCCCCTGCCACGCACCGGGGTGCTGCGTCGGGCGCCAGGACAGGTGGCGCGCCGCCCAGGTGGGTGTCGGCGGGAGGCCCTCGGACGACGTCCCCGCGCCCAGGCCTGCGAGGCCGTTCAGCCCCCCCGAGGGGAGCATGGAGTAGGCCATGTCCGTGACGCTGCGCCTGCGGACACGTGAGGGGGAGTGGGGAGGCAACAAATGCTTAGCTATCCATTGTGGTTACAGGACAGGGGTCATCACGCTGATGACCGGTAAAGGGGCCGTGTGGTGCACAGGCGTGCGGCGTGCAGGGGGCGTGCTAGTAGGCAGCAGCAGGCAAGGCGGCGTCCAAGGCAACGACGGTTCACGAGCAAGCCAGACCCCTCGGTGCCCTGCCCTGACCTCCCTCCGTCCACTACCCTCACCGCAGCAGGCTGGGGAAGTGCGCCTGCAGGCGCTCCGACGTGCGCGTCGCCAGCGGCGGCATGGGCGTGGCGGCGGTGGCGGCGCTGGCGTCTCTGTACAGTATCGGCGCGTGCAGGATGACGCCGCTGCCGCTGACCAGCAGCCCGCCGCTGCCGCTGGAGCTGTTGCCAGGGATGTGCAGGGAGCGACGCGCATGGCGGCGAGCAGCTGGCGGCGGCGTGCCGTCCCTGCTCCCGCTGGAGTGCCAGCCGCCGCCGCCGCCGCCGCCCTCAGCACCGCCGCCGCCAGCGCTGCGCGGCCCCGCGCGCGGCGTCAGCTGCCGCTCGCCTTCGTTGCTGCCGCGGCGGCCGCCGGCTCCGTCGGCCTCGCCCTCGGCACCCGCGGCCTCGGCCTCGCCGGCCTGGCTGCCGCCTTCACCCATGCTAGGCAGGGGCACGCCATCAAGCTCAAAATCGGCGGCAGTGATCACGTTCTCGCCGCGGCCAAAGGACCGCATCTCGTCGAGCCCAGGCAGGGGCGCGCGCACGGAGGAAGGCCGCAAGCCGCCCATATGGTACGGCGCACCAGGCAGCCGGCCGCCACTCATAGGCCGCTCCACCTCAGCCCCAGCCCCGGTCCCGCCGGCGCTGGCAGCCTCGCGCTCCGCCTCATGCATCGCATCGCTGCTCGTCCGGTACATGCCGACCGGGCTCACGTGCACGGAGCTGCTGTTGTGCTGTACGGCCGCTGCCGTACCGAATGCGGCGCCCGCCGTCGTGCCGGTGACACCCGAGTGCGACGCGCGCGTGGCGGCGGGCGGGCGCCGCGAGACGAGCGCGCGCACGGC
This sequence comes from Edaphochlamys debaryana, assembly GCA_016858145.1. Lineage (NCBI taxonomy): Eukaryota > Viridiplantae > Chlorophyta > Chlorophyceae > Chlamydomonadales > Edaphochlamys > Edaphochlamys debaryana. Next base: position 1,288,588 of record JAEHOE010000003.1, read on the forward strand.
CGGGGCACGCCAACCCGAGGCGCTCTGGGTCCTTGGCATCGTCAGAAGCGGAGGGCTGAAGCCACCCGCGTTCGTGGAGACCGAGGCCGACACCATCGCCGGAACGGAGTTGCGGGGCGTGAGCTGGCTGGGCGAGCCGTTGGTGGAGGATCCTCCTGCCATGTAGGGGACGTTGGTGTATGTGCTCATGGCCATGTTGCTGGGCCGAGAGCTGAGATCGCTGGGCAGGGCCCGTTCCGGCGCGGAGGATCTGTTGCCCCAGAAGCGATCCAGATCCTCGGTGTACGGCTCGGCGCCGCAGTCGCTCGGCATGGTGCCCGTCCGGCCAGACAGGGCCGAGGTGCGGTCGGGTCCTAGGGTGCGCTCCGCATGCTCCGCCGACGAGCTGAGTCCGGTGGCGCTGCCGGCGGTGGCGGCGGTGGAAGCAGCAACGGCACTGGCGGAAACGGTCGAAGCAGCATTGACGGTCGCGTTGACGGCAGCAGCAGCAGAGACGGCGGCTGCGGAAGCCGCAGCGGCGGCTGTCGCCGCCGCCGCTCGGTTGGCGACGGCGCCGGCGGACGAAGCCGACAGGGCGCCGCCGCCGTTGCTGCCGCCGTTGATGGAGCTGTCCTCGGCGCCGCCAGTGGCGCTGCCGCTGGGGCTGCGCGGGATAGAGTTGACTCGGGACAGCGGCAGCGAGGAAACCCCAAAGGAGCTGCCCTGCCGCCTCAACACGCGCGCGCCCTCACTCGCCCGGCTGGTGAGGCCGCTGCCCATGCGCTCGACGGCGCTGCTGGGCCCAGCGCTGCCGGGGCCGACGGCGGCGGCGGCGGCGGCGGCGTTGGGGCCGGCCTGCGTGAAGGGGTTTGGACCCGAGTCCTCGTTGCTCGTTGGCATGCCCTCGTGCAGCGGCGGCAGCGGCGGGGACAGCGGCTGCTGCTGCTGCCACGCCGGGACCGACGGGGAGCGAGTGAAGGAGGGGCCGGTCGAGGAGCCGAAGGAGAGGCTCGATACAGAGCCCAGCGCAATGCCGCTCGTGGGGTGCGAGAACGAGGCCGCGCCTCCACGTTGGCTACCGCCGACTGTGATTCCGGACGTGTAGCCGCCGCCGTACATGCTGGCGCCGCCGGCGAGCGATGTGGTGAAGGAGTTGGTGTGTGTGGAGATTGACACCGAGGGGGTGAGGCAGGGGGGCCCCATAATTGAAGCCATGGAAGGGCTGGGCGTGAGGCCGTGGCGGGGCGTGGGGGCGGGCGGGAGCGGCGGCGGCGGCGCGTTGGCGAGCGAGGGCGGCTGCGCGGAGCCGCGGCGGCGGTGGCGGCTGGGGCCGGAGCCGGGGCCGCCGGTCGAGTTGCGGGCGTTGGCGGTGGGGGAGGCGGGGCCGCCCGTGTTGACGGGGCCGACGGTGAAGGAGCCCGAGCCTGCCCCCACCGCCAGGTTCTTGAGGTGGCGGCGCTTGAGCAGCTGGATGGCGTCATGGGGCATGATGTCGGCCTGGGAGGGGGTGGGGAGGAGAGAAACGACAGAGGATTAGACTGGGAAGGAGAGGATCGGAGGAAGGGCGTCACGTGTAGGGCACAGGCGGGGGCGCACAATCAGCCAGCACGAAGCCTCCTGTGTCGCCTCAACCGAGCCCCCCAACCGCCAACCACCAACGGCCCAGCCCCAACCGCCAACTGCCAACCGCCCCCGGGCGCCCACCATGAGCAGCTCCGACACCGCCATCTCCGCCTCCAGGTGCTTCATGTAGAGCACCGCCGCCAGCTCGTCCGCCAGGCAGCAGCTCAGCTCGAACAGCGACTCGTCCAGCGGCGGCGGCTCCTCCTCATGGTGGGAGACCCCCTGCGCCGCCCGCTGGCCGCCCTGCGACGACGAGCCCGCGCCCGCGCCGCCCCCGCTGTTGCTCTCGGGGCTGCTGCCCGCGCTGCCGCTCGCGCCCGGCCCGCCGGAAACCACGCGGCGGGCCTTGGGCCGGGCTACGAGCAGCAGGCCGAAGCTGTGCTCCAGGCACTGAATGGGAGCCACCAGGAAACCCGAGGCGCTCAGGTGGTCCCCCAGGACCACCATGTCGGGCGGGGGCGCCCAGGGCGAGCCGGGGCGGGGCATGGGCGAGGGCGGGGAGCTGCGGCCCATGCCGGAGGAGGAGAAGGGCCGCGGAGTGCCCGCCGGCGGCGTGGCGTAGGCTTCGGCGCTGCTGGGCCCGTCGTTGTCCGGGCTGCCGCTGCCGCCGGCGCCGGCGCCGGCGCTGCCCCCGCCGGCCGCCGCAGCGGCCCGGTGGGAGAAGTCGGCGGTGGCGGTGGGCGTGAAGCCGGGGTCGAGGCGGGCCTCGGCGGCAGCGGCCGCGGGGGCGAAGTCGGGGGCCGGCGGCGGGGGGTTGAGGTCGGCGAAGCAGGCCGCGGCGTGCTCGTCCAGGCAGGCCAGGAGGGTGGGCAGGTCCCCCAGGGCCACGAAGCCGTCGTCGTCGTCGTCCTCGTGCCCCTGGTGCTGGTCCTCGCCGTCGCCCTCCTTGGCCCGGCCGCTGTCTTCCTCCGATATGGCCCGGCGCATCCTGCAGGGCGGGCGAGGGGGCAGAGGTGGGGGCTTGAGCAGCGTCGAGCTGGCTTTGCAAGTGGAGGCTGGGCAGTTCCTGCGCTTGTGGCTCCCCTGCCCATGACCGCAAACCCATCCCACAGCCGCAGAGCCTCACCATGGTTTGAGGTCCGGGCAATGTGCTAGAGGCACCAGCACTGCCAGGGGCGGCGGCTTGGCGCCGCTTCCGCTCATGCCGGCGCCATGGTGGCCACCTTCGCCACCCGGGTTGGTGCCCTCGCCGTTGGAACCTTCTAGATCCATTAGGTCATCTCCCTCGCCCGGTGGCAGAGTCATAAGTAGGAACGCTCCGAAACCGTCGTACAGCTCTGCCACGTAGGCTGCCAGCGTTCGTACTATGCCAGCCACGTCATCCTCAGCAATCATCCTGGCGAGCGGAGGCAGGGGGCACCAGTCATAAGGGGGCGGGCTGGATTGAGCGCAATCTACGAAAGCAGCGGCGAGAAAGGCCTCCAGTGCTGACTTGGCCAGAGTTGCAACCCCGATGCCTCCTTAGCCCACCCCCGCCCCTAAGGCCTAGGGTAAACCCGTGCCTCCGCTCACGCCACGCTCCTCCCCCCCTTGCAACCCGCGCCCTTTCTGGGGCAGCCCCTCCCCTCCCACGGTCCCCACCCTCCACCCCCCGCCCCCGCACGCACCTCATCTTGACGGCCGACAGCAGCGTGTGCTGCCGCGCCAGCCAGGCCAGCTCCGCGCTCGCGTCCGAGGCCGCAGCGTCGGTGGCGGAGGGCGCGGCGGTGACCACCACGGCGCTGCTGGAGAGCTGCGACGACGCCGCCACAGACCCTGACGCCCGCGCCTGCCCCGGCGCCGACACCACCGTCACCATCCGCAGCCCCCGCTGCCGGCCCTGCATCGCCCAGGCGCCCAGCAGCGCTGTCGCCGCCACACACGCCAGCACGGTGACGGTCAGCAGGGCCAGGCCCGAGGCCCAGGCAGGCATCGCCGCGACGAGCTGCGTGGGCTTGGAAAGGGCGGGGGCCACCAGGACCCCAGCGGCCAGGGAAGCGCCAAAGCTGCCCCGCGCCGCCGCCAGCTGCGCCAGCCAGCCGCTGGAGCTCCGCCGCCCCGACGCAGGGCGGGCGATGGCCGCCGCCTCCGCCGCCAGCACCGCCGCCGCCAGTAACGCCAGCAGGCCCGCCGCCACCTCCGGTGCCAGAAAGGCGCCAAACACAGCCGGCATCGCCACGGCCGCGGCGGCCACCGCCCACGCCCCAACGCCTAGCGCGCGGGCGCTGTTGGCCGACTGCCCGGCGGAGGAGGGCGGCGGCGAGACCAGCGTGACCGCGGAGCCGCTGGCCCCGGCGGACGACACCGTGTGTCCGATGCTGCCCGACCCTGGCCTCGTGTCGGGCGCAACAGACAGGGACTTGCAAAAGAAGTCCCCCGCCTCGTCGGAGGGGCTGCTGTGCACGCCCTCCGTGTTGGCCGCCGCCACGGCGGCGGCGGCGGCGGCAGCGATGGCGGCGGCGGCCTCCGTGGCGGCGGCGCCGTTGGAGGACGCCCGCGGCGTGTGCGGCGGCGAGTCGGCGGCCTGGACGTCTGGGTCGCAGCAGCCCTCTTCGTGCTCCAGCACCAGCGGCACGCCGGGCGCGTGGCTGCCGGTGCTGTGCCACGAGGCGCGGCGCGACCACACGTTGAGCCGCGCTGTGGGGAGCGGCGAGGGCGCGGCGGAGGCGCCGCCGGCGCGGCCGGCGTGCAGGGGCGACGGCGCGGCGGAGGTCATGCTGGAGCGGCGGTTGGGCATGGGCGACGGCGCCGCCGACACGAGCAGGGAGGCGGGGCCGCCGGGGCTGGCCAGGCTGGGCGCGTCGGAGCCGGCCGAGGGGGCGAAGCTGCGGCGCAGCGCCAGGCCGCCCGAGGGCACGCCCACGCGCTGGGAGGAGGAGCGGAGCAGCAGCCCGGGCGCGGGCGCCAGGGCGGGCTCGCCCGCGACGCTGGCGTTGAGGGCCTGGCCGAAGGGGAAAGGAGCGCCGGGCGCAAATGGCTCCTTCATGAGCTGCAGCCGGCTGAAGGCAGCGCTGGCGGTGGTGGTTAAGACCGGGGGTGCGTTGCCGGGCGCTGCGCCGCTGACGCTTGGCGACACGATCGTGCCCAGGGTCGTGGCGGGGCGGGCGATGGACGGGCAGCGGCTGAAGCCGCCCAGGGCGCTGCCGCCGACGCCGGCGCTGAGGCCGTTGTGGGGGCCGGACCCGGGGCCGTCCACCGAGCCCGTGGCAGCCAGGGGCAGGGAGGCGCGCGGCAGCATGTTGCGTGCGGAGGAGACGCGGCTCAGCTTGCCGGGGCGGGTGAGGGGCCCGCTGCCGGGGCCTTGCGGCTCCGGTATGGAAGCCGTGGCGGCGGCGGAAGAGGTCGCCGGCAGCTCGCCGGTCACGGTCGGAGTCCTGGGTGGGCTCGCGGGCTCAGAGGCTTGGCCGCTGGAGCCAGCCTCGGAGCCGCGACGGGAGCGGTCCAGCGGGGTGCCGCCGCGGGGCGACTGCGCCAGCGGCGTGCCCGGCTGCGAGACCACCCGCTGAGCGTCCTGCAGCGCAGCACGCCAGCGGCAAGCAACCGCCGCACGCAGCGCACGGCGGTGCAGGGCGGCGTTGGCCATGGCGGAGCCGGCGCGGGCGCCACCGCCGCCGCCGCCCGCGTTGCCGCCGCCGCCGAGCACGTCAGCGCCGCCGCCGTTGGCGCCGGTGAAGCTCTGGTTGGTGGGCAGGCCGCGGGCCAGCGCAAACGCCGCCAGGCCGCTGCCTCCGCCGCCGCCTGCGCGGGTGCCGCCGCCGCCAAGCGCGGCGCTGCTACTCGATTTGTGGCGGGTGAGGCCCGAGGCGCTGCCCATGGCGTCCTCCTCCTCTCCCTCCTCGCCCTCGTCGGAGCTAGCGCCCGCGCCTGCCGCGGCGGCCGCCGCCGTCGCCGTCGCCACCGCCATCGCCATGGTCTGGCCGTCAGCCGTCGAGCCCAGGACGTCACCGCCGCTGGCGTTGCTGTCCGACGCGATGTCGTACAGGTCGTACGGGTGTGTTGAGGTCGGCTGCGTGCGCCGTCTCGACACCGTCGCCAACAGCGCCCCCCGCGGCTGCTGCGGATGCGCGCTGCGACTGCGGCTGCGGCCGGCGGCGGCGGCGCTGGATGCGCTGGCCAGCAGCGTGGCCGCGGCCCGAGCCGCCGTCGACCGCTCATCCAGCTCCTGCTCCTGCCCCGTCTCGCCCTCGCCCTCGCCCGCGGCCCTGCCAGCACCGTCCCCAGCGCTCGCCGCGCCGCCGCCGTCCTCCTCACCGCTGCTGTCCTCCTGGCCGTCAGCCGTGTGGTCGTCGTAGTAAGACTGGTACTTGGCTAGCATGGCTCTGCGCAGCTGGTTGTTTGCGAGGACGGTGGAGGCGCCGCCGCGTGCGAGGAGCGTGGGCATGGAGGCGTGGCGGTGCGCGGGCGGCGCCTCTGCGCCGGCGATGCTGCGGCTGAGCAGGCGGGAGCTGCCCGGGCGGGAATGGGCGGGGTGGGGGTGGTGGCCGGCGTGGTGGGCGTGGTGCACCGTGTGGTGGGCGAAGTGGGCGGGGTGGCGGTGGCGGGCGGAGTAGCCTTGGGAGCCTTGGGAGCTGGCGGGGGCGTGGGACTGGTGGGAGGGCGGGCGAGAGTGGCGGTGGAGGGGCTTGCTCGAGGATGCAGAGATCACTGACGTGGACGAGATGGGTCGCTGGTGACTAAGGTGCGGCTGCGAGCCGCTGCCGTACCGCCTGCCCGCCGATGACGGCACGCCCTGGTGGCCGCCGCTTTGGGGCGTGCGCTCGTCCTCCGGGGTTCCGCCGCTTGCGCTGACTGCAGTGGAGACGTGGGGGGAGGCGAAGCGGGTGCCGGCCAAGACCATCCTCCCCCCAGCGGTCGACGCAACCCCCCGGAGCGCTTCGCCCGAGGTGGACCGGGTCGGAGGCCCCACGCGGCCGCCCGAGCCCGGCCCCGGGACCAGCGAAAGCGAGGTGGTTCGAGATGTGGACCCGCCTGTTGGCTCGCTCGCCAGAGGGGCGCTCCGAGGCCCGAAGGGGCCAAACTCGGCCACCTCCCCCCGGTACGACTCCTTCGCCGCCTGCAGCCCCGTCAGGGAGGTGCGGGAGCTGTTGCCCGGCCCGTGGCCGTCGCCGGACCCAGAGGCCCGAGACCGCACGGATTGGTACCGCAGCTGCCCCGTCTTGGTGTCGTGGCTGGAGTTGTACGACCCAATGGCGGAGCTCGGGCCGCCGTCCTGCGACAGCGACAGCCCGCCGCAGCCCGCCGAGTGCCGCGTCAGCTCAACCGCCGCCGCCGCTGCTGCCGTCGCCCAGCCAGCCGCCTCCCGCGGCGGCGTGCCGTCGTGGGTGAGGCGCGAGGCCAGGGACTGATGGGCGCTGGATCCAGATCCAGATCCAGACGGCCCGCGAGAGGCGCTAAAGGGCATGCGCTTGGGCCCCTGGCCCGCATCGAGCCCCGGCCCCGGTCCGGGCTCGGGGTCGCCGTGTGGCGCGCCAGGCTGTTGCCGCGTGGAGCGGTGGGAGCGAGGGGCCCCGCCCGCGAGGACCTGCAGCCCGCTGGGGTGGACAGCTCTGGTGCTGCCGCCAGCGCTGGGGGCGTCTCGGGCGGGGCTGGAGGGCTCTTGACCGGCCGCGGGCGTTGACCGCCCCCCCTCGGGCTGTGCGGCCTGCTGAGGCGGGGGCTGCGAGGAGGAATGGCTCCCTGACTTGGTCACGGCGGACGCCGCCCTCCGGAACGCAGCAGCGAAACCGGAGCCAGCAGTCGGCGTGGAGGCGGCGGAGCTGGCGTGCGGCGGCTGAGAGGCGGCGGCCAGGGAGGCCGGGCTGCCGGGCTCGCTGCCCGTTCCGGCGCCCTCGGACTGGCTGTGTCGCCGCCGTTTCAGGCGGGGAAAGCCACGCCGGCGCCACTTGGCGAAGAATGACGCGACACCTGATCCGGGCGCCATAATCCTGAGGATTGGGGAGCGATAAGCGTGGTGGGCGTCAGGCAGAAACTGGGTGGAGGGAGGAAAACGGCCCTGAGACCGCGCGGTTTCGGCCGGTCGTGATCCGGGCATGATGCTCCGTACCAGCAGGCCGTACCGGTTGCACATACATGCGCCGCGGCCCGCCCTTTCGTGCTTTTGCTAGTTCAACGCACGGCAGAGGGCGTTCTGGCGTGGAGGCAAAGCTTCCCACCAAAGGAGGGTGTGAACTCACACTGCGGGGAGGTCCCGGCCTGCCGCCGGCGCGCCTTGGGGCCCGACAGCGATGGCCCCCGCCGGTCCTGCAGGCCAAAGTGGAAACCCTTAGTGCGGCTTTGCGGCTCTGTCACGGCTCACGCGTTGTTATTGACGCGAACGCAGTCGTTAGCACTTCGCTGAGCCCGGCCGGGCGGCCGGCTGGGGCGGCGTGGGGTTTGCGAGTTCCGCGCGCCAATCACTGGTTTAAGGGCTGGCGGAGTTATCGACGGCACGTTGCTCCAGCGAGTCAAGTTGGGCATTTTGCTCCACACGCGGCAAGTATGTCATGCGAGGCCTCGGACAGCGCGTAGCCCAGAATCCGCGGTGAAGAATGCTCCCAGAGCGCAGTCAGCCTCACCTGCTGCCGCGTGGCGCACTGACGCCTGCAACGGTGCTTATCTCGTTATCGAGCCAGGCGTGGGTGCTGGTCCACCGTGCTTCCGCATAGCCGGCGACGTGGCAAAGAGTGCGCTTCAGCGGTGTTGCGGGTTGGTGAACTGTTAAGCATCGCTGTGCAACACTTGGAGCGAATTCACGTTTTGATTGTCTGTGAAAAGGACTACGTCTGGGCTAAGAGGCAGCCAGCAATAATACTCGCTACGTGTGGATTTGCGTACCCAGCGGAACCGAGTGACCTCACATTTGCAGCGCACCCCACCAGACTGCAGACAGAGTTGTCTCTACATAGGCCACCCCCGTCCGCGTTTCGCGGCAACTGAGCGGAGGTCTGACCACCCGAATGACTGAAGTGAGGTGGGGCAATACACTTCTCGGCCTGATGTCCCTTGACCTCGTGCTTGCTACAACTACTTGCGTCGGTATGACCACCGCTTTGTGCTTGCGCCGTGCCGCTTTCAACTGCTGCCGTCAAAAGCACGCCAAAGTAGCGCTTTGCCAGGACTCTCTGTCGACAAACAACCAATGGATGATTACGTGCCAGGGTCGCCGCGACTCTGGAGCCAAGATTGTAACTGCGCGTCCGGCGCTGACACGTATGGATCGCCCGGCTCTGCCGGCTCCAGCCCGCAGTCTGTCAGGACGCGTCAGGACTCGTGTTGTCCCTGCACGCAAGCGCTTACAGCAGCACTTAGGCGTGGGTTGGCGCTTGTGTTCTGGCACTGACGGCTGCTTGTGGTCGCCCGCCGCGTCCCCCCTTTTGAGTCCATCTTTCCATCTATCCGTCCACACGTGTCAACATTCCCCAGCCCCACACGCCGATATCTAGGGCTGGGACCTAGGGCTTCCCCGTATGCTGGTACGCATCCTGCTAGGCGGTATTGCACTGCCCGCGAGTTGGTCCGGCGGAGGGGAGGGATGGCTAGGCAGAGGATGGCGGGAAAGGCCTGACACGCGCAGGGGGGCTCGGGCTCGGGCTGGCAGCAGCAGCGTGAGTTGCCGCGTAGTTCTGTCATCTGCAATTCTCACTGTGGCCGTCGACCGGCCAGGCCAATCCGGAACCGTGGCGCGCCTAGTCCTCCGCCGGTCGGCGCCGGTGCCCACCGTCTCATTTGAGCACTCAGACACAAATTGTGCGAGGCCATTCATGTACCAGTCTCATTGAGCATACACAAGGTGCCGCAGGCGTCGACCCCGCATGCCCTTTTGACTTACGGCGGCCAACCCCAAGTTAGCATGTCTCGAGACCGCGACGACCGTGGTGGTGGACGCGACCGCGAGCGTGGTCGCGAAAAGGACGATTACGGACCTTCGTCGGCGGGTGTAAAGAACAAGGTGTCCGTTCTGGTTCGCAACATTCCACTGACCTACACGTGAGGATCTATCGGGTTGTGCTGTGCTGAGGAGCGTAGGCCGGCTGGGAGCGGTGCCTAGCACCCGGGCATGCAGGGGGTGATCGAGCTCGGTGCAGCGCTCGGCGGCAGCAAGGTCGGACGACTGGGGGTACTCGTCGCTCATGCGAGCAATGTTGATGCTTTCAGCGTCCGGGGAGCATGTCGGTCCCTGAGAGCCCACGGCACGCCCGTCCCCTCCCCCCTTGTTCCCCCCTGCGCCCGCGCAGTGCCGAGGACCTGCGCGCCAAGTTCGAGAAGTTCGGCGAACTCCGGGACGTGTACATTCCGCGTGACTACTACACGCAGTGAGTTCCAGGCGCAGGGGCCTGGCGGGGAGGCTGCACGGCGGCGCAGTTGGGCTAGGGTCGAGAGCATCAAACCCAGAGAGTGCGCGGCAGGCCGGCAACCTCGACAGCCTTGATGGACAGAAGCAACGGGCTGTCCGCATGGGGATGGTGGGCATGGGCCACTCATGGCACACTCGGGCCGGCCCATTTGACCGCCGCTGTTAATCAGGGCCAGCGTGGAAGGCCCCGACCCCCGCCCACGACTTGGTTGCGCTGGGGCCAGAGGCGCAAGCCCGAGCACAAGCCCGAGCGCAAGCGCAAGACCTGCGGGCCGGCACACGGGTTCCGCGGGGAGCATCCTGTTTGAGGCCGAGCCGAGGGGCACATAAGCGCAAGTGCAAGCGGGCGAGAGTCCAGAGCCGAGCAAGCGGAGGAAGGGCACAAGCAAGCCAAGCAAGTCCAGACCGCAGGCGGCCATCAAGCTCCTCTGCTTGGCGGTGGGCGTTCAGGGGCGGCCGTGTAGCACAGTGCCGGTAGCTACTAGACCCCCTTGTGCTTGGGGCGGGCCAGGGCCCTGTGGTGGAGGCGCTCGTGGACGGGTGCTCTGGCTGCGGCCTATCCCGCACGCTCAAGCACACCCATTTGCTCTTGGGGATGTGCCTCCTGGCTGGGCCCGAGACCTGCGCCGCTGGTCCCTCAAAACGACCGCTGGTCACGTCCTCCCTGGTGCCTTCCCGCTCCCTACCAGACGCTCCCGTGGCTTCGGATTCATCGAGTTCCGCGATGCACGGGGTGGGTCGGACTGGTTGGGAGATAAGGAGCTCTTATGTTACGCCGCGGACAGGCGTGCTGCGCGCTCGCTGTTTCTCGACCTGCTCTCATGAGCGGCGCCCCTGCACTGCTCTAAACTCGTGGCCCAAACGCAGATGCCGACAATGCGATCTACGACATGGACAAGACGACGATAGATGGCCGAGAGATCAACGTGAGCCGGATCTCGCAAGGCCAGCGGGAATGCTTGCAAGTGCAGGGAGCAGGCGGGCCGGAAGGGTGCGAACGGCTGATGTTGTCCAGGAGCACGACGTGTTTCGTGACAGTGACAAAAGGTCACGTCTGCGGGCCTTGACCGCTCGCACGCGCAGGGCTAAGCCCAGATTCGTAATGTGGCAGTGGCATGGGCTCAAGGGCAAGCACCCAGTTGTACCGGGCAGGACCTGTGTCAAAGTCGCTCCGCCCCGCAGGTGTGCCTGTCTAAGGAAGGCCGCAAGACACCCCGGGACATGATGATCATCGAGACCAAGCAGGGGCCCACGGGCGCCAGCGCCGGCGGTGAGCGGCGGCCCCGTGTGCTTAGCGCGTCCTGCCCTGCCTCTTACCCGGGGCCTCCGCCTTGTTTATAGGCAGCCTGGCCGTGCCAGGCCCGTAGACTGCGTGTCCTGTTCGACAAACTGTCGCCCGCCCGCCCGCCCGCCACCCCTCCTTGCAGGCGGGTACAGCGGCGGACGGGACCGTGACCGCGACCGGGACCGGGACAGGCGGCGCTCCCGCTCCCGCTCCCCCCGCCGCGGGGGTGGCCGGTACGGTTCGCGCTCCCGCTCGCCGCCGCGCCGGGGCGGCAGCAGCTACCGCAGCCGCTCTCGCAGCCCGCGCGGCCGCAGCGACCGGGATCGGGACCGGGACTATGGTCGGGACCGGGACCGCGAGCGGGAGTACGCGCCGCGCCGGAGCAGCCGCAGCCGGAGCCGCAGCCCCCGGCGGGACCGGGAGCGCGAGCGGGAGCGCAGCCGCAGCCCCCGCCGCGACCGCAGCCCCAGTCCCCGCGTCGAGCGTGGACGCGACAGGGAGCGCAGCCCGCGGGCCGATGCCGACGCGTCACCCAGGTGCGGATGGCGTACGCGCGGCTTGCGGCCTGAGTGGGCAGGGACGTACCAGTGTGGACAGAGCCCTGTCCCGGGAGGGCTGCCAAGGGGCATGGCGTACACCGTTGCACAGCGCGCCTGCCATGGCCAGCGGCAGGGGTTGGGCCTGCTGTGTGCGCCCTGCGCTCGCTCCTGAGGGTGTGCGGCCGCCTTCGCTCTCAGCTTGCGCCTTCTTCCGGGCTTGCCTGACCTCTATCGTACTCGGGCTTCGGCTCTGTTCCCGCAGGGCCGACCGAGAGCGTAATGAGGCGCGGCAGGACTCACCCCGGCCGCTGGCATCTGGTGACGGGGGCGCGAGGACGGAGGAGGGCGCCGCGGGGAATGACGACTTCTGAGCGGTGGAGCCTGGGCTGTGCAGGGTCAACGGCACCCGCACGCCTGTCCTTGAGCCGCGGCTGCTGAGGCTAGACAGCTGCCAGCCTGTCGACAGGCGTTGCCGGAGGCGAATAGCGTACCGTTGTTGTGGTGGCTACCTTTCCGAGCGTGCACACGGGTTGAAGTTGGTCCCCCTGCGGGAGGGATGATGTGCTGCTGTTTAGATAGGTTGGTTGGAGAGAGATAAAACATGCGGACGGGGGTAGGGGCTCGGGATGGTGGCGGGTGGGGGCGTCTCGAGGGTTGCTGCTGATGTGAGGGAAGCCTGATTGGCCCTGTCTGTCGGCCTCCGTCTGGCATTGACTGATGAGTAGTCGAGAACAACTCGGACGGCAAAAAGACGGCAAATAAATGCGCATTACGAGGGGTCGGGGGGCATAGCCTCCATGCGCATTACGAGGGGGTGGGCACGCGCTGCTGGGCTTGAGGGCTGTTTGAGCCGGAGCAGAGTGTGCACGGCGCCAGAACTTGTGACGTGGGCCTGGGCTTGTTTCATGCGCAGTTGGAACCCCCGCTGTCAGACGCTCGTGTGGCGGCCAAGAAACCCAACTCGTGTTCCCTCCGGTACGATCCGGCGTTTCTCCCGCAACTCTTGTTACCGCCCATACAATAGCATCTCCATACACGCGTTTGTGCATACATGCTTCGCCTTGGCGCTCTCAACGACTCTCAACAACTCGCGCCAGACTCGCGCTACAACTCTAGTGTGCACGTCTCGATTGGCTGGCCGAACCACGTGTAGCAACGTTGTTGTCGACACGTATGCTAATTGTAGGCCTCGAGGGCTGGTGGGTGTGCAGTGTGTTGTCACTGAATGCGCATGGGTGAACAACCGCGACGTCACAACTGATGTCACCACTGCATAAACCTACAATGCATGCGGTCGGATGGGCTGGACATGGGCTCGGGCTTGACATGCGTGGCAAAGCTGGCGGGAGCCCGACCGGAGTTCGGCATGCAAGCCAACCGCGGTGCATTTGCCGGTTGGGATCGCGAGGTACTGGAGGGGTTCGTGTGGGGCACTTTCCTGGCCGGCTGGGCAAGAATGTTACGTGGCGGACAGAACTTTCTCGCCGCTAGGAGTCAAATTGTTACGGCCAGAACACCTTCCGGCGGACCCCCAGAGAGTTTCAATGCGGCGGTGGTGGGGCCCTGGTCACACCTGCCCCTCCCGCCCCCCCTGCGCTCCGTCACCTCAGCTGGCCACCCCTGGCAGGCCCTGGCTTGGCCTCCTACACCCCGCACAGCATCCCACACTGCCAAGTCACGGGCCCTGGGCCAGAACATTGGGGCCTTGCGGAGGCAAAATGTTCCATGGCGGGCAGAACTTTTGCATCATTTGGGGCGGAAATGAAACATTCTGCCAGAACTTTTCGGCCATAACGGCCGGAAATGTTCCAGCGTCCGTAACATTTCCGTAACTTTGTAACTATGATAGCAACACCGCCCCTCCTTGACGCAGTCCCCGCTCCCCCGCCCGGATGATCTTGCTGAGGGCCATCACGTCCACTATGGGGACGTCCTTCTCGTACGCCGGTAGACACGCAGTGGGTTCTCCCCAAACTTCCGTGAGTGTCAGTACACACTAGGCACGGGGCACTCGACGCAAGACGGGAGTAAACTTGCGAGCTAAGGCCAAGGGCGCTGCCCAGGACTCGCGGCGGGAGAGCGGCGACTGACGGACGCCGTGCGGAGCGCAGCTCCGAGCAAATGTCGACAGGTAGCACAGAGACAGCGCCGAGCGGCACTAGAGAGGCAAGACGTTGCACAACTCTAGAGTTACAGGTCTCTTGTACGCATATGTGCGGTGCTCCCGTCTAAACGAGACGGGAGCCGGGCTCAAGCCTATCCCCAGCCGCGGGCGGGATAGTTGCCGTACAGCATGCACGCCGTACCATACACGCGTACCACCACCACCGAACTCCTACGATAGTGTGCTAGCGACGATAGCTACTGCTCTGTCATGAGGGCTGCCTGGTTGGAGCCGTGTTGGACGGTCCTGGACGGTGTCCTCTGTAGACAGCTCAGAACAGCGCCCTGCACCCATGGCCATGCTGCAGGTCGAGGTAACCCTCTCTTGCACGCAGGATCGCCTTCGACGCTAGCAGGGGTAGAAGACATCAACGAAGCGTAGCGCTTGGTTAGGGGCGTAGGGCATGGTCGCGAACTACGCAGACCTGTGGGCGGCCTACCTTGTTGTCGTTGTCGCCTGTGAACAAGAGCGGAAGGAAACGCCGTAGCCCAGCTTACCTGGGGCTTACCTGGGGCTTACCTGGGGCTTACCTGGGGCTTACCTGGGGCTTACCAACGCTGGCGGGGCCCGGGGGAAAAGCGGGCGGAACATGAGTGCGGGAATGCGTGCCGTGCGATGTACGAGCACGGTTTTCGGCGCTCAGAGTGTCTGCAAGGTTACAGAGCCATTGTCTCATTGGTAGTTGCTCTAAATCGTGGGCTGCCTCTGCGGCCGGTCCAGACGACTTCGCGAATCCCGACCCAAACGTCGACACACAAGACCAGCCATTTCTGCTGAATCATTAGCAGACATGAGGTGATAGTAGCATATGTAGCAAGGCCGTAGAGGCCCGGCTGAGGCTGCGCGACATGTCAGTCTCGCGTTTGAAGCGGGCGCTCCTAGCACTACTGCTGGCAGCCGGAGGTCTGGCATTGGGAGCTCGTGAGACGCCGGGACCGAACGGCGCCCGACCTTCCTCCATTGCCTTGCGGACCGGCAGCGTCGACCTGGCGTGAGTGTTGCGCGTCAGTGGACGTTGCACGCATACGGGCATAAAGTCGTTCCAAGCTTCTTAGGGCGCGTCTTAGGCAGACCTTGACCTTGGGGGAGTCGCGCCCTCCGGAGGCTGTTTCGGGGAGTCGGGGTCCTGCGCCGGGAGCCGAACGCCTGACGCGGGATGCACATGTGACATCTTGTCCCCGTTGGTTCGTGGAAGCAATGTGATCATGGGAAAGAGTACGGAGGGGAGAGGGGCGCCGGGTGTGTCAGCCACCCGGGGGTGACCCCCTGCGGTTCGTGTCACAGCACCGGCCGGGGGGCCCCCAGCCCCCTGCAGTGGTGACGGAGTGCACAAACTCGGCACCATCATACCTGCAACATTATCCTCTGCTGTCCTGGACTGATCATTGTGACGGGTGTGGCCAGCTTGCTTGGCCGGCATAGGAAAGGTCTCTGATAAGCGCGCTGTCGCGGTACGAGACTGGGGGCGTTGTGCAGATTAAGCATTCTTGCCATTCTTCCGTGTCGGGGACGCATGCAGCCATGACATGCTGTGCCTGGAGTATCATGGCTTGCTAGTGCTTGAACATGTGCCCCCGCCCGCCCTGCGCAGATCGGCTAAAGAGAGGGTTGCAAACCGCCGAACACCCGCATCGCGTGACGAGCTCCCTCGTCTGCTCCTAGTGAAGCTTGAGACTGGTGAGGGTTGGCCGGGGTCTGCGGGGAGGAGCATCTGGGCTGCTCTGGGAATCGGGCCCGCATCTCAACATGGGATTCAGAGGAGTGGGTCAGGGCAGCGAGGCCTGAACCGGGATTCACCTACTGCATTGTTAATGTCTTGCCGAAATTACAGGCACTGGGAAAGCGTTCCGCGGCGACGTGCTTGCGGGCGGCGGGCAGGTGGTGGGGTACATCCCCGATGACACGGTCATGGTGTGGGGCCCGCCCGGGCTGATGGAGGATGCCGCCAGCAAGCACGGAGCCAATATGGTCGGTGGGGCGTACGGTCAAGGGGGGATGGAGTAGACTAGCCGGGTGGGCGTCAGTACAAGGAGTTGGGGTTGGCGGCGTGCAGAGTCATGCTAGGGGCTGAATGTATGCGGGTATGCTACGTGCTCTATTAAACAGTCCGTTGGGGTCTTGGCGAGTAATCCCGTTTGGCCTACAGACCGCTGTTCACGGGCCGTTGCGTTTGCTCGCATGCATCCCCCGCCCGCCAGGCCGACTTTGCTGCCAGTCAAAAGGCTCCGGGCGAGCTGAGGCGCGTCGCAAGGGACGCGAGGACCCGGGCGCGTGCCCGCAAGGGCAAGGGCCCCTCCGCAGCTGGCCGCAAGGCCGATCCTGACCTCGATGGGTTCGATACCTGGCAGGAGACACAGGCAGCGGGGGGCTCATCAGGCCGGAAGCTGCAGGAAACGTCCAGCCAGCCGCTGTACGGCATCAACGTCCAGATCGTGAACGTGCTGCCGTACAGCGCTCGGCAGACCATTGCCGAGCAGTGGCCGGGCCTCCTCGCCACGGCACTGGGGCGCACTAATGCTAGCGACTCCTGCAAGCCCACTACGGATAACGTCCTCCTGCTAGCAAGTGGCCCGCCCTGGCTCCGCGTCTTCATGTGTCCTGAGGTAAGGCCCGGGGTCGATTAGCCGAGGCAGGGTCAACTAAGGAGGGCAATCTGTCAGGATCCTCGCCCTTGCAGTTAATCACTCAGCCTTGCATCATGCCGTGCTTCTGCAGGACATGGAGCTGGGGCTGCAGTGGCTGTTGGACCGAGCCGAGACCATTTGGGCCGAGCCCATCCACCGCGTTGGTTAGTACCGTGAAACCCCGGGCATGTCATCGGCAACGTCTCCTGTACCAGCAGGCCTGGCCCAAGCCTCCCTCCGCCTACGTTCCCCTGTGCAGAGGCATTCAACGCCAGGGCCGGGTGGACGCTGCAGACTGGTGAGGCCACCAAGACTCCTCATCACACTGCCGCCGCTCGTGCAGCCGCTGCTGCGCGCGGTCAGCTTGTTCAAGCAACCCTGTGCACACAAGTCGCGCGCGCGCCTGCTGACATCAGTACGCGTTTGTCGTACACCCCGCCCCTACCCTCCAGGCTCCCTTTCCTCGGACCGCTTCTCCTACCCGATCTCCATGCACAAGCCCTTCTGGCGGGCAGGTGTCATGGGCAACCGGGAGATCGTCATGGTGGGGGACTCCGGCCTGGACGTGGCTCAGGTGCGTGAGGGCGCTCGTGCGCACGGAAGGGCCCGCGCGCGACTAGCTAGCGCGACTGTGGACGGCGGGCGGCGTCGGCTGCATGGCGTTTCGGTTTCGGGCTGTAACCTCGCACTGCTTGCTTGGTAGTAATATAGGCGAACCCCTCCGACAACTGGCTCTATGGCCTGCTCAGCAGCGCGGCGCCTATCCCTTGCCCCCCTCTACCCACGCTTGCCCTGACGCCCCGCCCTCAGTGCTACTTCGTTGACAGCGCCTACGACCCCCTGGCGCTGTACAATGGCCTGGACGGGAGTGCGAGCAGGCCATCATGGCTGGTCCCAGACGCGCGCAAGGTGGGTGGGCCGGCTTTGGGCAGGATGCGCGGCTGAGTTCAGGATGGATCTGGATGAGCTACGCCATGCAGCTTGCCGGCGACCTCATGCCTACGTTTGGCAGCCCGCCCAACGGGCGGGGGACTAGGGGGACCCCCCATAACCCCCGCCCCCAATCCCCCATGACCTACATGACCACCATGGCACTGTACGGCACGCACGCACTTCCTTTGTAATGTGACGTATTCTGCCTGGGCTGCCGGGGCTGCGGTTAGCCCCATCGTGGCCTGCTTGGTGCCCCTTCGCGCATGCGTAACGTGCCGCACGTGCGACGCTGTGGCCCGCCTTGATCTTGACCCGGACCACAGGTGATCCACTACCGTGCAGCGAACGGCAAAACCCAGTACACGGATGAGAGTGGCCACGGCACGCACGTTACTGGTGAGGTTCGGTGCGTGCACCCGGGCTTGTGTGAGTGTGCGGCTTCATTGCCCGGTGGCGGGTCTATAGCCTGTACCAACTCCATTTCACGTTTCCCCCCTCCGCTGCCGCGCGCGCTTTCCTGACATGCGGGCCTTTCCGATCAAATGTAATGTGCGGGCCCTCCCTGTACAGGGAGTGTCGCGGGGGTCGCGGGTGACGGCAGTACGAGCTTCAGGGAGGACGAGGGCGCCGGCGCTGCGCCTATGGCAAAAATCTCTATGTGTGACTGTGGTGTGAGTGCGTGGGATGGGACTGGCGGCTAGGTTGGGCTGGGCGGCGTTGATGAAGACGGGCAGGCAGCAGCTGCGTTTGAGCTGGCACGAATGCCTGGTCGGGGCGTGGGGCGAGGGGAGTCGGGGTACCGTCACCGCGTGGTGCAACTGCCCAGGACTGATGCTAGATAGGGCAGCCGCTTACCGTCCTTGCATGAACTGCCTGCCAGGGCCAGAGAGATATGACGGCCGCGCTTTCGGTGCGTGGTGCAGGTGGCCGGTGGCGGCCTGAGTATCCCCACGCCCTACGAGTCAGAGTTCTACGGGGTGAGTGCCTCAACCCCTCGCTCTCTGGGGTCACGTCCAGGTCCAACTTAGTATCCGCAGCAATAATTGCAGCAGCAAATGCCCCCGAAGCGAGCTGGGGTTGCGCCCTCCTTTACAACTGAAGAATGCCCTCCGTCTCACTTGCGCATTCACCCCGCCCGCTGCATGGCCGCTTGGTTTGCAGCCCCATGTGGCGGTGGGCGCCAGCATCACGACCAACAGCTGGGGAGTGAGAGCTCGCTCGGCCATATCGTACGGCTGGAGGTGAGCTCGGTCGGGCTTGCTGACGTGCACTGCGTGGGCGGCGGTGCGGGCAGTTGGCGGCACATTTAGCGATCGGCACAGCAGCGGCACTATATGAGCTGGCCCATGGGCTCACGTGGGGGCCGCCTCGACCATGTCATGCTTTTTTGGGGAAGGCCAACAGCTGCACGGGCTCTGTGGGCTCAAGTCGCACGCCGCTGATGAGCCCGCGACCGCCGGCTGGCTGCGCATCCTACCTGCTTTGGCCTCAGGTCCAACAGCTTTGACCGGTACCTCTGGAAGAACCCCTACATCCTCCACCTGCACGCTGCGGGAAACAATGGTGGGTGCCTCCATGCGTGGTGACGTAGCAAGCCTATCGGCGCTCTGGGGGCGCCGCGGCTCGGCGCTAGATTTTCCTGCTCGTCTGCGCATCCGGGACAGGTGTGTTGATTGATCTAGTTTCCTCTGGAACCGGAACCGAAGGGGCCAGCTCGTAACGCCGCCCGCCCTCCCCTCACACCCCGTGGCTGGCAGGAAATGGAGCGGAGATGGGCAACACTGTCTCCGAGGACTCGCTGGGGAAGAACGTGCTATCGATAGGTGATCGGGAGACTTGTTGGCTGCTGGAGGTGGATGGAAACTTGAAAGCGTATGTGCTGCTGTACGGCGGGCAGACTCATAGAAGCCTGTGCGTGCACCCCCGGGGCTTCGCAGGTGCCTCGGAAAACTACCCCGAAAGTGGTGGCTTCTACTCCAACACGATGCTTTTCCGCTACACCAATGGGACAACGACCTATACCGACTCGGTGCGGCTTTCTTGCTTGCTTGCCTTGGCCGCACAAAGGAGCTGGCAAGAGCATTCCATCGTACCGTGCTTCGCACGCATGGGAGTTTCTCTGTATGTGTGTCACCCGCCAATGTTAATCCGCCATCGCCAACCTGCCCCCCTGCAGTTTTACCCATATGGTGGCGCGGGCTGGGACGCGTGGTACTCCATCGTGACCTCCGCAGCGGTGCGTGCCGGTAGTGCCCCAAGGCGGAAGTAAGGCTAGGAATGCAGGGTCGTCACTGTGCCACCTTGCTTGCCAGCTTGGCTTCGTCGGCCCATCGTGCGTTCTGATCCACTACCCGAGACCCCGTACGCTATATATAACTCGCTGCCACTACTGCCGCTGCAGGGCGGCCGGCTGTCTGTGGCTCTGGCGAGCCCCGAGAACGGCTGCGGCACCCTGGTTGGGACCTACACGGGCCGGGCGGTGCTCATGGACCTCAACGTCTCCGCCTGCGGCCTGTGGGCCAAGACCCAGGCGGCGGCCAACGCGGGGGCCGTGGGCGTGCTCTTCTACCGCACGGGTAGGTCGTGGTGCGCCAGGGGTCAAGCACTGCCCGTTTTCCATGCTGGCGTGAGCAGTTCTTCTGCCGTTACCTGCCATCGTCAGCCTCGCCCGCTCGTTCTGCCGCTCATGATGTGGGCCCCGGCCTTTTACCTGATGAGGCTTTATCGCTTTCCTTCCCTGGTGCTGCCTTGCGTTTTACCCCAGACGATGACTACGCCTTTTGGGACAGCACCTTCTCCAACTTGGGCGGTACCTTCCCCACCAACTGGACGACCTCAACTGTCAAGGGCGTGGCGGTGACCAATGTGGGTAACTTGAGATAGAACACATGCTAGTAATGCTCGCCCAGCCACTTTCTTGCAAGCGAGGTTCGCCTCTTGGTTGAGCGGTGGGCCTAGTAGCTAGTGGGGTCAGAGTGGGGTGGCGCTTCTAGGTCGGCTTTGCCCTATGTTCACCTGCTGCTGTGCCGTTCCTGCTCCTCTCCCGCAGAGGCATGCACAGTGGATGAAGAATGCGCTAGCGCTGTCTGGGGCCGACCTGCACATTTACGTCCCCAGCTCGGTAAGCTTCTGCCAGCGATGTTTGGCAGTGGCATGCTTGGGCAACTTGACGTGATGCCAGCCGTTCGGGAGTTTCATGCGGCATAAATTACCATGTGTTACTCCTTATTGACCCGCAGGCCGATCCGCTCGTCCTCAAGGTTCCAGGCGTGATGTCGGACTTTTCCAGCTACGGCCCAGCCTTTGTGAGACCCCGCGCCCAAAACCTGAACATGACAAAACAGACGTCGTGTGCTGGACCATATGTCAATGAACTAACGGGGAAACATTTCTGCAAGCAGAGACGGCTGGAGTTTGCTTCATTCCGCCCTTGACCTAGTGACCCCTTGTACCCCTCTCCTCCCTCAGGACGGACGCATCAAGCCGGACCTGGTCGCCCCCGGTAGGTGCCACTTGCCTTGCCTTGAGTGGTCAGAACCTGTAAACGGGCTTACCATTATGATGGAGCGGCGTAGCCTTGTGAAGGCTCTACAGTAACCCGCATCCCTTGCGCTCGCTTCACCCTTCAGGGACCAACATTATGTCGGCTAAGATGGGGTCCGGCGTCCTGAGCCGAAACAGTAAGCGGGGCGGGGCATATGCATGCTTGCATGCCGCAGACGGCGCTTCTATCTCTAGGAGCGTGGGGCTACCAGACAAGGGCAGACCACAAGAATACCGCGTGGTAGTTCATGGCTGAACAGCCAAGCGGTGCGGTGTATGTTGTTGGCCTCGACAGGCTCCACCTGTGACGCTGGGCTCACCAACATGCAAGGAACGTCCATGGCAACGCCACTGGTAAGGCCCGGGGTAGAAACCTCAGCAGGCATACTTGTGATTCATGACGCCGTGGGTTGTGGGGCCGGTGACTGACAGATAACCCATGGGTTTTGGCGCCGCTTGCTCCTGCACTGACGCTCTTGCCTGTGCTCTGACGCTCTTCCTACAGGCGGCAGGCCACTTCGCCCTCATGCGCCAGTATTTTAGGCAAGCCGTACGGCAGCACATCCCTGGGTAGGGTAGGTCATGGCTGAGTGTCTGCTGGGTTGTTAACCTTGCCCTCCGCCGCTCCGCATGCTACCGTACCCAGGGAGGGGTTCTACCCGGCGGGGTCCCGCGGTTCCCTCTCGGCCAACTTCACCCCCACCGCCATGCTCCTCAAGGTTAGGGGAAGGGGCGTGGTCGGGCTTGAGCAGCGGCCTCGCGGGCCGATTGGCAGGCGTCGGCGTCCCGCCTCCGGGTTGCGCGCGCGCGGCCGACAATAGCTCGAAGAGGCATGCTAACTCCAGTTCCCCCTCGTTCTTTTTCCCGCCCCGGCTTTGGTCTCATCAGGCCACGGCCATTGCCGGCGCAACGTCGCTCCAGGTGAGCACGCTGGGTGCGCCTGTTACCCTGTCGGTTTTCCCTTTCCAACTGCGTGGACCTTCATGCTGAACCGTTCCATCCCCGCCACGCTCCCGGCAGGGTCAGCTGGCCCGCAATATGGGGCGCTTAATGGGCCCTTCGCCAGATGGCCTGCAGGTGAGGCTTGCGCCTTGGTTCAACAAGGACATTCAGGGGCAGTGGGGGCCTGGGCAAAGCACTGCCTCGGCTGCGGTTAACGCGCTGCTTCCTGACTGGACCACCCGGCGGTTTGTACTAATGCAGGGCTGGGGCCGCCTCAACCTGGCTGGCTCGCTACCGCTGCCCGGGCTCACCCCTACGGCCCCCAACGGCATGGCCCTGCAAGTGGCGGACGGAGGGACCATCGCCGAGGGACAGACCATCACGCTGACCGGACTGAGGTCTACCGGAGGTGCCATCTCAGCCTCGCTCGTGTGGAATGACTTTCCGGCGGACCCTGTTCTCTCCAAGCATCTGATCAACGACCTAGGTGCGTACGGGCAAGCGCGTGCTTGTACGCTTCCATATCATGGCGTGTGCCCTTTCGCAAGTAAACCGACACCTGCCTCCTTCATACCGATACCTCCCATGCAATTGAAGCCTCTTGTTCTGTCGCTCCCATCCCCCCAGACCTCTATTACTCCCTCAACGGCGACACCACAAAGCGCTTCACGCTGGGCGGTAGGGTGTCAAGCAATCTGCTGTTCCATGCTGTACGCGTACAACGCACCCGGAAGCATAATGCAGCTGGCCGAAGCATGCTAACGGCCCTACTGTACCCTCCTCATCGTCCGAACCTTGTGCAGATCCCTGGAACGCCTCCTCTCCGGATCGAACCAACAGCGTTGAGCGCATCCAGCTCACCCTCTCTGCGGGAGATGCGATCACCTTCCACGTCGTCGGGTTCAGGTTCGGGTCCAACCTCCTCACGAGTGACACTGACGCGTCCCTGCCTCAGCGCTGGGCTCTGGCGGTCGTCGGCAGATTCACCGGGGCCCTGCAGACCACCCTCAACCCAGCCTTTGCGCAGCCGCAGAGGCTGCCGGTGCGTAATAATGCCGTAATCGCTTGACGTGAAGTTTAGGGGGCGGGCAAGGGCGTGTCGCATGCGCCATGCACCAGACATGCCACTTCATCACGCGCCCAAGCAACTAACCTAGCCCACAACTCTCACTCCTCCCCGCCCTACCTTGCCGTTTTTCATGCCCCGTCGTGTCCCCAGGCCTTCCAGCTGCAGACCCTGGTGCCTCTGTCCCACTCCATCTCCCTGGCTGGGGGCGCATGCCTGAGCAGCTCGGGCTCAGCGGCCGTGGCCTCCTCCACCTGTGCTGCTGGGGCAAGCACGGTGTTCACGATTACGGAGGAAGGTACGTGTGCAACCTGGATAGCCTGCTTTGAGGTTGGGGTGGTTCGCTTCACCTCAGCTTCGCTGACGATGGCACCCCGGTCACCTTCCGCCTCCTTGCAGGCCAGCCGTTCACGCGGATCAGGACCGGCACCAGCGGCAGCCTTTGCCTCACGATTCCCGGCAACTCCCAGGCCAACGGAGTGCAGCTGCAGCACGACACCTGTTCGACAGGCGACGGGCAGTCCCTCTACCTCGAGGGCGTGACAGGTGAGCTAGGGCGGTTAGACCATATCAGATTTACCATACCGTCTTAAGGCTCAGCTAAAAGCAAATGAAGAGCTTCATCTCACAATGGCGCTGCCCCTTCTACATTTACCCAGGCGACTCTGGCTATCGAGTCAAGACCACAGCCGGGAAGTGCGTGAGCGTGGCAGGGGCCGCAACGGCGGCCGGCAGCACCGTCGTGCTTGGAGACTGCCTGTCAGACGGGGGCGCACACCAGCGCTTTGTCCTTACGGAATACGCTCAGGGCTTTTGGACCCTTGCGCCCAAGCATGCGCCATGCATGTGCCTCTCGGTCAGCGGGGCCGCGGGCTCTGGCGCCACCATGGAGGCTTGCGTCGCGTACGCCGCTTCGCAGCGCTTCCGGCTGGCGGACATCCCTGCCCCAGGTGGGTCGGTGCCCGGTGGGCGGGTGAACCATCCTCTATGCCAATGCAAGGCTCTTCAACCATCCTGCTGATCAGCACCGAAGCAAGACGTGGCTGGCCCACCTCTGTCCGCCCCTTCCCCCAGGCGTGCCCTCGTCACAGGGCTACCGCTACGTGGTCCGAGAGTCCGTGTCGGGGCAGTGCCTCACCGTTGCTGGCAGCAGCTCGGGCTCGCCAGCCACCCTGGCCGCATGCGATGGCTCCAGCGCTCAGAGGATGCTGGTCTTCCGGAACCCGTACTCCGCGGACCCGTGAGCTGGATGGGGTGGGATGGGAAGGAGCGTCTAATGGATGGGCCCCAGGGGCCTCCACTCAGTAAATCTTGGATACCAGACAGCTGCTTGCCGTACTGTCGTTCATGTTGTCTCTCGCTCCTCCTGCGTGCCCTCCCCTTCTCTATCCGCCAGGAACGCCTTCCAGCTCGTGCCTCTTCCCACCTTCAATAAGAGCTCAACTAGCGGTCGGCTGTGTCTGCAGCACACGGCGCTGGGCAGTCCCCTGTCCCTCGCCTCCTGTGACGCGGACGTTGCAGGGCAGACCATTACGGTCGTGGAGGCGCCGCCGCCCCTGCGGCTGACGGTCGAGTGGAAGCTACCCAACGGTGCGGAGCCTGGAGCTAGGAGGCTCGATGGGAGGCTCGGTGCAAAGTGCCAAGCAAGCTTGCCCTCGTGCCCTGGTCACTGGGAGAAGGGGAACCTTCAAGGTCGCTGAGATCCCACGAACTTGACCCCCGCCACGGCGCAGATCCCATGATGGTTAGCTTTCGACTGGGCGCAAACGCCAAGACGGCCGGCAGCTGCCTGGTAAGGAGCGCTTCCATTCTAGACTCGTGTACTTCAGAGGGTGAACGCATGCTTCACAGCAGTGCAGCTTTGCACGGAGAGACGCCAGGCGCTACCCTGAACAAGGCGCCAAGTACCGTCCTCACGCTTTACCCCCCAGGCGGCGGACTCGACTACCAAGGACGCGAGGATCAGCGCCATCACGTGCAACAGCGCCAGCTCCCTGCAGCAGTGGCGGCTGGTGCCTCAGTCCACAAGCGTGAACGGTGCGAGGGGGAGGGCGGCGCCAGGAACGCAGCGTCCATGGGCTTCTTTGAGGCGTGGCCGCACATGCATTCCAGTCCCTAACCAGTTCATGTCGTACGGAATAACCTTCAGGCACGTACTTCTGGATCAAGCTGGAAGGCACGGGCATGTGCATCACGGGCAGCACGAACGCCCTGACCTACACTCTGATGGAGCCGTGCGGGACGTACACGCGGCAGCTGTACTACGCCAAAGCGGACGGCACCGGGTAGGGCAGAGTGCCGGTCAGCTTTACCCATGCCTTGGCGCCTGCGGCCCAAGCAACACGTGCTGTGCTCCCTGCTGCCGTGTCTCACTGTTCCGCCTGCCGTACGCATCCATCCAGGTGGCGTTTCCTTTCAGACAAGGCGGGCATCTGCCTCTCCCAGATGCCGCCGGGATACGTCGGAGTGCAGCTCATCAACAATAACTGCGATACGGCTTCGGCGTATCAGTTCTTTTCGCTCGATGTCGGTCTGGCCCTAGGTGAGAAACGAATCGCATGGGGGTGACTTGCCGGTCGATTGTTTGAGGTTCTACCGGTAGTAGTTAGCCCCCTTTCTCGGCCATAGGGAACGCCCATGTTGTGGCGCAGTCCCTTTAGCCTGCTCGAATGGGTTGCGCCCATAACGACGGGGCTCGTAGGGTTGCTCATCATGGCATGCCTCCTGTCTTACCCAATGCTACCCTTGGTCCATGTATATCCCTTCCCGGCTTCCCACGCCCCAGACGCGAACGGGCAAGCCACCAGCCTTCCCATGGCGGATTTTACGGACTACGACGTGATCGTATCCTGGACCGTGTCTGGCGTCCCCTACACCCTCACCAACGGAATCACGGACGTTCGCGGCGGCGTGTTCGCGGGAGACAACGTGGTGGATCAAACTCCTGGCTTTGAGGAGATTCGCTGGCCGTACGACGCACCCCTGCCCGACGCAACGTCGTACAGAGTTTGCTTGGGCCGGCGGAACAACGCAACCTTGTCAAACTACCGCTTGCAGTATGTGGTCTTGCGAGTGTACAACGAGTCAGGAGCGGTTCTTACCACCAACAAAACCTCCGTCGATGCATCGACACCGATGCTTCGCGGCGCAGCTTGTACGGAGACCTCGCCCGGATGGATCGACACGGTTTCCTTCACAGCCCCTCTACGGCCGTCACCACCGCCCAGCCCGCCTGCACCAAACCCTCCCAGTCCAACTCCGTCGTCGCCCGCACCGTCTCCAACCCCTCCAACCCCCGTGAGCCCATCTCCTCCGTCGCCGGCACCTTCGCCCAGGCCCCCTAGCCCCGCGCCTGCTCCCTCTCCGAAGCCTCCAAACCCCACGCCCCCTGTGCCGCCACCATCGCCGCAGCCTTCACCGCCCCTGCTTCCACCCTCGCCTTCTCCTCCCCGTCCCTTGCCGCCCTCGCCACCACCCTCGCCATCTCCTCCCGTTCCCTTGCCGCCCTCGCCACCACCCTCGCCTTCTCCTCCCCGTCCTTTGCCGCCCTCGCCAGCACCCTCCCCTTCTCCTCCCGTACCCTCGCCGCCCTCGCCAGCACCCTCGCCCTCTCCTCCCGTTCCCTCGCCGCCCTCGCCAGCACCCTCGCCCTCTCCTCCCATTCCCTCGCCGCCCTCGCCAGCACCCTCGCCCTCTCCTCCCGGTCCCTCGCCGCCCTCGCCAGCACCCTCGCCCTCTCCTCCCGTTCCCTCGCCGCCCTCGCCAGCACCCTCGCCCTCTCCTCCCGTTCCCTCGCCGCCCTCGCCAGCACCCTCGCCCTCTCCTCCCCGTCCCTCGCCGCCCTCGCCAGCACCCTCGCCCTCTCCTCCCGTTCCCTCGCCGCCCTCGCCAGCACCCTCGCCCTCTCCTCCCGTTCCCTCGCCGCCCTCGCCAGCACCCTCGCCCTCTCCTCCCGTTCCCTCGCCGCCCTCGCCAGCACCCTCCCCTTCTCCTCCCGTTCCCTCGCCGCCCTCGCCAGCACCCTCGCCCTCTCCCCCCGGTCCCCCTCCGCCATCGCCAGCACCCTCGCCCTCTCCTCCCGTTCCCTCGCCGCCCTCGCCAGCACCCTCGCCCTCTCCCCCCGTTCCCTCGCCGCCATCGCCAGCACCCTCCCCCTCTCCCCCCGTTCCCTCGCCGCCCTCGCCAGCACCCTCGCCCTCTCCTCCCGTTCCCTCGCCGCCCTCGCCAGCACCCTCCCCTTCTCCTCCCGGTCCCTCGCCGCCCTCGCCAGCACCCTCGCCCTCTCCCCCCGTTCCCTCGCCGCCATCGCCAGCACCCTCGCCCTCTCCCCCCGTTCCCTCGCCGCCCTCGCCAGCACCCTCGCCAGCACCTCCGCTTCCCTCGCCGCCTTCACCCATTCCTCCCAACCTAGCCCCGAATGCGCCTCCACCCTCCCCCTTCCCACCCAGTCCCTCGCCACCTGTGCCTTCGCCATCGCCTACGCCCCCCAGCCCCCAGCCCCCCCTCCCACCTCCCTCGCCTGCTCCTCCCTTGCCGCCCGTGCCTCCTCCATCGCCTATCCCTCCCAGTCCCCTACCCCCCTCACCCCCTCCCTCTCCAAAACCCCCGGGTCCCTCACCCCCATCCCCGTCTCCCAGCCCACAGCCACCCTCTCCTGCGCCAAGCCCTCCGCTTCCGGAGCCCCCCGTCTGCCCCGTGCCTCCTTCCCCTGAGCCGTCGCCGCTTCCCCCTCCTCCCAGCCCACCATCTCCTAGCCCTCCTCTACCGCCTAGCCCACGGCCGCCTCAGCCCCCCCTCCGTCCTCCAAGCCCAAGACCCCCTCAACCCCCACCACGCCCCCCAAGCCCCGCACCGCCTCGGCCTCCTCCTAAACCGCCAAGCCCCGGCCCTCCCCAGCCCCCCAGCCCGCTGCCTCCCCAGCCGCCGAGCCCGGTACCATTCGCTCCGCCCAGCCCCCAGCCCCCTGGGCCACCGGGCCCCCAGCCCCCCAGCCCGGAGCCCTCTCCGCCTCCCAGCCCGACACCCCCCAGTCCGCGGCCGCCCAGCCCCAAGCCCCCCTCGCCACCGGCCCCCCCGCCACCGGCCCTTCGCTTCCGAGTCGATTTCGCACTCAACGGAGGTGAGTCATCTGCCTCGTGGGACAACTTACAGCGTACCCGGGATCCCTGCTTGTCGCTCTTTGACAGGTCCGCAGGTCCTTAGGATTTCGACAAGCAATGACGTTTATCGTGCCTTATCTTGATCCTCGGCCCTTTCCGCTCCCACAGCGCCCAGCAAAGCCAACTTCGACCTCTTCGTGGCGTGGAGCATTGCCGGCACTCCGTAAGCGGGGATCTAAATGAACTGTCTTGGCCCGCGTGCGCGTTTACTCACCCGCCCTTGCACTTGTCAGCCTTTGGTTTCTGATCTGCTTGTTGTCGGCCGCAGGTACGTCATCACCGCCAACTCAACCAGCGTTAGGGGCGGCGTGTACGGCGGAAACAACATCGCCGGTGCCGGGTCATCGTTTGGTAAGCAAGGGCATCTGCGCGTCTGCTCATGCACACGGCCCTGCTGAGGCTTTGTAGCCTGACGCCAGAGTTGCCTTGAGATGGTTTAGCCTCCGTTAGCGCTCCATCCATTTGCCCTTGTACCTCGCTAACAGAAATGGTGACATGGGCGCAAGACGACGGAACGCTACCCGATGCCACAACGTACTTCGTTTGTGTGAAGTACAACGCTTCCGTACCTGAGGCGTTGTACAACATCACGTACAGGGCTTATCGTAACTCTACCGCGGTATCCGCCTCGGTACTGAAAGCTGTCAACACTTCGATACCAGCAAACTCGTACGATTGTCAGGCGAGCACCCAGGGCTTCATGGCGAGCTTTGTGTACCCTCGAGCCACGCCGCCATCACCAGCGCCCCTCCCACGTCCTCCAAGCCCTGGCCCTCCCAGCCCCCGACCCCCGAGCCCGGCGCCCCCGCTCCCGGTCCCACCCAGCCCGAAACCGCCCAGCCCGCCATCACCGAGCCCTCTGCCACCCACACCCCGGCCACCTAGCCCCCGGCCACCAAGCCCCGGACCCCCGCGGCCCCAACCACCCAGTCCCCCGCCGCCGAGCCCCCGGCCCCCCAGCCCGGGACCCCTCAGCCCCCGGCCGCCGAGCCCCCGACCACCTAGCCCCCGGCCCCCAAGTCCGGGACCCCCACGGCCCCAACCACCCAGTCCCCCGCCGCCGAGTCCCCGGCCCCCCCAGCCCGGGACCCCCTCAGCCCCCGGCCGCCGAGCCCCCGACCACCTAGCCCCCGGCCCCCAAGTCCGGGACCCCCCACGGCCCCAACCCACCCAGTCCCCCGCCGCCGAGCCCCGGCCCCCCAGCCCGGGACCCCTCAGCCCCCGGCCGCCGAGCCCCCGACCGCCTAGCCCCCGGCCCCCAAGTCCGGGACCCCCACGGCCCCCAACCACCCAGTCCCCCCGCCGCCGAGCCCCCGGCCCCCCAGCCCGGGACCCCTCAGCCCCCGGCCGCCGAGCCCCCGACCACCTAGCCCCCGGCCCCCAAGTCCGGGACCCCCACGGCCCCAACCACCCAGTCCCCCGCCGCCAAGCCCCCGGCCCCCAAGTCCCCCACCACCGAGCCCTCGGCCCCCAAGTCCGCGGCCGCCGAGCCCCCGACCACCGAGCCCTCGCCCACCCAGCCCTCGCCCACCCAGCCCCCGGCCCCCGAGCCCCGTGCCCAACGGACCTCCAATGCAGATCAAGGCTGCCTGGTACAAGGGCGTCGGTGAGTAGCATGCTCAGATAGCTGCCGGGGAAGCACACGAGGGTGTCAAGGTCAGGCCAGAATAGCTGTTAGTTGTGCGGACGTTGCAAGCGAGCACAGTTGCAGGCACCTTACAGGAACTTCATTTTGACTGCCCATAGGGACGAGAGTCCCCATCAACGATGACCTTGACGTGGCGGTGGCGTGGACAGTCGGTGGTGTGCGGTACAACATATCGTACCTCAACACGTGTGCCAGGTAAGCGCCTGACACGCGTCGCGCAATACGTGAGGCTTCTCAGGGTGGCAAGGGTGGCAACTCCTCCGACATAATTAACATGAGACACATGTCCTGGGCAGGGAGAGCGGAGTCTGGGCAGGCGGGCGCTCGTGACGTAGGCAGCCGCGTAGACCGGCGGTGGTACTGCATGCTTGGCACACGTTGACGCACTCGCGCTTCGGCGCTCCCGACCGGTCCTCAGGTCTGGCTGCATTGACTTTGACAATTATAACAAGAACGTCAGCTTCGAGGTATGTACGCGACGCCGCCGGGCGCTCATCGGCGGGGCATGCGTTGGGCAAATGGGCTGTGGCACAGCTAGCTATGGTGCAGCGGGGGCACCATGCGCGCTGTTAGTCCTGTAACCAGTGCTGCTGCTGCTTGCTTCTCAACGCGTACAGACGGTGTCGTGGAACACGTCCGCCCCTGACCCAGCCGTGTACGACGTGTGCGTCAAGTGGTCGTTCACC
Organism: Edaphochlamys debaryana; assembly: GCA_016858145.1. NCBI lineage: Eukaryota > Viridiplantae > Chlorophyta > Chlorophyceae > Chlamydomonadales > Edaphochlamys > Edaphochlamys debaryana. The sequence continues at coordinate 1,319,090 of JAEHOE010000003.1, forward strand.
GCCACCACCAACTACACAGTCGTGCTGACGGTGACGCGTAGCGGCGTGACGGTGCTGACGGCGAGCAGGTTCTGGATGGGTACCCAGTCCGCTGCTGAACTCAGCCAATGTACCGCGACCGCAGTGGGCTGGGTAGGGCGGTACACGGCCCCTGCTGCGCCCAGGCCCCCTTCCCCGGCGCCCAAGCCCCCGCCGTCGCCCTGGCCGCCGTCGCCTGCCCCTCCGGCGGTGGACGCCTTCCGGGTCCAGGTTGACTATCTGCGGAGCGGTGGTGAGCGGCGGGTTGGGGTTGCTCTGGGGTCTGCCGCGGCCCATCATCGGGGCAGGGGCAGGGGCAGGGGCAGGAGCAGGAGCTGGAGCATTGACATGCCTGCCCGAATGCCTGGCCGAATGCCTTTCCCACAGCGCCCACCCCTTCCTGCTTTCCCCCGCGCGCCTCCCTTTGCCCGCAGCTCCCTCGACTGCGGACTTTGACATCTTCGTTGCCTGGTTCGACAGCACGGGTGTCCACAAGATAGACTACTTCACGGGCACGGACGCCGCGGAGCAGGGCGGGAAGTACTCGGGCGACAACGCAGCCCGTAACGCCTCCAATGAGTACGCCTACTGGCCGGCCGGCGGGGTCTCGCCCCCGGCGGTGACATACTACGTGTAAGTTCGCCTCAATGGCAGGTGCAAGGGGTTTGTCCTTAGCAGTGCGTGGGGTCAAGCGAAGACCGCGCTTAGTTTACGATGCCGCATTCCCTAAAAGCCCCTCGATCTGGATGGGACTCGGGGTATCTGACACCTGTCCTGGCCTGATGTCCCCCGGTGTGCTACTTCTGCCCGCCAGGTGCGTGCAATGGGGCAGCTGGACCAGCCCCACGGCATCCTACACCGTCATGCTGAGGGCGTGGAGGTCCGGTACCCTGATTGGCGGACGCAACCTCACCGTCAACACGGCCCAGGCCTGGAACGCGACCTGCTCGCCCGGCTCAAACAGCTACGTAGGACTCGTGGACCTGACCGCCCTTCCATTGGTAGTAGGGTATTCCCTGTCGTCTACCAGTTCAGGCACAAGTGCAAGTGCTAGCGCGGGTACAAGCGTCGGCTCGTTGGACGGCGGAACGCTGGTGGCGGCAGCCAAGGAGAACCGGATGGAGGCTCCGTCAGAACCTGTGGCTGCGGAGCCCGCCCCACGGCCCGACGGCGGTGGAGCAGCACTGGGAGAGGTCGTCGCAACGCCCGTGGTTGCGGAGGAGGGGCGAGCGGGCAGGCAGCAAGCCGGTGACGCGGCGGCGGGCGCAGCCGCCGGCCAGGCGGAGGCCGACGGCGCTGATGCGCAAGCAACCCCTGCCAAGAGCATCATTGCGCCTGTCGTCGGCACCATCGTGGGGGTGCTGGCCGCGGCGGTGGCGGCGTTCGCGGTGGTGCGGTGGCGTCAGGCCAAGGCGGCGGGCGGCAGAATCCTGCCCGATGGCCCCGGCGGGGCGCCGCCGTCTGGGGGACCTGCGGCGGCGCCTGAGGCTCGTGCACAGCAGCCCAATGCCGCGCCGGCTGCAACGGGTCCCACGAGGCTCCGTGCGCTGCTGGAGCCTAGGGACGATGGCGAGCCGCTGGGGGTGCCCAGGCGGCGGAGTGCCAATGGCCGCGTCAGCGGGAGCGGAAGCGGAAGGGTCAGCTCCAGCGGTGTGAGAGCGGGTCCTCGCATCCGGCCGTGACCTACGACTTGGGCTAGGTTCCACGTTCCTGTACGACGGTGCATTTTATTCATGGGTTTCTTGGCCAGCTTGGGTTTCAAGCGGATGTGTAATGCAAGCGAGCGCACGAGGGCCAGCATGGGTGATTGACCATGGTGGTTGGCCTGGGCTTGGATCTCAATCCTTGTGCTACATTCATGGGTGACTTCCGTGGCTTAAAGCATTCTACGTGTGCTATCGATTATGTCTGCTGTGCACCAGATTCAACTGGCTTTGCATTATACGAAGGCTACGCTTTGCTCTCATGCGAGTGCCTACTACTTTTGGTGTATCGAGTGAGGAGTGCAACGGGCACGCACGGGTCTGGCCCATCAGCTGTAGCCGTGCCAAACTTAATCGTTCGGAGGATGTGTAGAGAGGGCCAGGAAGGGGGGGATAGGAATGTTGTAGGAGTATCCCGTGCCGCCTTTGGGAAGAGCTTGGCGACAGGAGCCCGAATCCGCATCCAGAATAATCGAGACTTTCATTGCAAAGATCTGGGCTCCAAAGTCGAGGATGGAGAGAGGGAGAGGGCAGAGGGGGCCCTCCTCTAGGTGTGGGGGCGTCCAGGCACGCAAGTTAGTCAAGTAATGCACCAACCACGGGCGCAGCCACACCAAACGAGGTGGGCAAGCCACGTGAGGGTTGCAACTGAATGCCCTGTGACTGGAAGCCCTTTGATGCACATGTGTCTGGAGGCTGGGGGCCGGGCCACAGGGCCGGGTCGGGGTGCCGGGTAACGCGGTGCCATGGGACGTGCCATCGAGGCCCAGCCCAGGCCGACCCGTGGTACAGCTTCTGAGACAGCTCTGAAGTTTGAAGTCTCCAAGGGGGCCCCTCAAAGTCCCAGCAACCTTCTTGAGGGTCAAGGCATGAAAGCACGCGTCTTTGGCCAGCAGGGGCCTCTGGCAATCCAAATGGCGCCAACCGGAGCATGCCCGCCGGCACCTCTTTTGCCCTCAACCACCAAGTAAAGCTTGATAGCATACTAACCAAATAGAGCGCCACGCTTTGTCAAAGAGGAACATATATCTGTCCAACACGAACGGTCGGTACTCTTGCTCAGGGTCGTCGCGAACGAGACAAATGAGTACGCTCTGACATATGTGCTGGACTAGGAGGATACTGCGGGGATGGGTACTGTTCACCGCGATTGTCCATTGTGTGGTCGCCGCAAGCGACGCCGGAGAGCAGCGGGGAGGAGAGCGGAGACTCATTCAGGAAGATAGACAAGCTGTTCGGCTGAGGAGCGGGGACGTGTTCCTGAGGTGAGGTGGTCGGCGCGAGCGTTGAGAACATGCGCCTTCGCACCTTTGCCGCAATGGCGCTGCACGTAGTTGAGGCCGTAGTCCACTGGGGCTCGGGGTACGGAGCGAAGCGGAGCAGGGGTGGGGACAGAAAAGGGTGGACATGCGTGTCGCTGCCCCGCATGGCGGCCAGCGTGGCTTGCCAGGTAGGAGCTCGAGGTAAGACTGAGAATAGACACCGGCACACAACAATCCGTCTGTAGCCACAGCAATGGCAAGCGGTAGAGGCGACCTTCGGCTGCCTGCCTAAGCTGTGGGGAGGCCCCGTTGGATGCTTGGGCGGCCCCACTGTTAGCCCACGGTCAGGCCCTCCAGGAGCTTACAGAGCTCTCCCCTTGCGAGGTCAGGGAGGTTTTGGTCCCTTGGGACCCTAGGGAGGGCATTCAGGAGTCCAGACAGTCATTAGTAATGCCCCTTTGGTATCTTTGCCCCGGCCCTCAGGGCCCCTGCCGCCCCTGCCGCCCTGGGGCAGCTGTTGCCCCGCTCAGCGAGCACATCCGATTCCAGTGCGACCTTCTTGGTTAGGGCATCTCCAGGTGAGCAGGATGGGAGGAGGTGTCCTGTGCCCACCGCCATCACCCTCGGGCCGGGACTGCTCCCTCTGTCGGCCTGCGATAATGGGCCTACTAACAGTGAGCAGGTGCACGGGTGCAGGCCCTGTCCTCAGGCCTTCCTGCCCTCCCCTTCGGTCCCTTTCTGACCCTTCCCTTGACCCCTGGCTGGGTCTACCCTGGCCCCCACGCGCTGCCAGGCGCCACTGACCCCTTGCGGAGCGACTTGGCGGGACGGGGTGTGGCGGTGCTGTCGTACATCCCCGAGGACACACTCATGGTGTGGGGCCCCGCGGAGGCCGTCACCGCGGCGGTGGCGCGTCACGGCGCAGTCATGGTGCGTGGCGCGAGAGGGCCAGCTGCGAGGCAAGGCGCTCGCTGGGGCCAGCGCTCTCAGAGCTGTCTTGCGCTTCGTCCCTGGATGTTGATTCGGGCTTGGGGGTTGGAGCCGTTGATAGGGTCTAGCTGCGAGGCAAGGGCAGGGCCGTGTGTGAGAAAATCTCAGAAGGAGCTGGGCAGAGAGGGCCACCCTCATCCATGCTCTTAGATCCGCTCTCCGATGCCAATACCTCCAACCGCAGGCCGTTTACGAGGCGGAGCACAAACTACCGCCCCGAATGAGCGGCCTGGCAGCAGCGGGGCGGCGGGAGCTGCGGGCGAGGAGGCGGAGGCTCTCCCTGGCGGACACAACCTCTGTGCCGTTTCCGGGGAGCGGTGGCCTCGACGATGGCGGACCCGCCGCCGGGACCAGCGGGCAGCCTTACGGCCGCACGCCGGCTGCCACGGCGCCTCTTAACCACGTGCGCACGTGGTCCGAGGCCGACCCCAGCCGCAGTCGCCGACTGCTTTCGGAAAGCGACCCTATCGCCAGCGCGCTTCCACTCTATGGCGTGGCGGTCCGGCTGGTGTCGGCGCTGACGCCCGAAGCCCGCCGCACGCTGCCCCGCCAGTGGGCAACGAGCCTGGCGCGGGTCTTGGGCTGGCCCAGCCCCGGCGACCCCTGCTGGCCCCGCACCGACGACAGCAGCCTCGCCAGCGCCGCCCTGCCCTGGCTGCACGTGTACCTGTGCGAGCAGGTGCGGGGAAGGGTTTTCGAGGGGCTTCCTGTGCTGGGTACTCCCGAGCACCGGGTCTGGCGATCGGGAAGTGCTCGGACGCAAGGGACAGAGCACTGGGCCTTTGCCTCCCGTGGAAGAATGGCAGCAGCTGGCGCGGCTTACCAGTGGTTCACTCCTGGCCCTCGCAGGACCTCGCTGGCGGTCTGTCGTGGCTGGCAGGCCAGGCTGAGGCCGTGTGGGTGGACTGGGTGTTCCGGGCCGTGCCCGCAAACGCAGTCGCGGGCTGGACGTTGCAGACGGGTGAGGAGGGGTCGGGGTGGGGTGGGCTGGGCAACAAAAGCGGGAGCGGGTTCTGGCTGCTGGCGCGAAGCCATCCGGGCGCCCTCGGCTCTGGTCAGGGACACTGCTAGCGATGCGGCCATGAAGTCGGTGTTGGGGCGCTCCCAGCCCTTGCACCAACAGCCCTGGTGCTAACCTGTGTGCCAACATTCCTCAACCCCATGGCCCGCTGCACCGCAGGTGACCTGACCAAGCAGCAGGCGGACCACCCCACGGCGCAGCTCAAGCCCTACTGGCGCGCGGGCCTGCTGGGCAGCCGGGAGGTAGTCATGGTGGCCGACACGGGGCTGGACATGGGGCAGGTGCGGTCGGGGGCTTGCGCCGTCAGCTTTGTACCAAACGGTTGGTTGGGACGGCCGGCGAAGTTGCAAGTAGAGTTGGGCAAGAGCGGCTCCGTCCGCGCATGCGACATGGCCCCCGGTTGTCGGTTGACCTCACCGCTCGTACTTGCAACATCCCCGCTCAGTGCTACTTCGTGGATGATGACTACTCGCCAACGGCCCTGCGCGGCATGTTGCGAGACACCCCCGCTGGGCTGCGGTGGCTGGCGCCCGACCACCGCAAGGTAGGGCCGAGCCCCCTCGCTCCAACCGGGTATGCAGGTTGCATGTCTTTCACTGTGCCGCCTGTGAGGGGCAGGGTCAACGCCGGGGATGAGGACCGGGGACTAGGGCGGGTCGTTAAGACCGGTGCTGAAGACCGGTGCTTTCAGCGGCGCAAAAAGCACCGACCTGCTATCCTCCCCCTTCTGCAGGTGGTTCAGTACGTGACCTCGCGCAACGACTCGCGGTACTACGGTGACGGCGCCCGGGGGCACGGCACGCACGTGGCGGGTAAGCGTCCGACTGTTGATTAAACTGTCATGGCTGCACTCGGGAGCCGTTGAAGCAAGAGGGTTGCAAGTGGCGCCGCTCCCCCACCCCCTGGCGTACGCTAACGCGCCCCCATCCACGCGGCGCAGGCAGCGTTGCGGGCGCCATCCTGGGTGCCAACGGCAGCGAGGCCCAGTTCCAGCTGGACAGGGGCACGGGCTCTGCGCCCATGGCGCGGCTCAGCATCGTGGACGGAGCCATTGACGTGAGTGCACAGCGGAGACCGAATGAGCTAAGCGGCCGTACCTCTGGAGCCTGGGGTTGGCAGGGGGGCAGTGGGAGTCGGGGCGTGGAGGAGGAGGCGTGCCTCTGAGCCCTTGGGACTGGCCGCCACGCACCACGTCCCGTGCCTCGCGGCTACCCACCGCTTGGGCTTTCCCGCATATGCGTGCAGGCGTCGACCGGCCTCCAGTTCGCCAAGCCGTACGACACCATGTTCTATGCGGTGCGTCTGGGGCTGCAGTGCGGGCTCGTCCATAGCCTCACGGCGGCGTGGCCCCTGGTTGCCGGCCACTGCTGGTCAGGGCAACCACTGGTGTAGTGCACTGCTAGAGGCTCCGGGGGCCCCAAGTGGCACGCTGGCGGCATGGGAGACTTGCCCTTAACCCCCTGCTTACTTGACGTCCCTCATGCCCCTTGCCGGGCCGCGCAGCCGCATGAGGAGAAGGGCGTCCGCATCTCCAGTAACAGCTGGACCTACGACACGCCCTCCGCTTCGGGATACGGTGCGTATATGCGTGTGTGTCTGTGAGGGACTGCGGCCGCGGCCCTGACCCAACCCTTAACAAAGGTAACCCCCATTCTTGCTCTCCACAGGCTACGACTCCGAGTCGTTTGACCGGTACCTCTGGAAGAACCCGCACATGCTCCACGTTCACGCGGCCGGGAACCGAGGTGCGCGGCCCTGAACATGCGCTTACCCTGGACGTTTCGGGTGGGTTGGTGTCGGCGAACCCCCTGATCTCTTGCCGTACATTCTCCCGTACCACAGCGTACGGCGGCGAGCCGCTGCGCGCGATTTCGGACGGGCCGTACGCCAAGAATGTGCTGACGATCGGAGCGGTGGAGAACTATGCCGCGGCGGACCGGACTCCCGCCGACTCAGTGGTCTTCAGCTATTGGGACGAAGCCGGGCAACGCCAGACCGCTGCGGTGGGTTCCAAAGCAATCATGCCACAGCCAGTTGTAAAGCGCATCATCAAGCCTTCACGGCCCAAGCGTCCAGCTCCTGTTCGGCAGGGGCCGGGGGTGCTGGGCCCTCTTTGAGGTCATCCTGAGCGCTGTGCTGTGTGTGCTGCGTGCGTGCAGGTGCCCGTGGGCTGGATCGGCTCCCGGTTCGACCGCTGGGTCTACGACCTAGACTCAAAGGTGGGCTTCGCGAGATGAGACCATGCCGCTGTTGCGGGGCGTGCACTCCGGCTGTGCACACCCCTCCACCCAACACCCTTCACCCCGCCTCCCTCTCACCCCCCACGGCCCCATCCCTCCCCTCTTCACGGCCCGGCCCGCAGACGGACGGCGTGCCCGTGGTCCTGGCCGAGCCCCTCAGCGCCTGCAGCGCCCTCACCGACGGAGCCAACGCCACCCGCTTCACGGGCGCAGTGGTGCTGGTGGACCTAGCCCAGGGCGACTGCGGCGTGGGCTCCCGCGCCACCGCCGCCGCAGACGCGGGCGTGCTCGCGGTGCTGTTTGTGCGCAACGACGAGCGTTACGCGGACGATACGTCCTTCGCGGGCCTGCCCGGGACCAACGCCACCGCCTGGCCCAAGCTCAGCACCGTTCTGCACACGACCGTCTCCCAGGTAGGCACAGGGCGCCAGCAGTGTCATGTCCTGGCCGCTTCTATGCGAGTGTTGGGGGCAGGAAGGCATGGCGTGGGGGCCGTGCGCCATGCGACTCCTTGACCTGCCTGGAGTCTTGCCGGCCCTTCTCCCCGCGCAGTGGCAAGGCGAGTGGATTCGCAGCGTGCTGGCGTGGCCGGACGCTGCGGACCTACGCATGGAGTACCGCTGGCACGTGAGTGCTGTCGTGTCAAACCTCGGGCGAGGCTCTCCATTGGGGCTTCAGCGGGGCGTTGGTAAGGACCGATCCCGCGCGGCAGCCTCCCATGAGCTCACCCCTATACCTCCCTCCCGCCTCTCGTGCCGCCCCCGTCGTGCCAGTACCTCACGCCCGACACGGTGGCTGAGTTCTCGTCCAACGGCCCCACCCTCGACGGGAGGTACAAGCCCGACCTCATGGCACCTGGTGGGTGCAGGGGGCCTAGGGGCGGGTGCGGGCGCCTACACATGGAACCTGTGGCGCATGGGAACGCCAACCGAGCTAGTGAAGTGAACGCGGTGTGCCTCAGGACGCTCTGCTGGAACCCATATCGATGCCCCTTGTCCTGCAGGCACCAACATTCGGTCCGCGAGGTCCAGCGCGGGGGTCGTCGAGGCCGACAGTAAGCGGGGTCGGGGGGCTGCCTTCCCTTGGCATACAGCCAACCCAGACTGTTGCCTCTGGCCTGGTGCGTGCCGCCACGTAATACGCGTGGTGGGACATCCCGTGATGGTTGGCAAAATGCGCATCCTTTCCCATCCCGGCCCCACCCCCTCACGACAGCCTCGAGCTGCTCCAGCCAGACGTGGATCTCCATTGGCACCTCCATGTCCACTCCGCTGGTGGGTGCCCACAGCCCGGGCTTGGCTCTCCATGCTCCTTGTCCTCAAACTATATATCTGCGGGATGGCAAGGTGCTGGCTCCCTATTCTCCTTGGGCTGGGAAGGTGCTGCGGGCCAGTGCAGGTTTGAGCGGTGCTCTTTGCCCACGAGTCATGCACAGTGCCCAAACGCTGTGCTGCGTCCCCATGCACTGAGATAGGCCGTCCTCTCCCTTTGTGATCTTGATCCTTGCCAGGTCGCCGGAGACCTGACGCTGATGCGGCAGTACCTCCGCGAGGGATTCTACCCGGCGGGCTCGCAGGGGCCCCTCTCGGCCAACTTCACGCCCAGCGGCATGCTGCTCAAGGTGGGTGGGTGCCAGGCTGCCAGTGTCTTCGCAGGGACCGTAACGAGTCCACGCCCGGCGACGCACTGTGCCCTATGCTCTGCGAGGGACCCACTGTCACATCCGCGTACGCCACCGTGTCTCTGTGCAGGCTGTGGCAATTGCGGGCGCCAAGTCATTGCAGGCGAGAGGGAGCAGGGCTGCTGTGCCCGGGGTGTGCGGGGCAGCGCGAGGATGCATGCACACACTGTTTGTGGCCTCTGACTGCGACCTTGAGCTCCATTGATCACCGGCCCCATGGTGCCCCTGGTGCGGCCCCATCCCCCTGCAGGGAGCCTACGCCAGCAACATGGCCCAGACCATGGGCCCAGGCCCCGACGGGCTGCAGGTGCGCCAAACTGCGCGTGTTGGCATGTTAGCTAGGATGGTTTGGCTGTTCCACGCCAGTTTTTGGCTTTTCCTCCGAGTCGCTGATCGTCCTTCTTCTGCGACCCGTCGACAGGGCTGGGGCCGCCTCGACCTGGCTGGCTCGCTGCCGCTGCCCGGGCTCACCCCCGACGGCATGGCCCTGCAAGTGGCGGACGGAGGGACCATCGCCGAGGGACAGACCATCACGCTGAACGGGCTGAGGTCCACGGGAGGGTGGGTGTCACGTCCGTCAGTACAAGACCAGACGCACCTCGCGTCCTCCCTTTGAAGAAACAGCCGTTGTTCTCATTGCACGACGCTGCCAGACGGCATGACACTGACTGTGCACCATGCCATGCTGCTGTGCGCCCAGGTCCCTGACGGTGGTCCTCACGTGGTACGACTTCCCCGCGGCCGTCAACAGCGCCAAGCACCTCGTCAACGACCTGGGTGCGTGGGGGTCCGTGGCTATCGCTAGGGGGACATCTTGCGCCTCCGGGAGCACGGCTGTGAGTGGGTGTATGCTGACAAGTCACAGAGACGCACAAAGCAATGTCATGCGCCTTCCCCTGCCCGCTATGCAGACCTGTTCTACTCGGTGAATGGCAACAAGACCAAGCTGTTCACACTGGGAGGTGCGAGTTGCAGAAGCTTACGGCGCGCCTCCAGCGGGCATAAGCGCAACGACGGCTACTTGACTCATCCACACTCTTCCCGTTTGATCCCTCGTTCCGGTTGCTCACACGACCACAGACCCGGCTAACGCAACCTCGCCGGACCGCACCAACCCAGTCGAGCGCGTCCAGCTCTCCCTCTCCGCCGGAGACAGCATCACTCTCCACGTGGTTGGGCACAAGCTGGGCTCCCGACTGCTGTCCGCCGACCCGGACGCAGCGCTGCCTCAGCGCTGGGCTCTGGCGGTCGTCGGCAGTTTCACGGGGACCCTGCAGACCCCCCTCAACCCAGCCTTCGTGCAGCCGCAGAGGCTGCCGGTGCGTAGAGTCACGGGTCAAGCTTCGCTCTTCCGCTTCATCTGGCTCGGTGTTGTTGCAAGGCCCCAGCCACTGACGTGTGTTCCCGCCTTTTTCTGCGTGCAGGCCTTCACCCGGCAGAGCCTGCTGCCGCTGTCCCATACGCTCGGCCTTCGGGGCGGCCTTTGCCTCGCCGTCAAGGGCTCGACCGCGATCGCTGCTGCCGGCTGCGCATCGGGACTGAACACCACCTTCCAGATTGTAGAGGAAGGTGCGCGTGGGCTTGCCCGTCCCAAAGGCGGGGGCCTATCGGGGCCAGTGGGCCTTTGCCCTCCCCCGTGCCTAGGCCTGAACTGTTTGTGCATTGCTTTCTTGCACGGATACCCTCAGGCGTGCCCTTCACGCGGATCGCCCTGGGATCCGAGGCCGGCCTGTGCCTAGCGGTGCGGAACGCCTCCCAGCCGGGCGACGCGCTGCAGCTGCAGCCCTGCGGCACCGGCAGCGCCCAGGCCTTCTACCTGGAGGGCGTCCCCGGTGAGCCCACCTGAACGCACAAACCCTTTCACGACGGCTACAGCGGTGACCGGTATGAATTCAGGCTCAGGACTGTGGACATGCTATTCTCTAGACGCTAACGCGCTTGGCCCCTTTCCGCTTGGCCCAATCAAGCAGGCGCTTCCAGCTACCGGCTCAAGACCACCACAGGGCAGTGCGTGGGCGTGTCCTCGGCGTCCACCGCAGCCGGCGCGGCGCTCACCGCCGCCGACTGCCTCCCTGAGCGGGCCGACCACCAGCGCTTCGCGCTGACGGAGTTCCCGAACGGCTACTGGGCGGTAGCTCCCAAGCACTCACCCGGCATGTGCCTCGCGGCTGCAAGCCTCGCAGCCGGGGCGGTCCTGGTCACAGCGGGGTGCTCCCCGGCCTCCACCGGAGCACAGCGCTTCCGCCTTCTGGACGTCCCCGCACCAGGTGATCATCCGTGCGCCGACCTCAGGCTGTAGATACCCCGTGGGTGCATGGCTAGGATCCTGGCACCGTGGCTAGGCAATGAGACGTGATGGCACTCGTGCCCCGCCCGCCCCTTCCCCCAGGCGTGCCCTCATCACAAGGCTACCGCTACGTGGTCCGAGAGTCCGTGTCGGGGCAGTGCCTCACCGTTGCGGGCAGCAGCTCGGGCTCAGCAGCCACCCTGGCCGCCTGCGATGGCTCCAGCGCTCAGAGGATGCTGGTCTTCCGGAACCCGTACTCCGCGGACACGTGAGTTGGGCTGTGCGTGCCGTAGAAGCACGGCATTGCACCAGTTTGCCATTCGGCGGTTACCTGAACTGTACTGCTGCGTCCCCCTCTCCATGACGCCCTCCAGGAATGCCTTCCAGCTCGTGCCTCTGCCCACCTTCAACAAGAACTCAACCAGCGGTCGGCTGTGCCTGCAGCACACGGCGATAGGCAGACCCCTGTCCTTGGCCGCCTGCGACGCAGACGTTGCAGAGCAGACGATCACGGTCGTGGAGGCGCCGCCGCAGCTTCGCTTCACTCTGCAGTGGCGATTACCCCCGAGTGAGTGTACCATATGCAATGCGCTACCCCTAACCCCACCTCTTTGTATCTGACATCAACGTCTTGACAATGTGCCTCCAACTCCAGGCTTGGCAGCTACATCCATCCAAGCGGCGTTGAGTCCAGATTGGTGCCTGGTGAGTTTCGCCATGGTGCCCGTGATCTGGCCGTATGCCTTGTGCTGTCGCTTTCTTGCCCATCCGTCCTCGTCAACCGGAGCCAAGCCGACGTGTCTCTCGTCCTGCCCTTGTCCCCCCCCGTTAGGATGCGGGGTCAGCGTCGTACGGCATCGTGCCCCGCCTCGCGGCATGCGCCGACGGCCCTTCCCAGCAGTACACCTTCAGCACTGTGGAGACGGACTTCGGTAGAGGTGAGCCACGGCACGCCAATGAATAAAACGATGGCGGGCAGCTTCTTGTCAACACGTCCCCAGCTCTCGCCCAATCAGCGCTCGTCGTCGAAGGCCGCCCCACCCTTACCGCAACGAACGTCACCCCAGCCCACCCCGCCCCGCCCCTCCGACCCGCTGCGCCTCTTCCCCCGCAGGTCCCAGCTTCAGCGTGGCCGTGGGCAGCGGCGAGTTCTGCCTGTCCGCCCCCGACCCGGTCGGCAGCGTGCGGCTGGCCTACTGCGAGGACACGGAGCCCAGCCAGGCCTTCGTGCTGAGGAACGCGGGCGTAGGGTAGGTCGTGCGAGGCGGGGGCAGAGGGGCCGCGCGGGGCGCAGGAGGGGCGGCCATGCGACGGGGGAGTAGGGGGTCGGTGAAGCGGCAGTGCACGGCATGACGAGCGTTGTGGGAAGAGCGGTTGAGTTCAAGGCGGGATGGCGGCAATTGACTCGGCCCTCATCATGTGTTCCAAGCTCAAGCTTGTGGTTGTCTGGGCCCCTGCTCCGCAGGTGGCAGCTGGCCACCGTCGCTGACGTCAGCCGCTGCATGACGGCCTCCGGCACGGCCGACGGCGCGGCGCTGGTGCTGGCCGCCTGCAGCGCCACCACCGCCGCCCACTTTTTCCGCCTGCCGGACAAGCTCTTTGCGCTCGGTGAGTCGCGAGACATCGACGCATGCTGAGCACGGCTACGCACGGCTGAAAGTGCCGTTGCACGTTACAAAGCGATGATCTCTCAATTGTCCGTCGCCCTCTTGCTTGGTCAAAAGTCAGCCCCAAGCATGCGCCCTTGCCGCAGGCTCCAACGGCAATGCCGCAACGCTGTACGACCCCGCCGTGAACGACAACTTCGACATCGTACTGGAGTGGACGCTTGATGCGTCCCTCGCATCGAGTGCCGTACTGTCGTACCGAATCACGGACGGGTCCTCGCCCGTGCGTGGGGGCGAGTACGGTGGGGACGACGCAGCGGGGCCAGCGGTGGTTCCCACCGGCGCTGAGGAGGTGCGGTGGCCGTACGGCGGACCGCCGCCAGATGGTGAGTCAGCCGCATGGCTCGAAGGGTTCTTTGGCCTTGATGAAGGACGGTATCGTGTCTCGCTGGCAGTTGCCCCCTGTCTTCGCTGCCAACGGTGTGGCGAAGGGCCTTGGTGCGACCAGTTGGTTTGACATGAACCTACTCCCCTTTCCCGCAGCGGCCGCCTACCGCGTGTGCGTGCGGCGGCGTGGAACCGCCATGGTGCCGGGGCTGATGCTGTACAACGTAACGCTCGGGGTGTACGACAGCGGTGCCCTCGTGACGAGCGTCTCTCGGGACGTCAGGCCCATTATGGTCAACGCGAGCTGCAGCGAGCAGACTCCAGGCTGGCTGGGCACGTGGGTCAAGCTGCCTGGGCCTCCTCCGCCAAGACCCCCGCCCACGCCTCCCTCGCCGCCGAGCCCGCCCCCCGCCCCGCCGCAGCCTCCGCAACCACCCCGGCCCAGCCCCTACCCGGGCTCGCCCCCGCCCCGGCCCCCAACGCCCTCGCCGCGGCCGTCACCCCCGGCTAGCCCCCCACCCTCGCCGAGCCCATATCCGGGCCCTCGCCCCCCACGACCCCCCAGCCCCAACCCAGTCAGGCCACCTCCACCGGTCACCATCCCCCCACCCACGCCCTACCCGGGGCCACTTACAGTACGACCCCCGAGCCCCTTCCCGGCACGGCCGGTCCCTCCGTACCCCCCATCGCCGCCGAGCGTCCGGTCCCCCTCGCCACGTCTGCCAAGCCCCGTCCGGACGCAGCCGCCCTCGCCAGCGGCTAGCTTCTCGCCCACACCGTACCCAGGGCAGCCTCCGCCTCGGCCCCCCAGCCCTGCCCCTTCACCCCGGTCCGCCTCGGCCCCGCCTCTGCCGGCCAGCCCACAGCCGCAACCTCGCTCGCCCCCGCCCCGGCGCCCCACCCAGCCTCGGCCGCCCGTCGTCGTGGTCCCGTTCCCACCCACCTCCTACCCAGGGCCGCCCGCACCGCCTCCTCCCCGACCAGCTCAGCCCACGCCGCCCGCGCCTGCACCTCGACCAACAGCAACGCCGAGCCCGAAGCCGCCTCCCCCGTTCCCACGGCCGCCGTCTCCCGCACCTCCGCTCCAGGCCTTACCGCCCCTACCGCGCGCCTTGTACCCGGGGTCACCCCCGCCACGGCCGCCCAGCCCTACGCCGGCCGCCAAGCCGCCCTCCGCGTACCCTCCTTCGCCCTCGCCCGGCAGCCCTCGGCCTCGGCCTCCGCAGCTACCGCCTCCCAAACCCGCTCCGTCGCTGCGGCCTCCGCCGCATTCCTCCTCGCCCACCCCCTACCCCGGCCCTCCCGCGCCCAGCCCTCCAAGGCCCCGGCCCCGCCCTCCCCAACCGTCGCCCTCGGCCAACCCACTGCTGCGACCCCCAACTCCTTACCCAGGGTCACCGCCACCGCAGCAGACAAAGCCCTCGCCTCCACCACGGCCTCCCAACCCAACGTGGTTGACGCCTCCTACCCCGGCGTATCAGCCCCGCTCACCCTCGCCCCAGCCCCTGCGCTCTCCACCTCAACGGACGCCGCCGCCGCAAGATCGGCCTCTGCCGTCGGAGCTCGCTCCCCCAGCCCCGCGTGTTCCGCCCAGCCCGAGACCACCGCGTCCACCCCCACGGCCTCCCCGCTCTCCCCCCCTGTCAACGGACCAATCACCGCCCCTGTCGAGACCGATGCCTTACCCGGGTCCACCCCCGCCTCGGTCGGTGGTATCCGCGCCTCCGCCTGTTCCTCCACGGCCGGTGGTAACGCCGCCGCTGGGACGCGTCCCGCCAGTCCCGCGTACTCCGCCAAGCCCGCGACCCCCCCCCCCCCCCCCCCCGCGACCCCCCCGGTCTCCCCCGCCGTCACCTACCTCGCCACCGCCGACCCTGGCACCAACTCCAGCCCCCCAGTCCTCCCTACCAAAACTCCCGAGGGCCCTACCTCCGCCTCCTCCGCTCCAGCCCGCGAACGGGACAGGCCCCGCCACCAGTCCAGACCCGCCACCGCCACCCGGTCCGCGGACGCCGCCCAAACCGCGGCCTCCCCGCCCACCTCCCAGGCCTCCGCGGACGCCTCCAGCGCGTGGGCCCTCTCCTGGCCCTTCCCCGGAACCCACGACTTACCCCGGCTCCGCCCCACCGCCTCGGGCGGACCGGGCGCTGCCATCACCCCCCTCGCGCTCTCCGCCTCGTCCTCCGCCCAAGCCCCGGCCGCCCCGCCCTCCTCCACGTCCGCCCAGGCCCGCCGCACCCCGGCATCCGCCTCCCAGTCGCTGATTTGCGCTCACCATTCACGGCCCTGCAGCGTGGAGACACCGTTGATGATGCAGTCGTTTGCGCGCCCAAGCCACGCCATGATTCACACCATGGGCGATGAAACCGAAGCATGAAACCGGGAGGCCAAGCTCGTCTCAAACCTGGAGCTGGGGACCTTCTCATGCGTTGCCAACTTGCGTTGACCAAGCCTCAACTGCTTAGCATATCGCCTTTTACCATAGGCCTGACCTCCTGACCGGTTATCGCGCACAGCACGTTTTGTCTCCCCGTGTGCTTTCATAGCTGATGTCTTCCTTCGCCGTGACTCTCTCTCTCTCTCTCTCTTCCTCGGTTTGTTGGAACCAAGGGGACCTAGGGCTTGCGCTAGGGACCCGTTCGTGGCCCCTTAAGGCTTCACAACTCTTGCTCTTGCCTAGCGTGGATGGTACTAGTTCTCATGACCAGGAGTTTACTCCTGCTGATCTTAGTACGGGGCTCTTCCCCATCTCTAGCTTTCATGGTGGTTGGTTACGTAGGTGGCGCGGAGCTCTGGTCATTTAGCCAGCAATACAAGGCTCTAGAGCTAGACAGTTCTGGCATTTTGTGGTCTTGCTACCAGCGGAGGGGAAGCGGGAGGGTAGCTTATGACTGGTGGGTTGCGGCATCTTAAGTGCCCTGTCTGTCTGTGATGCGTATGACATGTGCATCGCGGAGTTCACTCGTGGCAGCTGGATGCGTGCGGCGTGCGTTGCAGGATTGGACGCTTGTGATTGGAGCGTGTGGCAGCGTGCGCTTTTGCGCAAGACAGTGCAGAGAGGCAAGTGTGCGGTGTGCAGGGCACTTCGTAATCAATTGTGAAGCCCCCTTTCCGTCAGGCCCCGTGACATGCAGCCGGGACTGTGATTGATACTGTATGCTGATGCAGCAAACGTGCGTGTCAAATCAACTGGGTCCGCCATCCGGACTGGATGCCAGAATCTTACACAGACCGCTCACGACTGTCGCTAGCACACATAGCAAAGCAAACTTGGCCAGGATGAGGTGCGGTGAGCTGGTGCGATTGTACGGCGCCGCGAAGGCCGAGGACCCACAGGGATGTGCATTGTGTTGCTTACCAGCACCGGAGCGCCAATGGGGAAGCTGCATGCCTGCATGGCCCCCCAGGATTGACACGCGGGTTTGGGCGCCGCATCGGGGCCGTATGGTGACTGGTAATGGCCAAGGGCGCACGGCGGCGGCGCACAGCAGCGGCAGGATGTATCGTCCAGCAGGTGCCGACTAAGAGGGGGCAGCTAGCGAGGGCAACTGGAGTACGACGCACGACTCGAGGTTGGGAACACCTGATCCTCATGTTTGCGGAGCTGACCTCCGCGTGTAGCCTGGCACGCGCTTGTTCGAGGCGTTGGTGCCAGCGCTGTAGTGTTATGACTGGATGTAGGCCCACTCAACCCCCGTAACCTCACAGCCTTCCAACACTGTTAGGATAGTGTCTTCATCCAAGTCCAGAAGGATTCGTGTGGCTTACAGCACCCGCCAAGTCCCTAGAGTCCCAGGAGAGTCCACACCCTTCAGGCTCAGCACCATACCGTAGCTGCCCCTAGGGACGTTCCCTGCCGTGCATCACGTGCGTCATGGTCAAGTCAAAGCATCGGTGACACGCGGCGCTCGTCAATTGCCACACCGCATTACCGGCCTACACCCTACTGCACTTTGTATCCTCCTCAGGCGGCCCCGCTTCCTGTCAAGACCCGTTTTGTAACATCCGCCGAGGCAGACGCTCCCAACTCGCCAAGCCGTGTCATGTCATCCTCCACTCCAGACCCGGTCACCCTATCGCCATGGGCTGAGCGCTCCCTGACCCGCCAGGGCCCGCCGGGCCCCCTCCTGCTTGCCCCTGGCCTGCCGCCTCGGCCCCCGCCAGACCGCCAGCTGCCCCCGCCGCCGCTGCGGCCTGCGCCGCCTGCGCCCTGGCCGCTGCCGGCCCCTCCACCGCCCTCAGCTGGTCCAGAACCTGCGTGGGGCGGCCAGCAGCGGGCAGGAACCTTCAGGACTTGGGCACCGATCTTCTCAATCGGGTGTACGCAGCCGCCAGCCCGATTCCCGCCCCGCCCTGCCATTCCAACCCGCCCTGCCACGCCGTTCCAACCCGGCCCTTGATCCCACAACCCGCTCCAAGCCGCCCCAGGCCCTCCTTACCTCGGCCACCAGCTGCTGGCAGGCCCTGTTCTTGGACACCTCCTTGAGCACCACCTCCCGCAGCAGCCGCCGCTTGTCCAGACCCAGCATGGACGGCTGCCAGCGCCCAGTCACGCACGACCCCAGGCCGGGCTCCGAGGCGGCGGCGGAGGCCGGGGCGGGGGCGGAGGAGGCGGCGGGTGCGGCGGCGAGGGCGAGGGCCGAGGCGGTGCGGCCGAAGGTGGTGGCGGAGGCGGGGGCGGGTGCGTGGGTGCCGGGGGACCAGCGGAGCGGGCCCATGAGCTCGGCGATGAGCTCGCGCAGGCGAGACTGTGGGGCACGGGGGCGAGGCGGGCAGACGAAAGCAATACCTGTCGTTCTTGGCTTCACACGACACGAGACCAAGCGGCTCCAAGCCGAAGCCCTCCTCTCCGCCGTCTTCCACCCCAGCAGCCCCACCCCGCCCTCCCCCGCCCCACCTCGTCCTCGTCCGCCGCAAGCCTCCGCACGTACGTGATGAGCCACTGGCGCCACTCGGAGGCGGACTGCAGCGCCGCCGCCGCCGCCAGGTTGGTCTCCAGCAGGGCCTGCTCGGAGCGCGCCGCCGCCACCGGCCGGGCGCTGTGCGCGGCGGCGGTGGCGATGACGTCGGCCGGGTGGCGCCGCTGCGCGACGCTGGCCTGGAGCTTCCCCAGCTCGCCAGCTGGGGGAAGGGGAAGAGAGGGTGGAGTGAGGGGAGGAGGGGAGGGCGGGGAGGAGAGGGGGGCAGAAGCGGGGAGCATGGTTGACATGGACGCATGCGGCGGGGTACGGTCGGGCTGGGGAGCAGGTTGAGCAGCCGGAGGGCTTACTGGTGGAGGAGGTGAGGCTGGTGGTGTAGGCGGAGGCGGGGAAGGCGTCGTCTGCCACCCGCATCCAGATCTTGAGCCCCGGGTGGTGCACGTAGGCGTGGGCGTTGGACAGCAGCAGCAGCGGAGAGCCGGCGGCGGACAGCTTGGCGGAGGTGACTGGGGCAGGGCGGGAGCGGCAGCGGGCAGGCAGGGGTGGCACCAGTAAGCCGGGATCCAACGCGGCGGCGATGAGGTCAAAAGCACGGTGGCGGGCGGAAAGGACTGCAAGCCTCTTGCAGTACAAGCCGTCCGTCTGAAGCCCAAGTTTGCGGACGCGCATCATGCAGCGCTCAGATTATCTTCCGCACATGGGTGAGGCTCTCACCTCGGAGCGGCTGCACGGGCAGCGGCGGCGGCGCGCCCGGCTGGTGCTGCGCGGGCTGCGGCGGCGGCGGGGCCTGCGCCAGCAGGGGCGCAACGCTGGTCTCCAGGGTCACCTCGCCAGCCGCGAAGTCCCACACGCGCAGGGACCCGTCAGTCAGAAGCGCCAAGACTTGGGCGGAGCCGGGCGCTGCCGAGAGGAAGGCGGCTGGGCAGCCCACGCGGATGGGCGGGAACAGCCGCCGGCCCGCGGGGCTGTAGACCTGCACGGACGTATGAGGGCGAGGAAGAGGCTGGGATGAGCAGGGGTGGTGGAGGGTGAGGCGTGGAGTGGCCAGACGCGTGGGAGCACCGTGCCTGAACGCCTGATTGGTCGCACCGTGCGCGGATGCCCTTCTTGCCTTGCCGATCGCGCAGTTGCTTGCAAGTTCCGTGCCTTAACTTGACTCTGATTTATCCTCCCCTTGAAGTCACAACCCCGTCGCTCACCATTAGGTCCCCGTTCGTCGTTGACACCACCGCCAGCCGGCTGCTGCCCGCCATCGACACCACGTGACCTGGTACGACATCCGCCCACCGCCGTACGGGGCCCGCCAACAGCACGAGCTCGGCAGTCGGCCGCCCGCGTGCGTCGCGTGCGTTGTTGTATGCCTGCAGCTCCAGGGTTATTTGCGTTTGCCCATTTGAGTTTGGCGCCAAGCTGTTGAGTTCGAGCGAGGAGGATGTGGACGGGACAGACGCGTGTATGAGTGTTGCGAAGAAGGACTTTACGGGCTCGTGGGGCACGAGGGCCGCGGGGCGGAAGAACCCGGCTGCTGCCGCGGCAACGGCAGGGTCGGGCAGGATGGCGGAGGCGGCGGCGCCGCCTGCGCCCGAAGCACTGGCGGCGCCTGCCTGCCTGCCGGCGGCGGCCGCGGCGGAGGGTGCGGGCGCGGCGGCACCAACGGCATGCGCCCCGGCGGCTCGCTTTGCTGGCGGCGGGTGGTCTGGGTCCCTGCCCCGGCCGCCGGCCTTGGCTGGACTGCTGCCCGCCCGCGCCCCTCCTGATGTCCCCGCTGCCGGCTGCGCATTCTGGGAAAGCGCCGCCAGGGGCCTCGGCAACGGAAGGGCCGTGGCCGCCGGTGGCGGGCCTCCGTTGGCTGTACCCCCCGTTGCCGCAGGCGCGGCCGCCCCGGCTTGTTGGGGTGCCGCGGGCGCCGCCGCGATCGCCCCTCCTGACGCCGGCCCCAGCCCCAAGGCTGCTGCGCCCACAGCCGTGGCCGCGCGCCCCATGGCCCCCAAGCGGTCCTGAAGCCGTTGCTCCTTTTCCACGTCTGCCCGTGCCTTGGCCTCCAGCTGCAGCATCTCCGGTGCGGCGGTTAGCGCGGACTTGGCGGATCTGATCCGCGGATCGCCGTACAGCTCGGAAAACAGCGCCTGAACCTCGGCGTCGGGCAGGCGGCGGCCCAGCTCGCCCTCGGCGAAGACCATCGTCCCAACCGTCCCGTCGTACGACACAACGACCAGGACCCGCCCGTCGGGCGACCAGGCCAGATCGTTGATCATGCGGTCGAAGAAGCCCGACCCAACCGCCAACGGCCCCTCCTTGGAGGGGTACCACAGCGAAAACTTCTTATCGGTTGACCCAATGGCGCAGATGGGCCCGACAGCGTCATCGTCCCCACCGCCCGAAGCAGCTGTGGCTGCGGAGGCGCCGTTGGCTGCAGCAGGCGACTTGGATGGGAGATAGAGGTGCGGGTTGTAGCGGCAGACCGTGACGGGCGCGCGGTGGCCGCAGAAGGATATCTCTGACGCGTACCAGCTGCGATAAAAAAGCGGGGGCAGCTTAGATCAGCGTGCGCGGCGGTCTCATGCTCCACACGGCAGACACGGCTGCTGCCTGCTTGGCCCGTCCCTCGTCCGGTCCCCGTCTTCGTCCCGCCTAGGTTTAAGCAGGCGGCAAAGCCCCAGTAGTATGCTCCCGCAGTTCAGGCGCTCTCCTCAACTCACGAGTTTCGCCGCAGCACGGGCACTGTGTGGATGCCCTTGTCGTAGCCATTGGCCAGAGCCAGCACCTGCACACAGAGGAGCATTGAGAGACAGCCACCAGGGTCAACAGGGTCAACCGTCGGTGGAGCAGCTACGCCCCATCCCTCCCCTCCCGGCTCCAGCCCTCCTCAGTCCTTGCCGCCCGCTGAGCCCCTAAACCTCGCGCCCTCAAGCGCACCCCGCCCCGTCCGCCCCGCACCTGGCCGTCGGGGCTCCAGGAGGGCCGCAGTGCGAAGCTGATGGCGGGGGCCTCCATGAACGGCTCCTCCACCCGAGCCACGGCGGAGCCGTCCTCCAGCCGCCACACGATCGCCTCGCTGTCAGACTGGGGGCCGAGGGTCGGGGCGCAAGGGCGGGGGCAGAGGCACGCGGAGCACCCTCAAGTGCGTGTCACAAGCTTTCCCCCGGGCCAGGAGCATAGCTCAGAAGGGCGCAGCACCGAAGGGCACGAGGCCTTGGTGTGAGGCGGTCCGCGGGAGAGAAAGGAAGGAACAGGGGGCAACGGCAGGGCGCGGCGCAGCGGGGCCCACCTGGGAGGCGAGGAAGACGTCAAAGGGGTCCCACGCCACCCCCTTGACGTGCCCCCGGTGGCCCTCCAGCGTGCGGATGCAGTGCCCGCTCTGGGCGTCCCACACCTGCGCCGGGGCAGCGGGCGGCCGGCGCTTACGAGCATAACCGCTGCTGGCCATGGCTGCAGGCGCCAGTGGCACCGCTAGCACATCCGCAGAGGAGGTGGCGTTTCCGCAGGCGTGCACCCCGGGTTGTAGTGTGGTACCGACTGCCAGTAGCCAGAGGGAAAGCCAAGGCCCAACCGACGACCATGGCGTGCCGGCCCTGGCAGCCCCAACTCTCGCCCGCACCGCTAGCTGAGCAACTCCTTTCCTTCGGACCAGGGCCGCCCCGCCCAGGCCTGGTCCCCTGTACCGTTTGCCCTGGGGAGCGCCAAGGCCCAGACGTGCGCCGCGCAGCCAGCAAGGCCCCTACTTGCCGGCCCTCGCTGCCACAACTCTCGACTGCATCGCTAGCTGCGCAACGCAACACGCGCCGTCTTGCGCCCTGAAGCAGCCCCGCACCTCCCAGCGCCACGCACCTTGACCTTGTTGTCCACGGAGGCGGTGGCCAAACGGCGGCCGTCCGGGGCCCAAGCCACGTCCGACACGTTGGTCTCGTGCCCCCGCAACCGGAGCTTCAGTCGCCAGTTCTCCACATTGGCTGCCTCGCCGCTGCCGAACAACGCCGTGCCGCGGCCCTCCCGGAGTTCATACACAAACACGTCTGCGTCGTCGGAGCCCGCGGCCAGCAGCTTGCCGGAGGGCGCGAAGCGCACGCAGTTGACAGGGGTGGTGGAGTCGGAGATGCACGCCAGCTGCTTGGGTACCGACGGGTCCTGCTCCGCTAGGGACGACAGCACGGGCCGCATCGCCCAGATGCGGACCTTGTTGTCCGCGCCCGCAGTGGCGAGGCGCTCGCCGGTGTGGTCCAAGTCCACGCCGTGGAGCGCAGCGCCTGGGGGGCCGGGGGCGGGGGCCGAGGGGTTGGGTTCCGGGACGGCGGGGGTATCGGGCGGGGAGGAAGGGCGTGGCACCTAGGTCTAGGTGCCAACCCAAGCCCCTCCCCTCACAGACCGAGGCAGTATCTCTGATCGGTGGAAGACCGCGTGTACCCGTGCGCGAGAGGGGTGGCGAGAGCGAAATGCGCTGCCCAAGCAGAAATGGCGCGAAGCGGCCGTCCCGGGCTCCCGCGAGCGCTAAGTCGCGCTTAGAGCTCACCTCCATGTTGGATCCACTCCGGCTTGTCTACCGTGGGCATATCGGCAGCGACTACCAGGCTATGCAGGCCCGTCAAAGCCGGTCTGCGCGCAGCGTCCACCCATTTATCGCATGCTGCAAACCAGAACAACTAGAGAAACTAGAAAAGTCACGCAGGGTTCTCGCAGACGCAGTCGGCGTTGCTGGAGTGTTTTGGCCGATGCATGGGGCTTCTGCTTCTCCATCATCCAGGGCCCCTGCCTGCACACACAGCCACTCGCACTCTCTTACTTAGCTTAGCATCAAGCAACTTGTTAGCTGGAACAACCCCACGGCGTTCCCAGACCAGATTCCACGCACCACGGTCTCCAGCGCCACTCCTGCCGCGCAAGCCCGGTTAGACAAGCACCTGTTGCAGTAGCAGCATGTACGGTCGGGAGAGAGGGCCTCCCCCACCTCCCCCTCCGCGCGGAGGGGGCGGTCCGCCTCGCGGGGAGTTCCGCGAAGACTACATGGACCGCAGGCGACCCCGCAGTCCTCCTATGCACGATCGTGAGCGCTTTGGGCGTGGACGCAGCCCGCCGCCGATGCCCAAGCGCCCGAGGCGGGATGGTCCCTACGACCGCGAGTTCCACGACGGCCCGTTGTAAGTTGCTCACAGCTCGCTATGGGCAGCGCACTTAGTTGGCGGACTGTGCAGCACGAGGTGTGGGGCAAAGCTGATCGTGCTCAACCCTGATGCGCTCGCAGCCCCACGCGAGGGAGCCCGGACTATGAGCGGCGTCCGGGCTCGCCCAAGTATGATGAGCGGGAGGGCTACGAGCGGCGGGGCTCGGTCGGGCGAGACAGGTGCGGACGTCGAGTTTTGCACTTGGGCCGCTGGGGGGTACACGGGGCCTCAAGCTGGCGCCCGCGACGCCCCCTTGCTCCCGCCTCCGCCTCGCCTCTCGCCCCGCTGTTGACGCATCCCCTGACCTTCATGCTCAGGCCCGAGGAGGTGGAGAAGCGGCCCATGACCTTCAAGGAGTTCACGCTCCGGAAGGTGCCGGACGACGCCGCCCCCGACGTGGCGCACCGCATGTACCAGGAGTACCTTGTCGAGTACTACGGCAGCGCCATCAAGGCGGAGTTCGAGCAGAACAAGGACTCGGACTTGTGGGTGGCAGGAGCTATCTGCGCGTCCTGGGGTCTGGTCTAGCCTTAGGGTGCTCGGGCTTGGGTTTGGCGTGTCCACAAGGGCTCTCGAACGAGGCTGGCTTACAGTAATACTGGCTTACAGTACGCGCCAGCACCAGCCTCGTCCCTAACAGCGTTCTTTGCTCTCCCACCGCCAGCTTCAAGTACCAGTTCGACCCCCGGAACTTTGCCAAGATTGTCGCCAGCCGCGCGGAGGAGGCGCAGGACACGGCCAAGCACGTGGCCGCCGACCTGGCCAGCGCCACGCTGGACCCCGCCAACGAGAACTTCGCGCAGGTGGGGCCCCGGTCAGCAAGGAGCCATCGCAGCGCTGTCGGGCTCTGAGCTAGGGCTCCGATGCGCCTGCCCTGTGCTCTCTCCGCTGCTGGCCTTTGGGGCCAAGTGCTGCAAACAGCCCTCCGCAGCGCACCTCCGCTCATGTCCCCTCGGCCTGCCCGGGACACACGTTCACAGCAGATCTCCGTACCGCTCCGCTCCGCAGGGCATGTACGACCTCGCTCCCAAGCTGGAGAAAGACGCCAAGCCGGGCAGCGAGGACGGGCCGAAGTTCGCGCCCAACCTGTGCTGGCGGCCCACCCGCGTGGCGCACGACATCACGCTCTCCCGCCGCCTCATCCGCAAGCTGGACGCGGAGAAGGGCGTGGAGGAGAACCCACTGCTGCCCGCGCTGCCGCCTGGCCCCGAGCCGGCCGCGGCGGCGGCGGGCGACGGCGGTGACGGCGAGAAGGCTGCGGGAGGTGCGTGTTGTGGAGCGTGGTTGGCTGGGGCCCGGGGCTTGAGGAGAAGCGGCGGTGCAGGCCGCGTGTTTTAGGGCCAGGAAAGGGGTGGACGTAGAGCTTGACTGCGATTCCAGGCGTCCGTCAGCAGCTCTCCTGCTCCCGTTCACTGTCCTGCAGGCGAGGACGCGGCAGGGGCGGGCGGTGAGGGCGGCGCAGCGGGCGGCGAGGGCGGGGAGGGCGGCGCGGAGGGCGCGCCGGCGCCGGCGGGCAGCGTGGGCGGCGCAGCGCCTGCCGCCAAGGAGCCCGAGGAGGAGGAGGAGGTGGTGGTTGACGAGTCCAACTACAAGGACATGGTGGGGAAGCTGGACCTGCAGCTGCACTGGCTGTGGAAGGTGCACGGCGTGGACTACTACGCCGGCATAGAGCTGAACGAGAACGACTGGCCGTACCGCCTCAACTGCTGCCGCCTCATCCGCGGGCCCAAGCCCGAGGAGGGCGAGGGCGCTGACGAGGCGGCGGACAAGGCGGACGGGGAGAAGCTGGGCCGTCAGGTGGACGAGTGCTGGGAGGGGCGCATCTCGCACGGCGACCCCATCGAGGCCAAGTGCATGAAGCAGCGGGTGAGGAGGGCGGGGGGTTGCGTGCGAGTTTTTTGTGCAGGGCTTGGCTGGGCTTGGGTGCGGCCACGCTTGGCGGGACGCTCTGTGGGCTGCAGCTGCAAGGGCAGGTGCAAGGCCGTAGCCTCACCGGACACGTACTCACGGGAAGGGGCGCGTGGGCGCAAGAGCCAATTTGATCTGGATTTCGGTTTCGGTTTTGCAGATCGAGGACGAGCTGGACAAGTGGATCGAAGGCCAGGTCACCATGGTGGCCGACAACAAGTAAGCTGGGCGAGCTGGTTGGGTTACGGGGGGAAGACACCTCGCGGTGCCTCCATGGGAGGGACTAGGGCGTGACGGTGTGCCAAATTGCTGCCGGGAGGTCCCCGTGCGGCCTGCACTAACGTGACCGCCCTGTCAGGCCTGAGCCCCCTATCAAGGTTTGTGGTCGCCCAGACTAGTAGGCTAGGCAGCCACCTTACCTCATTACATACAACCACAACTACAGCTGACGTACTGCTACCTGAGCTTCTCATACACTACCGACGCTACACTCAGACATGCTCTTCGCTACAAACGTAGTTGCTCCTTAGAGCCATACAGCGATACTGCTGCTAGGTACCATAGCAGTCACAACATGCATTGCTCATGTGACGGTGACTCAACTACTGGCTCCTCGCGCAATCACGAAGCGCCTGGGGTTGCGGCTGCACATGGGAGCGCTGCCTCGCGGAGGGTGGGCGCCTGGAGGAGGCTGGAGCTGGGAGGCGTGTGGAGCTGGGGTTTCCGGAGTGATGTCTTGACCGATGCCGCCTTACGTGGCCAGTGCTTCGCTGCCCATGAGCCCCACGGCACTTAGCGTAGCTGACTGCATCGACTCTACCACTACCCTACTACTCACCACCACCGCTACATGAGCAGCTCTCGGTGATAGCTACTACTTGCCACTATCGACCGCACTCGGGCTTAGGAGGCTAGGCTAGCTTATGTAGGCTAGAGTAGGCTAGGCGCGTCGCAACATGCCAATACAAATACCGTGCCACTGCGCCGGATCGGGCTGCAAGTCCATGCCCTTGGTGTGTCTGGGCCGCTGTCGTGGAGTCGCCGCCTCGGCCTGCCACGGTACATACGTGACCCCGCCGCTTGTGCTGCGCCCGAGACCCCGCTGACCCCACGCTTGGTGCTCTGTACTCCGCCCCTTACGCCTGTGCCCGTCCCCGCCATGCCCGCGCTTGCTTCCGTGTCTCCAGGTGGGGCTCCAAGCTCAGCAACAAGCTGTTCGTGGGCAAGAAGTACGTCATCAAACACATCAAGACCAAGCACCAGGACAAGCTGGCACTGGAGCGGGAGCGGGTGCGTGCGGGTGGTGGTGGGGCCTGCGAGGGAGCTAACAGCCCACACGGGCGCGGGCAGGGCCGAGGGCCAGCGAAGGAGCTATCTTGGGGTGGCTGGGCCTCATTCCACCAAAGCCGGTGAGCTGGTGTATGACAGCATAGTGCTTGCTGGTCCCCGCCGCCGTGCCCAAACCCTCGACCGTGCAGTTTTGCCCCCTGCCCTCATTATGCGATGCCATAGGCGGCTTTGCGCACTGTTCCACTGGTTGCTAAGTAGGGTCAGCACACTGCGCCGAGGCGTTTCTGACCCCTCCCCTCCCTGTCGCCCCCGGCCCCACGCTCAGATCCTGGACCAGCTGTACTTCGAGAACTTCCGCGTGTGGAAGGAGGAGGAGGAGCGGCGGCGCGCGGAGGAGGAGCACGCGGGCGCGGAGCCCATGGAGGGCGAGGGCGCGGGCATGGAGGGCGAGGGCGGCGGCTACGGCGGCCGCGGGCGCGGGCGGGGCCCCATGCGTGGCCGCGGGCGCGGGCCCGGGCGGGGCCCCATGGGCCGCGGGCCCATGATGGGCCTCGAGGCGGGGCCGATCATGATGCCCATGCCCATGGCGCCCATGTTCATGCCGCCAGGTGGGTAGGCTAAGGGGCGCGGTAGGGGCGCAGTGTGCGTGCTGCCCAAGGCCGTTGTTGGCAAGGACATGGACGGCGCGCCAAAGAGGCTGGACGCATAGGAAGGTTGCGAGTCGCACGTTGCCTTATTAGGAGCCGACGCGGCGAGGCTTTAGACGTGTGGTCTGGCCAGGTTCGAGGTCATGCAGGTACTTGCTCACACGTGCCCACGCCTGCCGCGCGTCCTTGCCTCCCTGCAGGTCCCATGGGCCCCTTCATGCCCATCATCCCCGGCCCCGTGCCGATGCTGCCGCCGGGCCCCATGCCCATCCGCGGGCGCGGCCCGCGGCCCATGCGCGGGCGCGGCATGCCCGGCCGCGGCATGGGCCCGCCCAAGATCGACCCGCGGGGCATGCGCGAGTACTATGACCTGGACCACCCCGCCAACAACCGGGCCGTGCTCGACTACGGAGACCTCTAGGCGGGCCGCTGAGCGCGTCTGCGGAGGGTGGGGAGGCTGCGGCTGTGGGCGCCCGGAGCAGACGGAGCGGAGGAGCTGGCGCGCCTGAGGGAGTCATGCTGCCGGTACCGATGGAGGCTCTCGGCTGCTGGTTTCGGGTGTCGAGTGCTGGGGTCCCGTGGCTGTGCATGCCTCTGGAGCGCCATTGGGGGATGCCGGCCCGAGAGGGCGGCGTGCCATCAGGCTAGACCCTAAACGTGCCGGGTTGGCAATTGAACCAGCAAGTACAGGACACGACGAGGCTGCTATGGATGCGCCGACGATGAATTGAGCGCATAGGATGTTGTACTGGTGAAGCCAGCAATGCCAGGTCGGTTAAGGCAGCTGGGACGATGCTGTGGTGACCGACACGCTGTTGCAGACGACGCAAGCACGATGAAGCGTAGATTTGGGACCAACCGCGAATGGGTTAGGCAAATGGAGCAAAGCCCCAGGGCATAGTGACAGCGCCGTACTGACGTGGTTACACAAGCGTGCAGTGTCTCATTCGTTGGGGTACATGCATGGTGCCTGTCGATGGCGAGCCACACGGTGGCGGGCGTCGCAGCCACCTCAACAGGATAGCGAGTTCGGTGCCCGCGTGTCGATTCGCTGCGGGGACGAGGGGACCCAAATTGGCATGAAGAGGCAAGAACAAGCCTATGCCGCAGTGAGCGGTTGCCGGCAACGGCTGTTGAGGCCGTCGGGCTCTCACCGTTATCGCTTCGATGGGCTGGTTGCACAGCTGGTAGTTGACACGGCCGTGGTACCTGCGGTACGCAGAGGACAGGCTCTTGCGTGACCTTGAGAATGCGCGCCGGTGCTTTGCGGCTGCCCATGTGTAAGGCAAATCAATTCAGAGCGAGGCAAGGTGACCATGCAACCCTGCTCCAGGCCTCGGCCTCCGTGGAGGCGCCGCTACAGCACCAGCCCGCCCAAGCAGCTGAGCTACTACCCTACAGTCAAGAGTTGTCGTGCCCAGCCGGGCGCCCACCTGAAGAACTCTTGGCACGTGATCGTCTGGTACTCCACGACTACAATGTCGTTGGTGGCCACAAAGGATATGCCCTCCCTGCGCATCACCGCAGGAACGGGCCGGTCTTGAGCCAATGTCAGCGGACCTTACACCTGAGCCAGCCCCTTGCCCGTCCCTGGCAGTACAGTCGTTGCACTGGCCACATGGTAAAGCGCAGGGGCCACTGACACCACTTACGGCGTCTGTTTGACGTCCCGCCCTCCAGATAGGATCTACGGCGGATGCGGCAAAGGGCCACAGGCTTGAGTTCATGCTCGTGTCGCGTGCCCATTCCCCTACTGCACGCAGTATTCATCGTCCGGCAACGTCCTGACAACAGCGTCTGCCCTTGGCTTCTTCAAGGCCCCCTTTGCCCACCTGGAACCGTTTGAAGAAGCCCTGGGACCCATAGACTGTGAAGTCACTGGGGAGCCTGCATAACAGTAGCAGTTGCAGAGGTCTTTGTGAGCCCAAACTGATAGGGCCATCAGCAGATTCGCCGAGGAAGGGGAGCGCGGGGATGCACCCAGGCCCTCATGAGCAGCACGCGCATCAACGCACTGGTAGGTCAGGTCCCGTAGAGAGTAGCAGGTGTTGGGGTAGCACTGCTCGATTTGGACCACGCATGGGCCCTCTGTGGGAGTAGAGGGGTCGAGTGCACAACGGTGTCTCCTTGGGCTTGCCCCCCACCCCACCCCACCCCAGTCCCCCTCCCCTGCCCTTGAACCCCAACCGCCATGCCCTCTGCGCCCCGCTCCAACCATGCCTACCTCCGAAGAACATCAGCATCCCCTCATAGCTGCCTTGCGTTTCATTGACACCAAGGAAGCTCTTGACCTGGCAGTTCTGCTCCAGCTCCTTCCGCAGCGTACACGCGCTCCGGGCATACCTGCTTGCGGGGCACCCAACCCTCAGACCTACGCCTGCTACAGCATACCAGCTTACTTAACGAGATCGAGGACTTGCCTGTCTGGGAAGAGGCTGGCGCGAACAGCGGCCAGGCCACATGCTGAAATTAGCACTGTAACAGATACTAGTCGCCTCAGTCCTGTCATCCTAGTGCTTTAGCTAGGGTGATGGCCAGAAGTCAAGTAGAGGGAGAGGCGTGTATGCGCAAGAGAGGAAGATTCACAGGACAGCTGCGCCCAGTTCAAGGGAAAGTGCTCCACGAGGATTAATTGACTATCGCGTAATGTCAAGCACACCAGCGAATCGGAGTTCGGGCCCTCATTTGGCGAGCCCTGCAATCCCGAGTGGATCGAGCCTTCCATTCGCGCGCTTCCGGTGGCGCGTGAAGACGTTTCGTTTCCGCATCACGGGCTGGTTCGTCGAGCTTCGCGTGACGATAACGTTAGCGTGCACACTGCCGTTGCCGCAGAGCGGGTGTTGGTGCAACGAAATTTCCACACCCCGCTCGTTCCCAGAGCGCCACACGCCCATACCGCTGCACATGCTTCTCCTGTAACCTTGGCGGGCATTAGCAACGCAGCCCAGCCGCCTAGGGCATCTTTCCAGGCCGGTGCATCATGTGCCGAGCCTTGGCGGGCGTCCTTGGGCTACTGTCCTTGCTCGCCGCCGCCACAGAGGCATCGAGGTTGGTCTCTGGAACAACCCGGTAAGCCCGTTGGTAGTCGTCAGCATGCTGGCCTGCGCGTGCCGGGCACGTGGTGTACACAACCAGGTTTGCGGGTATGTTTCCGACAGCCGGCCGCCCCGCCGCCACCGCGCCCCAGGGTCCATGCGGCCTCTTCGGCCACCTCCGAAGCTTCCACGGACAGCAGCCGGCTTTCGTCCCAGGGCTTAGATGCGGAGGCCCTGGAGCAGCTCCAGCGCTGCGTGGTGAGTTCCCCCCCGAGCCTCGATGACGCGGGTCACACCAGTCCGGCTCCGCTTTGTCCTAGCCTTGGGCGCTTCCTGTACGCCGGCCCGACCAACTTTCCGCGCTCCCCCAGGCCGACCGCTTCTGTGCGGAGCGTCTCGCCGCCTACGCAGCGCGGGGCCAAGCGGCCTCCAACCCCGACGACTTCCCATACACGGCCTCCGCCTTCGCCTCCGCTTCTGCCTCGACCCATCACGACGGGCTCATACCTTCCGCCACCAAGGCCCCCGCCCACTCCCCAGCCCCGGATCCTGACCCCACCCCAGCACCCACACCCGACCCCGACCCATACGACCCCCATGACCACGGCGGGGGCGGGGGTGGCGATGACGACCCGCCCAGCGACGACACAGCGACGCCGCTGCTGAAGGCGGGGGCGGCGGCGCTGCTGGTGGCGGAGGCGGCGGCGGGCGTGTACGCGCCCCTGCTGCTGCGCCGCCTGCGGTCGCCCCAGTGGTACCTGTCGCTGCTCAACTGCTTCTCGGGCGGCATCTTCCTGGCAGCGGGTGGGCGGAGTGGGGCGGGAAGGGGCGGCTGGGAGGGTGTAGGTGTATCGTTTTAGCGAGCGAGCGGAGAGAGTGGCGCGCCGTGAGCCCCATGTGCACCAAGGCTAGGGAGCGCTGGGGAAGCGGGAATGGGGGCGGAGGGGGTTTGGTCAAATCACGTCCCTTCAGCGTAGGCGCAGAAGAGGCCAGATCATTAGTCGCACGACATGGTGGGCCCTGGGAGGAAGGTGGTGTGGCACGATTGGCAGTGCTGTGGCGGAGCCAGGGTAGGGCTGCTAGTTGGGAGGGGCAGAGCGAGCGGTGTTCAGGTCCGCAGAGGCGCTGCCTCCTGGTTCTGCGTTCTGACCTGGTCCCTGTCCCTGCCCCTTCTCCCGCCCCAGGCATTGTGCACCTGCTGCCGCACTGCGCAGAGGCTCAGGAGGCTCTGGGCCCCATCGGCCCCAACGGGGACTACCCCCTGTACCTGGTGCTCGTGGTGGGTGGGATCTGGGGTGGGGTCGGGTAGGTTGTGGTGGAGTTGGGGGTGGAGTTGGGGCTTGGAGTTGGACGGGCCTTCGGCCCGTAAGCAGTGAGCTTCGTTGCTTCACAGGGGTTTTGTCGTCGAGGGGTGGTGTGAGAGGGCAACGAGCTGTGAGGGCAGGCCTGGTCCTCCCGGCTGCCGTGCAGGGTGCAAGGGGTTAGGGGCCACTGGCCCATGGCTCAAACTCTGCTCTCCCCACCACCCCGCCGCCCGCCAGACCGTGGGCTACTGCCTGGTGTTCTACATGGAGAGAGTGCTGTTCGACGTGCACGGCGAGGGCCACAGCCACTGCCAGCACAGCAACGTGTTCACGCACAGCAGGTGGGGCTCGACGGGGAGGCGCGGTGGGCTGAGGGACGAGGGCGTGCGAGCGTCTGGGG
Source organism: Edaphochlamys debaryana (assembly GCA_016858145.1). Classification (NCBI taxonomy): domain Eukaryota; kingdom Viridiplantae; phylum Chlorophyta; class Chlorophyceae; order Chlamydomonadales; genus Edaphochlamys; species Edaphochlamys debaryana. The sequence continues at coordinate 1,350,945 of JAEHOE010000003.1, forward strand.
CCCCTGCCCCCCTTCTCGTGCGTCCTTGCCGATCAACGCCTTCCCCCCTGGACCCCCTTCCTTCCAGCTACTACAAGGCCATCACGCACCGCTCCCACCGGCCGGGCCCCCGCCCGGCGCTGGGAAGCGGCGCGGTCAGCTTCAGCTCGGGCCAGGGCCAGTCCCAGACGCCCCTGCTGCTGCCCGGGCCCTCGGCCTCCGACACCGAGGGCTGCGGCCACGCCCACGGACCGCACAGCCATGCCCACGGTCCCGGCTCGGAGCCGCACCATGGCGGTGGCGGAGCCGGAGGCGATGGCAAGCCCGGAGGCGAGGGCTCCCCCCACGGGCGCGGGCACGGGCACGACCACGGCCCCGGGGAGTCCTGCGGCTCCCACGGACCCCACGCTCACCCGCACCCGCACCCGCAAGCCCACGCCCACCACCACCGCAACCGCAGCGATGGCTCCGCGGGGCTGCGCCCGAGCGGCAGCACGGGCGCGCTGCTGCTGGGCGTGAGCTCTGAGGCGGTGCTCGTGTCCACACGGACGTCCGTCACGGGGGTCGTCGCGGACGGCGACGAGACCGAGTCGTGCCACAGCGAGCACAGCCCGCGGGCCGAGTGCGTGTGCGTCGACGAGACGCCCGTGCCCGCGCTGGGCTCGGCAACGTCGGCGGCGCTGTCCCACGCGAACTCGCACGGCAGCATGCAGGGGGCAGCACTCCGCCTCGCCTCCTCCCTGGGCAGCGCGCAGGGCTCGGCTCTGCCCCACGCGCACTCGCACAGCAGTGCCCATGCGCCGGCCCGCGTTCACACGCACGTCCACGCCGAGGCGGGGCCGGCCGGCCGCCTGGGCTTCGCCGTCGGGGCCGGCGGCGCCGCGGCGCTTGGCGGCGGCGCTGGGCCCAGCCACGCGAGCCACGCGAGCCACGCGAGCCACGCCGTGGCCTCTGCTGCCGCAGAGGACACCCTGAGGACGCCCCTGCTCGCAGCTGAGGACAGCACTCCCGAGGACTCGCACCCCACCCCGCCCCGCCCGCTGCCGCCGCCGCCACCGCTGCTCCCGCGCCCGGCGGCCGGCACCGACGGCGCCGGCCGCCGCGCCCGCAGCAGCAGCAGCGGCGGCGGCCCGGCGGTGTCTTCCTCCGCGGCCTGGCAGGCGCTGCAGGAGCAGATGGCGCAGCAGCTCAAGCTGTTGGAGGAGTGCCGCTACCACATCCACCACTCGGACGGGCTGCGCAAGGCCGGCCACGCGCACGGCCCCCACGGCGGCGGCGGCAGCCATGGCGCGTCGCACGCGTCGCAGCCCGCGCACGATGCACCTGAGGATGGCACCCACCGGCCCTCGCCGCCCGCAGACGAGCCACGCGCGCCCGCGCCCTCCCGCTCCCACTCCCACGCCTACTCCCACGCCCACGCCCACGGCCACGCCCCCGCCCCCGCCCCCGCCCCTGACCATGACCACGCCGAGGCCGCCCACTCTCATGACCACGCGGACGGCCACAGCCATTCGCATGGTCCGGCTCATGCCGACGACGCTGGATGCGGCCAGGAGCGCGCCGGCCCCAGCCACGGACCGCCGGAGCCCGCTTGCGAGCCCGCCGGGCCAGGCCTCAGCTCGATGCCCGACCACAACCATGTGCTGGCTCACGCGGAGGAGCCTCGGGCCCAGGCCCAGGCCCAGCCAGAGGCCCGGGCCCCGCCCCTGTCGCCTGTGGCAGAGCGGCCCGAGCCCGAGCCGACGCCTGCGGGCGGGTGCGGCGGGCACGGCTCCGCCCACGATCACGACGAACACCACCATTCCCACCAGCATGGTCGCGATTCCCTGTCCCAGCCTCTGCTCCCGCCTCAAGAGCCCCAGCAGCGGCAGGCCGCTCCCCGCCAGCATCAGCACCACCTCTCTCAACACTCCCACCTGCAGGAGCAGCAGCAGCAGGTCTCTGAGCTGTCTGACGGCCCGCACAACCACAACCACTCCGACGGCCACCACCACAACCACGCCCATAACCACGACCACTCGGACCAGCACCAGCTCGCCTGCGGCCACCACCACAACCACAACCACCTGGACCCCCACGACCCCCACGACCACGGGCACCGGCACGAGATCCGGCCCCGCTTCCGCTTCATGCACGGTATCGTGCTGCTGCTGGCCATGGCGGTGAGTCAGAGGGCCCTCAGGCAGTACGCCGCAGGGGGCTTGGGCTCGAGGCCAGGGAAAAGCGCGCTGCGCGCTGAAGCTGGAGCTGCTTCAGCTTCACCCCTGGGCGTCGGCTGGACTCTCATTATCCCGCCAAGCCGCAAATGCCACGCGACGCGATCCCGCTAGGTCCTCAAGCCTGCGCTGCAAACGCCGGCCGCGCACGCCTGAATCCATTCCGCTGGCCAACCCTGCCCCCGCCCCGCCCCGCCGCTCCTTCGCCGCAGCTGCACACCGCGCTCGAGTGCATCGCGCTGGGCCTCATCGACAGCCGCCCGCAGTTCCTGGTGCTGCTGGCCGCCATCGCCTCGCACAAGCCCGTGTCCGCGCTGGCGCTCAGCAGCCGCTTCCTCAAGGAGGGGGCCAGCATGAGCCAGGTGCGCGGGCGGCGGGCGGCTTGGGTGGCAGGGGTGGAGCGAGGGGCGGAGAGGTGCAGGGCGCGGGCGCGGCTGCAGGGGTGCTGAGGGGGCGTGGGAGGCGTTTCGTGTGTGGCGGGTGTGAGGGCGTTGCTGGAGTCTGCAAAGAGGTAATTGCCCCGGCCGTGTGCCCACCTTTCGTGCAGGTGACGGCGTACGTGGGGCCCTTTGTGTTCGTGGCGCCGCTGTCCATCCTGGCAGGTGCGCGGACGTCATGCGTGATGTGAAGGGCGGGAGCGCAGGTGCCAGGGGTGGCCTTGAGCCCTTGACGGGGGTATTAGTTGGGCGGGAGCTCTGCGGCGCCTGGCGGTGAAGTTCTGTGCGTACCTCTATTCCAGAACGGCGCCGAGTCCGCTCCTGCCGCAAGGCACCCATTGCTTCAACCACCCACAACCGCTTCCTGCCGCCACCTCTACCGTCGTCTTGCCGCTGTCGCAGGCGTCTACATCGGCCGCGTGGCGCCCGTGGCTTCCCTCATCTTCTCCTGCTTCGCCACGGGCACCTTCCTGTATGTGGGCGCCTCCGAGGTGAGCGCCGATGCGCCGACTGCACGCGACTGCAGCCGCCTGAGCGCATCCTCCGCCTTGACGGACGATACTGCGGCGCCGGTCGGGGACTGGGGCCTGTCTGCTTGGCTCCTTCCCTATACTAAGCACCCCTACCGCGCTCGGTCATCAGACCAATCATCCCCGTGACGCCTTCCCTCGCCCACCAGGTCATCATGGAGGAGTTTGAGGGGGAGATGCGTGCTGATCGCCGAGACATCTCCACGCACACCGCCCGGTACCTCAAGGTAGCTAGGGCCACGCAGCAGACTAGCCCCTCGCGAACCGCCCTGCTTGCAACCCCCGACCGCACTCCCCACCGGGCTGTGTCGCTGCTTCACGCCAGCGTCCCTGTCCCTGACCCTCTCCCTGCCCCCAGTTCGGCGCTGTGCTGACCGCGGTGGGGCTGGTGGCGGCCAGCGGGTTTCTGCCCGAGGCGCACCACCACTGAACCAACTCTGTGGAGGGAGCGAGGCGAGCCGCAAGGGCGCTGACTGCAGTCTGTGGGCCCAACGCCCAGGGTTGGCGAGGGGCGTTTGGGGCCCCTCCATTACTGCATGTGCAGGTTGTTAGGGCTCCGCCTGCCCTCGAGAGAAGCGGAGCAGTTGAGAGACTCAATGGCGGGCTTCTCCGTCGCTATTCCATGGAACCATTGACGGTTAGAACGCGGACGCAGGAAATTTGCGCCCAGCGCTTGTCAGGAGCAAGGGATGCATGTGTGGGGCCCGGAGGGCGGAGTCGGCACTTGCCAGCGGGGTTTGTGAGCCTCCGACCACCTGCACTCAGCAAGTGGGAGCAGATGCGTGCTGATGCGTCTAGCAGCAGAGTATGCAGTTGTGGGAAGGGGGTGGAGGGGCCGCAGGATGACTTGCAAGTGACTTGCAATTGCAGGGCGAGCCTGTGTGCGAGTTTAGTCATTAGTCAGGCTATGGCTCGGGCGCTCTTCCAAGCCAGGTGCAGGATGCCATGTGCGCTGCTCTCAGTAGTTCGAAGGGGACCGATGCAGACTGTGTTATTAGCGTGTGCACGGGTGTGGGTTGGGTCGCTGTCCGCACCCACCCCAAGTGCCCAGGGACAAGGCCCGGATGTGGACGACACGTGCACGTGCGGGCTGGCAGCCCGCTGCGCCGTCGCGCGCACCAAAACATGTATGTTGCAGAGATGCTGCTTATGAGATGCGCCTGGTCGCTTGGAGCGAACTGGCCTTGTTGCGGTGCTGTTATGCCGGACGCCAGTAGTAAGCCCGTCCGCGTCCGAGTAACCGCGCGCGCTACCCACAAGCAAAACAGGTCGCTTAGCCTTTTCTTCGTTATAGCAATACTTGCCGATGCTGATTACCATCGTTGTCGAGCTGCGCAGACGACCCGGCGATAACACACTTATGCCGACAACGCGCAGAATGCCCCTGTATCATACACCATAATCGGCACGCATCAATAAAAGCATGAAGTGCAGGCCCAAAACAACGATGGGGCGACAAGGCGCGAATGCACATTCCGGGATGTTGCACGCGCTCTTCCTCCTTGGTGAGAACAATAACACCGTGACATTGCAGTCAGAACCGGACCCTCAAGAACGTGGCGCCGCAACGCCTGGACATGTCTAGACACGGCACCCATCCATGCAGGGTGCGCACCCCCGTCCCCAGCATACCTTCCCGCTTTTCACCCCCGCTTTGCCCTGCCCCTCCCCCGCCTCCCCGCTTGCTCCTTAGCACTGCTGCCCGGAGCTCTGCCTGCTCCCCGCGTCCAGACAACTATGTCCCTGGCGAGCGGCGTTAAGCACCTCATGCGCACATACGCCTCGCATCGGTGGGACCTGCAGGTGAGGAGCGAGTGAGGGATGGATTCCTGGCAGCATGTAGTAGGGCTGGTTGGTCAGCTGAACCTCAACATCACTTATCAACTCCCTTCATAAACAAGCCCGTGGTTGGGCTGTGGTATCCCTGTAAACCTCTTCGTGCTGCACCCCTTCTCCTCAAGGTGGAGCACGCGGAGCGGCCTGCGTTTGTGAGCACCCGCTTCAACGCGTCCGACCTCACGGACCTCTATGACGACAACCTCGATGCGGACCTGGCCCCCTGGCGGGCCCGCGCCGCCGCTAGCCCCGGCGGTAGGCTGAGCACGCCGCAGCTGGTCGACTGGGCTCGGCGGGTGGCCGGGCAGGGGCTGCGCAACGAGAGCACCCTCAAGCTCGTCATGATCAAGGACGGGCGCCTGGGCTTCCCGCTAGAGGTGTGTGCAGGGGGGTGGGGGCCGGGCAGTGGGCACGAGCGTTGCTTGAGGGCAACGCCGACGGAAACGCTGCAGGAACTTCTACATGATTGGCTATAAGGAATGTACAGATAATCTCAGTTTGCCGATACCTACGCCTCTGGTCCACTCGCAGGATGACAAGAAGGGTTCCCTGTGCCCCGGGTACTGTGACCGCTTGATGGAGCACCTGCTGAAAGGTAAGGCCGTTTTCCCGATCCTCAATGCTTCGAAACGGTGCAGCAGCTGCGGGGCCTTGTGATAGGGGGGTTTGGGGCATGGTGCCAGCTCTGTGTGGCAGCTCATGGACTGGGCAGACTTCGCTCTGTCCCCGCGCTGCCCCAGACTTGCAGGCCTGGATCAAAGAGGAGCCCGAGAAATGGCCAAACGCGGTGTTTCTTCTCAACGTTTTGGACATGAGCATGTGCGCACCCCCTGCAAGGTGAGGTCGAGGCTCAGGAGGGCGCTTCGGCCTCATCGACTAATGGGCTGTGGAGGCGCCCAGCAAGTGGCGGGCGTCGAAGAACATCAACGAACCGAAGCGCTTGGTTGTGGTGCGGCGTAGGGCGTTTTCCGCAGACTACGCAGGCGAGCAGACGACCTGTGGCAAGTGGCGGGCCGAGGGCGATGCCTCTTTCCTTTGCATGTTCACCGTCATTGTGCCACTTTGACAGGCTGCAAGGGAAGCCGGAGGCCAGCAGCAAGGTGTGCTCCTTCCCCGTCCTGAGCCTGATCAAGCAGTGGGGCAGCGGTCGAAAGGACAAGTGAGTCAGCCAAGAGGCCCAAAGCGCTCGTCCCATGCACGGCAATACCGGTATCCGCAAGTCTGAAAGGTCCGGGTGGCCCGCGAACGCCTGCGTGACCTGTAACACACCCGTTGCCCACTGCTTTCGCCCCCTCGCGCTACAAGGGACGAGGACATCCTGGTGCCCCTCACCACTGGAAAGGTGGATTGGACCGTGGACACGTTTCCCTTTGAGCACAAGGTAACCCCGCCGGTGGGCTGGTCTGCAGCGCTGGCTTATTGAGGCCCGCATCTGGCCTCGTGTCTGTCACCCGCGCGCGGGGCCCTTCAAAGCATTCTTCCGCCCAGCAGGTGGACCGAGCGGTGTTCCGTGGGAGACCCTACTGCCACATCAAGTATGACCCCTGGCCCTGGCTCACAGACAACACGTGCTCGTGAGCCGGGCTGGCTGGGGTTGGTCCCAAGGAGGCTCAGCTAGGGGCAGGCTCGGCCTGGGGGCGCCGCGCCGCCCCTTCCGCATAGTATGCAAGGTCCCCCGTCCAGCACCGCACCGGGCCCGCCAAAGTAACCCCTGCCGCTGTGGCTATGTCTGCGAGGGCTAGTCGGGTGGTGGCTCAGCCCTGGGCTGTCGGAGTCAGCGGGGTGCCAGCCTCCTCGGCTCTCGTGTGGGCTGAGGAGCGACGCGGAGTGGGGCGCGCGCACTGCTTCAGACCTCTGTCACGTATCCTTTCCCTCGCTCTCTGCTTCACTTCTTTCCCCCTGCCTTGCGTGTAGACGGACCTACTTCTCCCTACAACATCAGGTGAGGCATCAAGCTGGGTGCATCATATGCAAAGTGCAGTCAGAGACGACGTGTCATGGCCCCCGGGTCCCCTGGCCTCCTGTCCCGCCCTCTGATGACTGGTCGAGCTCCCAGCGTGGCCGGCTTCCCATTGATCTTATACAACCATCGCTCCACCCCCAGGCTAGCAGCGAGTGGAAAGACCATGTGGACGTCGGCATACTGACGCCCGACTCCACTCGAAAGGTCGTGGTTGACGCCAAGACGCGCACCGTGCGGGGCGCAGACTTCTTGCCCTTGCGGGAGGCTGCACGCTTTCGGTTAGTACGGCGCAACGCGTGTCATGCATGCTCTCCAATCTGGCCTGAACGACCTCTCCTGCCAGATTGGTCCCTCTGCGGGGCTATGGTGATCTCAGCTTTGGAGCCGTGCTCCCGTCCCACGCAATCCAAGTACCTCTGCCTCCGGCCTGCCCTAAACAGATACACATTGAATCTGGACGGCATCACTGCATCGTCACGCCTGGCCAAGCTGCTGTCGCTCAACAGCGTGGTGCTCAAGCAGGTGGGGTGCAGCGACCCGATCGAGAGTGGGGCACGCACGAAGCCGACCAGTAGTGCCAGGGCCCGTGTCCCGATGCACCGCTCACCGCCCTACCCGCCCCCGCCCCTGTGAGCAGGAGTCCCCCTGGATTGAGTGGTACTACCGCTCCCTGAGCCCCTACGGCCACTACGTGCCCTTCTGGCAGCACTCGAGGGACGATGTGCTGCACGTCATCGACGCACTGCGGGCGCAGCCGGTGGGGTGGGGGGTGGAGGCGATTGGTTGCCCACAGGCACTGCTGGATGACTAATCTGTTGTGCGGCGGGAAGGGCCTGCGGGTGTGTGCCCCCCATTCGCTCCCCACTCGCTCCTTGCTCTACGCCTATCCATCCACCCTCGCGCCCCCAGGAGGACAAGCTGCAGGCAATAGCAAACAAGGGCCAGGTAGGATCCCATGGGTGGGAGAGGGGGGAGTGAGTGGCATACGGTACTCTGGGGCCCCGGCCGAGATATTATGCGTAGAGATAGCCCCTTGGATGAGTGGTTCGTAGGGATAGCCCGCAGTCCAGGCCATGGACTCGGCTGGGTGAACGTTTCCGTCAGTTACCATGTGTGCTCCGCCCCGCCTCACCCGTGCAGAAGTTTGCGTACCACTACCTGCGCCCCGAGGCACGGAAGCTGTACTGGCGTCAGGCGCTGACGGAGTACCGAAAGCTGTTTGGCGAAGACATGGACGAGTACATCGACAAGCAGGTGCGGAGGGGAGGGGAGGGGAGGGGGGGGCGTGGGCGGCTGGCCTTGGGAACACAGGGGCCAATCTGGTTCCCACACGGCCTCCTGTCTAGCTTGCATCAGCGAAAGGCCACGTGAGGCTTTGTTCTTACTCATGCTCCTCTTTCCTTGGCCTTCACGTCCCTAACCCGGGCCTTCCCCGCCACTGTCCCATCCCCAGGCGGTCCCCGAGCTTCCTCCGGCGAATGGACGAACGGCAAGGGATTGGTAGGCGTGAAGACCTCAGGCTAGCAGAAGTCCTTTCCCGGTCATAGGGACGGCAGAGTTCACGGGGTGAGCGCATGCCATGAGTCCTTACTTCGCCACGCTTCTGACCAACAATACTAGGTTAGCACAATCCCTGCCACTGCGTAGACAGACTGCCACAGGCGGCGCTACAAAGTCCACTGCAATTGCCGGTGATTCATGAGGCGCGGCAAGATAGGCGGATAATGCGCTGTGAGACAGGTATCGGCCTGTTAGGACCAACGGCTTGCCCAGGTCTGTCTTAGGCCTGGGGGCAGTGGTCGGAGGAGCGGCTAGCCAACACATGCACCCTGACCAAATTTGGCATAGGGGCCTTGCCAGACGCGGCCGGCCAACATTGGCGGCACAATTGTACTGGGAATGCGTTAGGACCAGGCGAGACCAGGTAGGACTTTGCAGGGCTTGACGTTTAGGCAGGGTGAAAGGGCGGGGCTGAGCTGTGAGCGAGGGCTCGAGCAAGGCCTGTGCGCCTAGTTGAAAGAGCGGCCCCAGGCTTTGGGACGACTTTGGGCTTCCTTGCACTTGGCGGGTAAGCTGTTTGTGCTTTTAGATGGCCTATACGCTCGTTCATGAGAGCAAAAGAACTGTGTGTATGCAGCAGGTCAGAGGCCAAGTAAGGGGCATGCATCATTACCGCTTTGACGGACCAAACCAGGGGTGACATCAGACTCCTGTGGATTGGCGACGGATGATTAGCAGGTCGTGAAGGGTGGAATAGGCCTGCTTCTGCTCAGCAGTATGCCACGGCTGTATGCCTGTCCGTCACTTGATGCCCACTCATCAAGGGCTGCTGTGGTCTCGGCACGTCGGCAGAGCACATAGGAGCACCTGGGGGAGGCCTGGAACGGGTGCCGTGACCGCCTTTACCGTGCAGCTGTCGCCGATCACTGCGTTTTAATCAGGGGGGCCACCGCTCCTCCGATTCGTTACAGGCGTGATTTGGGTAGGGGGAGTGCGGGGTCATCGCGGGTCAGACTGACCCGCTTGACCCCTTCCTCCCCCCTCGCTGAGGCGGGGCTGGTGGCTGGGGTTGGTAGGGGGAGTATGGCACCTTGACCTGTACAGCAACTGAGGGAACCCATGGGGCCTCCATTCTAGCAAATTGTTCGGTGAGACTCACCATTCCGACCTGGAGGGCGACTGGCTAGAGGGCGTGGCTGGCACGGGAGGGCACGGCCAGGCCAAAGGGCGCGTTGTTAACCCCGGCCGGCAGCGTCCCACCCAAGGGCGGTAGAAGGTCCACGGCGTCATATGAGGTAACGCTGAGCTATGGGTGCTTCGAGGAATCAATAGGTTGCGGCAGCTGCCCAAGGGCGAGACAAGGCTCGCCGAACTTGCCCAATTCGCGCATTGATTATGTCCCCGGCCGGCGCCAAAGTTGACTTCAGCTGCTACAGTCGCAGCTAAGTGTCATTGAGAATACATATCAGTTGCGTTTGAGGCCGGAAGTGCCGAGGGAGCTAAGCCCATGCGACATGCGAAAGCGGAAATTGCCGAGGAGCGACGAGAGCAGCTGCATTGCGGCACTGAGAAAGCTAGGAGTGCTATAAGGTGATACCAAGAGACAGAAGACCAAATGATACACCAGGCAGGAAGTTGCCGTATTCGGCTAGCCTTCCCTACATAGGGGACCCCGGTGATGAGACCTGAATGACAAGTTCTGAGCGCGCGCCGCGCGCCATGTAGGGGCCTTACGTGGTCTTGACTGTTTCGGCTAACCTAGCGTAAGTAGGAGCGGTGGCAACGATGTGGCTCTGTGGAGTGCATGCGTGACCGGCAAGTAGCACACTACGGTTCGGGTGTCGTTGTTGTTGTTACACGGACATGGTACCAGCCGTGAACTCCCATACGTGTGGGTGAGGGCCGCAGGGAGGGGTTTCGAGAAATTGAGACCGGGGCGGAGGCGGTGGGGGGAGGGGGAGGGGGTCCGGACCCGACGTCGCGGCCCCTGCACAATGTGCGTGCATCCTTCTCATAATAAGCCCGAATAATAGACCCGAAGGCATGTGTGTGGGACGAGTAATGCAGCAGGAGTCGGGGTGTGGGGTGAGGGGCGCGGCGAGGGGTTTCGAGAAATGGAGACTGGGGCGGGAGGTGGAGAGCTGAGGCGTCATGGCGAGTTAGGCAGCTGGTGGGCCGGTTGAGGTCGCGGAAGTTTGTGCCCCTTGCACACCTTGCATACCGCGTCTTTCAGATAACATGCTACTAGGCGGCCTGCGCGATCGGTGGGCCGGAAAAACTGAGGGTTCCTACTCACCGGACCCTCGACTCAATTTTGACAGGCCTGCGTATAGAAACAAACGCTCTTCCCATTTGTGTCTCTGGCGTTCCCGCTGTGTCGCCCGACCAAATCGCTCGCCCGACTAAAACGCTCGCCACACAACAACTTGGCCTCAACTTCTCCTGCCGCATTATGTGAAAACAGTTTACAATCCACAGGCGTTTACCAAGGAATCCAGCGCACTCGCCGTGATGTCCCGTGCGCCACACGGGTGGTGGCCCGCTAGCGCGGGCCTCGAGCGCCACGCCCTCGCACTTTGCAGCAACACCTCTCCTGTGTAAATGAGACGTGCAGAGAGTACGCTGAATTCCACAAAGACGGGGAGCTGATGGTGATAGGTGTCACGCAAATGTGGCGCAAGGCCTCTTCTTTGCTGGCGCTACTTTTAGGTAAGAATAACAGGCGAGCCTGTGATGCGATGGCTAGTATATGGTGCCGCCGGCCACCACGACGTGCCTCCGACCCCCTTCCCCCCCTCAGCCCCCCCTTACTTGCTCCCCGCTTTGCCCTGCCCCTCCCCCGCCTCCCCGCTTGCTCCTTAGCACTGCTCCCCGGAGCTCTGCCTGCGCCCCGCATCCAGACAAGCCTGTCCCTGGCAAGCGGCGTGAAGCAACTCATGCTTACATACGCCTCGCACCGCTGGGATCTGCAGGTACGGCTGCTTAGCTACGGGGCCTGCACACATCGCCTCAAACATAAGGTCACATATGTAGAGGGTCTCATGTGCATGGGGCTCTGTAGTCAGTCGGTGCGCGTGCATGGGTTATGCTGGACACTCAGTCGACAAGGTGATGTGGATGGGGTGTCCAGACCTGGCGCCCTCCCGGTACCGCGTTCCAGGTGGAGCGCGCGGAGCGGCCCGCATTCGTGAGCACCCGCTTCAACGCGTCCGACCTCACGGACCTCTATGACGACAACCTCGATGCGGACCTGGCCCCCTGGCGGGCCCGCGCCGCCGCTAGCCCCGGCGGGAAGCTGAGCACGCCGCAGCTGGTCGACTGGGCTCGGCGGGTGGCCGGGCAGGGGCTGCGCAACGAGAGCACCCTCAAGCTCGTCATGGTCAAGGACGGGCGCCTGGGCTTCCCGCTCGAGGTGTGTGGGGACCGTGCGCGCTGAGCACAGCGGGTGGGCAAGGTTGCAGGTATGTGGAGGCTAATGTTGCTGTTGTCACGGTACGGCCAAGGTCATCACCCGTCAACTCCCATGCGGGCCATGGGCCAAAGGGACGTGCGTGTGTCCGGCGAAGCAGGCTGCGCTGGAGGCAAAAGGGAGCGCAGCGCACCCACAATAAGCTGCGCCTCTGGTCCACTTGCAGGCTACACAGGAGGCGTCTCTGTGTCCCGGGCACTGTGACCGTTTGATGGAGTCTCTACTGAAAGGTGCGCCGATGCCTGAGAGTGAACCTGGACATGGTGCGGGAGGAAGGGTAGGGCGGGCGAGGCACTTCCTCGCCGGTACTCCTTGATTCCAAACACTGGAAGGCGGGATAACCGTGAAAGGAGTGGTATGGAAACGTGTTGTTCCATCCGCTCTGGGTTGACCGACCGCTTGCACGGGTCCTTCCGCTCTCTCAGACCTCCAGTCCTGGATAAAGGATGAGCCCGACAAGTGGCCCAATGCGCTGTTCCTGCTCAACGTCAACGATGTCAGCATGTGTGCGCCCCCCGCGAGGTGGGCAGTCAAGGCGCATGTGGGCCGCGGATGCTGCGGGGCTGGCCACACCTCCTAACTCATGGAGCTTGCGGCCCAGCGGGGGCGGCCCTGTGCGGTGCCCCCGCACCGGTCGAGCTGTGTGCCTTTTGTATTGGTCACAAGCATGCCCGTCTGGCCAACCCGACAGGGTGCAAGGGAGGCCGGAGGCGGGAAGCAAGGTGTGCTCCTTTCCAGTACTCAGCCTCTTCAAGCAGTGGGGTGGAGGACGAAAGGACAAGTGAGTCAGCACAGCACCGGTCGTGCTGTGGCCCTGTCTTGAACAGATGTCTGCGCCTTGGCCTCCACCTGTCTGGTCCATGTACGTGCCTGGCGCCGCTGGCGGGGCTGTGCCGGCGGATGGCAGGGCGGGCCATCGCCGTGGGCGAGGAGTTCATGTACACCCCATGACACTGATCCCACATTTCCTTTCACTTCCGCTTTAACTTGCCCCCCATGCAAGGGACGAGGACATCCTGGTGCCCCTCACTACCGGCTCCGCGGAATGGACCGTAGACACCTTTCCCTTTGAGCACAAGGTAGGCCAGGGCCCTCTCTCCATGGGCCCCGGGGAAAAGTGCGCGCACAACTCAACGTCTCTACCTCGTTCACTTCGCTGGGTGGACAGGTTGACCGAGCCGTGTTCCGTGGGCGGCCCTTTTGTCACGTCAAGTATGACCCCTGGCCCTGGATGGCAGATAACACGTGCTCGTGAGCCGAGCTGGCTTGGTCTGGACCTGAGGAGGCTCAGCTAGGGGCAGGCTCGGCCCGGGGGTGCGAAAGGGGTGCGGCCCTACAATCCGTGTCGCCCTTTACCTTGCTTACCTCCCTCCCGTCCTGCGCCTTCCTGCGTGCCGTCCAGACGCACTTACTTCTCCCTGCAATCTCAGGTGAGGGTCTCTACCACTAGCAAGCCCCCCGGCATAACTGTCTCTAAGACTCGGCCGTCGGCCCCCCTTCCCTTGGCCATGGCCCACCCCCCCTGCGTGCCCCCCAACGGCTTGGTGCCCTGCCCTGGTGGCCTGCTTGGTTAACCCACCTGCTCAATTCGCCCCCAGACCAGCAAGGAATGGATGGACCGTATCGATGTGGGCATTCTGACGTCAGAGTCCACGCGGAAAGTGGTGGTCGACACCAAGACGCGCACCGTTCGAGGCGCGGAATTCATGCCATTGCGAGAGGCGGCACGCTTTCGGTGGGTAGCAGTGTGGCACATGCTAGCCGCATTGCATGACTGGGCGAATGCAGCGTTGAGCTTGATCCCGCAGCGAGGGCCCGTCGTGCCCCATCTTGGCTAGGCCCGGCACAGCACCTCTCAGCTCACAGGTCTTCGTGACGGCCCTGTACCTTACACCATAGCCGCATACACTTGCTCTACTCGTGTTTCCTGCCACCAACCCTTTGTTTACCACCAGATTCACGCTTGCCCTGGACGGCATCACCGCCTCCTTCCGACTCGCCAAGCTGCTGTCGCTCAACAGCGTGGTGATCAAGCAGGTGGGGTGCAGCGTCCCGATCAAGAGTGAGGCACGCACGCACAAAACCGACCAGCACCAGGGCCCGTGTCCCCATGCACCGCTCACCGCCCTACCCGCCCCCGCCCCTGTGAGCAGGAGTCCCCCTGGATTGAGTGGTACTACCGCTCCCTGAGCCCCTACGGCCACTACGTGCCCTTCTGGCAGCACTCGAGGGACGATGTGCTGCACGTCATCGACGCACTGCGGGCGCAGCCGGTGGGGTGGGGTAAGGTGGAGTGGGGCATGTCTCTCCGGGAGACAGGCCTGGGAGACATGTGCTCCCCGCTCTTCCCCCTTCTGGTGCCACCGCCATCGTCCACGCCCGTCCATCCACCCTCGCGCCCCCAGGAGGACAAGCTGCAGGCAATAGCAAACAAGGGCCAGGTGAGATCCCATGGGTGGGAGAGGGGGGAGTGAGTGGCATACGGTACTCTGGGGCCCCGGCCGAGATAATAATACGCGTAGAGATAGCCCCTTGGAGTAGCCGGTAGGGCAAGAAGTCCTGATTCAGGGCTCCGACTGCATGAGTAGTTCGGAGGGATAGCCCGCAGTCCTGGCCACGTACGGGTAATCGGCAATCCTTTGGGGCCGAGCGATGGCCCGCCAGGCCTGGCCATGGACTCGGCTGGGCGAACACTTCCGTTACCATTTGTGCTCCTCCCCGCCTCACCCCCGCCTGTGCAGAAGTTCGCGTACCACTACCTGCGCCCCGAGGCGCGGAAGCTGTACTGGCGTCAGGCGCTGACGGAGTACCGAAAGCTGTTTGGGGAAGACATGGACGAGTACATCGACAAGCAGGTGCGGAGGGGGGGGGGAGGGGGGCGGGAGGGGAGGGGAGGGTGGGCGTGGGCGGCTTGCACGGCGAAAACCGCCGGTCACATACACGCGGGCCCGAGCAGGCCTCAATCGCCAGACCTTTCCTCTTGCTTCCTTCTGAGTAGTAGCACCCCTGACAGCCACTGCCCACTCCACAGGCGCTTCCGGAAGCACCCATGGCTGATGCGTGAGTGGACGGGGCGCGGTAGCTGTGCGTGCGGCAGGCCAGCGGTGCTGTTGGTGCTGTAGATCTGAGCCATGCCAGTCTCGGGAGTCGAGACCCAGAGGTTTGCACCCAAGCCGCCAGTCCAGTACGTAATGAGCGAGCGAGCGCAACTCTGGCAATCTTCTTGTAACTGATGTGACTATCCTTTGCGAGCATTATGGTCCCAAGTCGGGATGGGGGCATGGGGCACACAACCCCGGCAGACAAGGCAGACTGCCCCGGCAGACAAGGCCGCTCAACATGCCCAGCAGAAGTGGACATGCCTCCGCACTCCTTCCCTCCACCCTTTCCTCCGCCCATGGCTCCCCGACTGAGGTGTCATTGCTACGCGGTCAAGGGGGTGGAGTAGACTTCAGCCCCAGTCGCTCACGCACGCTGCATATGACGGCTGTTCAAGGGCCCTCGCGCTCGGCGTTGCACCCTCGAGCGAGGAAGCGGGCGTTCAGCAGGGGCGTCCGCAGCCCGTCTGGGGGCCCTCGACCCATGGTCCATCTTCACCGCTGCACCGCGACGGAACATGCATGTCTAACAGGTATACCTCTATCGCTGGTAGTTCAGCACGCTGGTGCGATGATAAAGACGAGTCAGGCCCGTTCGCTCGGTTATGCGACGGTCGCCTCGCGCCCTGGCAGCCGCAGCCAGCCGTAGACAGCGCTACATGTTGGCATTTGAGCTGGTCTTAGATACCAAGTCCGTCCACCTAAATTCCTCGGTCGACACAACACCCTCAACCACTCTGCATCAACTCGGAGCAATACCTCACGGAGAATTGGATGATACACTGAGCTCTCTGCGCTGCAAGCAAGCGTCCACACCAGCGCTTCACACCTAGTCAACCTGTCAACCCAGACCCTTTCGCCCCTAGTATGTCAGGCCAACAGGTTCAGCTCTAAATTCTACAGCCTGCACAATACCTTCAGTACCGTGTTTCACGAGGAGGCGGGTTTCACGGTGCCAGTAGCGGACCTTTGGGAGTCAGGCGCCTTGTCGCCCGCGGACAAAACGCCGCTCGGCTTCCAGGAAGAGCACCAGATAGCTGCAGTACCCCTCGTATGGGATACGCTCGGGGTGGTCTCGCTCTGGCGCTCAGAGAATCGCGACGCCATCGACGGACGGACGCCATCACCCTGCAGTGCCGTTGAGGCAATCGCCAGCCCAGCGGCCAATCACTCTTAACGGTAGGTCTGACCCGCGCTGGGATAGGGAGCTGTGCTGCTCATGGTGGTGGGCGCTGGCTGGCGGACTGGGAGTGGGACGTCCGAGCAGACTACCGTTTTGTCGCTTCTCGAGGCTGACGGGGCTTGGCCGTGTGTCCAACAGAGCCGCGGGCAGCTTGGCAGAACGCCGAGGCCGTCAGTGAGCCTCGTCCAGAAGACGGCGCGGGAGTGGGAAGCAGCTCGGGCTCCCGTCCTTGAGGCAACCACCCCACGGGGGGGGCCTCCCGCGTCATGACACGAACGCACCCAGCGGCCGCGGCAGCCATCCTCGTGGCTGCCGCCGCGCTCCTGCTCTGCATCGCTCCCGCCGCCTGTGCTCGCTCCTCGAAGCTTGCCACAAAAGACGCGGTCAGCGGCCTGCAGCAGCTCAGGCGGGCGCACGGCTCCCACAACTGGGAGCTCGAAGTGGACCGCTTGCCGCAGCCCCCGCGCCTCAGCCCGCTCTTCAACGCCACCGATCTCAGCGAGCTCTTCGAGGAGAACCTAGAGGCCGACCTGTTGCCGTGGCGAAGCCGGGCGCTGGACACAGGGGCACTGCTGAAGTGGGCCAAAGTGCTGGCCCCCGGCACTGGCTCCCGCGAGGAGAGCTCGGTCCGCCTGATCATGATTAAGGATGGGCGCCTGGGCTTCCCGCTCATGGACAACCCCGATGGCCGCCTGTGCCCCGGCCACTGCGACCACATGCTGGCCCTCATCCTCCAGGGTGAGACCGTGGGCGTGGAAGTGGAAGAGGCTGGTCGTGCAGTGCATAGGCCAGGGGCACAGGCAGGCTCAACCGGGGGCACATGGGTAGGGCGGGGGCCCGACGGCAGCCGTGATGCGTCTTGATGTCCGGGTGACGAGGTTGGGTGCACAGAGCGTGTTTTGGGGCAGGCTTGACGCAGTTCCCAGCAGGACCTGCATGCAGCCCACGGTGCGGTGCTTAGGATTGGCGCCAGGTGACGGACGCGGACTCTTGACGGACTCGAGGGATAACACACCCCTGTCATTGCTTTGGGGACTGCAGACCTACACAGGTGGATCGCAGAAGAGCCGGACAAGTGGCCCAACGTGCTCTTTCTCCTCAACGTGCGGGATCGGAGCATTTGCGAGCACCCCGCCAAGTGAGTGGGTGGAAGGCCGCCTGGGGCCGTGTTCATTCAAAAAACGGCCGCGTAGGGAGTGCACGGCCTAAACCCTAAACCCTAAACCCTAAACCCTCGCCTAGAGCTGCAAGCGCTCTTCCCACGCACCGCTCTGCCTCTCCAAAGCACGTGCACAGTCAGCAAGTACGACGACACTCTGCTGCTAATGCGCCGGTGGCGGGCAGCTCTGGGCCGAGCATGAGAGATCTTAAGTGAAGTGGGGCTCGGCCCGGCCTAGCTCCTCGATCGTCACTGGCCCTTCCCCTGCCGCCCCGCCGTGGCTGATGCGGCCACCACAGGCCCTGGGACAATGCCACAACCGAGTCGTGCGCGGCACCAGTTTTCAGTCTCATCAAGCAGTGGGGGCAGACCAAGTGAGGCGGGCACAGGGCTGTCACGTGTGCGGGCGTCGCGGGGTGCCTTCTGCCGCGTGATGATACGGTACACGCGCCGGTGCCTGGTGACCCGAACTTTGCAGCCAGCTACCGGTCTTCCTCTCCTCACATGAGTTGCTTTGCACGGGCATGAATTTACAGGGATGAGGACATCCTGGTTCCCGTCACGACCGGCAAGGCCAATTGGACGCTGTACAACTTCCCTTGGGATGAGAAGGTGGACCAAGCCGTGTTTCGGGGCCGCGCGTACTGCCATTCGCGCTACTTCTTCTACACCAACCGCACCTGCTCGTGAGCGGGGCTGGGGGGGCCTATGGAGCCACTGGCCGAGGGAGGGCAAGGGCTGCTCATGACGGCTGAGAAGTGGGTTGGCCACTGCCCCCTGGCCTTTGGAGGCCCAGGGGCCTGAGGCCTTCACTTCTTTCCTGACGTGACGAACGGCAACACTGCGCCCGATGTTGTCACAGGAGGACGTACTTTGCTGCGCAAGCACAGGTGAGGGAAGCAAACATAGAGGGGGGCCACAAGAGGGCACGGCAAGTACGGCGGGTAGGGACCAGGTGCCGCGGTATCGAAGCGAGCGTTGCAAGCTGACTAGGAGCGCACAACTTGTACCCTGATCCTT
The DNA here is from genome assembly GCA_016858145.1 of Edaphochlamys debaryana. Taxonomy (NCBI): domain Eukaryota; kingdom Viridiplantae; phylum Chlorophyta; class Chlorophyceae; order Chlamydomonadales; genus Edaphochlamys; species Edaphochlamys debaryana. Next base: position 1,369,335 of record JAEHOE010000003.1, read on the forward strand.
GCACGGTGCAGAAGAGCAAGGAGTGGCGGGAGCATGTGGACGTCGGGGTGCTGAGCGGCGACGACGCTGTCTCTCGGGAGGTGGTGATCGACGGTCGGCGCTTCAACCTGCGGACCGTCGGCTTCCTTCCCTTCTCCGAGTCAGCGAGGTTTCGGTACACTCTCAACCTCGACGGCATCACCGCCTCCTACCGACTCGCCAAGCTGCTGTCACTCAACAGCGTGGTGCTCAAGCAGGTGGGGTGCAGCGCCCGGCTTCAGCACTCCTGTGTGGCATAGGATGCTCCCCTGGTATGTAGAGGGCTGGTCGGCTGGGTCTCTGGCCTGAGCGTTTAACTGCGACGAGGGCCCCGCATGTAGCCCCTCATGCAGTGCGTGCTGTCTCCGGCGGGCCCACGCAGGCATCGCCATGGATTGAGTGGTACTACCGGAGCCTGGTGCCCAACGTCCACTACGTCAGGTGAGGGGGGCTGAGCAGGGATGGGCTCTGCGTGGGCGTTGGGGTCAAAAAGCCAGAGCCTATCGCAGCCCCAGCCCAGCTTGGGGCGAGGGCGCCTGCCTCGGATCAGAGTATTCTGAGGAGTCATGCGTGACAGGCTCTCGCAGATCTGCCAGCTTGAGGGCAATGTTGGCTTGTAAGGCCCATTGCCCGGGCAGGCCCCCCCCGTCGGCCCCCCCCCTTGCCCGGGCATCCAGTCGTTGCTGAATCCTGGTTGTCTTGCTGCCGAACCCCAAATCCAGTTTCTGGGAGCACTCACGTGACGACGTCTTGTACGTCATCGACTCCTTGCGGCGCCAGAGTGTGAGTGCAGGGCATCCACTGTTGAGAACGGCCACAGCACTTCTGGACTGACAGAGGCCCCTGTAACTCCCCCATGACCAACCTGACACTGCTCCCCGGATCATCCCTCTGCAGGATAAGAGCCTGCAGGCCATGGCCAGCAGAGGCCAGGTGGGTAATCTGGGTTCTTTTTCCCCTGCGTGAAATGCGCCCTACTGCTGCGATGGCGGGATGGACGGACAAGAGTACCCTCTCGAGTTTGGCCCTGACGCGTCTGACTCGGAGTGCGTGCCACACTCCCACAGGAGTTCGCGTACCACTACCTGCGCCCCGAGGCCCGGAAGCTCTACTGGCGTCAGGCGCTGACGGAGTACCGAAAGCTGTTTGGGGAAGACATGGACCAGTACATCGACAAGCAGGTGCGGACTGGGGAGGGGAGGGGAGGGGTTATTATAGACAACGTGGCGTAGTGCCGCGGTGACTGGGGGGGGGGAGGGGAGGGGAGGGGAGGGGAGGGGAGGGGAGGGGAGGGGAACACTCCCAGGTGCCGGTAGTCGACGCCCTCAACGGGTTGCCGTACAGCGCGGGTGTGGCCGTACGTCAAGGTCCACCTGCTGCGCCTTCACCCCCCACGAGCTTGATGCGCACACGGCGAAGCGTCCCAACCAGGGATTCTGTCTGGTCAACCGCTCATGATCTGTGCCGTGTCGCTCGCTCCGCCGCCTGCCCCCACAGGAGCTGCCTGCGCCTCTGCACCCGAAGGACATGAACGTGGACCTGACACGCTACCTGCGACGAGCTTAGCCCAGCGCCGAGCGCGGCATTGCTAGTGTCATTCCCTGTGGTACCGGTACTTTCGGCCTCCATCGGACGGGAGAGGGCCTGCTGTGAAAGCAAGCTTGTACTGCTAATCAAGAAGCAGGGGGCGCAGAGGATGGGGGTGGGGAGCACCGGCGTCGTGCGCGCTGGTTGCATTGCCCGCCAAGCAGGACGGCTGCATGTATGACGGCAAGCATGGGGCGGGGCGCTGTGAGGATAATCTAGCAAGGGTGAGGGGTAGCGATCGTAGATAGCAGCATTAGCAGTGTATGCGCTGGTAGGGCAGGATGGATTGGCGAGCGTGGGATAGGCAGAAGCAGGATGCAAATTGAGCGGGGGTGGTGGCGGGGGCCGCCGCCGTGCGTGGGCAGCACCTCCTGGCTGTGTGTTATCGTGTTCATGGACTTATCACTCTATCTGTACATTGCACTTGATGAGGCCGGGGGGCATGGATTGAGGCTGCCTTGAGATTGCAGGATGCGTGCTCACTGTGAGAGGGCAAAGACGGCCGCTGTGACGTAGTAGAGCCTGTAGAGGTGTGTTGAAGGCTGGCTGTCCAGCTGTGTCCTGTGTGCCATGGGCGCTCAGTACGATGCAGTGGACACTGTCTGGGGTCTTTGGCTGCTCATTAGATGCCTAGCGACACCTGCCCCTATGGCCTTCGGAATTGCCGGTGTAACAAAAAGACCCGTGTGATCGGCGGGCTCTGCACACACCCCTCGTCCCCTCGCGGTTCTCTGCGAGCCCCGGACTTATGGCCAGAGCCACCACAGCAGCACCACGACAAGACAGGCTATCTGACCTCCGTGGCAACCAAATGATTGCACCTGACAAAAGGTACGAACCAGGTGTACGGGCCAGGACGCCTCGCTGGTGGCGTGCGTGGGCTGCCCCACGCTCTTCACTCCCATGCTCCCATGCTCCCATGCAGTGGAAGAGGCTGGTCGTGCAGTGCTTAGGCCAGGGGCACAGGCAGGCTCAACCGGGGGCACATGGGTAGGGCGGGGGCCCGACGGCAGCCGTGATGCGTCTTGATGTCCGGGTGACGAGGTTGGGTGCACAGAGCGTGTTTTGGGGCAGGCTTGACGCAGTTCCCAGCAGGACCTGCATGCAGCCCACGGTGCGGTGCTTAGGATTGGCGCCAGGTGACGGACGCGGACTCTTGACGGACTCGAGGGATAACACACCCCTGTCATTGCTTTGGGGACTGCAGACCTACACAGGTGGATCGCAGAAGAGCCGGACAAGTGGCCCAACGTGCTCTTTCTCCTCAACGTGCGGGATCGGAGCATTTGCGAGCACCCCGCCAAGTGAGTGGGTGGAAGGCCGCCTGGGGCCGTGTTCATTCAAAAAACGGCCGCGTAGGGAGTGCACGGCCTAAACCCTAAACCCTAAACCCTAAACCCTCGCCTAGAGCTGCAAGCGCTCTTCCCACGCACCGCTCTGCCTCTCCAAAGCACGTGCACAGTCAGCAAGTACGACGACACTCTGCTGCTAATGCGCCGGTGGCGGGCAGCTCTGGGCCGAGCATGAGAGATCTTAAGTGAAGTGGGGCTCGGCCCGGCCTAGCTCCTCGATCGTCACTGGCCCTTCCCCTGCCGCCCCGCCGTGGCTGATGCGGCCACCACAGGCCCTGGGACAATGCCACAACCGAGTCGTGCGCGGCACCAGTTTTCAGTCTCATCAAGCAGTGGGGGCAGACCAAGTGAGGCGGGCACAGGGCTGTCACGTGTGCGGGCGTCGCGGGGTGCCTTCTGCCGCATGATGATACGGTACACGCGCCGGTGCCTGGTGACCCAAACTTTGCAGCCAGCTACCGGTCTTCCTCTCCTCACATGAGTTGCTTTGCACGGGCATGAACATACAGGGATGAGGACATCCTGGTTCCCGTCACGACCGGCAAGGCCAATTGGACGCTGTACAACTTCCCTTGGGATGAGAAGGTGGACCAAGCCGTGTTTCGGGGCCGCGCGTACTGCCATTCGCGCTACTTCTTCTACACCAACCGCACCTGCTCGTGAGCGGGGCTGGGGGGGCCTATGGAGCCACTGGCCGAGGGAGGGCAAGGGCTGCTCATGACGGCTGAGAAGTGGGTTGGCCACTGCCCCCTGGCCTTTGGAGGCCCAGGGGCCTGAGGCCTTCACTTCTTTCCTGACGTGACGAACGGCAACACTGCGCCCGATGTTGTCACAGGAGGACGTACTTTGCTGCGCAAGCACAGGTGAGGGAAGCAAACATAGAGGGGGGCCACAAGAGGGCACGGCAAGTACGGCGGGTAGGGACCAGGTGCCGCGGTATCGAAGCGAGCGTTGCAAGCTGACTAGGAGCGCACAACTTGTACCCTGATCCTTGCACGGTGCAGAAGAGCAAGGAGTGGCGGGAGCATGTGGACGTCGGGGTGCTGAGCGGCGACGACGCTGTCTCTCGGGAGGTGGTGATCGACGGTCGGCGCTTCAACCTGCGGACCGTCGGCTTCCTTCCCTTCTCCGAGTCAGCGAGGTTTCGGTACACTCTCAACCTCGACGGCATCACCGCCTCCTACCGACTCGCCAAGCTGCTGTCACTCAACAGCGTGGTGCTCAAGCAGGTGGGGTGCAGCGCCCGGCTTCAGCACTCCTGTGTGGCATAGGATGCTCCCCTGGTATGTAGAGGGCTGGTCGGCTGGGTCTCTGGCCTGAGCGTTTAACTGCGACGAGGGCCCCGCATGTAGCCCCTCATGCAGTGCGTGCTGTCTCCGGCGGGCCCACGCAGGCATCGCCATGGATTTGAGTGGTACTACCGGAGCCTGGTGCCCAACGTCCACTACGTCAGGTGAGGGGGGCTGAGCAGGGATGGGCTCTGCGTGGGCGTTGGGGTCAAAAAGCCAGAGCCTATCGCAGCCCCAGCCCAGCTTGGGGCGAGGGCGCCTGCCTCGGATCAGAGTATTCTGAGGAGTCATGCGTGACAGGCTCTCGCAGATCTGCCAGCTTGAGGGCAATGTTGGCTTGTAAGGCCCATTGCCCGGGCAGGCCCCCCCCGTCGGCCCCCCCCCTTGCCCGGGCATCCAGTCGTTGCTGAATCCTGGTTGTCTTGCTGCCGAACCCCAAATCCAGTTTCTGGGAGCACTCACGTGACGACGTCTTGTACGTCATCGACTCCTTGCGGCGCCAGAGTGTGAGTGCAGGGCATCCACTGTTGAGAACGGCCACAGCACTTCTGGACTGACAGAGGCCCCTGTAACTCCCCCATGACCAACCTGACACTGCTCCCCGGATCATCCCTCTGCAGGATAAGAGCCTGCAGGCCATGGCCAGCAGAGGCCAGGTGGGTAATCTGGGTTCTTTTTCCCCTGCGTGAAATGCGCCCTACTGCTGCGATGGCGGGATGGACGGACAAGAGTACCCTCTCGAGTTTGGCCCTGACGCGTCTGACTCGGAGTGCGTGCCACACTCCCACAGGAGTTCGCGTACCACTACCTGCGCCCCGAGGCCCGGAAGCTCTACTGGCGTCAGGCGCTGACGGAGTACCGAAAGCTGTTTGGGGAAGACATGGACCAGTACATCGACAAGCAGGTGCGGACTGGGGAGGGGAGGGGAGGGGTTATTATAGACAACGTGGCGTAGTGCCGCGGTGACTGGGGGGGGGAGGGGAGGGGAGGGGAGGGGAGGGGAGGGGAGGGGAGGGGAGGGGAGGGGAACACTCCCAGGTGCCGGTAGTCGACGCCCTCAACGGGTTGCCGTACAGCGCGGGTGTGGCCGTACGTTAAGGTCCACCTGCTGCGCCTTCACCCCCCACGAGCTTGATGCGCACACGGCGAAGCGTCCCAACCAGGGATTCTGTCTGGTCAACCGCTCATGATCTGTGCCGTGTCGCTCGCTCCGCCGCCTGCCCCCACAGGAGCTGCCTGCGCCTCTGCACCCGAAGGACATGAACGTGGACCTGACACGCTACCTGCGACGAGCTTAGCCCAGCGCCGAGCGCGGCATTGCTAGTGTCATTCCCTGTGGTACCGGTACTTTCGGCCTCCATCGGACGGGAGAGGGCCTGCTGTGAAAGCAAGCTTGTACTGCTAATCAAGAAGCAGGGGGCGCAGAGGATGGGGGTGGGGAGCACCGGCGTCGTGCGCGCTGGTTGCATTGCCCGCCACGCAGGACGGCTGCATGTATGACGGCAAGCATGGGGCGGGGCGCTGTGAGGATAATCTAGCAAGGGTGAGGGGTAGCGATCGTAGATAGCAGCATTAGCAGTGTATGCGCTGGTAGGGCAGGATGGATTGGCGAGCGTGGGATAGGCAGAAGCAGGATGCAAATTGAGCGGGGGTGGTGGCGGGGGCCGCCGCCGTGCGTGGGCAGCACCTCCTGGCTGTGTGTTATCGTGTTCATGGACTTATCACTCTATCTGTACATTGCACTTGATGAGGCCGGGGGGCATGGATTGAGGCTGCCTTGAGATTGCAGGATGCGTGCTCACTGTGAGAGGGCAAAGACGGCCGCTGTGACGTAGTAGAGCCTGTAGAGGTGTGTTGAAGGCTGGCTGTCCAGCTGTGTCCTGTGTGCCATGGGCGCTCAGTACGATGCAGTGGACACTGTCTGGGGTCTTTGGCTGCTCATTAGATGCCTAGCGACACCTGCCCCTATGGCCTTCGGAATTGCCGGTGTAACAAAAAGACCCGTGTGATCGGCGGGCTCTGCACACACCCCTCGTCCCCTCGCGGTTCTCTGCGAGCCCCGGACTTATGGCCAGAGCCACCACAGCAGCACCACGACAAGACAGGCTATCTGACCTCCGTGGCAACCAAATGATTGCACCTGACAAAAGGTACGAACCAGGTGTACGGGCCAGGACGCCTCGCTGGTGGCGTGCGTGGGCTGCCCCACGCTCTTCACTCCCATGCTCCCATGCTCCCATGCAGTGGAAGAGGCTGGTCGTGCAGTGCATAGGCCAGGGGCACAGGCAGGCTCAACCGGGGGCACATGGGTAGGGCGGGGGCCCGACGGCAGCCGTGATGCGTCTTGATGTCCGGGTGACGAGGTTGGGTGCACAGAGCGTGTTTTGGGGCAGGCTTGACGCAGTTCCCAGCAGGACCTGCATGCAGCCCACGGTGCGGTGCTTAGGATTGGCGCCAGGTGACGGACGCGGACTCTTGACGGACTCGAGGGATAACACACCCCTGTCATTGCTTTGGGGACTGCAGACCTACACAGGTGGATCGCAGAAGAGCCGGACAAGTGGCCCAACGTGCTCTTTCTCCTCAACGTGCGGGATCGGAGCATTTGCGAGCACCCCGCCAAGTGAGTGGGTGGAAGGCCGCCTGGGGCCGTGTTCATTCAAAAAACGGCCGCGTAGGGAGTGCACGGCCTAAACCCTAAACCCTAAACCCTAAACCCTCGCCTAGAGCTGCAAGCGCTCTTCCCACGCACCGCTCTGCCTCTCCAAAGCACGTGCACAGTCAGCAAGTACGACGACACTCTGCTGCTAATGCGCCGGTGGCGGGCAGCTCTGGGCCGAGCATGAGAGATCTTAAGTGAAGTGGGGCTCGGCCCGGCCTAGCTCCTCGATCGTCACTGGCCCTTCCCCTGCCGCCCCGCCGTGGCTGATGCGGCCACCACAGGCCCTGGGACAATGCCACAACCGAGTCGTGCGCGGCACCAGTTTTCAGTCTCATCAAGCAGTGGGGGCAGACCAAGTGAGGCGGGCACAGGGCTGTCACGTGTGCGGGCGTCGCGGGGTGCCTTCTGCCGCGTGATGATACGGTACACGCGCCGGTGCCTGGTGACCCGAACTTTGCAGCCAGCTACCGGTCTTCCTCTCCTCACATGAGTTGCTTTGCACGGGCATGAACATACAGGGATGAGGACATCCTGGTTCCCGTCACGACCAGCAAGGCCAATTGGACGCTGTACAACTTCCCTTGGGATGAGAAGGTGGACCAAGCCGTGTTTTGGGGCCGCGCGTACTGCCATTCGCGCTACTTCTTCTACACCAACCGCACCTGCTCGTGAGCGGGGCTGGGGGGGCCTATGGAGCCACTGGCCGAGGGAGGGCAAGGGCTGCTCATGACGGCTGAGAAGTGGGTTGGCCACTGCCCCCTGGCCTTTGGAGGCCCAGGGGCCTGAGGCCTTCACTTCTTTCCTGACGTGACGAACGGCAACACTGCGCCCGATGTTGTCACAGGAGGACGTACTTTGCTGCGCAAGCACAGGTGAGGGAAGCAAACATAGAGGGGGGCCACAAGAGGGCACGGCAAGTACGGCGGGTAGGGACCAGGTGCCGCGGTATCGAAGCGAGCGTTGCAAGCTGACTAGGAGCGCACAACTTGTACCCTGATCCTTGCACGGTGCAGAAGAGCAAGGAGTGGCGGGAGCATGTGGACGTCGGGGTGCTGAGCGGCGACGACGCTGTCTCTCGGGAGGTGGTGATCGACGGTCGGCGCTTCAACCTGCGGACCGTCGGCTTCCTTCCCTTCTCCGAGTCAGCGAGGTTTCGGTACACTCTCAACCTCGACGGCATCACCGCCTCCTACCGACTCGCCAAGCTGCTGTCACTCAACAGCGTGGTGCTCAAGCAGGTGGGGTGCAGCGCCCGGCTTCAGCACTCCTGTGTGGCATAGGATGCTCCCCTGGTATGTAGAGGGCTGGTCGGCTGGGTCTCTGGCCTGAGCGTTTAACTGCGACGAGGGCCCCGCATGTAGCCCCTCATGCAGTGCGTGCTGTCTCCGGCGGGCCCACGCAGGCATCGCCATGGATTTGAGTGGTACTACCGGAGCCTGGTGCCCAACGTCCACTACGTCAGGTGAGGGGGGCTGAGCAGGGATGGGCTCTGCGTGGGCGTTGGGGTCAAAAAGCCAGAGCCTATCGCAGCCCCAGCCCAGCTTGGGGCGAGGGCGCCTGCCTCGGATCAGAGTATTCTGAGGAGTCATGCGTGACAGGCTCTCGCAGATCTGCCAGCTTGAGGGCAATGTTGGCTTGTAAGGCCCATTGCCCGGGCAGGCCCCCCCCGTCGGCCCCCCCCCTTGCCCGGGCATCCAGTCGTTGCTGAATCCTGGTTGTCTTGCTGCCGAACCCCAAATCCAGTTTCTGGGAGCACTCACGTGACGACGTCTTGTACGTCATCGACTCCTTGCGGCGCCAGAGTGTGAGTGCAGGGCATCCACTGTTGAGAACGGCCACAGCACTTCTGGACTGACAGAGGCCCCTGTAACTCCCCCATGACCAACCTGACACTGCTCCCCGGATCATCCCTCTGCAGGATAAGAACCTGCAGGCCATGGCCAGCAGAGGCCAGGTGGGTAATCTGGGTTCTTTTTCCCCTGCGTGAAATGCGCCCTACTGCTGCGATGGCGGGATGGACGGACAAGAGTACCCTCTCGAGTTTGGCCCTGACGCGTCTGACTCGGAGTGCGTGCCACACTCCCACAGGAGTTCGCGTACCACTACCTGCGCCCCGAGGCCCGGAAGCTCTACTGGCGTCAGGCGCTGACGGAGTACCGAAAGCTGTTTGGGGAAGACATGGACCAGTACATCGACAAGCAGGTGCGGACTGGGGAGGGGAGGGGAGGGGTTATTATAGACAACGTGGCGTAGTGCCGCGGTGACTGGGGGGGGGGAGGGGAGGGGAGGGGAGGGGAGGGGGAGGGGAGGGGAGGGGAGGGGAGGGGAGGGGAGGGGAGGGGAGGGGAGGGGAGGGGAGGGGAGGGGGAGGGGAACACTCCCAGGTGCCGGTAGTCGACGCCCTCAACGGGTTGCCGTACAGCGCGGGTGTGGCCGTACGTCAAGGTCCACCTGCTGCGCCTTCACCCCCCACGAGCTTGATGCGCACACGGCGAAGCGTCCCAACCAGGGATTCTGTCTGGTCAACCGCTCATGATCTGTGCCGTGTCGCTCGCTCCGCCGCCTGCCCCCACAGGAGCTGCCTGCGCCTCTGCACCCGAAGGACATGAACGTGGACCTGACACGCTACCTGCGACGAGCTTAGCCCAGCGCCGAGCGCGGCATTGCTAGTGTCATTCCCTGTGGTACCGGTACTTTCGGCCTCCATCGGACGGGAGAGGGCCTGCTGTGAAAGCAAGCTTGTACTGCTAATCAAGAAGCAGGGGGCGCAGAGGATGGGGGTGGGGAGCACCGGCGTCGTGCGCGCTGGTTGCATTGCCCGCCACGCAGGACGGCTGCATGTATGACGGCAAGCATGGGGCGGGGCGCTGTGAGGATAATCTAGCAAGGGTGAGGGGTAGCGATCGTAGATAGCAGCATTAGCAGTGTATGCGCTGGTAGGGCAGGATGGATTGGCGAGCGTGGGATAGGCAGAAGCAGGATGCAAATTGAGCGGGGGTGGTGGGGGGGGCCGCCGCCGTGCGTGGGCAGCACCTCCTGGCTGTGTGTTATCGTGTTCATGGACTTATCACTCTATCTGTACATTGCACTTGATGAGGCCGGGGGGCATGGATTGAGGCTGCCTTGAGATTGCAGGATGCGTGCTCACTGTGAGAGGGCAAAGACGGCCGCTGTGACGTAGTAGAGCCTGTAGAGGTGTGTTGAAGGCTGGCTGTCCAGCTGTGTCCTGTGTGCCATGGGCGCTCAGTACGATGCAGTGGACACTGTCTGGGGTCTTTGGCTGCTCATTAGATGCCTAGCGACACCTGCCCCTATGGCCTTCGGAATTGCCGGTGTAACAGAAAGACCCGTGTGATCGGCGGGCTCTGCACACACCCCTCGTCCCCTCGCGGTTCTCTGCGAGCCCCGGACTTATGGCCAGAGCCACCACAGCAGCACCACGACAAGACAGGCTATCTGACCTCCGTGGCAACCAAATGATTGCACCTGACAAAAGGTACGAACCAGGTGTACGGGCCAGGACGCCTCGCTGGTGGCGTGCGTGGGCTGCCCCACGCTCTTCACTCCCATGCTCCCATGCTCCCATGCAGTGGAAGAGGCTGGTCGTGCAGTGCATAGGCCAGGGGCACAGGCAGGCTCAACCGGGGGCACATGGGTAGGGGCGGGGGCCCGACGGCAGCCGTGATGCGTCTTGATGTCCGGGTGACGAGGTTGGGTGCACAGAGCGTGTTTTGGGGCAGGCTTGACGCAGTTCCCAGCAGGACCTGCATGCAGCCCACGGTGCGGTGCTTAGGATTGGCGCCAGGTGACGGACGCGGACTCTTGACGGACTCGAGGGATAACACACCCCTGTCATTGCTTTGGGGACTGCAGACCTACACAGGTGGATCGCAGAAGAGCCGGACAAGTGGCCCAACGTGCTCTTTCTCCTCAACGTGCGGGATCGGAGCATTTGCGAGCACCCCGCCAAGTGAGTGGGTGGAAGGCCGCCTGGGGCCGTGTTCATTCAAAAAACGGCCGCGTAGGGAGTGCACGGCCTAAACCCTAAACCCTAAACCCTAAACCCTCGCCTAGAGCTGCAAGCGCTCTTCCCACGCACCGCTCTGCCTCTCCAAAGCACGTGCACAGTCAGCAAGTACGACGACACTCTGCTGCTAATGCGCCGGTGGCGGGCAGCTCTGGGCCGAGCATGAGAGATCTTAAGTGAAGTGGGGCTCGGCCCGGCCTAGCTCCTCGATCGTCACTGGCCCTTCCCCTGCCGCCCCGCCGTGGCTGATGCGGCCACCACAGGCCCTGGGACAATGCCACAACCGAGTCGTGCACGGCACCAGTTTTCAGTCTCATCAAGCAGTGGGGGCAGACCAAGTGAGGCGGGCACAGGGCTGTCACGTGTGCGGGCGTCGCGGGGTGCCTTCTGCCGCGTGATGATACGGTACACGCGCCGGTGCCTGGTGACCCGAACTTTGCAGCCAGCTACCGGTCTTCCTCTCCTCACATGAGTTGCTTTGCACGGGCATGAACATACAGGGATGAGGACATCCTGGTTCCCGTCACGACCGGCAAGGCCAATTGGACGCTGTACAACTTCCCTTGGGATGAGAAGGTGGACCAAGCCGTGTTTCGGGGCCGCGCGTACTGCCATTCGCGCTACTTCTTCTACACCAACCGCACCTGCTCGTGAGCGGGGCTGGGGGGGCCTATGGAGCCACTGGCCGAGGGAGGGCAAGGGCTGCTCATGACGGCTGAGAAGTGGGTTGGCCACTGCCCCCTGGCCTTTGGAGGCCCAGGGGCCTGAGGCCTTCACTTCTTTCCTGACGTGACGAACGGCAACACTGCGCCCGATGTTGTCACAGGAGGACGTACTTTGCTGCGCAAGCACAGGTGAGGGAAGCAAACATAGAGGGGGGCCACAAGAGGGCACGGCAAGTACGGCGGGTAGGGACCAGGTGCCGCGGTATCGAAGCGAGCGTTGCAAGCTGACTAGGAGCGCACAACTTGTACCCTGATCCTTGCACGGTGCAGAAGAGCAAGGAGTGGCGGGAGCATGTGGACGTCGGGGTGCTGAGCGGCGACGACGCTGTCTCTCGGGAGGTGGTGATCGACGGTCGGCGCTTCAACCTGCGGACCGTCGGCTTCCTTCCCTTCTCCGAGTCAGCGAGGTTTCGGTACACTCTCAACCTCGACGGCATCACCGCCTCCTACCGACTCGCCAAGCTGCTGTCACTCAACAGCGTGGTGCTCAAGCAGGTGGGGTGCAGCGCCCGGCTTCAGCACTCCTGTGTGGCATAGGATGCTCCCCTGGTATGTAGAGGGCTGGTCGGCTGGGTCTCTGGCCTGAGCGTTTAACTGCGACGAGGGCCCCGCATGTAGCCCCTCATGCAGTGCGTGCTGTCTCCGGCGGGCCCACGCAGGCATCGCCATGGATTGAGTGGTACTACCGGAGCCTGGTGCCCAACGTCCACTACGTCAGGTGAGGGGGGCTGAGCAGGGATGGGCTCTGCGTGGGCGTTGGGGTCAAAAAGCCAGAGCCTATCGCAGCCCCAGCCCAGCTTGGGGCGAGGGCGCCTGCCTCGGATCAGAGTATTCTGAGGAGTCATGCGTGACAGGCTCTCGCAGATCTGCCAGCTTGAGGGCAATGTTGGCTTGTAAGGCCCATTGCCCGGGCAGGCCCCCCCCGTCGGCCCCCCCCCCTTGCCCGGGCATCCAGTCGTTGCTGAATCCTGGTTGTCTTGCTGCCGAACCCCAAATCCAGTTTCTGGGAGCACTCACGTGACGACGTCTTGTACGTCATCGACTCCTTGCGGCGCCAGAGTGTGAGTGCAGGGCATCCACTGTTGAGAACGGCCACAGCACTTCTGGACTGACAGAGGCCCCTGTAACTCCCCCATGACCAACCTGACACTGCTCCCCGGATCATCCCTCTGCAGGATAAGAACCTGCAGGCCATGGCCAGCAGAGGCCAGGTGGGTAATCTGGGTTCTTTTTCCCCTGCGTGAAATGCGCCCTACTGCTGCGATGGCGGGATGGACGGACAAGAGTACCCTCTCGAGTTTGGCCCTGACGCGTCTGACTCGGAGTGCGTGCCACACTCCCACAGGAGTTCGCGTACCACTACCTGCGCCCCGAGGCCCGGAAGCTCTACTGGCGTCAGGCGCTGACGGAGTACCGAAAGCTGTTTGGGGAAGACATGGACCAGTACATCGACAAGCAGGTGCGGACTGGGGAGGGGAGGGGAGGGGTTATTATAGACAACGTGGCGTAGTGCCGCGGTGACTGGGGGGGGGGAGGGGAGGGGAGGGGAGGGGAGGGGAGGGAGGGGAGGGGAGGGGAGGGGAACACTCCCAGGTGCCGGTAGTCGACGCCCTCAACGGGTTGCCGTACAGCGCGGGTGTGGCCGTACGTCAAGGTCCACCTGCTGCGCCTTCACCCCCCACGAGCTTGATGCGCACACGGCGAAGCGTCCCAACCAGGGATTCTGTCTGGTCAACCGCTCATGATCTGTGCCGTGTCGCTCGCTCCGCCGCCTGCCCCCACAGGAGCTGCCTGCGCCTCTGCACCCGAAGGACATGAACGTGGACCTGACACGCTACCTGCGACGAGCTTAGCCCAGCGCCGAGCGCGGCATTGCTAGTGTCATTCCCTGTGGTACCGGTACTTTCGGCCTCCATCGGACGGGAGAGGGCCTGCTGTGAAAGCAAGCTTGTACTGCTAATCAAGAAGCAGGGGGCGCAGAGGATGGGGGTGGGGAGCACCGGCGTCGTGCGCGCTGGTTGCATTGCCCGCCACGCAGGACGGCTGCATGTATGACGGCAAGCATGGGGCGGGGCGCTGTGAGGATAATCTAGCAAGGGTGAGGGGTAGCGATCGTAGATAGCAGCATTAGCAGTGTATGCGCTGGTAGGGCAGGATGGATTGGCGAGCGTGGGATAGGCAGAAGCAGGATGCAAATTGAGCGGGGGTGGTGGCGGGGGCCGCCGCCGTGCGTGGGCAGCACCTCCTGGCTGTGTGTTATCGTGTTCATGGACTTATCACTCTATCTGTACATTGCACTTGATGAGGCCGGGGGGCATGGATTGAGGCTGCCTTGAGATTGCAGGATGCGTGCTCACTGTGAGAGGGCAAAGACGGCCGCTGTGACGTAGTAGAGCCTGTAGAGGTGTGTTGAAGGCTGGCTGTCCAGCTGTGTCCTGTGTGCCATGGGCGCTCAGTACGATGCAGTGGACACTGTCTGGGGTCTTTGGCTGCTCATTAGATGCCTAGCGACACCTGCCCCTATGGCCTTCGGAATTGCCGGTGTAACAAAAAGACCCGTGTGATCGGCGGGCTCTGCACACACCCCTCGTCCCCTCGCGCTTCTCTGCGAGCCCCGGACTTATGGCCAGAGCCACCACAGCAGCACCACGACAAGACAGGCTATCTGACCTCCGTGGCAACCAAATGATTGCACCTGACAAAAGGTACGAACCAGGTGTACGGGCCAGGACGCCTCGCTGGTGGCGTGCGTGGGCTGCCCCACGCTCTTCACTCCCATGCTCTCCGTACGACCATACGCCACATGCCCATTCACTGCGCCTTGCAACCACGCCCACACATGCAAAGCCAGTCCCCAACAGTGCGCCCTTGTCATGCCAGCGAGCCCTCGCCATGTGCACCAAGAGGCAAGCAGTCACATCCCCATACGACCCACCTCCCGAAAGCACACCCGTGTCCGCCCGAGCAGCCCCCCAAACCAGCTCTTCCGTGTCACCTCGCCAACCGTTTTCGCTTGCTCTACCCTACCACGCCCCAAGCAGCACCGCCACCGCCGCCACCGCCGCCGCCAGGACCAGGGCCAACCGCCCCGGGCCCACACGGGCCCCGGCCGAGCCCGGCGTGACCTCCTCAATGAAGGCCAGGTCGGGGTCGAAGCGGGAGTCGTCGATGGGCGCGGGGCCGCCGCCCTCGGGCAGCAGGCTGCCGGCCGCCAGGCACTCCTCCTCCGAGGACGCGGCTGCGGCGCACTCGGCCATGGCAGAGGCCGTGGCGTTGAAGAGTGCGGAGCCCTGCTTGCGGGCGGGGTACAGGGAGGCACGAGGGGGTCATGAGGGCTGCGGTGGCTGGGCTCGGGTGGGGGCAGGAGGAGAGGGATGTGGATCATGTGGCTGGGGCGATTCCCAGGGCGGGCATGGGACGTGGCGCACAGCCCCTTGCCGTGCTTTCCTGGACCCCGCAACCGCTACCCTCCAATCTCAACCCCCCGGCCCCCTCACCCACCGCCCCAAAGATGGCGTCCCACACCAGGTCGTCCCGCAGCCGGCACATGCCGTACTCGGGCGGCAGCTCCGGGCGCAGGCGGCAGCTGGGGTCGGCGGCGCAGTCCTCCGCGCTGGCGTAGGCGCAGGCGCTCTTGATGGTGTAGACCAGATCGGCGGTGGGGCAGGAGCCGAACCAGTCGGCGTCCCACGTGCCTGCGGGCGACGGGACGGGGGCGCTTACGGGGCTCAGGCGCGGCAGGGCAGGCCATGGCAGTGCACGTGAGCACTTGCCGCCGGCGCGGCTCCACTGATCGAGGTAATGTTCGCATGAAAGGTAGCGGAACGGCCGAACGGGGCGGGACGGATGCGCGCCCTTCTCACGCACCACGCAAGCAAGCGCTCAAGCGTGGACAGAGCTCTCCTAGCACTCTGTAGAGTTCCCGAGCACGGCCCCATGCTCCCCCGCTCACCGTTCCGGATGCTGGCCACCATCTCGTCGTACGCCTCCCGGTCCTCCACGCCGCCGCCGGCGCTGGGGGCGCAGAGCTCCTGCTCGTCGTCGTTGCGCGCCTCAAACCAGTAGCAGCGGAACCTGGGGATGGAGGGGAGAAGCGGGGTGGGAGGGGTGTGTCAGCGTCAAGGATGGGCGGGAGATGTGCGTGTGACTGCTGGAGTGTGTCTTGCGTGCGGGATCGTGGTGGCACGCACGAGTGCAGGCCGACAAGGGGCAAAGGGCTGGGTAGGTACCGGTAAGGAAGGCAGAAGGGCAATAGCGCCCGGGCTCACCAGTTGCCGTCCGACTGGCCGCACACGTCCGAGTCACCCGTCAGCTGCGAGGGGCAATGGGGCGGCAACAAAGCTCACGGCGGGGTGGCCCATCGTCAAGCAGCCCACCGCCTCATGCAGGCCGGCCCGCCCCAGCTCCCAGCCAAGAGCGCCACGCGCCACGGCCGCGGTCATCACAGCGCTCAAAGCTAGCTAGTTAGCTAGCGGCTTAGTCATCACAGGCTTAGACACCACTACCACTTTGGGAGATCGGGACGCTAGCCGACCGCCCGCCATCCTCCTCACCACGCCCATGTTGTAGCAGTGGTCCCAGAAGGGGCTCATGGCTGCGTCGTCGCGGCAGTGCAGGAAGCTGAGCAGCCGCGGCAGAAGGAAGTCGGGACCCACGGCGCACTTGCCCGCGCCCCGCCCGCCCGCGTGGCCCTCCTCGCGGCCGTCGGCCCAGGTCCAGCGGCACTCGTAGGGCGGCCGGTTGTAGTGCCCGCACCTGGGCGGGGTGGCGGGTGGAGGGTGAGGTGGATGGGTGAGGTGGATGGGTGAGGTGGATGGGTGAGGTGGATGGGTGGGGCGGAACCCACCTTTCTTTCCTGCCCTGGAATGCCGTGCAATCTCAACGTGCCCCGCGGCTTACAGCGTGCCTCAGCCCTCGGGCCGTGGGGCCTAGAACTCACTCGCGATGCTTGTTGGCAAAGGAGCATTGATACGCGATGAACGCGGCCCTCAGGAGCATCATCTCGATCGGTGTTTCGGGTTCCGGAAGGTCTTCGTGGGCAAGGACAGCGGGATTGAGGTAGCACTGCGGGCCCGGGGGCGGCGCTGGCGGAGCGGGCGGGTTGGGCGGAGCGGGCGGGCTTGGCGGGGGTGGAGGCGGGGGCGGTGGTGGGGGTGGGGGAGGCGCGGACGGTGGGGAAGGCGGTGCGTCGGGCGAGGCGGGTGGTAAGGGCGGCGAGGGCGGTGCGTCTGGTGAGGCGGGCGGGGACGGAGGGGACGGCGGAGGGTCTGGCGAGGCGGGTGGCGAGGGCGGAGGCGAGGGTCCCTCGGGCGGCAGTGAAGTCTGCTGCAGCGAGCGTCTTTGGCTGGCAGCCCCTGAACCTCCGCCCCCGCTCCCGTCCACTGCTGCCCCCCTAGCGGAGGGTCCAGTCCCAGCGCTGGCGGGGTCTGCGGGCGGCCCCGGGGGCGGGGTCGGGGCATCCGGGGGCGAGGGCGGCGGCGGGGGCGCGGGCGGCGGCGGGGGCGCGGGCGGCGGCGGGGGAGGTGGCGGCGGGGGAGGTGGCGGAGGCGGTGTGGGAGGCTCTGGAGGCGACGGAGGCTCCGGAGGGGGAGCGGGCGCCCAGAGGCACTGCGTGGCGTGCACGGGGCTGGCAGCACCCATCAACCTGCGCCGTCGCCGTCTGGGCGGAGGGTATGGCTCCAGCGTGGCTGGGGACATGGCCAGCTGATCGTACAGGAGCCGCCGCAAGGTCACCAATGCTTCACGGTTCTTCTCCTGCAGCTTCCTCCGGGGGTCGCTGGAGAGCTGGTCACTCTCCTCCTCGGCGCCCCCCGCGACCCCTTGGCAGGCCGGGTCGATGGCACCATCCCTGCACTCCGGCGACGCGTGCACTTGCCGCGGCGACCAGGCCGCGCATGCTAAGAGCAACAGCAGCGTCGGCGCCAGTCCTCGCATTCGGGCCATCGTGCCGCGCGTGGACGCATGCCCTGGCTATTGTCGGTCTCGCATGTTGTCCCGCGGTCCGCACAGACACGGTTTATACCACACCGCTTGGCTACTGATGCAAGCGAGGTAGCTATAGGGCCAAGGCGAATGCTAGAACGGCAGATAACCAGGTTCGACGCGGCACTTGTATGCAAATCAGCGTCGATGGGAGCCGGGATACTGCAATAGATTCAAAAGACTGCAATATCAATACCAAACACTACCGCTGCTCATAATTGCACGCCTGCGGTATTCAAGTTTGGGCAGCTGACGAACCCTGATCGCGCGCTGCTGACACAATTTCATCGTCGCCATGGCCTGAATCAAGTGCTTGGTTGAAATGGACATAGCGATAGAGCTACGCGTGGAGCCTGGCGGTACCAGTGTCGAGGCCATCGCCGTGCTGCCCCCAGGCACAGCGTCGACAGCCGCCGATGTGGACGTAGAGGTCTTCGGCGATGACCTGCTGCTGATCCAGCTCGCGGCGGGAGGAGCGAGGAGGGAGGTGCGCCTGCCGTTCGCCGTCGACGCCGACACTGCCTGCGTGAAGTTCAGAAAGAAGGAGGGGCGCCTGACGTTCAGCGCAGCCGCAAGGGACCCGGAGGCTGCGGCTCGCGCAGGAGCTCGCGGCGAGTCAGCTGCTGAGGCCGCGGCTGCAACGGGCGCCGGCGAGCCGGCAGGGCCGCTGGCAGAAGCGCCGCCGCCGTCGGAATCACTACCAGCGGCGGCTCCCCACCCGGACCAGGCCGGTGAGCCGACGGCGCCTCCAGCCGCCGACAGCAACAGCTCTAGCAGCGGCCCTCGACAGCTAACGGGGGAAAGATCCACGTCCTCCACACAGCGCACGCAACAACCTCCGCCTGAGCCTGGAGCGCCACCCGAGGTCGCCGCCACCCCAGCATCCAGCTCCACCCCGCCCGCGCCTTGCCCACACCACCCGACGGCAGCGGGGCCAGCCAGCCCCGCGTCAAATGGCGCCCTCGTAGCGCCAACGGCGTCGTCGGTTCAAGCCCCATGCCCCTCGGCGGTGACGGCGGCAGCAGCCCCACGCTCACCCAGCGGCAACTCCTCGGCCTCCGCCACCTCTGCCGCCTCCGCTGACGATGCCACCCTCTACGCAGAGTTCTTCTGCAACTCTCCGCCGGCGGTGCCAACCACCTCCAACCACTCTCAACCGTCCCCGGCCGAAACCACCAACGGTCACGCCCCCAACGGCCACAGTGCCCTTCCCGCCGCCAACGCCGCAAAGCTCAACGCCGCCTTCGCGCCCACGGGCGGTACGGCAAGCCGTACTGACGGTTACAGTTTCGCGGCGCCCGACCACGTGGTCCCCGCGGCTCCCTTGCCCGAGGGCCTGCCCCCCGTGGCCCCGCCCATCGATGCGCGGTACCTGGCTGTGGCCAACGGCCTCCGCGTGAGCGCGCACCAGCAGGTGTGGTGAGGTGTGGTGAGGTTTGTAGTGGGTGTCGTATGGGCGTGGCCGGAGATGGGTCCAAATGCGGAGGCACGCGGGATCAGCGGACCGGCTCTCAGTCAAGCGAGGGCGAGGAGCCGGTGCAACCAATCGGGGACGCACTCCGAAGCGCTTGTGCACTCTCCTTGCCCTTTGCCATCCTTGCACCTCACTTCGCCCCAGACCGCCACCATGGCCGAGCTGCTGGGTCTCCGCAAGAAGCCCTCCGCCGCCGCCACCCAGCGCGTCAAGGAGCGAGTGGACGCCATCCTGCAGCAGGTGGGGGCGTGGGGTGGGGGCGGGGTGTAGGGCAAGGGTGCACAGCACACAAGGAGAGGGACGTGGGTTGCATGGGAAGGTGGTGGAAGGTGGGGTGGTGGAGGGTGGAGGGGCCAGGGGAGGGCATGCCGGCCGCTCTGTTCGTGGTAGTACCCCTCACCCCTCTTCCATTTGGAAATACCCAACAGCGAGGGGCGATGGAGTAGCGTGCGAGCTGCCCCAACCGTGCACTCGGCACTCCGGGCTCCTGGGTCTCAGGCTCAGGACCGGGGCAGGACGGACTGCCGAGACAGCTGGCTGCAACTGTGGCGCATGTCGGACGTGTCGTCGTTCACCATTAGACCCCAGGACGTGAGCTGTGACGCGTGTGCGCCCTGTTGTGCGTTTGAGCTCGGGTTACCCTGCGCGCCCAGGTCGCCGACACGCTGGACGCGTACGGCTATGCCGTACTGGACAACTTCATCTCCGAGGGTGAGCAGCGATGCTTCGTTGGGCGTGTGGTGCGGGTCCCCCAGACACCAAGTAGGCGGGTGGGGCATCACGGCACACCGTTGCGCTCATTCGTTTCCTGGCTTGGGAGGGCTGCCCTGAAGTGGGATGACGTGAGGCAGGGGCTGCGCACGGGTTCCGCCTTCCCAACATTGGCCCTTCCGCCGCGCCCCACCCCACCCCGCCGCATCCTGTCCAGCGGCGGTGCTCGACGCCCGCAAGGAGCTCGCGGTGATGGAGCCGCACTACTCCCCCGGCCTCATCTGGGTTGGCAAGGAGAGCGAGGCGGGCGCGCAGGTGGGGCGGCTCGAGGGCTCCGGGGCTGGGGACGGCCTATGGCCTACTGCCGGGATGATGCGCGAAGTCACTGGGGCAGCGGCCTGCACTCGCACCGCGTTCTGCCTACTCCGTCTTCATAGTCAGCCGCCCCCCTCCCGTCCTATGAAGCACTTCGACCGTTAAGTTGCTGCCCGCCCACCTGTACGGCAGATCTCCGTGTCCAACGTGCGGGGCGATGTGGTGCTGTGGCTGGACGACCAGGCGCTGGGGGCAACGGCCTTCGTGTGGGTTGGGGCGAGGGTTTGAGGGCTGGGGTGGGTTGCGGTGTGCGGTGCACAGCGGGCCGGCCGTGCCCGACTGGGCGATGGGGATGGGGCAGGTCCCCGTGCAGCATTGACGGTGGAGGGCGGCCACTCCCGCTCCCAACTCAACCGCCAGCGCCCTGGCTTGCCGTGAGAACCGAGATGCATCCTTCCTGGTATCCTTCTCTCGCAGCAAGGACGGCGTGAAGCGGCCCTGCTGCTTCCTACAGAACCAACAGGTGAGCCGGTTTCCCGCCCATGGGAGGTGCCTGGTAGGGGGTGGGTGTGCGGGCGCTCCCACCCGCCAAGGGAGCAGGTAAGCAGTGGGTCACGACAGGAGGCTCCCTTGCCCGCCCTCGCGCCTCCTCGCTACCTCTTAACCTAACCGCCAACCGCCCGACCGCCAACCGCCCGACCCCGCGCCCAGCTGCTGGCTGACGTGGACGAGCTCGTGTTCGAGGGCCTGCGCCCCCGCCTGCCGTACCTGGCGGGCCTGCACCGCCGCAGCGACGCGCACATGGCCATCTACCCGGTGGGTGCGAGGAGGCACGTGGGCTCACGTGCACATGGCCCCATGCAAGCTCACCGTTTGCTCCTGCACACCCCAGCAACGCCCCCCTCTTCTCCCTGCGCTTTCTGCGCCACCCACCCACCCGCTACCCTTCCCTCCAGGGCAAGGGCGCGCGCTTCGCCCGCCACATCGACAACACCACGGGGGACGGCCGCCGCCTCACCGTGGTGACCTACCTCAACCCGGGGTGGGGCCGCGGGCTGAGGGCAGGGGGACAGCTGTGTGGACGGAAGCTGCTTGGACTGGGACAAGAAAAGGGCTACGCAGGTGTTGACCTGTGGTGTCGCAGTCACCCATGGTCAAGAAAGTCGGGTGGCAGGTGCTCCAGCAATTGGTTGGCGTGATTGAGCCCTCCGCTACTCGTCCCCCTCGCCGCTTCGAGCAGGTGGCGTGAGGACCAGGGCGGGGCACTGCGCGTCTTCCCCGTGCGGCCGGTGGGTGCGGCGCGTGTGCGGACCACCAGCTAATTGCCTGCCATGCCTGGCACCTGCCCGCAGCCGCCCCTCCACTGCCTTACCCGAACCCACCCGCGCAACTCGACATCTCCACCCGCTGAGACACCCAGACCGCAACGCACCTGACCCCACCCAACCCCACTCCACGCGAGCCTTCAGCTTCGGAAGCCCCAACTGACCTCACGCCCACCCACCCCGACCCCTCCCTCCAGGGCACCGCCCCCTCGGTGGACGTGCTGCCCCTGTCCGGCCGCGTGGCGCTGTTTCTGTCGGCCGAGGTGGGGCACGAGGTGATGCCGGCCTTCGCGGTGCGACACGCGGTCACGCTGTGGTGAGGCGGGGGCTGGGGCGTGAGCGGGGGCGGTTTCCGTGTGAGTTGGAGGGCAGAAGGGAGAGAAGGAGCCAGGGTTGGGGGCGTGGGTGGGGGCGGGGGAGAGGAGGGCCACGGAGGCTTGGTGTGGGGCGCGCGGGGGGCTAGCATGGGGTCTGGTGCACCGGACTGCCTGTCGCAGGGGCTGCCCGTCTAATGCCACACTTGCTGAGTTGCTGAGGTGTACGCATGTATCGAGTGTTGGGGTACAAGCAGCTGCCATGCCATGCCATGGCATGATTGATCTGCTAACCTGCCAACTGCCGTACAGGTACTACGACGCCGGGGAGCACGCGGCGGCGCTGGCGGCGGCCCGGGTGAGCACAACGCAACGCCGCAGAGGGCCCCTTGCGACCAGCCTGTCTCTTGTACCTCGTCCCTACTTCCCCACAGCTTGTGCTGCATGCACTGGCTCCCGACCTGACCCCTTCGGCACACCTCCCCTCTCGCCCCGACCCCTTAGCTTCCCTCCCCTTCACCCTCG
Source organism: Edaphochlamys debaryana (assembly GCA_016858145.1). NCBI lineage: Eukaryota > Viridiplantae > Chlorophyta > Chlorophyceae > Chlamydomonadales > Edaphochlamys > Edaphochlamys debaryana. Next base: position 1,391,641 of record JAEHOE010000003.1, read on the forward strand.
TCCTCCCTTGCCGCCCCTCCACCCAGGTGCTGCCCGGCGCCACTAGCCGCCCCTCCGCCCAGGCCGGCGCCACCGAGGTGCTCCGGGACCTGCTGGCGGACGAGAGCACCTCGAGCATTCAGGCCACACCCGAAGGTCAGGGGCCGCCGCACCGGGGGGAGGCGCCACGGCGGGGCTCGGGGCCGTGAAGGCCGCGCCATGGGGTGGGGCCGCGGGGCGCTGCAGCGCCTTCGGGGCGGGGCGGAGGCAGGCCACACCTGAGGGTGAGGAATGCTTTGACCGCAAAGCTAGTGGCCTGGGCCGCCGCACTGGGGGGGTCTCCACGGCGGGGGGTGGGGGCGTGTGAGTGGGGCCACGGGCGCTGCACAGCCACTGCCACGGCCTCACCCCCTCGCGAGCGGGCCTCCCGCCATGACACCCTGCCCGACCCCACCCCCTCCTGCATGCCTGTCCTTCCCTGCACTCCGAGCTCCTTGCGCCCTGCCCCCTATCTCCTCCGCCCCCAACGCCATCCTGTGGCGGCCTGAGCTTCATGACCTGCTGCTCAGTTGCGTTGCCTTGGCCCTTGTTGACGGTGAGCACCAATCACCCCTCGCTTTCAACGTCCCGCTCCTCCCCCCGCCCTCTTCCCCCCAGGCCTGGCCCAGCTGGCCACCCGCGTCACGGCCCTGGAGCCGGGGGCGCAGGAGCTGCTGGCGGCGGTGCTGGGCGTGCCGGGGCGGAACGCGCTGGTGGAGGCGTTCAGGGTGCGTGTGATCATTTCGGGTGGGGCGGGCGGAGGCGTTCAGGGTGGGTGTCTTTCGGGGGGATCTCAAGGCAGTGTGCAGCTGTCCGGGTCTGGCCTGCTCGGCGGTCAATGCAGCGAGTCTCGGGGGTGGTGCGAAGGGCCCTAGCCGCTCAAGGTTTAGACCCGCAACCCCCCATCCCTCCCGCCGCAGGTCATGACCCCCGCCCAGCTGCACCGGCGCCGCGAGGAGCTCCGGGTCATGGGGCTGGACACGCGATACCACGCACCCGACACCACCGCGCACGTGTGATCGCACGTGGGGGTGGGGCCCAGCACGTGATGTGTGGGCTGGGCTGGGAAGGAATTCGGCGACAAGGCGGGCAGCGGATCCAGTGCGGCGGCAGGAGGTGGAGCGCGAGGAAGAGGCAACAGTTGTGTGGAGCCGCGCAGGTGGCCGGACGGGCAGGGGCAGGCGTGGTTTTAGGCGGATGCACAGGCGGAGCTGGGTGCAAGTAGAGAGGGGTGCGTGTGCTTGTGGAAGAGGGTGTGGGTGTGCAGAGGTGGGAGGGCTGGGCGGGTGCGGGCGCCACCAGGTACTTGGGTATCACGCGTGTGGGGGGCAGTGGGGTTGCTGCATTGCTCGCGGCGGTCGAGGGCATCGCGACCGAACGAGCAGGAGTGATGGACTGGCAGCAAGCGAGAGTGGGGCTCGATAGCAGAAAAGAAGCTAGGCGCGCAGGCCATGCTCGAGCTACCACTGCGTCGGGCTGCAGGCTTGACACGGGGCCCACAGAGGTCCCCACCTTCGAGAAAGGCTCGGACAGCAGAGGGCTTGCAGGCGGCCACGTCGACAAGCTCTGCGGGAGTCTCCAGTCGGGCGGGGGCCTCGGAGGCTGGCCCAGATGGCCACGGTTAGGGCACGCGCCCATGCAGCCTGGGAGCCACAAACGGTCCGGAAGCACGAGCGGTATATAATGGCCCTCCGCTCTTTTGCACTGATATAGCTCGTTGACAAGTACCTTTGTGCAGCTCCAACGCCAGTACTTGCGATACCTCTCGCTTACAACCTCGCTCGCTCGTCGCGAACCTTCTCTCGCAAACGCTCAGTCGCCATGGCCCTCCGCGCTGCCGTTGCCACGCCTTTCAAGGTTGTGTCCTCTCGCCGCTCTGCGCGCCGCACCATCGTGCGCGCTGCTGAGCCGGAGACCCCGACCCCGACGCCGATTGTGCTGCCGTCGGGCTCCGATGTCAAGCCCCAGTCTCTGGGTGGTGAGCGCTGGGCTCTGGATCGCATAATCGACAGTGTGCTGCTGTGGCTTGTGGCTGGCCCATGCTGTTGAGAACGCGCAACATGTCGGTTTCGAATCGCTGACTCTATCGCCGCGCCCGTCCTGTTCCTCTTTCAGAGGCTATGGCTTTCGCTGGCGCCGCTCCCGAGCGCGTGAACGGCCGGTGGGTGCTGCAGCTGTTGCGGGAGGTCAAAACTGCGTGCGTGTCCCGCAAACTACTGTTGCCCATGTTTTTACCACGCCTGCGCCGCACGAGGGTTGATCGCTCCCTCCATCGGCTCCGTCCGCCTACCTTGGAGCCCCTCGCTGACCTTCCCGTCCTCTTCCTGTTCCTCTTCTGCTCTGCAGTCTGGCCATGCTGGGTGTGGTCGCCGCCATCGGCGCTGAGCTGGCCACCGGCGAGTCCGTGCTGACGCAGGCGGCGGAGGTGAGGAGGACGGGGTGGGGTGGGTGTGTACGGTTCCTGTCTGGGGTCCCTTGTTGGAAGCACCGGGGACCGTTCAACCAGCATGTCTGGTGCCGGGTGATATCCATGGCTGGGCCCGTACCTGAGAAGCGTTGAGGGTACCGATCTCTCCGCCCACCTGTCGTGTTGTGCCCTAACCCCTTCCGCCTCGCCCCTTCCCGCTCCTCCCCAGGTCCCCGTTCCCCTGGCCATCCTGGTGGTTTCCCTCGCCGTGGCCACCCTGGCCCCCATCCTCAAGGGCGCCAACATGAAGGAGGCCTTCGGGCCCCTCACGCCCCAGGCGGAGGTCATCAACGGCCGTGCCGCCATGCTGGGCATCGCCACCCTCCTGGCCGTCGAGGTCGCCCGCGGCGGCGCCGCCCTGCTGTAAATGCAACGGCGTGATACAGTTTAGTAGGAGCACATGTGTGCTGCTTAGGGCTGTCAGCGCATGCTGTGAGCCGTGTACGATGGTGTTGCCAGTGCTTACTATGACGAGCGCCCTCCATGCCTAAATTTGGGATGGGGCGCTCCGATTTTGACCCGAGACTTGCGAGCGGTTTTGTATGAGAGCCTATGAAATGCAGTGTGAGAGCTACCCAAGCAGAGAGTGAGGGAGGATGTATTTAAAAGCGGAGTGGAGAGGGCTGAAGAGGAGAGAGTGGCGAGTGAGCATGTGGCACATTGCCCCCAATGGTGCATACTGTGTAAGTCAAATCGACTCCATCTGGTCCCTTCTGACTGTACGCACCACACATCTTCAGCAACGCTCCATACGGACTGTGCAATGTGCGCATGTGGTGCCTGGGCACTAGCGCAAGTGGGCAGGAAGATATGATGTAAGCGTTGGAGAACGCCCAACCCTCGTGTGTTGCCATCAGCCGTACTTAAAGCTACGGTCGTAGGCGGGGAAGCCCCATCATGTAGCAGGGCCGTGCAACCGTGCAGGCCAGCTGAGGGGGAGCATGCAGGTTCTGCAATACCGGTCGACTAGATAGAGTGCACGCAGCAAGCCGGTCCCTATAGCACCCCTAGTCTCCTTCACTGGCCCCGTGACCCCACGCCCCGAACTCCAAGCATATGAGTGTCAACGGGCTTTCCCTCCAGCAGCTCGCCCTCCCCGCAGGCTGTCGGTCCTTCTCTGGCTTCCGCTCCGGTAGGCCTGCGCCTTCGCCTGTGCGCACGCAGGGGGAAAGGAGACACGGGAGACGAGTTACGCGAAAAGCAGGCCGGCGAGCACCTACCCGCAACCCTGCTCTGCACGCAGGGGCTTCGGCGCACGAACAGTAAGGGGCGCCGCATGCGCCGGTGTATATGGGAATGGGGCGGCGGAACAGGGCAGGGCGGGGCAGAGCCAACCGGTGCAGAGGCAGGCGGTGTGAGGCCGGGTGTGCGGAGTCGCGCAAGCGGGTGGGCGGACGGGCAGGGGCAGGCGGGGCCTGGGCGGGGGGAAACGCGTAGGAACAGGCGTGGGGCCAGTGCGTGTCGTGTGTGACAGGAAGGGGTTTGGGGCCAAGGGTAGTGGACACAAGGAGGAGCGTGTGGTGAGGGCTGGAGACATCAGTTGTGTGGGAAGGCAATACGGGCGCAGGTGGGTGCAAGGAGTCGCGCAAGCGGGCGACCAGGCAGGGGCAGGCGGAGATGCGGAGCGGGGTGCGAGCGGAGCGGCATGCGTGTGCATGTGGGATCGGGTGTGCGTGTGCGTGTGGAGAGGTGGGTGCAGATGCGTGGTGGGACGGGTGTGCGTGTGGAAGAGGGGGCGTGTGTGCAGAGGTGGGAGGGCTGGGCGGGTGCGGGCGCCACCAGGTACTTGGGTATCACGCGTGTGGGGGGCAGTGGGGTTGCTGCATTGCTCGCGGCGGTCGAGGGCATCGCGACCGAACGAGCAGGAGTGATGGACTGGCAGCAAGCGAGAGTGGGGCTCGATAGCAGAAAAGAAGCTAAGCGCGCAGGGCATGCTCGAGCTACCACTGCGTCGGGCTGCAGGCTTGACACGGGGCCCACAGAGGTCCCCACCTTCGAGGAAGGCACGGACAGCAGAGGGCTTGCAGGCGGCCACGTCGACAAGCTCTGCGGGAGTCTCCAGTCGGGCGGGGGCCTCGGAGGCTGGCCCAGATGGCCACGGTTAGGGCACGCGCCCATGCAGCCTGGGAGCCACAAACGGTCCGGAAGCACGAGCGGTATATAATGGCCCTCCGCTCTTTTGCACTGATATAGCTCGTTGACAAGTACCTTTGTGCAGCTCCAACGCCAGTACTTGCGATACCTCTCGCTTACAACCTCGCTCGCTCGTCGCGAACCTTCTCTCGCAAATGCTCAGTCGCCATGGCCCTCCGCGCTGCCGTTGCCACGCCTTTCAAGGTTGTGTCCTCTCGCCGCTCTGCGCGCCGCACCATCGTGCGCGCTGCTGAGCCGGAGACCCCGACCCCGACGCCGATTGTGCTGCCGTCGGGCTCCGATGTCAAGCCCCAGTCTCTGGGTGGTGAGCGCTGGGCCCTGGATACGCATGGTTGACAGTGTGCTGCTGTGGCTTGAGGCTGGCCCATGCTGTTGCGAAGGCGCAACATGTCGGTTTCGAATCGCTGACTCTATCGCCGCGCCCGTCCTGTTCCTCTTTCAGAGGCTATGGCTTTCGCTGGCGCCGCTCCCGAGCGCGTGAACGGCCGGTGGGTGCTGCAGCTGTTGCGGGAGGTCAAAACTGCGTGTCCGGGCAAACTACTTTTGCCCATGTTCTCATCATGCCTGCGCCCTACGAGGGTTGGCCTCGCTCCCTCCGTCGGCTCCGTCCGCCTACCTTGAAGCCCCTCGCTGACCTTCCCGTCCTCTTCCTGTTCCTCTTCTGCTCTGCAGTCTGGCCATGCTGGGTGTGGTCGCCGCCATCGGCGCTGAGCTGGCCACCGGCGAGTCCGTGCTGACGCAGGCGGCGGAGGTGAGGAGGACGGGGTGGGGTGGGTGTGTACGGTTCCTGTCTGGGGTCCCTTGTTGGAAGCACCGGGGACCGTTCAACCAGCATGTCTGGTGCCGGGTGATATCCATGGCTGGGCCCGTACCTGAGAAGCGTTGAGGGTACCGATCTCTCCGCCCACCTGTCGTGTTGTGCCCTAACCCCATCGCCTCGCCCCCTCCCGCTCCTCCCCAGATCCCCGTTCCCCTGGCCATCCTGGTGGTGTCCCTCGCCGTGGCCACCCTGGCCCCCATCCTCAAGGGCGCCAACATGAAGGAGGCCTTCGGGCCCCTCACGCCCCAGGCGGAAGTCATCAACGGCCGTGCCGCCATGCTGGGCATCGCCGCCCTCCTGGCCGTCGAGGTCGCCCGCGGTGGCGCCGCCCTGCTGTAAACGCAACGGCGTGATACAGTTTAGTAGGAGCACATGTGTGCTGCTTAGGGCTGTCAGCGCATGCTGTGAGCCGTGTACGATGGTGTACGCCAGTGCTTACCTGATTGCGATGACTAGCGCCATCCATGCCTAAATTTGGGATGGGGCGCTTCGATTTTGACCCGAGACTTGTGAGCGGTGTTGGATGAGAGGTTGCCAAATGCGAGAGTGAGAGTATACCAAGCAGAGAGTCATCCAAGCAGAGAGTGAGTCGGTTACCTTGATGAAGAGGAGTGGAGAGAAGTTGTGTTGCCTGAGAGGTCTGGGACTGTGATGAGAAAGCATGTGGCACGTTGCCCGCTTCCTGGTGCATACCATGTAGCCCAATCGAATCCATCTGGTCCCTTGCGTGCAGTCCAGGTGCCAACCTACCCGTCTAACGATTATGCTCAGGCAAGACGGTGTCCTTGCGAACGCGTCCTGCTCACACAACGGCCTGGTACAGTACCCAGGCCACAGCACGTTACTGTAGTAGCATGCGCAGCGCGCTTGCGTCACCGCACTCCAATGCACGGGCCGGAAGTCTGCGCGCTGAACTCCCAGCGCATGAACCCTTCCCTCTGTGTCGTCATTCCTGTTGGAGCTCCCAACTGCCACTGCGCGTCACGCTACATAGTCCCTGACAATGCCAACCCGCCTGGCTTCCCCCCGGGCCGATTGGTATCGGGAATTCTCGGCTCCGGGTTACATCAGCCTGCTGCGTACAGCCACGGCCTTCCTACCCGCCCCCATGCCCCCACGACTGGAGGGGGCAGGGCAGCAACTCTATCGGTTGGACTCTCTTGGGCGTGGGAGGCAAGCAATTGCGTGCAGCCACAGCTTCCCTACCCCCACGGCTTTTGTAGGCCAGGCTGCACCTCCTCCCTCCCAGACTTCAGCCAGTTTCTCGGCTCCGAGTTACAGCTGTGTGCCTTACGCTATACCTACTCTGCGCACATAAAGGGGCACGCCAACTAACGCGAGCGGTATGGGGCGACGTGTGCACAGATGGGCTGATTCGAGAGTCGTGTGGGCAGGAGCTAAGGCACAGGTCTGAGGGGCGGTGCAAACGGGCGGTCGGCACTCGGCAGGGGCAGCGTGAGGTTAGGCGGAGGCGCAAGCGGAGCAAGCAACGTGCAGGGTGCAGGTGAAGCGGCGTGCGCGTGGGGCAGAGGACGGTGCCTGAAGGGGTAGGTGGGGACTGGGGAGAAGGGCGCGGGGGAAGCGGCCGCGGAGCGCGGACTACCACCGAGCGAGCGTTCGCACGCACCCGACACCACCGCTCATGCATGTGTGAGGGCACACGGCGTGGGGCCCAACGCGTGACGTGTGCTGGGAAGGGGCTTGGGGCCAAGGGCAGCGGGGACAGTAAGGCGGCATGGGGGGAGCCCGGGGTGAGGACAGGTGAAGCAGGTGCAAGGAGGTGAAGGAGCTGCGCAAGCAGGCGGTCGGGCAGGAGCAGGCGTGGGGCAGGGGCGGAGGGACAGGTGGAGCCGGCTGCAAATGAGAGGCAGACGTGTGTGTGTGCAGAGGTAGGTGCCTAGTCTGGCGGGGCGGGCCAAGGGCGCGGGGGAGGCGGCAGCGTGCCCCCAGGGGCCACTGGCAGCAAGCGTGTGGGTCGTGGGGTGGCTCACGGCGGTCGAGGGCATCGCGACCGAGCGAGCAGGCGGGTGATGGGCGCTACTCGCGGCAACGCGCAGACGAACACGAGCCAGTCTTGGAGCAAGTTTCAAGCGCCAGTGTCAGGCTGCAGGTGTGACACGGGTCCCGCCGCACAGAGTCGGCACCTGCGGCGAGGGCCGGACAGCCAGCGGGTTTACGGCGGCCACGTCGACGAGCTCTGCGGGAGGTTCCAGCGGGGCGGCGGTTTGGGAGGCGGGCCGGGTGGCGGTTAGGGCACGCGCCCATGCAGCCTGGGAGCCACAAACGGTCCGGGAGCACGAGCGGTATATAATGGCCCTCCGCCCTTTTGTACTGATTTAGGCTTCTGCCAAGTACCTTTGTGCAGCTCCAACGCCAGTACTCGCGATACCTCTCGCTTACAACCTCGCTCGCTCGTCGCGAACCTTCTCTCGCAAACGCTCAGTCGCCATGGCCCTCCGCGCTGCCGTTGCCACGCCTTTCAAGGTTGTGTCCTCTCGCCGCTCTGCGCGCCGCACCATCGTGCGCGCTGCCGAGCCGGAGACCCCGACCCCGACGCCGATTGTGCTGCCGTCGGGCTCCGATGTCAAGCCCCAGTCTCTGGGTGGTGAGCGCTGGGCTCTGGATCGCATAATCGACAGTGTGCTGCTGTGGCTTGTGGCTGGCCCATGCTGTTGAGAACGCGCCACATGACGGTTTCAATCGCTGACTTTGTCGCCGCGCCCGTCCTGTTCCTCTTTCAGAGGCTATGGCTTTCGCTGGCGCCGCTCCCGAGCGTGTGAACGGCCGGTGGGTGCTGCAGCTGTTGCGGGGGTTCACCTCTGCGTGTCCAGCAAACTACGGTTGCCCATGGTCTTGTAATGCCTGCGCCTCACGAGGGTTGATCGCTCCCTCCGTCGGCTCCGTCCGCCTACCTTGGAGCCCCTCGCTGACCTTCCCGTCCTCTTCCTGTTCCTCTTCTGCTCTGCAGTCTGGCCATGCTGGGTGTGGTCGCCGCCATCGGCGCTGAGCTGGCCACCGGCGAGTCCGTGCTGACGCAGGCGGCGGAGGTAAGGACGACGGGGTGGGCGGGGTGGGTGTGTACGGTACCTGTCTGGGGTCCCTTGTTGGAAGCACCGGGGACCGTTCAACCAGCATGTCTGGTGCCGGGTGATAATCAGGGCTGTGCCCGTACCTGAGAAGCGTTGAGGTTACCGATCTCTCCGCCCACCTGTCGTGTTGTGCCCTAACCCCTTCCGCCTCGCCCCTTCCCGCTCCTCCCCAGGTCCCCGTTCCCCTGGCCATCCTGGTGGTTTCCCTCGCCGTGGCCACCCTGGCCCCCATCCTCAAGGGCGCCAACATGAAGGAGGCCTTCGGGCCCCTCACGCCCCAGGCGGAGGTCATCAACGGCCGTGCCGCCATGCTGGGCATCGCCGCCCTCCTGGCCGTCGAGGTCGCCCGCGGTGGCGCCGCCCTGCTGTAAACGCAACGGCGTGATACAGTATAGTAGGAGCACATGTGTGCTACTTAGGGCTGTCAGCGCATGCTGTGAGCCGTGTACGATGGTGTACGCCAATGTTACCTGATTGCTATGACTACTAGCCCCCTCCGTTCCTGGATTTGGGATGGGGCGCTTCGATTTTAACCCGAGACATGTGAGCGGTGTTGGATGAGAGGTTGCCAAATGCGAGAGTGAGAGCTATTCAAGCAGAGAGCTATCCAAGCAGAAAGCGAGTGTGTAAGTCTATGGTGAGGAGGGAGAGATGTGGGAGAGGAGGAGTGAGTGAGCATGTGGCGCATTGGCCCCTACCTGGGCAATCATGTAAGCCCAACTTGATTCATCTGGTTCCTTCCTCACACGCCAGTTGCCAGGTGATGACGAGCAGGTGAACCTCAGGGGGCATGCAAGCGGGGCATATCATTATGCCCGCCGCTCTGCACGCAGGAAGTGTGGGTCCGTACAGATGGTACCCTATCGAGGGATGCAATCGGGCAGGATGCTATATATCCTACAAGCCCTGCCCTTGTGTGTTGCCAAAAGCCGCCATCCCAAGATACGCTTGCACGTGGGCCAATCTCGCAGTAACGTAGGACAGTGCAGGCCTGCTTAGAGCATGTCAATGCGATGGGGTATATACCGCGTCCCCCAGCTGCCAGTCCAGAGAACGCCAATCGAAGGCTGCTGGCGCCCGTTCAGCAAACCGTGCGCCTGCGCCCAACCACCTGCACCGGCCCCGTGAACCCAGGTACCGTACCCAGCGCGCCGATTTCACGCGCCGGACTTCAAGCCCTTACCTCGCTCCAGCAGGTGTCCCGCCCCATGCATACATAGGCTGTGTGTCTTTCTCTGACGGCCGCTCCGCAGGCCTGCGCTTTCGCCTGCACGCACGCAGGGAGGGCTCCGGCATGCGAGCACCGGTAGTAAGGGGCGACGCATGTGCAGTTCTGGGAAGGGGGCGGCCGAACAAGGCCGACCGGGCAGAGCCAACCGGTGCAGGGGCAGGCGATGTGGGCCGCGCAAGCGGGTGGTCGGGCAGGGGCAGGCGTGGGCCAGGCGGGGGGACCGATTGCGCGCGTGCCCGTGTGGCGCGCACGCTCAACCCCTCCCCTAAGTGAGATGGGCAAATGCTTCAACCATGTGCGTGTGCGTGTGGAAGAGGTTGCGTGTGTGCAGAGGTGGGAGGGCTGGGCGGGTGCTGGGCGCCACGAGGTGCCACCGGAATCACGCGTGTGGGGGGCAGTGGGGTTGCTGCATTGCTCGCGGCGGTCGAGGGCATCGCTGCCGAGCGAGCAGGCGCGTGATGGGCGCTAGTCGCGGCGACACGCAGACGAAGAAGGGTGGGGCCGAAAACAGATCGGACGGAAGCCAAGTACGCTGGGGCATACTCGGGTTACCACTGCGTCGGGCTGCAGGCTTGACGCGGGGCCCACAAAGGTCCGCACCTTCGAGGAAGGCACGGACAGCAGAGGGCTTGCAGGCGGCCACGTCGACAAGCTCTGCGGGAGTCTCCAGTCGGGCGGGGGCCTCGGAGGCTGGCCCAGATGGCCACGGTTAGGGCACGCGCCCATGCAGCCTGGGAGCCACAAACGGTCCGGAAGCACGAGCGGTATAAAATGGCCCTCCGCTCTTTTACACTGATATAGCTCGTTGACAAGTACCTTTGTGCAGCTCCAACGCCAGTACTCGCGATACCTCTCGCTTACAACCTCGCTCGCTCGTCGCGAACCTTCTCTCGCAAACGCTCAGTCGCCATGGCCCTCCGCGCTGCCGTTGCCACGCCTTTCAAGGTTGTGTCCTCTCGCCGCTCTGCGCGCCGCACCATCGTGCGCGCTGCCGAGCCGGAGACCCCGACCCCGACGCCGATTGTGCTGCCGTCGGGCTCCGATGTCAAGCCCCAGTCTCTGGGCGGTGAGCGCTGGGCCTTGGTTCGCATAATCGACAGTGTGCTGCTGTGGCTTGAGGCTGGCCCGTGCATAGGCGACGCTCTGTGAGGGAGCATGATGTCGCCTTCGGTCTCTCACTTTGCTCCCGCGCCCGTCCTGTCCCTATTACAGAGGCCATGGCTTTCGCTGGCGCCGCTCCCGAGCGCGTGAACGGCCGGTGGGTGCTGCAGCTGTTGCGGGAGGTCAAAACTGCGTGTCCGGGCAAACTACTTATGCCATGTTCTCATCATGCCTGCGCCTCACGAGGGTTGGCCTCGCTCCCTCCGTCGGCTCCGTCCGCCTACCTTGAAACCCCTCGCTGACCTTCCCGTCCTCTTCCTGTTCCTCTTCTGCTCTGCAGTCTGGCCATGCTGGGTGTGGTCGCCGCCATCGGCGCTGAGCTGGCCACCGGCGAGTCCGTGCTGGCGCAGGCGACGGAGGTGAGGAGGACATGGGACGACAGGGGTCTTCCAGGACGTTGCTGAATGCTTTGAGCCCTTAGGGCAAGGGCAACTAGGCGATAAGGTCATGCTGCCTGCAGTTTGAATTTGGGCTCATCCTCACCACACGATGGGCTCTTACCCACTACGCCTCCTCCCGTCGCTCTCCTCCCCAGATCCCCGTTCCCCTGGCCATCCTGGTGGTGTCCCTCGCCGTGGCCACCCTGGCCCCCATCCTCAAGGGCGCCAACATGAAGGAGGCCTTCGGGCCCCTCACGCCCCAGGCGGAGGTCATCAACGGCCGTGCCGCCATGCTGGGCATCGCCGCCCTCCTGGCCGCCGAGGTCGCCCGCGGTGGCGCCGCCCTGCTGTAAACGCGACGGCGCGGTATAGCTTTGCAGGGGCACATTTGTCGTCCCTCTGCTGCTTAGGGCTGTCAGCGCATGCTGTGAGCCGTGTACGATGGTGTGCCAGTGCTTACCTGATTGCTACGACTCGCGCCCTCCGTGCCTGAATTTGGCACGGGGCGTTTCGGTTTTGACCCATGCGAGAGTGTTGGATGAGCGATTATCGAATGCACGAGTGAGAGGCACCGAAGTAGAGGTGACTAAAGCAGAGAGCTATTCTTCAAGCAGAGAGCGAGTGCGCAAGGTTGATCGAGTGAAGCAGAGAGACGATGTGATGCCTGAGAGACCTGGGAGAAGAGTTAAGGTGCATGTGGCACATTGCCCCCCATCTGGGGCAACCATGTAAGCCCAATCGGATTCATCTGGTCCCTTCGCTACTCGCCAAACGCCTCGGTTTCCAGCAACACACATCCCGACTTCTCGTCAGCGGATGGCTCTGGGATAAACAGCCATGCAGGGACACCTAAATTTTGAGGAGAGTGCTTAGCGAACGTCATTGTCTGCAGACGGTAGCAGCAGCCGTCCGCTTCACTTTCCCATGGAGCCCCTCCTCTACAGATACTTGCATACGGTGCATCGGTCTCAAAAGGCCCGAGAACCTGGTCTGCTCCGTGTAGAGCAAGAGAGCCTTGCTGCTAGTGCACTCCATGAAGGCTATGCCCTCCCACCGCACTCCCTACTGCTAGCCGGGCACACATCTCCCACCCTACCTCACCCACCACCGCCACACATCTTCGGATGAGGCCCATCGCTCCCAACGCATCCCCCTCACCCCCCTGCCCCCCTGCCACGCCCCACAACCTCACACGCGCCCCTGCCGCCTCCCCGTCCCACACCACCGGCTGGCTCCCCTCCAACCCCGCCCCTGCCAACTTCCGCCGTGCGCTGGCTTCCCTCCATCCCTACGACTCCTGCCTGCGTTCACGGCTGGCCTCCGTCACCACCCCTTCCCCGCCTTCACGCCCACACCCACACGCGCGCCGCTCACGCCGCCGGCTTGGGCGCGCGCGCCGCCTTCTCCTCGAGGCCGCTCTGGCGCTCGCGCTGGCGCAGCACCCGCAGCACCTCCTCCATGGACACGCCCTGGGGGGAGAAGGGAGTGGGGGGGGGGGCTGTGAGTGCAGGGTTTGGGAAGTGCAATGCGGGTGCTTGCGGGCACGCTCGGCTCCAGGCCCCAGGGGGGTAAGGGGGAGGCACCGGTTGCAGAAAGGGTGGGCGAACCGCGAGCGAGGTGGGCAGAGGCGGGAGGGGACGGGAGAGGGTATAGACGCGTGTAGGCGCCCGCTCGGGCACGCACACACGCTCATCAGCCCCCCGCCATGTCATCTCCCACAAAACCTGCTGCCATCTTTCCCCTCCTCCACAGTGCCTCCCTCCCCCAGTGCCCTCTACCGCTCCCTCTTCCCCCTCCACCCTCGACCTCCACCCTGCACCTCCACCCTGCACCTCAGCACCTGCAGGCCGCACAGCACCACAGCGCGGTCTCCCACACGAACCTCTCTCTCCCTCTCCCTCCTCCCTCCCCTCCTCCCTCCCCTCCACCCTCCCCGTCCTCCCTCCCCGTCCTCCCTCCCCTTTCACCCCTGCAAGCCCCTCCTCCCCTCCACAACCCCCACCTGCAGGTTGCACAGCACCATGGCGTGGTACAGCAGGTCCGCCATCTCGCTGGCCGCCCGCTCGCGGCCCTCGCTGGCCTCCAGCGTCTGGCACAGCTCGCCCGCCTCCTCACGGACCTGGGGGCAGGCGGCAAGTGGGCAAGGGGTAAGTGGGTGGGCAAGTGGGCGGGCATGCACAGTTGTGGGAAAGAGGGGACGCGAGTGGGTGGATGCGGAGACGGTGGGGAGGTGGGGTGGGCAGCCGCGGAAGGGTCCGCCCTAGCCCCTACCCTGCCCCAGCCTCCCTTCCAGTCCAGGCCCGATCCCCCTGAAAGCCCGCACCTTCTTGCACAGGAGCTCGGGGTTGGACAGCAGGCGGGCGGTCCACGAGGGCTTGCTACCGTCTGCGGGGAACAAGGGGGCCATGGGAGGGTGGGCGTGAGCTGCCACGGCCACGCGTGCACCCAGCTCGCCCCTCCACACCGCGCCGCTCTTCCTGTACCACTTCATACCCAGCCCAGCTCCGTCAGGATCACCCGAGCAGCGCGTCCCTCACTCCCCCCGCATGCTGACGTGTCTGCCAACGGCGCCCGCCTCTTGCCCCAGCTCCTGCTCCCGCCCGTCCTCCGGTCCTCACTCCCCCGTCCTCCTTCACACACAAGCCGACTCTCCGCCTCCCGCGGCGGGGTTCGCTGGGTGGCTTCGCGGCGGACCACGGCCGCCTGTAAGCCTGGGAAGCCCCACCTCCTCCCCGCCCCGCCCCGCCCCGTCGCCCCCGCCCCCACCCGAGGGCTGCTTGAGCGCCTCCCGCCGCGCCGCGATGGTCGCCTCCAGCGCCAGCAGCGTGGTGCGGGGCACGTGCTCCCCGTGCGTGTGGTCGCCCTCCGTGTGCACCGCCGGCTCGGCGCCCGCGGCGGGGGCGGACAGCTCCACCTCCTTGAACCAGCAGGTCCTGAGGGGGAGAGGGCCCGAGGGGGGAGGGGAGGGAGCGGGCAGACGTGGGGGTTGGGGTAGCAAGTGGCGGTGGCATGAAGGGTGCAGTGTAGGCTAAGCGGGAGCTGATTGGGGCTGTGCGGGTGATGCACGGGTGAGAGGGTCGGCGTAGTGGGGTGGGGCGCTCTCTGGCTCTGGCTGGCCGGGTAGGTCGTAGGACGCCCTCCCCGGCCAGGCCCCCGCGCCGCATGCCCCCTGGCTGCCTGGTTCCAGGCTCGCACCTGGCCCCGGTGTGGCAGGCTGGCCCGATGGGGTCCGAAAGGTAGATGAGGGAGTCGCGATCGCAGTCGGTGAAGACCTTCAGGACCTGCGCGGGGAGGAGGGGTGGACGATTGGTAGGGAAGGGGCGAGAGGACGGTCGCGATGAGCCGAACGGCAGGTTGGCAGGGATCCTTACCTGAATGAAGTGGCCGCTAGTCTCGCCCTTGCACCAGCGGCCGCCGCGTGACCGGCTGTAGAAGGTGGCGAGGCTGCGGGGAACGGCGGGGAACGGCGGGTTGGGGACATGGTCGCGGGCACCGACCCGCCGGGTGCTAACCCGCTCCCCAACTCTCACCCCGTCTGCATCGTCTCGTTCAGCGCAGCCCTGTCCGCAAAGGCTTGCATGAGGACCTCGCCCGTGTCGACGTGCTGCGAGCAAAGGGCGGCGGATTGGAGCCCCGCGAGACCCAATTGCTAAAAGCTGCTGGTCGGCCTTACCTGAACGATCACCGCGACCAGATTGTTCTTGTCCCACTTGAGCTTATCGAGAAACTCGGTCATCCCTGGCACATCCTTCTCAGGCTTAACCGGCTTCCCGCCCGCGACAGCTGGGGCTGCAGCAACACTCCTAGCGGGCTGCATCTGGTGTGGTCGCGAGCTTGGCGCGCGAACGCTGAAGGCGGGGCATGGTCGCTGCCCGCGCGGCGCAGCGCAGCGTGCCGATCGGCTCAGGTTGAGTGCCTGCATTCTTCAGCTATGTGCTGGAGTGGCATGATACAGCCATATGTGAGCACTGCAAGTAAGCCGACGCGCGTGTCGGCCCGGCACGCGAACCCGCGCTGGCAGCCCCCGCCCCCCCCCCCGTGCTGTGGGCGGTTCGGGTTTCCTCTCGGCTGTCTGTCAACGGGGCATCATCCTTTCAACTTAAGTACAGTCTCACGTGTTATGAGCACCATCGTCATCTCAGGGGTAAGGCGCGGACCTCGCGTCGTGCGCTGAGCACGAGTTGCCACTGGAGTGGATGGGCGCCGTCAGGTACTAAGGTGACGTGAGCTTGTAGACCGTCGTGCAGTTCCCCGCCTGCAGTGCGGTTATTCCGGCTGTACGCCGATTCTACTGAAGTACGGCTGGCGGAAGCGGCCGCGGAGCTGAAGAGGTGCAGAAAACCCATGGGGCGTGACTCGACCTGGGTTCAGCAGAGCCAGCCATGTCGCCTTGCTTCCATAAGAGCGCATCTCAAAACGGGCACCAGCCTCCTTGTGGCGTCCCAGCGGACCACGAACCGTGCTCATCACCCACTCATTTTATGACCTCGGCCTCTGTACGCTTGATGTACGCCCTGCAAGTCCTGCGGCTTTTGTCCAAAGTCTGCCATTGGTCCAAAGCCTAGCAGGCTCCCTTCAACAGGAGCACCTGTCACCGTCTGCTACGCAAAGCTACGATCCAACCGCTCCAGTCGCCACGGCGCCAGCTGCAGCCACGTCGCCCTGGTGTCGTCTGAGTGCTGCAAACGCAGCGCACCACGCCCAGCAACATACCAACATCCCTCAGCCCTGACCCAGCCTGACCCTCGACATTCAGGCTGCAGGCCTCACGTCCCCAAACCCAGCCCACGCCTGACTCGAACAAAACTCATCGGCCCGTCAACAACAGTAGCTAGCTAATTGCATGCCTCCTGTGTGGGTGCGGGTCACAGTTTCTAAGCTCATTGTCCCGCACACCACGTCGATCGTGTCGGTTCACCAGTGGTGAGAAAGAGGAAAGCGGCAAAGCCATGTCTGTGAAAGGATAAGCGCACTAGTAGCAGCACCTGTGGTCACGCGTCCCGTGCAAAGCTCTTTCAAACCTTCGACCTACTCCCCCGAAGCAGCCAGTGAAGACTGGCATGAACCACCTCAAGCCACCGCTAGGACAGGGCATTTCCCGTACAGCCCCGGCACCCAAGTGCCGCCCCCGGTCACACGTGGGCACTGCTTTCCCTGCCCTCGTCGCAGTTCAGTGTCGCACAGGGCTGCGGTTTGTGAAGCAAAATATAGCAAACCCGCCCTCGTAAAGGCCTTGAGCTGCAGTGTTTCCAACTCTGTGCCCCCTCCTGCCGCCTAGTCGTCATGGCTGTGGTCGTACCACCAGCCGTCATGGGTGGCCGTCACACCAGCGAAGGGCGACCTGAGTGCAGAACAAGCACAGCAAGAGGAGAGTGTTGATGGCTTGAAAGCAAAGTACGTACGTACGTCCCATGGATTTGAGAAGCGCAAACCCAAGCATGGGTCTCAAGCTACAAATCCACGACAGCCTCACCGTGTGCCACTTGTCGCCCTCGAGTCCGCTCCCGCACTCCGGACCGTCGCACCCGCCGCCGTCGCTGGCGGCATCGGCGACCCAGCCTCGCCCTGACCCGAGCCGATCGAGGAGGGGTAAGCGCCACGCGCCTGCAAGCGGGCACACCCGAGCAGATGCAGCAGATGAGCATACCGGTAGCCATCCCGAATGCTTGCCTTCTGTTCCTCGACGCAGCATCCACACCACCCGCAGCTACCTCCACGCGCGAACCGCCCATCCCCACCACCGGTCCGGCACCACCGCCTCTCGCCCCCACTGCCAAGCGCCCACCAGCCCCACTCACCGGCACCACCTGGGATACCGTCACCGACGCCGAGGTGCTGCCCGAGGGCGTGCGGGAGTCGTGCAACGGGGCGACGGAGCCAAAGCCCGCGGCCCAGGCAGCCGCTGCGGCCGCGTCCGCCACCCGGCTGCTCGGGCGGGCCGAGTGCGGCCGCGAGGAGGGGTTGGAGCGCGAGCCGGCCGTGTCCGTGCCCGTCGCTGTGTTGCTGCCCGTATTCAAAGCGTTTCCGGTGCCCATACTGCTGTAGCGGCCGTCGCTCGTGGAGGCTGCGCCGGCGGGCGCTACGGCTGTGGGCGTGGGGCGCGAGTCCTCTGCCTCCAGGTCCACCGGGCCCGTGACGCTGGGGTCGTCTGAGTCATTGGCGAAGGGGCTGCGGTAGCGCCCGGCCGCACCGGTGGGGGCCGGTGGCGGCACCTCGTTGGCGAAGGGGCTGCGCGGGGGCGCGCGAGAGGGCGGTGCCGGCAGGGCCACGACGTCGGGGCCTGCGGCCGCGTCGTTGGCGAACGGGCTGCGGTACGCGACGCGGGCGGCGGGTGGGGGGCCGGCCGGGTGCGGCGGGTCCTCGATTGCGAAGGAGCTGCGGTAAGTGGCGTCGGCCGGCGCCGGGAGAGGAGGCGCCGGGGACGGCTGCTCGTTGCCTGCGGCGAAAGGGCTGCGGTTGAGCGCGAGCGAGGGCGGGGGCGGCGCCTGCTCATGCGGGGCGGCCGCGAAGGGGCTGCGGTTGGCAGGCGGCACGCTGACTGGAGGGCCCGGCTCGTCCTGGGCAAAGGGGCTGCGGTGAGCTGCCGCAGCGGCGGCGAAGGGGCTGCCCGTCCCCCCCACGGCCAGGTTCGACAGCAGCGGCGGGGGCACCCACGCTGCTCCTGTGTGCGGAGCCACAGGCGGTCGGGTGGCGATGCGGCTGAGCATGGGCGGCGAAGCGGGGGCCCCTGTCGCCACAGCCGCCTGCTGCGGGGACACGGCCACTGCGCCCACGCTGCCCACGCGGCCCGACGCCTCGGCGCCGTGGGCCGAGGCCCGCAGCCGCGCGAACTCCGTTGAGGAGCGCAGCGCATCCGCTGGGAGCTCCGGCACCGTGCCCTGCGGGCTCATGCCCACACTGAGCGCCTCATCGGACATGATCGAGCCCCCGCCGCCGCCTGGACTGGTGGGGCCGCCCCCAGAGGCGTTGCCACCCGCGTAGCCGGCCGGGGAGGGTCCCGCAGGCGAGGTCCCGTCCAGGGATTCGACGCCGAGGCGGGAGGAGCCGGAGGGGGTCTTGCCCAGGCCCAGGCGGCGGAGGTTGGCCTCGTCGAGCGACAGCGAGTTGCTGCTCTTGCCGGGCAGGGGCATGGAGGACCGCCCGATGCTGCCGGACGTCCGGCTGAGCCCCGTGCCGGACCGGGCAGGGCTACCCGGCACGCCGGAGGCAGGCGCCACACCGTGCGCGAAGGAGGGGATGCGGGAGTAGGAGTGCTGGCCCGACCGCGGGCTCCCCACGGCCTCCGCCGCGGCCTCGGCGAAGCGGCCGCTGTCGCCCGTGTGCGCATGCGCCGACGTGCTGCCCACGCCGCCTGCCACCAGCATGCGGGGAGAGCCCGACGCCCGGGCTGCGGCCGCGGCGCTGAGGCGGCTGGCGATGCCGAGCGGCGTGCCGCCGGGACTGCCCGTAGAGCCGCCCGGGCCCAGGTTGGACACGTTTCGCCGCACGGTGCGCGTGCCGCGCCCTGCGCTGGCGCTGCCAGGGCCCTCGCCGTGGGGTGAGGAGCGGCCGGTCCGCCCCACCGCGCCCGGGCCTGACGTGCGGCTGTGCGCCGCGGAGCCTGGTGAGCCGGCGTGCGCAATGATGGAGGTGGAGCCGCCGTGGGAGCTGGTGGCGGTGTGAGTGGCCGGAACCCACGGGTTGTGGGGGTGGACAACTGCGCCACCCCGCGCACTGCTGCGTTCGCTGTGCGCGTGGGTTGTCGCGTGGGAGCCGTGCGCGGCCGTGTGGCTGCTGGCGCTCACGCCGCCACCCGACGGCGTGCGGCGGTGCGTGGGCCGCGTGGCTCCGCCTCCGCCGCCTTCCGCGCCCGCCCCGCCGTGGCTGGGCTCGTAGGCGATGTGCGGGTGGACCGCGGACTGCGACTGCCGCAGCAGGCCCCGGGGGGCCACCGGCAGGTGCGCGGTCCCGGGCGTGACTGCCACCGCTCCGCCCCCTGGCTGCGGTCCCCCGCTGGTGGCGGAGGTGATGCTGGGGGTGCGGCTGACGATGCCCGTGGGCGTACGGCTGCCCGTGCTGGACGGCCCGTCGCCGCTGACGCTGCGGCCGGTTGCGGCCGTCGCCTGGACGCTGCCCAGGCGGCTCCCCGCGGAGGAGCGGCCGTCCAGTGCCGTGACCCGGGGCTGGGAGCCGGAGGGAGTGCTGCGGTAGGGCGGCGTGCCGGGCTGGGAGCTGTGCGAGTGCGCGCTGGTGCGGCTTGTGTTGATGGCGTTGAGGCCCCGCGGGGGTGCCGGGCCGAAGGACGGGCCCGGCAGCCGCGCGCGCGCGTTGGCGGGCACGCCAACGCCCGAGGAGGGGCGGCTGTTGGAGGTGATGCTGCGGCCCGAAGCGGCCGGCACTCCGGAGCGAGGCGGCGCGCCGGCGTGCTGAACGCCCGCCATGGCGGCGCCAAAGGGCGTGGCCATGTTTGCCGCCATCCCCACGGGCGCTGACACAGTCTGGGCGGGGCCGCCGTGGGCCGCGTGGCCCGAGGCTACGGCCACGGACGTCACCGAGTGCGTGTGCACGGGGCTGGGGAAGCCCTCCAGGTCGTCAGACGGCGCCGGCCCGGCGGCAAAGGGCGAGACCGTTGACGAGCTGTGCTCCACGTGAGTGGAGTGAGCCCACACCGGCGGCTGGCCGCTGCGGCCCACCGCCGCGTCGCCAGTGGGCGAAGTGCGTGGGGAAGCGCCAGACGCTGCGGACACGTTCCGGCGCGTGCGGGTTGGGGCCGGGGTGAGCGCGGCGCGGCCCGAGCTGGACCCGGGGCGCCGGTTGCTGGCGCCGGCGCCATGCCCGCCCGCCCCTGCTGCTGCGGCGTTGGCTGCCACAGCGGCCGCTGCTGCTGCACCGAGCGTCTTCCCCGACTGCGACGTGGAGGAGTGGCGTGACGAGGCCGTGCTGAGCCCCCCGCCCCCCGAGTAGACCGACACGCCCGAGATGGCCGTGGCGTTGGTGGCGTTGCTCAGGGCCATGGCCACCGCCGCGCTGTCGGTGGAGGAGTTGGAGGAAGGCGCACTGGGGCGGCCGCTGCCGCCTCCGCCTGCCCGGCTGTGGCCGTAGGCGTGGTGGTGGCCCCGCTCCGCGGCCGCGCCGTGGGCGGCCATGGCGGGGGAGGGCGGGGAGGAGGCGGAGGCGTGCGCTACCTCGGTGGTGGGGGCAAAGTGGACGTGGGGCTGGGAGACGTTGTGGTGGTGGTGCACGTGTTGGTACATGGCGGCTGCGGCGCCGGCGTGGGACGGGTGCTGGGCAGCTCCGGCCCCAAAGGGAGAGGATGTGGCCACGGCATGGCCGGCGAAGGGCGAGGACGCGCCGGCGTGGGCGGCAGCGATGGCAGCCTCGGCGGCGTTGAGCGCCGCCGCCGCCGCAGCCACCGGCCCGGCGCCCGGCGACCCCCCGGTGCCTCCGTACGACATCTGCTCCTCCAGGATCGGGCTCATGCCGAAAGGCGGCATGCCGGTGCCGTACACTGTCGCACCCACGGATTGCGGGCCCGGAATGGCGTAGCCGTGCGGCTCCGGCGTGGTCGCAGCATTGGCTGCGGCGGCCGCCGGCGCTCCCGAGAACGGCGACGCAACACCTGCTAGCCCGCTCTGTCGCCGGGGTGCCGTCGGCCCCCCGCTGCCGCTGCCGCCGCTTCCCGGGGCCGTGCGCGTCCCGCCCTCCCCGCCCGTCGTAGTCACGAAGCGGTCGCCGGTCTCACTCACGTGCCGCGAATGGCCCGTCCCTGCGCCCCCCGCCGCCTGCTGCGCCGCTCGCAGCTGCCGGGCGTTGTCCGCCTCCACTTGCTGCATCGCCTGCGTGGCACGAAAAGCGTGGGGCATAGTTGACATCAGTTGGAGCCCACGCGTCAACCTGGAGCCCGCAAGCAGCCAGCATACCGAGCTCGAGGGCAGCGCGAGCGGCCACAACAGAGGCTCCGATTCCAGAACCCCCAACGAGCTAGGGAGACGCACGCAAGTTCACCCTCCCGCTCCGCACCTGGAAGCGCTCCACCACCTCTTTGAAGGTGGGCCGCACCGCTGCGTCCGCGTGCCAGCACACCTCCATCAGCTGCCGGTACTGGCCCAGCGTCACGCCTGGGTTGCCCGGCAGGTCCGCCTCGGCCGGCACCTCGGGCCGCGAGTTCTCGCTCACCGTGGAGAACATGACCTGGGCGCGAGCGGGAGGCGACGGGAGGTTAGTGATGGCGAAGGGCTGCAGGCCTGAGGTGGCTGCGTTGCGGTGATGCCCGGGGGTTACTCGTCCGACCCACATCCCAGGGTCGCTCCATGGCTACGCCGTTGGGCAGTGGTGTGGTTAAGGAAGCACTGCGGTCCTTGCCCCCTCCCACCTGGATGGACATCATGTCCTCGTACGGCTGCTGCCACGTCAGCATCTCCCACATTATGATGGCGAACGAGTACACTGCGAGAGGGAGGAACGGGGGCAGCTTCTCATGCTGAAGATCCTGCTCGCGTCGCAGCGTCGCCGGCACCGCTCCCATGCCCTTGAACCAGGCGCCAAAGCGACGCAACTCATCCGCAAGCCGCAACCAAGCCCGACCCAGCTGCCGGTCCGGGACCCAAGCTGCCCGTCCGCGTTGTTACCGCACAGCCCCGCTGCTCGGCCTAGCCACTGCCCCCTCCCCCAGCTCCTGTCCCACCATCCGCGGCCTTGCCCAGGGAGCTGTTCTTGATGACCTCGGGCGCCAGCCAGCGCGGGTTGGTGGTCTTGGACACCATGACGGTGCCCGCGCCCGTGGCCCGCGCCAGGCCGAAGTCCGCGATCTTGACGTGGAAGCGGGGCCGGTCGTGGTCGATGGTCAGGTCCAGCAGCAGGTTGGGAGAGCTGCGGGGTGAAGGGCAAGCGGTGGATTTCGGTCAAGCGAGTGCAAGTAGGTCAGGCGAGTGCAAGTAAAACAGTGAGTGCGTCGGGGCAGTGCGTTGCCGGGCCTGGCTGCGAGCTAGGCAGGCTCGAAAGGGTGATGGAGGCTGCAGATGATGCAGGTTTGAGGTCTCCGGAACGGACTCGTTGGGTCGTTGCTCACCGTAGGTCGCCGTGGATGACGGGCGGCTTGCGCGAGTGCAGGTAGGTCATGCCGGCGGCCACGTCCCGCAGCATGTCCAGCCGCTTGCCCCACGACAGCTCCTTGGCCGCCTTGACGCTGCCCCGCACCGCACGGCTGAGCAGGTCGAACAGCGAGCCGTGCGGGTAGTACTGCATCACGATCAGCGGCGGGTCCATGCACATCTGCGAGGACAAACAGGGCCGAACGAGGAGGAGGATCAGAAGTCAGGCCTGCTGCATCACTACACATAACTTGCATGCCGTGAGAGTACGAGCCACGACGTGCACCCGTCCTCTCGGATAGGAAATTGGAGCTCTGATGTGTGCTGCTTGGTCCCGGCGCCTCACCGCCAGGAAGCGCATGATGTTGGGGTGCGACAGCGAGCCCAGCAGCGTGACCTCGTTCATCAGCGCCGCGTAGTTCTTCTCGTTGCCGCTCGACTGCGCCCCGCCCGTGCTGTACAGCTCCTTGACCGCAACCTGGCAGGGCGGGATCGTGTGGGCCTCAGCTCGTGACAATTATGGCCTAAAGAACTACGGGATAGCTAGTGCTCAAGTCCCCCTTGCAATGCGACTCAAACCTCTGCACCCTACGCCCCCACGCGGCCCACGCAAGCCGCCTCCGCAACCCTCCCACGCCTCGGTTCCGGCCCCGCCCGCACCTGCACACCGGTCCACTCCGCCAGCCAGACCTTGCCGTACGCGCCCGACCCGATCAGCTTCTTCATGCTGAGCTCCGAAGCCTCGATGGTCTGGAAGTGCGACAAGCTGGCGGCTGCGGCAGCCGGCAGGCCCTGGCCCTGGCCCGCCCCCAGCGTCAGCGACATTGCCGTCTGACTCAGCTCGGTCGTGGCGGTGTTGCCGCTGCTGGCCTGAGTCAGAGTGCCGCCGGGCCCGGCCAGGCCCAGGCCCGGGATCGCCTCCACGCTCTCGCGCGACCCCGTCCGACCGTGGTGGTACAGGTGCCCCGTGCCGCCGCTGGGGACGCCGAGGCTGTTGCGGCCAAGCGCCTGCGCGCCGCTGTTGGCGGCGGAGAGCCCCACGGCCTGCGCCGAGACAGTGGAGGAAAGAGCCGTCGACATGGCCTGGCTGCCCAGCATCGCCTGGGCGGCGGAGTGTTGCGAGGGCAGCTCCGTGACCGAGCCCAGCCGCTTGGCCGAGTCACGGTGCACCCCCGGAGACGCGCCCGAGGGAAGGTCGCCTGCGAGGTGGGGAGCCGAGGGGCGAGGCATGCGTGTAAGCATTGGGACCATACTCCGCTGTGCTGTGGCTTGAGTCAGGAGCCCAAGGGCTGCTGCTGTCATCCAGCACGCAGCGGGGCTAAAGCATCCGGGGCTGTGCAAGTCATGCCCCGCAGCCGCTTCACGCTGCCTGCGCCGCGTACCTGTGGAGGCGTAGCGCGCCGACGCGCCCAGCGCGAAGCCCGGGTACATGCTGGGTGCCGTGCTGGTGGTGCCGCTCCCCTGCTGCGACACGCCCAGGGAGCCGTAGCTGCTCGTGTGCGTGAGCAGGCCCTGCCGCTGAGCCTCCAGCACCAGCGAGTCTGCGGGCCGAGGGGGAGCGGGGGCGGGGGCAAGGTCAGTGGCGAGACATGGTTCAGCGAAAGCCAGGGGACCAGCTGGAGCGCAACTCAAGAGGTAGGACCAAGGCGGGAGAAGCGGTGTGAGAGAGGGTCGCATGGCGGTGTAAACAGGGTGCAGGGCTGCGCGGATGCAGGAGATGCCTGCCCGATACCGACCTGCGTGCCAGAGCCGGATGGTCCCCAGCTGCGAAGCAGTGAGGCAGGAGGTCCCTGAGACGGACATGCGGTCCAGGCGGCTCTTGTGCGCCTGGATGGTAACCTGAAGGGAGTGGAGGATTGCGGGCAGGAGGGCAGCAGGTGAGCGACATCCGTGCCTTGGGGTGCTACCCGCAGTCACTTCACTCGAGGCCGGGTCACCTGCAGCGCTCGTTCGCGCTCGATGACTGCTTGCTTCACCCCCGCTCCCACGCATGCCCCTCCCGCAAGCCCCCGCCCACCATGCGCGGCCGCAGCGTGCCGAAGGACTGCGGCGACGCGGAGTTGCTGCCGGGCGGCAGCCCGCCCTCGTTGCTGGGCTGCACGAACAGGTGCATCTCTCCGTTCTGGTGCCCCGTGGCCACCAGGCGGCACGAGTCGAACGAGGCAATGCCGCGGCAGGGCGAGCACGGCTCGCCGATGCGCAGCAGCGGTGCCAGCACGTTGAAGTTGGGGTGCCACAGCAGCAGCTGCCCGTTCTCGTGGCCCGTGAGCAGGCGCCAGGAGGTGGCCGCTGGCGCGTGTAGTGAGGAAGACTGCGCCTGCGACCCGCCCGCGAGGGGGGTGGGCACGGAGGACGTGGGGTCGAGCATGCGGCCGCCGTCTGAGCCGGTGCGGCGGTGGATGTGGGAGGGGCCGGCCGAGGGCGTGGGCGTGGGCCAGCGCAAAGGGGCCATTGTGTGGCATGGCCCGAAGGCGCAGCAGTCGTACACGTCCAGATCCTGCAGGCGGTACGGGTGGTGTAGCACGGTTAGTCCTTGTAAGGAGACGTGTGCAGCAGCCATAGCGCGAAGCTGGAGGGCCGCTGGGCCGCAAGAACAGCACCCCTAAAACCAGGGGCAGAGGTCCAAGCGCCCAACCCAGCGCCCAACCCGGGCGCTTCATCCCGACGTGGCGCAACACAGCGCAGCGCACCTGGAAGGTCGACACGTCCCAGAGCTGCAGCCAGCCTTGCCGGCCGCCGCTAGTCCACGCACGGCCGCCCCTCGAGAAGATGCACCGCACTGGGCCCTCGATCGCCACCTGCCCAGCCCCCGCCGGTGGTGTGGAGGCGCCGTTGCCGTTCCCCTCCTTGACCGCACTCGGCCCCGCGACAACATCCCGCCCCGCCACCACGGCCGCCGCCACTGCACCCGCCGCCGCGCCGCCTGCCGCCGCAGCTGCTGCGGCGGCGGAGCCGGCGGCGTTAATTGCCATGGCATACACCGCCGCCGCAGAGGGTTGCCCCGCCGTGCCGCTGCAGTGCCGCTTGCCGAACAGGCCCGCAGCTCCCCCCGCCGGCTGGCCCTTCATCTTCGCCAGCACCGCCGCAGACCTCTGCAGCGTCGCCACCGACTCCAGCCGGCCCGCCCGCGGGTCATAGCCGAGCACCTGCGAAGTGCAGGCAACAGCAAGCGTTCGAGGGAGCGTGATGCACGCACACCAGCACGAAGCATGCCTTC
Organism: Edaphochlamys debaryana; assembly: GCA_016858145.1. Lineage (NCBI taxonomy): Eukaryota > Viridiplantae > Chlorophyta > Chlorophyceae > Chlamydomonadales > Edaphochlamys > Edaphochlamys debaryana. Next base: position 1,417,247 of record JAEHOE010000003.1, read on the forward strand.
ACCCCACAGCCCTCGTCCCCGCGCTGCCACAACCGACCCACATGACATCTGATCGCCACCCAGGCCGCCCCTGCTCACCACATAACACCTTCCAACCCCTCCTAACACCTCCCAACATATACCCGCCCCCAGCCCCCACAGCCCCCGCACCCACCTTGATGCGCCCCGTCTCGTCGCCCACCCAGGCCCGGCCCCACTCGTCAAAGGCAATGGCCTTGACCGCCCCCGTGAAGGCCTTGTCCTCCACCGTGTACTCCCACTGCTGCCGCGTGCGCACCCGCACCAGCCCCTTGGCGTGCCCCGTCCACACGTTGCCGTCGTCGTCCACCCCCAGCGCCGTCACGTGCATCGAGGCCTTCTCCATCTGGAACCCCGTCGTGGCCTGCGTGGCCTCCGAGTAGTACTCGAGCATGGACCCGGCTGACCACCACACGCACACGTGCTCGCTGGGCGACTGGCCCGGCGGCACAAAGGCCATGGCGTAGACGCGGTCGTGCTTGTTGTTGCGCAGCATGATGCCCACGAGGGGCCCCGGGCCGGAGGCCTGCGGCTGGGCGGCCAGCGGGTTGCCCAGGGAGGAGCGGGCGAGCGCCTGGCTGGAGCCGGCGGGCTGCGGGAGGGCCTGGCCGCTGGGCGTGCCGGCCCCGGGCGGCGTGACGCTGTTGGCGACGGCCAGGGGGCTGGCGACACTGGGCGTTGAGCCGCTCGCCTGGGGCAGGGCGCTGTAGGTGCTGTCCGCGATGCTGGCGAGGGGGTGGCTGAGGACCGAGGCGGGGTGGCTGCTGGCGGCCGCGCCCCGCGTAAGGTCGGAGGCCGGGAGCAGGCCCTTGAGATTGTTGATCTGCTTGTCGAATTTGCCGTAGATGTACGAGCGCATGACAAAGGTCATGATCTTCACCAGCGTGCTGTACTTCCCGTACACATCGACCAGCGTGATCCCACGCCGCGCCGCACACTTGACCTCACAAGCGATGGTGATGAAGTCGGGTGTGTACTCGCGGGAACCGACCGCCTGTCGGACCCAGAACAGGCGTGCAGGGCGCAAACATGTGAGGCCCTGGACTGGCTTAGCAACCATTAAAGCGTTTCTCATGGCCGCGACCTGGCGCTCGGCACAAGGCTAGCACACCTCCCGGCAGGTTGCAAGAAGCTCACCCAGCAGACGCTGCGCTTGACTGCTTCCCTGTGCCTGCCCCTTTCCCCACGACACCCCGCACCTGCTCCAGCCTTCCGAGAGCCCTGTGCGCCTCCTCCAGAAGCTTTGTGGCCTTCTCCCGGAAGGAGGCAGCATTGGACACCGCCTTATCCAGGCCGTTGACCGCCTCCCGCGCAGCCTTAATCTCCTCGCGCAGGTACTGCGCGCCGACGGCGCCTGGGGCGGCTGCGGGAGTGGCAACAGGGAGGGTGAGAAGGAACGCGAAGAGCGCACAGAGCGGTGTGGTGATGGTCCTGGGCACAACTGGGTCTATGGGTTCTGTGACCCTGCTCAGTCTTCGCATGCCCCGAACCAGAGAGCGGCGTCTTACCGTTCAGGGACTTCTCCGTGGATGTGGTCCCCCGATGGAACAGACCTCGCAGGCTGCCATCACTGGCTTTGCCCAGGCCCATCGAGCCCAACGAGGTGAGCTTCTTGAACTTGCTGGCCCCCTCATCCAGGCTCGCCTTGTGGGGCAAGCCGTAGCCTTCCCCCGAGCCCGTCTGCAGTGGCACAGCAAGGTGGGAGGGGGGGGACATGAGCTGCTGGGAGTCCGCTGCGGCAGCGTGTTTGCCCGCAAACCCGGAAGCGGGCCTGTGTCCAGGTACCCGCTGGGTGCCTGGAAGAGCGGCAGACTCGGTGCTTAGGAGGGCGGTGCGCTGGCGTCAGACACGAGGCACTGGGAGGCCCAGGGAGGCCCGAGGCACCGGCGGCTCCCGGCCGGTTAGGTTCGCAGGCAACGGACCTAACCCGAGCTGACTGGAGCCCCCGAATCAATCCGTCGCAAACTTCTGGGGCCTTCCACGCTGGACACGTGAGATACCGCTCAGCCCTGCACCCGCGCCAGCTGTCGGCCCCGACGTCGGTGCAGGCCATCCTGGAAGCGCGCAACAGCACGCCAGCGCGACGGAGGGTACCACGCACTGTACCAACATCGTTGCCAAGGCTGGCATGCTGCAGGGTCTCGCGGAGGGTTCGCACTTGCGATGGCCGCACGCAGACGTCTGAAAATTACAGCCAGCGCGGCAACAGGCTCTTGTCCATTGTGCACATGCTCCATCAGAAGCTGCGGCTACTGGCCTCGGCCCTTGTGCGCCGCGCTCTGCACCGGCAAACTGGAAGGCCTTGCACGGCCCAATACCACGCCGCTACTGCTGCCGGCTCTCACCCTGTCATGGTCGTCCGAAGTAGACGCCCGCATCTCAGCCCGCTACGCCTGGGGCTCCGCTCTCCTAGAGCAAGCTAGCGCTGCCTCGCTGAGCGCTTTGCCAAGCTGCATCTCTGCAGCCTGGGAGCTGTGACCATCTCTAATGCACGTTTGTTAGGGTTGCAACCGGAGAGCTTGTCGACATTGCGCAATGGTGGTCAAGGTCAAAATAGACACACAGTTCGCAAAGGCGTGGTGACGTATGCGCCAACGGAGGTCACGCCACAAGCTCAGGCTGGCATAGCAAGCTGAGCACGTCTGTCGCTCCTACGTCGGTCTGGTCATTGCCGTACGGGAGTGTTGGTGCCGCCTCTCCCTGCCCTGCCCTTCCTTCGTCCACTAAGGCCTAGCAGCAGCGTGGCGGGCAAGCAGCGTATAAGCACGTCTGAGCATGTCCAAGCTCTTCTAGTTGTCCGAGAATTCCTGGAGTCCATTGCCCGCCAGCTTGCGCGAGTTCCCCTGCCAACACGTCCTCCTCCGTCCCTCTGGTCCCTCTTTTACCTAGACCCCTCACCACCGAGGTGCGATGTGCAGTTGAATGCATCTTCTGCAACAGGTTGTCTGCCGGTTGGCACCCAAGAGAGTCGCCCCCCCCCAGGGAAGACACGTGAGCGGCACGTGCTCCCCCACCTGTTTCCCCACGTGAGGCCCGACGTGGACGGGCGGGGCTAAGCATGTGCCATCTCGGCCGCCCAGCTGGTCGTCTGACACCGCCTGTTTCAGGACTTGTCTGGCTGACCAGCACACGTAGAATCGTTGAAGGGCCTGCGGGCTAGGACTCCGCTGCCGTGTCCTCGTACAGGGCCCTGCAGCCTCGCGCCAGGTGGTGCCCTCTCCGCCTCTCGTGTGGTCCGGCGCCCCAGTCCGGGTGACGGCCCATCAGGGTACAGTAGCAGTGTTGCTACCTTAGTGTCGGAGATCGCGGAAGAGTGCGAAGGCTCCGCAGTTTTGGGGGCCGGAAGTGGCTCGGAGAGCGGGCCCCTCCGCC